>JAZHEH010000647.1:722500-2073401 GCA_036589455.1 Ateles fusciceps
CTACTTTCAAACTTGTTCCCTCATAATGACAGGTTGGCTTCATGAAACTCCAAGAATTTTCCCCTTGGGGCAAGGGGTTGGATAACCAGAAATGGAAAAACAAGTGTAACCATTTCTTCTCTCCATTTTTAAAATTATTAAATATTTGCAAGAATGCTTGTAATAGATATATCCCACAATACTAATTGATAAAAATCTTGTCACCTGTTTAATCTTAACTTAATCACTGGCAATTAGAGTAGGATTAATATTAACATGATTGGCTTAGATTAATAAATATTTATCCCTGAGGTTTGGAAGTTGCCAGTCTCTCTCGAAGTTTACAGATTCCTAAAGCCAAATGCAAGAATGATTCCATTAATGGATGTAAGGAATGACTGTAATTCAGCAGCCAGCATTGCCCACCACAATATATAATCAATATTGTCTGAATAAATAATCTGGCATTTTTGAAGGATGCCAAGATTGTATATATTTGTATATTATCATTTCTTGGTTAATTTGGGTTTTATTTATTTTTTAAAGAACAATTAAGTATTCAAAAGAGTCTTTTGAATTGGGTTATAGTTGATATTATCTGAATAAAGCATTTGATTTCTCATTGAATTGATATAGGAGTAGCCTAATTCAGACTAATTAGATGTGGCTTCCTCCCTGCGAGTTTTCCTCATCATCAAATAGAATAATTCTTTAAAATTGGTACTAGTAATGTTAAGGAGAAATATATATGATGAACATCCTAAACATGTCTGCAATGGACCTAATGATAGTTTTGCACCCAGAAAAAATGGTCCTCTTGTTAGAGAGTGCCCTAGGCTTGGTTCAGTCACTAAACACTGGCAATCAATAGAACTGCAGCAGTTTCAATACTGCTAGTTGCAGTTTCAATACTCACTCACTCTCTTTTCTTAGAAGCAAAAATAAAAGAGAAAAGAAACCAATAAACGAAAGGAAGAAAGAAGAGAACAATACAAGAGCTCAGTAAAAGTCTACATATCCCTGCCTATATTGCAGCTAACTATTCACAAAGGCCCATGTGAAAAGGTTCTGGCTAGGCCGGGCATGGTGGCTCATGCCTGTAATCCCAGCACTTTGGGAGACCGGGCTAGGTAGATCATGAGGACAGGAGTTCAAGACCAGCCTAGCCAATATGGTGAAACTCTGTCTTTACTAAAAATACAAAATATTAGCCAGGTGTGGTGGCACGTGCCTGTAGTCCCAGGTACTTGGGAGGCTGAGGCAGAAGAATCTCTTGAACCCAGGAGGCAGAGGAGGCTGCAGTGAACCAAGATCACGCTACTGCATTCCAGCCTGGGTGACAGAGTGAGACTCCATCTCAAAAACAAAACAAAAACACAAAAAGAAAACAACAAGTTTCTGGCTCATGATGCAAACAAAGATGATTTGGGGGAATAACAGAGAACTCTTCAAATAGGGACAAAAAGGCTTTGGAATGGCTTTTTAAAAAGGTCATTATTATACATTTTTGTATTCAATGTATATGTGACGGTTGGAATTGCCTCTGCTGTCTTAGACAGTAAGGGTTTGTGAAGATAGAAGACAAAGATGACGTGGAGCATAAAGATAAATGGGACACATCTGCAGTAACACAGATGAACCTGGAGGGCATTATGTTCAATGAAATGAGGCACAGAAAGACAAACACCACACAGTCTCATTCACATTTGGGATCTAAAAAATGTTAATTTCATAGAACTAAAGAGCAGAATGGTGATTGCTAGGGGCTGGAGAGGCTAGGGGTGTGGGGGAGTTGGGAGATGTCAGTTAAAGAATACAAATTTCAGTTAGATGGAAGGAATATATTCAAGAGACCTATTGTACCCCATTATGGCTATAGTTAATATATTGTATCCTTGAAAAATGCTAAAAGAGTGGATAAGTGTTCTCACCACAAAAATAGTAACTATGTAAGGTCATGCAAATATTCATTGGCGAAATTTAGTCATCCCACAATGTATATATACTTCAAAATATCACATTGTATATGATAAACACATAAAATTGCACCTGTCAATTAAACTTTCAAAAACAACACGAGACAAATGGAACCCAATAATAGTGGAACCCTACATGAGCCCCAGCCTGCTCATATGAAGACATTTTTTATGTAGACAAATAAGCAAACATATCTTTTTAGTTATTTCTTGTTTCTAGTCATAATAGATAAATGCACGTCTTAGCTGTGCTTCCTGAATCCCTAGGAATGTACCATGGAACAGGTAATTATATTAATAATAGCAATCATGACAAAATAAACATTTCTGTGAATCACTTTACCAAAAAATATAATTAAAAATCCTTCATTTTATAAGTACATGGGAGGGAAATAAAACCCTATAGGCTACTTATAACTGGCATTTGAAAAGACTTTAGGTCTTGGATATTGGTGATGTTTTTAATTATTTGTTTGAACTACTCCATGTTCTAAAGTTTTTTCAAATGCCGGTTATGTGTGGCCTATGGGGTTTTATTTCCCTCCCATGAACTTGTAAAATGCAGAATTTTTTTATTGCATTTCTTGGTAAAGTGACTCCCAGAAATGTTTACTTGTGTAAGCAATGTGGAATATAATATAATGTGGAGTATAAAAAATAAAAATCTGATATATAAGTTCATATTTTTCTCACAGTTCTTAAAAACATGTAAGATCTAATCAATCTAAAATTCTCTAGAAATTATTTTAACAACTTGTATTCACTTAATAATATTTTACTGTGGCTGGGTGAGGTGGCTCACGCCTGTTATCCCAGCACTTTGTGAGACCAAGGCAGGTGGATCATGAGGTCAGAAGATGGAGACCATCCTAGCTAACATGGTGAGACTCCATCTCTACTAAAAATACAAAAATTAGCCAGGCATGGTGGCACATGCCTGTAGTCCCAGCTACTTGGGAGGCTGAGGCAGGAGAGTCACTTGAACCTGGGCATGAGAGGTTGCAGCGAGCCAAGATCGAGCCACTACACTCCAGCCTGGGCGATGGAGTGTTTCTCCATCTCAAATAATAATAATAATAATATTTTATTGTTTAATTGTTGCATTTATTTGTATAATCTAACTATCAAAGAAGAGGTCTAAATATTTTGTATGTTTTAGCGATTCTCACAATACTTACTGTAAGGCCACATATATCTTTTCAACAATATGATAGTTCTATTTGTTGTTATTAAAAGTTTGCATTGATAATAACAGCCTAAATCTCCCATTATGGAACATTTGTATATGGTTGAAAGTTTGGGTCTTATGCATAATCTGAGAAAGTGGAACTTTGTTCCCAAATATTTGATCATTGCTTTGCTTATTTCTTTAGAATAGATTTTAAGAGAATAATTGGATCAAGAGACATAAATTATTTTAGTATTATTAATACACATTGTCAAAGTTTTCCAGACATTTGTATCATTTACAAAATAGATACAATTATTAAAAACAGCAGCATAGACTTTAAAAATTGAACTAAAGATAGACCAATGCCTGAATCTCAATCATGACAATGGATAAGAAGGTAACACATACATGAGACCATAGAAATAGTATTGTAAAGGCTTTGAAAACAAGCTAAATCCTAGAACCACAAAAAATAATTAAAAGAAGTATATACCAATATGATATAGATGTGAGAATTATCTGGCAAAGCTTTTAAGTCAGTTTTTCTAAAAATGCACCAGCATGTACAATTACAAATGTTCTTGAGTAAATGAATAAAGATTTAGCAAAAAAATAGAAGATACAAATAGCATTTTTAAAAATAAAAAATAACAGCTAATTCTTGATAGCTGAATAACTGAATAGCAGAATTGAGATTTAAAAGCAAAGACAGTGAATTTGATGAAAAATAAATAGAAATTATGAAATCTGAAAAACGGAGAGAAAAAAGATAAAGCACCATTAGGGATCTATGGGATTTTAACAAAATATCTAACATTCATGAGACTAGAATTCCAAAAAGAGAGGAAAAAAGACTACAATGCCAAAAAAAAAAAAAAAAAAGTTTTGAAGAAATCTTTAAAAACTTCCCAATTTGGTGAAAATCATAAGCCTACATATTCAGGAATCTAACTGAACTCCAAACAGGATACATTCAAAGAAATCCATGCTCTGGCACCTGACAATAAAACTGGTGAAAAATTTTCAAGATGACATTTAAAAGCAGCTAGAGGGAAATGATGCATCAACTATAGGGAAAAAATATTTGGAAGGATAGTTCATTTCTCATCAGAAATCCCAGAGAATAGAAGGAAGTGGCAAAATATTTTTAAAGTACTTGATATGATTTGGCTATGTCTTCAACCAAATCTTGAATTGTAGCTCCCATAATTCCCACATGTTGTGGGTGAGACCTGGTGGGAGATAACTGCATCATGGCAGTTTCATCATACTGTTTGTTCTCTTGGTAGTGAATAAGTCTCATGAGTTACGATTTTTTTTTTTTTTTTTTTTTTTTGAGACAGAGTCTCGCTCTGTTGCCAGGCACCAGGATGGAGTGCAGGGGTGCGATCTCGGCTCACTGCAACCTCCACCTCCCGGTTCAAGCAATTCTCCTGCCTCAGCCTCCCCAGTAGCTGGGACTACAGGCACGTACCACCATACCCAGCTAATTTTTGTATTTTTTTAGTAAAGACAGTGTTTCACCATGTTGACCAGGATGGTCTCAATCTCTTGACCTCATGATCCACCCACCTCGGCCTCCCAAAGTGCTGGGATTACAGGCATGAACAGATCTGATGGTTTTATAAGGAAAAACTCCTTTCATTTGGTTCTCATTCTCTCCTCTGCTACCATGTAAGACATGCTTTTTACCTCTCACCATAACTGTGAGGCCTCCTCACCCACTTGGAACTCTGGGTCCATTAAACCTCTTTCTCTTTATAAATGACCTAGTCTCAGGTATGTCTTTATCAGCTGCAAAAAAAAACAGGCTAATACAACACTTAAAGACAAACTGTCAATCCAGAAATTATAGATACTGTTAGAACAGAATAACAGAACAAAACAATCATGGTTGTCTACAAAAAACTCACTTTGAATATATTAATAGGCAGCTTAAAGGACATTTCGCATATAACTAATGTAAACTTTTCTCTGATCCCCCAAATATAAGAAAATAAAGCTAGAGATCATTATCTATTATAATAAACATAGATGTAAAATTTTTACCAAAATATTAACAATTCAAACCCAGTAATATATAAATGTATATTATACCAGCACCAGATGGGGTTTATCTAAGAATGCAAACTTCATTCGATAATTGGAAATCAATGCATATCATTCACCAATTAACTATAATTTTTTTAATCACATGATTATTTCAATATATACAGGGAAGACACCTGACAATATTCAACAAACTTGATAAGAAAAAAATCATAATAAATTTAAAAATAAAAATAAGTTCCTCAATGTGATGAAAACAGTCTATCTCCTGATTGTGGTGGTGGTGACTCTTGTTTTTCAATGCTCTAGAACCACATCAATAAAATGTATTTATTTTACTAACTTTATATCTCAATTAAAAAGACAAAACAATGAAAATAAAGCCATAAAACCACATACAGATGTATATATAAAATATTGACTGTTTTAACATTAAAGTTATAAATAATTCTTATAATTAACACTGTAAGTCCTCTTTGAACATTAGTCCTGTTTAAATTTAAATGTATAATTTAAATGTATAATAATTTGAAAATCTATATTCATCCTGAAGAAGAAATTAGTTTTTTTATGATGTAGTACTGACCTTCTCATGATACCAGATCGCCTTAATGTCCAAAATTTATTTTTTCATTGCTACTGTAGCCTTCCTGCTCACAATATTTCTGTTATTTATAAAATTTCCAAATTTCAGGGACTTTAATCATGGAAATAACTTAAAAGTATACTCAGAGAAAGACAGAATAATTATCCTAAGGTAAAAGGTAATATAGAGAATATGGCAGTAGATGCATTTTGATATGATGACTTTTTTCAAAGTAGGATATTAGTATGTTTTCTGCTGCTATAACAGAATACCACAGGCGGAATAATTTATTTAGAAAGGGACATTTCTTTCTTACAGTTCTGAGGGTTGGGAAGTCCAAGAGCATGGCAATGGCATCTGGTGAGGGTGATCTTATCATGGAAGGCAGAAGGCAGATGTAAGCACATGAGTCAGAGAGAAAATGGGGACCAAGTTTTCTCCATTTATCAGGAGACCACCCTTGCAATAACTAACCACTCCTGTGACAATGGTATTAAATAATTAATGAGGGCAGATCCCTTATGATCTAATCACCTCTTAAAGGTCTCACCTACCAACACTGTTACTACAGCTATTAAATTTCCTACACATGAACCTTGAGGGATGTATTCAAACCATAGCATTGCCCCCTTGCCCCCCCAAATTTATACATTTTTTCACAATGCAAGACATATTCCTTCCATCATACTATGTTCCAGCATCAACTCAAAATACAAAGTCCAGAGCCTCATCTAGATTTGATCTGGGAGAAACTCAAAGCACAATTTGTTCTGAGGCAAATTCCTCCAGTGATGAGTCTACAAAATCAAATCAAATTACCTACTTCAAAATACAATGGTGGGACAGGCATTAGATAGACATACTGAAAAGGGAGAAATGGGCAACAAGAAAAGGAACAACTGTCCCCAGGTAAGTCCAAAACCCAAAGGGAAAAACAACATTAAGTCTTAAAGCTGGAGAATTATCTCCTCTAACTTCCTGTCTCACAACCTGGGCACACTGGTCAGATTAGGCTCCCAATGCCTCAGGCAGCCCCACTCCTGTGGTTTTCCTGTGCTCCATTTATGCTGGATCTCTCCTGGGTTGGAGTTGCATGCTGGCTCTGGGTTCTTAGGGGCTGTCTGACTGCCACAGCTTCACTAGGCATTTCCTTACTAGGGACTCTTTCTGGAAGCTTCAAATCCACATTTTCACTAGGCATTACCCTAGTAGGTTCTCTCTGTATTAGCTGTGCTCCCATGGCTCTGGTTTGGCTCACAGTTCTGAAGGCTGGGAGTCCAAAGCATATACCAGCATCTAGCAAGGGTCGTCTCATGGTAGAAGGCATAAGGCTGTAGTAGGCATGTAAAGGGAAGTTGGTAGCTGGACTTCCCCCTTTCATCAGGAGCCCACTCCCACAATAACCAACTTACTCCTATATGTTGATAATATTAATGTGTCATGAATACAGATTCCCTGTTACCTAATTACCTCTTAAAGGTCCCAGCTTCCAATATTTACTAAGGCAATTAGATAACAACACATGAACTTTAGGGGACATATGCAAACCACAGCAGTTTTGCTAATCGGATATTTTATCTCTAGTGATCCATCCAAGAACAAAGCTACTTCAAAGCACTGATATTCAAAAGTTTAGAACTGAGCTCATTAGGAGTCAATGCATTTATTGATTTTTATCTCTAAACATTTTGGCAATGAAAGAGTACAAAGTAACTCTAGGGTAGACAGCCAAAAAACAGTGGCAGATTCCTCCTAAATAGAAGATGCATTCTTTGTCTTATAATCCAAACAACTCTCTAAAATGTCGTTATATGAAGTTGGGCTTAACGTTTTGTTTAATGTTGTGGTTGATGTCACAGGGTTTTAAAAATACATTAGTTTTTCAAGCTCCTTTTTGGTTTATTAGACTCTATTATTCAATTCTCTGCCTCCTCTCTCTCTACATTCCTCTCTTTCATTTTTTTTCTATATGATTTTCTTGAACCACTCTTACTTACCCAAAATGCATCCTTTTTCTTGAGCCATTTATTATGATAACCTATTAGTCAGAAACTTGACTAGGAACAGAAGACGATGCTTAATGGGGTATATGAAGAGAGGTTAACAAATATAATTTATTAAAGAGGAGTGGACAAAAAAAAAATGAAAAGATTATAATGCCTCTGGAACCAAGGAACAGTGGGAAATTATCATCACCTTTAGGCCAGAATGAACAAGCCAAGGGACCTTTTCTGGAACCAAGTGAAGGCTATTTCCTTGAGAATGAGGCCCAGACAGAAGCTATTGCTCTGGGAGAAGAATGCAGAGCCTACTGGATTGTGGACTGAGTGGCAGAAAGCAAAGGAAATCAGTACCAAACCACTCTCTCCTTTTGCCAGACTCCTTTTAATTAAACTCATATGGAAACTCTAGGAAATAGTTTATTTCATTCAAAAGAGAAAGACAGTGCAGGATAGAGAATACACCTAGAAGGTTCAAATAGAGAATATATATACAATATACAAATTTACACCCTAGCCATCACTTTATACTACTGGTTGAAAAAAACAAAACAAAACTGTGTTCCCAAAATAGAAAAATAGAAGTCTTCAGTAGTTTTGTCTTGAGTTTCCAGTTTTCCATTAATAGTGTTTTCAAGTGATTATGGTTTGGCTCTGTGTCCCCATGCAAATCTCATCTTAATTATAATCCTGACATGCCAAGAGAGTGACCCGCAATCCCCCACATGTCGAGGGAAGGAGGTAATTGGATCATGGGGGATGGTTTCACCCATGCTGTTCTCATAATAGTGAGTTCTCATGAGATCTGATGGTTTTATCAGTGTTTGACAGTTCCTCTTTCACATGCTGTCTCTTCTGCCACCTTGTGAAGGTGCCTGCTTTCCCTTCTGCATTGATTGTAAATTTCTTTAGGCTCCCCAGCCATTCAGAACTGTGAATCAATAAAATCTTTCTTTTATAAATTATCCAGTGTTGGGTATTTTTTAATAGCAGTGTGAGAACAGAGTAATACATTAAGCACGGGAATACTAAGTGTCAATGTAGTCAACACTCTGACTGACACACCTCCTGCTTGCCCCCCATTTTGAAGTATAAGTTGCAGTTAGGATCATTGACTCACTTCTCTTTGATTCAGTGATATTTAAATGACAAAAATGCCAGGTGACTCTTTCAATTTTCATTTTATTGAAACCAACTGTTTGCTCTGTAGAAGCACTTATCTCTTACTCCTACAAGTTTTAAGTATATTGACCTTAGAGTTGTAAGAAAATAAAGTCCCTAAGTGTGTTATTATTATTGGCTGTAAATGTGAAGGGGCCACATATTCTTCTACCCTTTTTTGTAGGTGTACCTGCATAATCTGGGTAAGTGGGAAATGGCAATGCATACTGGCCACTGGTTTAAGACATAAAACGTACCCTATAGCACAGCACTTCAGCCTTTAAGAACATTTTCTCTCAATGTACTTAGTGAATGAGTCCTTACCATTATGCCTCATCATTCCATGGGAATGGTAAACAACTGAATACTTTGTGTATGAACCCATAGATGTACCTCCTTCATATAAAATATATCTTTTAGTCAAACACAATATTGTGTGTGGACTCAGGCACTCTGTAGTCCACAAATAGTGATAATAGCATGAGCACTGAGGCACACAAGGCAAATTCATACCCTAGTAACATGTATATTTCCTTGAATACAACCCCAACCCCCTCCAATCCTCCAAGATAGAGACCATTCTATATAATCAGCTTGCCATCACCAACCTGCCACCTGGTGGCTTGCTGCCTCTCTTCCTTCCAGTGAATAGTATCACACAGGGCTTAGTGTTAGCCCCTTGTAGGGATACAGATGATCCTTACACTCAGTGCATATTTGAAAATGTTTATCCTCATACCTCTCTTCCAAACTGCCTTGCCAACAATCTTCTGATTTTGTTTTATTCAAGATCCTGACCAATGCAGAACGTTTTCTGAACTATGTTATTGGATGGACGCAACCAAGTATGTACTCTTAACATCACAAGACAAGATGATGTATACTCTAGTCTTTCTTTCTTCTCTTTTCTTTTCCATTCTTATGGCCTAAATATATGTCTCCACTCCGGTTTTTAAGCAACAAAACCTTGTAGAATCTTGACAAAATATCTATTTATTATATCTGAAACTATTCTCATATGAATAGCAAAATTGTCTTCTCTATAGTGCAAAAACATGATTGAATCACTGAAATAAAATACTAGTCACAATTTCATAAGGTGTTTTACCCAGAATCTGCCTGAAATTAATTGTAATATTTCTTTGTCATAAACCTACATCTGCTGTATTCTGATCTCATCATAGCAGTGGATGGAGTGTTGCAAAAATTGTATGTGTTTAGCTGATTAAAATTTGCTATAAAGATTCAGGCAATATGAGCTGTACACATTGATTTATGAATTTATCCGCAGACAGAAAAATGTGACATTTGCTGTGTAAACCCCTAAGGGTTAGAAACTAGAATTTTTTGAGTGAACACTAATGCATAACTATTGCCTTTGGAAAGTTGCTAAATAAAACGTTTACCAAATTACACTCACAAAGATGAACAAAGTTTGCTTTTCTTTTCAGTCAACTATAATCTTTCAGTGATAAAATTGGAATACTATTTGAAAGAAACTTTTTCCTATTATATAACATAATCAGTAAATCTGCATGAGGATTAGAAATATGTTAATATTTCTTTAATTTACATTTACTCTTCTTTAATGTAAACATGAACTCACTAATTATATAATTTTTTAATTGAGGAATTAAATAATCTTGTTAGTTGTTTCCTTGCTTTTAAAAATATAGTTACATTAATGGGACATCAAAACTTTCATCTAAGATTTGAAACCTGGCAGTTTATTTTGTCAGCAGGGAAAGGAGGTGGTACACTTCCTCCTTTTCATCTATAAACATAGATAGACATCTTGTAATTTAAACAGCTCAGAATGTAAAGTTTTGGCATAGTCATCTAATTTTTTTACGAGACACTGCCTCTAGTTAACAGCAGTAAAATGTTAATTTAGTCTTTGATAGGACATATTTGCATATAACTCAGAACAGTTTTGGTATGCTAATTCTGAAATAAAAATGCTCTGATTAATGAATGAATCAATATAAAAACTACTAACTGTCTGAAATGGCAAAGCTGATCAAAGGTGCCAAAATAGTATGGCAATGCACAGTGTAAATGCATTCCTAGTGTTGTATGTTAAGTGATTTCAGAGGCTTATAAATAAAACAACTAATTGATAATATCTAAAAGTATGCACAGTATGCTATCTTCCAGGCAATTACCTGCTTGTATACATTTTTGAACTATGTCAATGAATATTTTGAAATTTCTTTTTCTAATATGCTTACTTTATTTTGCAGATGATAAGTAAACCTGATGAGAAGCATCAATTTTTTTCAGTGTTTTCTGGTCAAGTTCATAAAACAAGTTTTAAAAATAGATTGTTGTAACAAAAAATAAGGGTAACAGTAAAATAAATTTCTCCTACCTTTAGTCTGTGGATATGCTAAGCATGACCTATATTTTATTGCTATTAAATTGTTGCATTGTAGATTTAAAAAGACACGGATAGCCAACATATCTAGTTTTTTTTTTTTTTTTTAAATAAATATACAGCTCACACTTACATTTGCTATATTTTCCCTGTATTGTGTTGTGCTTCGGTCTCATAATTCTCATTCGTGGTTATTTCTTGGTCACTCAGTGTATATTAGCCAATTTCCTTAAACACTGTGATCATTGCTGGTTGCAAGCTTCATTTACTTAAATTCTACCGATATGTCAGAAGACCGAATCTTAAATAAAAATCTTTGACATTGTATACTTTTGCATGAGGTAGATGTTTCTATGACATTTAAAATGTCATGTTCCTAATCACCTACTCTTCATTAGAGATTTCCATTGGGCTTATAAAATGTATGTTTAATGGTTATCTTCACATCAGCCAGTACATTCAATTTTACAGTGTTGCAGTAATCTTCATAAGCACTCTTGGTAAGGGTATTCTAGTGTAAAATGTTATGCAATCTGTCAATTGGATTCACTATCAGACAGTTAGAATCTCATTCCTCTTGTCAACATCCTCCTAAGAGGAGTTTATCTGAGGACAATAACTGCATGTGCTCAGATTATCAGAGGGCATGACAAATAAATGGGATATGTAATTTGTGAAAGTTGAACTAATTAATGAGCTATGAACAGGACCTAAATGTATATATATGCATTTTTAGTAGTACTGGGGCTTACAGCATTAATAAAATTGTACTTTGATTTACTTAGCATATTTTTCATATTTTCAAAGTGATTTTAAATTTGTTCACTACCTGACTTTTTATTCATTCCCACTCTTTCCAGAACATAAATTGGTGATAGAACATCTAACAGAATCATATATTCTATGTATTATAATACATAATGCTCTCATTTTTATATTCTAAATATATTTTTATATGATTTATTATATACATGATTATCTTGTTTTTAATTTTAAATAGAACCTTTGAAAACTGGAAGAGTGAAGCATAATGACTGTATATTTTGTTGGATTATTGTTTTTAATTTCTCTAATCAGTGTTTAGTCTGTTTAGAAAAATAAGCTTCATTTCCATTTTATAAATTGATTCAATTTTAGAGTGCTTTTGAAGACATTATGTTCAAAATTTTAATTTATAACTTAGCACAATGTCAAATTTTCACATTTTCATCTCTTATCAATGTTTACTAAGCAGTAACCAGAAGTAGCAACTAATAGGACAATTATATGAAACACAAAGATTATTCTGAAGGGATAAACAGAGAAACACTCTGTCTTTAGTAGGAAAACTGACAGCAAAAAGATGTTGAGTGTCTAACAGAGCAGTTACATCTGCATCAAAAGAGACTTAGACACTTTGTGATATTGAAGGGATAAACAGAGAAACACTCCCTAACCACAGACTGCTTTCTCATTTTTTACCAGACTTAGGACAAAAGAACGAAATGTATGGGGAATAAGCCATTAAAAACATCTGGCATTGATTCTGGAAACACCCTTACTAAATTCTTGATAAGTACACGTAGGGACAGAGAGGGAATATGGAAGATGAGGTGATGCCACTTGTGTCATTTCCTATGTTGGTACAACCCCAGAAATGCCTTACAGATGTCTTTTGCCAACTTGAAAGAAGCTGATTCTCTATACCTGTTAAAATATAACGCATGGTAGTTGCCTGGAAGTTTATTTAGCAGAACAATGAGTAGTACTGGCTGCCAATCTTATGGGCATATTTAATGGAGAGGATAAACTTGAATTAAATAGCTGTACATTTTTGTACCATTTCATTGTGGTTCCATATAGAAAGAAAACATATGGACTGAGAAGTGGCCAAGAGTTGCATCATGTACAAGTGTACATACATTTCAAAACCCTGTATGAAATTATTCAAACTAAGTCTCAGTGCCATAGCATTCAAGGGTATGGAAATATCAAGGGCCATCTAAATGTTTCTAGACAGTCTTTGACAAGTTTTATTCTTGTTAGCTTAAATCTAAGTAAGCTTCAAGAATTTTAATATACTTTCATATGCCTATTAACATTTAAAAGCTACAGTGGAATAAAAGTTTAAAAAACAACAAAAAAAATGGACCTAAATGACAAGCCTGAAATTAGAAACTTATTGCCTTGTCTCTCATAAGTTGCAATATGTGTTATGGGAGACAGCTGCAAATCTCAGAGCCAGCTATGACTGTCACCTTTTCACTGTCACTCATTTGAAGTTATGGTTGTGTGGTAAATGTATTATGGACTTCAAATCAGACTACCAATTGATGTGTGTGGATGCATTCCACTTCTGCTCTGCCTTGTGACACAGTTAGAACTAAAGTACCAAAGGAGGCCAAGAGGAGGCTGGTGGTGTGGGGGACCTAAACAGACTCATCTCCTGAGTCAGTGAAAGAACTGGAGAGCAAACTCTAAGTTCGCTCTGAGGGTACTCCATGGTGTTGACAATATAGTATATGAATTTTGTCGGGGTGAAAGTTGGCAGATGGTTTGGCAAATCTGTTAAGAGTTGAGAGTGGGACATTGAGAAGCAAATTAGCAGGCAGAGCCCTACATGAAAAATCTAGTGAGATGCAACACTAGATTATAGAAGCAGGTAAACAGGTCTTTTGAAGGTAGTCTGTTATGAGATACCAAGACCTTATTCTTGTTTTGGATTCAGATGAAATATTTCAAATATGGTGGGGAGCCTGGTAAAACAAAGACCGTGTTCTAGATCTTCATGCCTTTCATCTAAGACAGAAATTTATACACAGAGAAATAAAACAGTAACCTAAAGTCAAAGCTGGATTAATTACCTGACAATACGACTTTATGGTAATGGAAGCCATCAGTTATGCCTTATGTTAAACATGATTCCTTATGATAAGCATAGTCCCTTAATGAAATAGAACTATGTGAGAGGAAGTTTGAAAACCTGAGAGAATTTTATAAAGGTCTCAACATTTCCTCAGCTGCAAAATGGATATAATAAAGCTGCCCCAACTTACCTTATGTAATTGTGAAAATTTCAAAATTTTAGTACATTCTACCTATAATTCTTTACTCCCATTGTCTTGTGGTAGACTGCCAGATGTTCATCGGTGTCTTTTTTCCCCTTCTTCTAAGCTTATTAGTACACTGGGTTTCTATCCCTGCTCTACACTTACGTGTGTTGGCAACAGATCTAGTGAAGAAGTAATATGAGCCACTTGTGGTCCAAGAATTTAAGAAACAGGTATTCCTCTTCTGAGTTCTGTCCCCTTCTGTTAGATGTATGTGGATGGTAACCAGATTCTAAAGGATAGTAGGTGGAAGGAAGGAGGCTACATTCTTAAATCATCCTTAAATTACTATAAGTAATCGATCCCCTAGACCATGGATATGGGAGGAAGAAAGAGACTTCTACTTTTTCTAATGCATGTTTGAATTTGTTAAAATGATTTCACCACATCTACTTTAATAAGTCTCTGCATATTTCAGTCTCAAATGTTAGTAAAATTTTCTGTCATTGCCTATTTTTCTAAAGTGCAATATCGTCTATCATCACAGTGCACTACGCCAGTTTTCTCTTCACTAAACTGCACCTTTACTGCTTAGTCTCATAATCTGCTGTTTTTTTACCTGCTACAGATTGATTTATTACATATTTTGTTTTGTATTATTTTACTTGTTTTGTATTTATCATTGCTATATTTTTATATGAATGAAAAAAGAAACCTTAATTTACCAAGTAATATATTAATTTTGCATCAATTATTTATTCATAGGAACTATATATAAAAATAATTATAGAAATTTCTACTCATCTATCTATACAAATCTATCTCAAAGAAGAAAAATATTAACATGAATGAGGGTTTTGGTGAACTGAAATTTACTGGGTGTGGCTATGACTTCTGTCTCTTTCCCCAGTAATAGTTTAATGCATTTTCAAATAATATGCCTCTTCTACTGTCCTTAAAAATATAAATATGCAAATAAAAATATTTTAAATCAGTTATTCTACATGACTGATTCACATTTACTCAAAATACTATTTTATTTAGTTTTACTGTGCTATCATTTAAAATTTACCTTTACCAACTATCAAGTTAAAGAATAAACCAGTTTTCTACAAAAAACATACTGTTTCTATAATGGTTTAGGAAGCAGAGTACTAATTATTGCTTGTAAATATTTTACATAAAAAACATCTCTTTCAGTTTCCCTCTGTATGAGGCTGGGAAAGCCTCCATTTAGAAAATTGTTCAACTTGGAGAGTACATATCCTATAACCTGACTATATGCTATAGTAAGAGTATCTTTTCAGGATTCAAAATAAGAAATATGATGTTGAATAGAGACATAAGTTATCAAAAGCCTGCCATGTATCTAATCAGAGACATTTAAAAGTGGCATATGAGACAGGAATCCAAATGACAGTACGATGATCCATCTTGATGGATCTCTAATCTTACTCTCTCCAGTATATATTCTAAAGCATATGTAACTTGACTATATTCCTTAAACTGCAAGGAGATGTGCTTCCACAGAAATGTAATGTAATTGTA
The DNA here is from genome assembly GCA_036589455.1 of Ateles fusciceps. Lineage (NCBI taxonomy): Eukaryota > Metazoa > Chordata > Mammalia > Primates > Atelidae > Ateles > Ateles fusciceps. The sequence goes on from JAZHEH010000647.1 coordinate 738,377, forward strand.
CATTGACAAATGTTACTGGCAATTGATACAAGAAATGGCCACATAAAGGCAATTTTTATTCTTTATGTAACTGCTCCAGAGGATATTGAAAAACATCCTTTACAGAGAAATCAATACCATAAATTCACTTAGCATTTAGAAAAAATGTATTTTCTTCCTAAAGATAATGAGACCTGGATAGTTTATATTTCTAGTTCTTGGTTGCCAGTATTCTCGGGGAACATTATTTCTAAATTATGAAAACATGACATATATCCAGAATTCCAATTCAGTGTTTTCCTTTGTATTGTTAATATTGGTTTACCTACCATATTGGATTGTCACTTTAAATGATTTTGTTTATTACGTATTATTCAAATTTATAGTATAGATTTTAAATAAGTAACATTAATTTTGAATATGTTAGAAATATTAACTAATGGATTAGAATATAGAGGCATTTATATATACTATATATTTATATAAATAGATATAGATAGAAGTGAAAACAATTATATATGTAGTCATGCATTGTGTAACAATGGGAATACATTCTGTGAAGTGTGGTATTGGGCAACTTTTTCACTGTGTAAAAATCAGAGTGTACTTACATAAACCTGACTGATCTAGCCTACTACACACCTAGGATAGATGGTATAGGCTATTTCTCCTAGGCTACAAACCTGCACAGCATGTTGCTATACTAAATAATGTAGGCAAGTGCAGTGCAATGGTATTTGTATACCTAAACACAGAAACAATATAATAAAAATATAATATAAAACATGAAAATATGGTATACCTGTTTTATTAGGGTTCTGTAGAGGAACAGAACTAATAGGATAGGTATATACATATAAGGGTGCAATTGACTATATTAATCAACCTGCTGATAAAGACATACCTGAGACTGGGCAATTTACAAAAAAAGAAGTTTAATGGACTTATAGTTCTACCTGGCTGGGAAGGCCTCATATCATGGCAGAAGATGAAAGGCACGTCTCACATGGTGGCAGACAAGAGAAGAGAGCTTGTAAAAGAAAACTCCAATTTTTAAAACCACTAGATTTTTTTGAGACTTATTCAGTATCATGAGAACAGCACGAAAAAGACTCATCCCCATAATTCAATTACTTCCCACCAGGTTCCTCCCATCACTTGTGGGAATTGTGGCAATTAAAATTCAAGATGAGATTTGGGTGGGGCATAGCCAAACCATATCACCTGTGCACAGCACTAAGCATGAAATGAGCTTGTAGGATTGGATGTTGCTCTAGGTAAGTCAGTGAGTGAGTGGTGAGTAAATGTGAAGCCCTAGTACATAATTGTGTACCACTGTAGATTTTATAAACTTAGGCTATACTAAATTTATTAGAAATACTTTTGTCTTCAATAATAAATTATTGAATAATAATAAATTAACCTTAGCTTATATAACCTTAGCTTACCATAATCATGTAAAATTTTTAAATGATTTGACAATTTTGTAATAACACTTAGCTTAAAACACATTGTACAGTTGTACAAAAATATTTTCTTTTTTATATCCTTATTCTGTAAGCTTTTATCTCTTTTTTTTAAAACTTTTTGAAAATTTTTTTTGAAAACTAGGACACAAACACACATCTTATTCTAGGCCTGCACAGGACCAGGATCATCAGATCACTGTCTTTCACCTCCATATCCTGTCCCACTGGAAGGTCTTCAGGGGTAATAACAAGCATGCAAGTGGCAGCTCTTGTGATAACAATGCCTTCCTCTGGAATAACTACTGAAGGAACTGCCTCAGGCTGTGTTACAGTTAACTTTTAAAAAAATACATACAGGAAGTATACTCTTAACAATAAAAAAGTAAGGTATAAGAAGTACATAGATCAATAACATAGTCTTTTATTATCAAGTATTATGCACCGAACATAATTATTTGTGTTATGTTTTTATATGACTGAAAGTTCAGTAGGTTCCTTTACACCAGCATCACCAAAACATATGAATCATGTGTTGCACTACTACCCCAGAGGGAATTTTTCAACTCCATTATAATCTTATGGAACCATCATCATATATGTAGTCTGTGGTTGACCAAAATGTCATTATGTGGCATGACTGTAATAGTTTTCACAAAAGTAGCGTTATAAAATACAATTTTGTTTTTAGCATTACTCATATAACATTAGCACAAGATAATTTTTAATTCATTTATACTTATTTTATTACACCTCATCTCATGAACGAATCATTTTTATTTTAGCAATTTCCTTACCATTGGCTATTTAGCCTTCTTCAATTTTGTATTTCATGAAATAAAGTAATGAACATTCCCATCCATCATTTTTTGTGCTACATTATTTCTTTAGATATATTTTTATAGGTAAAACTACAGGGCCAAAAATTTAAATGCTTTGAAATTCTTGAAACACAATAAAAATTTAACATATAAAAATATATATTAATATTCTAAGGGTTAATATCTGAGAGTTATCAGTTCACCGTATTTTCAACAATTTTGATTATTACAATTTTTAGAATTTCTGATAGTTGAAAAACACTTCACTGATCTTTTCAATAATATTTCATCAACTACTACTGACATTTCACATGCTTTCAGGTGTTGCTGGTGATCTTACATCTCCTTTCGTAACTCCTTATGCACTTTCTGTCATTTTCATGTAAGTTTCACTCTTTATATCAAAATGTATACTTTATTTTTGGTATAGCAATGTTTACATATTTAACTATATTAATTTTATTTATTCTATTTGCGGCTCAACAGTTTCCTCTGCCTTGAAGCCCTTCCATGATACCACAGCTTACAATGATTTCTCAATATTTGATTAAATTCACTATAAGCATTTTACCTTATTCAATGCTTAATTGCATACTGCTTTTTAATGTTTCACATTTTTACATATATTATTCACATTTGTCTATTGATACTCTGATTTTACAGATAAATATTGAATTTTATTCAGTATATAAATTATATATATTTTATTTTATTATCATATTTCACCTCTTACACAGTGAATAGCACGACTTTGCCCATGCAGTTATTTAGTAGAAATTTCTTATATATTTCTTATTTTTTGCATATAGTAGGTGAAATGGATATTTTATATACACTTTTCTTTTAAAAACTCTTGATTATTTTTATATAATCCATGGATAGCATTATCTAGCTCAATGGCTTTCTACACAAATATACCTGTAGTTGTATTTTACTTTTAATCCATTAGGGATGTTTTGCTTTAGGAATGGTTTTGTAATATCTTTAAACATGCCTTACCTTGACTAGGCTATTACTTGAGCAATAAAAGAAGAGTGGACTTTGCCAAAATAAAATATTGAGTGTAAACTTTATTCCAGATAAGATGAACTAGGTATTAATAATGAAACTTGAGCTTATAATTTAAATCCTCTAGGGCATTTTGTGAATGTGTGCGATTAATTCTGTTTATGAAACTTTGTTGCTTTTTACTGAAAACAAAATTTGAAACTTTCAAGGTTCAGTAACTAAACCTTGAGGGTAATAACATATGCAGTCTGTGCTTACTGTGCAATAGTGTAACTTTTTGTTTAAGATCTCTATTTTCTTCTACGGTATTTTTTGATTGAGATGTCTCTCTCCTTGCTAAGTTGCAGGTGGAAGCGCTTTCCTGTTAAAGAAAACCTAGCTCTTTACAACTTGGTCTTCACTGAAACCAAGTAAAGAAATTTAACAATTAAAAATAAATCAATTTTGAAAGAAAAAATTAAAACTGTCACCAGTAAGACTATGTTTACAGATACTCTCCAGTCCTGATAAATAATATTAGATAAGAATCTAATAACTTTGGCCAGTATTCTTCCTGATTAAATTTGAAGTGAATCATCTCAGTCTTTAATGTTTAATGACTCTGTATTTATTCTCTTAATTCCTGGGAAAAGCAGGAGGATAAGGGTAAACATTTATAATTGTATACAAATAAAAGAAATGAACAAAGTTTTTTTGTTTGTGTCCAGGCTGGAGTGCCCAGGCTGGAGTGCAGTGGCACGATCTCGGTTCACTGCAACCTCTACTTTCTGGGTTCAAGTGATTCTCCTGCCTCAGCCTCCTGAGTAGCTGAAATTATAGATGCATGCCAACAAACCTGGCTAATTTTTGTATTTTCACTAGAGATAGGGTTTCACCATGTTGGTCGGGCTGGTCTCGAACTCTTGACTTCATGATCTGCCCACCTTGGCCTCCCAAAGTGCTGGGATTACAGGCGTGAGTGACCACACCTGGCCCAAAGTTGTTTTAAAAGTAGAACTCCTGTCCTCAAACAAAGAGCATGTTTTAATTACCAAAATAAGTTCTAGTATTCGATATTACAGCAGGAAAATTACTGTAACAAAACGTGTTAACAATACATGTGTTACCTTGCCTTGGCCATTACAGTAGGGAAATTATAGCTAACAACCATTTATTGTATATTTCAAAGTATCTTGAAGAGAAGAATTATAATGTTCTCAAATAAATGCTTTAGGTTATGTATATCCCAATTACCTGATTTCATCATCACACATTGTATACAGATATCAAAATAACATGTGTACCCCCAAAATATATACAACTATTATATATCAATTAAAAAGTAAACAGTTGTACTACTAGGAGATTGGAAAGACAGTCTTCTAAGGTTTTGTTTGTTTATTTTTGCTTTTTCCTTAGCATTTGTGTGGAAAATATGCAAAGCCTAATGGTGATCTTTCAAGGTTACCTGTAGTATCACAGAATAATTCCAAGTTGAAAAAGAAAGCTGAATTAGTAGCCTGGAAAATAGATCATATAATTTATCAATATAGATTAAAAATACAGGTCATAATTTGTTTCCTATCATTCATTCTCTACTTCTTTCATCCTAAAAGCACACAAATGACTTTCAGAAACCTATGCTCCTACAATATAATGAATGCCTCATTGAATCTGATATTAAAATTGGTTCCTGAGTAGGTCTCAGTTATCAAAACCAATTGTAATCAAATCCCGTATTCTTGGCCAGTGATTATTTAAAGAAATCAGATGAAAACAAAACAAAAACTAGTTGGTTCTCATGAGCACATCACATTACTGGCTCAATGACATTGCACAAAATGATGTTCATGTTATGACTTGGGGTTCTTCTTTCTTGATGTCAGGAATCTTGTTTTTTCTTGGAGACAGAGTAAGAACATTCAGAAGTGATTGGAACTAAGAGAATCAAGAGAAATAAAACCAGGGCTGTGTTTTCCCTGTTCCTTCTGTGGATTTGTCTATGATGTAAAATGATTGCATTACTCAGGATTCTCCAGAGGAACAGAACCAGAAGAAGATGTGAGAATGAAATAAATTTTTTAAAAATTGGCTCATGCAATTGTGGAGGCTGGCAAGCCACCCCAGGGAAAAGTGGATATTGCAATTTGATCCCAAAGGCAGTCTAGAGGCAAAATACCCGATGTCCTCCTAGGGACATGAGTCTTTTGTCTTAAGGCCTTTAATTGACTGAATTAGGCCCACCCACATTGTGAAAGGTAATCTGCCTTACTCAAAGTATACTGACTTTAATTACATGTAAAAAATATTTTCATAGCAACATTTCAACCAGTATTTGACCAAACAATTAGGTACTAAAGCCTAGCCAAGTTGATACAAAATTAACCATCACAATGACTTTATTTTGAAGCCACTTTAAGTTGGGATTTATGATATGTCCAAAAGCATCCTAACTAACATTATGAAAAAGCAGGAGAGAAACTGGACAGCAAACAAGAGTAAAAAAAATGGATAAACAATTAAGAGACACAAAAGGATTAACTAATGATTTATAGTCTGTCACAATATCCCTTGTATTATAATTCTGTAAATTTCATAAGAGGGTAGATTTCTTCTTCCAATTTTTGTACAAGTATAGAAATTTCTATTATATGAAAACATTAGAAAAATAAGATTATCTTGTGTCATATCCAGATATGTAGTTCTATTTAGTAAGGAAGCTGGTTCAATTGATTCTGATATTTAACCCTCATATTAATACATAATATAAATTTTATATGGCTTGAGCCTGAGTGGAAGATAGACATAGGCAAGAATGATTATGTTGTTATTTAATCCACTAGACTCTTGTTCTGTACATTTCTTTGTTCAGAATTAACTTTTAAAAATAAACATACTTTATAGGAGAACAATAATCCAGACTCTGTTTCTGGGAAAATCCTTCCAGCAGAATGTAATGCCACATGATGACTGAAATCTAGTCTATAATGAAATAATGAAATAGCTGGACCTTGTCCTTATGAATCTATGATCTCAGAATAAGGGTAACAGATTAAGATGATTCACTGTTTCACATGTAAATCTGACCTAAATAATGACTTCATTATTGTCAGTAATATCTTTCCTATACATGCAGTCATAACTTGCTATGGAAGCTGGGTTTTATATATAATCTACATAATTTAAGAAATAATTTCCAATATATAAACATACATTTGTTCCCAATGTTTTAACCACTAAATCAATTTATTTGTATTCCTACTATAAAATTTATCTCTTTTCCATTAAATATTTTGTTCCTAGTGTAATTCTCTCTTTTCCATTAACTATAGCACCTAGGATCTTTTTTTAAAAAACGTCATGACATTTTTGCTTCAAAATTTCATAAGCCTATGAATCAAAACAGTTACAACTTTTAAGGATATCAAATAGAATGTCATTATAAAGAATATTGTATGGTCCACTCTATGTACTTCTTTTATATGTCCTTGATCCCTAGCATAATTATTTCTGGACAAAACAAAGAGGCTGTTTCCATAAGCAATAGCAGCAGGAATGGAATTTCTCATGTAGGATTTTCTAGGATTTTCCATGTTGTCCATAAAATCTGATGAATTATACTTTTAAACTTGTAATTCTTATATAATATTATTAGAAGCTTCTATGCCCTACTTATATTCTGTCTTCAAAAAAGTGGAGGTATAAATTAAGTTTCCTATTTGAATGGGTACTCAAAGACTCTTTTAATCAATCAGGATCTTCTTGTGTTTACACAGGAAAGACAAAAGTTTTCTATGATAGGTCACACACGTAAAAGGCCTTATTCAAGGTTGACATAACATTTTCTATGATAGGTCACATACATAAAAGGCCTTATTCAAGTTTGATATAACAGGTCAAATAAAAAATTTGGCAGGTCCTTCTGTGGGCGAATTACCGTTATTTAGCTTAAATATTCACAGATAAGAGAGGATCTTGCTTGTAACAAAAGCTTTTGTCTAATAAGCAAATTACATAATATAAATTTCCCATACATAATGCTACTTAATCTTATATTCCCATTCATTATCTATCAGAATTATTTTTAATTACTAAATATGATCAATCTTCTTTGTGCAGCTGAAGTAATTTGACAGTAAGAGACTTTTCCTGGATGAAACATCAATTTACAAAGATCTACAATTAGATTTTGGCTTACCTACAGTAATCATTTTAAGAAGTATTTTTAGTTTCAAAGGCTTCGTGGTTGCTGAAGTGCTAGGTATGTTATAAATTTTTAGACTTCTAATGCTACTAAGTCAGGAGTTCAAAAACTTGGTCTATAATTCTATAGGTAGCTTTACTATAGAGACAAACATTTGCAGTCAACACGGTAGTACTTACGTAGTCAGATCAGTTTGAAAATAGGTGGAATAAAAAGTATCTCTGTAAGTGGTACTGAAGAAAACACTGTAATGCCCAGACTTTCTTTTGGTTAAAACATTCTTTTATTAATTTCCATTAATAACAGCCATATCAAGTCTCAACAAATGATTCAGATCAATCCTCGCAGCATGGCGATTAAAGATTTTAATTACTCAACTCTTTTTTTTTCTATCTTCTAATATATATAATGAATCAAATGGGAACTAAATATTATTATTGGTAGTTTGATAATACCAGAAGAATGGAAGGTCCCTATTGGCTGAACAGGAACATAGAGTTCAAAGTAAGTGACTACCTGTCGTCTAGCCTTTGAAATTACATAGAGAGCTGAGCATACAAAGTGGATTCTAGGTTAATATGTACATCTTATATGCCTTAGAAACCCAGTCACTAGCAGCACAGATAGTGCAAGAATGATATAGGTAGTGAAAGATTTTGTTGTTGCAAATAATAAAAAATGCGTCTCAGAAAATATCATACTCTCTCTAGTCAAATTAGATTAGCTGTTTAAGGGGAAGAAATGAGTAATTCCATATAGACACAAACCATTAGAGTTTATTCTAATATTCTCTATATTCTCGGTGGCAATCTCACTCTAGCCTATGAAAACATCTTAAAAGATTTAAAATAACAACAAAAAACACTAGTATTGTTGTTCTTTTGTGTACCTATTAAGCAAGTTATAATCACATAAACTGCAATTTTCAAAGGAATGTCATGAGATATAAAATTGGCTGCCTATACATGTGAAAACAGAAGTCTAGCCTAAAATAAAGTGAACCTCTTTCCATCTCTACTCTTTATCACTTAAAATTGAGTAAGATAATTAAAATCAACAGTAGTTAGTGTAACAAGCAGAACTGACAATGGACAAGTTAAACTAGTGATGCAGTGAACAAATTTGCAAAGTTTACCCAGGACTCAGAAAACTAGGCTAAGGATTTGAAAATGAGTCAAAAGATAATATCAAAAACCAAACCAGATGTTTTTGAAAATGAAACTGAGAATATGGAACATAATTATCTGTGAAAATAATTACAGGATACTCAGAGCTCTGTGCACGCTGACATAATGTTGAAATTAAAATTCAACAGAAATTATCCTATAAGCATTCATATTGAAAAAAATACTAGAAATAACCATGTATCTGATTTTCTACTCACACAAAAAATATTAGAAGAAAATGAGTTTCTGACCCATTAAATGTATATCCAGATAAATTTCCATTTATGAAAGCAAGAAAAAGCCTCAAATAGTTTAGTGGTCAAAAACTAAAATAACTGTATCCTTAAAAAATATTAATTAAAGGCATTCCTCAGTCAACAATAAGGTAAATTAAAATTAAAAAGCCAAAGAAGGCGGGGGCAGGATCCAAGATGGCAGATTAGACACAACTCCAGCGCACAACACCCAGTGAGAGAGACGCAGAAACCCAGAGATCTCCTAGCTCCAACCGAGGTACCAGGTGCATTTTAATGGGTCTGGTACGAGGGTGAGCAAAGCCCACTGAGGGCAGACCGAGTAGGGAGGGGGTGCTGCTTCACCCAGACAGTGCATCTGACCAGCGAGTCAGAGGCTCCACCTCTGGCGCTCTGGTCCAGATAGCGCTTCCCCCAAAGCCTCAGCAATACACAGAACAGGGGGATCTTTGCCAGTCAAGTGCCGGGAATTGCAAGTGCAGAGTTAAATAAGAGTCTGCAGACTGAGCTATCGCCCCCTCCCCATGCCTGGAGAGAGATGGAGCTGTAAGTGGGAGCAGCTGGGCACCCCCTCTTTTCAGAGAGAAAGCTGAAAGGGGGAGACTGCCAGGTGCGGCTGGGTGGGTCCCTACCCTCCCCGACAAACCCCAGAGGGCTGAAGCTCTGACTCTAGTGGGTTTTGTAGCTAGTGTCACAGTCTGAGAGGAACCCTGAATGATCCAGGCCAGTGGAGGAAGGGCACAACTCACCACTAGAGGGGTGGGACTGGGCTACATGTTTGAACAAAAAACACAGGAAGCCTACGTAGCAATGGGACTGGACGGCGTTCTTGACAACCCAGCAGCCCCTACAGGTCAGTGGAAGAGGCGGGCCTAATCTCCCAGCATAAACAAAAAAGACATAGGAAGCTTCCCTAGTAACCTGAAGGAGTCCCTAGAAACCCAGTAGCGCCCCCACAGGCAGACAAGCGACCTCATCAAGCACCTCTCTGACACCAGAGCCAGGTAAATCCACAAAGATGGGAAAAAAACAGTTCAAAAAAGGTGAAACCATCCAAGACCAGAACATCTCTTCTCCTTCAAGGGATCACAACTCCCCAAAACACAGGATCACAACTTGACTGAGAAGGAGTGCAAAGAATTGACGGAAACAGGATTCAGAAGGTGGATAATAACAAACTTCTCAGAGCTAAAGGAACACGTTCTAACTCAATGCAAAGAAAACAAAAACCTTGAAAAAGGGTTAGACGAAATGCTAACTAGAATAACCAGCTTAAGAGAAGAACATAAATGACTTGATGGAGTTGAAGAACACAGCACAAGAACTACGTGAAGCAAACACAAGTTTTAATAGCCAAATCCATCAAACAGAAGAAAGGATATCAGAGATTGAAGATCAACTCAATGAAATAAAAAGAGAAGGCCATACAAGAGAAAAGAGTGAAAAGAAATGAACAAAGTCTCCAAGAAATATGAGATTATGTGAAAAAACCTAATCTACACTTGATCAGTGTACCTGAGTGTGATGGGGAGAATGAATCCAAGCTGGAAAACACACTCCAGGTTATTATCCAGGAGAACTTCCCAAGCCTAGCAAAGCAGTCCAAATTTCAAATTCAATAAATACAGAGAACTCCACAAAGATATTCCTCAAGAAGGGCAGCCCCCCCAAGGCACACAATCGTCAGATTCACCAGGGTCGAAATGAAGGAAAAAATGCTAAGGGCAGCCAGAGAGAAAGGTCAGGTCACCCACAGAGGGAAGCCAATCAGACTCACAGCAGATCTCTCAGCAGAAACCCTACAAGCCAGAAGAGAGTTAGGGCCAATATTCAGCATCCTTAAAGAAAAGAACTTTCAACCCAGAGTCTCATATCCAGCCAAACTAAGCTTCATAAGTGAAGGAGAAATAAAATTCTTTACATACAAGCAATTATTGAGAGATTTTGTCACCACCAGACCTGCCCTACAAGAGCTCCTGAAAGAAGCACTAAGCATGGAAAGGAACAAGTACCAGTCACTGCAAAAGCAAACCAGTTGGCAAAGACCAAAAATGCAATGAAGAAAACGAGTCAACTAATGAGAAAGAAAACCAGCCAGTAACAAAATGGCAGGATCAAATTCACACACAACAACATTAACATTGAATGTAAATGGCCTAAACACCCCAATCAAAAGACACAGACTGGCAAACTGTATAAAAAGGCAGAACCCACCAGTGTGCTGTATTCAAGAAACCCATCTCACATAAAAAGACACACATAGACTCAAAATAAAGGGATAGAAGAAGATTTACCAAGCAAATGGAGAACAAAAAAAAACAGGGGTTGCAATCCTAGTCTCTGATAAAATGGACTTCAAACCAACAAAGATCAAAAGAGACAAAGAAGGACATTATGTAATGGTAAAAGGATCAATCCAACAGGAAGAGCTAACTATCCTAAATATATACGCCCCCAACACAGGAGCACCCAGATACATAAAGCAAGTTCTTAATGACCTAAAACGAGATTTAGACTCCCACACAATAATAGTGGGAGACTTCAATACTCCACTGTCAATATTAGACAGATCAACAAGACACAAAATTAACAAGGATATCCAGGACTTGAATGCAGAGCTGGACCAAGTGGATCTAATAGACATATACAGAATGCTCCATCCCAAATCCACAGAATATACATTTTTCTCAGCACCACATTGCACTTACTCTAAAATTGACTACATCATTGGAAACAAATCACTCTTCAGCAAATGCAAAAGAACAGAAATCATAACAGTCTATCAGACCGCAGGGCAATCAGACTAGAACTGAGGATGAAGAAACACACTCAAACCCACACAACCACTTGGAAACTGAACAACTTGCTTCTGAATGTTGACTGGATAAACAATGAAATGAAGGCAGAAATAAAGATGTTCTTTGAAACCAACCAGAATGAAGACACAACTTACCAGAATCTCTGGGACACCTTTAAAGCAGTATTGATAGAGAAATTTATAGCAATAAATGCCCACCAGAGAAGAGAGGAAAGATCTAAAATCGACACCCTATCATCAAAATTGAAAGAACTAGAGGAGCAAGATCAAAAAAACTCAAAAGCTAGCAGAAGATGAAATAACTAAGATCAGAGCAGAACTGAAGGAGATAGAGACACAAAAAACCCTTCAAAAAATCAATAAATCCAGGAGCTGGTTTTTTGAAAAGATGAACAAAATAGACCACTAGCCAGATTAATAAAAAAGAAAAGGGAGAAGAATCAAATAGACGCAATAAAAAATGATAAAGGGGATATCACCACTGATCCCACAGAAATATTAACTACCATCAGAGATTACTACAAACAGCTCTACTCACATAAACCAGTAAACCAGGAAGAAATGGACAAATTCCTAGATACTTGTAATCTATGAAACCTAAACCAGGAGGAAGCTGAAACCCTGAATAGACCAATAACAACGGCTGAAGTAGAGGCAGGAATCAAGAGCCTACCAACCAAAAATGTCCAGGTCCATATGGGTTCACAGCCGAATTCTACCAGACATACAAAGAGGGGTTGGTTCCATTCCTTCTGAAACTGCATCAAACAATATAAAACAAGGTAATCCTCCCTAACTCATTTTATGAGACCAACATCATCCTGATACCAAAACCAGGCAGAGACTCAAGTGAAAAAGAAAATTTCAGGCCAATATCCATGATGAACATCGATACAAAAATCTTCAATAAAATGCTGGCAAACAGATTGCAACAGCACATCAAGAAGCTTATCCATGACGACCAAGTAGGCTTCATCCCTGGGGAAGCAAGGCTGGTTCAACATACGCAAATCCATAAATGTAATCCATCACATAAACGGAACCAAAGACAAAAACCACATGATTATCTCAATACATGCAGAGAAGGTCTTCAATAAAATTCAACAGCCCTTCATGCTAAAAACTCTCAATAAACTAGGTATTGATGGAACATATCATAAAATGATAAAAGCTATATATGACAAATCTATAGCCAATATCATACTGAACAGGCAAAAGCTGGAAGAATTCCCTTTGAAATCAGGCACTAGGCAAGGATGCTCTCTCTCACCACTCCTATTCAACATAGTATTGGAAGTTCTAGCCAGAGCAATCAGGCAAGAAAAAGAAATAAAGGGTATTTGGTTAGGAAAGGAGGAAGTCAAACTGTCTCTATTTGCAGATGACATGATTGTATATCTATAAGACCCCATTGTCTCAGCCCAAAATCTTCTCAAACTGATAAGCAACTTCACCAAAGTCTCAGGATACAAAATCAATGTGCAAAAATTACAAGCATTCCTATATACCAATAACAGACAAATAGAGAGCCAAATCAAGAGCAAACTCCCATTCACAATTGCTACAAAGAGAATAAAATACCTAGGAATACAACTAACAAAGGATGAAAAGGACCTCTTCAAGGAGAACTACAAACCACTGCTCAACGAAATAAGAGAGGAAACAAACAGATGGAGAAACATTCCATGCTCATGGTTAAGAAGAATCAGTATTGAGAAAATGGCCATACTGCCCAAAGTAGTCTATAGATGCAATGCTATCGTCATCAAGCTACCAATGACCTTCTTCACAGAACTGGAAAAAACCACTTTAAACTTCATATGGAATCACAAAAGATTCCACATAGCCAAGACCATCCTAAGCAAAAAGAACAAAACCAGAGGCATCACACTATAAGACTTCAAACTATACTACAAGGCTACAGTAATTAAAACAGCATGGTACTGATACCAAAACAAAGACATAGACCAATGGAACAGAACAGAGACCCCAGAAGAAACACCACACATCTACAACCATCTGATCTTTGACAAACCCAGCAAAAACAAGCAATGGGGAAAGGAATCCATGTTTAATAAATAGTGTCGGGAAAACTGGCTAGCCATGTGCAGAAAGCAGAAACTGGACCCCTACCTGTCACCTTACACTAAAATTAACTCCAGATGGATCAAAGATTTAAACATAAAACCTAACACCATAAAAACACTAGAAGAAAACACAGGCAAAACTATCCAGGACATAGGCATAGGCAAGGACTTCATGACTAAAACACTAAAAGCAATGGCAATAAAAGCCAGGGTAGACAAATGGGATCTAATGAAACTCCAGAGCTTCTGTACAGCAAAAGAAACCATCATTAGAGTGAATCAGCAACCAACAGAATGGGAAAAATTTTTTGCAATCTACCCATCTGACAAAGGGCTAATATCCAGAATCCACAAAGAACTAAAACAGATATACAAGAAAAAAACAAATAACCCCATTCAAAAGTGGGCGAAGGATATGAACAGACACTTTTCAAAAGAGGACATATATGAGGCCAACAAACATATGAAAAAATGCTCATCAACACTGGGCATTAGAGAAATGCAAATCAAAACCACACTGAGATATCATCTCACACCAGTTAGAATGGCGCTCATTTTATTTATTTATTTATTTATTTTTTATTGCATTTTAGGTTTGGGGGTACATGTGAAGAACATGGAAGATTGTTGCATAGGTACACACATGGCAGTGTGATTTGCTGCCTTCCTCCCCATCACCTATATCTGGCATTTCTCCCCATGCTATCCCTCCCCCAACTCCCTACCCCCCACTATCCCTCCCCTTTTTCCCCGACAGACCCCAGTGTGTGATACTCCCCTCCCCTGTGTCCATGTGTTCCCATTGTTCAACACCCGCCTATGAGTGAGAACATGCGGTGTTTGATTTTCTGTTCTTGTGTCAGTATGCTGAGAATGATGGTTTCCAGGTTCATCCATGTCCCTACAAAGGACACGAACTCATCGTTTTTGATGGCTGTGTAATATTCCATGGTGTATATGTGCCACATTTTTCCTGTCCAGTCTATCATCGATGGGCATTTGGGTTGGTTCCAGGTCTTTGCTATTGTAAACTGTGCTGCAATGAACATTCGTGTGCATGTGTCCTTATAGTAGAACGATTTATAGTCTTTTGGATATATACCCAGTAATGGGATTGCTGGATCAAATGGAATTTCTATTTCTAGGTCCTTGAGGAATCGCCACACCGTCTTCCACAATGGTTGAACTAATTTACACTCCCACCAACAGTTAAAAGCATTCCTATTTCTCCACATCCTCTCCAGCATCTGTTGTCTCAGATTTTTTAATATCGCCATTCTAACTGGTGTGAGATGGTATCTCAATGTAGTTTTGATTTGCATTTCTCTAATGACCAGTGATGATGAGCATTTTTTCATATGTTTGTTGGCTTCATGTATGTCTTCTTTTTAAAGTGTCTGTTCATATCCTTCGCCCACTTTTGAATGGGCTTGTTTTTTTTTCTTGTAAATGTGAATGGCGCTCATTAAAAAATCGGGAGACAACAGATGCTGGAGAGGATGTGGAGAAATAGGAACACTCTTACACAGTTGGTGGGAGTGTAAATTAGTTCAACCATTGTGGAAGACAGTGTGGCAATTTCTCAAGGATCTAGAAATAGAAATTCCATTTAACCCAGCAATCCCACTATTGGGTATATACCCAAAGAACTATAAATCGTTCTACTATAAAGACACATGCACATGTATGTTCATTGTAGCCCTGCATACAATAGCAAAGACCTGGAACCAACTCAAATGCCCATCAATGATAGACTGGACAAAGAAAATGTCGTACATATAGACCATGGAATACTATGCAGCCATAAAAAATGATGAGTTAGTGTCCTTTGTAGGGACTTGGATGAATCTGGAAACCATCATTCTCAGCAAACTGACCCCAAAACAGAAAGCCAAGCACCATATGTTCTCACTGATAGGTGGGTGTTGAACAACGAGAACACGTGGACTCAGGGGAGAGGAGCATCACACACAGGGGACAGTTGGGGGGGGGGTAGGGAGAGACAATGGTGGGTGGGGAGGGAGGGGACGGTGGGGGAGGGATAACATGGGGAGAAATGCCAGATATAGTATGCACCAAAAGTAAAATAAATTAAAAAAAGAAAAAAAAACGCCAAAGAAACATTTTGTTAGCCAAAAGCCACTAGGGAAAATTAATATTGTTTAAACACAAAACTATATAATTATAATAACAAATTAAAGTTGGATGTATTGAAAGATACTAATTTTTAAATAATTTGATAAAAACTTTTTGTGAACATTATTTTATCTCATTTTTACATTGATAGATAATACTGTATGTAGTTACCATAGACAACATATTGTTTTGAAGTATTTATACATTGTGGAATGACTAGCTCCATCTAATTAGCACATGTATTACCTCACATAATTATTATCATTTTTGTAGTAAGAATACATCATATCTACTCTGTTAGCATTTTTTTAATGTTTTTTTTTTTCTTTACTATGGTCACCATGTTGTAAAATAGATATCTTGAGCTTATTCCTCCTATCTAGTGAAGTTTTGTAGGCATTGACTAATGTATCTTCAACCACACACATCACACACACAACCTCACCAGCTCCTGGCAACCTCCAGTTAACTTTTCTTCTACGAAATCAACTATTTTAGATTTTATATATGAGTGAGATTATGCAGTATTTGTCTTTCTTTGCCTGTTTGAATTAACATCATGTCCTTTAGGTTCATCTCTGTTGTCACAAATAACAAGATTTTCCTTCTTTTTGTGGCTGAATAATATTCCATTGTGTTTATGTACCATATTTTCTCTAGCCATTCATTGACTAATACATTGATATGTATTGCATAGACTCTGTAGATCTCTTTGGATAATATGGACATTTTAACAATATTAATTCTTCCAATCAATGAGTAAGACATACCTTTTCATTTATTTGTATGTTCTTCCATTTCTTTTAACAATGTTTTATAGTTTTAGGGTAGAGTTCTTTTACCTCCTTAGTTTAAAGAAGTACTTACTTTTGTAGCTCCTTGGTTTAAAAGTAAACTACTACTTGGTTTAAAAGTACTTTACTTTTGTAGCTATCGTAAATGGACCCTTAGGTTAATTCCATATCTGGTTATCACAAATAATGCTGCAGTGAACATAGGAGTACAGATATCCTTTCAAAGTACTGAATTCTGTTTCTTCAATATATATATACCCCATAGTGATATTCCAGAAAGTGGTAGTTCTATTTTTTAAATTTTGAGGAACCTCCATACCATTTTTAATAATGGCTATACTAATTTACCTTCCTACCAACAGTATGCTAGGGTTGTCTTTTTTCTATATCCCCATCAACTCTTGTTGCTTTATTTTTAATGACAACAATACTAGAAAGTGTTAGGTAACAGCTTATGGTGGTCTTAATTTGCATTTCCATGATGATTAGCAATGCTGAGCATTTTTTCATATACCTGCTGACCCTTTGTAAGTCATCTTTAGAGAAATGTCTATTTAGAAATTATTTGCTATTTAATTGGGTTGTTTCTTTGTTATTTAGTTGTTTGAGTACCTCATATATTTGAGATATTAACTCCTTATCATATGCATTTTGGCAAATATTTTCTTGTATTCTGTGGGTTGTCTCTTTACTCTGTTGATTGTTTCCTTAGCTGTGCAGAAGTTGTGTGTTTGGTATTTTTTTCAGTTTGATGAAATCTCACTTGTCCATACTTGCTTTTATTACTTATACATTAGGGGTCCTACCCAAGAACTCAATGCCCAGATGGATGTCATTAAGCTTTCCTCCTGTGTTCTTCTAGTAGTTTCATAGATTCTTAAGGCTTTAATCCACTTAAAGTTGTTATTTTGAAAATGGTATAAGGGTCTATATTTTTGGGGGGGGGGGGCATGTGGATATCATGGATATCTACTTTCCCAACACCATTTATTAAAGAGACTGTTCTTTCCCCCAGTGTGTATTCCTGGAACTTAATTAAAAATCCATTAGCTATATATTCATAGATTTATTTCTGGGCTCTCTGTTTCATTGGTCTATGGGTCCATTTTTATGCCAGTATCATGCTGTCTTGGTTATCATGGCTTTGTAGTACATGCTGAAGTTGGGTACTGTGCTGCCTCCAGTTTTGTTCTCTTTGCTCAAAATTTATTTAAATATTAAGGGCTATTTGGGTTCCACATGAATTTTAGGATGTTTTTCTATTTCTGTGAAGTATATCATTGGTATTTTGATAGGTACTGCATAGAATCTGTAGATATCTTTGGGTAGTATGGACATTTTAAGAATATTAATTCTTCCAATCAATGAATAAGACACAACTTTTTCATTTATTTGTGTGTTCTTCCATTTCCTTTAACAATGTTTTATAGTTTTAGTGTAGAGCTCTTTTACCTCCTTGGTTTAATTTTTTTTCTATTTTACTTTTGTAGCTATTGTAAATGGCATTGTTTTCTTAATTTATTTTTTATGTTAAATGTTTATTTTTTGAACCAAGGTCTCTCTCTGTCACTCAGGCTGGAGTGCAGTGGCACAGTCATAGCTGACTGCAGCTTTGATCTATCAGGTTCAAGTGATCCTTCCTTCTCAACCTCCCAAGTAGCTTGGACTAAAGCACACACTACCATGCCAAACTTAAAATATTTTTTTATTTTTAGTAGAAATAAGGTCTTGCTATGCTGACCAGGCTGGTGTCAAATTCTTGAGCACAAGTGATCTTACTGCCTTGGACTCCTAATATGCTAACAGGTGTGAGTCATCACACCTGGTCTTGATTTTTTAGATTTTTTAGATAGTTTGTTGTTGGTATATAAAAACGTTACTCATTTTTGTATTGTGTATTCCACAAATTTATTAAATTTTTAAATACATTTTAACATTTTTTGGTGTATTCTTTAGGATTTTCTATGTATAATACCATGTCATCTGCAAACAGGAAAAACATAACTTCTTTCTTTCCACTTTAGATGTCTTTTATTATTTTCTCTTGCCTAATTTCTCTGACTAGCACTTCCACCATTATACTGAATAGAAGTGGCAAGAGTGGGCATTCATGTGTACCTCCAGATCTTAGAGAAAAAGCTTTCAAATTTCTCCATTGTCTTACACGACCCTTATTATGTTTAGGAACATCTCTTTCCTACATAATCTGTTGAGAGATTTTATTATAAAAGAATGTTAAATTTTGTCAATTTTTTCTGCATTTATTAAAATGATTATATACTATTATTTTTCTTTAGTCTGTTATTGTGATATATTACATTTATTGTTATACATATTTTAACTCTCCTTGCATCTCTGGAATGAATCTCACTTGATCGTGATAAATGATTTTTTAATGTGCTGCTGAATTTCATTTGTTCATATTTTGTTGAGGATTTTTGTGTTTATGTTTATCAGGGATTTTGGCCTGTAGCTTTCTTTTTCTGTTGTATCCTTATCTTGTTTTAATATAAGGATAATGGTGTCCTCATAAAATGAGTTTGGAAGTATTCCCTCCTCTTCAATTTTCTGGAATTAGGAAGAAACTTGGTTTTGGTTTTTCTTTAAATGTTTGGTAGACTTCAGCAATGAAGCTATCAGGTCCTGGGCTTTATTATTATTTCAATTTTCTTATTATTGGTTTGTTAGGATATTCTATTTCTTCACAATTTAGTCTTGATGGGTTATATGCGTTAGGAATTTATCAATTTCTTATAGGTTATCCAACTTGTTTGCATATAATTGTATATAATAGTTGTAATCTTTAGGATTTCTGTTGTATCACTCGTAATGTCTACTTTTTCTCATTTTATATTATTTAAACATGATTTTTCTTAGTCTAGCTAAAAGTTTGTCAATTTTGTTTTTTTTTGAGAAGCTCTTTAGTTGATCTTTTCTATTGCTTTTCTAGTCACTTAATTTATTTCATCTTGGATCTTTGTTTTTTTCTTATTTCAAAAGTTCCTTTAGGAGTAATTTCAAGTTATTTATTTGAGATAGATTTTTGTTGATAAAGCCATTTATTGCTAGAACCTTCCCTTTCAGAATGCTTTTGCTGTATTCCATTAGGTTCTGGTTTGTTGTGTTTCTGTATTTCTTTGCCTCTGTTTTTTTTTTTTTTTTTTTTTAATTTCCTTCTAAATTTCATCATTGACCTATTTGTTTTTTAGGAGCATGCTGTTTAATTTTCATGTATTTGTGAATTTTCCCATGTTTCTTCTGTTACTTCTAGTTTTATATTGTGGCCAAAAGTATACTTGATATGATTAAATTTTCTTAATTTTGTTTACATCTGCTTTGTGGCCTAAATTGTGATCACTCTATCCTGGAAAATGTTCTTTGTTTAGTTGAGAAGAATGTGTATTCTACAGCTGTTGTATGGAATTCTGTATATGTCTGTTAGGTCAATTTGATCTACAGTGTAGTTTAATTTTGACTTTAAAGGATTTCGTGTCTGGATGATCTGTTCATTGCTGAAAGTGGAGTACTGACACCTCCTACTATTATTGTATCACAGTCTACTCTCTTTAGTTTTAATGTTGGTTTTATATACTTAGGTGCTTCGAAGTTGTGTATGTATTTACAATTGTTATATTCTCATTGTTGATAAAATTTTCAGTATATAATATCCTTTTTCTCTTTTTAGAGTTTGAACTTCTCTATTTCATTTTGAATGAGTATAGCTACTTCTTCTTTCTTTTTTTGGTTTCCATTATCACATAATACCATTTTTTATCCCTTTAATTTCAGTCTATGTATGTCCTTAAAGCTAAAGTGAGTCTCCTGTAGGCTGCAAACATTTGGGTCTCGTTTTTGCTTTTAAAATCTGTTAAGTCACACTATATCTTTTGACTGGAGGATTTAACCTATTTACATTCAAGGTAATTTTTAACAGGTAAAAACTTACTATTGGCATTTTGCTAATTTCTTTCAAGTGGTTTTGTAGAATCTTTCTCTCTTGTCCTATTTTGTGGCTTTTTTTAGTGGTATATTCCAATTCCTTGCTTTTTAGTTTCTGTGTATCTACCATAAGTTTTTGCTTTGTGGTTATAAGGCTTAAAAAAGATATCTAATATTTATAATAGGCTATTTTAAGCTGAGAATGATTTAATTCAGATTTAAAAACATAACCTTCTATACTTTTATTCTACTCCTCCCTCCATATTTTGAAACTTTGATGACACAATTTACATTTTTATATTGCACATCTCTTAAGTTATTGTAGCTATTATTTATATTATTTAGGTCTTTTAACCTTTGGATTAAGGATTTAGTCATCTTACCATTATAGGATTATAATATTCTGAATTTGATTGTGTACTTACCCTTATCAGTCATTTTTTACTTTACGTTTTTGTGTTACTCATTAGTGTTCTTTTCTTTCAGCTTGAAGAACCTCCTTTAGCATATTTTATATGGTAGGCCCGGTGGTGAGGTAATCTTTTGTGTTTTGTTTTTCATGGGAAGTCTTTGTTTCTTTTTTTATTTCTCAAGTACAGCTTTACTATAGATTCTTGGTAAGTTGTTTTCTCTTCAGTTCTTTGAATATATCATCCTATTCTCATGGCCTATAAAGATTCTGCTGAGAAATCTGCTGCTAATCATATTAAAATTCTTCTAAATATTTTGTTTTCTTTTGCTGCTTTCAGGATTCTCTCATCAAAATTCTTCCACTTGATCAAAATTCTGATGTTGATATTACATATTGCATTTTTAAATTTTGTTCTCTGTATTTTACAGTTCTAGGATTTCTGCTTGCTTTGTAAAAATAATTATTTCAATCTTTCTATTAAAATTTTCATTCTATTCATATTGTTTTCTCATCTTTTGGTTTTTTCTTTATAGGCTCCTGAAGTTCACAGGGCCTCCTTAAAACAGTTATTTTGAATTATTTGTCTGGAAATTAATATATCTCTATTTCTTTTGGATCAGTTATTGGCACCTTATTTTGTGCATTTGTTGATATCATGTTTCCTTGATTGATATTGTTCCTTGTGCTTGTGCATCAGTGTCTCTTCATTTGAAGAAGTAACTATTTCAGTCTTCATAGACTGGCTGTGTCTGGGAAGGCCCTGTAATAGGCATGGCACTGGAACATGCCCCAAGCCTGGGATCTTCTGTAGTTGATGCAGTGCTGTGATGGAAGCCCAGGTCAGCTGAGGCTCAGTTGGTGCTTCAAGAAGCCTTGGGTCTATTATAGCAAGTAAAACACAGGGGCGGGCTGGGCGCAGTGGCTCACGCCTGTAATCGCAGCACTTTGGGAGGCCGAGGCAGGCAGATCACAAGGTCAAGAGATCAAGACCATCCTGGCCAACATGGTGAAACCCCATATCTACTAAAAATACAAAAAATAGCCAGGCATGGTGGCATGTACCTGTGGTCCTAGCTACTCAGGAGGCTGAGGTGGAAGAATCACTTGAACCCAGGAGGCGGAGGTTGCAGTGAGCTGAGTTTCTGCCACTGCACTCCAGCCTGGTGACAGAGCAAGACTCCGTCTCCAAAAAAAAAACAACAACAACACAGGGGTGGACCAGAAGCCCAGGGAAAATGCCTGTGTGGGCTTTGATACTGTCCTCAAGATAATCTATTTTTCTTATTATCATGATTGATTGATGATCATCACCATTCTTAATTGTAGTAGAACAGGGAGTAGGCCTCCTTGCCAATGTATTCCTGTATTATAGCATAATTCATCATAAAATAGTAGTTATCCAATTAGCATTTTTCCAACTATTGATTGAACTGTTACTCCTTTTGATGAGCTTTTAACACAGTAAAGTTTCAGTAAAGTTTAGGATCATTGTCATTGTATCATTTATAAATGGTTATTAATTTATAAAATTATAAACATCCTGAGTAATAAAGATATTTAATTATCTCACACTAGAAGAGTTCTGAGAGCAAGTAGAAAATTTGTGTGAAATCTGATTTTTATTGGTAAAGAAAATTTTGCTAGAAAGCTTCTAGGTTGCTTTTACTTTATCTCATGAGCTATGTACTTTATGGTATTGCTGATTACCAAGGAGACTCAGAAAACCATCACCAACAAAATAGAATTATGATGTCTGCCTTGACATCTGACCCCCTTTCAGAGGCCAGTGTTTTACTCTTTTGGTTATACATTATAAAAAATATTTTGCTTTTTTTTTTTTTTTTCACATTGTTACTCATAATTTTTGTCAGTGCCTATCAAGGCCCAATAGGATCTAGGGAGAAGAATGTGCATATGGCTTCAAACTCTCTTTAAGTCTATGGCCCTTAAGGATTCTACATCTATTGTCAGTGCATACTCGAACCTTGAGGATAAATTTAAAATTCTAGCTGAATTATTTTAACTAATGTTTATTGATGTTTGCTTAAGTTAAGCAAGTGTTAGAGTCTTTTTTCACTTGTAAGTGATTTTCTATAGATTACTGATTAATTGATTTCTCTGAGACATGAGCTAAATTCAAGAAAATTCATGACCTAGCAATCTGTATTGCTTTTTTGTCGTAGGATTGGAAACAATACACTTTTCAGCTTTTTATATTCCAAGCAGAAATTGGAAGTCTACTTAATATATCTTGTAATTTTTGATGTTATATTGGACATTGTGGTTATATATTATAGTGATGGTGAATCCTAACATCTTCTACAGATATCTTTCACTAAAGACTGTTTTTTATGGAAGTAGGGAAGTAGTTATTTAAAATACTATACTGGGAAACCTGGGAAAAATAAAATTACTTTCTTCCCTAGTGTTTGTTTTTGTTGTTTGTTGTTGGTTGGTAAGTTACCATCTTGGAGTAGTAATAGAAAGTCTGCATTCTTTGTTATCTGCAGCTACTGAAATCTCTGTTTGGTTTGCCTAGTTGTCAGCTGATTAAACAGATGTTTCCTTATATGTAAAAGGACTGCAAGTGTGTGTGTGTTTAACACATTTCCAACCATTCAGCAATTTAAAACCCCTCCTTAGCCTTTACTTCCTACTTGTAAAGGAACTCAGGATCAGAGAGAGGTGAGAGGTTATCACTTTTCCAGATATTTTCCTAGGTATATGCATAGCTCTGGATATAGGTTTGGTGTCTTATGTTTCAAGAAGTATATAGTAACTTTTTAAAATCCCTCATGGACATCTTATTCTAGACTGTCATTCATACATTTTTGAAAATTTCTTCTATTTTTTTCTCTAACTGATATCAATCATTTCAAGCTGCTGTAATGTTAAACAATTGCCACTTACTGTTTTTGGCAAACATCCTGGGGATAGTGTTTTTGCTACTGAGTGAGCTCTGAATCAAGTCAAATAACAATAAGCCCTACAAATGGGGTCATCCTCAGTTTGCTGTGGATGAGGTTTTTGAGGGCCTATAAACTTGGTCTGCCCCTTTTAGTGGCTTCTATGTTGCCAGGTTTTACAAGTGCCACAGTTGCAAGTGTGCTGTTTTGCAAGAGTACTATGGAGCTAGGGAGTAAGATGAGAATAGGGAAAGTTAAATGCCACAAAGCTCAATGTTCTTGACAAGATTCAGAAGCATTTCTTGAAGAAGTACTGCTTAAATTGTTGCAAGTCTTTAATTTAATTTCCATGCTTTTAAAAAAAGGCAATTTTGTCAAATTTTGTTTATTTTTGCTTTTATAAAGGAATGGAATTTCAAAGGTCTTTGCCACCACAGAAGAGACATACATCAAAAATTTGAAACTTAGATTAAAATAAACAATTGCTATAAAAAACACTTAGTAAAACTGTCTCCAGATGAATTGAGAAACATCTATAATACTGTAATTTTTTGGAAATCTAGACTGTAGTTAGTAATATATCCATGAAGAAAATACAGGTACAATAACTTCACTGGTAAATTCTTAAAATGATCCAGCTTTAAAAAATAGGAAAAGAGGAATTCCAAGGTAATGCAAATCTTTTAGAATAGAAAAGCAGTATTAGTCACATAGTTTTATGATGTTCCCATAAAACTATATCAACACCTGGCAGAGACAACACTAAGAGAAAAATTAAGTCTGATCTTGCCATTGAACATGTACCCTAAACTATTCCAGGTATTAGAAATTGATGTTAAAATAACTGTAATTTGATGGGAAATTTAATATGAAAAAGTTGGCATAAGTGTTAAAAATAAAAATTATATATAATGATTTTTGCATATGCAATGAAAAGTCACTTAATAAAATTTAATATCAATTCAAGATTAAAAAAGAACTCATGGTAAACTAATATATGGGGACTTCTTTATTCTGTCAAAGCTTATCTGCAATAAAACCTGCAGCAAGCATTATTTTTAATAGTGAGGCTTTAGAAATACTTTCCTAGAGATATAAAACAAGGTAAAGTTTCTCTTGATGCCTGCTGGCATTTTATTAAGTGGCATGGCCAATATATGAGGCTAGAAAAATAAATATAATGTATATGGATTGGAAAAGAAGGAATATAATCTATCATTATTTGGAGATTATATGACTTATACATAGAAAACAGCCAATAAAGCATTAAAAATAAGAAGAGTTTAAAAATCAATACAGAATTTATTTGTAATTTTATGTGTCTCAGCAACAATAACAGCTACAAAACTCTCAATATTTAACTAGCATAAAACTACTATTTACCCAAAAAACCTAATACCAGATTTGCAAGGTTTGTACAAGGAAAAATGGAAAACCTTACTGGGAGTAATTAAAAATATGTATCAACAAATGGATATACTGATGTGCTGTAGACTTTATGTTTTAAATATATATTATGATATATATTTAAAATGTAAAGTTATGTATATTATATATTATATTGTGTAATATAAATTACATATGTTATATATTAATATATATTATAACATGCAATGAAAAGTTGAGATGGTACTGTGTACATCAATCGGGATAGAGAATATATATAGTATATATTATATAATATATATTAATATATAACATATATAATATATATATAATATATACTCTACATATATGTATGTGTGTGTATATATATATGTGTGTGTGTGTGTGTATATATATTCTCTACCCTGATTGATGTACACAGTACCATCTCAACTGGTGTCTAATAATTTGTACATGTGAAAATTGTCAAGCTCAGTTCATTTGTAAATTGGAAAATGCAAATAAGGATATCCGTGGTATTCCTAGAGTATTCCTAGAGAAGAATAAGAAAAATGGGAGGACTTGCTTTGCTGGAAAACAAGAAATTATATTGTCTATAGTAAATACAGTTAATATTTTGGCTCTTGGACTGACAATTCAATAAAACAAGAAGATATCTCAAAAACAAACCTACACACTTTGTATACTTCCAAATGAGAAAGGTTTTGTAGATCCATGGAGAAAGAACATCTGTTTTAATATATGGTGCTGAGACAATTAGATATCATGTAGTATAAAATAAAATAGACTTATACAAAAATAAGAAAAATAACCACAAATCTAAAAAATTTGCAAACATACTTACAAAAGAGGAGCCAAATAAACTTTGCAGAAATAAGAGTTTAATCTCATTAGTCATGACTAAAATACAGTTCAAGATCGCAATTACTTAAAATTGTGAACAGTAAAGAAAGGTAGCATTTAACATTCTGACAAAACCAACTGGTGACAAGTATGTGGAGCAACAGAAATTCTACTATACTGTTATTCAGAATCTACATTGTATAACCAACTGCCATTATCTAATAAAAAAACAAAACAAAACGATCCAGAATTCTGATAAGTGCACTCATAAATTCTCCAGAATACTTGGCCCCAAAATGTACGTAATTATACTACCTGTAAGACCTCTGTATTAGAAATAACTCAAAGTTTCATCAACATTAAATGGCACTATTGTGGAGAAATCATTCAGTAAGATAATATATTAAATAAACAGCAATGCATTAACATTGTTGCATTTTATAAACATAATGTTGAGTAAAAGAAATGTGTCATAAATAATATATCCTAAATGTTTCAATTTATATACTGTTTAAAAGTTGGCAAAACTGG
This sequence comes from Ateles fusciceps, assembly GCA_036589455.1. Lineage (NCBI taxonomy): Eukaryota > Metazoa > Chordata > Mammalia > Primates > Atelidae > Ateles > Ateles fusciceps. The sequence continues at coordinate 765,106 of JAZHEH010000647.1, forward strand.
CCAGGGCGGTGGCTCATACCTGTAATCCCAGCACTTTGGAAGGCTAATATGGGCGGGTCATCTGAGGTCAGGAGTTTGAGACCAGCCTGACCAATATGATGAAACCTCTTCTCTACTAAAAATACAAAAATTAGCCGGGCGTGGTGGCATGCACCTGTAATCCCATCTACTCGGGAGGCTCAGACAGGAGAATTGCTTGAACCCTGGAGGCGGTGGTTGCAGTGAACTGAGATCTCGACATTGCACTCCAGCCTGGGCAACAAGAGCAAAACTCTATGTCAAATTTAAAAAAAAAAAAGTTGGCAAAACTTAGCTATGGTTTACGAAAGCAGTTATCATGATATACCTGTTTTGACACTTTAGTAATTACAGCACGGGATAGTGGTTACCTGCAGGGAGGTTGCTGGAGGTGGTCGTGAAAAGGAAAAGACACAAAGAGGGTCTGGGAATAGCTTCCAGTGTTTTATTTGTGACCAACTGGGTGGTTACATGGAAGATCACTTTATAAGCGTCTGTTAATCTGTACATAAAGGTTTTATGCAAGTACATTTTCTCTGTGTGTGTTGCATTTCTCAATAGTTGTTAAAAATGAAGCATAAAGTAAGTCTGAAAATATTAGCTGATTCTTGCAATCAAGCTATATTAATAGGAATGTGTTTATAATATTACTTCATGAAGGGAAAGCATGATGTGTAGTTAGAATATTTCATTCAAGACACTTAAAGAATAATAAAATATATATGCTTTGGAATCAGCTGTATTTCCACTATTTTCTACATTGGTAGCTGCTCCCTCATTCTATATCATCTTCTGCTCTCTTTTCCCTTCACTTCGGACCTGGAAATCCTAGCTTGCTTCACTTTACTCATCTTGGCTTCCCAGCTTTTTTCACTTGTAGAGTGGTGATTTCAAACTTTATCACTTTACACTCTCTAATCGTCCTCTGTCAATGTATTTTTGTTTTTTTTACTGCTTTCAAGCATTTCCAGAGATCCTTGAAATGCTTTTGTTTGGCTTTTTTACCCTCTCTACTTATTGGTCTCATTTTGCTTTCTTTCCAATTCCAAATACTTGGAGTGTATATTCTTTTCCTGCTATTTCCATTTAGTTTTTCCTGGGCTCATGCTAAATTGGTTTTGTCTGATGCCACATATGTGATAGTGTCCAATGACCTCTTCAAAACATCTCCTATCCCTCTTTTCTTCCAAACGGCATTCATGTTTGTACTGCAAACAGCACAGCTTGTCATCCTCCCATTTTCAGCCTTTCTTTCCAGGTTCAGTATTGATTCAGCATTATTTTTCACCTATTTTCTTAATTTCTTTATTAACTATTCCTCTACACTTTCTAATTAAAATGAGAAACCCACCAATGCTCTTTCAATCTCAGCTTTCTTCACTATACTTACTTTCTTAGTTCATTTAACTTTGGATTTTATACTTTTTTATACTTACTCTCTTAGTTCATTAACTTTGGATTTTATCAATTGTGTATACTTGATCCATGTATTACCTTTTCTCCATTAAATTTATAGATAACATATTATTCTATCAGCAAGAAAAATATTTTGTATTTGGTATTTTTTCTTTTATACTCTATACAGAAGCAGTCACTGACTTTTCCACTTCTCATTTTACCACGGTAAAACTGATTAAAAACTATGAAATGACTAAGTAGGGTTGTATCAATCAGGGTCCAAAATAATATTCTTAAATTAGCCAGAGGGTCAAGGATATGCTGCAGCTACTAAAACACTACAAATCTCAGTACCTTACAATAACAAAGGCCTAATACTCGCCAACATGATACACATTCATAATGGACTGTCTTAGGGCTTGCTCCATGCTGTCTTTAGTCCAGAACTAATTTGACAGAAAAAGATCTCTGGGACATTAATACTCTTATAACACAGAAAGAAAAATAACACAATGAGCACTAAGCTGATTTCCAAACCAGTATTTCTGAAAGGAATTTTATCCTCAGTCACTTTACTGGACAGAGCAAGTCACGTTGACTTCTATGAATCAAGGAGTTACAATTCAAACTAATATAACAAGTAACCTAAAATAAAAATAACTCGGAGAAAGGAGGAGTTTCCCACTGTATTAGTCTGTTTTCACACTGTAGTAGTCCATAACCGTTATTACTCACAGTTCCAGCCAGGCGGGACTGTGGGTAAACTGAAGCTCTTTCCCAAGGAGAAAGGTTTACTCACAGTTCTGCGTGGCTGCAGAGGCCTCAGGAAACTTATAATAATGGCAGACGGAAAGGGGTGCAAGCTTGGACCTTTTCACATGGCAGCAGGAGAGAGAGAAGAGTGAAGAGTGAAGGGGGAAGAGCCCCTTATAAAACCACCATATCTCAGGAGAATTCACTCACTATCAGGAGAACAGAACGAGGGAAACAGCCCCCATGATCCAATTACCTCCCACCTGGTCTCTCCCTAGACACTTGGGGATTATGGGATTGCAATTTAAGATAATATTTGGGTGGGCACATAAAACCTAACCATATCGCCCACATTAGAGTTTCAAGCTAAGCGATCCATTTATGTGAGCTGACTCTGTTACCTAATTAAGGTTCCAGGTTGATTCCATTTGTTGCCCAACAAAAGCATTGCCATCGTTTGCATGGTTGAAACTGAATCACTACACCAGATTGCAAACATGAACAGAGGAGACTTAGCTTGGAGAAACACATTCTTATGACCCAATTCTATATATCATCCATTTTCTATCTATTCACATTTCATTGGTATGAAAGTAGTCACAAAATTATGAAAAATACTGAAATTGTGATTCAGATTGCATTGTCTCTATACATATATCTTGGTAGAGATGATAAATTCATAATACTGGCCTTCTGGGCCATTGATATGGTATATCCCTTCATTTATGTATTTATACTTTAAACCCCACTCAGTAATGTTTGGCTATACCTTACTATCAAGGATACTGAGAAGTGTCACTTCCCTGTCTTGGAAAAAGAAAATGAATATTTAGAGCATTATTGATTATTTCATAATAAAATCAGGACAAATTGAAAGTAAGCTTTATTTCACTGGAATGTGTAATTTAGGACCCATACTTTCTTATATTTAGTTTTCAACATCTGACAAGAAACCTGAGTATTTTTAAAGTACATCTAACCTTAAGACATCATATCTAGTTCATTATATCCAGATGCTATTCTCATTAAATATAATCAAGGACCTAGAAATAGAAATTCCATTTGACCCAGCAATCCCATTACTGGGTATATATCCAAAGGATTATAAATTGTTCTATTATAAAGATGCATGCACACGTATGTTCATTGCAGCACTGTTTATAATAGCAAAGACTTGGAACCAACCCAAATGCCCATCAATGATAGACTGGACAGGGAAAATGTGGCACATACACACCATGGAATACTATGCTGCCATAAAAAATGATGAGTTCCTGTCCTTTGTAGGGACATGGATGAACCTGGAAACCATCATTCTCAGCAAACTGACATAAGAACAGAATATCAAACACCGCATGTTCTCACTCATAGGTGGTGTTGAACAGTGAGAACACATGGACACAGGGAGGGGAGCATCACATACTGAGGTCTTGGCAGGGGGACAAGGGGAGGGACAGTGGGGGGGGGGTAGGGAGTTGGGGAGGGATAACATGGAGAGAAATACCAGATATAGGTGATGGGGGATGGAGGCAGCAAACCACATTGCTATGTATGTACCTATGCAACAATCCTGCATGTTCTTCACATGTACCCCAGAACCTAAACTGCAATAAAATATATATTAAAAAAATAAATTCTTCAGTATATATACCTTCACTTTAAAAAAAATTGCTTATTTTTCTTAGAAAAAAGTAAAATATTTAAACATATATAATTATGTTCACTCTTTTCCAATTTGTGTACATTGTTTCAGCAGTTTGACAAATAAGAGAAAGGGCTGAATTTCACCAAAACTGAATACTAAATGTGATTATGCCACTGTCTCTTTTTACTTTCTTTAAAAAGAACAATTTCAAATTTCTAAGTAGCTATAATGACTTAAAATGCTGTTTTTCCCTTTGTTATTTTGGCTAATTTCCTCATTATTCCCATAATTTTTAAGACTCCATATTTTATATTTTATATCCTGACTTCTCGTACACTTGAAATAACTGCTCCTTTTGGGATCCCAATGCTCCTTTCATCTTTACCATTAAATACAACCTAAGTTACCTCATTAGTCTTTAAGATATCTCAATGTTGTTATTAAAATATGGTTATTATTCTTTCTTTGAGTCTTTTAAACAAAGCCTTTGATATTTATTTGGGTGAATTTTTCATTTTATCTACACCTAGTAATCTAGAAATTGCAGGGGTGTTTTTCTAAATTGCCATGTAAATTCACAATATAAACTACTAAGTTTTGTTAGCTTGGACTTATCACTAAAAATAAAAGATGTAACAATCAATTAATAAAATGTAACGACTTAACCTTCTACCATATAATTCTCTACAATTCGTGACCAATGTTCCACAAAGTAAATACTGTGATCCACACATTAGTATAGCCTATTGACAATTTCAGAGAATGCAGTGTTGTCTATGTAATAATACTGTGAGCTAGAATACAAATCAGCGTTAACAAATTTAGACTTTATCACAAATGTACTTAGTTACATGTAAATTCCAAAAGCCACTCTCCTACCCATGGTTCTGTAAAAGATGAAAATGACAGAAATTATTATCTAAAACCTTTTTCTCTGACATATTCATTTACCCAGGAAGAAAATTGCAAAGTGATAACATTAAGGCAGTTTTTCTATATTTAATAAGAAATAAAAGGTCAATTAAAAGTCATACACCTTTGTGATTTTCTAATCTAATTGCCATCAATGCACAAATTATTCTGAAAGGGGAAATGAATAAAGGTTTACATTTGACTGAGAAGAAACAAAGGAACTTGTCAAGAAGTGTTGGAACAGTTCTCATGATGGATATTTTTGAGAGTACTCTCATTATGTAAACCATTGTAAATACACTGTTGCTCTGTAGAAGCATCTAAATGCTAGAAAGTTCAGATTCGCAGATGCTACCTTCCCTGGGAAAAAAAAAAGCAGTAAATTTCAGGAGTAATGAATAACTTTTCAACTTCTACAGAAGGCTTGAGAAAAGGATATAACAGAGCTTATACAGAGAAATAGAAGATATACTCTTATCTGCTAGACCCCATTTTTTATTAGATCAAATATATGAGAAAGCCTGACTTCAAAGAAATATATTAAACACTGAATACTAACATATTAACAGGATACAAATGATCAGTAATAACTTTCTCCCCCCTGAATCTTCCTTAGGTGAATTTCTTGAGAAATATTAAAAGGATCTTACTAATTCTGAAATAAGCTCATAATATAGCAAGCTTGAAGCCTTATCTCATTTGAATTGAAAATATGTGTCATATTTTAAGCCAATAGTAACAATTGAGAAAAAACATTTCTATTGAAAATGAGTTTAAATGTTGATGGCAAAGATACCAAGAATCAAGCATATATAACAATGACATTTTCACTTAATGGTAGTAAAATTTTATAATCACTTTAATTTTGTTTTTTGCACCACTGATGAGCAATTGGCTTATTTCTGGGACACTCTGGAGGAAAACTATGGAACAGCAACAAAAATTAAAACTTCTATTTCCACCCCATGGTGTAGAATTTTACAGCATTTTACAGTTAATTCACAGTTTACCTCCATAGCGAAACCATTTTTTTTGGAGAAACAGATTTTCTATTCAGTTGTTACAGTGCCATATTAGTGTCATGCTCATCATGTGAATATGTCATGTCCTCTTTCTTGTTTGAATCAATGGATCAGTGGCCTCTGCCTTTTAATTCAACTCCAGATTGACCCAAACTCCAAAATGTCATCAGTTTATTTTGAGGATATCAAGAATAGTACACAAAATAGACATTGGAATTATTTTCTATAATAGATGACCTCATATATCCTTTATATATTATCAGACTTGTTTCTATGTAATTTATTGGTTTTAGGAGATTTTGGGAAGATGGTTTAGATTTCTTAGAATTTTCTACATAATTAAGCTATTCATATTAACTGCTAATAAAGGCTGTTTTATTTATTAGGATATAAAGCCTTAATGTATTATTTCCATTATCCTCTATCTCTCTAATCCCCAATAGAAAAAAAAAAAACAATTAAAGGGATTGAGATTGTTTCCAGACTCCTATTAGAGTCATAATTTTGAGGTTGTTGATCCTCTTTATTGTATTTCCTACTATATTATCTTATATTTCATTAATGTTTGTTCTTACATTTTTCTGTCCTTTGATAATCCTTTAGGTTTATTATTTTTTTCTAATTTCTTCAGATGGTTAATTAGTCCATTAATTTCTAATGGTTTTCTTTTTTAATATAATTTTTCAATGTATACTGTAAGCATCACATAATTTCATCCCAAAACCAAATATAGCGTTTTATTACTTTTCAGTTTTAAATATTTCAAAATTTCCATTATGTTTTCTAAAATTGGGTATGAGTATTAGAATTAATTTATTTCCAAAACACATAAATTTATATTTATAAAATTATTACATTATGATGAAATAGCATTACAAGATTTATATTTTCATAGTTCATAGGTTTTTTTATTCTTTTATTTCATGTAATAATTTGAATTTGCTTATAATACTTGAATTCTACAGTCGTATGTATTTTTCTATGTATGTTCATTAGGCTGTTTGCTAATTATGTTACTAAAGACCTATCTATCTTTCTAAAAATTTTTTAAATTAAAGTGGTATGTATAAGTCTCATCCCAATAATACACTCTTCTATCATGATACTCAAACTATTATTACACCTATGCGTATGTGTATACCACTTCCAGATATAATCTACATCACGTATGTAGTAACTTAAAATTATAGTAAATTCCTAGATAATTGAACTTTTATAGTCACAAACTAATTATTTTAAATTCCACTTTTTAACAATGTCTATTTTATTTGTTGCTTATAGAATTAGACTTAGTTTCCTAGGTATAACATCTGTACAAAATATTCAACTTTTCTTTATATATGGTTTTAGAGGTACATTTTTATACACCATCATTTTTAAAAGTCCAATCTGACAATGATTTATTTTATATATAATAGAGTTATTTTTATTGTTTTATCATTATTTCCATTACTATTTGTCTTGATTGATGTTTCTTTTCTTCTAATTTCTTTATTTCTTTTGGATTACACGTGTATATTATCTTGTTTTTGAAATTTGTTCTTCTATTATTTTGAGGTGCATATATTCTTCTTGAATTTCTTAGTGATTATCGCATATCTTAGAACACTTTATCTCCCTTCACCACTTCCCAACTTCTATGTTATTGTTGTCATAGATTTTAACTTTATTTATTTTCCTGTGTAAAATCCATAAGTCATTATTTTTTGGTGTTTTATGCTGTTGAATATTCTAGAACTTTCATTTGTTTTCATTAGAAATGATATAAGGATTCTTGTTGGTACTTTAACCTTAAAACTTATTGGGAATAGAAACCTCTTATCCTCTCTTTATTTTTAGCTTAAATATATGTGCAGTATTAACAGTTTAAATGGTACAAGGAAATGAATCACAATCACAACAACAAGTAATATCCCAGCACTCCTATGCCTAAATTCTTTTCCAGCTCTCAATTCTACTTCTAGAGACATAAGTCTAAATATTTAAGATAGTTTTTGGTAAGCCCTTACATTTTTAAACTTCATTTTTCATTTTTTTAAGGAAGAACGGCATCTACATTCTTATGGTTTTCTAAAATATGGTTTCTATATTTCTGTTCCACCACAGAATTATTGTGTTCATCTTTTGCTTGGTGCTGTCTTCTTTCCTATTCTCTGATCTTTAGGACTCATATAGTTGTATTATTTTCCTAGTTGAGTTTCCCAGGAAATTATGTCCATTTTTATTTCTCTTTTTAGCTTTGTCTGTCTCTCTCAGCTTATGTTGTTGCCATTTTCTGTATGTCTTCAGTGGGTTTGAGGCAAAGAAACTATCATTTGCAAGTCAAAAAAATGTATATATCACAGAACGTTTGTTAGAATAGTTCTGTAAGGGGCTAACCTGAGAGAGCTTAGGCAGAGATTAGTGAAAGGAAGCTGAAGAGACTTGTCAGAAACCAGACTATAAAAAGTCTTAGGTGTCAGATAACAATGGAAAATAAAATTATTTAGCAGTGGAAAGGCAATGAAGGATTCTAAGTACTCATAATCTTCTTTGCATCATTTAGAAACATCAGCTCAGCAGCTGGAGTTTAGAATGGAAGGGAATGGGTAGAAACAACAACCAAAAAAAGATAAAAAGGTAAGTTTACAGCAAAAGGGAGGGATCATTAAGATGTGAACTGTGGCTGTGAGAATGGAAGAAGATTTGATATGAGTGAGTTATATAAAAAATTTGATATATATATAAAAAAATTTGATAATTAAACATAAGAAGAGAAAGAGAAAGATTAGTGTAAGCCAGGGGTCAGAAAACTTTTTTGTTTCTGTGAAGGTCCAAAAGTTTCCTGGGTTAAGCAACTGAGAGTTATAGTGACATCACCTGAGATGGACACAAAAAGAACGTGTTTGAATAGGAAGATGATGAGTTCAGCTTTGGATGTAACCAATCCAAAATGACTGATTTTCTTAGCTCCAACACTCTAGCACCAAACTTCAACATGGGTCCAAAATAGGGTGTCTATGGCCAAAGTCCTATACTCCGCACACATGCCCAGATTTTGACTGCTATCATAGATCTTAAACTTCTTAGGAATTACATTAAGAGTAGAAATTGGTTCTATTCTAAGGAAATAAAATACAACAGCATTTATTTTGTTGGTAATTAATTGCATGAGAGTAGAAATTTTCAAATACTCCTTTAAATAAACACAGATAGAATGGAAGGCACTTCTGAATGTTTTATTTGGTCCACTAAATTTTGTTTTACTTTAAAAAATCAAATTCAAATTTGAGACTATCAGAGGTTACAGGACAATTGTACCAAACACATGAAGAATTTTTGACAAGTGGAAGCAAAATAACTGAAAATATAATACCAAAATGTGAAAAGCCTGCTTACATTGAAAAAAACTAAGACAGTAAAAGTTATTTTTAGAATGTTAAAAATATTATCATTCAGAAAAAGGTGAAGCATATTGTAACTTTTAAAATCACAGAAAACTCTTTAAGTTTTATATATTACAAAGTTGATCATCAACCAAAAGTCACTTCCTTATTTCTACTGTTCTGATTCTGTGGCCCTGATGTTAACAGTATTAATTTTTATATATTAGTCATCTTCTGTATTTTTTAGTGCCAAGGAAACATGTTCAGTCTTCCAAGCATCTGGCCTTGTAGTTACTTGTTTTTCACACCAGTCATACTGAATATTCATGTTTGATTTGTCTTATGTCACTCTAATAATTTCTAATTAATTTAGTTTTATATGAGTAATATACTTACAGAGTTCAATATCTGAATGTAGGTTCCACACCCACTGTATGGCAGTTTTATTTTTTAAACCATCTTGTCACTAAAAAACAACTAGATCTTAGGAAAATACTTATGCTTTATTTTATTCCTAAACTTGCACAAAATAAAAGACTACTCCAGCCTCCCCCTCCCCAACAATATAACTTAAACTGGAACTCAAGAGCTGTAAGCAGTCAGCAGTGAGAAAGTAGTAGATGGTGCTATACTTTGGGCAAAGTCAGTGGTGGTATTGCTATTGGGAGGCTATACCCTGGGACTTTGGCATGGTAGGAAAATTAAACTTGATACTCCTTCCTTAACCAAGATTAAAAAGATGGAGAGGTAAATCAAAGATACATATAAAAGGAAAATATCACCTATTGTGTCCTTAGAATTCTCACATAACATTTTTTATTGAAAAAATAAAATTGATTTGGGAGTACAAATCTATGTTTTGTGTTTAATGCTATTATAAAATTTCTGGAAGAAAAATATATACTGGACTATAGATCTTTTTGATAGGTAGTCTTTAGTCCAATAACTTCTCTTTGATTACTAATTTTTAAATGTTTTTCTGCCTGTTCTGGAAATGAAATATGGGAGGATCAGATTTTCTTCTGAGCAAAAAATGCAATTTTAACTACTGTCTCTTTCTTTATGAATTCTAAATAGCAAAACACTAAGTACAATGTTGAGTACCTTAAACCTCTACTCTTACTTAAAAAAAATACAATTGTACAGATTTAGATATATGTGAGATATATATATATATATATATATATGTATGTGTGTGTACCACTCATACATACTCAGCCATTAAAAAGCAATCATGTCTTTTGCAGCAATATGTATAAAACTGGAGGCCAATACCTTAAGTGAAATGACTCTGAAAGTCAAATACTGCGTGTTCTCACACGTGGGCCATTAAATGTGTACACACATATATATGTGTATATATATACACACACACACACACACACATATATGTGATATATATATTATATCCATGTGTACACATGTGTGATATATATGGGATATATGCATGTACACACACACACACACACAGACACACAATAATGTTAATAAATAACATTATTTTAAGGAAATGTTTTGATCTTGCTGAGTTTGCTTCACAAACTTACTTAATGGCTAATTAAAAAGAACTGCCTTGTGCTTAACACAACTTACAACTAACTGTCAGAATCTGCTTTGTTTCTGGAACCACAGATGTTCACTCTACTCATGTGCTCCTGGGAGTTTGGAAGTGCTATGGAATATCCACTTCCTTACTCTAAGAGTACCAGCCAATCACTCTCTAGAGTTGATACATTAATCTTCAGCTTCCCTACCCTTGATTAGAGATAATTCTGAATTTTGTGTTCTGAATGGCTTCCCAGAGTTTCACCATGGAGTTAGCTCCATTCAGCCACTTTGGTAGCTGATTGGTTACCCACTTTATTGGATGAGTTGCTTTATCTGTTTCACATCTCTCTTCCTTGCCAGTGTCCCTAATAATCTATTTGTCTTCAATATACTTTTCCCAGGGTCAGTTTCTGTAGAAACAAATACTGAGAGAGGGCATTCGAAATTTTGTTAAGAGATCAAAAAGCTTTTGTTGCTTTTACTTTTGGGTGATTTAGAAAATAAAAATACTTTAGAAAGGCAAACATAGCTTCTCTACTACTTCATTGATAAGCAAAATCATTCCCTTTATATATACCTCAAGTGTAAATTTAAATATTTGATTCTGGTGTTCTTATATATAATTTAGAGGAGTAGGTTGCGATCCACCATTTATATATCTTTGGATTGCTCTTCTGTTTGGTAAACTTTCACAATGAGCAGAAAGGGCATTCTCACTCTCATCTGAGACAGAAAAGGAAATTCCACAAAGAAGTACTGAAAGCAATCTGAGGGTTGACGAAATACAAAAAAGTCACAAACACTATGATATGAAGAAACAAGTACTTGTTAGTATGATTGATAAACTATCACCTTGGAAATTGAGAAGGTAATTGTCTCTATTATATTCCAAGACAGAAACCAAATTTAAATAAGTCAAATTAACAAACTTTGAGTTACCAGTAAAAAAAGTTAAAAAAATCTTATGAAATATTTTCCTAGGAAAATGCATTAGGCTTTAACGACTGCACAGTGTGTGATGGAAAGCATCTAAATTTACCTAAGAAAAATGTTTTTTTAAATGACTTCATTTATTCTTTTTTTATAAACCTGTGAAATTATCATGTAAAAATTTCAAAGAGATACTCCCAGGTGTGATGTTGAGAGGCAATTTCAGCACCTATTATAGAATTTCAGTGTAATATAACCTGTTGTGCCTTACTGCTTAATCACATAATGGCATTTAGAAATTGTTCATACTACTTGGCAAAAATGTCTTGCCATAATACGATACGGCAACATGTATTTTTATTCTTATTACATAAGAAAACATATTAAAGCACTCAGGAAACATCCTATGTGAGTAGGCATAACAGAATCACCAAGCAAAGTAAAATCTTTGTGAACAAAGACTATACCTAAGAGTATTACTTTTTCATAAAACATTGCTATTATAAAATGTGCTTATTTTTAAGCTTTTCATAGACACGGTTACAGAAACATTATATTGAAACAAGGCCAGTGAGGCTACTGTTACATTTTATGTATTTTCAAACAGGGAAATAGATTAAGATTTTTCTGCATCTCAGACATAAACAGCAATTATTTATCATATTCTGTTATTACGCTTGTAAAATATGACAGAATATTTATACTAAATTGCTTATATTTGGATGTATATATATATATATATATATATATATCTCCCTGATGACTACAAAATGAATAGACACATTTCTTAAATGGTTAAGCAATTAAAGCTTGCTATATGGTAATATAAAATGTTTTATGATTTTATTTATAGAAATAATGCCATGGATCAGGAGGAGCCTATATATGAAAAAAAATGTATTGAATTAATTGCCAAACATTTGTGTTTTAGTTTTTAAAGCACATTGTCATGGAAATCATAATTCCAAAGAAGTTTCTTTCATTATAGTTTCAAAAGAACCCCACTAAATTTTAAAAAGTGCCTTTCATAAATCTAATTTTAAGCAGTTGTCTTTCATAGATATATCTGCATTTTCAAAGGTGGCAAAGGGGTTTTCTTCAAAGCCTTTAAAATGGTAAATATTACTCCAGAAGGCCAAATCAGGAAAACTAGGTGGAAGATATGAGAATGCATGTTTTTATTTCATATAAACGAATAAATTAAAAAAACTATAACTCCTTTACAAACTGTCATTGGAAGTATTCAGGCTAAGTTGAATAGTTCAAGCCAGAAAAATAGAAAAAGATAAATCGTTAAAGTTGGTTTCTAACAGTGATGAACTCTAGTTAAAACTGCAAATTTTCAGTTTTTTATTGCTTCGTCTGAAAATCTGAAACAGTTATGCCTCCCAGTTCTAGCGTTCTAAAATACCTGTCACTCTCAAATATACTACATTTCCGTGTTAAGAACATAACAATTTAGACTTAAGAAGTTTTTATATACCTCACACACAGTAGACATTATTTTGAGAAAAGGCTAATGGGCGACCTTTGTTCCTTCTTGGTGGTCTTGTGATATTTTCTTTTAATCTCAACAATGACATGCTGTCATACCATTTTGACATGGTGCCGTAACATTCCCATTTGATACACTAACTGGACTTAGGAAAAAGTTGTATTAATAAATATATACTATGATCTGGTTATATTCTTAATAAATCCTTTGAGGAAGGGTCTTTATTTTGTATACTTTCTAATATTGCCCTAATTGAATGTTTGCTGTCCATTAATAGCATTCCCTGTTTAAAACCATTTTCTTTCAGCCTTTAACATTGCACCATTGTCTTCTAATGTCCACTGTTGCTAATTTGAAGAATACTGCCTTTTTTTTCCAGTGGCTCTGGGGCTATTTCAAAAAATGTTTTCCTGAAGATTTTTAGCATTTGTCTTAGTTCATTTTCTGTTGCTATAAGAAAATACCACATACAAGGTAACTTATGAAGAAAAGAAATTTATTTTTCACACAGTTCTGGAGAGTGGGAAGTCCCATATCAAGGGGCTGGAATCTGGTGAGAGCTTTGACAGAAGGCAGAAAGGCAGGCGAGGAAGGGAATGAGAGCTACAGAAAGCTACACTCCCTCTATTATCTCTTTATGCTAGCAATATAAGAGATGATATTAGTGTTTTACTCTGGAGTTTCTGATTCCCTTTCTTTTTCTTAGGATAATAAAGGCAAGTGTTCTTCCCAATATTCTGAACTTTTTTTTGATAACTAGAAACTAATTTGTTGTCTTATTGAACATACAGCTTTTCATTTTAATTTGAACAGCTGGTTTTATATGTACCATGTTTTCTTCTATAACTTGGTTTCTTCTGGAGACTTTCATTTAAAAAAAATTATTCTTTATAAAAATTTTAAATTTTCTCAGTCTCTCCCTTGTCTCTGCCATTGCACAGAAAAACATTTACTTCCTAGAAAACTTTCCTTTTAGATTTTTCTTTATTTTCCAATCTAGAGTAAATGTAATTTTTTATTACTTTTAGATGGTTACTGTCCTGGGACTTTCCTTTGACATTCACCTAGGTTGAATCCGTTAATTATCTGATTACAAATCTAACTCAGGTGTTTCTTCATATAAATTAGTAATCAAGGTTAAATAGCAAGTACACATTCAAGTACTTACATGCCTGAAAATTATCTTTATCTTAACACTTGATGGAAAGTTTGCCTGAATATATAATTTTAGGTTGAAATTATGCTCCTTATAAATTTCAAAGTAATAAAGAAACAGAAATAAAACAAAATTATGCAGCTACATTTTTTGTGGGAGAATTTGGCAGTTGCGATAATGGTGCAGGACACAGATCATTCAGTTAATGGTTATGTAGAGGGCAAGTACAAAGAGTCAGAGAAAGAAGCAGACATTTGACAGCTCCATAGGGCTGGAGAGACCAAAATGATAAACTTTAGGGATTAGGATTCTGATGAGAAGACTGTAACAGAGAAATGAGCACATCAATCTGTTAATTTTGCTCCCAAAACATTGGCTAAATTCTTAAGCATTATGAATCCTCATTATTGATTTTCTCAGCAGCTCCCTAATGCCTTCAAACAAATGCATTTTTTATCTGGATTGTCTACTTCTATTTTGATGTGGATTTTTTAATAACTTGTTTTGGCAGCAGCACTGATTTTTTTTGAAAACTACTCTGTCATACTTGAAAGTAGTACCCTTGAGATCATAGACTTTTTAAATTTTGCTTATAAATCTACTAGGTTCTCATGTTGTTTACAGAGATTTTTTTCACATTGATTCTTGGGGGTTATCCAAACATATAATAATAACTCATAATCACACATATCTCTTAACAACTATAAGGCATCTAATCCTGTTGCCAAATTTCACTGGCTAAAACTTTTAGCCTTATATAAAGTAGCAACAGTGATAGTAATTATTCTTATTTTTTTTCCCTGACAATAGCGGGAAAGCCTCTAGTGTATCCCTACTAAGTAAGGTGCAAATTGATAGGGACGAGGAATATACACCTATACATATGTGTACCTGAGGATATCATGTAAAGGAAATGCTTATCAAATTTTAATTTATTACTTCTAATGAAGCAGGAGCAGCTGCAAACAAATCTCTCGAACACCAAACAGGGAAGGAAGTGGTAATTTTATTCCGCCCGGAGCTGCCTCAACAACCAAGCTCCCTAACGAAGAAAATCCTGGCCCTTTTAAAGGCTTACAGTCTAAGAGGTGCACATGTGAGAGGGTCTAGAGCATGGGGGACATGACTAGGTGGGAGTCTGAGCAGCTCAGAAAGAATGCCTTTGGGAGAAAATTCCTTCATACCACCTCCCTGATCTATAGATAGGACTGTGGTTAGTAGTAGGGGGTTTAATCCTTAGCCTGGCCTTGCCAACCTGTCCTTCCACTGATCTGTGGTTGACTTTTAACTTCTCCTTATGAAACACAATGTAGAAGGCTAAAGGGGAAGTGGCCTTAGAAGCTTAAGAGGAAGGGGTCTCCTTTCTTACCAACATGAATGTGTTTTGAGTCTTATAATCCTTTTGCATCAATGAAGTTAATGACATGACTTCTCTACATAGATGAATTATGATGGTGCTATAGATTTAATTGTGGTCCCCTTGAATTTATTTATTGAAGTTCCTACCTCTAATACCTCAAACTATGATATTATTTGGAAATAGGGCTTTTACAGAGGTAATCATTAGAGTGGGCCCTAAACCAATATGACTATTGTCATTACAAAAGGAGGATGTTTGGTAACAGACACACATGCATGAAAAGTGCCACAAAAATGTAAAGATATTCATCTATAAACTAAGGGAAAAGATCTGAAACAGATTCTGTCTTCACCACCCTCAGAAGGAACCAATCCTACTGATATCTTGATTTTAAACTCCTAGATTTCAGATCCATGAGACAGTAGATTTCCATTGTTTAAGCCACTCAGTCATACTTTATTATGGCGGTTTACCAAACTAATACCCATGGTAAATATATTCATTAGCAAAAATGGAGGAGTAAAGACTTCTAACAATTCTCTTCACCATAGAAGCAATGAGAAAACTATTAATCAAAGGATTACAACACTCTGGTGAGCATCTACTGTAGCTTATAACTTGAACTATTCCTATCCCTTTGTCAGTTCTTAAGTAACCTTGAAAATCAACATCTTGCAATCACAGAGACAACTAGAAGCCTAGTAGCCAATGGAGATGGCAGAAAGGGATTGAGTGGCTTCAAGGTCTCATTCCCCCAAAATATTATTTGACCTATCTGGTAGTTCCCTGAAAGACTCCATTTGCAGAGCTTTCTTAAGCCCATTTTCCCCTTGGGGCTCTTGTCAAAACTGGAGCCAACTGTTTCACTCTGTGGCTTCCTGAAGTGGCAGATAAGAGTTGGGGCAAACAAAGAGCAAACAAAGAGCTTAAAAAGAAAAACTGAAGAGTGAAATTTTTATGGAGACTTTGAAAAGGTTGACGTACTACTGGGAATTTAGACAGACACAGCAAAATGTGAGAAAACCCAAAGTCTATACCTGCAGTCGACCTTGAGGCTTTCTTCAAGCAGAAAGTGAAGCCTAAAAAAGTTTTCAACTGTGTAACTCAATGTTAAAGATATACTCCATTATGCACTCCAGGCCCCCAGAGACCTTTTTTTTTTTTTTTTTTTACAGAGGCATTTAAATAAATCTCTGTATAAGGAGTAGATTATTAATAAGCTAACCAAGAAGAGATTTCAGTGGCCACATAATTAAAGAACACTTTATTTCACAGATTTAGGTTAGAAAGATCATAAAATAAACAGTAACAATAACAAAGAAACCAAGAATTGTAGGGAATCCTACATTCAATGCCAAAATGTACTATTTTAAATATCTGATTTTCAACAAAAATTATAAAACATGTAAAAAAAAAAAAAAAAAAAACTATAAAGTTTGCTTCCTGCACAGGGAAAAACTAAGAAACTGCTTCTAAAGAATCTCAGCCATTAAACATACGAGGCAACTATTTTCAACCTGCTACTTTAAATAAATCCATATAAGGAAAGTAGTTCATTTCTAAAGAACTAAACGCAAGTATAAGAATAATATCTCACCAAATAGAGAATGTCAATAAAAAGGTAGAACTTTTCTAAAGAAGCAAACAGAAATTCAGACATTGAAAAGTACAATAATAAAATGGAAAAATTCATTAGAGGGTTTCAACGGCAAATTTTAGAAGGCCGGAGAACTTAACAATATGTCAGTTGAGATTATCCAGCCCAAGAAACAAAGAAAAGAAAAAAAGAAAATCAAGAAAATCTCTGAAACCTGTGGGACATTATCAAGTATACCAATATACGGTTATTGGTAGTATAGAAAGAAGACAGAGAAAGAAGCAGAAAGAATATTTGAAGAAATAATGGCTGAAAACCTCATAATTTTGTTAAAACAAAACAAAACCCAGTAGTCTACACATCCCAGAGGCTCAATAAACCCAAGTACTATAATTTGTAGATATGCACTCCAAGGTGTATCATAATAAAACTTTCTAAAGCCAAAGACAGAATCTTGAAAGCAGCAAAACAGAAGTGGCTTACTGCAAACAAGGGATTCTCAGTAATATTAACAGCTGATTTCTCATCAGAAAGCATAAAGACAGAGACATTTTTTAAAAAGACTTCTAATCAAAAATTTTAAATGTAGCAAAACTATCCTTTGAAAATGAAGGAGGAAACAATTTATTACTAGCAAAGCTGTCATACAAGAAATACTAAAGAAAGCTCTTCAGACTGAAATGAAAGAATGCTGGCAAGTAACTAGAATTTAAACGAAAAAATAAAGGACACTGAGGAAGGTAACTAAGTAAATATAAAAATCAGTAATACACATTTTTGTTTGTAGTTTTAAATAAAAAAAACATTTTGTGGAATATTATGCAGGCATAAAAAAGAACGGCATCATGTATTTTACAAGGACAGAGGGGATTAGGGAAATGGAGGCCATTAGCCTCAGCAAGCTAATGCAAGAACAGAAAACCAAATACTGCATGTTCTCACAAGTGAGAATTATATGATGAGAACACATGGACACAGAGGGGAACAACACACACTTGGGACTATCAGGGGGTGGGAGGAGGGAGAGGGTCAGGAAAACTACCTAATGGATACTAGGCTTAATACCTGGGTGATCAAATAATCTGTACAACAAACCCTGATGACATGTTTACCATTTAACATACCTGCACATTTTGTACATGTACCTATGAACTTAAAATGTTAAATATATACATATATATTGTTTTTGTAACATAAAAATTGTCATTTGTAATTATTTTTATCCTAATTGAATTAAAAGGCAATTGCATAAAGCAATAATTATAAATCTGTGTGAATAGGTACACAATACATTAGAATGTAAATTGTATAATAGCACCAAGAATGGGGGAACAGAAATAATTTATACAGAAATAATTGTGTAAAAATTTAAATTGGTATTAATCTGAACTAATTATTTTAAATTAAGGTATTAATTATAATCCTAAAATAAACCACTAATTTTTTTACTCTTCACATATAGTCAAACAAGGGAATTACAACAGTATTTTAGAAAATATCTAATTATGACAATAAATTTTATTAATCAATTTTTTAATAGTGATGTATTACTGGAGTAAATTTCACTTATTCATGCTGCTGGATCCTTCTTACCACAATTTTACCTGAGATGCTTACATCAACATTCTAAGTGATACTTGTGTATGTTTTTATGATTATGAAATAATGCTGCAAAAAAAAAAAATTTAAAGTTTGTTTCTCTGCAATATCTTGGCTAGCACTGACATTATCTGATCTTAGACAGTTTTTTAGAAATCCCATCTGTAACCATATTGTTTTCATAGTTTTCCTTTTTCTCAACTCAATTTTTAAAAATTTTCTGTTTATAATTAAGTGTATTTAAACTTTCTGTCTCTATTGAGATCATGTATTAGTCTGTTCTCATACTGCTAATAAAGACATACTTGAGCCTGGGTAATTTATAAAGAAAAGAGGTTTAATTGACTCAGTTCAGCATGGCTTGGGAGGCGTTAGGAAACCTACAATCACGGCAAAAGAAGAAACAAACACATTCTTCTTCACATGAGGACAACAAGAAGTGCCAAGTGACAGGAGGAAAAGCTCTGTCACAAGAACAGCAGCATGGGGGATAACCACTCCCATGATTCAGTTATCTCCCAGCAGATTCCCTCCCAGGACAGGCAGTGATTATGGGAACTACAATTCAAGTAAAGAGTTAGGTGGGGGACAAAATCAAACCGTATTAGATCATTTCTGATAAACTGTAATTTTTCTAGAAAAATATGTATTCTAAATATGGTTCAAATATATTTGCATAACCTTCAATGACTACTGCTGGGAATACCTTTTGCAATATAGCACCACCGCTTTGGAATGTGGTTTGACATTATTTCCTAAAGTTTAATGTACTGTGAATCAGCACTTCCACTCCTAGATCTAGTTTCAACAGAACTGCATTTATATATGCACTAAAATATGTTGATTACATGTCTGATGGCCCATAGAAATATGAAACGATGGAAGTATGTCACTTTGAGAGATACAGATGCCAAAATGCAAGGGTGAAAAAAATAAAGCAAGGATAATGTAAAACATTTTAAGTGATGATTTACCTTGTAAGCTACTTTCTCATGCTGGATGGTGAAGAATTTTATGGTTAACTGCTTCCAGTTGGCAAAGAGGAATATTGCAGTGAAAATGCAAAAAGAAACTTTGTCTCAGGGTAGTCCAGGGTGCTAATAAAGCAAGATGAGTTCTCCAACCTCCTGTTTTTCCATTGGTCAATTCCTGGCCTGTGGCCAGAGGTAACTCATTCTTGTCTTCTGATTTTATTTGGTGCCTATTCAAGATGCTAGATCCTAAACTCTGTGATTTGGTGTTTCATTTAAGAGTAAACTAGTTATAGGCTGGGCACAGTGGCTCATGCCTGTAATCCCAGCAGTCTGAGAGGCCGAGGCAGGTAGATCACCTGAGGTTAGGAGTTTAAAACCAGCCTGGTCAAAATGGTGAAACCACATCTCTACTAAAAATACAAAATTAGTTGGACATGGTGGCACATTCCTGTAATCCCAGCTACTTGGGAGGCTGAGGCAGGAGAATTGCTTGAACCTGGGAGGCAGAGGTTGCAGCAAGCTGAGATTGCGCCATTGCACTACATCCTGGGTAACAAGAGCAAAACCCCGTCTCAAAATAAAATAAAATCAGTAGATAAGAGTGGAGTAGTTAGAGAAGCCAAAAACCCCAGGCCCAATAACCATTTGGTCCAGAGATGATAATACATTTCAAAAGGAATACACATAGCTGAGAAAATCTGAGTAAGCGCCTAAGTTGTTTGTCCAGTGTTCATTACAGGAATGTTTATTGCTGTATTATAAACAATAGACTTAAATTGGAAATAATTCATATGACCACCAGTAGCATTATGGATAAATGATCATATTAAATTTGAAATGAGTTAAATTACTGCTACATGTAATGAAATGAATCATTTCATTTAAAAATATTGAGTAAAAGAAACCACATGTGCGAATGTATAGTTTTATTTTCTTAAACATTTTAAAAGTAGATCTAAAATGTTTCTTTCAAATGGATCTATAGTTTTAGATCCATTTGAAAGAAAGTTATGGTAGGGGAGCAGTGTTGAAACGGGGCATAAAAAGGACTATTGAACTAGTGCCAATACTCTGTTTCTTAACCTAGATGATGGTCAAATATATTCATGTCATCAAGTTGTACACAAAGAATTTCTGTGCTTCTGAATATACAACAATAGAAAGTAATTTAAAATAGATCCTTCTCAACTTACTATGAGCTTACAATCCAATAAATCCATCCTAAGTTGAAAATATTGTAAGTAAAAAATGCACTTTCAACTTAATGATATTTTCAACTTATGGTGGGTTTATCAGGATGTAGTGCCATTGTAAGTCAAGGAGCGTACCAATGGCCCTTTTGCATCATCACAAAGTCAAAAAATTGAACCACTAAGTCAGTGGTTATATAAACACATATATATATACATACTATAAAATACACACACACATATGTATCTGTATGTGTATCTATGTATATTTTGCAGTATGTATATATCTGTATTTTGTAGTATGTATACAGTGTATATACACATATTTGTATATGTATGTGTATGGTATTTCTGTATACACACATATATATGTACATAAAACAAAAAGTGAAAAGAAGTTTCAAATACACAAATTAGGACTGGAAAAGGGGGAAGTAACTTTTTAAGCAGAATGTATTGCCTACTAAAAGATGAAGTGGTTAAACTAGGGAGGGCAGGAGAGGATTTTGGAATGAAACTGTTCTACCTTAGATCATCAGGCATTAGAGATTCATAAGGAACACCACCTAGATCCTCTCACACGCAGTTCACGATAGGGTGTGCTCCTATAAAAATCTAATGCCTCTGCTAATGTGACAGGAGGTGAGTTCAGGCAATATCGCTCACTTGCTCATGGCTCGCTTCCTGCTGTGCAGCCTGGTTCCTAACCTGTACCAGTCCTGCTGGGGTTTGGGAACCCCTGAGTCAACCATCAAAATTCATTTTATTCAGAGTCTTCTTGAGGATTATTACCTGGGAGGAGCCTTTCAGAGAATTTCTATCAGACTAGCGAAGCAGTGCTTCAAATCACAGCTTATATACAATTTATGGAGGTTCTGCATGTGCTTACAAGTTAACATGAAACGTCCTTATCAACGTTTGAGTGACAAAATATTACTACATCAGTTTCAGATTACAGAGGCATAATTATTCATCGTTTTAGACCTTATGTTGTGCACGGGAATAGGCAAGGGCTAGGCTCATTGAACTTATCTTTTCTAAAAGTGCAGTGATTCAGGAAAAGACATGTGAAACTGTGCCATATCCTGCTTATTATCCTCAAGAAATTTTTCCAAAGGGCTGCATTCAGTCACTGAGTCAGGGATTTGTGAAGTTATGTTAACAAGCAGAATAAGAAAAGGGGATTCTTCATAACAAGGACTCACTATGTGGCTAGCCAAAGGCAGAAGTTGGCTGCTTTGTCTCACAATATATGTGTCTGTGTATGTATGTGTACATATTACGTAGCTGTTTATTTTGTTTAGGTTTTTAAACAATGTGCTTTAGAGTTTTCATTTTTATTTTTTAATCTTTATTAATCTTATTACTGATTTCTATATCTTTTGTTTTATAAGTAATGTTTTAAAAAAATTTGTTCATTATTCATTCTTTCATTTTTGCATGTACTGTTCTCTAGGTTTTTGTGTTCTTTCCATTTAAGAAAATTAAAAAATATAAACATTTAATGTGATAGCCTTTTCTTTCTATACATTTATAGATTCTGATGTTTTCAGCATCAAGTCTTTTAAAAAAAATTCTTCAGCTTACATATGTGTTTCCCCTTTGACTCAAGTAATATTGAATGGTATTTTTTAAATTTCTGATCAAGAGAATCTTTTTAAACAAGCTATTAATTCCTAATGGTATGGCACTGTGGTCAGCCATGTTGCCCAGACTGATTCTGTTATTTTAATTTATTGAAATTTATCGTGGATGAGTTTCCATGAATGCCATATATGCATTGTTTTATTATACATGCCCTATTTTAAGAAATCAAAGTTTAAAGGATAACTATCATATGTTCTTCATATATTTTATTACTTACTTAGCTATGTTAAGAGGTAATTTTCCTTTAAATAATTGACATTTTGGGTGCCACATTTAAAACATATAAAAGGCTGGGCGCCTCAAGCCTGTAATCCCACCACGCTGGGAGGCAGCTGCAGAACAATCACCTGAAGCCAGGAGTTCGAGACCAGCCTGGCCAATATCACGAAACCCCATCTCTACTAAAAATACAAAAATTTAGCTGGACATGATGGCAAGTGCCTGTAATCCCAGATACTTGGGAGACTGAGGCAGGAGATTTGCTTGAACATGGGAGACAGGTGGCAGTGAGCTCAGATCACAGCATTGCACGCCAGCCTGGGCAACAAGAGCAAAACTCCATCTCAAAAACAAACAAATGAACTTATATATATATATATATATATATATACACACACACACATATTTCGGTAATTAAATATATTTTAATTACTATCATTTCATTATATCAATGTAATAAATGCACCACAGGGTTTTTAAAAATTCATTGTTCTATGGATAGATATTTAGGTTACTTCAAATGTTTTGGCTGCTATAAGCAAAATAGTTATAAATATTATTGTATAAGTTATTTTTTAATAGTTCTCATTTCTTTTGGACAAATATCTAGGAATTCAAATGTTTAGTAATATGGTAATTTTATGCTTTTTCTTCTTAAATTAATGCCAAAGTGTTTTCCGAAGTTGCCATATCAATTTACCATTGACCCGCAATGTATGTTAGTTTCTCTATATCCTTGGTATTGTTGATCATTTCGATTTAGTCATCCTAACTGCATTGAATTTTTAATTTCTACTCTCCCAATTAGAAAAGAATCTATTTTCATATGTTTATAAATATTATAAATGAAGTGTTGGTTCCAGTACTTTACCCACTCTTCCTAGATTATTTGTGCTTTTATTATTGATTTGTAGGAACTTTTAATACATCTATATAAAATCTTGCGCAAGTTATAGGTACTACAAAGCTGTTCTGTTTACCTTCCTATTGCATTTTGTTAACTGTGTCTTTTATTGAAAAGCAGCATTTTAAATAAAGTCGTTATAAACTTTTCTTTTATAATTTATAATCTTTGTATCTACTAAAAAAATTGCCTATTCCCAAAACAAGAAGATATTTTCCCATGTCCTCTATATGTTTTTTAAATTTTCACTTTTTACATGTAGGTCTATAATTCATCTTTATTAACTGATGTGTATGTCTAGAGTTAGAAACCGGGTTTGTTGTTTCTAATATTAACACAGTTGCTAGCATCATTAGCTGAAAATACTTTTTTCCTGTTGAATTAAATTGGAAATGTCATAAAAAGTCAGTGTACATTTTATCATTTATATTTTCTTCTACTAGTTGAATTTCCTATTCTTTTTAGAAATAGTGCATTCTCAAGATATTTTTACATACATTTTAAGATTAGTAGTGTTAACTCTCCAACTTTATTCTTACATTTTAAAATTTTTGTCTTCAAATTTCCATAAAATGTTAATCGTTTACTGTCATTTTTACATAAGAAGTCAACCCTTAAATGTAATCTAGGTTAATTTAAGTCTTCCTTTATTTCTCCCAGCAGTGTTTTTAGTTTTCATTGTAATGTTTTCATACTTTTGTCAAATTTGTGCTTAAGTATTTTATTTTTTGATGTTATTGCAAATGGTATTTTTAAATCAACTTTGTGGAAAATCCGTACATTTTAAGTTTATAGTTCAATTCATTTAGAAAAATATACATATCCATATAACCATGCTGCCTGTAAGATATAAAACGTTGTATTTTGTTTTTCCAAAATCTCCTTAATTCTTTTTAAAGTCAATCCCCATACCTTCCTCCCCAGGCACACTTGAATCTCATTTCTATCATTATGGATTAGTTTTATCTGATGTAGAACTTCACATATGTGATCATTTAGTACTCATTCCTCTGTTTATACCTATTATATTTATCATATCCTTTTGAAAACATAATCGTCCATGATTTTGATGTATCAGTATTTCATTTAAGAACATTAGTATTTCATTTTGTTGCCTGGACCATGACATTAAAGATTCCTTTCTGCATTTACTCTGTCAACTATACCTGAGTTATGTTTCTTATACCCAGGTTTCTTTTCTGCTTACCTTCACACCAGCTAAATGTAGCAAACAAGCATCACATCCAGCCATGTTATATAATCTACTGGACTGTGGTTTTATTTACGGCTTTTTTACCGGTACTATTTTTCTACAGAGCTAGCAGATTTCATGTGTTTATATGCAAAAGAAAAATGAATTTAGGGCCAGTTTCTCTATCCAGAATCCCCCTTATTTAGAGCTCACCTTAACCCTTCTGAATTAGATTTAATAGCTGCATATTTACTCACTTCTAGACATTTCTCTCAAAACTGCATGTATTTATGAAGTTTTGATCTGGACTTGAGTATTTTTTATTAATGTGGTCAATTTTGCACCATAGTGTCAAAAAGTTTCTTTACATTTCTGTGGTCATGAATACATGTTCATCTTCTGTCCTGTGTTATAACATTTTCTACACATTTGTATTTATTTTTTATGCAACTTAAACTGTAGTTTTGCATGTGTCAGGTGAAATTACTCTGAGAACTTTTTGGTACATTTTTGAGATTTCTGATTATACTCTCACCCACACACAGTATGCACACACATACATATATATTTATTACTAGTGTATATATTATTTCCAAAATAGGTATTCATTGAATGACTGTACCTTGACTGAAAACAATAATCTGAAAATTTTCAAGCTATGCATGCAGGAGGGAATGCTTCAGTAGGCATGTATTAGAAAGGCATAACAGTCTTTGATCTCAAGGAGCCTATACTCTCATAGGAGAGACAAATGTATGAACAAGTGGGCACAATATAATACATTGAGTTTTATGACTAATGCATGTCAAAGAGGATGTGGAAGCACATGAGGTAAGAATCCTTGATAAATTGGTGTGGGATTTAAAGGCAGGTCAAGCAAGATTCTCTTGAAGAAGTGACAACTAAATTCTCCAGACTAAAAGGAAAATATGAAAATATTAGAGTTAGCAGTCTTTGAAAATGTGAAATAAAGAGTGAGAGGGACTGGCTGAGAAGAATATTAGATTTAATTATTCACTTAAAGGTGAAAATTAGTTGGTATAGGAATGCTATGTAAAGCAGCATCCAGAACTTGTAGAATTTAATTTTGACTCTTGGGAAAATCGTTTCTGAAATTTGAGCTGCATAAACAGTAAAGCAAACAACATAATATAAATGTGTATAAATGAAGAGTGTTGCTAACAACGTGTTAGTTTACCTTACATTCTAATGTCACACTAACAGTACGTCATAACAAATCATGCTAACAGTTAATTGTGTATTTTCAATATGTTTTTCATCCAGGTATAATAATACCTCAAGTGTTTTAGTCATATTGAAATAAAACAGAATGAATAGCCTCAATATGCTATTATTAAAGGGGATATTTGTTTTAAAAATGAGAATAGGTCTCACAATATGTTAGCTTTCTGTACTGATATGTTGCTATCTGCCTATTTTCTGAAGCCGTATTTTCAGAAAATAATAGTACAAACATAAAATTACTACTGGGCACTGATAATAACTGAGTTTTCTTGTTTAAATCCGCTAGTCTGAAGAATTTTCCAGAAAAAAAAATGTTACTCAAGAGACTCATTTTGAGATGATTTTCACTATTTATTTAGAAGAACAAAAAAGCATAAGATGGGCTATATGGTTATCCATTAGTTCAGTCTTTTTTTCAAGTGAAGCATGGAATAGAACATTAAAGAAGTATTCAGAGATAAGTCAAGGATGATGTCAAAGACAAGTTTCCCTGCTACAGACTGAATGATTGAGTTCCCCAAAAGTTTATATGTTAAAACCTAATCTACAATATGATGATATTAAGAGGTAGGGCCTTTGAAAGGTGATTAGATCATGAGGGTGGAGACCCTGTGATAGGGCTTAGTACCTTTATAAAAAAGAATCATGTGAGATTACAGCAAGTAGATAGATGTTTATGAAGCAGGAAGGGGGCTTTCACCAGATACCCTATCTGCTTGCACCTGATGTTAGACTTCTCAGCCTCCAGAACTGTGAGCAATACACACTTCTGTTGTTTATAAGCCAGGCAGTCTGTGATATTTTTGTTATAGGAGCTCAAATGGACTAAGAGGGTTCCATTTTACATTTAGCTTAGATTTAGACCTGCACCGAAGAAGGTAAGAGAAGATTGATCTGAATATTTTTTTTTTTATTGCATTTTAGGTTTGGGGGTACATGTGAAGAACATGGAAGATTGTTGCATAGGTACACACATGGCAGTGTGATTTGCTGCCTTCCTCCCCATCACCTATATCTGGCATTTCTCCCCATGCTATCCCTCCCCAACTCCCCACCCCCCCACTATCCCTCCCCTTTTTTCCCCGACAGACCCCAGTGTGTGATACTCCCCCTCCCTGTGTCCATGTGTTCCCATTGTTCAACACCCGCCTATGAGAACTGAATAAGTATTTTTAAACCCTTTGAGCTTTTCCACGGCTAATGCAGTACTGGAAGGTGGGGTGTATATTTGGGCCAGTTTACCTCCCTAAGCAGGTCACATTGGAGCACTTCTTATCCTTTCTGAGTAAGTTGATAGTGCCCTTGACAGACATTTGCCACTCCCATGTCAGCAGCAGTCTACTCTGCTTCGGATTGCAGAAGCGTCCTCTTCTGTAGTGACTCATTTTGTTTAGGGCAGTAACTCTTAAAATCGACCAGACTGTCTTCTTAAATTGTAATTTACTCTCATTTGGAAATTGACTTTAATTATCAAATTGACATCTCCCTTTCCTTTGTATATATTCAAAAGCTAAATCTTTTTATATTCAACTTTTTGCATCTCCCGGTGTTTTAGTATTTAGGTTTAACATTATCTTTCTTTTCATTGGGTCTACTACTTTGTTGGTTTGCTTTATTTTAAAAAAAAAAAAAACCTATTCATCATTCTGAATTCAAGAATTCTCTTGAGTCTGAAAAACAGTATAGCCCTTTATGGGTATTTTTCATGAACAAATACCTGGCAGCTTGATGATATACCATTTCCAAATGATTGCTTTCTTAATAGGCACTTCAAACACAAAAAACAGAAGAGTATTTAGATGTCTGTTTTTGCTACTAAAAGTGTCAGTAAACTGTTTAATATCCTTCAAAGAGAAAACCTTATATTTTGTGTTTTTTTAAAGATCTTTTCTATTTAAATATAAATAGAAGCTTTCTTTGAAAATCATTTTCAGTTCATTGATCCTTAAATTGTGCTATATCTAATGTGAGAAAGTTACATATGAAGTGACTTGTCTAGATAAATTTCTCCAGCTTTTTCTAAGAGTTGTCTTCTATGGTTCAAGTGGCAAATTTAAGGAGATAGCAGTATCTATACACATAATAATTTAACAGTCAATGTACTATAATATAAAGAATAAAAGCAGTAGAAGTACAACTTTTCCTTCTGGGAAAAAGAGATTACCAGAAACTGGATTTACTTTCTTCTGTAAAACAACAAGAAGAAATGAAAGTTATGTGGGATAATGGTTTGTATGTTAGTGACCAAAAAAAACAGTTTTTCATGGGAGCAAAGAAACCAAAAGTGGTGCCTTATGATTGTCTCAGCTTATTTTTTGAATAAGTTTCCAAGCTACAAAGTAGTGAGGAATAATCTACTTGAATTCTGGTGAAGTCCTTAGGTTAAGGAGACCAAGCTCAAAGCCTGAAGAGACCAAAGCAACTTAAGATATTACTGCAAAGTTCAAAAGAAATTAAACTGCACCAAGAGTTCTGGAGATTTATACAGGGTCACCTCTGCATTACATCTTTAGCAGAGTGCTGATAGGTTATGCACGTGAAGAAACTACCCATGGCAAGGAAAGGAATGAAATACAATGATTAGTGAAAGAATGCCCAAAACTCAAATAGGGTCAGACAAACCTACCAGACAGACTGGAAAACTCTTAATTCATGGAGAATTCTGTAGAGCACAGAGAAAGATTTGCCTTGATAATTTGAAAAAAAAAAAAAAGTCAAGGACTAAAGGCTGCTTTGATCTTAATTGGAAAACCCCACTTAAAGCCAAAACCTTAAATGTTCAAACCATTTGCAGGTAATCCCATGCCAGAACAAAGCATAATATTTATAGAGATTTGAAAATATTTAATACCCAACAAAGTAAATTCAAAATGTCTAGCACCTAGTAAAAATTTCCAAGTGTTCAGAGCAGCCAGGAAATTATCACCCCATAATAAAAAGAAAAATTAGTCAATTAGAACAGATGTAGAAGTGACAAAGATGTTAGAATTAGCAGACAAGTACTTTCATGTGTTTTTTATAACTTTTTATAAGTTATATATGCTAGAAGATTGAAAATATACAGTGGGAATGCAAATCACACAAACAAATGAACTCAGAAACCTGCATGAATCTAGACACAGACTTTATACTCCACAAAATTAACTCAAAATGGATCAATTATTGAACATAAATTTAAAACACAAAAACTGTAATATGCAGAAGATAACACAGGGAAAAATCTAGATGACTTTGTGTTTGATAATGACATTTCAGATTCAACACCAAAGACACTTTATATAAAAAACAACAACTGGTAAATTGCATTTCACTAAAATAAGCACTTGGCTCTGTGAAGAACATTACTGTCAAGGAAATGAGAAGCTAAGTCACAGACCTGGAAAAATATTTGCGAAAGACATATCTGATAATGAACTATGGTTCAAAATACAGTCATGCGTCAGTTAATAATGCAGATATATTCTTAGATATGTATTATTAGGCAATTTTATCATTGTTTGAACATCATAGAGTGTAGTAACATAAACCTAGATGATATAGTCTACTATACACCTTGGATGTATAATATAGATTATTGGTCCTACGCTACAAATCTGCACACTATGTTACCATAATGACTATTGTAAGCAATTCTAACACAACAGTAATTATTTTTATATCTTACCATATCTAAACACAGAAGCACAGTAAAATATTATAATCTTAAGGGGACCAAAGATGAACCATATAATTTTACAGTTATGTGGTACATGATTGCATATGAAGAACTTGAGCTAAACAATTATTGAAAAACTAAGCTCAGCAATAAAAAAATAAACAACTTGATTAAAACATGGACAAAAGACTTGAGTATAGATATCTTATCAGTAATATTAATATGGAAAATAAACATGAAGAGATGTTCAACATCACATGTCATTAGAAAATTGCAAATTGCAAATTAAAACAATAATATATGAGCACATGGCAAAAAATCAAAACACTCATAATATCAAATACTAGGAGGATGTAAAGCAGCAGGAACTCTCACTCATTGTTGGTAGGAATTTACAATGGTACGGACACTTGTCAAGACAATTTAGCAGTTTTCACAAAACTAAGCATACTCTTATCAAGTGATTTAGCAATTGTTTTCCTTGATATTTACCCAAATGAGTTAAAAACTTATGTCCACATACAATTTGCACATATTTTTTATAGCAGCTGTATTTACAGTAACCAAAAGTTGGAAACAACTGAGATGTCCTTCAATAGGTGAAAGAATAAACTGTTGCATCCATAAAATTAAAAATTATTACATGCTAAGAAGAAATAAGCTATCTAGCCAGGAAAAGATGTGGCTGAAACATAAATGCAAATTAATAAGTGAAAGAAGTCAATCTGAAATGGCTATATACCATATGAATCCAATGTCAAGACATTCTGGGAAAGGAGAAACTATGGAATCAGTAAAAGGATCAGTGGTTGCTACAGGTTCAGGAGGAGAGAAGGAAGGATGAATGGAGCACAAGGGGGTTTTAGGGCAGATAAATTATTTTATATGATGCAAATACATGCCAGGAAATATCTATTCGTGTCTATATAATGCATAGCACAATAAATAAACTCTAATGTAAATGTCATACTTTGGTTGACAATGATGTCAATGGTGGTTTATCAATTCTAAAAAATGTACCACTCTACTGTGGGATGTTGATGGTGACAGATCTTTGTGTGGAAAAGGAAAAGATATCTGGGAACACTGTACTTTTCTTTTTTCTGTGACCCTAAAGTTGCTCTGGAAAATGAAGTCTATTAATTTAAAAAAACAATCAAACCTTACAGATGAAGATTACAGTATCTGAGGTGAAAATACATCGGTTATTAAAGGGATTTTATACATGTCAGGATAAGAGATTATTGAACTAGAACATAGAGCAATAGGAACTAAAATGAAGCACACAGAGGAAAAAGACACAGCTTCAGTTATCTGCAGGAAAATTAATCTGAAAAGTCTGTGATAAGGTGGAGGAAGAAAAATATATGTAAGAGTAACTTGTTTTCAAATTTGATGAATACAATAAACCTACAGATTTCAGAAGTTCAATAAACCCTAGGTATAAGAAATATTTTAAAAGATATGAAAAGATACTCTCAAAAGAAGACATTAATGCAGCCAACAAACATATGAAAAGAAGCTCATCATCACTGGTTATTAGAGAAATGCAAATCAAAACCACATTGAGATATCATCTCATGCCAGTTAAAATGGTGATCATTAAGAAATCAGGAGACAACAGATACTAGAGAACATGTGAAGAAATAGGGACACTTTTACACTGTTGGTGGGAGTGTAAATTAGCTAAACCATTGTGGAAGACAGTGTGGCAGTTCCTCAAGGATCTAGAAATAGAAATGCCATTCCACCCAGCAATCCCATTACTGGGTATATACCCAAAGGATTACACATCATTCTATTATAAAGACACATGTGCACGTATGCTTATTGTGGCACTGTTCACAATAGCAAAGACTTGGAACCAACACAGATGCCCATCAATGATAGACTGGATAAAGAAAAGGTGGCACATATACACCATGGAATACTATGCAGCCATAAAAACGGATGAGTTCATGTCCTTTGCAGGGACATGGATGACACTGGAAACCGTCATTCTAAGCAAACTGACACAAGATCAGAAAACCACACACCACATATTCTCATTCATAAGTGGGTGCTGAACAGTGAGAACACATGGACACACGGAGGGGAACATCATACACTGGGGCCTGTTGGGGGGTGAGGCGATAGGGGAGGGATAGCAAGGGGGGAGTGGGGGATAGGGGAGGGATAGCATTGGGAGAAATACCTAATGTAGATGATGGGGTGATGGATCCAGCAAACCACCATGGCATGTGTATACGTATGTAACAAACCTGCACATTTTGCTCATGTAACCCAGAACTTAAAGTATAATAATAAAATTTAAATATATTAATTTTTTAAAAAAGTACTCCATTACATCACAATATGACTGCTCAAAACTAATGATCAAAAATATATTAGAATAAGTGATATAAATAATAACATTATACACACAGGAACAAAAATTAAAATGACTGGAGGTTTCTTATAGCAATGTGTAGGTAAGAAGACAATGGAGCAATATTGTTAAAGTACTGGGAAAAATACTGTCAGTCTAGAATTCTATACATAGATAAAATATCTTTTAAAAATATAAACAATAAATTTTTTTCAGGTATATAATGCCAGAAGAATTAATCATAAATATACTTACACTGTCAGAAATGATGTTTCTGCCAAAAGTCAGCAATATATAAACAGATATATTATCAGGAAAAATTAGTGGATGTGCCAGAAATGCAAGATTGGTATATCATTCAAAAATCTATTAATGTAAATCATTATTACAAAGGAATAAAGGAGAAAACCGGTATGATTAGTTCAAAAGAGGAAAAGATTATATATAAAACAATCGGTCAGCAACAGTGGCTCACCCCTGTAATCCCAGCACTTTGGGAGGCCGAGGCAGGAGGATCACCTGAGTTTGGGAGTACAAGACCAGTCTGACCAACATGGAGAAACCCTGTCTCTACTAAAAATACAAAATTAGCTGGGCATTGTAGTTCATGCCTATAAACCCAGCTACTAGGGAGGCTGAGACAGGAGAATCACTTGAACCTGGGAGGTGGAGGTTGCAGTGAGCCGAGATGGCATCATTGCACTCCAGCCTGAGCAACAAGAGTGCAACTCCATATCAAAAAAAATTGTAATATGTACTCATGTCCCTCATGAATATATACAAGAAAATTATTACTAAAATACAAACAAATGAAAGTCAGCAATATATAAACAGATACATTATGAGGAAAAATTATTGGATGTGCCAGGAATGCAAGATTGGTATAGCATTCAAAAATCTATTAATGTAAATCATTATTACAAAGGAATAAAGGAGAAAAACTGATTAGTTCAAAAGATGCAAAGATTATGTATAAAACAGTCAATACCAATTTATAATTTTTAAATTATCAGCAAATTGGTAAAGAACATTTAGGGAAAACTAACAGCTGGCATCACATATGAAGGTAAACTATTGAATATTTTCCCACAATGATTGGTAAGAAACTAACATGCTCACTTTTATCCCTACTCAATATCACAAAGTAGGTAAAAGCCATTGCAATAAGAAAAAGAAAATAAAAGTTACTGAGATCTAAAATAAATGAAACTGTCTATTGGACATAATATAATTTTGTATGTAAAATTTCTGTGTAGTATAAAAACTACTAAGCATACATGAATTAAGTAATGTCACAGAGTATAATATTAATATACAAAGGTCATTGTATTTTTGTATGCTGCTAGCAGTAAGTGCAGAATAAAATTTTAAAATAAATTGATTTGCAACAGATTCCAAAGAACATGCTTAACAACAAGGGTAACAAATGATGTGCAATACCATATTACAACACTATAAAATTTTGATAAATAAAATTTCAAACCTAAATATGTGGATTGATTGGAAGTTTCAATATGGTTAAGATGTCAATTCTGCAAAAAGTAATCTGTAGATTCAATGCAATCACAAAAAATATTTTAAAAGAACAAGTTTTTACATAAAATTTCAACTTTTATTTTAAATTAGGGGGTAAATATGCAGGTTTGTTACATGAATATATTTCATAATGCTAGGTTTGCAATACAAATGACCCCATTACCTATGTAGTGAGTATTATTACCCGATAGGTAGTTTTTCATCCCTTGCCCGCCTCCTTTTCTCCTATCTCTGCTAGTCCCCAGTATCTATTATTCCCATTTTTATGTCCATGTGTATCCAATACTTAGCTCCCACCTAGAAGTGAAAATGTGGTAACTGGTTTTTTGTTCCTGAATGAAGTCATTTAGAATAATGGCCTCTGGTTGCATCCATGTTGCTGCAAAGAGACATGACTTTTTTATGGCTGTGTAGTATTCTATGGTGTATATATTTCATCACATAATATAGTGATATATATCACATTATGTATATAACATGGGTATATGTTTATATTATATATGTTATCTATCTATATATCTATCTATCTCACATTTTCTTTATTCAATCCACTGTTAATAGCCAACTGGGTTGATTCCTTGTCTTTGCTATTGTGAATAGTGCTGGGTTTAACATACACGTACAGATGTAACTTTGATAAAACAATATTCTTTGGGGTATATATATCTACTAATGGGATTTCTGGGTCGAATGGTAGTTCTTTGAGAAATCTCCAAACTGCCTCCCACAGTGGCTAAACTAATTTACATTTCCTAAATAACCAGAGAACAACTACAAAAGTATACAGTCCCATCAGCAAGGGATAAACATTTCTTTTACTCTTTATCTTCATCAGCATCTGTTATTTTTGGCTTTTATCATTGTGGTGTTTCACATTTCTCTGATGATTAATAATGTTAAGCATTTTTTCATATGTTTGTTGATCATTTATGTCTTCTTTTAAGTGTCCATGTGTGCTTCACACTTTTCAATAGAGTTATTTATTTTTTGCATGTTGAATTGTCAACAGATTCTGGATGTTAGACCTTCAAAATAATAAGAGCTATCTATGACAAACTCACAACCAACATTATACTGAATGGCCATAAGCTGGGAGCATTCTCCTTAAAAACTCTAACATGACAATGCCCACTTTTACCACTGCTATTCAACATAGTATTGGAGGTCCTAGCCAGAGCAATCAGGCAAGATAAAGAAATAAAAGGCATATAAATAGGGAAAGGCAATTTATCACTCTTCACTGATGCTATGATTCTATATATATTCAAATATTTGTACAAAATATAGTATTAAAATGTAGACACAGAATACCAAAAGCATTGTTAAAAAATAATAATACTAGAAAATTTGTATTACCTGATTCCAAGACTTAGAAACTCTAGAAATAGAACCATATTTTTAACATCATTTGATTTCTCTCAAAGTCACCAAAGTTATCCAATGAGAAAAGAGAATTTCAACAAATGACACAAAGAAAACAGTATGTCCATGTGAAAAAATGAGCCTGACTCCTACCTCATATCTTACAAAAAAAGTATTTCAAGATAAAGAATAATTCTAAACCTAAAACATAAGGTTTTTAGAATAAAATCTTAAAGAATATTTTCATGAATCAGAAACATATAAACATTTCTTAGAAAGGCTGAGAAAGCGGTAACTATAAATGCAAAAAATTGATAAACTAACAATGTCTGGTCATTAAATGAATAATTAAATAACAGACAGGGAGAAAATATTCCAAAATATATATCCAACAAAGGAATAAATTGCATAGCATATTTCTACAACTCAATAATAAAGGTAATTAATCCAGTAAAAATTAACAAACTTACAAACAACAAATGATTGCATGGAAAAATATACTCAAATCATTATTAGGGAAATAAAAATTATAATCATGTTAAAATGTCACTACATTCCCACCAGCATGTGAAAAGCTAAAAGGACTAATAAAACTACATATTTTGGGGATTCATGGGCAACTGAAGCTCACATACATTGTTCGTGGATAGAGGTAAAAAAGACAAATATTTTGAAAATAAGTCTGCCAGTTTCTTCTAAAATTAAACGTACCAATAATGTGATCAACACTCCTACTTGTAGGTATTTTTCTAATAAAAATTAAAACATATGCACAAAAAAATACTTGTACAATAATGGTCAAAGCAGTTATATTTATAGGAGCGAAAACTTGAAACATTTCAATTGTCCTTGAATAGGGGTGTATATAAATGCTGATATAGTCATGCAATGGTCTATTTCTCAACATTAAAAAGAAATGGATTGCAAATGCACATATCAACATAAATCTCAAGAAGAGTGAAAGAAGTTTGACACAATCAATTTCATATTATTACATCTGCATTAAATTACAGAACAAGTAAAATACTCTATTGTGTAAACAAGCCAGAGCAATGATTGTCTCTGGGGGTTTTGAGAGTGGCAATACCAAGAAAGAGCATAAAGAAATTTTCTATGATAATAGGAATGTCGTATATCTTCATGAGAGTTTGGAATGAATACACAGGTGTATTCATTTGTCAAAACTCAGTAAATATAAACATTTGGATATTTTGTTGCATATAAATATTACTCAAAAGGAAAAAAACTGTAAAGTATTGAACTCTAGTTAATGATATGCATGCTGATAGCTATGGTAGTAAATGGTAACAAATGGCAAACAAATGCTAAGTATATTAATATCTTCAATTTTCTTTGAAATACAAAAAAATAATTTATGCATCAATGGATGTATAAAATTATGGGTAAATGGATACTTTTGTAACAAAAGTATCATAGTAGAATGTTAATGGTAGAATCTTGGGCACAGATATTCATTGTAAAATTCTCTCAGCTTTGCTATATATTTGAAAGTTTTCATAATAAAATGTTAGAAAACACTTGGAATATTCAGTCTTCTCAGAAAATTCCCCTTTGGTTTTTAATAGTTAATTCTCCCCTCTCCACCCGAACACAGCTAATTTTCTGATTTCTCCCATAATAATTTGACCTACTGTAGAACTTTGTACAAATGGAGTCATACAGTATGTATTTTATTGTGTCTGGTTTCCATTACTCAAAATGCTGATTTTCATTGATGGGTAATATTCCACTTTATTATATCACAGAATTATTCATTAACTTATTGATAGTAATTTGCATCATTCCACTTTCTGATTATTATATATACAATTCTTGCAGGGTAGTGACTCCCCAGTGTTTCTACTATTCAGGAAGAATTGAAAACCACTGGAATATCTGATTATTAAGATTATTTTTCATTAGAAAACTTGGTATTATGGCTATCATGGGAAGGATTCAAAAGAGATAAACGGCACTATAGTTGTAGCTCTACTTCTGAGATACAGATGTCTCACAATCAATTAATACCTATCTAATTGCTGTTCACTTCCTAATTGGAACCAATTAAATTAAGCAAATAAACGGGCATAAAGTCCCATATGTGTCAGATTTAATAGATTTTAAAAGATAGTTTGCTTAAAGTCAACGTGAGAAAAACATGCCTAGTGTAAGGCTAATTACGTAAGTTTAACACTATAAAGGTGTCTTTAAGAATTATAATCTTGTTTGTGTAAAGTAGGAATACAGTCCACATAAACAGAGGGGTTTCTGGGCAACATGATTAAAAGAGTTGGTTGGGAAAATTATTCTTTATTTTAGTCTCTCAATGTTAGCCAGCTTTCTGATTTGAATAAAATAATAAGCAAAATAAAGGCTACCTCATGAGTTTGAATAAACAAAGTAAAATCAGTACAACCAAATAAAAAAAATAGTTCTTATTGTGATGACGACCTGTCAGTGATTCTCTGAACCTATAATGACTGTTTTCTTTTTATAAATCTCAGTATTAAGATACGTAGTACTTGGAAGTACAAAATACTTTGTCACTATAAAAGACTGATTTTTTATGTTACTTAGACACACAAAAAATTAAATGAAACTTTAAAACAAAAGTAAAAAACACATTCCCCCAAATGCTTCATAGAATATGATGATATAGTTCATAAAGTTACCAGCAACCATTAAATCAAATTTGGCTGGAGTCAGCCTCCATTCCTTGAGACCCTATATAGAAAACCGCAAACTAATTTTATCAGTCTATTCTCACACTGCTTTAAAGATACTTACTGAGCCTGGGTAATTTGTAAAGGAAAGAAGTTTAATTTACTCACAGTTCTGCATAGCTGGGGGAGGCCTCAAGAAACTTACAATCATGGCAGAAAGTGAAGAAGTATCAAGTAACTCTTCCACAACATAGCAAGAAAGAGAAGAGCCCCGGGGAAACCACCATTTATAGAGCAATCAGATCTCGTGAGAACTCACTCACTATCACGAGAACAGCAAGGGGAAAACCACCCCCAGGATCCGATCACCTCCTACCAGGTCCATCCCTCCACAGGTGGGAATTATGGAGATTGCAATTTGAGATGAGAGTTGAGTGGGGGACACAGCTAAACCATATCACTAATTTACTGAGTATGTAAAGAAAGTGAAATCTAATTTTGGAGTATAACAAACAGCCCAGTTTCAGCCAATCACAAGCAGCTGTGTTTCATTTAATCACAAGCACCCAGCTCATCACACCATGCTCAAAAGAGCAGGTGCCTACCTGCAGCTGATCAGGTGGTTTCTCTAATTTGCTTCCGTATTTGGCCTATTAAAGCTCTCTAAACCTCTTCTGGTTCTCAGTACTGTTCAATTCATGGGTTGTTCTTTGCTCTGAAAGATTCTGTTATATTTAATTTGTCTAAAGGTTTTTTTTAAAACATAATTGCAACCAAAGAATATACATTTAAAGGATGCGTATTTGTAAATGACTATATAAAAATGCGAAGTACAGTATTTAGAGTGCTGATTGCCTTGAATAGCCAGAGGCAGGTGAATGGAATGGAGGGAGAAAATCAGAGATAATTGCCAAACTCTAGTTTTCATTTATAGGGGTGACTTCATGATTGCTCAGTGCATTTCTAACAATAAGTAAATAAATCTCTACTTAAATAAAAATGAACTTTGTGTGAACCAATACTGAGAGTCTCTCATGAACTAAAAATTGTATGTTATCCACTTGTGTATACCTGCACTTAACAAAAAACTAAAAAAAAAAAAAAAAAAAATTTAAAAATTCTGTCACAGTACTTAAAATTCCTGATCAATGAGAGACCATATACCATATATTACTCTGTTGCATATAGGAAAAAATATTTCAAATGTCTCACGCCAGAATTTTGATAATGTTGTTTAAAGAACTCACAAATCTGAAAGAACCTAACCATCACATACCTAGCCAGATCTTGTACTTTAGAAGCAAAATCCTGCCAAACATGTAATAAGCCATGAAACACAATTACCTATTAAAGTGTCAAAATGACCTAATAAAAAAAGATAGGTAATAGACTAACACCCCAACAGAAAAACAGGCAAAATTATAAGTATGAAAATCACAATATGAAAAGATTTATTAATAAACAAACATGGAGTTAATATATAGTCTCATTCATAATATTTGCTTTAAAAACAAATAAATGCAACATTGAGATTTATCATTCATATCTCAGATTTGAAAAGATTTTAAAGACTAAGAACACTCACTGCTGGAAAATCTGTGGAAACCAGCACAATAATATCTGTTGGTGACAGCGTGAAATAAAGCTGACTTTTGGGAAAGCAAGTTGGGGGATATGTATCCAAAAATAAAATATGTATATCATTGGGGGGGGAATAAGTCAAAGCCTGCTATTTCAATATAATTCTTTGTATTTTGAGGGTGCTAACCTGTCAACCACGCACATTTCTTCCTTCACATTTATTGGTCATGACTTTATATGCATAGATCAGATGAGAATGTTCAATTTTTCCAGATAAGAATTCAGATAATACTCACAAGTAAAGGCTACATTTTATAAACATGATGTTTCACATACAAATAATACTCCATAGGCTGTTTTTTTATAAATATTTCTCAAACAGCTGCATGATCTACATGAAAGATGACAGTTCCCAAGTAAAAGAAGATCTTTGGAGAGGTAAGAACATTCTGCTGGAGTCAATAAAATGTATGTACAGTGAGGTTAAAAGCAAGAGGGTTCCCAGATATATTAAGAAAAAAACCTTAGAACATAGAAAATCTTCACAAGATTCTCCTCTGAAGAGACTTATAGAAAAAGGACAAACCCTCAAGAGATACAAAGGAATAAAAATAATACAATAACCACAACAAAATTTGCGTTACTATGCTTCAAAGTTTGTACCATTTTTAATACACTATCTGTTCTCACCCTTCCAGCAACCTTGTAAAATGCATATTACTAAGCTTGTGTTATATTTGAGATAACAGAGAATTAGGAGGTAGCTTTCTTACCCAAGGCAGCTGGTATACCTGGAGTGAGCAAGCCAATTCAAGATACTCATTTTCATTTATCCTATTAGGTTCTGAGTTCTCATGGGCCTCATGGTACAATATATACCCTCTACTGAAATTTCATCTGTTTAATATCCTAGAAGAGGCTTCCCTATATTCTTATTATTCCTGTTAGGGTCCCATTAAATTTATGCCCATCCCTGCCAACCACCACTACCACCCTTGGTTATTATACAAACATTGTTCTGACCATGGGTTCTGTCATAGCCTGGACAACTCTACCATCCTGCCATATCCAGTGTTGGAATGCTAACTATTAACATCCCAGATAGAATGTGAGTTGCCCATACTCTCTTGGACATTTTTCTTTGGATTTATATTAATCTCTGAATAAGCCATATCCAAATTCAAGCTACTGTATCTGTGTTTCCAAGACTTTTCATGTCCCAGTTTAGATAAAGATTCTATTTGCTTGAATATTTGAGTCCCAGGTAGCTTTGCAATTAAATAATAAATAAGTTAATATTTATTGAGTGCTGACAATTGTACGAGGCACTGTTCATGTTTCTCTCATTCCATAAATACAAAACTCTATTCTTAGGCATTAATAGTATGCCCATTTTATAAATGA
This sequence comes from Ateles fusciceps, assembly GCA_036589455.1. Lineage (NCBI taxonomy): Eukaryota > Metazoa > Chordata > Mammalia > Primates > Atelidae > Ateles > Ateles fusciceps. The sequence continues at coordinate 805,844 of JAZHEH010000647.1, forward strand.
GAAAACAGAGGCAAAAAGCGATAAAGACTCTTGCTCAAAGACAATAGTTAAAATCAGGTTTTCAATCCAAGCATTCTGATTTTTTGAGTCTCACCTGTAAACTCTGTATCATATTCCTTCAGAGTGAAATTATGTGATTTTGACTAAAGCTATCAACAGTGAAGCTATTTCCTCAAGGGAAGAGTGTTCACCTCCACAACAAATCATTGGATATTTTAGACTAAGTTTTAAATTCGGATAAAAAGTCAAAGGGTTGGATCAGGCAAAAAAAAAAAAAAAAGAAAAAGAGAGATCCAAGATGGCCGATTAGCAGCAGCTCAGGATTGTAGCTCCCATTGAAAGCGCAGAGAGTGAGTGGACGCCACATTTTCAGATGAATTTTTATTGTCCACGGACCAGAAGATTCCCGGCGGAGGAGCCCCATGGGTCGCCAGAATGACTCTTTTGGCGGGCGCGGCCGTTTTGCAGGCACCCCAGCACGGCAGTTCTCAGTCTGGAGTATATGGGACTGAGTGCCCTTTTGGTTGGCGTTTGGAGCTCTGGGAAGGCAGAGTCTCCCATTCAGCTGATTGAAAAGCGGACTGAAGCAGGGAACCAGACCCGGAGATTCTCGGGCAGAAAAGCGCCACGAATCTCAACGCTGCTGTTTCAGCTGGCATAGTGGGTCTCCACAAGGGAAGGCTGGTTCCCCCCCCCCACACAAAAAAACAGCAATTGGATCTGCTGAGGACTGAGAGTTTCACAGCAAATACAGCTGAACCCGGGAAGGTCCAGCTTTGTGGGGGAGGGGGCATCCGCCGAAGGAAAACTAAGAAACAGAAAAAACTACCACCACCAAGCTGGACGTCCACTCAGAGACCTAATCTGAAAGTCAGCAATTACACAGACAACAGGTGGATAAATCCACAAAGATGGGAAGAAACCAGCTCAAAAAGGCTGAAAGCACCCGAAATCAGAATGCCTCTCCTCCTACAGAGGATTTCAGTTCCTCATCACCATTTGAACAAGGCCTGATGGAGAATGAATGTGAGGAATTGATAGAATCAGGCTTCAGAAGGTGGATAATAAGAAACTTCTGTGAGCTAAAAGAACCTGTTCTAACCCAATGTAAAGAAACTAAGAACCTTGAAAAAAGGTTTGACGAAATGCTAATAAGAGTAGACAATTTAAAGAGGAATATAAATGAACTAATGGAGCTGAAAAACAGAATACGAGAACTTCGCAAAGTGTGCACACGTTTTAACAGTTGAATTGATCAAGCAGAAGAAAGGATTTCAGAGGTCAAAGACCAACTTAATGAAATAAAACGAGAAGACAAGATTAGAGAAAAAAGGGGTAAAAAGAAATGAGCAAAGTCTCCAAGAAATAAGGGACTATGTGAAAAGACCTAATCTACGTTTGTTAGGTGTACCTGAATGTGACGAAGAGAATGATCCAAGCTGGAAAATATTTTTTAGGATATTATCCAGGAAAACTTTCCCAACATAGCAAGGCAGGACAATACTCAACTCCAGGTAATACAGAGAACACCACAAGATATTCCTTAAAAAAGCAACCCCCAAGGCACAAAAACATTAGATTTACCAGGGTTGAAATGAAGGAGAAAATACTAAGGGCAACCAGAGAGAAAGGTTAGGTTGCCCAAAAGGGGAAGCCTATCAGACTCACAGCAGATCTCTCAGCAGAAACCCTACAAGCCAGAAGAGAGTGGGGGCCAATATTCAACATCCTTAAAGAAAAGAACTTTCAACCCAGAATTTCATATCCAGCCAAACTAAGTTTCATAAGTGAAGGAAAAATACAATTTTTTATGAACAAGCAAGTACTCAGATATTTCATTACCACCAGGCCTGCTTTACAAGAGCTTCTGAAAGAGGCACTATATACAGAAAGGAATAACCAGTATCAGCCATTCCAAAAAACCCATCAGTAAGCTGCATCCAGACCCATCTCACATGCAAGGATATATAAAGACTCAAAACAAAGGGATGGAAGAAGATTTGCCAACCAAATGGAGAGCAAAAAAAAGAAAAAAAAAAAGCAGGAGTTGCAATTTTCTTCTTTGATAAAATAGACTTTAAAGTAACAGAAATCAAAAGAGATAAGAAGGACATTGTATAATCGTAGAGGGATCAATGTAATGGGAAGAGCTAAGGATCCTAAGTTTATGTGTACCCAATACAGGAGCACCCAGATACATAGGGCAACTTCTTGGTGACTTACAAAGAGACTTGGACTCCCACACAATAATAGTGGGGAGACTTTAACACTACATTGTCAATATTGGACAGATCAATGAGACAGAAGGATAATAAGGATACCTGGGACTTGAACTTAGACCTCGAACAAGTAAACTTAATAAACAGTTACAGAACTCTCTACTCTAAATCCACAAAACATACATTTTCTTCAGTAACACCTCACATCTATTCTAAAAGTGACCACATGGTTGGAAGTAAATCACTCCCCCAGCAATTGCATAGCATTTCATAGGTTTAAATGAAATATTGGTTGGCTGTTTGTTTGTTATTTTCCTCCCTCTTTCCTCTCCTGTCTCCATTGCATAACACAATTATTAGTATAAAAGAGCTTTTCAATACCTGTTTTTAGACTACATTCTAGCCTGAGCAATAGAGCAAGATTCATGTTCTCTCTCCCTCTTTTCTTCTTCTTTTTCCCTTTCTTTCATTTTCTTTTTTTTTCTTTCTCTCTTACTCTCTTTTTCTTTTCTTTCTTTTTCTTTCTTAAAAAAAAAGAAAAAAAAAAAAGAAAGAAAGTGTACTTCACAAGGTAGGACCTGGCCCAAGCAAGAGACTCAGGGCACCGGTTACAAAATTTTCTGGAGTTTAGCTATCCTCTAGAGGTTTCCCATTGGTTCACTCTGTTGACCCGCAAAAAAAAAAAAAAAAAGAAATAGTGCCCTATTTAATTAACTTCCTTTCTCCAGTCAATCCAAAGCAAAACCAAACATGGCAGTTTCTCTCTGTTCTATTATGATTGCCTTCACATTGCACTCATTACAATATTAGAAGTGACAACAGCATTGTAGCACCGCTGGATGACACCTTCCACTGCTTTGATACAACCCACATTCTTTCAGTCATTACCTTCCCATCTCTCAAAACCTAGCTCTGGTGTCAGCATCCCCAGGTAGCCTTACTTGAGCCCATAAGCCATCCTAGGTGCCTTTCTCATGCATGACTATGACTCCTATATTTTGGTACAGTTTGTTCTGCCTTTCCCTAAAATCAATGTGTGTCTCTCTGTTCTCAAACCAAGAGCTCTTTGGAATATTTCTGTGCCTAGAGACTATCACAGTACATGGTGTCCAGTGCTTTGCAGGAACACAAAAAAACTGTAACCACTGAATTTTTGTAGTTGGGTATTAAATAGCTGTGTTATTGGGTATAATTCCCTTTATGAAACCAGAAATGTAAAAGCCTGCAACTAGTAAATTCATAGTTATAATTATAATTATAGCTTTGATCTTGGAAAAATTACAAACGTGCTCTAGTCCTCAATATCCTCATCTGTAAAATGTGATCGTTCATGGGATTCTTGGAAGAATAAGGATTTTGCTAACTATAATTGCTATCTTTTAACAAACTATTTCATCTACAAAACACATGAAAATATGCCCAAGTAACTAATAAAAGAATAGTATCATGCCTACTTATCTTGTGTACTAGAAAAAAAAAATCACCTTGGGATGGTTCTCTGTAATCAATCAATTTTACTCTCTTAATTGTTCTGATTCACCAATATAATTGTATGAAGAAAAACAGTATGAATAAAATTAATAAATGTATGAATAAAATGTTTTATTTAAGTGGCCCTGTCAGTAGAGAATTTATAATGTATTCAAATACATTTCTATTCTGCTGAGACACGCATAATACTGTCTATAAGTTTCAAAGATTATTATATATTTATTGTGAAATTCAGTGAAGTTTAAAAAAATAGCAATCAACTAATTATAAAGAAAATAAATAGCAAACATTAAACATACTTTTTTAAACACTCATTTTAAAACAATGACTATACATTCTTTTTCTTTCTTTTTCTTTTTTCTTTTTTTTTGAGACAGAGTTTCACTCTTGTTGCCCAGGCTAGAGTGTAATCTTGGCTCACAGCAACCTCCGCCTACCAAGTTCAAGCAATTCTCTTGCCTCAGCCTCCTGAGTAGCTGGGATTACAGTTATGGGCCACTACGCCTGACTAATTTTCGTGTTTTTAGTAGAGACGGGGTTTCTCCATGTTGGTCAGGTTGGTCTGGAACTACTGACCTCAGGTTATCTGATTGCCCTGGCCTCCCAAAGTGCTGGGATTATAGACGTGAGCCACCCAGCCTGGCCTGAGGCACCATGCCGGGCCAATGACTCTAACGTATTAAAAAAAAAAATTAAAGTCCTTGTTCATATAATGTTAGGAAAACCCATTTTATAACTTGTGTATAATTAAATTATTTCTCTAAAAATTATTTTGAATATATGCTATTTCATATGAAAGGCTAGAAAGGACAATCAAAATGACAAATCCGTTAGTACAATCTACTTGTTAGCATAAACACACAGATGAAAACCATGTACACATGTCAAAGATTGGCTTTAACATTAGTGTGAGTAGTTTTCACAGGATTAGAGAAAAAAAGAATGCCTTGTGAGTTACAAGTTCAGGCAAAGTGAAATGCAATACAGTTATTTTCAAGATCCAGGGCAATCTGCAACACTTAAAGATTACTTTTTCACAAGGTGAATAATTTCTGTTTGGTTTTTATAATTTCTCCAACACTTCAGAAGATGTGTGGGTCCATATTCCCTTATGGCCATTCTGATTTAGACACCTTGCAATTTTGAGCTCTCTCATAGAAACACATATGCAAAGGACATGCCTTAAAGCCTTGTTAGAATAAATTCATCTTATTTCAACCTGTAACATCATCGGAGGTTAATTTGAAAAGTGATTCCATTTTAATTGTTGTAGCTATTAGGTCCAACCAAATGTTTAGGAGTTCTGGAACACCTAATTTATGAAAAATCTAAAATCTAAGTTTAAAAATCAAGCACAAGTAACACTCAAACACGCCTCTTGTATCTCCCCACTCAACTTATCATATTTAAAATTATGATTTTAAATATGATAAATAAATATGATAAATACATATGATAATTAAATAAACAAATATGTTAATTCCATTAACATCAAACAATCTCAGAGTGTATGAGGTAAAGTTTAAGTGTCAGCTTCACTATTCCCCCAATACATTCTTTTCTGTTCATCAGATATAATATTTGAATAACCACCCAGGCCTTTTCTCTATGCCATTAGCACATATTTTATACAAGCCACTGTATGAATTTTTAAACAAAAAAAAAAGATCATACTAAAAATACCTTTTCCAAATTAAAATTGATATATATTCCTTCATGAACAAAAACTTGTGAATATACTGTCACATTATCACAAATCTACTTCATTTTTTGTAAAGGGCACAGGACATTCCCTAATGTAGATATACCATCGTTCAATCAAACATTCTCCTACGGATGAACATGTTCATTGCCTTAAAAAATTTATCTTCCAGAACCTAAAGTAATAAATAAATTTAAAAGAAGAAAGAAAAAAATTTCTCTTGGCCTGGCATGGTGTCTCATATCTGTAATCCAGACACTTTGGGAGACCCAGGTGGGTAGATCACTTGAGCTCAGGAGTTCAAGACCAGCCTGGCCAATAAGGTGAAAACCCGACTCTACTAAAAATACAGAAATTAGCTGGGCATATTGGCGGGTGCCTGTGAATCCAGCTACTCAGGAGGCTGAGGCAGGAGTTTCTCTTAAAACCAGGAGGCAGATGTTACATTGAGCTGAAATCGCACTATTGCCCTCCAGCCTGGGCAACAAGAGTAAGACACCAACTCAAAAAAAAAAAAAAAATCATCTTAAAATGTGTTACTTTGAATATCCTTTTACAGATCATAGTTGGGCACATGTACAAACTTTTGTTTGAATACTTTGAAAGGAATTTCAATAAAAAGTTATGTGTATTTAAAATTTAGTTATGCATAGACCTCAAAAAATGATTTATTTTCCTGTCTTAATTTCCACTGATATTCAATAAATATCATATATCCTTTAATTTTTCCAATATAATATGCAACAAATATTGATTGATATAAAACAATTTCCTTTTCACTTATTTTCAACGAGTCTGAGCATTTTTCAGGTACTCATTGGCCATTTGTGTGGCCTACCGTAAATTTCTCATTCACATGTTCTGCCTGCTTTGCTCTTAAATTGTTTGGAATTTTTGTATAAATTTCCAAAGGAATTCATGTAGAATGGATGATAACTTATTTATTTAATAAATATTCTACAGATATTTATTCCCAATCTGCATCTTATATTTCATCTTTTATATTTTACTATATTGATTTAAAATTTTATATTGCCAAGTCCATCATTTTCCTTGGTAGTCCTAAAACTTAAGTAGAAACCTGTATGTCTCCATCATAAAACTATTTTCTCATAGTTAAATTAAACACTGTCATATCTTTTCTATATTTAAGACGTTTCAGCATCTTCAAATTTTGGTATAATGTTAAGTCAGAGTTTAACATTATTTTTGATATAAATCAATAGCTAACTTTTTAAAAAGCATTTATTTCATAGCTTATATTTTCTCATCTCAGCCACTTTAAAATCTCAATTTTCTTTAGTGTGATTTGAGCCCATCTCTATAATGTATTTACATCTCCTCCTTAATTGCATCCTTATTTGCACCTTAATTTATTTTCCAATCTTCCAGAGTCAAAAGTTTCTCCCCCTATTAAGTAGGACCAGTAGTGGGGGGGGAGAAAGCAGACACATACACAATCCACTGTTTCAGATTCAATCTCTGGGATAAAATGTCAATGAACTTACATGTCCATAAAACCAGAATGTACATTTATATTCAATCATATAAATGGAAGATATGTGAAATAACATAAAGTATGCCCAGTCGCTATTGCTCTACAGACAAACTCTAAAAATCGCTGTTGATATTTTCCAAAAAGTCAGAATTAATATTTGTCACTACAAGTCTTCAAACAACAAATTTTAAAAATAAATGAGGAAAGCAAGCCAGCAATCAATTCAATATACTTGAACATCCCACTGCTGTGAAGAAACATTCATCATTCTGCAGCATGAGTAAACTCCTCATCCTGCTTCTACCAGGGGGCATTATTGGGCCCCAACAGTGAACATGAAAAGAAAGGAGGATTGCAGGCTAGAAAATTAACAAGAGGATATGAGAGACAATGAAAACATTGTTCTAATCATTCGTTGAGTCCTTATAATTATGAAGTTAAATCACTCCTTATGGGTTATTATGGTGACAGCTGTATAATGAAGAGGGCACTGGCAGATTAGGATAAGATATGTTGTTCCTAAGTATATAAAGTAAATTTAGAAAAAAATGCAAGGAAGTTGTTTCTTTTATAGAAAAACATCACTTTTATTTTACTCTAGTAATTCAACAATATTTCTTAAAAGGAAAGTGAAAACTTGAAGCCCTTTCCAAAGCAATCTACAGCAGATTTAGGGGATTGAACATGTTATTATTTTGGTCATTGTTAATGGAATTGGAGTTTTGAAGACGAATTCTCAAGATGTTTATTATTATTATTGTTATTATTATCAAAACAAAACGTCTTTGGCATTGCTGTTAATATTTAGAGCAGTTTAACCATACTTTCAAGTCCTATATTTATATTTCCTATGGTTAAGAAGCTAATAGTTATTAAAAAAAATCAATTTACTCTTAAAATTAAGTTTGAGAATCTTATCCAAATTCTGTGTACTACCACCCCCCTACTTAAACTCATTTGCATAAATACACAACTAAATATCAACATTTAAAAAAAATGTTGAGTTAAAATTCACATAAGCACAAAACAAACCATTTTAGAGAGAATAATTCAGTGCATTTAGTACACTCACAATGCTCTGCAACCAACTTCAGTTCCAAAGCATTTCTATCACTGCAGAGTAACCCCTTACTCATTAAGCAGTTTCTTCTCATTCCCCCACTTCCCTTATTCTCTGGAAAAAACCAGTCCACAGTGTTTATATGGATTTATCTATTCTGAGTATTTTATGAATGGAATCATACACTACGGGACATTTTGTGTCAAACTTCCTTCATTAGCATAGTATTTGGGAGGTTCAACCACAATGTGGGTATATCAGTATTTCATTCACTTTTATATAAAAATAATATTGCATTGTATGTATATGCTGTGTCATAATTTGTTTATTTATTCATCTGTTGATGGAAATTTGGGCTGTTTTCACCTTTTGGCTATTATGCCTTATTCTGCTATGCACAGGTGTGTACATGTACTTGTTAGAATACTTGTTTTCAAAATTCTTTTTGGTTTGTACCTAGGGATGGAATTGCAGAGTTTTATGGTAATTCTATTTTTAACTTTTTGAGGAACCATGAAATTGTTTTCAACAGAGATTGAACCATTTCCACCAGCAATATGAGGGTTCTAATTCTTCCACATTTTCATCAACACTTGTTATCGCCCCCCATCTTTTTTTATTATATTCATCCTAGTGAGTATGAAATGGTACCTCATTGTAGCTTTTTTCTCATTTCCTCTTGTTAGTTGTCTAGTCTACAGTTCACTTGAGCAAATTACTTCTTAGCTCAATCACATAATATGGGATCTTTTATGTATAAATTCCTTTATTAGTATGATATTTGGGCAGTTCATCTACATTATGGTGTATATCAGTATTTCATTCACATTTATGTCAAAATAATATTCTGCCATAAAAAGAATAAAATTCTGTCATTCTTGGCCAAACAGAAGAGATTGGAAGACATTATGTTAAGGGAAATAAGCCAGGCATGGAAAGATGACTACCACATGTTCTTACTCATATGTGGAAGCTAAAATTTTATCACATAGTGGTAGAGAGTAGAATGGTGATTGCTTGAGGCTGTAAAGGATAGGGAGGTAGGGAGAGCTTAGTTAACAGATGCAAAATTAAAGCTAGGTAGAAATAGTAAGTTCTAGTGGTCTACAGCACTGTATGGTGACTATAGCTAATAAATTACTGTATATTTTCAAATAAAAGAGAATTTTGAAAGTTCCCAAAACAAAAAATGACAAACATTTGAGGTGATGGGTATGTAAATTACCCTGATTTGATCAACATTTACATTTTAAGCCCAGAGAAATGAAATGTAAACTTTTAAAATTTATTTTATTCATCATAATTCTTCAAATGTCCATTCTATTCCCGTATTCTAAGACAAAATCAAAGACCCTCACTTTTCTATTTTCCATATTATTTTGTTTTAATTTGGAAGATGTAAATAAAAATGCCTCAAAACACATAAGAAAGCTGGATGTGCCTTACATATTGAGAAAGCACCCTACTAAGTCTTTTGTGGCTAATCAGGAAATTGTTTGCACTAAAATGGGTTTTGCCCTTTGTGCCCATGTGGTGAAATGGAAATGCAATTCACCTGGGGGAAATAAAGGGGTTTATGAGTTCTGCTGCAGCAGACTTAAATGTACCTGCCCAGCAGTTCTGAATGAACAACGGAGCTCACAGCTCAGCACTTGAGCTCCTATAAAGGACAGACTGTCTCCTCAAGCAGCTCCCTGACCCCCATATATCCAAAGAGTCACCTCATAAAGGAAAGTTCAGACTGACATTTGGCAAGTATCCTTCTGGGACAAAGATAGTAGAAGAAGAAACTGGCAGCAACCCTTACTGTTCTGCAGCCACTGCAGGTGATCCCCCAGGCAAGCAGGGCCTGGAGTGGACCTCAGCAGTCCTACAGCAGAGGGGCCAGACTGTTAGAAGGAAAACTAAGAAACAGAAAGAAATAACTTCATCATCAACAAACTAGACATCCACTCAGAGACCCAATCTGAAAGTCAACAACTACAAAGATGACAGGTGGATAAATCCACAAAGATGGGAAGAAACCAGCACAAAAAGGATGAAAACACCCGAAACCAGAACGCCTCTGCTCCTACAAGGGATCACAACTCTTCATCAGCAAGGGAACAAGGCTGGATGGAGAATGAGTATAATGAATTGACAGAATCAGGCTTCAGAAGATGGGTAGTAAGAAACTTCTGTGAGCTAAAGAACATGTTCTAACTCGATGCAAAGAAACTAAGAACCTTGAAAAAAGATTTGATGAAATGCTAATGAGAATAAACAACTTAGAGAGGAATATAAGTGAATTGATGGAGCTGAAAAACACAACACAAGAACTTCATGAAGCATACTCAAGTTTCGACAGCCGAATTGACCAAGCAGAAGAAAGGATATCAGAGGTCGAAGATAAACTCAATGAAATAAAATGCAAAGGCAAGATTAGAGAAAAAAGGGAAAAAGGAAGAGCAAAGTCTCCAAGAAACATGGGACTATGTGAAAAGACCTAATCTATGTTTGATAGGTGTACCTGAAGGTGATGGAGAGAATGAATCCAAGCTGGAACATACTCTTCAGGATATTATCCAGGAAAACTTCCCCAACCTAGCAAGGCAGGACAATACTCAACTCCAGGTAATACAGAGAACACCACAAAGATATTCCTCAAGAAGAGCAACCCCAAGGCACATAATCATCAGATTCACTAGGTTTGAAATGAACGAGAAAATGCTAAGGGCAGCCAGAGAGAAAGGTTGGGTTACCCACAAAGGGAAGCCCATCAGACTCACAGCAGATCTCTCAGGAGAAACCCTACAAGCCAGAAGAGAGTGGGAGCCAGTATTCAACATCCTTAAAGAAAAGAACTTTCAACCCAGAATTTCATATCCAGCCAAACTAAGCTTCATAAGTGAAGGAAAAATAAAATCCTTTGCGCACAAGCAAGTACTCAGAGATTTCATCACCGCCAGGCCTGTTTACAAGAGCTCCTGAAAGAGGCACTAAACATAGAAAGGAACAACCAGCACCAGTCACTCCAAAAACATACCAAATGATAAAGAGCATCAGCACAATGAAGAAACTGCATCAACTAACAGGCAAAATGGCCAGCTAGCATCAAACTGGCAGGATCAAATTCACACATAACAATATTAACCCTAAATATAAATGAGCCAAATGCCCTAGAAAAAAGACACAAACTGGCAAATTGGATAAAAGCCAAAACCCATCGGTGTGCTGTATCCAGGAAACCCATCTCTCATGCAAGGATATACAAAGGCTCAAAATAAAGGGATGGAGGAAGATTTACCAAGCAAATGGAGAGCAAAAAAAGAGAAGGAGTTGCAATTCTCGTCTCTGGTAAAATAGACTTTAAACCAACAAAGATCAAAAGAGACAAAGAAGGACATTACATAGTGGTAAAAGGATCAATGCAACAAGAAGAGCTGATGATCCCAAATACATACACACCCAATACAGGAGCACCCAGATACATAAGGCAAGTTCTTAATGACTTACAAAGAGACTTAGACTCCCAGACAATAATAGTGGGAGACTTTAACACCCCATTGTCAATATTAGACAGATCGATGAGACAGAAAGTTAACAAAGATATTCAGGACTTGAACTCAGACCTGGACCAAGCAATCCTAATAGACATTTACAGAGCTCTCCACCCCAAATCCACACAATATACATTCTTCTCAGCACCACCTCACACCTACTCTAAAATTGACCACATAATTGGAAGTAAATCACTCCTCAGCAAATGCAAAAGAATGGATATCATAACAAAAAGTTTCTCAGACCACAGTGCAATCAAGTTAGAACTCAGAATTCAGAAACTAACTCGGAACCACACAACTTCATGGAAACTGAACAACTGCCTCTTGAATGTTGACTGGTAAACAATGAAATGAAGGCAGAAATAAAGATGTTCTTCGAAACCAACGAGAATGAAGACACAACATACCAAAATCTCTGGACACATTTAAAGCAGTCTCTAGAGGAAAATATATAGCAATAAATGCCCACATGAGAAGCAAGGAGAGATCTAAACCTGACACCCTATTGTCAAAATTGAAAGAGCTAGAGGAGCAATATCAAAAAAACTCAAAACCTAGCAGAAGACAAGAAATAACTAAGATCAGAGCAGAACTGATGGAGATAGAGACAAAAAAACCTTCAAAAAATCCATAAATCCAGGAGTTGGTTTTTCGAAAAGTTCAACAAAATAGACCACTAGCCAGATTAAAAAAAGAATAGAGAGAATAATCAAATAGATGCAATAAAAAACGATAAAGGGGATATCACCACAGATTCCACAGAAATTCAAACCATCATCAGAGATTATTACAAACAACTCTATGGACATAAACTAGTAAACCTGGAAGAAATGGATAAATTCCCTGGAGATTTGCATCCTCCCAAGCCGAAGCCAGGAAGAAGGCAAACCCCTGAATAGACCAATAACAAGGTCTGAAGTTGAGGGAGCAATTAAGAGCCTACCACCCAAAAAAAGCCCAGGTCCAGATGGGTTCACAGCCAAATTCTACAAGACATACAAAGAGGAGCTGGTACCATTCCTTCTGAAACTATTCCAAACAATACAAAAAGATGGAATCCTTCTCAAATCATTTTATGAGACCAACATCATCCTCATACCAAAACTTGGCAGAGACTCAGCAAGAAAAGAAAACTTCAGGCCAATATCCATGATGAACATAGATGCAAAAATCTTCAATAAAATACTGGCAAACCAATTGCAACAGCACATCAAAAAGCTTATCTACCAATGATCAAGCAGGATTAATCCTGGGGATGCAAGGCTGTTTCAACATACGCAAGTCTATAAACGTAATTCACCACATAAACGGAACCAAAGACAAAAACCACATGATTATCTCAATTGATGCAGAGAAGTCCTTAGACAAAATGCAACAGCACTTTATGCTAAAAACCCTCAATAAACTAGGTATTGATGGAAGTATCTCAAAATAATAAAATCTATTTATGACAAACCCACAGCCAATATTATACTGAATGGGCAAAAACTGGAAGCATTCCCTTTGAGATCTGGCACGAGACAAGGATGCCCCTCTCTCACCACTCCTATTCAATATAGTACTGGAAGTTCTAGCCAGAGCAATCAGGCAAGAAAAAGAAATAAAGGGTACTCAAATAGGAAAGGAGGAAGTCAAATTATCTCTATTGCAGAAGACATGATTGTATATTTAGAAGACCCCATTGTCTCAGCCCAAAATCTCCTGAAACTGATAAGCAACTTCAGCAAAGTCTCAGGATATAAAATCAATGTGCAAAAATCACAAGCATTCCTATACACCAATAATAGACTTAAAGACAGCCAAATCAAGAACCAATTGCCATTCACAATTGCTACAAAGAGAATAAAATACCTAGGAATACAACTAACAAGGAATGTAAAGGACCTCTTCAAGGAGACTGCAAACCACTGCTCAATGAAATAAGAGAGGACACAAACAGATGGAGAAACATTCTATGTTCATGGTTAGGAAGAATCAATATTGTGAAAATGTCCATACTGCCCAAAGTAATTTATAGATTCAATGCTATCCCCATCAAGCTACCAATGACCTTCCTCACAGAACTGGAAAAAACCACCTTAAACTTCATATGGAACCAAAAGAGCCCACATAGCCAAGTCAATTCTAAGCAAAAAGAACAAAGTGGGAGACATCACACTCCCAGACTTCAAACTATACTACAAGGCTACAGTAATCAAAACAGCATGGTATTGGTACCAAAACAGAGATATAGACCAATGCAACAGAACAGAGGCCTCAGAGGCAACACACAACACATCTACAACCATCCGATCTTTGACAAACCTGACAAAAACAAGCAATGGGGAAAGAAGTCCCTGTTTAATAAATGGTGTTGGGAAAACTGGCTAGCAATGTGCAGAAAGCAGAAACTGGACCCCTTCCTGACACCTTACACTAAAATTGACTCCAGATGGATTCAATATCTAAACATAAGACTAACAACATAAAAACCCTAGAAGAAAATCTAGGCAAAACCATTCAGGACGTAGGCATAGGCAAGGACTTCATGACCAAAACACCAAAAGCACTAGCAACAAAAGCCAAAATAGGTAAATGGGACCTAATCAAACTCCACAGCTTCTGCACAGCAAACGAAACAGTCATTAGAGTGAATCGGCAACCAACAGAATGGGAAAAAAATTTTGCAGTCTACCCATCTGACAAAGGGCTGATATCCAGAATCTACAAAGAACTAAAACAGATTTACAAGAAGAAAACAAACAAGCCCATTCAAAAGTGGGCAAAGGATATGAACAGACACTTTACAAAAGAAGACATACATGAGGCCAACAAACATGAAAAAATGCTCATCATCACTGGTCATTAGAGAAATGCAAATCAAAACTACATTGAGATACCATCTCATGCCAGTTAGAATGGCGATCATTAAAAAATCAGGAGACAACAGATGCTGGAGAGGATGTGGAGAAATAGGAACGCTTTTACACTGTTGGTGGGAGTGTAAATTAGTTCAACCATTGTGGAAGACGGTGTGGCGATTCCTCAAGGACCTAGAAATAGAAATTCCATTTGATCCAGCAATCCCATTACTGGGTATATATCCAAAAGACTATAAATCGTTCTACTATAAGGACACATGCACACGAATGTTCATTGCAGCACAGTTTACAATAGCAAAGACCTGGAACCAACCCAAATGCCCATCGATGATAGACTGGACAGGGAAAATGTGGCACATATACACCATGGAATATTATGCAGCCATCAAAAACGATGAGTTCGTGTCCTTTGTAGGGACATGGATGAACCTGGAAACCATCATTCTCAGCAAACTGACACAAGAACAGAAAATCAAACACTGCATGTTCTCACTCATAGGTGGGTGTTGAACAATGAGAACACATGGACACAGGGAGGGGAGTATCACACACTGGGGTCTGTTGGGGGGGAAATAGGGGAGAGACAGCAGGGGGTGGTGAGTTGGGGAGAGATAGCATGGGGAGAAATGCCAGATATAGGTGATGGGAAGGAAGGCAGCAAATCACACTGCCATGTGTGTACCTATGCAACAATCTTGCATGTTCTTCACATGTACCCCAAAACCTAAAATGCAATAATAATAATAATAATAATAAAGAATAAGAATGTTCTTAGCAAGTTGCTAAGGAAAAACAAAAAAAGGAATTTGAGTCATAAGTAAATGGTAACAACAGCTACGTGACAACTAACGTGGCATAATATCTTGCAAGTGGCCCTTTCTTCTTTTTAAATTTTAGCTGTCCTAAGGCTCTTCACAATCAGAGCAGAACACTGGAAAAACAAATCTTGGCTCAAGTCTACCTTTAAATATTCCTAGAAAGTCAATGCCAACTAGATGCATAGAGAAGTTCCTCTGCCATTGTCTTAGTCCATTAATGCCACTTTATCAAAATACCTAAGACCCAGTAATTAATAAATAATAAAAATATATTTCTCACACTTCTGGAAGCTTAAAAGTCCAATATCAGGGTGCCAGCAGATTCAGTGTGTGATGCGGGGCCCAATCTCTGCTTCAAAGATGGTGCCTTGGCACTTTGTCCTCACAGAGCAGAAGAAATGGAAAGGTGAATAGGAGGAAGGCAGCTCCCTGAAGCCTCTTTTATATGGGCATTAATCCCTTTAATCATCTCTCAAGGGACCTACATCTTAATACCATCACCTTGAGGGTTAAGTTCCAACATGTGAATTTTGGAAAGGCACACACATTAAAACTATAGCAGAGATTAATAAAATGAGTATTTTAAGAATACATTAAATGATATCATGAATCCAAAATGCATATTAATATATCAAGGGTGTGCCATTGCCTACATTCTATCTTTCCCCAAAGTTGCATTTCTATTAAAATATTATCTAGAAACATGCTGGCTTCCAAGTTGATTCAGTGATCAGTTGATCTGGTTACCCAAATCAATAAACGTAATACATCACATAAACAACAATGACAAAAACCACATGATTATTTCAATAGATGCAGCAAAGGCCTCCAAAAAAATTCAACACCTCTTCATGCTAAAAACTCTCAATAAACTAGATATTGATGGAGTGTACCTCAAAATAATAAGAGGCATTTATGACAGACCCACAGCCAATATCATACTGAATGGGCAAAGGCTGGAAGCATTCCCTTTGAAAACCGGCACAAGACAAGTCTGCCCCTCTCTCACCATTCCTATACAACACAGTATTGGAAGTTCTGGCTAGGGCAATCAGAACAGAGAAAGAAATAAAGGGTATTCATCTGAGAAAAGTCTGTTCATATCCTTTGCCCACTTTTTGTGGGGTTGTTTTTTCTTGTAAATTTGTGTAAGTTCTTTGGAGATTCTCGATATTAGCCCTTTGTCAGATGGGTAGATTGCAAATGTTTTTCTCCCATTCTGTTGATTGCCGTTTCTCTCTAGTGATAGTTTCTTTTGTTGTGCAGAGGCTCTTTAGTTTAATTAGATCCTAGTTGTCTGTTTTGGCTTCCGTTGCCATTGCTTTTGGTGTTTTAGTCATAGTCCTTGCCTATGCCTGTGTCCTGAATGGTATTGCCTACGTTTTCTTCTAGAGTTTTTATAGTGTTAGGTCTTATGTTTAAATCTTTAATCCATCTGGAGTTAATTTTTGTATAAAGTGTAAGGAAGGGATTCAGTTTCGGCTTTCTGTATATGGCTAGCTATTTTCCCAACACCATTTATTAAATAGGGAATCCTTTCCCCATTGCTTGTTTTTGTCAGGTTTGCCAAAGATCAGATGGGTGTAGATGTGTGGCATTATTTATGAGGCCTCTGTTCTGTTCCATTGGTCTATATCTCTGTTTTGGTACCAGTATCATGCTGTTTTGATTACTGTAGCCTTGTAGTATAGTTTGAAGTCAGGTAGCATGATGCCTCCAGCTTTGCTTTTTTTCTTTTTCTTTTTTTTTTTTTTTGCTTAGAATTGTCTTGGCTATATGGGCTCTTTTTTGGTTCCCTATGAAGTTTAAGGTGTTTTTTTTTCTCCCAATTCTGTGAAGAAAGTCAATGGTAGCTTGATGGGGATAGCATTGAATCTATAAATTACTTTGGGCAGTATGGTCATTTTCATGATATTGAGTCTTCCTAACCATGAGCATAGAATGTTTTTTCATCTGTTTGTGTCCTCTCTTATTTCCTTGAGCAGTGGTTTGTAGTTCTCCTTGAAGAGGTCCTTCACATCCCTTGTTAGTTGTATTCCTAGGCATTTTATTCTCTTCATTGCAATTGTGAATGGAAGTTCACTCATTATTTGACTCTCTGTCTATTACTGGTATATAGGAATGCTTGTGACATGATTGTATATTTAAAAGACCCTGTCTTCTCAGCCCAAAATCTCCTTAAGCTGATAAGCAACTTCAGCAAAGTCTCAGGATATAATATTAAACTTTATTATAAAGTAACAATTATCAAGATGATGTGGTATTATTTTCAATAATTGTTAGAAACAAAATACATAATTAATCACTAAAATTTTTTCAGAAATTACCAAAAATAAAGCAGGTCCAAACATTACACATCAGCAGAGAGAGGTTATTCTCCTCATACTACTTATAAATTTAAACTGTAGAATGTAAAACCAATGTGAGATTGTTTGAGTAAGAGTAAGAACTTTTTTCACTAAAAGTGTCAATACAGAAATTAATAAATGATAGTATAGTCATGTGTCAGCTTAATTTTAATTTAAATACAAATATTTTTCAAAAAAGTTTTAAAATTATTTTGTAATTAAATTTTATAAATGTTGATCAGGTTTATTACTCATACTTTACTGGGGATCTCAGTCCCTGGGCCATGCACTGGTACTGGCCCCAGATTGTGAGGACCCAGGCCACACAGAAGGTGAGCTGCAGGTGAGCAAGCATTACTGCTTGTGCTCTGCCTCCTGTCAGATCAACTGGGCATTACATTCTCATAGAAGTGAGAACACTTTTGTGAACAGCACATGTGAGCTCCTTATGATGATCTAATGCCTGATGATCTGAGGTGAAACAGTTTCATCCCCAAACCGTCTCCCACCCCATCCACTCCCATCACTGTCCCTGGAAAAATTGTCTTCCACAAAACTGAACCCCGGTGCAAAAAGGCTGGGGATTGCTTTTATAGAACATGTTTCTTATATTTCTTTCAGGTAAGTTGACCATGCATGCTGCCTTCTTTATTTTTTGTAATTCAAATCTTTTATACTGTTATGTTTTTTATGTTATTATTATTTGCTTCCTGTTTAGTTTAAGGCATAAATGAAAGCATGTATGAAACATTACCATACATTTTACAATCAATAGACCTTAGGAGTAGGTGAATCAATTAAAAATACTGTGAGTTGGTCTATGTTTCATAGATTCTTACAAGGTTAGTATCTTCTTGGAAAATTAGACTTCCTTCACAAAATGTAGATGAATCACTCTAATAAATATTTAAGGAATTGTAACAGTACAGTGTTGTCATTAAGTTGCTATTGTGAGTGACACCTTTGAAATCTATGATTATGTAATTTTGAAACATTAAAGGCTCTAATGTCAGCAAAAATAACTACAGAATTTTTACAGAGTAGGAGTACTACACACTGAAATAAGCATTTATGTGATATGATTTTAGACTAGTTACATAAATGCAATTCCAAATATCCTTTTAATATATGCAAGGCATCTTTCTGGAAACTACCAGCAAACATTAATCACAAAGATAATGCTTTCTAAGTACATGTTCCAAGTGTTGTCATAGGCTAACTTATTTGATTCTCTGTGCAACCATTAGCAACTGTAATCACCATTACACTGGGAGAGCTAAGGAATAGAAAGATTATGTAACTTTCCCAGGTTTAAATAACAGATGTACTATGATTATATAAAAAAATAAAAGCAGTCTTATTCTCAAGTAGCTTACTTCTCTAGTAACTCTCTTCTTTAAATATGACTGGAAAAGGCATAAATGATTACCACCTCAAAACCTGTATTTCTGTAACATGTGTAATTATTTTTATTTTAGTTTGAGATATAAACAGAGTTCCTTTCCATTTAAACCGGAAGTAATCACAACTCTGAAACCATAGCTGCCAAGTTAACAGGAAGTCCCTATTTACCTAGATTCCCTTCTATCAGCTTTCTTGTGTCTCTAAGATTGCCCAGCAATATTTATTCATGTCTTAGAATTTGTCTCACTTGTTCTTGCTCTCTGCTGCTGTATCAAGAACTCAGAGAACTCTACAACCCCAGCCTGCTGGAATGGTTGTTCCTGAGCTACTATTGTCTATCCATAAACTGGACATTCACGTGCCTGCACCTTATACACCAAACATTATGATTTCATCTTGAAACACAATTAAGAGTTAGAACATATTGCTGATTGTGGACCCAGAAAATCTGAGACATGTCTCAATTAATTTAGAAAGTTTATTTTGCCAAGGTTGAGAATGAATGCAAGCCCATGACACAGCCTCAGGAAGTCCTGACAACATGTGCCCAAGGTAGTCAGAGCACAGTTTGGTTTTATACATTTTAGGGAGACATGAGACATCAATCAATATATGTAAGAAGTACATTGGTTTGAACTGGAAAGATAGGACAACTGAAAGCAAAGGCAGAAAGACTGGAAGCTGGAAGCGGGGACGGGACTTCCAGGTTCCAGATAGCTGAGAAGAAAGTGTTGTATTCTTTGGAGTTTCTAATTAGCCTTTCCAAAGGAGGCAATCAAGATATGCATTAATCTCAGTGAACAGAGAAATAACCTGGAATAGAAGGAAAGGCAGGTTTACCCTATGCAGTTTCCAGCTTGAATTTTACCATTAGTTCAGTGATTTTTTTTTGCATATAATCTATACTGTGCATGACTAAGAGAAGCAAGGAAAGTAAAGAAGGAGAAAGTCCCAAGGAAACCACAGTTATAACCTTAATCCTGCTTTAACTACTATAACTTGCTAGGTGAAATGCATTTAAAGTTTCACTGCTATAGGGCTCTGAAGCAGCCACTTGCCCCTGTCATCACAGAGATTTGATCTCCAACATTACTGCAGCTAGACTCTTGCAATTGTGACTTAACGAAACCTGGACATTCTGAAAAGACATGCACCAACCTGTCTTCTCCTCTGGGTAAAACCCAGTGACCAAGTCATAACCTCCGCTGCTGAGCCAGACGATCAAAATGGTCATCAGTGAAGGATAGCAAAGGGTTGCAGAAAGCAAAATTACTTTCTTTTAATTTTTTACTTTGAAATAAATATAAATTCAAAGAAAGTTACAAAATAAGTACAGGAGTCCCATATATCTTCACCTAATTTTCCCCAATGTGACATATTATGTGGTTGCAGTACAACATTAAAACCAATAAATTGACATTGGTATATGCCCATTAACTAGGCTATAGATCTTATTCACTTTTCACCATTTTAACCTACATTTGTGTGTGTGTGTGTGTGTGTGTGTGTGTGTGTGGTTGTATGCAATGTCATCCCATCCATTGATTCACTTATTCCATGTATAGACTTATATCCCATATGTAGATTTGTCATTTATATCAGTGATTTTATAGGGCTAGAACCAGTTCATTCTGTTCATTCATATCCATAGTATACAAGCTACCCCCTCTAGCTATCTCATTTCCTACACAAATGATAAAATGTTTTATAAGTATCGCATTGCCCAGCCCTGCTCTTTAACTCAACAGTCCAGGTATAATTTGGAACACAAGGAAGTTGAGTCTCCAGTTCCTTTTTCAAAAAAGAAGCCTCCTCTTTTATGCCAATCAGAAATAGAAACCCATATACAGTGAGGAGAAGAAGAGCTTTGTCCAACTCAGTCGTGTAGCTTCTACCCACTATGGCTGCCGTACCTATCCAACTGTACATTGCACATTTCTGTTTGGTTGACCTAAATTGCTTCCAGCTCATTATTCACAAAACTATACTTCTCAACTTTGCTTTTCAGCTTCCATTTTTTCCAGTATTTCCAATTTCAGTGAAATAAGCCATTATAAAGTTAAGCAGATACTTTGACAGATCCTTAGCTTCTTTTCATCAGCATCTGCCTCCTCCAAATTTAATTTATTACCAAATTATGGCAACTGTGTATCTTCCACATCTACAGCCTTACTCACACTCTCCCAGACATGGCCATACTTACGCCCTTACATTTTTGGTGGTTGTTGTTGTTTGTTTGTTTGTTTTCACTGAATGATATCATTTGCTGTTTAGTTGGTCTTTCTGTTTCCACAATGACTTAATGTATCTCTTATAGTCTACTCTAATGCCAGAATAAATTTCAAGAACATATAGTGTATGAACATGGTCTCCTAATTAAGTGCCAGTCATTAAGTTCACCATCACTATAAGACACAGTTAAACAGTTAAAATTCCTTAGGATTATATTTTTCTTTATGATTTTACCAAATCTATCTCTCTCTAGTCTCATTTTCTTCAAGTTCTCTTCTGGTAGCTGAGGCTCTTGTGAATATAAAGCTACCAGATATTCAATAAGTCCTAAATATTCTCTTGCACCTTCATGCCTTTGAAAATACTGTCTCAGTTCTTGCTTGTGCTTAAATATTAGTACTTGCTTTCTTCAATCACAGACTCCTATTCATCTTTCAGAAGAACTCCTCTCCTCTAAAAAGCATTCCATTGTTCTCACTCAACCCAGAAACGTACCCTGATACACATCAGAAGGTATGATACTACAATGTACTTTTCAGCTTGCTCTCTGAACGGGAAGACCCTGACTGTGAGAACTGTTATTTAATTTTATATTCTGAGTATTCTAGATATAATAATTTTCATGAATATTTGTTAAATTTTAAAAAAGTGATAAAGAAAATTTATAAAACTAAAATTTGTAGAATGGTATTACTGGAAGTTACCTGATAAATTATTTTGCTTATATGGATGATAAAATTGAGACCTAGAGAGATATTCAACAAAGACAAGTGTTATGTGCTGAATTGTGTTCCACAAGATATGTATTGATGTCACAACCTCAAAGGTCATATTGTGATATACGTACCAAAAACATATCACATGTATATATGTATATGTGTGTGTAAGCATATATACACACTTTACACCCCTCTCTGTATACATAATATATACACATACATATATAATGCATACATATATAGTGTGCAGTTTGTATATATGTATATATGTATGTATATGCATATACACACTATATATATGTATGCATTATATACATATATAGTGTGTATATGTATGTATATACATGTATATGTATATACACACTATATACGTATGTATGCATTATATATGTATGTGCATATGTATTATGTATATAGTGATGTATAGTGTGTATATATGCTTACACTCACACATACATATATACAACTGATATGTATCTGGTGCATATATCATAATGTGACTTTCTTTGAGATTAGGACATTAATACATATCTTGTGGGATATTCTGTGTATATGTATGAATGCATTATGTGTGTGTGTGTGTGTGTGTGTGTGTGTATCTCAGAATGCAGCCTTATTTGGAAATATGATCACTGCAGATGTCATAAGTTAATTTTAATGAGGTTATACTAGAATAGGGTGGCCTCTTAATCCAATATGCCTAATGTCAGAAGAGAAGATACATGAACACGCGATGGGAGAATAATAATAAGAAGAGGAATGAGAGGATTCTCCTCCGTAGGCTTTAGAAGCAGGATGTCTTTGGTGACACCTTGATTTTGGCTTTCTAGCCTCCAGAATTTGCCTATGATCCAGGTCCCTAACAACCTGTTTCTTATAGTTTTTGTTCTGTCCTAATAACAAAACTGGAATGTTTTTCTAAAGAGAAGTAAATTTAATTTTATAGACACTTTGACAGACCTGACTGATAAAACATATGTTATCTTTATTTCTTTACAGATATCAGAATTTTAACATTACACTGGCCCCTTTAATAGAGTTAGCCTGTTTGTGTTATATTGCTTTCTCTGTGGAAACACATCTGGATTTAGCTATTAAAGCACAACCTGAAAAAATTATGTTATTTGGTTTTGTGTTTGTAATGGATTCTGTGATGGTTAATATTACATATCATCTTGGCTAGGCTATGGTGCCCAGTGTTTGGTCACATCCTAATCTAGTTGTTGCTGTGAAGATATTTTTAGATGAGATTAATATTTACACATAGTAGAATCTGAGTAAAGCAGAAGTAGATTATTCTTCATAATGTTGTGTATATATTTACATGCATAGCATATATCGATACATGAGTGTGTGTATATATGCACACACACAACATATGTAGTGTTTCTCTGGAAAATCATGAATAATGCAGATTCCAAGTGATAAGTTCATATTCTTCAAATGCAGAGTAAGAAAGAGAGCTGGGACCTGGTAGGAGTGTTGCTAGCATAGCCATGAGACAAAACCATAAAAGAACAGAAACACAGGGTATCCTCAAGGGGCAGAATATCTGAATTCAATAGCTTTCTGGGGGTGGTTTTTCTGATTCTCTAATACATAAATCTCTAACCTAAGGGATGTATAAAATGTGTGGTGAGAAAAGGTTTGAAAGTATGATCAAATGAGATGAAAGCAGGAGTTTTAAACATAAAATGGCACTCTACAGTAGCCAATTAATTACTATATAATATATATTTGAGAAAACCTTTGGGGCTATGAAGGTCAAAATGGAGAGTGTTTTATTTTATTTTTTTTCCATCTTTATAATGTGAGTAATTTTGTTTGAAGTTGGGAAAGTATCAAAAAGTAGTTCTTTTACAGAAAAACAACCCCAAATTTAATGTAATTGAATATAATTTTGTCACCCCTATTTATTATGATAAATAACGCTACCTGTATTAATTTTCTTTTATATGTGTTACATTGAACTGTAAAATATTATTGCACACACTCACATAAGCATACACACACACACACACACACACACAGTTGTAGGCTGTACAATGGCAAAATGGTATAGGAATCCCTATACTGAAGAAGCTTAGAATATACCAGGAGAGGTAAGACCCTGGAGGGACAAAGATCATGACATTAGAAATGCTGAAAAATTTCAGATTGGATAAATGTTTTTATCAGCAAGGCTGTTCTTTACCTGTGTCACTACCTCCTTTCCTTCTGCAGTCCTTAATACATGCCCCTTCACCATAGAACCTATCACATTATGTATAGTGTTTCCAAGAGTGTTTCCCTAGTGACTTTACCTCCTACTTGACTATCAACACTGCAGGACATAGATAGCTCTTACTTACCTGTGTGCTGTCTCCCTTCCTAGCATCTCCCAAGGTGTTGTCTAAAGTGATTCTAATGCTAGTGAGCAAAAACCGTTTACAATATGAGCAATGATTAAAAGACATAAAGGGCAGCCATTTAGTAGGTGGACAGATTCCATTGTGCCGTGTTATAGAATGGCTTTCAAAACTGTCTTAACATTGAGTCTCTGCAATGAATAGGTGAGTAACATCAGCCATTAGCAAAACTTCCCTGCCTCTGTCATCTCCTATCTTTTTTCATGTAAATACTATGGAGACTAACAGTATTTCTAAGGTTATGAACTTTGCTTTGTTCCTCCAGAATGTCATCCTTTTTTTTTTTTTTCTTTTTTCTGAGATGGAATCTTGCCCTGTCACCCAGGCTGAAGTGCAGTGATGTGATTTCAGCTCATTGAGACCTCTGCCTCCGGGGTTGAAGCAATTATCCTGCCTCAGCCTCCTGAGTAGATGGGATTACATGTACATGCCACCACACCCAGCTAATTTTTATATTTTTAGTAGAGACAGGGTTTCACCATGTTGGCCATGCTGGTCTCGAACATCTGACCTCAAGTGATCTGCCCACCTCGGATTCCAAAAGTACGGCGATTACAGGTGTGAACCACTGTGCCTGGCCTGTCATCCTCTTAATAACCCCAAAGACTACTATATTAGTCTGTTTTCACACTGCTGTAAAGAAATGCCTGAAACTGAGTAATTTACAAAGAAAAGAAAACCTCTTTTCTTTATAAATACCCGCGTCTACATAAATAATTGGCTCACAGTTCCACAGGCTGTACAGGAAGCATGATGCTGGCCATCTGCTTGGCTTCTAGGGAGGCCTCAGTAAAGTTACAATGATGGCAGAAGGCAACGGGGAAGCGGGGCACATCTTACACGGCTGGATCAAGAGCAAGAGGAGAAAGAGGTGAGGTGCCACGCACTCTTAAACACCCAGAGCTCATGATAACTCTATTATGAGACAGCACTAAGGGGATGATATTAAACTATTAGTAACTGCCCCCATAATCCAATCACTTCCCTCCAGGCCTCAGTTCCAACACTGAGAATTACAATTTGACATGAGATTTGAGTGGGGACACAGATCTAAACATATCAACTATAGAAAGAGAATATATAGTTTTAAAATTTTTTCACTTACAGTTTCAGTACCTCATTTACTGAATCACACATTAAGCCACGAATGCCCTTGTTTTGGTGCATAGTCGATTTTCATCTTTATTTATATGAGAAAAAGTCAAAACTGTGAAGAAATATGAAATAATAACTTGTGTTATTCTAAGCCAAATAGAATTTTTGCAAAATTATATCTTAGTTTGACCATCTGAAAAGCTGAAATACAAGAAATAATTATTAAACTTGTATAAAACATTCAAAGTCACAACATACAGGGTCCTTACCAAGAAATTAAAAAAGTAAAGTAACTAATATTAACATTTAGCTCCATTTTCCTCCTTCACTGTGACAGAAAATCTATTTTAGTGTGGTTATACCAAAAGAGCTATACAATCTAACAAAATAAGTTACTGAATCCTCAGGGGAAAAGAATCTTATGATTCTAAACACAGATAATTACCCAGTGACTAAAGTTTATTCAATAAGATGCTGGTTTCTCTTCCTTAAGGCACAAATAAAATATACTAACATTTACAAACTGAGTCCAGAAATTCTAAACATTAAGATTCTTAGAAAATACAGCTAGCTAGCTAGCTAAATATACATACATACATAGACTACACAAAAAATATCTTCTGAGAGTCAATCTGTATTCAATTATTCTGTCCATTTGATTTTCGTAACTGAGAACCACATGGGGGAAAATACTGAAACAGAAGTATCATGGAGTAATGGGGGAAAGAAGTGATTTGTAGTTACATAGACACCACTGCCTACCTCAAACGCATTTCTGCTCTTTTCCAACTGTGTGACCACTTAAGGCATTCCTTCCCACTTTACTAATGTGAGAAAGAAATACGTTGTTACATAAAAGTAAGAACACTTAGTATTAGGATTTAGACATTCAATTTTAGGTCTTCTTTTCTAATTATAGTGTTTTTATTTTTCAATCAATAATATGAGCAGGTTAAAGTTTTCTCTACTCTGCCCCACACCCACATAAATAATCTAAGACATGGTAAGTGGATTGAAGAGATAGGGAAAAAGATTTAATAAACAATCAACTTTTGATATTGGATAGTTGACAACTTTCAAGCTGCACTTTCCTCTTCACTTCTGTCCCACATCTGGACAAACTGGGTAAGAAGTTACCGGTGCTCCCTTCTTTGGCACCATAGAGAAGTTCAAACCACATTAACAGAGTCACGCTGTGGGAACCCTCACCTAACCATGATGCAACCCTAAGCCAGTTGCCCTTTTTTATTCTCTCTCTTCCAAGCCGGTTTGGGACCAGACAGAGAGCACAGTCTGCTCTACCCAGAAAGCCTCAGTATGTAATTAATAAACCTCTGACGCCTTCTTTGTTGGCATATGATATCATCAGTCCTAACATTTAAACCAAATTATGGGTAGAGGGGCTCATGCCACATCTATGGATAGCCACAGCAATTGACACGACGAGCAGGGTGTGTGTGTGTGATCACCACCACCATTGGAGGTCTTTCTTCCTCAGCTTTGGCTTTCTAACCGACTCTGCTGCCTGATGGTTAGCATGTGCTTTGAGATGTTACCTGCTGACAAACTTGTGCTTTTTTCTGTACTGCATTTTCTGAGTTTTATGGAACCTTTTTTAGAAATTTAGTCAACTTGTGTCAAAAGTTTTAAACACTTATGAACAGAAATATGCAATTGGGGCCTTCTTTAAAGTAGCATTGGGTTGTGTGTCTCACTCCAGACCTATCTATGTATTTTACATTGAATCATTAATCTCAATTCTAACATAAGCTGTCTGACACTATGCTCAGTAGAACAACTCTTACCCTGTAACTGCTGGTTTTGTGTATCAACCTAGCATTGACTCCAATCTATAGAGTTTCAAGGGCAAGACTAATACCTTGTAAAACATGTAAGATGAATGGGCGGTAGGTAGCTTGTGTGAAGGAAGAGTAGTCATCACATGGCATGCAGAGGTCATACTTCTAAAGGTAGAGGGCTCACCAGGATCCTGTGAAATACCTTTGCTGATGCTACTACCTATATCTATATTCCAACTAAGATCTAGATCCTCATCATTACAGAGAAAAATCCACAAGCTTGATTTAATCTTAGGATCCTTAAACCAAGTAAAGTAATAAAGGCCATGGGAAAGGTCCCTAACCTTGATGATACTAATCTGTGACTCTTTTGAAGGAAGAAACCTACAAATATAAACAGGGAAGTGAGGACTGTCCACCCAAAGTATATCTGGTAACAAAGGAAGGAAGGAAGGAAAGAAGGAAGGAAGGAAGGAAGGAGGGAGGGAGGGAGGGAAGGGAAGGAGGGAGAAAGGAAGGAAGGAAGGAAGGATGGAAGAAAGAAACAAAGAAAGAAAGAAAGAATAAAGAAAGAAAAGAAAAGAAAGAGGAAAAGGAAACGAAAGGAAAGGCAAGAGGGAGGGAGGGAGGGAGGAAGGAAGGACAGATGGACCCTGGACACTAGGTAAGGGAAAAACAAACAAAATGTCTAAAAAAAACCTTTTCATAATTTGACCCAATTGGATATTGTACATTTACTAAAATAATTTTTATAATAAAAAGATAAAAGGGCACTAAGTAGATTTTGCACCTGTGAAAGGATGATAATATCTTGTGACTGTGATGCTAAACCTACCATGCCAAAGAAAAAAGTCAAGCTTGGAAATTGTCATGCAAAAAAAGTGCCTTTCTCTTTGTTCCAGACAAATAGTTGCAAAATAAAATGCCACATATCTCCCCAGGTGGCCTCCATTACCCTGAGGATGTAAATTAATAACTGGTACAGGACAAGACTAGAAATAATTCCTGTGCCTACTCCAAAACAAATGCATGCTTGACTTCTTCTCTATTTTATGTTTACTTTTTCCACTTTGGAAAAAGTGTGGGCCACAGATCTAACAGTGACTCGACAGTAAGATCTTTTCCCATGTGCTTTCTCAACTTTGGCAAAATAAATTTCTAAATTGATTGAGACCTGTCTCAGGTACTCTTTTGGTTTATACACCTCTAGAATATAAGTTCTTTTTTGTTTGTTTGTTTGTTTTTTGATACACTGTCTCACTATGTCACCCAGGCTGGAGTGCAGTGGTGCGATATTGGCTCACTGCAGCCCCTGCCTCCTGGGTTCAAACGATTCCCTTGTGCCTCAGCCTCCCGAGTAGCTGAGTACTGAAAAAGTCAAATATACATTTGTTTTGGAGAGTGCAGAGAGATGATTTCTAGTCTTGTCCTGTACCAGTTGTTAATTAATATCCTTGGGGCGGGGTGGGGGGAAGATTATAGGTGCCTGCCACCACACCTGGCTAATTTTTATATTTTTAGTAGAGACAAGGTTTCACCATGTTATCCAGGCTGGTCTCGATTTCCTAACCTCAGGTGATCCACCCATCTCATCCTCCCAAAGTGCTGGGATTACAGGCATGAGCTACTGTGCCCTGCCCTCTACAATGAAAGTTCTGAATCAACATTAACATCTACTGAGATGTACCAACTAGCAAACCTCCATGGCCTTAATCAATACAGGGTCTCACATTACATTTATGCCTGGGGATATTTCTAAATATAAATAAGATACCCCTTATAGTTTTAGATTAATTAAAATATAAAATAAAAGACAGGCTTCAC
Organism: Ateles fusciceps; assembly: GCA_036589455.1. NCBI lineage: Eukaryota > Metazoa > Chordata > Mammalia > Primates > Atelidae > Ateles > Ateles fusciceps. Next base: position 834,864 of record JAZHEH010000647.1, read on the forward strand.
TTTATGCTCTGAGCTATTGCTTTGCCTAACTTTCCTATTCTTATACCCTGAAATATCACTAGTGAGCACAGATACTCTCAAGCAATTAACAAGTAATAAAAATTAAGTCATTGGCAACTGGCTTGAGAAACAGACTAAATATCCCTGCCCCTTCACACCAGTTAAATTAGTTAACCTATTCTCGTAAATTCCTCTCATGCCTCTTGAAGCCAGCCATAATTACTATAATTGTTTATGGTATTCTGATGCAAGAAATTTTCTTTCTTAGCCCCATGTTATATGTCATTACAGCAGTAATTACTGGACATATACTGGGCTTTCCTGAATACAGAGGTTCTGATATCCTGAGCCTATGTCTCTCTGTACCTAACTGCTCATTTGCTTTTGTCAGAGAAACAGTATCCCGCAAGGAGGACAGGAGGCCTCCCAGGCCCTTTTGCTATCACAGAAATTGTACCAACAGGACACCTATAAGGACTTCTGGCATATTCCACCTGAAGGAGGTAGTGATTCCCCCCTGACCTCAGTCCTTTGCCAGATGCCATGGTGTCAGAAATGTTTGAACCAGATCAATTCCATTTTGAATAGCAGCTGGAGAAAATAAGGCTGAGACCTGCTGGACTGCACTCCCAGGGGGTTAAAACATTCTTACTTACAGGATGAGATGGGAGGTCTGCACAAGGTGCAGGTTACAGAGACCCTGCTTATAAAACACGATGTGGTAAAGAAGCCAGCCAAAACCCAGCAAAACCAAGACGGCAACACAAGTGATCTCGCCAAAACCAAGATGGTGACACAGTGATCCTCACTGCTCATTATGTGCTAATTATAATGCATTAGCATGCTAAAAGACACTCCCACCAACACCCTAACAGTTTACAAATGTCATGGCAATGTCAGGAAGTTACCCTATATAGTCTAAAAGGGGAAGGAACCCTCATTTCTATGAAATCCCTGCTCCTTTCCCTGAAAGCTCTTGATTTTTGTTTACCATATAATCAAGAAGTAACTAGAAGCATACTCAGTCGAGCAGCCCATGCCTCTGCTCTGCCTATGGAGTAGACATTCTTTTATTCCTTTACATTCTTAATAAACTTGTTTTAACTTTATTCTATGTACTCCCCCTCAAATTATTTCCTGCATGAAGTTCAAAAACCTCCTCTTGGAGTCTGGAACAGTTCTGCTTTTCAGTAACAATGATGCTGAAGGGGATAACCTTCTCCAGAATTCTTGATACCTTGAGAGCTCCTTGGGTCAACTGAGTAAACAGCTAAGGGAGTACTTTATGGATGGCAAGGTCCCAGACATGTCATGGAGCTGATTGCAGAGCTTCTGCTTTTCATTCCTTAATTAGAACATCTCTGGTAAAGCACACACTCAAGAGTCAGTACATTTGGCCAAACTCCAGGTGGTCATTTTAGCACTGGATGCCCTAGTAAAAAGTCAATCCCACCTTCATATCTCTACACACCCTTACACAATTGCAAATGGTGTGGCTAGCAGGTCTGGCCAATGGTAGCAACCATACTTTCGTATCCAAGATCACTGCCGCCAGGTTAAATAATGCTGAAAATATTTTGCCTCATAAATATCCAAAATATAAATCAAAGTCATAAAAGTCTCTAAAATACTAAAGTGGCATAATGGCTTACTGAAACAAATTAAAATTCTATTAAATGAAAGATGGAGCATTTCAGTCAATTAATTTTCTGGAGTAAATTTTAGTCAAGAATCTGACTCCATTTTTGAGGTTTAACTGTCGACAACATTCAAGCTCAACCCTCTCCCTTCTTTCAGACCATATGCTGGAAAGAAAAGAAATTCTAGTTTTCCTCTTTTGGCATCAGTGGAAAGTTCAAACAATACAAACCAAGTTTGCGCTTGTGGGAGACTTCATCCCAGCCCACTTCCTCAACATCACAAAATCCCAAGCCAGTCTCCCACCCTTCTTTTGTCTTTTTTCTCAAACCACTTTTTGATCATCTTGGAAATCAGCCCTGCTCTTCCTAGAAAGTCTTAATATGTAACTAATAAATCTTCTCATACCCTCTTGGTTTGTGTGTGTCGTATCATCAGCCTTAGAATACAAATCAAATCTTGGATGAGAAGTCATTATCAGTGTAAACACAAGGGGACAATATGCAGTTGACCTTTTAACAACATGAATTTGTACTATGTAGGCCCATTTTTGTGCAGATTTTCTTCCTCCTCTGCCACCTCTAAGAGAGCAAGACCATCCTCTCCTCTTTTCTTCCTCTTCAGCCTATTCAGTATGAAGAAGGTGAGAATAAAGACTTACATGATGATCTATTTCAACTTAATGAATAGTAAATATAGTTTGTCTTTCATATGATTTTCTTAATAAGATTTTTATAGCTTAACTTATTGTAAGAGTATATCATATAATAATATAATACATACAAAATACAAAGTATGTGTTAATTGATGGTTTATGTTATCAGTAAGGCTTCCGGTCAACAATAGGCTATTACTAGTTAAGTTTTCGGGGAGTCAAATGTTACATGCAAAGTTTTGACTGTGTGGAGGTTGTCCACAAAACTCTACATTCTTCAAAGGTCAATGGTAGTGTGCTTTCTTAGAAAAGATATCTTTTGCTGTATTCTCATTGCTTTGCTTGCCTTCTGTTTATCTCTTCCTTTCAATTTCTCTGATTCATGAACAAGCTTTACACCAAGTCTTGAGAGGGCGTGTCACCTGTCTCCTCCTCTTCACTCCACATCAAACCTCACTATGGTTTCTTTTCCTCTGGGTAGATACCAAGCAGTGGAATTGCTGGATCAAATAGTAGTTCTACTTTTAATTATTTAAGGAATTTCCACACTATTTTTCATTGTGGTGGTACTAGTTTACATTCTCATTAGCAGTGTAGAAGTGTTCCCTTTTTACCGCATCCCCGCCAACATCTATTAGTTTTTGTTATGCGTGTGTGTGTGTGTGTGTGTGTGTGTGTTTGTGTGTGGATTTTTTATTGCACTTTAGGTTCTGGGGTACATGTGAAGAACATGCAGGATTGTTGCATAGGTACATACATGGCAATGTGGTTTGCTGCCTCCATCCCCATCACCTATATCTGGCATTCTTGCAGGAGTAAGGCGGTATTGTATTGTGGTTTTGATTTGCATTTCCCTGATTATTGACAATGTTGAGCATTATTCACATGCTTGTTGGACATCTGCATATCTTCTTTTGATATTTTTCTATTCATGTCCTTAGCCCATTTTTAATGGGATTGTTTTTTTTTCTTGCAAATTTGTTTGATTTCCTTGTAGATTGTAGATATTAGTCTTTAGTCAGATGTATAGATTGTGAAGATGTTCTCTCACTCTGTGGGTTGTCTGTTTACTACTTGTTTGTTTGCTGTGCAAAAACTTTTTAGTTTAATTAAGCACCACCTATTTATAATTGTTTTTGTTGCATATACTTTTGGGTTATTAGTCATGAAGCCTTTGCCTAAGCCAACATCTAGAAGAGTTTTTCTGATGCACACGCATGTTTACGGCAACACAATTCACAATTGCAAAAATGTGGAACCAGCCCAATTCCCATCAGTGAGTAAAGAAATTGTGATATATATCACAATTTCTACAATATACCATGGAATGCTATTCAGCCACAAAAAGGAACAAAATAATGTCATTTGCAGCAACCTGAATGGAATTGGAGAACATTATTCTTAGTGAAGCTAGTCAGAAATGGAAAACCAAACATCGTATGTTCTTACTTATAAGTGGGAGCTAAGCTGTGAAGATGAACAGGCATAAGAATAATACAATGGACTTCACGGACTTGGGGGAAAGGGTGGAAGGGAGGTGAGGGATAAAAAACTGCAAATTGGGTACAGTGTATACCTCTCAGTGATGCACGCACCAAAATCTCACAAATCACCATTAAAGAACTTACTGATGTAACCGAACACTCTGTTCCCCCAAAACCTATGCATAGGCTCTACCCCATACCAGCAGAATCAGAGATTGAAAGGAAGAGATATGGCTCACCATTCTGTGCTTTAATGAGTTTTCTAAATAATCCCACTGCACACCAAATAATTGAGAACTACTCATCTTGGAATACAAGATATGATCTGGGTTAAATATGAAGAGTATGTGGTTCAGGTTGGTTGTGCACGAGGGTCTTCTCTGAAATTTTTTGTTTGTTCTTAAGGTGTCAAATACAAGTTTGGCAGCTAGAGTTGTTTATTTTGAGATCTTAAGCTATGCAGAAAATTTTAATGAAAAAAATATATAATTCACCCAAAATGTGGTTTACATATTGGAAGTGATGATCCAGGATGTCTATTCCTGAGAAAATGAAGACAAAGCTTTCACTTAAGCCCTTTGCAAGGGCTGCCTTATGTGTGTGTTTTGTGTGTGTATGGGTACATACCTATGCATATGCACACAATAGGCACCTTGGGAAAACTATTTAGTAGGAAGCAGCTGATTCTCAATATGTAGCCCTACCAGCTTTCCTTCCATCAGAGGCCTAATTAATAAACAAGATGGTGTAAATGATCTCTAATATTCTCTCCAGGTTCTGGTTCAATATTTGGTGGCATGTTGATAGTACTGATAGTTTCATCTTATTTTCAGAGAGAGGGAGAGCCTCAGTTCTTTTTGAATTTCTCTTGATTTTTCATTCTGGGTGTCAAATTTACAGATTTACAAATTTCTTCATTATCAATAGATATTTTTTAATACAAGCAATTATGTTGGCATTTTATATGTTAATAGTCATACATTTTCATGGTAGCTATATATTTTTTCTGCCAAGTTACTTGTTACAAGAAAAATTTGAGACTGTAACATTCACCCCAAAGTAGGACTATGCCAAGAGACCAGAAAATGACTGACATAAGTACAGCTTGACAAATGGGTAGGCTTACAAAGATTTACACACAGGGCACTCCTAGACGGTGACAGGACAGCCCTAGAGATACACACTGTCACCCATCTATAAGCTACTTTTGAGCTAATATTTAGTCTCTTTGACTACTTTGTTTGAGTGACGAAAATGTTTTCTTTAGTATGTTCCAAGATAGACTCTGGGATGTTTGGGTTCTCAGGGACATCTGCTCCTTAGCTGGCACAAAGGCATTGGCTCATTTCTCAGTGTTGAGCATTCAAGCAGCTGCTGCATACCTCTAAGTAACCTGGTGGGGGACTTGTCAGATTACAATGTGAAGCTCAGGATTTTCCCAGTACATACTTTCTCTTTTTCTCTTTTTGTAGTGATAAGTTAAAAATGAACTTTCCAGAAATAAAATATTCGAAGCCTTGGACAAATTTTGGGTACACAGATCCTTTTGGTTGTAAAATTATCATGTTGAATAAAATTAAGACTTTAGATTTTTAAGAATTGACAAAATTGGGGTCTCTGATTTTAATAGACTTTTCTTAATTTACAAGATTTTCTCTCTATTTTTAAATTTTTTGTCTTGTTTACATTTTATTCTCTCATCTATGCAGTGATTTTCTTTTTTAATATTTAAAAACAAATTTATTTAAAAGCAAAGCAACATTTAACAATTTATAAATAAAGAGATAATCATAATATACAATATAACATAGTTTTAAACAAAGGAAGTATGAATAAAAGTTGTGTGATGCTTTTGTTTTAAGATTTACTATAAACATCATATGGAACCAAAAAAGAGCCCAATAGCAAAAACAATCATAAGCAAAAAGAACAAAGCTGGCGGCATCACATTGCCAGACTTCAAGCTATACTACAAAGTAACAGTAATCAAAACAGCATGGTACTGATATCAAAACAGAAACCAGACCAATGGAACAGAACAGAGGCCTCTGGAGCAACACCACACATCTACAACCATCTGACCTTTGACAAACCTGACAAAAACAAGCAATGAGGAAAGGATCCCCCTGTTTAATAAATGGTGTTGGGGAAATTGGCTAGCAATGTGCAGAAAGCAGAAACTGGACCCCTTCCTGACACCTTACACTAAAATTAACTCCAGATGGATTAAGAACTTAAACATAAGACCTACCATCATAGAAACCCTAGAAGAAAACCTAGACAAAACAATTCAGGACACAGCCACAGGCAAAGACTTTATAACTAAAACACCAAAAGCAATGGTAACAAAGGCCAAAATCGACAAATGGGATCTAATTAAACTCCTGAGCTTTGTACAGCAAAAGAAACAATCATTAGAGTGAACCAGCAACCAACAGAATGGGAAAATTTTTGCAATCTAACCATCTGACAAAGGGCAATATCCAGAATCTACAAAGAACTGAAACAAATTTACAAGAAAAAACAAACAAACCCATTCAAAAGTGGGAGAAGGGTATGAACAGACACTTTTCAAAAGAAGACATATATGAAGCCAACAAACATACGAAAAAATGCTGCAAATTAAAACCACTTTGAGATACCATCTCGTTCCAGTTAGAATGGCAATCATTAAAAAATCTGGACACAACAGGTACTGGAGAAGATGTGGAGAAATAGGAACACTTTTACACTGTTGGTGGAGTGTAAATTAGTTCATCCATTGTGTAAGACAGTGTGGCAATTCCTCAAGGACCTAGAAATAGAAATTCCATTTGACCCAGCAATCCCATTACTGGGTATATATCCAAAGGACTATAAATCGTTCTATTATAAAGACACATGCACACACATGTTAATCGCGGCACTGTTTATAATAGCAAAGACCTGGAACCAATCCAAATGCCCATCAATGATAGACTGGACAAAGAAAATGTGGCACATATACACCATGGAATATTATGCATAAAAATACTATCCATAAAACATGATGAGTTTGTGTCCTTTGTAGGGACATGGATGAACCTAGAAACCATCATTCTCAGCAAACTGACACAAGAACAGAAAATCAAACACTGCATGTTCTCACTCATAGGTGGGTATTGAACAATGAGAACACTTGGACACAAAGAGGGGAACATCACACACTGGGGTCCATTGTGTGGGGCTATGGGAGGTATAGTGGGGAGGGTGGGGAGGGATAACGTTAGGGAGGGATAATGTGGGGGAGAAATATCAGGTATAGGTGATGGGGGGGATGGTGGCAACAAACTACCTTGCCATGAATGTACCTATGCAACAATCTTGCAAGATCTGCACATGTACCCCAGAATCTAAAGTATGATAAAAAAAAAAAAAGAAGATATACTATAAACAAGTAGGATAAGGTTTCAAGTCAAAAAGCTAAAAAATTCAAAAGCGCAAAGAAGGGAAAAAAAGGTAAAATCAGAAATTAGTGAAATAAAAAATAAAAGAGAAGAAATTATCAAATGTAAATGCTTATTATTTGAATAACTAATACAACAGACATGCGAAAAAGAAAGTGAGAAAAAGGAGAGCAATCCCAAATAAATACTGAAAGGAATATGAGAAGAAATCTTTATAAACACAATTTAATTTAGATGTATATAAAGGATACCATGAACCTTTTTTGCTAATTAATTTAAAATTTTGGATAAGATACAAAATATAAAATATATAAATGATAAAACTGACAAAAGAAGATTTTTTTATATTGACAGATTGAAAACTTTAAAAATTTTTATTAATAGTAAAAAAATTCTCCAGCAGGTTTATAGGTGAATTCCTTCAAGTCTAAATGGAAAAGATAATTTATTTTATATGCAAACTTTCAGAAAGTAGAAAAAGAGGTAAGTTATGTAACTCATTGATTTTCTAACAAAAACAGTAATATATTTAAGGAATCATTTTCTTTCTTTACAATATCTCATTTATGTTTGTATTTCCAGAATCTCACATACTGCAAACATTGTAGAGAGTTGCTTACTAATGTATGCATATATTTTTTTAAGATTATCATGCCAGTGTGAGGGAATGGGGAGCTACCTCCTTAGGCTGTGAAATAATTTCTGCACTCATTTTAGAAGGTAATTTCCCCTATTAGATCCTTTAAGTTTTCAGTAACTACTTCCATTTCTAGACTGGGAATCAGAATTCCTTAATTTTTATTTTAATTCTGTGTAAAAATGAAGTTGACACCACAAATTCTTATAAAGTAGGACTCATATATTGCATGTTATAAGAAAAAATAAAGAATTCGTACAAAATTATTTTTTAATCTCACTGAAACAGTCCAAAGTCCTTGGGAATACAGCCAAGATAACTGGTCATCATGGAGATGAAAGTGTACCAAAGCAAGTCCCATCTTCCTGACTAAAGCACAGCTGGCCTAGAGGCTGACTCAGATTGAGCCAACCAGTATTCATTAATTTTGAGCTTTTCTGTGCCAGATGATCCCTAAAGTCACATTGTATTCTGAGATTTTGTTCCGAACAAATTGTCCTTTACTTGTCATTAATAATACTTTCAAAGTACCCTAATACTAGTAAATATTATTTGTAAAAAAACTTCTTAGCTTGCATTATTTCTAAAGATAGCTAGTCATTTGGATTTTGTTCTGATATCTGGTATCACTGACAATAATATTTACCATCTAAAATAGTTAGAAACTCAGTGCAGTCACTTTGCAATTCAGTGCAATCTTAATACAAAGTTTAAGTCAACCCCAGCCTCAGTGTAGGTGGCTTATGCCTATAATACCAGCACTTTGGAAGGCCGATAAGAGTGGACTGCTTGAGCCCAGGAGTTCAAGACCAGCCTGGGAACCATACCAAGACCTTGTCTCCACAAAAAATAATAATTAGCTGAGTATGGTGGTGCACACGTGTCCCAGCTATTCAGGAGGCTGAGACAGGATGATTGCTTGAACCCAGGAAGTTGAGGTTGAAGTGCACCATGATCATACCACTCCAGCTGGGGGAACAGAATGAAACCCTGTCTCAAAAAATGAATAAATAAAAATAAATCAAATCTAGCCCTTTCCTCTAAGGAATTTACCTGTTGACAATTTTAATGTAATATAGAGATATATTTGTGTATTGTTTGCACTTACTAAAATACTTAGCATGAGTGAAAAATTCTTCTTCTCCTTATCTTTTCCCTACTTTATGATCCTGTCTCCACATGTCTTCAAATTTAGGGTCTGAGCTTTTCTCATTTTGTCCTTTAATATCAACTGAAAGGGTATGAACTTTCAAGTGCTGCTTGTATTTCCCTATGTTTACAGCATAATTCTATTTTTATATTATAAATATTATATCTATATAATATCTTAAAACCCTCTCATCTAAGATAATTTTAGGTATAAATGAGAAAGGTTGGAGTGACACCAGTAAGATGGCAGAATAAGAAAATCTGAACCCCCCTTCTGCCCACATAGTGATTCAATAATATGGACAATTTCCTTTTGTGAGGAAAAGCAGAAATTAGTTGAAAGACTTCTGTATCTCGGGCAAACACAAAACTAGACAAGTAACACTAGAAAGAAAATTTGAGACACCATCTGTCCAGAATCTCCACTCACAGCATAACACTAAATCAGGAAAAACGTTCCAGCTCTTAGCTTCTCCTTGGGGGAGGGAAAGAGTTGGAACAAACATTTGTCACCCCAACTTTTCTGGGGGCTTTCCAGAGCACTGACTTCTGTTTTGACATTCCTGGAGCACTGGTGGGATCCAAAATACTTTAGCCACCTGGGAGACAACAGATAAAGCAGTTTCAGACAGCAGTTGCCACAGTCCTTTTCCCCGGCAAGCACAGAACAAGTGGATAAAAAATCTCAGTTCTTCTGTCTGGGTATGCAAAGCATTGGTTTGTGCATCCAATGCCCCACATTTTCTGGAAGCTGTCCAAAGGACTGGCTTCTGTCTTGGAATGTTAATGGGACCTGACATAATTTAGCCACCTGGGGGCTAATGAGAACAGAGATATCAATTTGAGCTGGCAGTCACTACAGCCCTTCTCCTTGGCTCAGTACAGGGCAAGCAGATTAGCAACTTTGGCCCCCACCTTCTCTCTGGGGAGGTAAAGAGTTGAACTGAATGTTTCAATCTCCACATTTTTGAGTTGTTCAAATGACTGAATTATTTCCTCCTTGCCTCAGAGTGCACATGGAACCAGGCTGCCTAGTCTAGCCACCTGGAGGGCAGTGAGAACGAAAACAATGATTTGAGCTAGTATGCAACTAGTCACCACAGCTTGTCCTCCCAAGCGCAATACAGATAGAGAAAACAAGGAAAACAAAAACAAAGAACAAACAAACAAGAAAAGATCCCAGCTTCTCTCTCGAAGTAGAAATATATGGACAAAGCATCTAAGGATCCAACTTTTCTGCAGGCTTCCCAAAGAATTGGCTTCAGTCTCATTAACTTGAGCACATGGATGAACCTGGCATACATTAGACGTCTGGAGGACACTAACAATAAAATAAGCAGGTTGGACTATAACAAAGATTTAAGAGGTCCCAAGAATCTTTCCAAACTGATTGGTAAAAGCTTTCTGTGGCATGAGGCCATTTAGTGAAGAGACAGAGAGCAATGTCTGCTTTGCCTAATAGACACCAATAGAGAGAATAAAGAAAAAAAATTTTTTAAATGAGAACTATGTTCCAACAAAAGAAACAAGATAAATCTTCAGAAACAGATTCTAATAAAACAGACATATAATTTATCTGAATTCAAATAACCCTCATAAAGATTCTCACTGAGATCAGGATAACAATTCATTAACAAAGTAAGAATACTGATAAAGAGATAGAACATATTAAAAAGTACCAAACAGAAAATATGCAGCTAAAGAACACAATAAATAAACGAAATTTTTCACTACAGGAGTTCAACAGCAGACTAGATCAAGCAGAAGAAGGATGGGCAAACTCAAAGGTCACTAAAAATTATTTAGTCAGAGGGACAAAAATATTCAAAGGAGTAAAGAAAGCATTAGGGACTTGTGGGGCACCATTCAGCAGATCAATACATTCATTGTGGAAGTCCCATAGGGAGAATAAAATAAGGAACAGAAAATTTATTCAAAGAAATAGTGGCTGAAAACTTCCAAAATCTGTGAAGGAAATGAATATCCAGATTCCAGAAACTCAAATTTTCTAAAATAAGATGAACCTAAAGAAATCCATACTAAGGGAAATTACAATCAAATTGTTAAAGGCAAACACAGAGTATTTTGAAGGCAGCAGAGGAAAAGCAACTTGTGAAACACAGTGTAACCCTCAGAAAACTATTAGAGGATTTTTTAAGCGGAATGATATATTCAAAGTGCTGAAAGACAAAAATTGCCAATCAAGAATACTATACCCAAAACAACAACAACAAAAACCTTAAACCTGGCAAAACTATCCTTCAATAATGAGAGAGAGGAATTTTCTAGACAAACAAAAGCTGAGAAAGTTCATCATGACTAGACCTGCTTTACCAGAAATCCAAAAGAGCGTTTTCAATGTGAAATAAAATAGCCCTAAATAGCAATAAAATAGTCTAAGAAAGTATAAAGCTCAATGGTAAAGGCAATATATAAATAATAAAAATATTATATTACTGTGATTGTGATGGGTCACTTTAAATTTTATCATAAAAATTAAAAGACAAAAGTATTAAGTATTATAAGTGAAAATATGTTAATGGACAAGTACAGATATGTGTACATTGTGACATCGACAGCAATAAATGTAGAGTGGGGGGAGAAGTAAAAGTGTAATTTTTGCATGGGATTGAACTTGGTTCAATCTTAAACTTATCAATTTAAAATAGACTTGTAGAAGAGCATTTATTTATTTATTTATTTATTTTTGAGATGGAGTTTCACTCTTATCGTCCAGGCTGGAGTAGAATGGTGGGATTTTAGCTCACTGCAACCTCCACCTTCTGGATTTAAGTGATTCTCCTGCCTCAGCCTCCGAGTGGCTGGGATTATAGGTACTCACCACCATGCCCACTTGATTGTTCAGTAGTTTTAGTACAGATGGGTTTCACCATGTTGGCCAGGCTAGTCTTGAACTCCTGACCTCAGGTGATCCACCTGCCTCGGCCTCCCAAAGTGCTGGGATTACAGGCGCAAGCCACTGTGCCTGGCCTAAAAGATATTTTATACAAGTTGTGCAGCAATCACACACACACACACACGAAATACCTACATAGGTTACATAAAACAAGAAAGAAAGAAATCCAGTTATATCAATACAAAATGATCAATGAAACACAGAGAGAGTAAGACAGAAAAAGACAGACAAGAGAAATACAAGACAGAACTCAATTAACAAAACAGCCATAGTATTAACAAATTATTTCCTATGAATCATTTCTTCAAATGTAAATGGATGAAAATCCCCATTCAAAGGGCACAGAGAGGCTAAATGAAATTTTTTAAAATATCCAAATATTTGCTACTTACAAGAAGCTCACTTTAGATTGTAGGGCACACATAGTGAAGGAAGTGGGTAAGATATCCCTGGTAAATGGTAACCAAAAGAGAGCAGGGATGACTATATTTTATCAGACAAAATAGACTTTAAGTAAAAAACTTTCACAAGAATTTAGTTTCAATAGATCCTATTTGTCAATTTTGGCTTTTGTTGCAATTGGTTTTGGTGTTTTTGTCATGGAGACTTTGCCTATATCTATGTCCTGAGTAGTATTGCTTAAGTTTTCTTATAGCGTTTTATGGTTTTGGGTTTTACATTTAAGTCTTTAATCCATCTTGAGTTAATTTTTGTATAAGATATAAGGAAGAGATCTAGTTTCAGTTTTCTGTATATGACTAGCCAGTTTTCTCAGCACCATTTATTAAATATGAGATCCTTTAACTATTGCTTGTTTGTGTCAGGTTTGTTGAAGATCAGATGGTTGTATGTGTGTGGTGTTATTTTTTAGGTCTCTGTTCTCTTCCATTGGTCCATATGTCTGTTTTGGTACCAGTACAATGCTTTTTTGGTTACTGAAGCCTTGTAGTATAGTTTGAAGACACGTGGTGTAAACCTTCCAATTTTATTCTTTTTCCTTAGGATTGTCTTGGTTATATGGGCTCTGTTTTGGATCCATGTGAAATTTAAAGTAGTTTTTTTCTATTTATATGAAGAAAGTCAATAGTAGGTTGGTAGGAATATCATGAGATGTATAAATTACTTTGGGCAATATGACCATTTTCATGATATAGATTCTTCCTATCCATGAGCATGGAATAGTTTCCCATTTGTTTGTGTCCTCTCTTATTTCCTTGAGCAGTGGTTTGTAGTTCTCCTTGAAGAGGTCCTTCACATCCCTTGTAATAAATATTGCTTATAATAAATACCCCTTGTAATAAAATTCCTAGGTATTTTATTCTCTTTGTACCAAAATTCCTAGGTGTTTTATTCACTTTGTATCAATTGTGAATGGGAGTTCATTCATCATTTGGTTCTCTGCTTGTCTATTGGTGGTGTATAGGAAGACTTCTGATTTTTGCATACTGATTTTTGTATCCTGAGACTTTGCTGAACTTGCTTATTAGCTTAAGGAGTTTTGGGACTGAGATTAGGAGATTTTCTAAATATAGAATCATGTCATCTGTAAACAGAGACAATTTGACTTCCTCTCTGCCTGTTTGAATATCCTTTATTCCTGCACAGCAAAAGAAAAAAGCATCAGAGTGAACAGGCAACCTACAGAATGAGAGCAAAATTTTGTAGTCTACCCATCTGACAAAGGTCTAATAAATATCCAGAATTTACAAGGAACTTAAACAAATTTATAAGAAAAAAAGAACCTATGAAAAAGTGGACAAAGGATATGAACAGATTCTTTTCATGTGACCAACAAACATATATAAAAAAAACTCATCATCACTGATCATTAGAGAAATGCAAATCAAAACCACAATGAATTATCATCTCATGCTAGTCAGAATAATGATTATTAAAAAGACAGGAAACAATAGATGCTGGTGAGGCTGTGGAAATATAGGAATGCTTTTACACTGTTAGTGAGAGTGTAAATTAGTTCAACCATTGTGGAAGACAATGTGGTGATTCCTCAAGGATCTAGAATCAGAAATACCATTTGACCCAACAATCCCAATACTGGGTATGTACCAAAAGAAATATAAATCATTCTACTACAAAGGCACATGCACACATATGTTTATTGCAGCATTACTTACAATAGTAGAGACGTGGAAGCAACCAAAATGCCCACCAATGATACACTGGATAAAGAAAATGTGGCACATATACACCATGAAATACTATGCAGTCATAAAAAAGAATGAACTCCTGTCCTTTACAGGGACATGGATGAACCTGGAAGCCATCATCTTCAGCAAACTAACACAGGAACAGAAAACCAAACACCACACGTTCTCACTCATAGTGGGAGTTGAACAATAAGAACACATGGACACAGAAAGGGGAACAACACACACCAGGGCCTGCCATGGGGTATGGGGGAGTGAGAGGGAGAGCATTAGGACAAATACCTAATGCATGTGGGGCCTGAAACCTAGATGATGGGTTGATAGGTGCAGCAAACCACCATGGCACATATATATCTATGTAACAAACCTACACATTCTGTAAAATTTAAAAAAAATTATCACAAGAGAAAAAGAAAGTCATTAAGTAATAGTAAAAGGATGAATTCATCAAGAAAACGTGGCAAATTGCTAGTATATATGTGCCTAGTTTCACAGCACATAAAGCAAACATTGACATAAGTACAGGGGGAAATAGTAACTCAGTAATATTAAGGAACATTAATACACTACTTTCAATAATGGATAGAAACAAACAATGAATCAACAAAGAAACAGCAAACATGAACAATATTATAAACCAAATTGAATTACTAGACCTATACAAAACATTTTGCCAAACAGAAGCAAAATATACATTTTCAAGTGCAAACAATGTTTTCCAAGATAGATAACATAATAGGTAACAAAAGATGTCTTGAGAAAATTAGGAATATTGAATTATACAAAGTATGTTTCTTCCCAACATCGAATGAAACTTGAAATAAATAGCAGAAGAAAAATTTAAAAATTTAGAAGTAGATGGCAATTAAATAATACATTTTGAACAACCAGTGATCAAAAAAAAGAACTTAAAGAGAAATTAGATATTATGTTTAGGCTCAAAAAAATGAAACAACATACCAATACTTATCAAATGCAGAAAAAGCAGAACTAAGGGGGAGTTAATAGTAATAAACTCCTACAATAAAAAAAAGATCTCAAATAACCAACCTAATTTATCCCTTCAGAAACTAGAAAAACAGTAACAGATTGAGCCCAAATTAGCAAAAGGAAGGAAATAGGGAAGATTAGAAGAGGAATAAAAAAATAGAAATAGAGAAACACTTGAAAAAAATCAATAAAATTAAGAGAGAGGTAGTTTTTTGAAACGTTAAAGAAATTTGACAAACCATAAGCTAGACTAAGAAAACAAAAAAGAGAATATTCAAAATACTTAAAATCAAAACTGAAAGAAGAGACATTACAAATAATATTACAGAAGTTAAAAGAATCATGAGACTGCTATGAGCAATGATATGCCAACAAATTGTATAAACTAGAAAGAATAATACACTCTAGAAGCATACAAACTAGCAACAAAATCATAAAGAAATAAAGTCTAAACAGATCTACGATGAGTAAGAAGATTGAATGAGTAATTAAACACCTTTCAATAAAGAAAAGCCCAGGAACATTTGGCTTCTCTGGTGAAGTCTACCAAAGTTTTAAAGAAGAAAAACAACAATGCTTTCTAAACTCTTTCAAAAAATTTAAGAGGAGAAAAAAAATTCAAAACTCATTTATGAGATAGGCATTATCCTGATACCAAATCCAGACAAAGATACTACAATAAAATAAAATTAAAGGTCAGTGTTCCTGGTGAATATAATTGCAAATGTCCTTAACAAACTACCACCAAACCAAATCAGCAGCACATTAGAAAGATCACTCACCATGATCTGGTGAGATTTGTCCTTAAAATGCTCGAATGGTTGAACACATGAAAATCAATTAAGGTAATATACCACATTAACATAATAAACAATAAAAATCACAAAAAATATCTCAATAGATGAGGAAAAGTGGTTTGATAAAGTTAAGCATGTTTTTATGTTAAGAAAAGTTTCTAATAAACTATAAATAGAAGCAAATTGCTTCAAGATGATAAAGGCAATATATGAAGGCTACACAGCTAGCATCATTAAATGGTGAAAAAGGACTCAAAAGAGTTAGAGATCTCACACTTCTTGATTTAAAAACATATCACAGATTATAAAATTATGGTAATTAAAACAGTATGATACTGGCATAATGACACACATATAGACCAATGGAACAGAATAGAGAGCCTAGAAACAAATTTATGCAAATACAGTCAACTGATCTTTGACAAGGCTATCAAGAATACAGAATGGGAAAAGGATAGTCTCTTCAATACATGATGCTGGGAAAACTGGATACCCATATCCAAAATAATTAAATAGGGCCCTTATACCATATACAAAAATTTAAACAGATTAACAAATTTAAATATAATACCTAAAATTGTAAAACTCCTAGAAGAAAAACATAGGGGCAAAGTTTCGTGACATTTGTCTTGCAATGATTTCGTAGATACGACACTAAAACCAAAAGCAACAAAATAGAGAAGCAGGACTACACTGAAATAAAAACTTATACACAGCAAAGAAAACAATCAACAGAATTAAAAGGCTACTCATGGAATGAGAGAAAATATTTGCAAACCATACGTCTGAGTTAATGTCTAAAATTTATAAGAGACTCATACAACTTGATGACAAAAAAACCTAATACCCCAATTAAAAATAGACTAAAATCTTGAATAGACATTTCTCCAAAGCAGGCATACAAATGATCAACGTGTACTTGAAAAGAACCTCAATGTCATGAATAAAAAAAGAAATGCGAATTAAAACCACAATGAGATATCATCCCATTGTTGATTGTTCGCATGCATATTATTAAAAAATGAAAACACAAGTAAGGTTGAGAAGTAATTGTAATTCTTCTACACTGTTGTATGAGAATGCAAAATGATGCAACCACTATGGAAGACAGTATTGAGGCTCCTCAAAAAATTAAAAATTAAAAATAGAACAACCATATGATCCAGCAACCCTACTTTTGTGTATTTATGCATAAGAATTGAAATGATCTCTAAGACATATTTAGACTCCTGTGTTTTTTTGCAGCACTATTAATGCCAAGATTAAGAAACAACCTAAATGTTTATCAATGGATGAACAGATAAAGAAAATGTGATTTGTACAACGTTATGTTACTCAGCCTTAAAAAAACTGGAGTATTCAGTTACATGAGTGAACGTTAAAGACATTATGTTTACTGAAATTAACCAACCACAGGGGGATAAATACCACATGATTCAACTTATGTGAGGTATCTAAAATTAAAAAAAAAAAATAGAATCAGAGAGTGGAATGGTGATTTTCAGGGGCTGGGGAGGGAAAAACAGGGATTTGCTAATCAACGAGCATAAATTTTTAGTTACGCAGGATGAATAAGATACAGAGATCTGCTGTACAACTTTGTGCCTATAGTTAACAGTACTATCGCATGTAACTTAACATTTGCTAAGAAGATAGATATGTTAAGTGTTCATACCAGAACCAAAAAAATAAAAATAAAAAATGAGAAAAGTTTTAATTATGCTCAATATTTGGTTTCTCCCTCAATCTTTACCTTTGCTTAAAGACTTCATTAGAAAAGTAAACCTCATTACCATATCTCAACCACAGGAAAAGTCAGAAAACATTGTAATTGAGGCTTATCTTCCCTACTGGACAATATATGAGATAGAGACCATGTCTGTTTTCTTCATAATTTTATCTCAGATGTCTTGTATGGGCCATTATGTACAGAAAGAATTCTCTAATTAGCCACTAAATAGATTCTGGCTAAATATTTCATTTAACCTACAACCCACTGCATTCTGTTTTTCTTGTCCATAAATCCTTTAAAACCATTCTTGCCATGGTAAATTTCTAAATTCCATGGAAATTTTAAGAGTCTAATTTATCTGACTATATTATAATAATTTTAGACTGCTTGACCACACCTGTCTGGCAATGGTCAATTATTTAATTCACATAACAATACTGATTTTTCTTCTCTCAATTTTTAGTAATTTTATATCTCTTTCTCCTCTTCCTTTGAACATGCTAATTATCTTGATATTTTATAGAGTTCCATTTTCAAGCCTTCTTTAATCTCACCTAAAGTATTCCAAAATTTGGACAGCCATCAACAATGTGAGAAACTTCAGTATAGTAATCCTCAGCTTTTTCCAAAACCATATAACCAGTTCCCCACTGGATATCCCCATACAAACTTCAAGTTTGCTGTAGACAAAATAAGCCCATTATCTACCAATCACCTCCTTCTTCACTCTAAGTCTCTTTTGATTCTGTATTTCCTATATCAGTGAATGGTCCAGCATTCCAGCCTGCTGTCAATACCATTAAATAGGAAACCATCAATCAGTTATCCTTTTTTACTCAGGTATTCAGTTATCAAATCCTGTTGGCTCTGTTTATACATTTTTGTGTAACTCTTTCATTACTTTTTCCACAACTTTAGAAGTTGACATCTTCAGTTTACAATGAAATTATCAAAAAATCCTCCTAACCTGTCTGTACACCAAATACTTCCTTCAACCTGTTATTTACATTGCTGCCAAAGTAAATATATCTACAATATATGATTAAATCATTCCCTATTTAAAATCTTTAATTGTTTTTCATTATCTGTAATGAAAAGGACAACTGACTTAAGGAAACTATCAGACTCCTCTCTAATTAGCATCTGGTTACCCAGTAGTCTCCACTCACCACTAATTTCCTTTGGCCACAGTGCCAGACATATTAGGTTGGTGAAAAGTAACTGTGGTTTTTTCCATTGAAAGTAATGGTAAAAACCACAGTTACTTTTGCACCAACTTAATAGAAACTATTCAAGTCCCTCAAGTATACTAGATCTGTCTCTCCTTTGGTTGTTGCATGTGCTTCCTCCTTTCACATGGACAACTATTTATCTCCCAGATTTCAAGCATCATCTCTTCCTTGAAATTTAAACTTGCTCTGTCTTCAAAGTTCATTTTTGGGGAACTCTGTGTATATCCTACTAACATTCACTGTAGTTATATCACAGAAATTGTTATCCTGTACTAAGCTCCTCTCTTTTCCTAACCCTTTACAATATTGTATTATATTGAAACCTTATAAAAGTATAAAATACTTTATCATTTCTGAAGCACAATTTTGACACAATGCAATTTCTTTATTAGAAACTTTGTTCTTTTTTCTTTTATAGTCAGGGTCTCATTCTGTCACCCAGGCTGGGGTGCAGGGGCATGATCATAGCTCATTGAAGCCTCGAACTCCCTGGCTCAAGCAATCCTCCTGCCCAGCCTCCCAAATAGCTAGGACCACAGGAGCACACTATCATGCCCGGCTTGTTACTGATTTTGAGTAACTGAAACCAGAATAATAATTCCACCAAAAACTCTCTTTCAGGGGGTACATTTTGGTTTTCAGTATTAATATTGTATATAAATGTCTGTCGATTTTATTGTTAAAAATTCACTATTTTTTCCATGTGGGTTTTTGCTTGTAAAAAGTGCTTTCTATGGATGTAGATAATTTATGGGAATTTGTTAACTTTTTCAGACTAGTTATATTTTATTTTTATACACATGGTGATCATTCATTAAATGACCTTCTTTTCTCTGAAAGTATTCATGCTCTTGCATATATATCTCTTACACTTTATCTGGAAGCTATATTTAAACTAATAAATTATGTGCTGTGAAATTCATTCAATTGTTTGAGAAAACTGTAGGAAACTCTAACAATGTTTTAATTGTTTCCATAGGATGTGTTTGTCTATAATGGAAAAACTAAAGTACTCAAACTTTAATGTTTCCCCTACCATGTGGTGGAAAACATTTCTGAAAGTTAGATACAAGGTTAGGATTACAACAGAGAGACAGAGGTTGAGCTCTTGATTAACAAAAGAGAATTCATGATTTTCTAAAATTGTGACGCATTAAATTTGAAATTTCTTTCATTGCCCCTTTGTGGATAGGCTCAAATACTACTATCTGAGAACACAATAAAATGTTATATGATACTAAGTGCATAAACATACAGAAAATAAAATTATAATTCTGTATAAATACTTGGGAGTTTGAAAAAACGTCAAGTTATTTTGAAATTCATCGTCGCAATTACCACCATCTTAGTATGTGTCTTACTTTTGAGAATGATCCATAAATTATAGTATTAAATAATGGTTCCACTAATAGTCTTAGCAATTTTTATTTTAGATTGATTATACTGAGATAACCCTTTGGAATGGATTCACATTTCTATGTATTCATATACTATAGATATATTTCTTTTGTAAGCAGTCAAATGAAGTAGGATTAGGTATTTCTGACAAAAAGCTGACTGAGCTAAAAGTTAAAATGAAACTGATATGTTGAAATAAAACCAGTTTTATATTCAGTATTCTGCCTAATGGAAAATTGGGAGATCTGATATAATGTAGAGAATTAGTGATTTCAGTTTCTGAAAAAGGTGTAAACATGTTTTGATGTTGTTGTTATATGGAATTTTGGTAAATAGGGCATTTGCAATTTGCAGAGTTAGTATTGGACAATGTGCATCACATTAGACCTGTTAATTTCATGCAGGATGTACTATTGGTATCATTACATTGCCTTTGTAAAAGAATGTCACTTACTATTTCACTTAATGTTTATGCCCTGAAAACACTGAAGGCCCTGGTGAATATTTTCATTAAGATGACATCTACGGACAGTTAACGAGAATGGCTTGAGAAAACTGGTTTCCTTTTAGGTAATACTTGAAAAGTAAAAATCAGAGGAAATAAGGTATTTATCTAAGTGACTTTGTTTATTCAAGGGTTTAATTGTGGTTCTTATTGCAACTTACCTTACACCTTTCCCTGTGTGTTTACCAGGTTCCAGAGACATTATTTATCCTTTAGCAAAATCTTTATATCCTGAAGTTTCATTTTGAAGATTATTTTCTGTTTTAATTTTATTTATTTTATGGTTTACCCATAGCCTTGCTGCATTTCATGTTAAAGTCCTGTATTCATTTATTTTTCCTTGAAATTAGATCTATCAATTTCTAGGCCATATGCTCTGTAAAATTCATTTTGATGAGTACTCGAAATTGTAAATGTTAACTAGAGTAGAAAAAGAAATTTTAACATGTGCTAGCAAATGTCCTTCGAACATCGGTAGTAAAAAAAATCCAACTAAAAACTCCTACCAAAGACAATTTGATCATAAACCTCTCAAGCAGAAAATTGGCAATCACTGTAGAAACAATTCCTCAGGAAGGTATTCAACTTTCAAATAAGCCTGAAATAAAGCAACACAATGACCTTTGCTTTCCAAAGATGAAATCTTACTTCTACCTTTATATCAGGATCCTCTAGAAAGCAAGCCTCCAGCAAATCAGAAACAGAGTCACCCGGAAGTATGAGCCTTCTTTAATTCGCAGAAGGCAAAAATACGTGCTTCTTCTTTCCTGAACATTAAAGAGGATTCAATTAGTTCCAAAACCTTTGGGAAATGGCACAGGTTTGAGAGGTATAAGTTATATTAAGATCATAAAGACAGACACCAGGGCTCATTAAGCACTCAGTGAATGGAAGTATGCCCATAGCTTTTTA
Source organism: Ateles fusciceps (assembly GCA_036589455.1). NCBI lineage: Eukaryota > Metazoa > Chordata > Mammalia > Primates > Atelidae > Ateles > Ateles fusciceps. The sequence goes on from JAZHEH010000647.1 coordinate 856,503, forward strand.
TACAATTTAACACAACTGGTGCTAGTCTGGAATCGTTAGAAATATAATCAAGAAACAGTGGTAAACATTTTGTTGCCTTTCTTTCAGTTTACCTTTAAGGATTATCTTAACATTTTAGACATGTGGTGGGTGTGGTATGTCCGTAAGGCTCTGCTCCTTTAACACTATATGCATATGTCATATGCATACGTTATACTCATGCATAAATATATGTTCAGACTCCACTGTTTCTTCGTTTACTTCAACACAACTTCTAGATAATTACATTTGAATATATGTGTATATATATATTTTTTTTTCAGCTGCTAATGACTTCTACAATAAATTTGAAGTTGAATTTAGGAAAGGCATTGGAAATTATAGAAAATGTAAGCATTTACACTTTTACCTTAAGCCATCATGACAAAACTCACTTCACCACAAGTCACTAAGATAATCATATCAAAATGGAAAAATTAAACATAACCTAAATATTTAAATGTGTAAATATACCTGTCCCAGCATAAACAAATAAGAAAACATATATATTGTGGAGGAAAAATCCAAGTCCTGTTTTCTACATTTATGATATACTCAATTATAAAATGTTGTTTATGTTGTTGTCATTCCTAACCTACTATTACCATGAAAAGGAGACTTCCAGATTACAACATTTTAAAGGTAACAAAATGTAGGAAATTATGCTAAGAACCAAAGACAACCACAAATATTGAAATGTACTTAAGAACTCAAAATTGTCCTATGTATAGACGGACAAAAAGGTCCATTCACCTTCGCAACTGTAAATCTCATCAATTAGCAGGCAGAAAGGAAACAGGCAAACGTGGTGAGTGGGAAAGAGCCACTGACCTGGGTTGGAGTCCCAGGCCTAGTGCTATATGAACGTGATTCTCTTACATCTTCAGTTTATTCTTTCACGAAATAAGGAGGATGAATTAGGCTACATCTTTTTCATCTCTAAAAGTTTATAAATGTAAATGATTATGAGCTTGATTCTTCAGAAAAACATTTTTTTTTTTTTTTTTTTTTTTGAGATGGAGTCTCCCTTTGTCACCCAGGCTGGAGTGCAGTGGTGCTATCTTGGATCACTGCAATCTCCGCCTCCCGGGTTGAAGTGATTCCTCTGCCTCAGCGTCAGGAGTAGCTGGTATTTTTTTGTATTTTTACCATGTTGGTCAGGCTGGTCTTGAACTCCCGATCTCAAGTGATCCGCCTGCCTCGGCCTCCCAGTGTGTTGAGATTACAGGCGTAAGCCACTGTGCCGTCCCAGAAAACATTTAAGATATGTATACTGTCTTGTTTGAGGAAACAGTATTGTAACCAGGGGACGGGAGCAGGTTGCGGGGGGTTTTCCAAGACGATCACTGTTCCCCCGATCAGATGTGTTTTCCCAGGTCCTTGGGCCTCATTCACCCAAGAATAGGGAGAGAGCCCTGGTGGCGTGGTGAGTTTGTTCAAGCAAGTATTGGACCCAGACAGTTTTGCAGAAAAGCGAATTATTAGGCAGAGAGAGAAAGAGAAATAGAGAGAGAAAAAAATATAAGCTCCCACGCTGTTGTGGGAAGAGATCCAGAGATGGAGTCTGCACAGGTAGAGAGAGAGAGAGAGAGAGAGAGAGAGAGAGAGAGAGAGAGGGAAAGGCTTCACTCTCCTGCCGTGTGAGAGAGGGAAATCCGTATAGGTAAGGGAGTATGTGGAATTTAACCCTGGAGTTACTCCCACACCATTCAAGTTTTCGTTCAGTGAGAGGAGCTTTCCCAACTTCCTCTGCAGTGATTGATTTTTGACTCTGATGCTGGATTGGCTGTCTGGCTTTGCAATAGAGCCCATTCTTCCAAGGCTTTTGGCAGTGTTTTTAAACAAAGGAAGCTCACCTGAGCTGTCTACCTTCCCAGCCAGGGGAAAGTTAGACAAAGAACTGTAGGCTCCCAGATGTGGGGGTGGATGGAGGCATGTCCCTGGGAATTTCTTGCCTTTGAAACCATGCTCCTTGTGGACCCAGGAAGAGAAGTTAACATAGTCTCTCAGTATCGTGTTTTGTGAAAGAGATTTTTTTTTAAACTCAGTTAAAAATGTGTTAAAAAAGAAGTTAGCATTAGTCATTTAAGCAGGTTAGTTCCAATTATTTGAAAACTTTTATAAATGTAATAATTTTTTAAAACAGTGAGCAATTTAGGAGTCACTGCATTTCAACCAAAATTTAAAAGAGATTTTATTACTTTAAGTATAAAAGTATATATTACTCATGCCTACTTACATACTTAATATAAATGACAACGTTTTATTTTTTAAAATTAGGTTATTATATCTAATTAGATATATACTCTATCACTACCAATTCACTCATAAATTTGAACCAAATAGCATTAGACTGAAAATGCTAACCAAGTATGCATCTGCAGCAATAGAATGTATAAGGCGACAATAAATTTTCTAGAAAGCTGAGCAGGTTATAAAAGAACAGTGTCATTGATTGATTAATCTGAATTTAGATATATTAGGTGTGCAATTTTCATGATAAAATGGTATTGTGCAATTCAGGAACAGAAGTGGTTGCCAATTTGAAATATGTTCCTTATTGAAAAATTCACTGAACAGATGTTTGATCACCAATAAATCCTGTCGTTTATATCATGTTTTTATTTTGTTCTGTTTGTGTTTATCTGAGGCAGGAGTAAAGCAGATTGGCGGGATGTTAAGATACTTGGGTTCTGCTCTTAGCTTTACCTTTAATTGTCTTGATGGCTCCATGCAATTGAATGGGTTGCAGTAGAGGTTTTAACTGTTAGACACTCCCAGTCTCTAAAATAGTATTTGCTTGTGAAGAATATGTTGGCAAACGTGGCTAGCAGAACTACCTAGGGTGATTTTTTTTCTACCAATAAATGTTCCTGATTTTCCTCCTATCTGAATTTGTCCTTCCTCAACATAGCCATTTTTCCAATCACTTCTGATTCTCAATTCTCTAGGACGACTTCACACTTAAACTGTGATTTCTTCTCTTGGTCTTTCCACCTAGTCAAACTTCAGTAATTCCCTTTGGATCCAGTTTTGTTTGTTTTTTAATAATTCACATCTTTAATTCTTTTGTCTCCTGTGTATTATATTTATATTTTTTCTTTGTTTTTATTCTTCAGTTTGAGGTACACAAATACAGGAGTTGGAATAACACAAATGTAAATGGGCATCATATAGATGAGCAGAACTTTTTTTCAGAAATATTTTTAGTGTAAATGTTTGACTAAATAATGATACTTAAACTATGAGCATTATGAACTGGATGATATAATTAATTAATGTTCCCAATTTAATGACAATATTGTTTTGACCCTAAATATGACAAAATTAATAATTTAAAGAATTTAAAGAATTATTTAAATTCTAGCAAGTTGGCATTCTTTAAATTCTTTAAATTGTTTGTATGTTTCTGTCTGGCTTAAGCTGATATTTTAAGCATTTGTATACTGATTGATTTTCTGGAAATAATTGCTAGTTTGTAATGGAGTTTGTAGTTGTAATAGGAGTCTTTGCAATTTTAAGATTTTTCTTTATGTAATTTACATGAAAATCCAAGTACTTAGGGGTTTGAGAAATTCAGCATCGTGTTAAGGTGACAAAATATTACTACTGCTTCTACTACTACTATAGAATAATGTAACAAATAAATGCCCTTGTAGGAAGAAATTCACGAATTTACTTTATATTGTTTTTTTCAGATAGTCGCTTTTAACCAATAGGTAGAGAGACGTTTACAGTGTGATTTGAAGTGTACTGAAGGCACCACCTCTCAAAAATTCTAAGCCATGTAATTCCTATATGTGATTAAGGATTGCTCCTATATTCAAAGGGACATAACCATAGAAGTGAGGTCTGCTATTTTTTTTAGTTATGAATTTATTGCCATGAGTTCTATGGAGTTTTCAAACGTAGGAAAGAGCTCAGAACTACAATTTACATGATAAGACAAAAAATTAAGGAACATGTGAAAAGTGGTTACTAATCACAGAATTGCTGAGGGAGGCCAACCCACCTACACAGGCATTGCAAGTTGGATTTTGTAAAGCCAGAGAACAGCATGAGAATAAAGGAAGCAACAATAGCAACAAAAGGCAATTGTAAAAGGATATAGTTGAAAGATATTCTTCTGTGTCTCATTAAAGAGTCTGTATAACTTAAACTTCACATCAACTTTTGTGAAAGACAATTATAGATCTGGATTTTTCCCTTTCAAATTAGGTGGTAAACACTGCAGGGCACATTCTGATATTCAAGAGTCAACTGATAATTGATGTTGCTTTTGGTGGAGGAAGATAAGACTCCAAGCTGCTTTCGAAGAAAGATTCTACCTTTTCCTGCCTTAATTTCTGTGTGCAAGTGGAAAGTTGTACTTGCTTAGAAGAAGACTAAACTTTTAAATTTTTATAATGTAGCCACAAGTCTGACAGATTCATTCTGGGTTTCAGGACATTTGAATCTTCCCCCACCTTTTTTTTTTTATAGTAATTATATTTCTGGCTTCTATTTAAAAGAGCAAGTTGGAACTAGTTCCTATGTAGCTTCTGTCAAAGGTGAAGTGATACTGCAAGAAAATTATTATGCTTATATTATTTATATGACTCATATATATCCTTGGGTCAAAAGACATCATACAAAGTATAATTTAATATTTTAGTGCAACATGAAACTACTTGGAATGAAATCAGCTTTGAAATCCACTGTATCAGGCTAGATTATCCTGAGACAATTTTTAAAACCTCCCAATCTCAGACTTTAAACTCCACAGATTTTACTTCTTTTTCATGCTTTATGCCCATTATGAGTCTCCAGTTCTCTGCGTTATTCTAACCCTGGTACACAGGCTAAGAAATGGCTATCATACTGAACATGGTCATTTTACCATGACAGAAAGAAAAGAAAGCTCTAGAGGACCCACACAGGCAATTAAGTAACACAGAGCACTCGTATTTAACAACCATCAAAGTATTCACATGACTGGACAACCACAGTGAGCAAAGAAGTGCTGTCATCACTCATGTCTAGAATAAGAACTAAAAATATTTAGGGAGTAAAAATATAACCACCACAAATCAAAATTGCTTAAAACAAATATATATAAAAATAGTAATTACATGGTCATTTAGGCCACATTTGCTATACGCATAGTACTAGGACTATTTTTACACAAATTAGAGTCTACTATATAAGAGACACATTAGGATTTTATTTTAGATTAAATATCAAGAAAACTTTTATTTTTGTTTCCTGTATCCTGAGGCTTATTTCCTATCTAGTATGGTTCAGTGTATAATGGATATGGTTTCCCTTTTTGCCATGGCTGCCAGGAAACAAGATACATTTGAGACTCAGTCATAGCAATTTTGTTGAGCTTTAGAATTTTAAGGTTTTCTGTTTTGTTTTGTATTCCCTAGCATATATTTTCTACTTGTATTTTTAATGTAGTATTTACTTTTTCTACTATTTGTTGTCAAAAGTGTGACATTTTTGTAGACTAAAAAGCCCAGGCAAAAAACAAACCAATCTAAATGGAAACATAAAAGTTTCCAAAAACTCTTCTACACAACTATGAAATACGTGAAGAAATCAAAACTAAACTCAGAAACTATTAAGAATGATGAAAACACAGCATAATACATACCAACATGTATATGAATAAAAAAAATTTGCAGAAGAAAATATAATGGTATTAAATGCATAGTGTAGCAATTTCCTTTAACAATTGATAATAAATGGACAAAAGTAAAAGAAAGAATAGATAATAATAACACAAAAATATATAAATATATGAAATACTAAATACAGGAAAAAAGCTGGATATTTATAAAGATAAATAAACTATATCTGGAAATTTTATTAAAAAATAATGGCAAGGCAAATGAGAGACATTGATAATGAAAAAAGGCAATAGAAACAAGAAGAAATAATATCATTAGAAAAGGATATTTAGGACAAATATTATACTAAACATTTGAAACAACAGATAAGATAAATCTGTGCTAGAAAAATATGTCGACATGTACCCCCAAACCTAAAATGCAATAAAAAAAAAAAAAAAACATCTAAAAAGCAATAAAGGATGCTACAGTCAAAAAAAAAAAAAAAAATGTCGTGATAATCTGACTCTACAGAAACCATAATTTCTTAATTTGAAATTAAGAAATGTAAAAGCTCTTTATTTATCCTGAACTGCTAGAGTCGATCGAGCGCAGTATTATGTATAGGATTTTATTCCAAATCCCTCTCACATATCGTACGACTTTGATTTAACCTCATAGAGAATAAGAGCTATGTAAGACTATTACTTGTCCATAGATTTGATGATATTAATACATGGGAATCTGGGGAAAAAGTAATAATGAAGTTTGTTTAATCTTAATGAGTTGAGAGAAAATATAGTGAGATTTATAGCTGAAAAGATATTAGTAGTCAGAACCATAAAAAAAAAACAAATGCTTCTACAAATCAATATGAGCAAAGGGTATTCATAATTTATAAATGAATAAAGATATAAAATAAAACATAAGATAATTCCTAAACATATTCATAATGATGGCATACAAATTAAAATGCAGATACAGTATTCCTTATTGCTCTTCAGAATGTAAAAGTATATTGATGAGCATTTCAACTGTAAAGCTCTTATGAAAAACAAAATGCAAATGTGCAGGGATTTTACTTTGTACTTCCATTTCCAGGAATCCATACTACCAGAATAGTCACACGTGTTCAAATATGATCACTGAAGCATTGCTTGTAATATTGAAATATTGGAAAAAACCCACATTCATCATCAACAAATAATTGATTAAATTCATCACGGTTCATTTACCCTTCAAATTACTAAAATCATTTGAAAATAAGCAGGTAGATATATATGCATTAGCACATAAAAATTTTTAAGTGAGTATAAAGAAAAAAATGTCAAGTGCAGACAATCACACATAGTATAATACACATATTTTTAAACATATAAATATATATGAACGTGTATGCTTTTATACATAAACTGATGTGTGTAGAAATCTATTTATCTACCTATCTATCTACACTTACATATGAAAACATATGCATGTAAATAGATGGTGGTATATGCAAATGCATGCCTCTGAAAATATATAAAGAAAAAAATTTTAAAATGTTGACAGTTGTTATTGCTGAGGAAGAAAATGAAAATGGAGACTGAAGACAAGGAAGGAAACATTTTTCTATGTATCTTTACCCTTTGGCTAAATCTTTTCAAAATATATTTATGTAGCTTTTATATAACTATTAAATGTTTTAAAAATATATATTTAATATATATTAACTAAAAGCAACAGTTTCCATTTTACTTTTTTTAAATCCATAGATAACAATCATTTGTAAACTACATTGCTTTATTTAATAAATAGATGAGAAACATACCGGGGTCTGGTAGCTTAACTCTTAGGTCTCAGGAATGGCAATATTTGGCTGTCTTCCCCTAAGGCTTGAGGAGTTGAGCAGACAGTTCTGTGTCCCTCTTCTCACCTGTTCCACCCAGAGCTGGTCCCACAAGGTGTTCTAGAGCCAGGCAGTCATCTTTGCCACACTCTGTATCACGTGCACCACACACCCCAGAGCAGGACTCAGAGAATGACGTCACACTTAGGATCATGGAGGATGTATTTTGGGTTTTGGGATAGAGGCATTATGGTATATGTTGAAAGGAATCCCCCAAACCTGTACTCATACACCTCTAGCCCCACACTTCGACTCTTCCTTCTCATACCTGAGAATTTATCTTTTGAAAGCTGCAACTTTTCCCTTAGCATGTGATTGTTCATCTTAAGATTTTATGTTACGGAGATAGCATCTTTCCTTAAACCTCATGAAACAAATCTGCCAGTTTCTTTCTTGTAAAGCTTTCTCACCTCTTAGCCTTCATAAAATTGAAGGCAATTAGAGTTAGGGCCTTCTTTAGATCAGACTTTGGCTTAGAAAAATTTTGTGGCTGGTTGTACTTCTATCCAGACCCTAAATCTTTCTCCACTCCACCAATAAGGTTGTTTGGCTTTCTTATTACTCACATGTTCAACAGAGTGGCACTTTTCATTTCTTTCAGGAACTTTTCCTTTGCTTTCAAACTTGGCTATTTGGCATAATAGGCCTCATTTTGTCTCATCTCAGCTTTTAACATGCCTTCCTTACTAAGCTTAATCATTTCTAGCTTTTGATTTAAACTGACAGGCAATTCTTCCTTTCACATGACTCTTAGTGATCATTGTAGGTTTATTAATTGGCCTAATTTCAATACTGCTGTATCTCAGAAATGGGAAAGTCTGAGGAAAGAGAGAAACCGTGGGAAGAGCCAGTTGGTTGAGCAGTGAGAACACAAACATACATTGATTAAGTTTGCTATCTAATATGGGCATAGTTTGCAGTGCCCCCAACCAACTACAATGGTAACATCAAAGATCAATGATCACAAGTCACCATAGCAGATATAACAATAATGAAAAATGTGAAATATTGCAGGAATTACCAAAATGTGACATAAAGACATGCAGTGCACACATGCTGTTAAAAAAAAATGGCACCAAAACACTTGCTGAAATGCAGATTTCCACAAATCTTCAATTTGTAAAAACAAACAAACAGAAACAAAACACTATGAAGCAAAATAAAGTGAAATAGAATAGAATGAGGTATGGCTGTAAAGCAATTAATAATAACATTTTCTTAAGTTAGTAATATAATACATTTAGCAAATGCTTAAAAATATTTTTATTAAATTCAACTTGAAGCTAATTATCAGATATTATTATAGAGTCTGGTCAACTCAATTTTCACTATAAATCTATGCATCACATAATAGCACATTTGTACAATTTTCTTGTGATATTTACTTAGGAGTTGGTATTTCTTTTCTATAAAGACAACTTTCCCATTAAATGGTCAGCTGGTATGCAAATATTTTAAATTTCCTCAATCAGTTCTATCTCCATAGAGCTCATAATTAATGTTCATAAGGCAGATTTAATTAAGAGGATGCCAAAGAAGTGTATGTTGGACCTGAGTGACTTGGGAGTAGGATTGTTTTCTATGTGCATTTCAAGTTTGTCATTAAGCAAAATAGCTTTGGATAGAAAAATGATTTACTGTCCTTAACTAAACACCCACGTTTTTAAACAAATTATAATTTGCATATTCTAGGTAATTTGCATCTGCACAGCCTGTGCTTTGAGTCCTGTCCTAGGCTATTTGAATTCAGGTAAGTGGGCAGACAAACAGCACAATGCATCAAGTCTTGTGATTAAAAATGAGCAGCCAAACACTGTTTATAAAGTGCCCATGAACTTTTATAGTGATCTACCAAGGGTCATGCTGGCTCTCGGAGTTATAATTGGTATGCTCAAAGAAAAGCCACCTTGTCAGTGATAAGGATGTAATAAATGAAGGGAGGTGGAACCAAAAAAATAATTATATTTGTGGACTTCAAAATTATTATTTTATTAGAATATAAATTAAGTCACCCTGAAGATGTAGAACTTTATTACTGTATGTGATCAACTTTGATTATATGTAATCATAAGTTGCTGAGATGTAATGTAATGTTTGAACCAGTATTTTTTTCTTTAGGTTTTAATTAAACATGATCCTAATATAGGATTAACAACCAAGGCATGAAATCACACTTTAGAACATGATCAAACAAAATATTTGCATAATTAATCAGGCAATAAACATCCATTGCAATTAATTAGTACAGGTCAAAAATAAAGCCACGAGAGAATTTTAGTATAATTTTAAGTACTTTATATTCATAACAATCCTTTTAAAATATCATTTTATATTTTTGAAGTTAATCTTTAAGATCATTTTTTGTTTGTGACCAATAGTTTTATAGTTTTACAAGAGTAAATAATTCCTCCTTTCCTCACTCCTTTGTTTTTTTTTTTTTTTTTTTTTTTTTTTGACACAGGGTCTCACTCTGCTGCCAAGGCTGGTGTGCAATGGCATGATCAGGGCTTACCACAGTTTTGACTTTCTGGTCTCAAGCAATCCTCCCAACACAGCCTTCTAAGTAGCTGGGACCATAGGCATGTGCCACCATACTTGGCTAACTTCTATTTTTATTTTTATTTTTAGATATGGGGTTCCCTATGTTGCCCAGGCTGGTGTTGAACTACTGGCCTCAAGCGATCCTCCTGCCTTGGGATTTTAAACTGTTGGGATTACAGAAATGAGCCACCACAATCAGCCTGAATACTCTTCTGTCATTAAAAAATATGTTCAGTAATAATCTAATCAATATGACACTGTCTTTACCACATCAGTTTCTTTACAGGGCTCAGATGAGACATTAGAAAAAAAATATTGATGTGTTTTCATTGTCAATCCCACTGCCACATCAGCAGCCTTTTCCCCTGCTCTAGATAGCCTAGACAGCCTATTTCACTTTTCTGCTTAAGTCTTGACTGCATTCAAGCTAGTGTGTGTGTATTATTTACAACTTAAAAGTATATTTTAAGTCAGAGTACCTTTCTTATAGTGTGTTCCAAAATAAAGGGTTCATATTAAAAACACTTAAGATAATTACAATATAATTAATAATATTGTACTTTAATTTTCATTTAAAATTTAAAGTATATTTCAAAGAAAGGGTAAAATTAAGTTAAAAATTACCCATAATGGCAGTAAGCTGTTCTGAGAGAAAACTGGTAAAATGTGTTGTTCAACGTGTAATGGTGTTCACATTGCAGCTTGTATGGTGAAATTCACCTATTCAACTGACTTTATTCCTTAAGAATATACTCTCAGGAGAGATAGATAGTTCTTTCATGAATTCACTATTCATTTAACAGCTTGTTATCTAGTGAAAAAGACAGAAATTAATTACTACCCAGTTAAATACAAAATTACAATTTAAACTAATCATAATAAAATGAAAGTTTCTTCTAGATTCTATCAGTGATTTTTGCATTCATCTTAAAGTAAATAATTATTTTTAAAATCCCTAACATAGTAGATACTCATAAAAAGATTTTATCTTATGAATAACATGTTGCTTATTTTTACAGTCTTAAACAGAAATATGTTTCATAAATATATGTAGTACATTATTTCTGTTTAGAACAGGTTTAACATTTTTGTATAGATGTTTTAATATTACAAATAGTATTAACATATTTCAGGATTTCAGGATAGTTACTGTATTTGTAAATTTCACTATCTCTATGATTTGCAAATTCATACATACCATTGAAATTATTTTTTTCTGAATGTGACAGAGCTTCAGGAAATTCCTAATAGTTATATATGTATACATAAAAGTCAGATTTTAATTCTAGAATATTATTTATTTTATTTTGTTTCATGAAAAAACAAAACTGGAGTCTTGGTAATTTAAGTTTTTTCTTTTAATGTTAAATTTAGATTTTGCAATTCATGTGACAATTGCAAATACTTATTTAGAATTTCGCAAGACCATTGGCAATGCTCGTTAAGTCTAGGGAAAGATTTTAACAGTCTTCATTTAATTTTAATAACCATAATATTCTCTAAATATATTGGGATCCTGGATAAAGTATTTATTGGGAAAATGGATAAGTAACATTATTAAATAACATTTTAAATATTTCCTATTAAATACATACATACAATGAAATAATTCTAATCTCATTTTTATCCCTTTCTCCCATCAAACCTTCCAGCTATTTTCATCTGTTATACTTTCCGTTTCTATCTCCCGCTTTGATTTGGAACCCATTTAGAAAGATGAAAAAATATAATGACCTCTCATGCATTTATAGAAACAAGTGAATGTGTTTATTAGATAATAAAAGAATGGAATTGTAAATTTAACCAGAACTATAGCTATGAATATCACTGTGAAGAATAAAAGCTTTTGTTTCACTCAACAGCAGCTCACAATAGATTGTTTTACCAAAAATTTTTTTTCCCTCAGAAAGCATTGAATACATGAATGCTATCTCTAATAAAAGGCATTGTGATAACTTCAGGTATAATTGTCATCTATTTTCTTGCACCTATTTTCTTCTTTTTCCCATTCTTCCCCATTTATATGCCACTCTTTCTATAAAAATAGAATTCAACCTGAACACTCCTCCAAGTACTCAAAAAATAATGTGTAAATTTGCAAAAGCAATAAGTTAATCTCAAAATACAGGTATCAACTATAGATGTGATAGGGATTTTTAAATAAATTCTACGGCAATTCTAGCAGAGAAAGTAAGCAACAAAAACAAGAGACTGTCTTGTGTGAAGTCATATTTATAATCTGATCTGAAGAATTGAACATACATATCACAAAATCTGGCAGTTTCTCAAACTACTTGGCTTTATATTCAAGCTCTTTCAACACTTGAATAAGCATCACAAAATTAATACATCCCAAACCAATCTCTCAATACTATTTCCAAAAAGAACCTATTTCTTTCACAATAATTAACATCTTAGTAAATGACAACTTTGTTCTTCCAGGTGCTCAGGCTTTTTCACACCCCCTCATGTAATTTATTAGCCAATTCTATAAATGCTCTCTTCAAAATATATCCAACACCTATTCTCACTGCTACATTGCTACCACACAGTTTCACATTGCTCTCCATTTCTTCTGTAATTTCTTCCCAACCAATCTCTGTGATTCTCTCCTACCCTGATCTAGCAGCTATAGGGCCCTTTAGAAACATAAGACAAATGACAATATTTTATTTTTCCTTTTTTGTGACAACATTAAGTGAAATAGCCAGGCACAGAAAGACAAGTACTGTATGTCCTCACCCATATGTGGAATCTAAAAAAGTTCATGCCATAGAAGCAGAATAGAATGGTGGTTACCAGAGGCTGGGGTAGTTGGGATGGATGGGGGGAAGGGGAAATGTTGGTCAAAGGATACATAGTTGTAGTTAAGTAGGAGGAATAAGTTCAATAAATCTATCATACAGCATGGTGTCTATAAGTTAATGTCAATACTGTATTCTCAAAAAACCCAAAATAATGGATGTTAAGCCTTCTCACCATAAAATTGCTAACCATGTGAGGTACCACATTTGTTAATTAGCTAGATTTTACTGTTCCGCAATGTATATGTACTTCAAAATGTCACGTTGCACATAATACATATATACAACTTTATCTGTAACAGGCAGATCATGTAATTCGTTTTTACAAACCCACCAGAGCTTTCAGTTCATTCAGAGACAAGACCTTCTAATGGTTAATAATATCCTACATGATCACTCTGAATACAACTTTTTGACATTTGCCTCTTCATATACTTTGTTCCTACCACAACAACCTCTGAATTCTTGCAACTCACCCAAGCAATGGCCCTATTATGAGCCTTTCCAGCAGATCATTTCTTTGCTTGAAGCTTCTTCCCTCACACCTCCCTATGATATACTGCCTTGCTTCTTATAACTCTCTGCTCAAATCTCAGTCCCTTAGTAGATCTTTCCGAACTTTATTTAGCACCCCACACATATTTTATCTTGCTTTCCCTTCCTGATTTTTTTCCCTGTGTTTTCATCACAATATGAAAATTTCATAAGAGAAGGAATTTTTGTATTTTATCCACTACTATATATGCTGGTCTTAGAAAATATCTAATCATCCAAGTGTTCAGTAAATATATCTTGAATAAATAAAAATGTTTATATTTTAAATGACATAAAGGTAGCTTTAAAGAAAATAAAAATGTAAGAGTTTTCATTATACTGTTTTACCTTCCTATTACTCTCACGGTAATTAAATATAGATAATTACTTATAAATATATTTGCTGTTCTGAGATTTTTATGTCATCTTGACAGCAAGATAGATACCATGAAAAGAGAAGAAGGAAAGAAGCTGGGTTTCATTAACGTAAATAAATCTAATGATGAATGTAATATAAATACATTTAAAATTTAAAGGGTATAATTTTAAAAATGAAACATGTATGCCTTAACCATACTCTGAAAAAGATGATGAACTGAAATCACCTGTGGTTGACTATATGACTAGGGATCTATTTTTTAGGGATCTATTTTTCTCTTTAGTAAGTCTTTTTATTTTTCAATATTGAATACAAACCAACATATTCAAGGTTCAAAAGAGATTTGTTTTTGCTTGTTTTTCCTCTGCATGTCTCTATTTAGTAATTTTCCTGTGTTAATTTAAGTATTATAAATATATTTTGAAGTAAGCTTTCAACAATATATATGTCAACTTCACTTAGTGGATCAATTAGAAGATTTTTAAAGAGTGGCAGAGATTATAGCAGAGATTATAGTTACAGATAGTCTAACTCAAAGTGAGAAGAAAAGAGTAATTTTTTTAAAAAATAAACTAAGATGCTAAAAAGAACCAAGAAACTAAAAATTGAAATGTAATGACACATATGACATGCTCTTTTATATATCCTATATTGTGTTAAATCTTTCAATTCAACAAATTTACTTTTGGCTTTTCTAGGAAGTACTTTTCTGTCTATTCCCATGATGAAGATTTCATCAGATTTCCTTAGGGATTTGGATTCCTTATCAGAGAATTCCATGTGAAGTGATATGGAAAGGTTTCCAGGATTATTTAAAAAACAAGCAAACACAAAAATCCTTCACAACAGTGTGTCCAGAATGCAATATTTTGTGTAAGAAAAGGAAAAATAAGACTATATATTTGTATGTGTCCAGAATGCAATATTTTGTGTAAGAAAAGGAAAAATAAGACTATATATTTGTATATCATTTGCATGAAGATACTAGAAGGATACTCAAAAATAACAAAAATGACTTGCTATGTTTCAAAAGGGATTAATGTTTATGGGAGCAGAGGTGGAGACAGACATATCAGTGGAAAATTTGTATACCATTTAACTTTTAAAACATGAATATATCACTTAAAAATAATTTTAAAAGCCCTCCATATAATATTATATACTTTCTCTTGGTACTGGAAACAGTAGTTGAATTTGATACACTTTTTAAAAATGTAACTAAACAGCTCTTCAATTTGTTATGTTTTAATTGTTTACAGTCATGGTATTCTGCTTGGAGCAGGGTAGTGGCATAAAGCGCAGGAAGTAATTTTGAGCAATTTCTTACTTTATAAATGATAGATACATATCAGTGACTCAATTGTCTTTATTAATTAATTGAAAATTAATAAGGTCAGAATACTTTTATAGTAATAACATTTGAAAATGAACACATCTAAATGAACTATTACTAACTTTTTAATTTTTTTTAGATAAGGGGTAGAGATGAGACAGAACTTATCAGTAATCATAAAAGAAAACTTATGAAATAGTTGACTTTATTTTTTTAAATATTCAACAAGGTGATTCACATGACCCTTTAAGTGAAGATTCACACTGCTTCTCACTTTTTGCCACTAAAATAGGACAGATTTTATCTCTGATTTGGAAATTCATGAAATTACATTCCTGTAAAACAGCAGAAAAAAATAATTCCATATATTTGCCAACACTTATCTTTTGTCTTTTACAAAATAGACATTCTAATAGGTGAAAGGTGATATCTTGCTGTGATGTTAATTTTCATTTATTCAATGACTAGTAATGCTGAGTATTTTTTCATATATCTATTTGCAATCACATCATGGAAAATGGGGTTTCCATCCCCTTAAGCATTTATTCTTTGTGTTAGAAACAATCCAATTATGCTCTTTTCATTCTCTTAAAATGTAAGATTAAATTATTATGACTATGGTTGTGGGGATTCAGTCTGGCTAGTGGGAGAAATCTTAGTTATAGAGAATACACAAAAATCCTTTTGGAAGGCGTAAGGGTTTTTACTATAGTTCTTGGCTGAAGGTAGCCTTGTCCCCTAAGTCAAATAAAGTAGAGTGGAAACAAAGGAATGGTGGGGGAGTTTGCCTGACTAACTTGTTTACTCATGTGGTTCTATAAACGAACCCTTACTCATTCTGGATGGCTCTCTTCGGGGGAGGTCGACCAGGGATATCCCCCACTAATGGTGTTTGCTTTAGGCCTCAGAACCTGGCCTTTAATCTCTACCCTCTAGCAGTGTTGACTCAAAGCCTTTGTCATATAACGTGTGCTGAATAAAGGCCAGCAAGGCCAGTGTGTCAGGGCCAGCAGCTGCTATCTCTTTGCAGCATTCTCTTCGAGTGTCTCTCAGTGGCCTGGACACCCCAGCACACTCACACACTGAATACTGTATCTGAGTGAATTTATGCATCTGTCATCAAGTCACCATCCTTCTACTCTCTATCTCCATGAATTCAATTGTTTTGATTTTTAGATCCCACAAATAAGAGAGAGTAGGCAGTGTTTGTCTTTCTGTGTCTGGCTTATTTCACATAACATAGCAATCTCCAGTTTCATCCATGCTGTTGCAAATGACAGGATCTCATTCTTTTTTACGGCTAAATAGTACTCCATTGTGTATAAGTACCACGTTTTTTTAAATCCATTTGTCTGTTGGTAGATGATTAGGTTGCTTCCCAATCTTGGTTATTGTGAATACACTGCAACAAACAGGAGATGCAGATATTTCCTCCATATTAATTTCCTTCATTTGGGGTATATGCTTAGCAGTGGGATTTCAGGATCATATAGTCACTCTATTTCTGTTCTTTTGAGGAAATGCCAAACTGTTCTCCATAGTGGTTGTACTAATTTACATTCCCACCTACAGTATATAAGGCTATTCTTTTCTTCATATCCTTTCCAGCATTTGTTATTCCCTGTATTTTGGATAGAGCCATTTTAATTGTGGTAAGCAGATAACTCATTATAGTTTTCCTTTACATTTCTCTGATGATCAGTGATGCTGAGCACCTTTTTATATACCTGTTTTCCATTTGTATATCTTCTTTTGAGAATGGTCTATTCAAATATTTCTCCCTTTTCATTGGATTATTAGGCTTTTTCTTTCCTTTAGAATTATTTGAGCTCCTTATATATTCTGGTTATTAATCCCTTGTCAGATGAGTAGTTTGCAAATATTTTTTCTCTAATTCTGTGTGTTGTCTCTTCACTTTTGTGATTGTTTCCTTTGCTATGCAGAAGCTTTTTAACTTGAGGTAGTCCATTTGTCATTTTTTTTTTTTTTTTTGCTTTGGTTGTCTATGATTATGGGATATTACTCAAGAAATTTTCACCCAGTCCAATGTCCTGAAAAGTTTTCCCAATGTTTTCTTGTAGTAGTTTCACACTTTGAGGTCTAGGTTTGAGTCTTTAATATATTTTAATTTGATTTGATTTTTGTATGTGGCAAGAGACCAGATGTAGTTTAATTCTTCTGCATATGGATATCCAGTATTCCCAGAATCTTTTCTTGAAACTTTCTCTTCCCCATTGTAAGTTTTTGACAATTTTGTCAAAGATGAGTTCACTATAGGTATGTAGATTTGTTTCTTGATTCTCTGTTCTGTTCCGTTGGTCTTTGTGTCTATTTATATGCCAGTACCATGTCAGCATGGTACTATGGCTCTGTAGTATAATCTGAAATTTTGGTTACTATAGCTCTGTAGTATAATTTGAAATTAGGTAAAGTGATTCCTTCAATTTTGTTCTTTTTGCTTAGGATAGTTTTGTCTATTTGGGGTCTTTTGTCATTCCAGATAAATTTTAAAATTTTTTCTGTATCTATAAAGAATGTCATTAGTAATAACAGGAATTGCATTTTACCTGTAGATTATTTTGGGTAGTATGGATATTTTAACAATATTGATTCTTCCAATCCATTAACATGGAATATCTTTCCATTTTTTGTGTCATCTATAATTTCTTTTGTAAGTCTTTAATAGTTTTCATTATAGACATCTTTCATTTATTTGGTTAAGTTAATTCCTAGGTATTTTATTTTATTTCTGGGTATTGTAAATAAGATTACATTTTTCTTTCTTTTTTAGGTTGTTCACTATTGACATGTAGAAATGCTACTGATTTTTGTAGCATTTCTACAAAATTGGTTTTGTGTCCTACAACTATAATGAATTTGTTTAACTACTGACTTATAAGTAGTTAAAAACTACTTATAAGTCAGTTGATGGAGATTTTAGGTTTTCCAAATATGAGATCACATCATCTGCAAAAAATGATAATTTGACTTCTTCATTTCCAATTTGGATGCTCTTTATTTCTTTCTCTTGTCTTATTGCTCCAGCTAGGACTACCAGTTTTATGTTGAATAACAGTGGTGACAGTGGACATATTTGTTGTGTTTTATATCTTTGAGGAAATGCTTTCAGTTTTTTCCCATTCAGTATGATACTATTTGTGGGTCTGTTTTATATGGCTTTTATTATGTTTAGTTATATTACTTCTATATAAGTTTTCTTGTGGATTTTTATCATAAGGGATGTTGAATTTTATCAAATGTTTTCAGCATCAATTGAAATGACTGTATGGTTTTTATACTTTATTCTGTTGATATGATGTGTCACATTCATTGATTTGCATATGTTGAACCATCCTTGCATCCCTAGGATAAATTTCACTTTGTCATGATGAATGAACTTTTTAATGTGTTGTTGAATTCAGTTTGCTAGTACTTTGTTGAGGATTTTTGCATCAATATCCATTGGAAATATTGTCCTATTTTTTTTAATATGTCTGATTTTGGTATCAGGGTAATGCTGGCCTTGTAGAATGAATTTGGAGGTATGCCCTCCTCTATTTTTTGGAATAGTTTAAATAGAATTAGTATTAGTTCTTTAAATGTTTTGCAGAATTCAGGAGTTGCACCATTGGGTATCAGGTTTTACTTTACTGGGAAACTTTCTATTACAGCTTCAATCTCATCACTTGTTATTGGTCTGGGCACATTTTGAATTTCTTCATGGTTCAATCTTGGTAGGTTGCATGTGTCTAGAAATGTATGAATTTTCTCTAAATTTCCAATTTACTGGCATATAGCAGCCACTAATAATACTTTGACTTTCTGTGGTGTCACTTGTAGTGTTACCTTTTTCATCTCTGATATCATTTATTTGATCTCCCTTTTTTCCTTCATTCGTTTGGCTAAAGGTTTGTCAATTTTGTTAAACTTTTCACAAAACCAACTTTTTTGTTTCATTTATCTTTTGTTTTGTTTTCTTCATTTCAAATCTATTGTTTTTTCCTCCTCTAATTTCTTTTCTTCTACTAGATTGGTCCCTAGTGTCTTATTTGTATGTTGGGTGAGGTCTTGTTTTCCTGAATGATCTTGATGCTTGTTGATGTTCAGTGTCAGGGCATCAAAAATTTAGGTATTTATTGTAGTCTCCATAGTCTGGGGTTGTTTGTGCTTGTTCCTGAGAAGGCTTTCCAAGTATTAAAAGAGACTGGGATCCTAAGCCCAATAATACTGTGGTTTTGCAGACTCATGTAAGCACTATCTTGGAAGTCCTGGATATCTGGAAGAGTTCTCTGGATTACCAGACAGAGTCTCTTGTTCTTTTCTCTTGCTTTCTCCCAAACATAGTCTCTTTCTCTGTGTGCTGAGATGCCTGAAACTAAGCTTGTGATGATGCAAACACTCCTGTGGCCACCATCACTGGGACTTGGCTGTGTCAGACCTGAAGCCAGCATAGCACTGGGTCTTGCCTAAGGCCCTCTATAACCACTACCTGGCTACCATCTATGTTTACTCAAGTCCCTAGGCCACTATAATTAGCAGATTGCAAAGCCAACCAGGTTTGTGCCTTTCCCTTCAGGTTGGTGATTCTCTCAGGCCCTTTAGCAGGTCATCATCCTGTCCTGGAGCCAGGGATTAGATTTAAACACCTTTGAAATAACTGGCATTCTAGTTGTCTATGGTTAAGCTGGCACTCAAACCATAATACAAAGTCCTACACACTCTTCCCTTCTCTCTCCACAGGCTTAGGAGCCTCTGCTGTCACTACCACCAATATCCATGGGTGATTCTGCCAGGCCACTGTCAGTGTTCACTTAAAGCTCATTCACCTTGGGGTGAATGCTGCCAGTCCTAGGATTCATAATTCAAGTCAATGGACTCTTTTGTGGCCCAAGGCAGGTCCAGAAATGCTGTTGAAGAGCCTAGGCCTGGAAAGGGGGACCCCAAGAGTCCAATTACTTCCCTACCCGACGGCGGCTGAGCTGGTATCTAAGGTACAACAGAAAGTCCCCTTTACATTTTTATCCACTTTTCTCAAACTGAAGTAGTCTTTCACTGTACCCAAGACAGCTGGATATGTGCTGGGTCACACTTGAAGTCATCATGTCTTAGAGCCCAAGGCCCAGAGTACACCCTGGGTATTACTGCTGGCTATTCAGGGCCCAAGGGCTCTTTGGTAAGCAGCTGATGAAACCTGCCAGGACTGGGTCCTTCCCTTCAAGGCAGTGGATTCTCTTTGGGGTCAGTGTTGGTCTAGAAATGTCAACCAGAAGCTAGGCTCCGGAATACAACCTCAAAACTCTGCCTAGTGCCTTATCCTCCTGTGGCTGAGCTGGTATTCAAGATGCAAGACAAAGTCCTCTTCACTCTTCACTCTCCTCTCCTTAAGCAGAAGGAAGAAGTCACTTTTGTTACCATGAGCTGTACTACCTGGCATTGGGGGGAGGGGTGGCGCTAGCACTCCTTTAGCTACCCTAGTTGATGTCTCCCTAGGCCGCACTGCCCTCATCCACTGGCTCTGAGCCCAGCCAAGCACTAGGAGTTGTCCAGGAATGCAGTCCTTGAGTCTAGACTGCCTTTCCAGTTTATCTAGGACCCCAGAGCACTTTGGCCAGTGGTGGTGAGGCTTGCCAAGTAACTCAAGGTGCAACTGTTGAGAGGGGTGATTCCTCTCCTGCTAGGTCTGGTCCAAATGCAAGTAACTCAAGGTGCAACTGTTGAGATGGGTGATTCCCCCTCTGGCTAGGTCTGGTCCAAATATTCCCTCTGTATGTGAGTGCTGTAAACCCTGCACGGCTTTGCTCTCTGCTATGACAGGGCAGCACTGAGTTCAGTGTAAAGTCACCCAGTCACTGCTATATCCCATGTGCACAGACTCTCTGTGCTGTAGGGCTGTTGCCAGGGTCTGGGGGCTTGCTGTCATCACCAATTCAAGACTGTCTCTCCTATCCTCTTCAATGCCTCTTTCATCAGTACAAAGTTAAAACCGGGTATTGTGATTGCTCATCTGGTTTTTGTTTTTTGTTATGGTGCTTTTCTGTGTGCAGACAGTTGTAAAATGTGGTGTCCCTGTGGGGAGGACAAACAGTGTAGGCTTTTATTCCATCATCTTGCTCTGCCCTCTGCTTGCTTCTAAATCTGGGTATTTGTTTTCTTGCTACAAGTTGTTTGTGCTTCTTATATATTTTATCCCTTTATCAGATATATATGGCTTGCAAATATATTTTCCCAATCTGTAGGGTGTTTTTTTCTTTTTTACTCTGTTAGCCCATTTAGCCTGAGGTTGCAACTTTTTGAATTTTTGCAATCAGACCTTGCAGATGACCTTGAGCAGCAGGATATAAATAACTCCCACATGCTTATCATTCCAATAATGGAACACTAGGCATAAATGGATTGTTTCCTTTTCTTTGCAAAAGCTTTTTAGTTTGGTGCAATCTCATTTCTTTGGTTTTGCTTTGTTGCAGATATTTTTAAGTCACATCAAAAAATCATTGCTCAGACCAATGTTAGAGAGCTTTTCCCTTATGTTTTCTTCTAATAGATTTATAGTTTCAGTTTTAGGTCTGAGTATTCTAAGTTGATTTTTGTATATAGTGTGAAATAAGGTCCAATTTTATAGTTTTGCATGTGGATGTCCAGTTTTCTCAACACAGTTTATTGAAGAAACTGTCCTTTCACCATTGTGTGTTCTTGGCACTTTTGTTGAAAATCAACTGATTGTAAATGTGTGGTTTTATTTCTGATGCTCTATCCTTTTGCATTGATCAATGCATCAGTTTTATGACAGTATCATGTTATTTTGAATACTATACTTTTGTAATATATTTTGTTTTCAGTGTTTATGGGTACAGAATATTTGTACATATTTATGAGATACATGTGCTATGTTGATAGAAGCATACATTGTCTAATGACAAAATCAGGGCAATTTAGAAATCTATCACCTCAAATATTTATCATTTCTTTATGTTGGGAATATTCCAAATCCACTTCTCTAGTTATTTTGAAATATACAATAAATTGTTTATAGTAGTTATGCTATTTTCTAGAAAACACTAGATCTTAATTCTACTAAGTGTATATTTGTACCCATTAGCCAACTTCTCTTCATCCTTCCCCATTCCGTTCCCTGTCTCTGGTACCACAGAACTAGTCTCTATCTTCATGAAATTCACTATTTTAGCTCCCACATATAAGTGAGAACACGCAATATTTGACATTCTGTGCTTGGCTTATTTCACTTAACATAATGACCTCTAGTTCCATTCATGTTGCTGCAAATTATGAAATTTTATTTTTTCTGACTGAATTTTTCATTCTTTACATATGCCAAATTTCCTTTATTCATTCATCTGTCATTGGATATATAGATTGCTTCCATATCTTGGTTATTGGGAATAGTAGCATTGCAATAAAGATGGGGGTATAGATATCTTCTTGATATTCTGATTTCCTTTCTTTTGGATATATACATAGCAGGGGAATTGTTGGATCACACAGTAGTTCTATTTTTAGTTTTAGATTAACCTCCTTACTGTTTTATAGTAGTTGCACTACTTTATATTCCCACCAAGAGTGTATGACTTTTCTCTTTCTCTGCATTCTCACCATCATATCTTATTTTTTTCTCTTTTTAATAGTAATTTCAACTCTGGGGGGGGTCAGATAACATCTCGTTGTTTGGATTTGTATTTCTCTAATGATCAGTGATGCTGAGCATTTTTACACATACTTGTTGGCTATTTGTGTGTCTTTTCTTTTTTTTATTTTTATTTTTATTTTTATTTTTATTTTTTATTTTTTTGAAACAAAGTTTCACTCTTGTTGCCCAGGCTGGAGTGCAATGGCACAATCTCGGCTGGCTCAGCTCACTCTAACCTCCGCCTCCCAGGTTCAAGCGATCCAGCTGCCTCAGTCTCCTGAGTAACTGGGATTACAGGTGCCCGCCACCACACCCAGCTAATTTTTGTATTTTTAGTAGAGACGGGGTTTCACCATGTTGGCCAGGCTGGTCTTGAACTCCTGACCTCAGGTGATCTGCCTGCCTTGGCCTCCCAAAGTGTGGGGATTACAGGTGTGAGCCATTGCGCCCAGCCTGTGTGTCTTTTCTTGATAAATGTTTATTCAAATCTTTTGCTCATTTTCAATTAGATTATTTGCTGTTTTTTGTTTGTTTATTGTTTTATTTGCTATTTAGTTGTTTGATTTCCTTATATATTCCAGTTAGACACTTCCAGCTTTGTCTTTTTTGCTCAAGACTCCTTTGGTTATTTCAGGTCTTTTGTGGCAATACACCAATTTTAGGTTGTTATACCAGTTTTTTCTGTGAAAAATGACATTGAAAATTTGATAGCCATTTTATTCAATCTTTGGATCATATCAGATAGTATAGACATTTTAACATTGTTATTTCTTCCAATCCATGAACATGAGCTATCTTTTAAGGATAAATGTTTTAAACATTTTTCAGCTTTTATTTCTTTTATAGCAAAGTATTAAAAGAATGTTTGTCCTCAGTGTATTTGAGAATTTACTTAATGGATGAATTACATCTTGAGATCAAAAAATTGAAATAGCTGCTTAAGGATAAAAGTATTATTTGACCTTAAAAACACCACACACATACAGTTTTACTTGTGTCACTACTGCTGCTAGTATAGTCTCAACTACTCATATAAATTGCAACATTTACCAAAAGTAGCTAATTCCTATTTCACAGAGGGCCATGGATAATTCAGAACTGCCTGCAATATAAGTGTTTAGCAGACTATCAAAGTACTTCGACACACAGTAGTTTTAACTGACAAATATTGACCTTAATTATGTAAATGCAGATTCTTAAAGTATTTCAGAGCTAACAATTACTGAAAGAAGAAATTTTTCTTTAGCACAGTTAAAGTATACAAAATGCAATTTAGTTATATCCTGGGAATTTCAGAAATATTTCATTTAACTAACTGCCTAATTATCTTTATAAACAAATCAAAATCGATATTTAGGAGATATTACAATCAATGTTATTTATCTTATAAATCAAATACTTTCTAGAAAAAGAAAATATTTTATACCTACCCAAGAGGTAAACAACTCAATGAATTACAGACACAGACATAAAAACTATAGCTTATAGTGTCAGTTCTACAATTTCAGGAGTAGTAGGTCAAGAGTAAAAACAGAAACACATGCATCTACTCCATATTTTAAAGCCTCTTTCTCTCAATAGTCTTAAAATTCTTAAATATTTGAGTTTAAAACAGATAAATAGATAAACAAATGCAAAGGATTAACAAACTAGGTCTTTATTGTCTCTCATCCGACAGATTACTATTATCTATCCACAGAGATCATCAAATAGTTTGGATCATAAAATCAAATTCCCAATTACTGTAGCAACCAAGGGGAAAATCTTACTACACATGCATGAATAAGAAAACACAATAAAACATATAATCCGTGAAGTGGAAAAGATTTTCTAAAGGAACAGAGAGTTATAAAAGTTAAGGTTCTTGCTTAACTTTTATAACTCTCTGTTCCTTTAGAATTTTTTTCCACTTCACTGATTAAAATTGTATCTAGGTCTAAGTTATTACGAGTAACACTTCCCTGACAGTGTAGTTTACCTCTCTCTGTCAGGCAAATATTTTCAGCATCTCAGTAGATAAGCTCCCAAACTGTTAAAATATTTTAAAGGTAACACCATAATGTTCATAAAAATATACATTTGAAATTAGCCCAATTGTCTCATAGAATTTATATTTAGCATCTCTTTGAAATTGGCCCTCCTGGTTTTAAAGATGGAAACTTACATTTGTTTTGTCTGAGTTTCTTCCTCCAGAAATTGACCCTCAGGTCTCACAGAAGTATTAAGGAACTGAAACTCACCACATGACCAGATCCAGACAATGAGATACCAGACTCCTCATTCATCATGATTGCCTCCTTAGCCCTCCCTAATTCCTGTTTTCATTTCTTTTTGCTATATATACACCCAGTTTTAGTTGGTTGGGGGAGACAAATTTGAGACTTATCTCCAGTGTCCTTGATGACCTCACCTGATTAAAGCCGTTCTTCCCTATACTCATTGTCTCAGTGATTGGCTTTCCATATGATGAGCAACAGGACCTAGACCAAATCCCTGGTATCTCGCAACAAATTGAACATTTATCCAAGAGTTACTTTTTTCCATTAAGAGAGACCCAGTTCAAAAGTGTATCCAAGGAATACACACATACAAAGGTAATCAAAATGCTAATTACATCTTCACTGAAACCTTTCATTTGAATTTTTAAAATAACTATTGACGGTACCATAAACTCTTTAAGGTACTTCTTTCTCCAAAGTTTGCAAAATAATTAAAGAGAATAAAAGATTCAGATTCTTACAGATTCTTATATTATCAGATTACTCTGAGAGGACCCTCTAGATCTAAACAATGCCTTGCATCTCACTGAAAGGATACCTATTTAGCTTTTTACTTTTTTCAAACTATTTATCTTTTTTTTTTTTCCTGACACAAGATCTTTCAAAAAAAGGAGTTCTGAATCCGTTAATTGGCTTGCATCTGAGAATTGGGTATGAAATTTTGAAGCCCTTTTACAGCAATTCAAATCAGGTGTATGCCCAGAATTTTAGAGTAGGCAGATAGCTAGAAATGAACAGTGGGGGAGCTCCTGAGAAAGGAAACATCTGGGAAGGTTCGCTGGAGGACCACCCCAAATTTGCATATTAATAGCATCTCTACTGCTGGAGTAGGTGGGTACTTAGTGAAATGTGGGTACGAGGAAGAGGTAGCTACATGGAAAGAACTGCCACAAGACACCTCTTAAGACACTCCAATAATCATTCATTCTGCAATTAAACTATCAGAACATCACTAGCTTCATTGATAAGAAGGGCATCCTAAGAGAAACCTGGCACTTTAATCTGTAATATGTACAGATTAGGGCAAAGAAGGAAATTCCAAAGAGATACTCAGGTGGAAAAGGTATAGATTTGACTGCTATACAACCTTCCTAGGGTGCAGGGCCGCCATCAGACAGGATTCATAGTAAATCACTGGGCCGGGGCGTGCGCATAACCAACAGTAAGGAGAGTCCCACAAGCCTGGGGAAAGGGGCGGGGCACAGGCGAGGACGTAAGCAGGAGCAGGAAAACTACAGAAAGGAAAAAGGTAGAAATCTGAGACAGAGGCAGGAATCTGAATGTCCAACATAATAAGACTCCCTGCACAGGACCCTCGGAACTGTTTTTCCACAGGATTAGCCCTCTCCTTCCTTGGGGCATACTCCTTTTTTTTTTTTTTTTTTTTTTTTTTTTTTTTTTTTTTTTTTTTTTTTTTCCTGCAATAAGCTTTTTACACTATATTTCTTTAGGTAAAGTTTCCTATCTTTGTACTGTCTCTTGGTCAAAAGTTTTCTTCCAAGTTAGACTAGACTTGGAACCCTTGTTCTCCCCGTTAACAAGAAGATCTAGAATTCTTCCATTTTCTACATAATTCATGTAGTCCCTTAGCAGACTGCCCATCTGTTTGATTCCTTGGGGCCCTGAAATGAGTCAGCCATCCTTACAGACTGCGGAGAAAAGAACACAATCTGGTTACCCACATCACTGTGGCTTATTAGGCCAACCACTCCCATCTAGTGCTGGAGGTTTAACACCTGCTGCTCACACTCACCCATGTCTGGGATCCTGTTGTTTCCATGAAATCAGAAACCCTACATCTTACGTCTTTGAAGTGTCTTATATTTTTCTATGTTGCTAAGGAAAGATACTACAAAAAAAACAAACGAAACCAAAACAAAACAAAAACATTCTACAAGGATGCTATTGGTCCTTCCTCATATATATATATATATATATCTTTTTATATAGATTATATAGATTTCTGTTTATTTTTTTCCTATTGTTGGTTTTAGGTCTAGCAGCTAATTTATATAGGGCATCTAATGTGTTATTACAAAAAATAAACTTCTCTCTGATTCAGTTATCTCCGTTTTTTTTCTTCTGTAGATTGTCATTTTTTCAAAATGTTATTTTTACTTGATTTTTCTATGATAATTACTTAGCTTATTAATGCTTTGCTAACTTATGACAGTATTTCTCTCCTAGAGGTTTTATTTTTTTCTTGTTGTTATTGCCTTTTCTTATTGAGTCATCAATCTTCTGTGTCATGGTATATAGAGTATTAATGCCTTTGCTTGTACAAATTAGCAATTCAAAATTATATGATTTTTTAACTCTAGATCTTTTCCAAAATGTTTGCTACTAAACTATTACTGCTATTTCTCTGTTTTGTTTTTTTTTTCCAGCTAAGTAAAGGATATTATTAAAAAACCCTTGGGTTATTCAGATAGAAGTATATTATAAAAAGAAAAGCCTGTTTATATTTGGAGATTATAATTTCAAAATAAAGAATTTATTGGTTCATGCTACCTGAATTTAATCTTATAGAATTGTACATTGCCACTGTTTCCATATCCCAAAGTACTTTAGAATGTTTCTTGCCACTTATGGCTTGCTTACAGTCAATACAGTAATCTTAAGTAAATGGTTTTGCAGGACATTAAGAGGTTTTATAATCTTTGTCTGTAATTTCAACTATTTCTGTTAATTATCATTAAAGAATAAAAGCTGCTTCATCGCTGATGCAATCAGAATATTACATGCTGGTTATGAAGTGGTTACGACATTGCATGTAAGCAGCTTACATCTGAAAGCAAGGATGTAACTGCTATATGAAAGTTTTAATACCACAGGCCCTAATCTTTTAATGGTATATACAGTAATGTGTCATTTAATGATGGGGATACATTCTGAGAAATGCCTCATTAGGTGATTTTGTCATCGTGTGAACATAATAGAGTGTACTTACACAAACCTGGAGGTATGGCCTATTTGACATATGAGCTATATGACATAGCCTATTGCTTCTAGGATACAAATTTGTACATCATGTCACTCTATGATACTGTAGGCAGCTGTAACCCTAAAATGGCAATTATTTATATATCTAAACATTTAGGAAAAGTACAGTAAAAATATACTATTATAACGTTATGGAATCACAGTTATATATGTGGCCTGCCATTGACCAAAGCATCTTATGTGGTGCCTAACTATATAGAGAACATAAAAATGCAAAGATAAAAGTAATTTTTTTAATGACACAATAAAGATCAGAGCTAGTATTGGAAACCAGGTTCTTTAACTCCCAAATACATGTGGAAGGAAGAAATAAACTCAAGGTTCAATTTTTTTCTGTGAAACATACTAAAATGTATTTACACCTATCTTTTTATGTTTCCTTATTTGAATTCTTTATTGTGACTATATCACAGATGAAAATGTATATATGATGTATATTTTAAAAAGAACAGATATTCTCATTATATACCAAGGATAGAATTTGTCCAGTATGTTGGAAGCACCTTGCCTCTCCCTCTCTTACCTTCTTCCTTCCTTCCTTTAATTTATGATTTTAATAATAGAGAGTGAGGCTATAGACTATTGTTTTAAGAGAGTGTATCATCAATAAAAAGAACTCAATTTTTCAAGGTCTCATAAAGGATTAAAAGGTTCATTTTTTTCCAGAAGAAAATGATAAATAATTTTACCAAGACTCATACTAAGGAAGTGACTCAAATTCAAGTGTAGAGAAAGAATCCTTTAAGAACCTAGGGATAAGGTATAGGAAACACTTAACCTGTCAAAGATCATACTCAGCAAATTTAGTTTGTTAAAAATGGAATAATGTTTACAAAGCTTGGGAGAGAAACCTGAATGATACAAGTAGTCATCTTAATCATTACTGTGAAAAATATCTGAAGATGTAAATAAAACATGAAATTCAGCAAAGTAGAGACAGTTTATAGTTAAAAATGCCATAGGAGAAAATATTTAACATTTTCAACAAAATAGCAATATAATTCAAAATATTTCTGATGTACGCAAATAGGCTTTACTCATTTGCAATAGTAAGTCATACTTATAAGTAATAAAGGAAGTTCTTAAAGTCACTATCTGTGTGACTTATTCACCTTAAAGTCACAAATATTTGTGTGACTTATTAATCTTAAAGTCACGAATAGTGACTTTAAGAACTTCCTTTATTACTTATAGTATAGAATAATCTCTAGAGCTCAGAGAATAATTAATTATATATTGGTGAACAGTTTTTCTTTTAATTAATAAAACTGATGCTTTGATTCAAATGGGCTTTTAAAAAACATACTTTAAACAGAATATTTTTAAAGTAAGTTAACTTGTTGCCTAATTTATTATCAGTGTTATCTGTGGGAAGAAGTTGAAAATAAGTTTTTAACATTAATTACTGTGTTAATGGAATTTAAAACAAAATGAATATTTACTTTGACCATGAAGATGCTGCACATTGTAATAAATAGAAGATTTTATGATTGCAAAGCTCTAGTTGAGAAAACTATATGTGAGCCATATTGCTAATAATGCATGAAAAAAGATGTATCCATTTACCTCATTTTGAATGAGGTAAATGGAGTTGTTATTGGCTGTCATCAATACTAATTATATCTTCCTCAAACAGTGCTATAAAAGGATCAAACACTCCTTTCCCTTTGAAGTAAAAACATTACATCTAACTCCATAAAATGTAGGAATTCCATATATATATATATATATATGGTAAAATGAAAAAGTTTTCATCTTATAAACAAAGGTCAAAAACTTTATGATCATATTGAAATGTTTTGTTTTGTCTTTAACTATTTTAAATTGTTTAAATTTAGTGTCTAGTGAAGAAGCAGAATAATAAACTTCTCTTTATACCATAGGTTTTTGTGTACTGAATTTTCTAGTCCTTTGATTAGTTTAAAAAAATTAAATATCACTTTGAGCCTATAGAAGGGAGTGATCCCTGCTGTTAGCAGATGCCTATAGTGCATTCTATTTATCATTAAAGAGGAAATTTGTCACATTTGTGCTTGAGGAATCATGATATTTAAGAAGCAGATCATTTTTTTTCTTACCACTCACCATGACATTCATTCAATTAAAACATTCAGTTTAGGTATCTGATTGATGTCAATATATATTAAAATATTAGAATAACATTTGTAAAACTTGATCCTTTGGGGTTTATTTGAATAATGAACTGTGTACATGTTCCATACATAATAACATAGGTATTTAAATTTGCTCTATGATTTCATGCCTTATTTGAAGATGATTATAAACTCATTGTTGGCTTTTAACTTATTTTTCATATTACTTTCGATGAGTTCCAGAAATGACCATACAACTAATCCAAGATAATACATTCTGAGTGCTGAGGAAATACGTTCATGTCGATAATTATTTTATATTCAGTCCTTCTTTGCCTTTTGCCCTTCCATTCACATGCATTTTTCTTGGATTCTTGCTAGTAAATATTGTTAAATCCTGCAATTTTTTGGCATATAAACCATCTTCTCCCAGATAAGTTCTCATATAGGCATATACAGGGATTTAGTTCTTGAGTCCTTTGAAAGCAATGAGGAATGGTGTATTATCTCAAGGAGAAAAAGTATCCCCTTATGAGAGGATGACCCATGTAAAGTCCTTAAGGCATTCTGTGCCTAAGGGGATGTTTTCCTCAGATGGCTGTGAAGATGAGGATGGAAAGATGCTATTCTACTCTCAAGAAGGCTTCTAGGTAATCGTACTTTCAACATTATCAAATTTCTCTGTGTCTATTCAGAAATTCCTTTTTACTGGAATAGGTTCTAATTCTTCCCTATCACTGTTCTTTCTTTAATGTAAGATACCTAGCAAAGGTGTGTATGTATTTGGTGATTTGACACTGTAAGCATTGCATTCAGTTCTAGGATTAAACTTCAGACACATTAGTCCTTTACTCACATCAGATAAGGAATTGCTTTAAAATTGTCAAAGAAACTTTTTAATCTTTCTAATTTTGAATCCGCTGATTGATTTTGTTAATTTAAGGCACTGAATTTTTACATTGCCTGTATGGTTTTTATAGCTACAGAAGGTTCCAATCTAAAAATCTCTGTAATCATAATTGATGCTATATGTCTAAGTGCTATAACCATTTTTTCTACCAAAGCTTTACCCTTCATCTGCCTCATGCCACTATTGTTAATAACTTAAGTAGTCATGGTATCACTGTCTGATTACTGCTCCATTTTTACTTCAGCAAGGAATCTGTCCATGAATTATTAAACTATGTAACCTACCAAATTTCAAAATCCTATTTTGAGGTTTATTTTCCTGGACCCACTCATAGTACCACTCTATTGCTCTAGGTTCCAGAAGATGGCTTACTCAAAGTGAAAGTGAAAAAAAATAAGTCTAATGAAGAGATTATATACACAGGTATGTATAGGATTAAGGGAATGAACAAGGAAAGATTACTCATCCACTAACTAGCAACAGCATAAATACTTTATTAGTCATAGGTTCAAATAGGGAAGGGATGACGGTAAATGGAAACTGAGAAGAGTTTTTGATTTGAAAGAAGGTGTCCTCAAAGCAATTATGGCAACAGGTAGAAAATTGATGCCACTATTCAACCTCGAACAGGTGTGGAAAAAACCAAGAACATTATTCCTCCAACCTTTTGTCCAACACAACAATCTCCTGCTAGCATTTTGCATTACCTGACTCCAACTAGAAGACAGGAAGAAAGGTACCCCAAATAAAGGAATCAAACAGATTAGCCTCACAGAACACAGATAAGGGCAAAATGGTAGAGTATTTCTGAAATGGCAAATAGAGAATAAACGGTTTACTCTTCTATCAGACTTCATTACTTTATGAATAATAGCTGTGTTTCTACTTCACAAGATTGGGAACTGTTATATAAATAAATATAATTTCAGGTCCCTAATAATGGTATATCCACACTTTTATCATCCTTTTCTATACCTTTATCTTCTTTATATGCACAAGACTAGATTTCTGTCTATCATTTTCCTCTGTTTTGGACTATGAGCCTGGTAACCACTTTCCCTACTCCCCTGTCCATAAAATGGCACCAGTATTACATTTATTAATGATTATTAAAGCAGAGATATTTGTTTAGGTTCAGATAACTTATGCAAGGCCAAATGAGTTGCGTAAGTTATCTGGACCCAAACAAATTGAGTTGTTGATAAAGCAACTGTGGTTTTTGCCATTAACAGTAATGGCAAAAACTGCAATAACTTTTGCACCAAACTAATATTTGTCTGTACCTCGAGCTAGAAAGAATGAAAAGGAAAAAAGAGAGAAATAACAGGAAGGAAGGAGGGAAGGAATGAAGGAAGAAAGGATGAAAGGAAGGAAAGAAAGAAGGAAAGAAGGAAGGAGGGAAAGAAGGGAGGGAGGAGGGAAGGTTTGGAGGGAGGATGGAGGGAGGAAGAGAGGGAAGGAGGGAAGAAAGGAAAAGGAAATGAGAAAGGAAAAGGAGAAAGGGACAGGAAAGGGAAGGAAAAGGAAAGGAAGGGAAGAGAAGGAAGGAAAGAAAAAGGGGAAGGAAGTATAAACACATTTAAATATTTAAAAAAACACATATTTTACCTTCAGGGGTACATGTGCAGGTTTGTTTTATAGGTAAACTCAAGTCACAGGGGTTTGTTGTACAGATTATTTCATCAGCCAGTTACTAGGCCTAGTACCCACCAGATATTTTTTCTGATCCTCTTCCTCTTTTGACCTTCCACCCTCAAGTAGGCCTTAGTTTCCATTGTTCTCCTCTTTGTGTCCATGTGTTCCTATCATTTAGCTCCCACTTATAAGTGAGAACATGCAGCATTTGTTTTTCTGTTACTGTATTAGTTTGCTAGAAATAATGGCCTTAGCTCCATCCAGGTTCCTGCAAAAGACATGATTTTATTCTTTGTAATGGCTGCACCATATTCCATGGTGTATATGTACCACATTTTCTTTACATATTGCCAGAAAACATATGAAAAAAAGCTCAATATCACTGATAGAGTAATGCAAATCGAAAACCACAATGAGATATCAGAACAGTCAGAATGGCTTATATTAAAAAGTCAAAAAATAACAGAATCTGACAAGATTGCAGAGAAAAAGAAATGCATATACATTATTGCTGGGAGTGTAAATTAGTTCAACCATTGTAGGAAGCAGTGTGGCGATTCCTCCAAGAGCTAAAAACAGAACTATCATTCGACCCAGAAATCCTATTACTGGTTAGATACACAAAGGAATATAAATTGTTCCACATGAAAGACACATGCAAGCATATGTTTATTGTAGTACTATTCACAATGGCAAATACATGAAATAAATCTAAATGCCCATCAATGGCAAATTGGATAAAGAAAGTGTGGAACACATACATATCTAAATTTTAATTCATCTTAAACTCTTTCATCCAAATCTCTGAGCGTTCTCCATCTCAATGAATGCCATCACTTTTCTCCTAGTTGCCAGCTTGATATCTATGCTACCATTAATTTATTTCTGTCATGCTCTTTAACCTATGTCTAGTTAGTCTCAATATCATGTTAATTTGATCTTGTAAATATCTTTCAATCTACCCTTAACCTTGATTCACCATTGATAGGTAAATTTCTGCCTTTCTCAATTCACAACTTTATTACTACAATAGTTCCCTAATATATTGCTCTGCCCACACTCCTCTCCTATTTAATTCATTCCTTCCACGGTGTTTTGTAAGTGATTTGTTCAAAACACCAATTTTGTCCTACCAATTTTCTTCTAAAAATCATCCAGTTGCTTCTATGATTGTTTTCATATTGACACACAATCACCTTCATAATCTAGCCCATGCTGTGTATGAAGCAGCTTCACATGACTCTCCTTTCAAGGGTAACCAATGATCCAGCAATATTTGCAGCTCATTGGATACCTCTATTTCTTCAATATATAATAATACTCAATTCTTTTTTCTTAATTTAACTAGCAGTGTCTGAACTGAAAGTGAATCATCTCTCACCTTTTGTTCTTACTCATCAGGTACCTCCATAATTATTTTGCTTGCTTCTATCATACCGTCTTATGATTATTTTCCATTTCCACTAGTCCATAAATTGCACGGGTATAAGAATGGGTTTTAGTTATGTTTTGGGGTTTACATCTCTATTACCCAACAAAAGGTCTGGAGACTTGGAGAAGTCAAAAGCATATTTAATATACAAGTGAGTGAATGATTGAATCTTTGTAATTAAAAGTATAATCCTAGGTAAAGATTACTCACCTGATGCTTCTGACCTAAAGATGTCCCCAGTTGTGGCCTGCTGGTAAAATTGAATCTTACGGAGCCAAACAGTAATATATTCTTGTTTTCCCTATTATAATGATGATTCCTGTCTGGTGTGGAAATATTCCTTAGCCAGTTTCTGAAAAGCAGGTTAATAATTGTGCCTTCCTTCTGCACCAATGCATTGGTTTCTAGTCAAAGCACTTTACAGTTTCCTTTCTCCAACTCCTATGCATTGCTCAAATATCAATATGGGCTAATCTCCAAGCCATGGGTTTTAATCATTTTTTAACGTGATATTGCCCCAGCATATTTGGAAATTCTCATTTGGATTTATTTTCAGAGAAAATAAATGTTGTGTTACACATTCTCAATGATTGCAAAACTTTCTCCCTCAAAATATTTTTCCTTTGAAGTTACTAAAAACCATTTAGAATCAGCCATTATTCATGATGATATCACACAGATATTTGAAAAGTATAAAACAAAAATTAATAAACATGCAAGTACCTAGCATTAAAAAACAAGTAATTATAAAATAACATTGACTTTTTATAAAAGTTTTTTTTTTCATTTAGTTAAAAAACTTAGTTCTGAGCGGAGGCTCTCTAAGATCGTTTCATTTTCTTTTAAGAAAACCAGTCCTATAAGATCAGTGCCCCACCTTATGACCTCATTTAACCATTATTACCTCTCTTAAAGGTCCTATCTCCAAATCCAGTCAAATTGCGGATTAGAGTTTCAACATATGAATTTGGAAGTGAGTGAGTAAGGGAACCAAAATTAGTTCACAGCATCTCTTAAGTAAATATTGTAGTGTAAAACCAGATCTGATAGAAGTGGTTTCAGTAAAAGGAGGCACTTATGATTATATTAAAGACTATACAAAGTCTTCAGGGAAAAAAAAGTACAGAGATGAAGGCTTTAACGTTATAGTAGACCACGAGAGAATATTAACTTCCATCTTCAAAACCTTATTTGTACAACCTGAATTTGAAAACACAACTTAGCAAAAATTGACAGATGAGGTCTAAAAAATAAAGCAGCATTAAAAGTCAATTACAAATCATAATGCACTAAATTCCAGCAAATGTTTTTTCTCTGATAACATATTTCTCAACATTATAAAAGGAAAATTTAGTTGTCCATTTTTAGTCATAAAATCTGTCGTAACTGACCTGTGATTGACATACTTTACAAGTTTATTATGTAACTGATAATGTTTATGTAAACATAATCTAAACAAAGTGACACTCAAAGAAGGTGACAAGAGAAAATCAATCTTTATCATTTTCAAAATTCTTAGTGCAAGCAAAAAGATCCAGAGCACTTGACTATGCATGAGGATTTTGAATATGCATAAATGTTACAACCAGAGAACTTTGTTGACCCTTAGGTGTAGAGTCACAAGAAAGTCAAAAGCAACAGTATTCTATTAAGAAAAACTTTATTGGATAAAGTAATGTTCTCAAAAATAGTAACTGAAAGCCAGCTTTATGCAAAATTATCATGTGAGTAATTTTCTAGGAATAAAATTATTCTCTGGTTTTGAATAAATGTTAAATGTTCCAAGTTCTTGTAGCATTATTCACCACTTTTATTAATAAATAATGTTATTAACTTTCTGTTATTGTACACAAAATGTGCGACTGTACTTTCAAAATCTATGTGATATAGTCTGAATTGAGCCATCCTACTGGTTCTCTTTCAACATTTTATTTTCCCTGAAACACTTTCTCTGCTACATCTCTAAATATTGGTATACTAAAGCTTGGCTATAGAAAATTTTCTCCCTATATATTCTCTCTCTGATATTTTCTTCTGGGTAAAATACATTAAATAGCATCTATGTGTTTTCTGCTCCTTATTTTTTTACTTCAAATGCTGAATTCTCCCATGAATTTCAAACGTATATATTCAACTGCTTATTCAATATCCAAGTTTTGAATGTAGCAACTGTTCTTTGCAACTGAGATAACAAATAACATTTTAAACAACACAAAAAAAGTTAACTCCAGAGTCTCCACCCAAACCTACCTTTTACCTCATCATAATATATAATGTGATTACCTGGTTACTATTAATAATATTTTGTGTTCTGGTTAAACTATTTATGACAAGGTAAGCAAGAATTATGCTTATCTTGTTTAGCACAACATTTTTATCTAAAATAATTTGGATGCCCAATAATAGGGGTTTAATAAATTAACGGAAAATGAAGACATGGAGGTTGCATAGTATGTGCAATTTATTTTAAAGAAAGAGGCACTCATCATCTAGAGTTAAAACTAAAATATCGTTAAAATTCTTTGTAATTAGTAGAGGTATGTCACCTTATGAAGATGCTGTGGACAAAGGAAACAAGCATTGGTTTTTAATAAAACCCTTCAATCAAAAATCAAAGACACAGGTGATCTGAGGCATACCATTGATTTATGATTCAGCTACTTAGAACATTCGCTACTTTTTTTAGAGTGCGTTGCTTTGGGAAGCAAGAATAATGTACTAAACAATGCTGAATGATTCTCCTAGGCATACAGGGGGAATATCTAGTTACATACCATATTGTCAGGCTCAAACAGCCTGTAATTAATTATTCAGATTTATCATATGTATAAATGTTATGCTGAAATATTACAAAGCTTTGACTGGGGGTTCCATTGTTCTGACAGCGAACAAAAGTCACACTTACATGTTTATTTAGGAAAATAAATGTAACGTGTTGTGTTCTGGAAGTCTGAAAAATGAAAATGACATACTACATTCAGAATTTGGCTTTAGAATACATGTGGACCTTTTGTTAATACTTCTTGTTATTCTATTTGTTCTGAATGAGGTTAATAAATTCTATTCAATATTCAATAAACTAGCTATTGTTTGCCTACACTTTAGAATGTAGAACAAATATTTAGTTATCTTAGAGAGAAATAAAATTGTTCATTTAACCAAGAAAAAATTTATATAAGAAAATTAAGTTTACCATATTTTGCTATGAAGAGAAAAATAGGTCTTGTTGTACACACTCAAGCATATGGCAGAGAATCTTCTTTGTTGCCAGAAATTAAATACCTAAATGTAAATTCCTGATAAATTGCAAATGAATTAGCTGACATTTGGGTGAAGACTTCTGTGCCTTGTTTCTAATCTTGGGCATAAAGTATTCAGTATTTCACTATTAACTGAGATGTTACTTGTAGATTTTTTATAGATGTTCTTTATCAGATTGTTGGATTTCCTTTCTATTAATAGTTTGTTGAAAAAATTAGAGTCTTTGTCAAATCTTTTTTTATCTGCAACTACTTAATCTTATGATTTTCTTTATTACTCACTTAATATGCTGAATTATATTGACTGATTCTTGAATGTTACATTGGTTTTTAATTTAATTTGGTTGTTATAGCTTACATTCAATTGTTTATGAATTGAAGGACTTAGTTAATATTTTATAAAATATTTATTTCTCTTATGTTTATGAGAGGTTTTAATCTGTAATTTTATTCTTAAAATGTTTTATCAAGTGTAAAGCAGGTTTATGTCAGCCTCATAAAACCACTTATATAAAACTAGTTCTATTTGTTCCATAATTTTAATGTGTTTTATTGATGCATAATAATTGAACATATTTATGAGCTACAAGTAATATTTTGACACATACATTACACATACAATGTGTAATGATCAAACCATGATATATAGAATATCCATCATCTCAAACATTTTTTTTATTTGCTTGTTGGGAACATTTCAAATCTTCCCTTTTAGCTATTTTTAAATATACAATACATTGTTGTTAACTATAATCACCCCAAATTTTTGATTAAATTTACCAGTGAGGCCACATGGGCTAGAACTTTCTTTGTGAGTGGTATATTTTCTACTACTAATAATTTTGTAATAGTACTATTTAAATTCCTCAGATCTGGGTATTTAAATTACATATTTCTTTCTGTGTCAGTCTTGATGAGTTATGTTTATCCATCAATCCATCCATTTTATTAAAATCATCAACTTATCATAATGTTTTTCATATTTTCTTTTTTTTTTTTTTTTTTTTTTTTTTATTGCATTTTAGGTTTGGGGGTACATGTGAAGAACATGGAAGATTGTTGCATAGGTACACACATGGCAGTGTGATTTGCTGCCTTCCTCCCCATCACCTATATCTGGCATTTCTCCCCATGCTATCCCTCCCCAACTCCCCACCCCCCACTATCCCTCCCCTTTTTTCCCCCCCCCGACAGACCCCAGTGTGTGATACTCCCCTCCCTGTGTCCATGTGTTCCCATTGTTCAACACCCGCCTATGAGTGAGAACATGCGGTGTTTGATTTTCTGTTCCTGTGTCAGTTTGCTGAGAATGATGGTTTCCAGGTTCATCCATGTCCCTACAAAGGACACGAACTCATCGTTTTTGATGGCTGCATAATATTCCATGGTGTATATGTGCCACATTTTCCCTGTCCAGTCTATGATCGATGGGCATTTGGGTTGGTTCCAGGTCTTTGCTATTGTAAACTGTGCTGCAATGAACATTCGTGTGCATGTGTCCCTATAGTAGAACGATTTATAGTCTTTTGGATATATACCCAGTAATGGGATTGCTGGATCAAATGGAATTTCTATTTCTAGGTCCTTGAGGAATCGCCACACCGTCTTCCACAATGGTTGAACTAATTTACACTCCCACCAACAGTGTAAAAGCGTTCCTATTTCTCCACAACCTCTCCAGCATCTGTTGTCTCCAGATTTTTTAATGATCGCCATTCTAACTGGCGTGAGATGGTATCTCAATGTAGTTTTGATTTGCATTTCTCTAATGACCAGTGATGATGAGCATTTTTTCATATGTTTGTTGGCTTCATGTATGTCTTCTTTTGTAAAGTGTCTGTTCATATCCTTCGCCCACTTTTGAATGGGCTTGTTTGTTTTTTTCTTGTAAATGTGTTTCAGTTCTTTGTAGATTCTGGTTATCAGCCCTTTGTCAGATGGGTAGACTGCAAAAATTTTTTCCCATTCTGTTGGTTGCCGATTCACTCTAATGACTGTTTCTTTTGCTGTGCAGAAGCTATGGAGTTTGATTAGGTCCCATTTGTCTATTTTGGCTTTTGTTGCCACTGCTTTTGGTGTTTTGGTCATGAAGTCCTTGCCTACACCTATGTCCTGAATGGTTTTGCCTAGATTTTCTTCTAGGGTTTTTATGGTGTTAGGTCTTATGTTTAAGTCTTTAATCCATCTGGAGTTAATTTTAGTGTAAGGTGTCAGGAAGGGGTCCAGCTTCTGCTTTCTGCACATGACTAGCCAGTTTTCCCAACACCATTTATTAAACAGGGGACTCGCTTCCACATTGTTTGTTTTTGTCAGGTTTGTCAAAGATCAGGTGGTTGTAGATGTGTTGTGTTGCATCGGAGGTCTCTGTCCTGTTCCATTGGTCTATATCTCTGTTTTGGTACCAGTACCATGCTGTTTTGATTACTGTAGCTTTGTAGTATAATTTGAAGTCCGGGAGTGTGATGCCTCCAGCTTTGTTCTTTTTGCTTAGAATTGACTTGGCTATGCGGGCTCTCTTTTGGTTCCATATGAAGTTTAAGGTGGTTTTTTCCAGTTCTTCAAAGAAGGTCATTGGTAGCTTGATAGGGATAGCGTTGAATCTGTAAATTACTTTGGGCAGTATGGCCATTTTGACAATATTGATTCTTCCTAGCCATGAACATGGAATATTTCTCCATCTGTTTGTGTCCTCTCTTATTTCATTGAGCAGTGGTTTGTAGTTCTCCTTGAAGAGGTCCTTTACGTTCCTTGTTAGTTGTATTCCTAGGTATTTTATTCTCTTTGTAGCGATTGTGAATGGCAGTTGGTTCTTGATTTGGCTCTCTTTAAGTCTGTTATTGGTGTATAGGAATGCTTGTGATTTTTGCACATTGATTTTATATCCTGAGACTTTGCTGAAGTTGCTTATCAGTTTCAGGAGATTTTGGGCTGAGACGATGGGGTCTTCTAGATATACAATCATATCGTCTGCAAATAAAGACAATTTGACTTCCTCCTTTCCTATTTGAATACCCTTTATTTCTTTTTCTTGCCTGATTGCTCTGGCTAGAACTTCCAGTACTATATTGAATAGGAGTGGTGAGAGAGGACATCCTTGTCTAGTGCCAGATTTCAAAGGGAATGCTTCTAGTTTTTGCCCATTCAGTATGATATTGGCTGTTGGTTTGTCGTAAATAGCTTGTATCGTTTTGAGATATGTTCCATCAATACCTAGTTTATTGAGAGTTTTTAGCATAAAGGGCTGTTGAATTTTGTCAAAGGCCTTCTCTGCATCAATTGAGATAATCATGTGGTTTTTGTCTTTGGTTCTGTTTATGTGGTGGATTATGTTTATAGATTTGCGTATGTTGAACCAGCCTTGCATCCCCGGGATGAAGCCTACTTGATCATGGTGGATAAGCTTTTTGATGTGCTGTTGCAATCGGTTTGCCAGTATTTTATTGAAGATTTTTGCATCTATGTTCATCATGGATATTGGCCTGAAGTTTTCTTTTCTTGCTGAGTCTCTGCCAGGTTTTGGTATCAGGATGATGTTGGTCTCATAAAATGATTTAGGAAGGATTCCCTCTCTTTGAATTGTTTGGAATAGTTTCAAAAGGAATGGTACCAGCTCCTCTTTGTATGTCTGGTAGAATTCGGCTGTGAACCCATCTGGACCTGGGCTTTTTTGGGTGGTAGGCTCTTAATTGCTGCCTCAACTTCAGACCTTGTTATTGGTCTATTCAGGGTTTCAACTTCTTCCTGGTTTAGGCTTGGGAGGATGCATGTGTCCAGGAATTTATCCATTTCTTCCAGGTTTACTAGTTTATGTGCATAGAGTTGTTTGTAATAATCTCTGATGATGGTTTGAATTTCTGTGGAATCTGTGGTGATATCCCCTTTATCGTTTTTTATTGCATTTATTTGATTATTTTCTCTTTTCTTTTTTATTAATCTGGCTAGTGGTCTGTCTATTTTGTTGACCTTTTCAAAAAACCAGCTCCTGGATTTGTTGATTTTTTGAAGAGTTTTTCGTGTCTCTATCTCCTTCAGTTCTGCTCTGATCTTAGTTATTTCTTGTCTTCTGCTAGGTTTTGAGTTTTTTGATCTTGCTCCTCTAGCTCTTTCAATTTTGATGATAGGGTGTCAATTTTAGATCTCTCCTTGCTTCTCATGTGGGCATTTATTGCTATATACTTTCCTCTAGAGACTGCTTTAAATGTGTCCCAGAGATTCTGGTATGTTGTGTCTTCATTCTCGTTGGTTTCAAAGAACATCTTCATTTCTGCCTTCATTTCATTGTTTATCCAGTCAATATTCAAGAGCCAGTTGTTCAGTTTCCATGAAGCTGTGTGGTTCTGAGTCAGTTTCTGAATTCTGAGTTCTAACTTGATTGCACTGTGGTCTGAGAGACTGTTTGTTATGATTTCTGTTCTTTTGCATTTGCTGAGGAGTGATTTACTTCCAATTATGTGGTCAATTTTAGAGTAGGTGTGATGTGGTGCTGAGAAGAATGTATATTCTGTGGATTTGGGGTGGAGAGTTCTGTAAATGTCTATTAGGT
Source organism: Ateles fusciceps (assembly GCA_036589455.1). NCBI lineage: Eukaryota > Metazoa > Chordata > Mammalia > Primates > Atelidae > Ateles > Ateles fusciceps. The sequence goes on from JAZHEH010000647.1 coordinate 898,391, forward strand.
TTGCTTGATCCAGGTGTGAGTTCAAGTCCTGGATATCCTTGTTAATTTTCTGTCTTGTTGATCTGTCTAACATTGACAACGGGGTGTTCAAGTCTCCCACTATTATTGTGTGGGAATCTAAGTCTCTTTGTAAGTCATTGAGAACTTGCCTTATGTATCTGGGTGCTCCTGTATTGGGTGCATATATATTAGGATCGTTAGCTCTTCTTGTTGCATTGATCCTTTTACCATTATGTAATGTCCTTCTTTGTCTCTTTTGATCTTTGTTGGTTTAAAGTCTATTTTATCAGAGATGAGAATTGCAACTCCTGCTTTTTTTTGCTCTCCATTTGCTTGGTAAATCTTCCTCCATCCCTTTATTTTGAGCCTTTGTGTATCTCTGCATGTGAGATGGGTTTCCTGGATACAGCACAGCGATGGGTTTTGGCTTTTTATCCAGTTTGCCAGTCTATGTCTTTTAATTGGGGCATTTAGTCCATTTACATTTAGGGTTAATATTGTTATGTGTGAATTTGATCCTGCCATTTTGATGCTAGGTGGCTGTTTTTGTCTGTTAGTTGATGCAGTTTCTTCATTGTGTTGATGGTCTTTACTGTTTGGTATGTTTTTGGAGTGGCTGGTACTGGTTGTTCCTTTCTACGTTTAGTGCCTCTTTCAGGAGCTCTTGTAAAGCAGGCCTGGTGGTGATGAAATCTCTGAGTACTTGCTTGTTCGCAAAGGATTTTATTTTTCCTTCACTTATGAAGCTCAGTTTGGCTGGATATGAAATTCTGGGTTGAAAGTTCTTTTCTTTAAGGATGTTGAATATTGGCCCCCACTCTCTTCTGGCTTGTAGGGTTTCTGCTGAGAGATCTGCTGTGAGTCTGATGGGCTTCCCTTTGTGGGTAACCCGACCTTTCTCTCTGGCTGCCCTTAGCATTTTCTCCTTCATTTCAACCCTGGTGAATCTGACGATTATGTGCCTTGGGGTTGCTCTTCTTGAGGAATATCTTTGTGGTGTTCTCTGTATTTCCTGGACTTGAATATTGGCCTGCTTTCCTATGTTGGGGAAGTTCTCCTGGATAATATCCTGAAGAGTATTTTCCAGCTTGGTTTCATCCTCTCCTTCACATTCAGGTACACCTATCAAACGTAGATTAGGTCTTTTCACATAGTCCCATATTTCTTGGAGACTTTGTTCATTCCTTTTTACCCTTTTTTCTCTACTCTTTCCTTCTCGTTTTATTTCATTGAGTTGATCTTCGACCTCTGATATCCTTTCTTCTGCTTGGTCAATTCGGCTGTTGAAACTTGTGCACGCTTCGCAAAGTTCTTGTGTTGTATTTTTCAGCTCCATCAATTCACTTACATTCCTCTCTAAGTTGGTTATTCTCATTAGCATTTCGTCAAATCTTTTTTCAAGGTTGTTAGTTTGTTTGCATTGGGTTAGAACATGTTCTTTTAGCTCACAGAAGTTTCTTACTACCCACCTTCTGAAGCTTGATTCAGTCATTTCATCACACTCATTGTCCATCCAGCCTTGTTCCCTTGCTGGTGAGGAGTTGTGATCCCTTGTAGGAGGAGAGGCGTTCTGGTTTCGGGTGTTTACCTCCTTTTTGCGCTGGTTTCTTCCCATCTTTGTGGATTTATCTATGTGTGGTCTTTGTGGTTGGTGATTTTCAGATGGGGTCTCTCAGTGGACGTGCCCGTTTGTTGATGATGAAGTTATTTATTTCTGTTTCTTAGTTTTCCTTCTAACAGTCTGGCCCCTCTGCTGTAGGACTGCTGAGGTCCTCTCCCGGCCCTGCTTGCCTGGGGGGATCACCTGCAGCAGCTGCAGAACAGTAATGGTTGCTGCCAGTCTCTTCTTCTGCTATCTTTGTCCCAGAAGAATACCCGCCAGATGTCCGTCTGAGCACTCCTTTGTGAGGTGACTCGTTGGATATGTGGGGGATCAGGGGAGCTGCTTGAGGAGACAGAGTTTCCTTTATAGGAGCTCAAGTGCTGAGCTGTGAGCTCCGTTGTTCATTCAGAGTTGCTGGGCAGGTACGTTTAAGTCTGCTGCAGCAGAACTCATAAACCCCTTTTTTCCCCCAGGTGCTCTGTCCCGGGGGAGTTAGGGCTTTATTTATGAGTTTCCCTGGTGCTGCTGCCTTTTTCTCAGGGCTGCCTTGCCCAGCGATGAGGCAGCCTAGTCACTGTTTGCCTACAGAGGCTTTGCTGAGCTGCTGTGGGCTCCGCCCAGCTGCCGTATGAACTTCCCTGCAGTCCTGTTTATACCGGTGTAGTGAGAACTGCCTGGGCAATGGCAAACTACCTCTGTAGCGGCAGACTGCCTCAGTAATGGCGGACGCCCCTCCCCCACAGAGCTGGGCCGTCCCCGGGCTCAGCTGTGCTTGCTGTGAAACTCTCGATCCAGAGCGTTTCCGATGGCTGTTTTTTTGTGGGGGTGGGACCAGCCGAGCCTGATCACCTGGCTCCCTGCCTCAGAGTCTCCCAGGTGTTCCAGCCGCCTGTTGACAAGGCGCCGGGGATCTGTGTGATTTCCCGTGCGGCGACCCACTGCGCCGGCTGAAACCGCGGGCGCGGAGATTCGTGGCGTTTTTTTGCCCGGGAAATCTCCTGGCCTGGCTGCCTGTTTCAGTCCCCTTTTTTAATCAGATGAATGGGCGGCTCTGCCTTCCCGGAGCTCCAATTGCCAGCTAAAACGGCACCCGGACCCACGTATTTGTATGGGGAACCGCTGCGCCGGGACGCCGCCCAAAACAGCAGCGCCGGTGAAAACAGTCGCGCCGGCAAAAACTGCTGCGCCGGCCAAACCAGCCGCGCTGGCGACCCGTGGGGCTTCTCCCCCTGGGAATCTCCTGGTCTGTGGGCAATAAAAATCTGTCTGGCAATGCGGCGTCCACTCACCCTCCGCGCTTTCACTGGGAGCTGCAATCCTCAGCTGCTCCTAATCGGCCATCTTGGATCCCCCTCCCATATTTTCTTAATGTCTGTAGTATTTGTAGGGATGTCTTTTCTTTCTTCTTGATATCTGTCATTTTTGTTTTTTCTGATTTTTATACTTGACTAGATTCTTGTTCAGAGATAATTACTTTTATTAATCTATCAGGGAACTGATTTATCATCTTGTTTTTCTCTATCCATTGTACATTTTATGGATATCAACTGTTACTTTCATTCATTCATTTTTTCCATATCCCTTCCATTGAATTTGTTCCTTGTTATCTAGAGTTACAAATTGGAAGTTAAGATCATTGATTTTATACATTTACTATAGAAGCATTTAATCCTATATATGTCCCCTCTAAGTTGTACTTTATTTTTGACAGTTACTTTTGCTGTCAAAGCAATTCTGACAGTTTTATCCTTCCAACACGTTAAAAATAATGTTCCATGGTCTTCTCTCTTTCATTATTTATGATAAGAAAGCAACCATCAGTTTTGTCATTTAGTCACTATACAGAATGTATATTGTAGTCTTTGGCTGTTTTAAAGATACTTTTTTATTTCAGTATTTACTCTTGATGTTCTTAAATATATTTTACTGTTGTTGTTGTTTTGACTTTTTTTATTATTTTAAAATCCAGCTTGGACATACTAAGATTTCTATATCTTTGAATTGATGTCTGTTATCGCATTAGTCCATTTTCACAAGTCCAGTTTCACAATAACGAACTGCCCAAGACAGGGTAATTTATAAAGGAAAGAGGTTTAATTGACTCACAGTTCAGCATGGCTGGGGAGGCTTCAAGACACTTGCAATCACAGCAGAAGGTGAAGCAAGGTACCTCTTCACAAGGTGGCAGGAAGAAGAATAAATGCAGGAGGAACTACCAAACACTTATAAAACCATGAGATCTCCTGAGAACTCACTCACTATCATGAGAACAGCATGAGGGGAAACTGCCCCCATGATTCAATTACCTCTACCTGGTCTCTCCCTTGACACTTGGGGATTATGGGGGATTACAATTCAAGATGACATTTTGGGTGGGGACACAGCCAAGCCATATCAATTATCCATTTTATGAAACTCTCGGTCATTAACTAAGTATTTCTTCCATCCTACTACTTTTCCTTTTCTTAATGTTATTATAGATTGCTTGTTATTGTTCTATGAACCTCAGATTCTTTGTTCCATTTGATTTTTACTACTGATTTTTATTGTTGCATTTCTGACAATTTCTACTGACCCTTCTTCATGTCATGAGTCAGTTCTCTGCTGTATGCCAGAAACTTTTAAGAACCTCAAGTGGATTTGTCATCTCCAATATTACATGTTATTTGTAGCATTTCCAGATGGCTAAATTTTTATAATTTTTATCACTGTACTGATACTGTTCACTGGTTATGCATTTTTAATTCCTTAATATATTTATCATAGTTATTTTAAAGTTCTTTTTGAAATACCAACATACTGCCTAACCTTTAGTCTGCTTTTATTGAACTCTCCTTCTCTTGTCTGTAAATGGCTTTATCTTGCTTCTTTGCTTACTATACAATGCGTATTAGTAAACATGAAAAACTGATATGAATAATATTTATATCCAGAACACAAATCACCTCTACTACTCTATGTCCACTGATCTGAATTGAGCTGAAGTTGAAATAAGACCCAGTTTCCCTTTGAGTTCATAATTTTTCAGGGGAGATCAACATTTTCACTTGAGCATGGATATCTGAGTGCCAGGGAGACTATAGAAATTTTCTTCCTCTCCAGCCTAGCAGTTCAGTTTCTGATTCATTAGATATTTTGCTTTGCTTTGCATGGTTGTCCAGTTTTGGGAGTTGACATGGAATTTTTTTTCATTTCCATCCTGGAACTATAGGCATTAGGGGGTTTCTCTACACTGTTGTATTATCTCCAGCCTTTGAAGAATCTCTGCAACATATTAACTGAAGCTATAGAGAGTTTCACAGTGATTTCTCTCAGCTCTCATCTTGTACAGCCACACTTCAGAAGCCAGCAGCCAGAAACCAGTGGCCTGTACACAGTAAAGGTCTGGAATTTGTGAGATAAATTCCTTTTAACCCTCTGGCTCTGATATCTTTCACTGGGTAATGCACAATTCAGTAGATATTCTCTCAGTTCACCCTTTACCGCAGGGTGGTATGCTATTCCTATGCAGTTTGAGATGATCTTTGGAAAAAGGCTTATGGTGGGTACAAATTCTTTCTGTGACTGGAGGTTCTGGTAATTTTCATCTGTTACACTGGCTCACACATGAATGTTAAGCTTTATTAAAGTTTTGACTTGTTTTTCTTACTAATATTTATTGCAAATTCTTCCTTCATGCCTTTCTGTCAGAGATTAAAACAGCTTTGCATACCTTATTTTCTAGGAATTTCTTTCTCTATATTTTAATTAATTTAGGTTTATTACAATCTTCAACTATCTCATGAGTGAAAAAATGTAATACTGCTGTCTGGCTTGTTTCAGTAGTTAAGAATGAAAGTAAAACTCATAAGATTTTCTGAGTTCTATTAAAAAGTAAAATCAAGTTTGGGTGTTTCTGTTTTTTACTGAAAACATAATTATAAGTTAGTCATTAGTTTTAAAACACAAATTGATTTGTTTTGATTTTCTGAGTAACAAAATGTTAAGGTGCTCTTTAAATTTTTCTATCTTAAGCAAATTTCTTTTAGTCAAGTAATTATTGGACATCCACTTTCTAGTTGGCCCCCATACAGTAAGCATTTACTGTAAACTATATCTAATATGCATTAGTTTTTTTTTTTTTTAAGAAATCCGGAGAGTAAAGAAGACTAAGTTGTTTTCTCGCTAAAACAAAACAAAACAAAAATTATAAACCTTCCAAGACATTTCCCATAAAAACAGAACCCAGTTGTACTCATGGAAGTATACAATGATAACACTGCATTTTTTTCTTTTTTTTTTTTGACGGAGTCTTGCTCTGTCACCCAGGCTGGAGTACAGTGGTGTGATGTTGGCTCACTGTAGCCTCGCCTCCTGAGTTCAAGCGATTTTCCTGCCTCAGCATCCCGAGTAGCTGGAACTACAGGCAAGCACCACCACGACTGGCTAACTTTTTTAATTTTTAGTAGAGATGGGGTTTCACTATGTTTAATAGAGGCTGGTTTTGAACTCCTGACCTCAGGTGATTCACTTACTTCAGCCTCTCAAAATGCTGGGCTTACAGGCACGAGTCACTATGCCTGCTGATAATGCCACATTAAAAAAAAAATTGTAGCAACTAGTTTTTGAGTACTATGGCATTAGTATATTTTTATTCATACTCCATTTTATACACAAATTTCCAAAATACTGTGATTATACATGGGCCACATATACTACCTCTGTTTCTTCAAACGTATTTTCACGAATCTCTAGTCTAGTCATAATAGTGACTATTTTAATGTTTTCTCTATTAACACTTTTGGTTTTTTATTAAAATAATATTTATTCCAAAAATAGTAAACCAGGGAAAAGGAAAATGGTGAAAGATCTTGCAGAGTACAGATTAGATAAAGAAAAAGAAAATTAATTGTCCTGCACACTTATTTATTAAAAATAAAGGAACACACAATCAAAGAAGCTCATATTTCAAAGATAAAACAGAGAGAAGAATGTGTGAGAGAGGACAGAACATATAGTAAAATTATTGTAGCATTAAGTTAAAAAATGGTACAATAGCTAAACAGAAAATTTAAATTTCAGTCAGTTACCTCATGATATATCTGTGTTCTTCATGGACATGACTTTGAGTGAAATTAGATATTGGGTAAATGTTGTTAATAAGTTGGGACTTTGCCATTAGACCAGTTTTTTCTATTCCGATATATTACAACAAATGCCATTGTAATTATCTATCAATAACAATCTGAGTTATAGGTATTCAAAAATCATGTTTTTATACACACATGATTAAAAATTGAAAAATATGTATTCAAAATGTTTGCTCATTACAATTGTATGATATTAATAGTAAAATTAATTAAATGGAATTAACAGACTGAAAAAGAAGGAAAACAAAAGTAATCAATACTATGTCATTAAAATTGAAAAAAATATTTGCGTTTTCTACCCAATTAATTGGAAAAATAAAAATAAATATCTATGTTTGAATTTAAAGTACAAATAACAACAGTGGTTTGAACCACAGCACAATCAAATTGGAAATCAACCCTAAGAAATTTACACAAAACCATACAATTACATGGATATTGAATAACCTGCTCCTGTTGATTTGGGTGAATAATGAAAGTAAAGCAGAAATAAAAAATTTATTTGAAACTAATGAGAAAAAAGATACACCATACCAGAATCTCTGGGACATAGCTAAGGCAGTGTTAAGAGGGAAATTTATAGCACCATATGCTCACATCAGAAAGACAGAAAGATCTCAGGTTACAACCTAATATCACAACTAAAAGAACTAGAGAACCAAGAGCAAACAAAGCCCAAAGCTGGCAGAAGACAAGTAACCAAAATCAGTGATGAATTGAAGGATAAAGAAATATGAAACACCATTTAAAAGATAAACAAATCCAGAAGCTGGTGTTTGAAAAAAATTAATAAAATACCTACACCACTAGCTAGATGAATAAAGAAGAAAAGAGAGAAGATTCAAATAAAACAATCAGAAATGATAAAGGGGATATTACCACCGACCCTACAGATACACAAACAACCATCAGAGAATATTATAAACATCTCTATGCACATAAAGTAGAAAATCTAAGATAAATCAATAAACTCCTGGATACATACACCCTCTCAAGACTGAACCAGGAAGAAATTGAATCCCAGAACAGACCAATAGCAAGTTCTGAAATTGAGGCAGTAGTAAATAACCTACCAACCAACAAAAGCCCAGGACCACATAAATTCACAACTGAATTCTATCAGATGTACAAAGAAGGGCTGGCACCATTTCTACTGAAACTATTCCCCCAAATTGAAAACGAGTGACTCCTCCCTAACTCATTCTATGTGGCCAACATCATCCGGACACCAAAACAGGCAGAAATACAATACAAAAAAGAAAACTTCTGGCCAATATCTTTGATGAACATCGATGCAAAAATCCTCGGCAAAATACTAGAACAAATTCAGCACCACATCAAAAACTTATTCTCTATGATCAAGTAAGCTTCATCCCTGGGATGCAAGGTTGGTTCAACATGCACAAATCAATAAACATAATCAGAACTAAAGACAAAAACTACATGGTTATTTCAATAGAAGCAGAAAAGGCTTTCAATAAAACTCAACATCCTTTATGTTAAAAAGTCTCAATGAACTATATATCGAAGGAAAATACCTCAAAATAATAAGAGCTGTATATGACAAACCCACAGCCAACATCATACAGAATGGACAAAACCTAGAACCATTTCCCCTTGAAAACCAGCACAAGACAAGGATGCCCTCTCTCACCATCTTGTTCAACATAGTATTGGAAGTTCTGGCCAGGGCATTCAAACAAGAGAGAGAGAAATAAAAGACATTCAAAGAGGAAGAGAAGAAGTCAAACTACTCCTGTTTGCAGATGACACGATCCTATATCTAGAAAGCCCTATCATCTCAGCCTAAAAGCTTCTTAAGTTGTTGAGCAACTTCAGCAACATTTTGTTACAAAATCAATGTGCACAAATCACTAGCATTCCTGTACACTGACAACAGTCAAGCTGAGAGCCAAATCACAAACAAACTACCATTAATAATTGCCACAAAAAGAATAAAATAGCTAGGAATACAGCTAACTAGGGAGGTGAAAGATCTCCACCAGGAGAACTAGAAACCACTGCTCAATAAATAAATAAATAAATCAGAGAAGACACAAACAAATGGAAAGACATTCCATACTTATTGGTAGGAAGAATCAATATTGTTAAAATGGCCATACTGCCCAAAGCAATTTATACATTCCATGCTATTCCCATTAAACTACCATTGACATTCTTCACAGAAATAGAAAAAAACTATTTTAAAATTTATATGAAACCATAAAAGAGCCCAAGAGCCAAGGGAATTCTAAGCAAAAAGAAGAAAGCTGGAAGCATCACACTATCCAATTTTATACCACAGGGCTACAATAACCAAAACAGCATGATACTGGGACAAGAACAGATGAGTAGGCCAATGAAACAGAATAGATAACTCAGATATAAGACCTCACACCTAAAACTATCTGATCTTTGACAAATCTTACAAAAACAAGAAATGGAGAAAGGATTCCCTATTCAGTAAATGGTGCTGGGATAGCTAACTAGCCATATGCAGATGATTGAAAGTGGGCCTCTTCCTTACACCCTATACAAAAATTAACTCAAGATAGTTTAAGACTGAAATGTAAAACCCAAAACTGTGAAAATCCTGGAAGACAACCTAGGCAATACCATTCAGGACAAACTTCAGGCAAATAAAGCAATTGTAACAAAAGCAAAAATAGACAAATGAGATCTCATTAAATGAAAGAGCTTCTGCACAGCAAAGGAAACTATCAAGAGAGTAAACAGACAACCTCATAATGGGAGAAAATTTTTGCAAACTATACATCTGACAAAGGTCTATTATCCAGCCTCTATAAGAAACTTTAAAAATTTAGAAGATAAAACCAAACAATCCCATTGAAACGTAGGGGAAAGTACATAAGCAGACACTTCTCAAAAGACATGCGTGGAGCCAACAATCATATCAACTTCACAGATCATTAGAGAAATGAAAATGAAAGCAATAGTGGGATACCATCTCACATCAGTCAGAATACCTACTACTAAAACGTCAAAAAATAACAGATGCTAGCCAAGTTGTGAATAAAATGAACACTTATATACTGTTGGTCAGAGAGTAAATTAGTTCAACCATTATGGAAAACACTGTAGCAGTTTCTCAAAGACCTAAAAACAGAAATACCATCTGACCCAGCAATTTCATTATTGGGTATATACTCAAAGGAATATAAATCCTTCTATCATAAAAACACATGCACATGTACATTCATTGCAGCACTATTCACAATAGCAAAGACATGGAATCCACCTAAGTGTCCATCAGTGATAGACTGGATAAAGAAAACGTGGTACATAAACACCATGGAATACTATACAGCCATAAAAACAATCATGCCTTTGCAGGATGGAGCTGGAGGCCATTATTCTTAGCAAACAGGAACAGAAAACCGAATACTGCATGTTCTCAGTTATTACTGGGAGCTAAATGATGAGACCGAATGGCACATAGAGGGGGACCGACACACACCTTGGCCTACTGGAGGGCAGAATGTGGAAGGAAAGAGAAGATCAGGAAAAATAACTAATGGATACTAGCCTTACCTGGGTTATGAAATAATCTGTACAAGAAACTCCCATAACACGTTTACCTATATAACAAACCTGCACATGCACCCCGAACTTAAAAGATAAAAATATCAAAATCTATGTTTGCATTAAAAGTGCAAGTAAATATTTAAATGATAAATAACAACATATCAATTTTTTCACATCTTTTCCCTGCATAACCATATCTCTCTTCTTTTACTTGAAGTGATTTTTAAAATAATGATATTTTTATGTGAGAGTGCTAGCTCAACACTTCCTCACTTTACCTAGTTCTGAAAACAAACAATCAAACAAAAAACTATCAGAAAAGGGAGCATTGTCACAGTTTGCTTGGTTAGAAATAGGAATTAACAGCCCGGGAAACATGAAGAAACCCTGTCTCTACAAAAAAAAAAAAAAAAATACAAAAACTTAGCCAGGCCTGGTGGCACATGCCTGTAGTCCCAGCTACTCCAAAAGCTGAGGTGGGAGAATCAACTGAGCCTGGGAAGGTGAGGCCGCAGTTAGCCTTGATTGCACCACTGCATTCCTGCTTGGGCAACAGAGTGAGACTGTATCACAAAAAAAAAAAAAAAAGAAAGAAAGAAAAGAAATTGGAATTAATTAAAATCTTAATAGAGTCTCCTTTTGTTTGTGCTTTTGAAACAAGAAAGGGTGAATGCAAAGATAAACATTTAGAAGTTCCTCACTCCTTAATTATTCTGCATGTGCCTCATAGCAATCTGTTCCTTAAAACTCAGGGGACTTAATGCTTAATGAGAATGTTTTTCTGATTAGAAAACAAATACTTATGATCTACAACTTTTGGAATAAAATCTAGTGCACATTGGCACTCTGGAGAGAAAGGAAAAACTTTACTAACAGTACTTAGAAGAACTAGCATCCTAAGCTGTTTTTTATTTTTTGCCAGCCATGGTCAACTCATTTCAACATGTAATTACTGCAAAATATTAGTGAAATATTATACTATTTCTAAACATAAGTTATACCAATTCTAACTAGCCACATTTCAAGGCCTCCGTCACCTCAATGGTTACATGTGGGTAGTGGATATTATGTTGAACAGAGCACTTCTAGTCTCCTAATTCAAAAACATATAATGAGTGCACTATAAACTATAAGCTAAATTCTAACTAAATAAAGTTTCTGAATTTCAGAATTTGGTGATGGAGAATGTTAAACAGTGGACCAAATATGACAAGTATGTTCAGAGATTAAGTGTAACATGGAGATATGGAAGGATAAAGAAGCTTTTCTCTACAGTGACAAGATAAATAGTTTTTGAAAGTGCTTCTTTGATTCAACAAAGGTTAAAAATAAATGTTAAGGTCAGGCGTGGTGACTCATGCCTGTAATCTCAGCACTTTGGGAGGCTGAGGCGGGCATATCACCTGAGGTCAGGAGTTTGAGACCAGCTTGACCAACATGGAGAAACCTCGTCTCTACTAAAAATACAAAAAAAATTAGCTGGGCTTGGTGTTGCATACCTGTAATCCCAGCTACTAGGGAGGCTGAGGAAGGATGATTACCTGAACCTGGGAGATGGAGGTTGCGGTGAGCTGAGATTGCTGCCATTGCACTCCAGCATGGGGAACAACAAAGGAACTCTTCCAAAAAATAAAATAAAATAAAATAAAATGTAAAAAATAAAAAATAAATAAATAAATGTTAAAAATACCTGAAAGTTATTCAAAAATTTTGAAATCTCTTAAGTAGTTTGAATACAGTATTTCTCAAATGTTAGCAAACTTCGAATTCCTTAAGAAGGCATATTAAAATGCATTTGCCAGCTATACTTACAGAAATTCTGATCTAGTAGAACTTCTGTAGATCTGAGAAATCGTATTCATATATAAACATCCCCATCATTTCTAGTGTAAGTGGCTTACCTATTACACTTTGAGAAACACCATGCTAATGTCTACAATGACTTAATTTTACATTGTCTGTTTTTTTGTTTTGTTTTGTTTTGGGTCTATATTAGCATGCTTACGAAACAAAAAATTAGGAAAAATTTCTCTGGGTTATCCATATCTCAATGATATATCTATCTTTTAATCAATTAATGTATTTACTTTTGTATTTTACCGTAAAAGAATTATCAACATAATTTTTATTTTCAATATGTTTCAGTGATTCTTCTCTGAATGTTGTTTATTCATTTTATGCTGTTTATGTTTTATATGAATAGTATTTCCTTGAATTTCTCTGAGTATATTAACTAGAGCTTTTTAAAAATACTTTATGTTTCCTCTAAGTTCAGCTTTTGGAGTTATTTATCTTTGTCTCCCATTTTGACATCTATTTGACAATGAATGAAAATCTTCATGGACCGTTATATCTACTTTACAAAAATTAGCACACATCAGTCTCAAGTTTGTCTATACTGACTACCAAACCCTATTTTAGAACCAAAGAACATTCTCCTTTCTTATTTAATTCATCTGCCCTCTGCCATTTTGGCAGATACTTTATGGTTTGAAATTACTAATTGTGTTCAATAGCTCATCCATTGTTTTAGATATCTAAAATAATTTATACACCTCAGTTTTCCAACTTTTATCTGGCACAAACAAAGGCAACTTTTTACATGAACAATTTATGATCACTCAAAATTTACAAGTGGGAGAATGAGAGTGATCTGAAGTGGAGCACAATGAGTGGTTTTTTTTCAGATAGAGTCTTCACTGAAGTACAACTTCAAAGTTTGACCAAAAGTTCTCAATTTTTTTTTTTTTTTTTTTTTTTGCCTTACAGATATTTCAAAGCCCTCAAAAGTTAACTATTCTAATTGCTACTGAGAAGTCATGTAGTTAGGTCCTTGGACAGTGCTGTAAACCCATAATTCCTTCCTCTATCCCTACAAAGTAAAAGTAATACACTTGAAGATTTTATAATATTGATAATTGTAATTTTTAAAAAAGAGTTATTTCATACAGTTTTTTTGCTTCAATTGCCACACAAGCAAAATAGCATAGTAATATTTTGGATAACTGTATTATTAGAAATATGCACTGAAGCCAAGGCACTGAAATAATTAAGTGTATGCAAATAGCACTAACGTGCTAGCAACTGAAGCATTAACCTATTAATGCATGTATCTAAGCATAACATGCCAGAAATGTTATCCCATATTAGACCATTTTAGAAAAAATAAGCTGTTGCCTGAAGAAATATATCTCCTCTCTGTAAGTATAGCAAAATCGACTATATTGCACATTAAATGATTACAGAACAGATTACACTGTTTGGGAGTAAATACATGAAAGAAAACATGTTCCTTTTACAGCAGTTATTTGCTACATAACTACTCCTAGGACAATTTTTGCAATCTGAATATGCATCAGCTGAGGAGTAGGGCTCTAGAATTCTTGGTAAAGTAAGTAGATGGACACTTTAGGGCTTGATGAGAGAAGATAAGGGAGATACAGATAAAGAAAATTTACAGATGATATGTTTGAAGTAGTGAAAATATGTGAAAATTACCACATAGTTTATCACATGATAATGCAGACTTTTTATTCAAAAAAGAAAACTGAATAATGAGCAATATGGATCATCCCTAAGCCAGAGCCATAATTGGCAAGTTTCAAAGAGAAAGAATGTTGTTGCAATTGATATCGCCTCATATGATAAAGCTTAATAGGGTGTCTGATATGTAAGAACATTGAAATGATTTTTTAGAGAGTTCACATTAATTTTAACTCTTCTGTTTTCAAATACTTTTGTGCATGGTCTTAAGAAAAAAATATTGAAATCCTATTCAGGTTGTAAGTTGTGTGGAGTAACATTATGAGTTGAATAAGAAATGCTTTATAACATTTGACTTCTGACTTACTTGTCTCTTCTAGAAACATATTCCTTTAAGTATACATTTATTAGAAATTAATTTTAAAAATATTGGGGCATCAGGTTACAGAAAGAACAATTAGATATATTTTCTCTGTTCACTTAACTAAATGCAACCCCAAATTCTGGACATTATATATAAAAGAAACATAGGAAGAATGAAAGAAAGGTGGGGAGAAGAAAGATCAGGTAAGGTTCAGAACCCAACTCTGGATCTTAAACTTTTTGTTTTAGTTGGCTTCCCCCGACACCACTCCTACAGGAAAAGGGTAAGGAATTGCCCTGATTTCTGTCAGCTCAGGGTGGGATGTCTGGTTCTCTATTTGCTGTGTTGACACCCAAGGTTTGGTTCTCATTATGGGTGGGGATCAGTTTCAGCTCAAATTCTAGACTTACACTGATACCCTACTGAGTGAGAAAAACAGGAGTGCCTCATTACTGCTCCTCCATGTAACTAGGTAAAGATGATGACGTTCCCTGGGTTACTTTTGCTTCATTTAACCCAGAAGACAGCAATCTAGAAACCACGGACACACACACATGCACATGTACACGCACATTCAACAACAAAAGCCTGCTCTGTCTAATCAAATCACCTGGAAAGAGGCAGCTTCACAGACCAGAAAACTTTTACGCAGTGAACACTCTTCTTCAAATAAACATCACAGAGAAAACAGAGGCCCTACACCCACCTATATTAGTGACTGAGTAGGGGAGCTTAGACTTCCACACTTATGAAGCTGCAACTCAGCACTCCAACCACATCAACCCTTCAACACCTCTACTGAGGTGCCCATAGCAGAAGTCCTGTGCAGTACATCTGGTCCAGCCGAAGCCTTGCATGGAGCTGCCTACCCCGTGGCAGCAGCCGGCGTGCCTGGTTGTGCGCAGTGGCTGGACCCTGCACTCACTCGCCCACACACCCTTTGCTTCGTCCTTGTCAGGTATGGGATCCAGGCTGGAAGTGCAAGCCGAGTACAGCCTGCTGGGCTAAGTGGGCAAAATGAGCCCAGCAGGCACATGCAATACTAAGGCAGAAAGTGCCACTGGCCACAGAGGTTTCTGGCCGATGAAACAACACCCCAAGGATCCTGTGCCATTTTCAGTCATCACCAGCCAATGGTTACATAGCCACCCATCCCTGCCCCCCCCCACAATGGGTAGGGTGGAGGTCACATGTGGGAGAAGTAATTTCGCACTCCCACTTTTTTCAATCGGCGAAGTATCACTGTAAGTTCATAAGGGAGCTGGAACTGATCCCCCTCATTCACTAAGGACCCAACCTTGGGTGTCAACAGACTTTTACCCTAACCAGTCAGAAATAAAACAGCATTCCCACTCTTCCTCTGTTAACGTGGTGCCATGGAAACCCAAAAGTTTAAAGAAAACCCAAAATCTCATGATATGATACAAGTTTTAATAAAAAATTATTCATCATGTCAAGAGCAAGGAGGATCTCAAAGTAAATGAAGACAACCAAAAGATGCCAACAATGAGATGACACACGTTATCTGACAAGTATTTTAAAGCAGATATCTTAATACTACTTTAAATAATAATTAAAAACATGTACTAAACAAATTAAAATATAGAAAACCCCAGCAAATAAATAAAGTATGTAAAGAAGAACCAAAAGAAAATTTTAAAATGGAAAGATCATAACCAAATTTAAAATGCTCCGTTGATGGGTTCAGCAGCAGAATGAAGAGGACAGAAAAACAAATCAGAGATCTTGCAGATTGTTATAGAAAGGACCCAATCTGAACAACAGAGAGAAAACAGAACAGTCTCATAAACCTGTGAAACTATAACAAAATATCTGCAATTAATGACATAGTAGCCCTAAAAGAAGAGGAGAGAGTGGGACTGAAAATGTACTTGAAGAAATAATGCTAACAACTTTCAAAATTTGACTCACACAGTCAAAAAGTCAAATAAGTCTAAGATAAAAACCACATCAAGGCAAATTGCAGTTACAAGTTCTGAAAAATAAAGTTTGAAAATATCATAAGAGCACCGATAAGAAAAATATCCTACTTATAGAATAAAACAACTTGAGTAACAGCAAATTTTTCATCACAAATCTTGGAGGCCAAAAAAGATATCACAGCATTTTCCAAGTGCTAAAATAAAAGAACTGTCAATCATGATCTTATATCTGGCAAAAATATTATTCAGAAATAAAAAAAGAAGTAAAAACATCCTTACAAAAAGAAAACTAAGAGAATGTATTGCCCTAAAAATTGATAAAGGAACTTTTCTGAACAAAAAGGTAATAGCAAAAGAAGGAATCTTGGAACTTTAGTACATAAGGAAGGAGGATCAGGCTCACCAAAAATAAAGAAAAATACAATAGACTTTTCTTCTTCTCTTGAGTTTTCTAAACTATGCTTGACATATGCTTAAACTGAATGTTTTCAAACTGTAGATGATCTAAATATATGTAGATGAAATATTTAAGATAACTATATTATAAATGGAGGAGGTTAAAATTATACCAGAAAAGGTAAGGTCTCTATTTTTCACTTTGGTAAAATTATGATATTAGTAGACTATAATAAGCATATTAATATAATGTGTAAAGAACCAATAAAAATGCTATACAAAGAGATATAGTGAAAAACAGTAGAAAAATCAAACTAGAATTATAAAGTTCATTGAAGTCATAGAAAGGAGAAAAAAACAAAAACAAAGACAACAACAAATACATAAACAGAAAACAAATAAAATGGGACACTTAAATCTAAAGATATTAATATTTAATCAAATGTAAATTGTCTAAATATACCAACAAAAATAGTTTGGTAGAATAGATAAAAAGAATAAAACAAAACTACATGCTGTCCATAAGAAACTCACTTCAGGGCCTGGCATGGTGGTTCATGCCTGTAATCCCAGCGCTTTGTGAGGCCAACGCAGGCAGATCACAAGGTCAGGAGTTTGAGACCAGCCTGGCCAACAAATCCTGTCTCTTACTAAAAATACAAAAATCAGCTGGGCATGGTGGCTGGTGCCTGTAGTTCCAGCTATTTGGAAGGCTGAGGCAGGAGAATAGCTTGAACCTGGGAGGCGGACGTTGCAGTGAGCTGAGATTGCGCCATTATACTCCAGCCTGTGCGACAGTGCAAGACTACGTCTCAAAAAAATAATAATAATAAAAAAAAACACCTCATTTCAAAATAACCTCAAAAAAAATAACACCTCATTTCAAACACCTTAAGCATAAAAATAAAAGGAGAGAAATATATATATCATGCAAATATTAAGCAGAGGGAAGCAGAAGAGTCTGTACTAATATGAGATAAAATAAACCTCAGAGAACATTACCTCAGACAGAGAAGGTAATGACAATGACTCCATCCCTCAAGAAAGCATACCAATTCTAAATGTATATGTTCCCAACCACAGAGCTGCAAAATGTGTGAAATAAAAAAACTGACAAAACGGAAAGCAGACATAGACAAATCACAATTTCGTTGGAGACTTCAATAGCCCTCTTTTAACAATTAACGTAAAAACCAGATGCAAAATTTGCAAGAACTTGACAATAGTATCAACCAAGAAGAGCTAATCAACATTGAAAGAACAGTTCACTGAGACCCAGAAGAACTCACATTCTACTTTACTCTTCACAGAACATGTACCAAGATAGTCTATATGTAGGCTTTAAAATAAATCTTCATAAATTCTAAAGAATTAAACTAATATAGAGTGTTTTCTTTGCCCACAGTGGGATCAAACTGTAAATAAATAACAGAAACATAATGGTAAAGTATCCAAACTCTTAGAACTAAATAACACATTTCTAAATAATTCCTAAATCAAGGAAGATATGTCAAGAAAAATTTAAAAATATATTGAACAAAATGAAATTATAATAAAGTATAATTGGTGAATCAGAGCTCTGGGAGCGCTGAGAGAAATGCATATTTGGGAAGAGGGTCCTAACTCCATTATCTAAGCTGCCACTTCAAGAAAATAAAAAAGAAAAACAAAATAAAACCAAACAAGTAGAAGGAGTTAAATAATAAAGAGCAGAAATAAATAAAATTCAAATTAAAAATAATAAAATTAATGGCACACACAGCTCATTCTTTGAAAATATCAAGGCAATAGACAAACCTCTTGTTAGACTGACAAGAAACACACACACACAGACACACATACACACTCATACATAAGTTATCAACACTAGAATAAAACAAGTAATATTACTATTGACTCTGACATCGAAGACATAACCAGGTATTATCAGGGAATACTCTACACCCACAAATTTGAACAATTTAGGCAAAGGAGACATTTCCTCAAAAGAAATATAAACAACCACCACAACTCACACGATATGAAATAATAGATAATTTCCTGGTAAGGAAATTGAATTTATAACTTTAAAACTCTCAAAATAGAAACTATCTCTAGGCCCAGATAGTCTCATTGCGGAGTTCTACTAATGTTTAAAGAGAAATGAACACCAATTCTATATAATTTAATCCAGAAAATAGAAGAGTAGGAAATGGTTTTTATTTCATTTTAAGAAGCTAGTATTACCTTAATATCAACACTAGACAGCATAATGCAAAAAAAAAACAACAACAGAAAACCTGTAGACTAATATCTCTCATGAATGCACATGCAAAAATTATCAATGAAATATTAACAAATAGAATTTACTCATATTAAAAAAGAATTATACACTACACATAATGAGGTTATTCCAACTATATAAGCCTCTTTCAATATTTGAAAATCAATGTGATTAACAAGCTAAAGAAGAAAAATGATATAATTATATTAATTAATGCAGAAAATGTTGGGTATCTCTGCATTCATTTCTATGCTAAAAGCTAATGTTCATACTTCCTTTTTAAGTCTAATACTTAGAATAAAAACCGTCATGTATGTATATAGAAGTAGGACAATTTGAAGTTTTGGGGAAGTAAACAGCAATTACAAGTTTGTTGGAAGTCACATTTTTACTATCTCAGTGACTCAGATGGAGAGAAGAAATATTATTTATTTGTGTAATTTACATATCTTTAGTAAGAAATTATTCCATTAAATTAAACACTAGACTTAGAATCTTCCTCAACTTGAGAAAGAGCACCTTCAAAAACCTACAGCTATCGTTGTTCTCTATGACAAAAAGATTAAACATTTTCCCCCTAAGTTAAGGAATAAGTCAAGCTTATCTGCTCTCACAATGTTTATAAATTATAGTGATTGACCTACTAGCCACTGTAATAACAGAATTCAAGAAATACAATGCATACAAATTGGAAAAGATGAAATAAAAATGTCCCCATTTGTAGATAACCTGATTGTTCAAGTAGAAAATCCTAAGAAATCTACAAAAACAAAATTTAAAAAATCTTGCAGAAATAAAAAGTGAGTACAAGTTTAAAGGACATAAGATAAACATACAAAAGTATATTGTATTTCCATGTGCTGGTAATGAAAATGTGACCTCCAAAATTACGATGCCTTATATTCAGGTTCAAAAAATGGAATATATAAGTGTGAATCTATTAAATCATGTAAAGGATTTGCTTGCTGATAACTACAAAATGCTGTTGAAAGAAGTTTTTAAAAATATAGATTAATGGAGAGCATATCGTGATTATGAATTGGAAGACTCTACACAGTAAAGATCTCATTTCATTTATATATAGATTTAATCATTTCCTATAATACTGTCACCAAGTTTTTTTTTGTAAATCTAGACAAAATTATTCTACAATTTATATGACAAGGCAAACACCCTAGGATAACTAAAATAGCCTTGAGGAAAAAATGAATAAAGGAGCAGAAATTAATTTACCAGTTCCAAGACTTATTATAGAACTTCAATATGTAAGGCCATGTAAATGGCAGAGGGTTTGACACATAGATCATTGGAACAGAATAAATAACCTGGTGATAGATTCACACAAATATGGAGGGAATAGTCACAAAAAGATTGTTACAATAAACATAGATCAGGCCTCTTCCTCATTTTTTCTTCATCCAAGTAATCTCTGAAATATCTGTTTTAATTCAAAGAAGGGAGAGGCCTCCAAAGTTAATCATTATAAACTAATTAACTGTATTAAGGTGTGTGTGTGTGTGTGTGTGTGTGTGTGTTGTGTGTGTATATATAATTAAAATGTATAATGAGAAATGTCTCAAACTACAAAAATTGTAGAAAATTTTATATTTCTTATGAGTATGGAATTCTTGTTCTCCTTTCAATGTTCTAAAGCAGATGGATAGAGAAATCAACAGAGGATAAGAAAGCCTTTTGGGAAATGAGTTAACATATCATTATTATCTTTGCCAATTAGCATTTATTGAGCAATTGGGTGCTTGATATTTCAAGCATTTCCATAGAGACACCATATTGAGACAAGCTTCTGCATTCTGTTAATTTATGGTCATCTGTTAGAGGATAAGACTAACCTGATCATGCATTATGCTGCATAAAATTATTCTCAGGATTGTTTTCTAAGATAAATTAAATTTTTAAACAAGTTAATTTATACATGTTATTAAAAATATTTATAACTGGAACCTTATTGTTTCAATACATATTTTACAAAGTTGAAAATTTTACCTTCTAGAGAGTTTCTATAAGTACTCTTAAGGGAACCATGAGCAATCTCTAATGATAATGGCATGCATCTACAAACTGAATTGTAGAAAATAAATATACTGATTTTTAAAAATCTGATATTGGTGAGAATAAACAGCTGGTTAACTCCAAGGGAGGAATAATTTTCCATGTTAAATATTATTTAACATAAAATTTACTGCGGTGCTATCAGAATCTTTCTGTGTTTTTTGTAGCAGCTCAAAGTTGGTATCATGTTTTGGAAATTGTGGTAATAAAATTAACCAATAGATAATGCTGAGTATTTTTGTGTTCATTTCTATGCTAAAAACTAATGCTCATAATTCCTTTTTGAGTCTGATACTTAGAACAAAAACCAGCTATCATGTATGTGTATACAGGTAGGGCAACTTTGAAGTTTTGGAGAAGTAAACAGCAATTACAAGTTTGTTGGAAGTCACATGTTTAATATATCAGTGACTCATATGGATAGAAAAAGTATTATTTATTCATATGATTTATCTATCTTTAGTAAGAGCCCCTGCCTGCTGGAAAAAGAAAAAAATGGAAACTTGGTCCCAGCTGTGCATTCATACCATTCCTTATCGTAACTCTTATTTCTTTGAGGTAAACATTCAGCATTGCTGTTATTGTTGCCTCATAATTGCTTCCTCTCTGAGGTTGCATTTGGAAATTTAAGGCGAGAGAAACCTGCATGAACTCTTGGTAGTAAAATTAAGAAATTAGCTTGGAGGGGATATAGGTTGTACTCCAGATACTCTTCTTTCAACACTGATATTGAGATGAGAACTGGTAGCTGGTAGCTGGTAGCTTTACCATGATACCTGCTGAGGCAGAGGTGAAATGGCCTTGTAAAAGACACTGCATGTACAATATGTAATTGAGGAGCTAGATAGAGCCTAAGGCAGAGGCTCTGGCAAAAAAAATTAAGGCAGCAGGGAGCCATTTCTAAAACTCATTTATCTAAGAAAAAGAACACTGATCACAAATGCCAATAGCAAGCAACATCAATATGGCCAGGGATGGTACAACATTTACGACACTGAAAAGGTATCAAACCAACCACTTTGCAATCTGACTAGGGTATTCAGAGAACACCTCGAGGAAATGAGGATTCCGTTATTTTGCCATTGTGAGGTCAGATGATCCCCACCTCTCCCTGACAGAAGATGGGGATAGACTAAAATATGAAAGAGGTTGAATAATTATCTTCCAAAGATTGAGCATTACCTGAAATAACTGTGTATATTTTCAAAGTGGACCAAGTTTCGAAACAAAAATGACCAAAACATGTTTCCCTCACTTGTCAGCAGGTTCTTTTTCTTATTAGACTTGCTGCCCATTCTACATACATTATAAATGTAACCACAAATAAATAGCAAATAAGGCTAAACCTTTCGAAGAAATTTTCACATACGTTAGGTCTGCTAAAATGATCTAGAACTTTAAGTTCTAAGTACCCACGACTTTACCTACAGGAAATCCCTAAATTCTTGAATGAAAGTATAATAAACATACAAACATATTTTTTAAACAAGGACTATGCATTTAAAAAGAAAATTTTAAAAAATGGATAATAAATACTACCAAACAGGAAAAAAGAGAAAGCATTTGTCCTACTCCTTAGAATGGCATTGGCCTAAGCTAATAGGTACCTGCCTTTCAGGACAAGCACATTAGTACGGAGATTAGTTTTTATTTAGAAGAGAAAGGATATAAAGAGACAAAGAATTATTTCTCAACTTTTATGTTATGTTTTATGATCATATAAGTAAGAGAGAAGTTGCTAAAACTACACATTTTAAATTTTTCAATAAACCTCACCTCTAGGGGATGCAAGGGGTGGAAAGGGGGCTGAGCTCTAATCTTTGGAAATCCAAAAGATCAAGTGAAACAGGTTTCCTATTATGGGGCATGATAATAAAGATATTTTGCAGTGAAAGCAGATTTCCAATCCTTAATGGCTAAAAAACAAAGCAGTTGATTTATGAGAAAGTGACCTGCAAAGTTAATCAGAAAAGGAAAAGGTTGTTTGAGTGCATCCTGCTTTTCCCAGGTTCATCATCAGGTGAAAGCTAATCTATAGCAGAATGAATCTTTAAAATTCTGTTCTATACTCTGTAACCTCATTATCTAATATCTGATAAATTCATAGGACCTAAATATGTATAATTATATCTCAGCCTATATGTAAACACTCAGTAGTTTTTCTTTCAGATGAGGCTTGAAATAAAGTTTTTGAGAGTAGGAATGCCAATTAGGCCTGGTATATTTCAGATTCAAAGAAGTTTGAAACCTCTTACAGTTCTGCTTAAATATAATTGCCTCTTTGTTTTCTAGTACAATAAATTTGGTATTTTAGGTCATCCCTTGCCTTCAGATAGACCGTCTCTACTAAGAGGTAAATCCTTTTGTTTGTTAACAGCTTTCAGAGAAAGAAAATCTGTGATAAGTTCTGCTAACTCATTTTCATTCAATCTCAAAATGTCAGGAAATGTTTCCTTCAGTATATTTTATAATTCACATGCTGCAATGTAGGGACTTTCCTCATAAGTAGAAATAATGGGCTATTGGTAAGATCATGAAAATTTTTCTATAGTCTCTTTTCCTAAAGATTAAAATACATTTCTTTTCTCAGCACTGCACATACTCTGAATTCTTATATTCTCACCTGATATACCTACTTCTGAAAATCTACAATTATTTTCTAGGTGATCTTTTGAATTCCCACTCCCACTCAATCTTCCTAGTTCTTCTTTGCCAATGAGGATAACAAATTTTAGGCTTTCTCTGTGCAACACTTGCCTTTTGAACCCACTAGATATGTGTAGTAAAATCAACAAAATTGTGTGGACATGCACAATTCTCACATTATTGAAATTAGCTCGTTGTTATAGGTCTTGCAAAGCCTCTAATAAGTGAAAGTGAAGGGGACAGCTTTCCTTCCATGTCCTGTCTTAACACGTTGTAATGAAATAATAAGTTTTAGATACAATTCTACAACATTTGCACATACAAAGTTGGTGGAGTCCTAGTTCCTGGTTCTTTTTAGTGTTCTGAGAAGACCTTAAATATATTGGAGGCAGAAAGACTCTAGCCAAGTTTCCAATTACCAGCAGAGACACAGTGGTCTTTAGGGATTGAGACTAGATTACTTTCTTTAAGGGAAGAGATTACAGGGATTGCTAGTAATTTATTCCCTCCTCATATAATTATGGTATTGAAATGGGATGTTGCAAAGGGTAGGGAAATTGTCTGCAATATTCTAGCAAATCTAAATATCCATATACTTTAATTCCATCAATGAGAATATATCTGTACTTCTGTGATTTTCATTAAAAAGCCAATAACTGACTCTTAATTCTAAATATGGCAGAGTAACCAGCAGACTTTTCCTCCTGCCAAAAACTCCTAAAAACCTGTATAACGCACAGAACAAGAGGCAGCAAAAGGTAGTAATCCTTGAGGAAAGGAAAACTCACAAACAGAAACCCAGAATCACACCAGTATTTTGCCAAGAGACACTTTACATTGTAACAGGAGGTCGTGGAGCTTAAACGGATCAGCGATCTTGCCCAAGTTGACAAGTCAGAGGTCGGAGCTCTGGGCTGTTCAAGTGGTTACACATAATGGGGGGCACAGAAGCTGGCATGGCAAATGCACATGGGTCTTTAACTGGGGTGAAATAAAAATGTTTAGATACAAGCTGTAGTGCTGATCTGCACTATAAGAAATGCTAAAGACCATTTTCAAGGCTGAAGAGAAATTAAGTCAAATAGAAAACCATATCCACAAAAAGGAAAGAATAGCACTGGAGATGCTGCCCTGCTGGGTAAATACATAAGGCTACCATTCTGATTTCTTCTCTTAGTATTCTAAACAGGGGACTTGTTAAAGCAAAAACAATAATATTTTAATGTGAGTTTTTTTATGGAGACAAAGCTCATTTACTCCCCCACGTTCTCCCATACCAATTCTAAACATACACTTCTCCCGAACACTTTGTGACTAACAGAGGGAACTCTGCACTGCAGCTCTGCAGCTGCCCTTGGGGGAATTTCCTGAATTCCTGGCCCTCCAGATGTTTCCATGTGATGTAAATGATCCCAGCGTATTTTGGTAGGAATAGGACTGAAACTATTTTAAAAAATACTAAGCACAAGGGAGAACTTATCTCAAGGTTAAGTACAGATGGCATGCGCTCATTTAAACATCACAGCCTCATGTTTTATTTTTGTTTTTTATTTTATTTTGTTTACTTAACTGTAGCCTGTAGCTTTGAACATACTTGTTGAAAATGGAAAGTCTCTTATTTTCTGCAATATCTCATTCTGTTTGCTATTATAGTATGAAAAAAATGTGTTAAAGGGAAGAGATACTATTGGAGAAATACAACTCAGTTCAGTTATCTAAAATAATACTGAACATTGTGTGAACATTTTGGCATTTACAGATATTGTTCTCTCTTATTACTACAAAAAGGAAATATCGTAGTATCACTATTATTCTTTGTTTTATCTATAAAATTACAAATTAAGTACCTACTATGTACTTAATAAAATGTGATTGTGTTTCTTCCTTTTGTTTCTTTTGTTTCTTTTCTTTGGAAGATGGGGTAGCTGACCAATAGTCAGGACTCCATCTATGGAAGCAATAATGTGCATTCTCTTTGTTTTATTTCACTGAGTTTTGGATTTTGTCTTTTTTTGGAAGTTAAAAGAGCATGTAACAATTTTCTAGCCCTCAGTGAGATTTAGTTGTGAATTCATTCTACTGCAATATGACAATGCATGATGTCCAAAGATCCTAGTTTAAGACGGCACATTGTAACCACTTACAGGACTTTAAAAATATTAAGTCTATGCAAAAATAACAGAAAAACAAAACAACTGATGAGATGAAATCCAAATTGTTTAGGATTAGATCAATTATCCTATGGTATGATTAAAGACTGATTCTAGTTTTTGTATTTTATATGCTATGAAAAATCAAAAATACACCTTAACTAATTAAAGTTATAACCTATAACTTTTAAATTATACTGTGTTCAATAAAATTGTATATTTTATACATTTCATTTACCAGTTTTTCATTGTCAGTATCTTTATTTTCAAACATCTGTTAAGATCTGTTTTATAGCTAATATGTTCAAGTTCTAGTTTTCTCTCCAGGCTTCTACATCTGTATTTTCCTCTTGACTTAAGGTCTATCTGTGTGTATCTTTCAGAATCTCATAAAATGGTCCTTTAAGAAAGATTATGGAAAGTAAGGGGCTATTTTATGTCACAAGGAGCTTTAACATACAGGACTTGAAGGCCCAACTCAGCAGACCAATCTATAATGTTTCAGAAAATATTTATTAATTAGAGTTATTCTATTTAATGAGGGTATATTACAAATTCTATAGAATAAGATAAAGCATTTTTGTTTAGCAACACTCGGAGAATATATCATTGCTGTCAATTAGGTGAGCATTTGGACAAGCATTCAAAGTTTTCCCATATAGAAATTAGGATGTTCACAATATATCGGTTGATTATTTCTCAGAAGATATTTAATAGTGGCTTTCTAATCTTAACTTTACAACTCCTAATTCATTCTAATTTTGTAGCCGTATGACTAAAATATAATTATTTCCATGGCAGAAATCCAATGTCAGCAGGGTAAAAATAGAGTATAAACCATACTGCTTCTTTTCCAGTTGAAATACCTTCACATTGATAATACAGGCAGCACTGAAAATAGAAATAATTAATCCTTCTGAGTATAGAACTTGAAATAAAATGAGAATTCATTGATGTCTTTATCAGAATTCTAATAATTGATCTGGCATGTCTCTGGACTCAGAAAAATATTCCAACAGCATAAAAAAACAATTATCTCAGAATAGGAATACTTTCAGTAAAGGAATGGTCACCATACAAACTTACTAGCAGAGTTCTTGGCCCTTTATTATAAGACAACAATATGCTCAAGAAATGTCTAATGAGATGGTAATATGTTCATCCAATTTAATATTTATATTTAATTATCTTCCCTCATACTATTTGTTAACTTGTTTTTGTTTTTTTACTGCTAGATCTAAGAGTTAAGATTTTTTTCTCTCCATAGCATTATGTCTAGAATTGAATATTGATTTTACCTAGTAAGAAATTTATGGCTTAATTTTAAAGCAGTTGATTCTTCAAAAGGACTAAAAACTAAGGTTAGCTACATTCATTGAAAATGAAATGCAGGGTTGCACAGGCAGCTGTAAAAACTTTGTAAAGAGTATCTTCTTATTCATCTTCAGTAAAAAAATAAGTCTAATAATAACTACAGGTTGACTTCATAGCCAACTTAGCAATATCACTCTGGGATTACAAAGATCAGAGGAAGACTCAAGAACTTATGAATCCAGGAAGATAAACTTGCCAGGAAAAATGCAGTGGGGGCAATATACATGATAATGAAACTAGTGTTTTTCAAACTGTTATGAGTGGGACCATGTATCAAAATAACATAATCCAAAATATATTCACAATTGTTTTAAAAATATTAATCCATTTTAATTGTAGTTTTACCCTTTCAAAGTTTGTAAGATTAAACTATACACTTCTAAAGTAAATAATTTAATCCAGTGATCAAATCTTTAGAGTTGCCCAGGCTTAAATGTAGATTAATAAAGTTATCAGCATGTTCTAGAAGGCAGTGTAAAACAAACACCGGAGCTCTGAAATCAGGCTGACCATATTCACATCTGGCACTTTTCAAAGTGCCAACTGTATGATGTTAAGCAAGTCAGTTAATCTCAATAAACTACAGTTTCTACATCTATAACATAAGATAAAGTATGACTTTTCATAGTGTTATCATGAAGCCTAAATAAATTGATATGTATACGTATGAAATATTTAGAAAAGAACCTGGCATATAACAATGGCCAATGAATGTTAGTTATTACTGATTCTTAGAAAATTGTCTACCTTTGATTTTGAAAGACAGTTTTGTATAAGATGGAATGAGAAAGATGATGCTTCTAAGAACAATGCCCCAATGTTTTGCTGTGCTCACAAACAGTAACATCTGTTTCTTCTGTTTTTCTTTCCCACATTTGTCCTGTTTTCTTGGCTATCACTAATTAACTAGTCCTATTTTTCACTGTTAGTTAATCTCATTACATTCATTCTTTACTATCTTCACTAATCTTAATTTCATCTCATGGAATTTTATTTCCATTTTGTAGGCTATATAGTTCATCTTTTTATCTTTTCTTGCATAGTTTCTCAGAATTCTTATTCTTACCAGTAAATGGAAGTTATGATTACGTTAATAAGTATTAAAAGTCACATGTACTTTTTGAAACATTTTTAAATGAATTTCAAAATGTTTCTTAAAACATTCCATGTTTGATATTGAGTTTAAAATTTATTTAGAAAACTGTCAGTTTTCACTTCATTTAATTTGATATACAGTTAGGTAGCTATAAAATTTTAACTTTGTTATCTTCCTATTAGATTGGCTCCTTTAGCATTATAGAATATCTTCTTTGTCTTTAATCAGAATTTTTTGTATTAAGGTTTATTTTGTCTGATATTAATACAGCCACTCCAGCTCTCTTTGGTTTCTGATGGGAAGTCATCAGTTTATCTTATTGAGGGTCCCTTGCACACTATGAATAATCTTTCTTTTGCTGATTTCATTATTTTCTCTTTCTCTTTCAATAGCTGAACTATAATGTGTCCTGAGGTGGATCTCCTTGAATTGATCCTATTTGTGTGAAGTAGGTTCACTAATAACCAATCGTAAGGGAGAACTACCACTCCATAGAGAATAACAGAGATTATAACTATGCCAACCACAGAAACAGGAGTCCAAATATTTATGTTCACTGCATCCATAGCTACAGTGTTACCAATCTCTGAGTCCAGTGAATCAGAACACACTCACAGTCAACAAGTTATATAAAAAGGGTTTAGTATTTACAGAGATGTAGCAAGGGGCAAGGGACACCTAGGATCCATTGTGAGTTGATCCACCAAGGCTCAAGACAGCTGCCTTGGGCAGACTGAGTCTTAACTAAACCACCTGCACCAGAGCTGAGGGACCCTGAAAGGTAGTCTGCCCTGGCTTATAGAACTTATGGGCCATGTGATTCACTGGGAAGTGCTTTGAAGGGCATCCCACTTCCAGGGAAAGAGGAACAAGTCCCAAGCTGTCCTGGGGTGTTCCTTTTTAGCTCAATATATTACTTTTCTTAGGAGGACAGGAACAAGACCTTGTGCTGTTTCAGGCAGTTCTTCCCTATCTTAAGATATCCCATTCCTTTGTCAGATGAATAGACTGCAAAAATTTTCTTCCATTCTGTAGGTTGTCTGTTTTCTCTGTTGATAGTTTCTTCTGCTGTACAGAAGCACTATAGTTTAATTAGATCCCATTTCCCAATTTTTGCTTTTGTTTCAATTGCTCTTGGTGTTGTCCACATAAAATCTTTGTCCGTGCCTATGTCCTGAATGGTATTGCCTAGATTTTCTTCTATGGTTTTTATAATTTTGGGTTTTACATTTAAGTCTTTAATTCATTTTGACTTGATATTTGTACATGGCATAGGGAAGGGGCCCAGTTTCAATTTTCTGCATATGGCTAGCCAGTTTTCCCAGCACCACTAATTAAATAGGGAATCCTTTCGTCATTCCTTGTTTTTGTAAGGTTTGTTAAAGATCACATAACAGAGGTCTAATATCCAGTAAATTAGTTCAGCCATTGTGGAAGACAGTGTGGTGATTCCTCAAGTAATCTAGAGGCAGAAATACCTTGTGACCTAGCACTTCCATTACTGGGTATATACCCAAAGGAATAGAAATCATCCTATTATAAAGATACATGTATGTATGAATTCATTGCAGCACTATTCACACTAGCAAAGACATGGACTCAACCTGAATGCCCATCAATAATACACTGGATAAAGTACATATACACCATGGAATACTATGTAGCTATAAAAACGAATGACACCATGTCCTTTGCAGGGATATGGATGGAGCTAGAGGCTATTATCTTCAGCAAACTAATGCAGGAACAGAAAACCAAATACTGCATGTCCTCACTTATAAATGGCAGCTGCATGATGAGAATACATAGACACAATACACACTAAGGCCTGTCAGAAAGTGGGAAGTGAGAGGAGGGAGAGCATCAGGAAGAATAGCTAATGAATGTTGGGCTTACTACTTAGATGATGGGATGATCTGTGCAGCAAATCACCATGGCACACATTTACCTATGTAGCAAACATGCACATGCTTCACATGTACCCCTTAACTTAAAATAAAAGTTAGAAATTTAAAAAAAAGATATTCCATTCCTAGCATACTCTACAGTTAATCTTGGGAACTTCAAACACGAAATGGGGGAGAACTGGGTACGTTCAAGACCACCAAAAGAACTGTCCTCCAGCTTGGTTTATGTTGAAATTCTGGGATGCATAGAATATATTTTTTTTAATCTAGACAATTTTCTGGCATTTATTTCTTCAAAGATTCTTTCTACCTTTTATCTCTCTACTCTTCCTATGAGTCTACTACTATTCATGTATTCATAAGCTTGATGCTGTCTCATAGGTCATTGAGGTCTGTTTATTTTTCTCTGTGCTTTTTTTGTTTCTATTCCTCAGGCTGGATTTTGTCAATCGAACTGTCTTCAAGCTAAGTTTTACTTCTGTCAATTCATATCTGTTGAACTCCATTAGAAAAATTTTTATTCAAGTTTTTGTATTTTTTTGTCCATAGAATTTCCATTGGTTTCTTTTATTATTTCAGCCTCTTTATTGATGCTCTTCATTTGGTAAGATCTCATTCTCATACATTTTTTCTTTAATGTTTCAGAAGTGATTCCTTTTAGTTCTTTGGGTGTATTTGTAAGATGCAATTTAAAGTCTTTGCCTAGTAACTCTAACACTTAAGTTCTTAAAACACAGTTTGAATTCACTTCACCCTTTCCAATTCTGTGCATGAATTATGCATCCTTCATTGTTTGCAAATCTATATAGTTATGATACTGATGCATTTTAAAAGTCTATTTCACAAAGTTATCTTATTTCTGAGAAATATTTTCAGTTTTGTCAAGTTTGTCACAGGTACATAAATAAACTAGACATTTTATCATCAAACTTTCTAACACAATCTTTATAAATTCTAATTTTTAAGATATTATATTGCTATTTCCAAGGACAAGCATAATATTTATAAATTGTATTTTACTTCCTAATTAAGTTTTCTATGTGATTTTAATGTTTTTCATTTTGTATGTATGCATTCTATGGATTGCCAATTGAATTAAAAATTAAAACTGTAAAATGTTTGACACAACATTATTATCTTTTTTCCCCACAGTTTGTTGCCTTACTGTTTAAAAGAAAAATACAGTCAAAAATTGGTATAGTATTCTGTAGTGAATGATTTATTTACTCAATCAATGTGTCCATTTATAAAATATATATTATTTCTATCAATAATTGTGAAAACCTATTTTCATCATTCTAAATAAAAAGTATATTTTTCACTTCATTTATTTATCCATTCCAAGGCAAAGATTTATGGTGGAGACTGGTTGGAATGCTTTTCTCATTTCCTACTGATCTAGAATGTGCCAAACATTAAAGAGAAAATTTGGTTGAATGGCCATATTACAAGTAGCGAAAGAGGAAAGAGGAACTCTCTTTGAGCATTGCCCTCTAAAGAGGTCCTTCAACAGCTTGTTGAAGGAAATGCCAAGCTTGATTGTTTGAAACTGTACATATTTCCATTAAAAATCCATCCAAGTCCATTTAATTTATTCACAAATAAACAAAATGTCCTTTATTGCACTGCATGTAGTTTTGACAGATGGCTCTTAGCATTCTGTCCAGGTGTAAAAAGACAAAAATAAATGAATTGTTTTTTTTTAAATTCACACACTTTGTGACTGTCATCTTCACCTGGAAGCTTTCTTTGGTTCTTTATCTACTTCATGATCCCAATATATGACAGCCCTTTTTCTAGTATGAGCTTGCTTCATTATACATCTAAAGAGAAGGTACACCTGCTTGAAATAATCAGTTTATGAGCTCACCAATCAAACAAATTACCCATACCAAAATTTCAAACCTATTATTATTATTTGGTTTATTAGAATTGTCTCAAAGGCATATTAATCCATTAGATATAACTTGCACGGATTATCTATAACTAGAGAGTAGGTTGGTTAAGGGTTTAAGACATTCATTATTTTTTAAGTGCTTAATAAATGTCCATCATACAATGTGTAGCAAAATTAAAGTTAGGCTAAATAACTGAAATTACTTTTAATTTTATGTTTCTTGTCTATCACATTAAGTCCTGAAAAGCTGAAACATTGAACATAAAGTCAAATTTTACTAAGCTATTATTGCCAAAAATGTTTAGACAAGTTTTATAATATTGTTTCAAAAAACTCACTAAATTTTAGTTTATAATTTATTATATTAATTTATTTATAATGGAGAAAACCCTGATTAGCTTTCTATAATATTGAAATAATGATGTGAAAATATCTAATTTCAATGCATTAAAAAGCGCATCAACAATGGAATCTTAAGATATTGGCCACCACATTCACATAACCTCCTGAAAAATGAAAATTAATTATTTATTTTAAAGTGAAAAAAATAAACTAGTCCTTATAATTTAGGGGCAGAAATTTATTATGCAGCTATGTGTCAATTAACTATGAGGATATGTTCTGAGAAACATTTAAGTAATTTTGTTATTGTGCGAATGTTATAGACTATACTTACACAAACCTAGATAGATAATATACATTTTAAATGTATGTATATTCCTTCAAAAACTCAAATGACCTAGCATTGTTAATTAATATAAACAAAATCTTCTACTTGATCTGCAGTGCCAATATCAAGTGCCATATATTAGGTTTCTATATACGTTCCATTGTAATGTTATGAGACCACCAATGTATAAGGTTGGTCCTTGACTGAAGAAATATCCTTATATGGCACATGACTATAGTTCAATTTTTAGTGGTTTAAAAAGCAAAGCAATCTTATGTTGGAAAAGTCAACGGTCATTTGCCAATTTTTTTTTTTGAGACAGGGTCTCAATCTGTCACTGGGGCTGGAGTGCAGTTGTGTGATCATAGATCACTGCAGCCTCAACCTCCAGGACCCAAGTGATCCTTCTGCCTCAGCCTCCCTAGTAGCTGGAACTACAGTGGAGCATCACAGCTAGTTTTGGTATTATTTTGTAGATATGGTTTCACCATGCTGCCCAGGCTGGTCCTGAACTCCTGGGCCCAAGTAATCCTCCGACCTCAGCCTCCCAAAGTGCTAGGATTATAGGAATGAGCTACCACACCCAGCTCATTAAAATAAAATTTTACTTTATACTTATCCAATTATTTAAATGAAATCCCACATCACTAAGACATTTTGAGAACGTAATCCTTTGACCCATTAGCCTTGATCCTTTCAGGTCGTTGTGAGGTCAAATTCTTTTCAAAATAGGACTAGACATTATTTCATATTTGCCTTTTCACTTTCTTAACATTTACACTGATTGCAAAAGAACTGATGGTGAGTAAAATTACATGTACCTTAGCAGAAACTAAAGCAGTGGCACTCAACTGTAATAGTATAGATCAATTTCTCAACCATGACCCCCATGTGAGGATTATATCTATACTAATCCTCATTTCATTCTACCTATCACCAGCATTTTACACAATCACTCTTCCTATTAAAAAGAAAAAAAAACTTTCTACAATTTTATTTAAAGACGCCAAATGTTTCTTTTCTTTTAACTCACTAGTAGCTCCTTCTCCATTAGAAAAAAAAAAAACAAAAAAAAAAAACTACTCTTTTTTATATCTCTTAACAGACAGTTGGATGGTTAATTTTAGGTGTCGACTTGACTGAATTGAGGGGTGACTAAATGGCTGATGAATTGTTTCTGGGTGTGCCTTTGAAGGTGTTTCTAGAGAAGATTGACGTTTGAGTCAGTGAACTGAGAGAGGAAGGCCATCCTTCACTATGGATAAGCACTATTCAGTTCGCTAGGATCCTGACTGGTACAAACAGGCAGAATAAGGAAAATTCACTCTCTGTTTTCACTCTTCCTTCCAGAGTTAGACACTTGTTGTCCTCCTGGCTTCGAACATCAGACTCCAAATTTTTTGGCTCTACTCTGGGACTTACACCAGTGGCCTCTGAGGGTCTCTCAGGCTTCAGCCTCAGATTAGAGGCTGTACTGTCAGCTTCCCTGGTTCTGAGTCAGGCTACCAGCTTTGAGCCATGACTAGCTTTTTAGCTTTTCCAACTTACAGATGGCTTATTGTAGGACTTTTCCACCTTCATAATCTTGTCAGCCAAGTTACCCTAATAAATCCCTGTTCATATAGCCTACTGGTTCTGTCTCTCTGGAGAACTTGACTCATTCAGATTTAGTGCACTAGAGAAAAGTCGTTGGATAGCTAAATACCACTGCTATAATGAAAACTCACATGTTCAAGGTTGGGTCTTATATATCAGCCTGCCTACTCAATATTTCTTCTTGGGTGTTTCAATAGATAAGAAAACAAAGGAGAAAATCATAACAGAAGAAAAATGTTTTTAGAAATTTTGATGCTATAAACAGGGCCAGATGGATAAAAGAACAGATAAAGAAGATCTACTTGAGCAGAAAGTTGGCAGGAATAAACAATACAGATGTATTAGTCCTTCTACCAGAGGCTCCTAAAAACACAGGTCAGTGGAAGAGGTGTGACTGGAAGGGTGTTAATATGTAAGCCATTTCACTTTCTCATACTTAGAGCATCTGGCTTCACAATTCACTCCAAGAGGTTTCTTCAGTTCAGTTTGATCACTCAGTAAAGTCAGAAGTTGTTAAGGCACATGCTTCAGTATGAAAGGCCAGTTAAAATGGGGGCAAAAATCTCTGCTATATTTGGGAAACCGCTACCAACATGGGAGAAGAAAAATATTTGTCACATAAATTAAATATTATAATTCTAACTCTTCCTTAAGAAAAAGATTACTGAGATATATTTAATACATAATAAAATTCACCTTTAAAGCATAGAAATTGGTGGTTTTTAGTATATTCCCTACAATCTAACTTTAGAACATTTTCTTCACCCTGAAAAGAAACCTCAACTATTAGCAATCATTTTCCCTTCTTCCCCCTCCGACATCCTTAGGCAATTCTCCTGCCTCTTTTGTAGGTGACTTCTTTTACTTAGCATAACATTTTTAAGGTTTATCCACATTGCAGCAGAATTGCATTCCTTTTTTAAAACTCAAATGTTTATTTAAATAATTGTAGATTGATATACAGTTATAAGAACTAATACAGAGAGATCTCTTGGACATTGTATCAACTTTTCCTCAATGGAAACATTTTGCAAAATTATAGTATAATACCGAAAGCAGGATATTGACTTAGAGCCAATCCAAAGATATTACTACTTTTACCTCTACCCATATGCATATGTGTTTATTTAATACAATTGTATTACACATGTAGGTTTCTATGTCCGCTAACAGTCAAGAATCTGAACAGTTCCATCACTACACTCCTGTGGCCCTTATACAACTACAGCAACATCCCGTTTCTCTCTGTACCACACCGCTATTCACTTCAAAGTGTTCAACCATCTGTTCATTTCAACACTGTGCATTTCAAAGTGTTACATGAATAAAAAAGCATGTAGTATATGATCTATTGTAGAGTCTCTTTTAAATCAACATAAATTTGCTGGAGATTCACCAAAGTTGTTATATGCATCAACAGTTCATTAGGTTTTGCTGCAAAAAAATAATACACACACAGGCACACACCATGTATATGTAGCTTGCTTTTCCTTACTTAACAAGGTATTGTAGATGGTTTTCTTAGTTATTACGTGTACTTTCAAAATATTTTAAATGACTCATAGTATTCCATTTTATGTTACTAAGATATTTTTAAAAACTAGTCCCATATTTTTTGGACTTAAGCCTTACAAAATTTTTATTTGGAAAATGTATACACTTCATTCATATTCATTAAATAAAACAATTTTATTGGTGTGTGTGTGTGGGGTA
The DNA here is from genome assembly GCA_036589455.1 of Ateles fusciceps. Classification (NCBI taxonomy): domain Eukaryota; kingdom Metazoa; phylum Chordata; class Mammalia; order Primates; family Atelidae; genus Ateles; species Ateles fusciceps. The sequence goes on from JAZHEH010000647.1 coordinate 934,237, forward strand.
TGCATGCTATACCAAATGTGTGGGCATATATTCATATACTAACTGTGGTATATATATGTATGTGTGTGTGTGTGTATATATATATATACACACACACACACACATACAGTGTATACACACAAACACACAGTATAGTGGGTGTGTGTACATGTATACATACACACACATACAAATGTACACACACACCATGGAATGCTACTTTGCAACAAAACCTAATGAACTGTTGATGCATGTAACAACTTCAGTGAATCTCCAGGAAATTTATGTTGAGTTGAAAGAGACTATACAATAGATCATATACTACATGCTTTTATATTTGTGTAACATTTTAAAATGAAGAACAGAGGAATGGTTTCCAGTGGTTAGAGGTATGGGAGAGGGTATCATTGGAAGGATATTGCTGTGGTTGTATAAGGGCAACAGGAGGGATCCTGTAGTGAAGGAACTGTTCAGATTCTTGATTGTATTAGTGAATACAGACACCCAAGCATGTAAGACAATTGTATAAAAATAAGCACACTAATACAAGTAAAAATGGAAATAATATTTGGATTGGCTCTAATTAGATCTTTCATACATTGTTGGTTAAGACATATATATATATCACTAACTGTGGACATGCAGTTGGTATAATTGGTATATGTACTAACGTGTGTGTGTGTGTGTGTGTGTGTGTGTGTGTGTGTGTGTGTGTGTTTATATATAAATATATACCCATACACATATCACAGTTTGTTTACCCATCATCTGTTGAAGGACATCTGGATTATTTCAAGATTTTTGTCTATCACAAATAAAGCCTTTATGAACATTTGTATTAAAGTTTTTGTGTGAACAGATTTCATTACTCTGGGACAAATGTCCAAAGGTGTGCCTGCTAGCAGTATAATTATCACACATTTAATTTTAAGAGAAATTGTCATAATTTTCCCAGAGTGGCTGTACCAGTTTATAATCCCATCCAAAATGTATTTAAAAAAATCCAGTTTCTCCAAATCCTTGCCAGAATTTGGTGTTATCATTAATTTTTATTTTGGCCTTTTTGACAGGTATGTAGTAATATCTCATGATTTTTATTTATATTTCCCTCATGGCTAATGATGTTGAACATTTTTTAAATGTTCATTTGCCATCTGTAAATTCTTTAAGGTGAAATACCTGTTAATGTCTTTTGCTCATTTTCTAATTGAATTGTCTTTTATTGTTCAGTTTTAGGAATTTTTTATGTATACCACAAAAATACTCTCTGTTGGATATATAGTTTGCAAATACTTTCTCCCCATTTGTAGCTTGTCTTTATTCATCTTCACATGAAAGTTTGCACAGCCAAAGATTTTAATTTTAATATCTAATGTAGACTTTTTTTTATTTCATGGGTTGAGATTTTAGTGTGAAATCTAAGAATTCTTTACCTAACCTTGAATCCCAGAAATTTTCCATTTTTAGGTTTTCTTTTTCAGCATTTATAGTATTAATAATTACACTTTTTAGGTCTGCAATCCATTTTGAGCTAAGTTAAATAAATGGTGTGAGATTTAGGTCAAAGTTCTTTTTTTTCTTCTTTGGATGTCAAATTGTTCCAAAATCATTTGTCAAAAATACTTTTTTTTCCTCTATTGAATAATTTTGCAACCTTGTCAAAAATCAATTAGATACATTTGTGCTAATCTATATCTGGCTTTTGTGTTCTGTTCCATTTGTCTATGTGTCTCCACAGACAATGTCACATTGTCTTGACTTCTTTTTCTCGCCTTATTGCGTTAGCTAGACTTTCCAATAGTGTGTTGAACGAGAGTGGTGAGATGAGACATTGTTACCTTGTTCTGGATATTAGGTGGAAAACATTCAATTTTCCATGATTAAGTATGATGTTAGCTGTAGGTTTGTATTGATAGCCTTTATCAAACTGATGTAATTTTACTGTATTTTTATTTCTTCAATTTCCTCTATTCCTAATTTGATAGATGAACAGATACTGAATTTTGTCAATGCTTTCTTCATGATTTCTTTTTTTACTTTAGCATGTTGATATGTTGCTTGCAATTGATTTATTTTGTAAATGTTGAAATGGCCATGCATATCTGTAATAAATTCTACTTAATCATAATGCATAATTTTTTATACATTATTGGATTTGGATTGCTAATTTTACTGATAATTTCTGCATATAAATTCAAGAGAACTGTCAATCTGCAGTTTAGTTTTTTGTACCACCTTTGCATCAGAGTTACATGGGCTTCATCAAATGAGTTATGAAATTTACCTTACTCTTCCATTCTGGGGAAAAAAATTGTGTAAAACTACCATTAATTCTTTTGTATGTGTTTGGTACAATTCTCCAGTGAAATTATCTGGGCCTACACATTTCTTTTTCTGGAATCATGATTACAAATTCAATTTTTTCTTTTCTTTTGGAGATAGAGTCTCACTCTGTCTCCCAAGTTGGAGTGCAGTGACACAGTCTTCACTCACTGCAGCCTCTAGCTTCCAGGCTCAAGTGATCCTGCCCTCTCAGACTCCTGAGTACCTGGGAGTACAGGTGCATGCCATCATGCCCAGATAAAATTTAATTTATTTAATATTTACAGGGCTATTCATATCGTCTATTTCATTTTGGTTGCATTTTGATTCTTTGTGATTTTTTCAGATATTTACCCATTAATTCTAAGTTAAAATAATGAGTACAATTTTATGATCATTTTAAGCCTACAAGATTTTTTTTTCTTGCTCTGTCACCCAGACTGAAATGCAGTGGTGTGATCTCAGTTCAATGCAACCTCCACTTCCTGAGTTCAAGCGATTCTCCTTCCTCTGCCTTCCGAGTAGCTGAAATTACAGGTGCCCGCCACCATTCCAGGCTAATTTTTGTATTTTTATTAGAGATGAGGTTTCACCATGTTGACCAGGCTGGTGTGGAACTCCTGACCTAGTGATCCACTCGCCTCAGCCTCCCAAAATGCTGGGATTACAGGCATGAGCCACTGCGCCCAGCTGCCTACAATATTTATTAAATTAATACATGTAATGTCTTCTGTTATGCTACTTTCAAACTACATGTGTTAAATCAGAAGTGAGTTTCATATACACAGCATATACTTGCATTGTGGTTTTTAGACACTATGATAAACTGTTTTTCAATTATTATATTTTCAACATTTACATCAGGCAATTATTGATATGTTAACTCCTAACTCAGTCATCTTATTTGTTTTTTGTTACTTGTTACTTTTTATTTCTTTGTTTACTGCTTATTTATTCTGGTCCTTTCTTCTCTGTTTCTTTTTTCCTGACATCATGTTTGTTACTTAAACATTTATTAGATCTCATCTTGACTTATTTATAGTGTTTTCAAGTGTATTTTTGCATAATTTTCATAGTGTTGGCTGGATATTATTATATACGTATGTGACATCAGAGTCTACTGTTTGAACATTTTATCACTTCTTGCATATCATGAAAATTTTACTTCAGTTTAGGAGTTTAGATCATTTTACTTTCCCCCACATTTAAATATCCTCTTAAGTATTATAAAATACGTGATTTTCAGTGAGTAGCTACTTTCACTTACATAATGTGTTCAAAGTACATTACTATTGTAACACTTACCAGTACAGGTTGAGCAGCTCTACTTCAAAAATAAAAAATCTGAAGTGCTCTAAAGTCCAAAATTTTTTGATTACCAACAGGTGATAATGACATTTACTTTTTGATAGGTCAATGTATACAAACTTTGTTTCAAAATTTGAATGCACAAAATTACTTAACATATTGTGTACAATTACCTTTAGCTTTTGTGTATAAGGAATTTATGAAATTTTGTGTTTAGATTTGTGACACATTCCCAAGATATGCCATTCTTTATGTGCAAATATTCCAAAATTAACAAGAAAAAAGAATTCAAAACACTTCTGGTCCAAAGCATTTTGGATAAAGAATATTTGTGACTTGGGTTTGTAGTTCTCCTTGAAGTGGTCCTTCACATACGTTGTTAGTAGTATTCCTAGGTATTTTATTTTCTTGTAGCAATTGTGAATGGGAATTCACTCATGATTTGGCTCTCTGTTAGTCTGTTATTGGTATATAGGAATGCTTGTGATTTTTGCACATTGATTTTATATCCTGAGACTCTGCTGAAGTTGCTAATCAGCTTAAGGAGATTTTGGGCTGAGATGATGAGGTCTTCTAAATATACAATATACAATCATGTCATCTGAAAATAGAGATAATTTTACTTTCTCTTTTCCTAATTGAATACCCTTTATTTCTTTGTCTTGCCTGATTGCCCTGGTCAGAACTTCAGTACTATGTTGAATTGATGAGAGAGGGCATCCTTGTCTTGTGCTCGTTTTCAAAGGGAATGCTTCTAGTTTTTGCAACATTCAGTATGATATTGGCTGTGGGTTTTTCATAAATAGCTCTTATTGTTTTCAAATACATTCCATCAATAATTGGTTTATTGAGATTTTTTTAGCATAAAGCGTTGTTGAATTTTGTTGAAGGCCTTCTCTGCATCTATTGAGATAATCATGTGGTTTTTGTTTTTGGTTCTGCTTTATGATGTGATGGATTACGTTTATAGATTTGTGCATGTTGAACCAGTCTTGCATCCCTGGGATGAAGCCGACTTGATTGTGATGGATAAGCTTTTTGATGTGCTGTTGCATTTGGTTTGCCAGTATTTTATTGAGGATTTTTGCATTGATGCTCAACATGGATATTGACCTGAAATTCTCTTTTTAAGTTGTGTCTCTGCCAGGTTTTGGTATCAGGATAATGTTGGTCTCACGAAATGAGTTAGGGAGGATTCTCTCTCTTTGTATTGTTTGGAATAGTTTCAGAAGGAATAGTACCAGCTCCTCTTTGTACCTCTGGTAGAATTTGGCTGTGAACCCGTCTGGTCCTGGACTTTTTCAGGTTGGTAGCTATTAATTGTTACCTCAATTTCAGATCTTGCTATTGATATGTTCAGAGATTCGACTTCTTCCTGGTTTAGTCTTAGGAGGGTGTAAGTGTCCTGAATTTATCCTTTTCTTCTAGATTTACTGGTTTATTTGCATAGAGGTGTTTCTAGTATGATCTGATGGTAGTTTGTATTTCTGTGGCATCAGCAGTGATATCCTCTTTATCATTTTTTATTGCATCTATCTGATTTTTCTCTGTTTTCTTCTTTATTAGTATGGCTAGAGGTCTGTCTATTTTGCTGATCTTTAAAAAAAAAAAACAGCTCCTGGATTCATTGATTTTTTGAAGGGTTTTTGTGTCTCTATGTCCTTCAGTTCTGCTCTGATTTTATTTATATCCTGTCTTTATATTTTCAAATAATAATTCATGATATGTGCATCAGTTGAGATTATTCAGTGAACAGAGTAACAGAATCAATAGGCTATCTATCTCTCTATATATATGGATAAGGACTACATAGAGATATACAGGATTCTGCGTCTGTTTTTTGTTATTAAGACCTTCAAGTGATTGAATGAGACCTACACAAATTATGGACACTCATCTGCTTTATTTAAAATCAACTGATTAAAAATGTTAATTACATCTACAAAACACCTTCATAGACACATCTAGACCAGTGCTACACTGGTAGTTTGGGCTCCAGTGCCTACCCAAACTACCATATAAATTAACCATTACAGTATAATTATCCCACATTTTGCTTATCCATTCCTCAGTTAATGAACATTTGTGTTGTTTCTACTTTTTGGCTATTATGAATGATGCTATTATAAACATTTGTAGACACTCTGTAATGTTGACATATATTTTTATTTATCTTGGAAAGAAATTCCTAGGAGAGGAATGTTTGTGTTATGTGGCAATTCTCTTGTTCAACATTTTGTGCAACTGCCAAATTTTTTTCTAAAGTGATTGTACCACTTTACATTCCCACCTGCGATGTGTGAGGATTCCAATTTTTCCACATCCTCCCCAACAGCCCTTATTATGAATCTTTTTTTATTACAGTCATCCTAGCGGCTATAAAATGGTTTCTCACTATGGTGTTGATTTGCATTTTCCTAATGTCTAATAATATTGAGCATTCTTAGATATAAATGTTGGCTATTCATGTTTCTTTAGATAAATGTCTATTTAGATCTTTTGCTCAGTTTCAATTGGTTGTTCTCATTATTGATTTGTAAGATTGCCTTATATATTTTAGAAAAAAAGTTTCTTTTCCGATACATGATGTTTAAATATTTTCTTACCTACTATGGATTTTTTTTTTAAAGTTTTCTTGGTGGTGTCTATCCTTTAAAGCACAAAACTTTTACCTCTGATGAAGTCAAACTTATCAATCTTCTTTGTTTCTATTTGTGCATTGGTAAAGTATCTAAGAAATCATTACGTAACCCAAGGTCATTAAGATTTATTCTTATATTTTCTTTCAAAAGAAGAGTAACCCTTCTTATGAGGCATTAACATGACCTATAAGGCTAACAATCATTTTTACAACAGATTATAAGCAGTGAAGTGGGGGGCCACAGTGTATTATATTTAAAGATAAAAAAGGGTGAAAAAGCCAGACATTTCAACCAAGTTCCCTGATTCTACCCATTTTTCTATTCTTTTAATCAGAAATAATGGGAGAAATACATATTCAAGAACTTATTCTATGTTCTTAAATTTCCTAAATCAGCTGGTGATGGAGGAATCGCCTGGTGTAATTACAGTGTAGTTTAGAACCAAGAGATATAGGGAGAAAAGAAAGAAATGGGGTGGACTCAGGCAGTCCTTCCCAAAGTGCAGCTAGAGGTCTGTGTTCTAAGGCTTATAAAGGTTTTTTAAGAGATTTGATTGCCAGAGTAATGATTAAGAGGATATTTGTTCTAATCCTGGTCTACCATTTCCAATTTACATAATGTTAAGTCAGGCAAGTTATTTAACTTCATTTAACTATCTTACTTTTTTTTTTTTTTTTTTTTTTTTGAGACTGATTCTTGCTCTGTTGCCCAGGCTGGAGTGCAATGGTGCGATATGTGCTCACTGCAACCTCTGCCTCCCAGATTCAAGCAATTCTCCTGCCTCAGCCTCCCAAGTAGCTAGGACTACAGGTGCTTGTCACCATGCCCAGCTAATTTTTTTCTATCTTACTATTCTTATTTAAAAATAGAAATAATACTCGTAACTAACTCAGATAAGTATTATATAATGATTCATCCTAAGATAAACTTAAGAATTTTTTTTGTTACTGTAAAGTAAAAATGCCTTTGATCTGATCCAAAGGCAGTGATGACTGATGGATAAAATTTGGTTTATTCTTATTAGGTGATTTAATGTCATAGACACAAAGAACACTATTGTAGCACTTCTGTGGACTTACATTATATTTCAAATTAGAATGTGCATTTTCATATGGTGCTGTTTAAATTATGGAAGATAGTTTATAATCAAATGTGGAAGCAGATGGATGCAATTGAAACAGTACTGGACTGGAAGTTCAGGGTGATTTACCCAGTTGAAATCATTTAAAGCCTTGAACTTTACTTTTCTCATCTGTAAAATAAGGAGATTTGACAAGACAACCCCTGGGGTTCTTTAAATCTCCTCACTCATGGTTGTGAATATGGTTTTTATGTTTAAAGTGTCTTATTTAAATTGATTCTTGCTCCTGGTCTAATGATATAGTAATGTAAAGCATATCTGTTCTTTTATTATTCTAAATGCTGTCAGAATGACTGTCAAGAATCAAAGAGAGAGACAAAAACTGACATTTACTAATAAATTGCTCTATTAATAAAGAGTTCTACATTCAAGCAATACTTGAACTCTATGTCAATTCATTGGTATATGAAGCTGGGCTTACTTAAAAAATTCTTGATCAGGCGAAATACGGCCTCAGGATAGACAGTCTCAACAAGATTGCCAACAATGTTTTGTACCTCATATCTATACATATACATAGAATTTCAATGAAAAACTGTTACCCTTCTGTGTTATGCTCCTTATAAAAAGTAGTTGAAAAATTAAGCTAAATGCACCTGTGGCCACATAGAGAAACAAACAGAAATCACAAAAAGGAAAATCAAGTTAAATGATTAATCTATTAATCAAGCTATTTATCACTTCACTTGCCAAGGAAGTCATGATAATACCTGGAAATAAAGATTAAATTAGACAACAAAACTAAACATGTCCTTGTTTTGTGTTAAATTTATTCCATCTGCAAGGCTCCAAATGGCCATTAAACACCCTCCATTATATATTGACTCCAATTATCACTGGAAAAATAAACTAGAACAAACTGTTTATATGATAATTATTTATGCACATATGTAACAAAAGATCTCTTCGAAAGCAACCTATTGCTAATCCTAATTTATGCAACTGCAAAATTATTTGCATATATCAACACTTTACAAGTCTGAAAATATCATTATCTTGCTTGGAACTATCCCTGCTGGAAAATTTCTTGTGTAGCCTTATCATTATTCAAGAGCCAGCTCAAAAGCAATCTTTTTATCCACACGTGGTGGCTCACACCTGTAATCCCAGCACTTTGACAGTCTGAAGTAGGAGGATTTCCTGAGCCCAGGAGTATCAGACTAGCCTTGGAAACATGGCAAAAATCCCATTTCTACAAAAAAAAAAAAAAAAATAGCCAGGAAGGGTGGTGTGTACTGGTTGTCACAGCTACTTGGGAGGCTGAAGTGGAAAGATGGCTTGAACAGGGAGGTCAAGGCTGCAGTGAGCCATGATCACTCCTCTGCACTCCAGCCCAGGTGACAGGGTAAGACCCTATATCAAAAAAAAAAAAAAAAGTCATCTTTTTGTAGGACTTCTTAAATCTCTCTCTTCCACCATTACTGGCATAGATTTATTTTGCTCCTAGATTTTTTGGTGGTCTCTACATATACATTTTTTTTACAGATGTGTGTATGTATGTGTGTATATATATATATTTTTTTGGTGGTATATAAACACATATTTTGCTCTTATTTTACCTTAATTATGTTTTCAAAAGTAAATATTTTGAATCGATGATCAACTCTATTAGGGCAGAGATGTTGTCTTTTGCTTTCTCATTTTATCTTTGATGCCTGACACAGAAAGTGGTAGCAACTTCGTGCAACAATAGCTGTTCATAACAACAGCAACAATAGCTGTTCATAATAGCATTATTCATAATAGCCAAAAAGTAGAAACAACACAAATGTCCGTTAACTGAGGAGAGGATAAGCAAAATGTGGGATAATTATACTGTAATAGTTAATTTACATGGCAGTTTGGGTAGGCACTGAAGCCCACTCATTTAGTCAAACACTGGTCTAATAATATGACTGGTCTAGTAAATGTGACAAATGTGAACAGATGCAAACCTTCTTATAATCAGACAACTCTACTCAATAAAGCTGATTGATAATTATGAGACTGAGATTTCTAGAGATTTACAAGCATGTTTAGACTGGTGAAAAATTTCTGTGAAAACAAATAAAGGCACTGGGGAACCTCATGTCCTATTAAGGTGACCAATTAATCAATAGAGTTAGAGCAGCTATGGTTAATTTTCTTAACTCTGGTTTGATTTCTGAAATTTAGGTTCCAGGATTTTTTATTTTTCTAGATTATCTGCTTTTCATTCTGAGTGTTTGTCACTTGTTTTAAGCAGTGTGCAGATATAGATCTGCCAAACTGGGGTAACTTTAATTACTGCCAACTAAAGCTGCTACACTGGAGCTAAGATTGCTTCAAAATGTAGTAATATCATTCATATTTTACAGAAGAAGAATCAGAAAGCTTACATAACTTGCCAGTGTTACACACCTTCCAAGGGAAGAACAAATTCAAGTAATGTGAACTCCATGCCCTTCCTTTCACTGTTTCATTTTTTATAAACTGTTACATGTTAAACCAATACCTGATTAGTGTGTACTAGATTATTCTTTTTTCACTATTACAAAAAATACAGTGACTAACATATATCCTTGAAAATATTTTTACTTAAAGAGATAAAGAATATTGTGTATACTTATAAATAAGCCTACATTGTAACATCTATTTATCAATACCAAGTATTACGTTTTTAAATTTTGACAGTTTGCTAGTTGAAAAATTATATGATTATTTTATATAATAAAATGTTTTGAATTATCTGTGAACTTGGAAATTTTGTTATATATCTGCCTGTTTAAATAATTCTATTGTGGGTAAACTACTCATGCTCTTGTAAACTACTCAATTTTAATATTTCCAATGTATTGAAGTAAAATTTGTATACATTATGCTCTAGCCATTTAAAATATACAATTCAATTAGTTTTGATAGAAATGTATAACTGTGAAACCACCAAAATGATCAGGAAAATTTCTATCACTCCTCCAAAGAATCTTTATGCTGATAGTGACAGGAGACAAATTCCTAGTCAGATAATGATGGGTCCCCAGTGAAACCCAAACTTCAAGCCAAAGACAGCCTGAAGCTGTAAAACCAAGCTGTCAGTTTTGGGTGGAGTCCACAACCACAGTGAGAACTTCCTTGATGCCTTTTAGCCAATTGAATGGTATTTTTTTCAGGCCTGCCATGAACCAATCAGCACTAGCACTCCCCCACTCTGAGCCCACAAAATCCTGGACTCAGTCTCACAAAGGGTTACCGTTTGGGGGGCCCCCCTCACACCAAAGGCTACTCACTTCTGGTCCTCTCTTGTGTTGAGAGCTTTTCTGTCTCTCAATAAAATGATTCTCTGCTTTGCTCACTCTCCAGTGTCTGCATACCTCATTCCTCTTGGTTGGGGGACAAGAACCTGGAACCCCTCCCCCCCAAGAATGGCTACAAAGAGCTGTAACATGCCACCGTTTGCCTAGCTGTGGATATGAAGAAGCAAAGCAGTTAGACACCATTCCCTTTTGGCTTTCTTCCAAAACTACAAAAGCCCCAACATTTCTTGTGGGCTCAGACCTTAAAATTTTAAGTAAAGGGAATTACATAAAATATATGGTTTCTAGATCTGATAATGTTTTATATCAAATGTGAGAGGTTGATGGCCATTATTTAATCAATATTTCATCCTGCAAATATCTCATTTCTTCTTCTGAGTTCCTAATTACATAAATACTGTACTATTTGATGTTTTCCCACAAAACTGAAGTCCTGATTATTTCTCTTTATTTTTTCTTTCTTTTTGGGGGGGATTCGGCAACTTACTAATCTATTTTCAAGTGCTTTGGTTATTCATTCTGCCATCTCCATTTAGTGGACTCAGGAATTTGAAAAGTCACAAATTACATCTGTGTAGCACTATTTTTCAAGAGTAGCTTTTTCTCCTCTCTGCCTCCTTTTTTCTTTTTGCCAGGCACCTTGGAAATCTCACCTCATGCATGTGTATGTTACCTGTCAGCCAGGGTTTGGGCAGAGTTTATGCTTAGAATTTGTATCTTATTCCCTTAGCAATTGTCTAACTGACATTCCCCCATTAAATTTCAAGCAGTTTTGAGAGTCCTGCATGCTGATCTATGTCACCTTTAAAGCTGCAATGTTTCTGCCATCATTTGTTTCCAACTAGAGCCATGGTAATTTGGCAGCATTATTGGGCCAGAATGCCACAAATATGAAACTATATACAGTTTTAGTGGAACTAATTTTACTGAAAATACAATCACTAAATTTTTTTATATCTAAAAATTTCTAGCCTTCTATTCTCATAAAATTATAATATTTACTTTAAAAATATAAAAAGATATAGTTACTTTATACTTTAGATTATTCATTGGATATATTAACTTTATATATTTCTGATATATTTCTTCTGCATTATTTTTATTTAACCAAATAATTTAAAAATTTTTTTGACTGTTTTTGTTTTCTTGATACAGGTTCTCACTATCTTGCCCACCCTGGCCTTGAATTTCTGGGGTCAAGCAATCCTCTTGCCTCAGCCTCTGGAGTAGCTGAGACTATAGGCACACATCACCACAAATGGCTTCAACTGTATAAAATTCTAAACATACAACTGATGCTCATAATCATACAAATATGCCCTTTCTTTCAGAGTAAGCACAGTACTTTAATCACAATAATATTTCCATCCATGTTTTATACTTTTATTACAGAAGTTATATAAATGAAAACTTATTTCTATTACTCAATATTGTCTTTTTGGGATTTATTCATGTTGAATTAAGAGATAGAATTTATTCACCTAAATACTCTCTAGTTTTTTAAGTTATGACTAGAGTATAATTTGTATTTTTGACATTCTACTCTTGTGTATTTGGGCTGGTTTGAAATTTTTGCAAATTCATACTGTGTTTCAGTGAACTCTCTTACATGTCTCTTTGTGCATGAGCTAGAAATATTCTTTGGCATGGTGTCTGGAATCAGAGTAGAAAATTTTATAAATTCTGGGTACTTATTCTTTACCAATTACAAACATTTCAGATATACCTTCTGTGTGGCTAATCTTTTTAGCCCTTTTAATCTGTTGACACATGCAGTGTAAAATACGATTTTGTGTTGTTGTTTGCTTATTATATGTGCACTTCAAAAGAATGCATTTTTTTATAATTGGCTTTATCCAATAGACCAGCAGACGCTATGAGGAGAGCTGAGAGCAGAGAGATGTCAGGGCATTCATTTGTCACTACCGTGTCACCAGCATTTTGTTTCCTCCGGTGATGAGGTTATATCAGTGGCTACAGCCACAGCTCCCGTAACACAATGCTTCAGTCACAGCTACAGCTCTTGCCAGGCACTTTAAAACTTGGAGATTGAATTGGCTTCTTGGATTTGCTTTATTTCTAGACACTGCAGTATTCCACAGGGATAGCAGCTACCACAACTCTGCAAATGGCTTATTTACTGATCCCTTTTTAATTAAATTATTGAATATAACAATATTTATTCTTCTGGAAACCTGACAAATGTGATTTTTTTCCTTAGGTTACTATATCTGTATAGATAGGTAGATATTCATGAAAGAGAGTAGCCTATAATTTTCCTGTCGTTTGTTGTACTAGTATCACAAAATAAATGGCAATGTATTACCAGTTTTGCTTAGATATGACTGCGTAGGATGGTAGTTAGCTCTTTTCCAAATATGTACAGTTTTCTAATAAAGTCAATGTGACTGGTAGTAGGACTATGAACTACCAAACCAAATCTCTATTTAGTTATAGGAATGTTCAAGTTTTTTATTTTATCTTGAATCAATTTTGGTAAGCTATAATTTTCTAGGAATTTCTTGATTTCATTTTTGTAATACGTTAGCATATTACAAAAATTAGCCAGGCATGGTGGTGCATGCCTATAGTCCCAACTATACAGGAAGCCAAGGTGGGAGGATTGCTTGAATCGGGGGAGATAGAGGTTGCAGTGAGCCATGATTGTGCTACTGTACTTCAACCTGGGTGACAGAGGGGAAACTCTACCTCAAATATATATACATATATATAATATATATATATATATATATATATTATATATATAACATATAGTTGATCTTATTATACTCTTACTTTCAATGCAATATTTTAGCATATTTAATGTCATACTCTTTTTCAGATCTGACATTGTCTAAATTCTCATTTCTTTCTCTTCCTTTCTCTCTCTCTTTGAAATTTCACATCATCTGTATTTAGCTGTAATTTTCTAATTTTGAGACAAGCTTATTAAGGTTCAATCTTAATTATTTTCTAATATATACAATGAAGATTCTAAATTTCTTCAGAAATCAAGTTTTGCAGCCTACGTATGTGTTTCTATGCAGTATTAACTACCAATTAGTTCAAATATTTTCTAAATTTCTAAATTATTTTATTTAATGTATATATATTGAGGAATATACTTTCTGGTTTATCTTTTTTTATTGTGGTTAAAGAAAACACATAACATGCGATCTACCCTGTTAACAAATTTTAAGTGTACAATACAATACTAACTAGACACACAATGTTACACAGATCTTTAGAAATTTTCACATTTTGCATAACTAAAACCTTATACCCGTTAAACAGCACCTTCTCTTCCCCCAACCCAGCCGCTGACAAACACCACTCTACTTTTTGCTTCTGTGAGTTTGACTATTTTAGATACCTCACATAAGTGAAATCATGATATATTTGTTCTTCTGTGATTGGTTTATTTTACCTAACATAACTAAAAGCTCATTCATGTTGTCACAAATGGCAAGATTTCCCTATTTTTAAGGCTAACATTCCATTGTATATATATACTACAATTTCCTTATCCATTCATCCATCAGTAGATGATTTAGATTGTTTCTATATCTTGAATACTATGAATAATGTTGTTATGAACGTAAGAGTGTAGATAACTCTTCAAGGTTTTGATTTTACTTCTTTTGGATATACTGAGAATTTGAAATGCTGAAGTTCTTTTTCAAATGTGGGGGGGGACTTAATATTGTTTTCCATAGTAATTACACCATTTTACCACTTTACAACAATGTAGAAGGGTTCCAAATCCTCCACATCCTCAGCAACACTTGTTATCTTTTGCCTTTTAAAAATAATAGTCATTGTAACAGCTGTGAGGTGATATCTCATTGTGGTTTTGATTTACATTTCTCTGATGATTAGTGATGTTTAGCATCTTTTCATATACCTGTTGGCCATTCATATGTCTTCTTTGGATAAATGTCTAATCAAGTCTTTTACCCATAAAAATGGTTATTTTTTGTTCTTGCTATTGAATTGTAGTTCTTTACATATTTTAGATGTTAACCTCTTAACAGAAATATGGTTTATAAATACTTTCTCCTATTCTGTAGGTTACTTCTCCATTCAGTTGATTGCTTCCTTTATTATAGATCACTTTAAGTAGTATGGGCATTTTAACAATATTAAGCCTTTGATACATGAATACAAGAGGTCTTCCTATTTACTTGTATCTTTCAAACTTATTTCTTCCATATTATGTAGATTTCTAAGTACCTTATTATTTTTGATGCTATTATAAATGAATTATTTTTATAATTCATTCTGGAATGTTTGTTAGTACATAAACTGATTATTGTATGTTGACTTTGCATCTGCAAATTTACTAAATTCATTTATTAACATACTAATAATTTTCATAGAGTTTTTAGGATTTTCTGCACACAAAAGTATTTAATCTGCAGAGAAAATTTTACTTCTTGTTTTTCTAGTTGGATGCCTGTTGTATATTTTTCTTGCCTTATTGCTCCGGATAGGGCTTCCACCATGAGGATTAAAATAAGTAGTTAAGAGTGGACATTATTGCTTTGTTCTGGACCTTAAATGAAATTCTTTTAGTTTTTCACTGTTGAGTAAAATGTTAGCCATGGACTTTCATGTATAGACTTTATTGTGTAAAGGTAATTTTCTTCTATTCCTGGTTTGTTGTAAGTTTTTATCATGAAAGAATGTTGAATTTTGTCAAATGCTTTTTCTGCATCTACTGAGATAAATATGTGATTCTTATTCTTTGATCTGTTAATGTGGTGTATTACATTAATTCATCTATGTATGTTAAACCATCCGTTCATCCCAAGGATAAATTCTACTTGGTCATGGTGAATAATACTTTAATAATGCTATTGAATACAGTTTGCTAATATATTCTTCAATATTTTTGAATTTATGTTTACCAGGGTTGCAGTTGTTTGGTTTTTGTTTTCTTTGCTTGGTTATATTTGAGTGAATTCATCAGAGAAGTCATCTAGACCTGACTTTTTCTTTGTTAGAGGTTTTTGATTTTAATTAATACTCCTTACTACTTATAGGTCCATGCAGATTTCCTATTTCTTTATAATTCAGGCCTAGGAGTTAATATGTTTATAAAAATTTATCAATTTATTTTATTGAATTTATTGGCATGTAATAGTTCATAACTGTCTATCTTTTTTATATCTGTGACATCACTTGTAATGTCTACTCTTTCTTCCTATTTAGTTTAGCTTTCTCTCTTTTTTTAAACTAGCTAAAAGCTTAACAATTTTGTTTACCTTTTCAAAAAACCAACTCTTCATTTCATTGATTTTTTTCCCATTATTTTTATGTTTTCATTCTTTTTTTCTGACCTAATCTTTGTTAATTGCTTTTGCAAACTTTAGGCTTGGCATATTTTTCTTTTTCTAGTTTCTTCAGTTAGGTTGTTTATATGAGATCATTCTTCTTTTTTAATATAAGTGTTTTTCAATATAAATCTCCTTCTATTACTGATTTTGCTGCATCCCACAAGTTTGGTATGTTGTGTTGTAGTTTTTTATTGTCTCAAGATTTTTTGTATTTACCTACTGATTATTCAAGAGTGTGTTTAATTTCCATACATTCGTGAATTTTCTACATTTTTTCCTTTTATTAATTTCAAGATTCTGCCATTAATTTCTGGTTTCGAAATCCCCTACAACTATTGTATTGTTATGTAGTTTTCACTTCAGCCTTTTAGTGTTTGCTTTATTTGGATATCTGATATTGAGTGCATATGTATTTATAATTTGTCTATCTTCTTGGTGAATTTACATTTTTAACATTAAGCAATGTCATTCTATGTCAATTTTAAAAGTTTTTGATTTAACATCTATTGTGTCTTACATAAGTATTGTCACCTTTGCTCTCTTTTAGTTACCATTTACATAGGATATTCTTCTTCCTTCCTTTTACTCTCAGTCTACATGTGTCTTTAAATCTAAACTAGTCTCTTACAGAAATAGGTTGGCCCTACTTTTTAATTCATTCAGCCTCCCTATGTCTTTTGAACGGGCATTTTAATCTATTTATATCTGAAGTAATTATTAATAGGGGAAGAATTTGCTGTTGCCACTTGGTTGTTTGTTTTCTGTTTGTCTTGTAACTTCATAGACTCTCTTTTTTTTCTTTTTCTATCTATCTATCTTTGTGTTTTATTGATTATTTTTATAATTACATGTTTGGTTTCCTTTCTATTTTTTCTTTTGTATATCTTCTATTGAAATTTTCTTTGTGGCAACTACAGAACTTATATAAAATATCTTAAAGTTATAACATTTTATTTTGAGCTGATAACTTTAATCACATAGAAAACCTCTACATCCTTTTATATTGTGTACCTATTAATATATTTTACATTTTGTAATACTTTTGTCTTATAACTTCTCTAGTAAAACTAAAGCAATTTATGCTTGACAATTATAGTATACATTATTTCTCTATATGTTTACCTTTATCGGAAAACTTCATATTTTTCTGTGCTTTTGTGTTGCTGTGTAGCATTCTTTTGATTCAACTTGAAGAACAACTTTTAGCTTTTCTTGTAAGGAAGGTCTAATGGTAATGAACTCCCTCAGCTTTTGTTTATCTGGGAAAGTCCATTTCTCCATCATTTTTTAAGGAAAGTTTTTCTGGTTGTAGTATTCATGGATCACAACGTTTTTTATTTTACTTCTTGGAGTATATCATCCCACGACCTTCTGACCTGCAAGGTTTTTTTGCTAAGAAATTCATCTATAGTCTTTTAAAGATTCCTTTGTATGTGTTATGCCAACTTTCTTTTCCTGTTTTCAAAATTTTCTTTGTCTTTGACATTTGACAATTTGATTTAAAGGTGAACTTCTTTGGGTTTATCTCATTTGGAACCTTTTGGTCTTCTTGAATATGGATGTCCAGTTCCTTCCACAGATGTAGGAAGTTTTCAATCATTAATTCTTTAAATAAGCTTTCTGATCCTTTCTCTCTCATCTGTTTCTGTGACTTATGTAATATATATTTGATTTCATGAATGATGTCTCATAAATCCTTTCTGCTTTTCTTAGTCATTTTCATTCTATATATTTTTTTCCTTTTTTTCCCTGTAACTAGCTAATTTCCAATAACCTGTTGTTGAGTTTACTGATTCTTTCTTTGGCTTCATCAAGTCTCATGTTTAACCCTTCTAGTGAATTTTTTTAACTTAGTCATTGAATTCTTCAGCTACAAAATTTATTTTAGCAGTTCTTTTATATTTTGCAGGTTTTAGCTGAAATACTTATTTTGTTCACACATGATTTTCTTGACCTCATTGAGCATTTCTATGATGATTATTTTGAATTATTTGTTCAGGTACTTCATATACCTCCATATCTTTAGAATCTGTTTCCTCAGATTTATTTTATTCCTTTGTCAGGGCCATTTTTCTCTGTTTTCATGATCACTGATGCTTTCTGGTGAGGTCTCTGCATTTAAAAGAATAACCACCTCTCCCAAGTCTTTACTGACTGGCATGATCAAAACTTTTCTGTGGATGTGTCTTGTTTGGACTTACACATGTGAAGTCCTAAAATTAGATTTATCCTGAATTTGGAATGAATTGTGGGTAAACATTAATATGACATTGAGCTCTATTATCTTTTCAAGTCCATAAAAATCTCACTTAAATTTCACAACCTGATTTAATCTATCCTCAAATCTTATTTGAGGATGTTGTTTACATCTCAAGATTTTCATTTTCTGTTCTGTTTTGTCCTATTTGTCTTTCAGACCTTTGATTAATTTTTGATTTTTTTCATATATTATTCAGAATTTTGTTGTCTAACTTGAAGATACTTCTATGTAACCTAGCCTACATTTACTAGAAATAATGTTATGTTTTCTATACTTTTTAAAAGAATTTAAAGCTGTTCTTTAAATGTTCTCACTATGAGGTGCCTTTGTCAATTAGCTCCAGTTATACTGTTTGTTTTACTAATTTTTCCTGTCCCCCCACACTTTCTTCACTATATGATTTGGCATATGTCTGGAAATTTTTTTCTCCCCTAGTTACATAACTAAGTCCCTTTATCATGAAGCTTGAAATTCAACCTTAAGGAAACTTTCTCTATTACAAGGAAGGCTAAGTCTCACTTTTATGCACTTAAAATATCATCTCTTTATTATCACAGCTACTGTTTTACATTTATATATTTGTCCACATGGAAAGTTACTTGCAAGCAAACCTGTGTCTAATTTTGCTTATTACATTTCCATCAGATCTTATCACCATGCCAGTATCTATGCCCTTAAAGATATGTCTGAAATAAATGATTGAAATAAATGAATCAATAAAAGTTGGAATGTATAAATATTTACTTCAGGTATGCAGTTTAAGGTCTGGCTACTTAATATTTTTACATAATACATGTTTTTTTAATTTCTTTTCTTTTATATTATAAGAAAGAATTCAAGAGAGTAAGCAAGTACCAAGGCTCTATGATGATAGCATGCATTTTATGATGACTTTTCTAAAGCTTTCTATGAAGAGATCAAAACAGAAGGCTGTTTCTTTGAAGCATAAAATACAAAACAATTTTTAAAAACTTCTCCTCAGTATGATCTTGAAATGTAAGAGCATTAACATATAAGCAACTTCAAGATTAAATAATGGGCCACCATTATAAATAAAAGATTTTTAAATATTGAAAATAAGATACATTATTTTAAGAAAATAAAAAAATATCAAACTGACTAATAATTATAAAGAAATATACATAAACACTAACAAAAGACATGCAGAAATGATATTTAAATATCTACCTCTCTAAATACAACAGGTCAAATATTTTTTAAAGCATTTTTTGCTACATCTTTGAGGAACAGAAAATCTCAACTTTCCTAGAGAATAAAACCTTTTTCAGGACACAGTAAATCCTGGGAAGTTATCCAAATCATTTTGTATGTCTAACATAATCCTGATATGAACAAAAAGAGCCCAAGGAAAGTACTGGCCATTCTCATTTTCTGAACCTAGATGTAAAAATCTCTAATAAAATTATAACAAATTAAATTTAGCAATGTCTAAAAAGTATATTACATCAAAAACAAGGATAGTTTATCATATAATGTTAGGAGGGGTCAATATAAGAAACTGCATGATAAATATATAATCTAATATACCAGTATATTCAAGTAGAAAAGTATACATTTCTCTCAATATGTGCAAAAATTGATAAAATTCAACATAAATGTGAGAACTTCTAGGAGACTTAACAGAATATTTTCTTTTGCGTAAGAATTATCCAATGAATCTAACAGCAAAACAAAATACTTCGTGAACAAAAATCTGTGGCATTTCAATTAAACTTAGAAAAAAAATAGGCTTCCCTGCTTTTTTGTCACTGCTCTGCATTGTCGAATCTTTTATAAATTAATAGGAAAAAGAAAAGAAATAACAGGTATGAAGGCTTTGAAGGGAAGGATCTAGGTTCTAAAAGGATCAAAATAATTTTTTTGCTGTTAGGGTAATTGGATCATTTAAATACTAAAATAATCAAACTGTTAGGCACAGGAGTTAGTTCATAAATATTGTTTAAAAACTAGATCAATATTCCACAAGCAATTGTTTTCCTAAACCATAACAAAAATAATGAGCAAAATCTCATGAGAGATAATAAATGAGGTGGATTTACTTTGAGTTGATTTAGATAAGTTGGATTTTATTTCCAAATTTTCACTTACACTTCTCCAGGTTAGTGTGGTGTTACGGTTTCCATGTAGTTTGGAAAGCAGAAGTATAACAGCTGCCATATTCTATTTACATAAACATAGCCTACAATTCAGCTATTCTAGTCCTAGATATCTACCTGATGGAAGCAGATATACATGTTCATCTAAAGATATGTTCAGAAATATTCATAACAGCATTATTCATATTTGCCCTCAACTAGAAACAATTCAAATGTGAATCAACCATATACTGGGTACATAAATTTGGGTATATTTATACTATAGACTACTACATAGTAAAAAGAGTAAATGAGCTGCAACTATGGTATGTAAAGTCAGAACACTGGTTACATTGGAAGATTAATGACCAGAGGGGGCACAAAGACTTCAGGGGTTGTATCTGTTTTATAAGTTAGATTATGGTTACATAAGTGTGTTTGCTTTGTGAAATTCATCAATTTGTATTCTTATATTCTGTTTTTTTACTCCCCTTTCTATGTATATTATATTTAAATTAAAAGTTCACTTAAAAAAAAAACACACACACACCACTTTTGGATTTATCCATTACTCATTTCTTTCTCTTAAACTCCTTATCTAAAATTTAAGCAAATCCTGTTGACTCTGCCTTCAGATTATGTTCAGAATCCAACCAATTCCCATCACCTCTGCAACTACTACTTTAATCTAAGTTACCATCATTTGTCATTTTTTACATAGATTCTTATAATGCCTTCTAACCGCAAATACTTTTCCTATTTCTTTACTTCATTCCTTTTAAGTCTATTCTCATTACAAATGCCAGAATAATCACATCGATAAACAAGTCAGATCTTGTTACTGTTGCTTAAAACCATCTGTGATGCTTAATTTCATGTGTCAACTTGGTTGGGCCATGGTGCCGAGATAATTGGTCAAACATTATTCTGGACATTTCTGTGTGGGTGTTTTTTTGGATGAGATTAACATTTATATTGGTGGACATCGAGTAAGGCAGATTGCTTTACATAATGTGGGTGGACTTCATCCAATCCGTTGAAGGCCTTAACAGAATAAAGACTGACAACCCCCAAGCAAGAAGGAATTCTGCCAGCAAACTGTCTTCAAACTGCTGCAACTCTCCCTGAGTCTCCAGCCTGCCTGCCTATCCCAGCAGATTTTGGACTTGCCAAGCCTCAACAATTGTATGAGCCAATATCTTAAAGTAAATCTCTTTATAGGTACAGGCGTAGCACTTTTTATTGTGCTTCACTTTATTAGACTTTACAGATACATTTTTTTGCAAATTGAAAGTTTATGAAATACTTTAAATTTAAGGATGGGTTGAGTGAAGTTTCTTTGTATTTGTCTACCTACTTTTATCCTTCTCTTCTCCCTACCACCCTCACCGCCCATAATTTAAAATAACTGTCTTTAATTTAATTTTCCTCCTTAGTATTTATTTAGTATTTATTTTTCTTACAGTCTTTAGATATGTAGAATTTTAAGTGTGTGTACTCTCGGTTTTCTTAAGCATCTTTTCTAATCCTTCTCTTGTTCTCTATTCATTGCAAATTTTGAGTCTTCATATTAGCATTCAGTGTTTCCCGAGACATAGGAGACCATCTTACTCGCTTACAGCCCCCTGGAAGTATAGTGATTTCTAAACTAAAAAGGAACCTATTAAATGACATGTTGGTAACTGCTTGTGATGTCAAAATGTCTTTAAGCAAATGCCCACAGCGAGGCCACTGATGGGTATTTCCTTAGTCAAAGAAGATTTACCTGATAGTAAAATTCAGCATGCCATGTTCCAAAATTGACATTACAATGATTTAAAATATGTGTATAAGATCAATTTGGGAAATATTTAAAGACGATTTGAACAATGAAATATTTTCAGCATTTATGCATTTTGCTCTAGAAGTGTTCATTTTAAATTTGTAGATAAACTGATACACTTGGAAAATTATTGTTAGCCTTCACTGTTTGAACAGATGAGTCTTATCTGAATTACAAATGGACAAGTTTTGCCACAGATAACAATGAATTTGTGCAACATAATTTCTTAGGTTTCTGAAGAGCTCCTGACAGGTAAATATATATGTTGCTGCATGAATAATATTCATCTGCAACTTTTAACCTATAATAATCAGAAATTTCACCTAAATGGTACAAGAGGCATATAATATTTTGCTTCTAATGAAAACAGAGAGTGACAAAGCAAGTTGATTTCTCTTATTTTAACCAAAAATTCTAAGAAATATTAAATACATTTAACCTGTAGAATGTAACTAATAAATTTAATATGCCCATAAAAATATTTCAGCATAGAAATAATTCAAGAGAGTTGGTATCAAGTTCTTATGATGATAACATGCATTTTATGATAACTTTTCTAAAATTGTCTATGAAGAGAACAAAGTTGTTCTTTTTGGCTGTGTTATGCATTACATTGTAAACCATAAAGTATAGTTTAATGAGGAAATGGATATTGAAAATTATGTCTTACTCGTTTGGGAAAAGAAGTGATCTAAAAGAATAAAGAATAAACTAATTCAATATCTATAGATAATACAGAGGGGCATCATTTCCCTCAACTAAACTTCGTTACTTTCTAAGAACTTGTTTACTATAATTATTTTAGTTATTTGTTTATGTCACATTAAAAATGTCACTAGATGCATTATATGCCCTTTCATTTTCCTCTTGGGATTAACTGTCATGGTTTGCTTTTTTTTAATCAGACTTCTCATAAATAAGATTGCTAGGATGTCAGAGGAAGAATGCAAACATTCTCATTGTCTTTTATATAACTCTTGGAATAATTCAGAATTCAGAAAACTATATTTTTTTTTCAGGGAAGATTCAGTAGAAAGTCCTCAAGATTACTGTGACCATGCTTTATGCAGTAACTTAGGAAGAACACCTATCTTTGGCTCTCTTTAGTCATTCCTTTTATGTTTATTTCTATATTTTTGCTCAGAATCAAGATGGTATTCTTCTACTAAATATTTTCTCTAACAAACTAGATTTTAGTCCAGAAATTAGATTATTCTGGTG
This sequence comes from Ateles fusciceps, assembly GCA_036589455.1. Lineage (NCBI taxonomy): Eukaryota > Metazoa > Chordata > Mammalia > Primates > Atelidae > Ateles > Ateles fusciceps. The sequence continues at coordinate 957,639 of JAZHEH010000647.1, forward strand.
GGCAAAGAGCTCTTTTGGAGATAGCATTGTTGTAAACATAGTGATGGCCATAAAACTCAATATAGAAGCCTTCATTTTTACCTTAAATGGGTAGCCACATACATCACAGCTTGATGCTGCACCTAGGAAGACAAAGCGTTAAGACAAATTAACTGGTGCTATGTGAAAAGAAAAACATATATCAAAGTGTCCTTACTGAATTAATGTAATCTGCCTTTTATGAAAAAACTTCATATAGTTCACATGGACTTTATGTGACTGCAAAACTGTCAGAATTGATTTGAAGAACATGTGGGTTAGCAAATAGCAGGTTTAGAAATAATTATAGCCAAGTGCTAATTATATATAATATTGAAGGTTTTAAAAAATGTTTTGAAAAGGAGTCACATATAAACCAAGCTCTCTATAGTCATCAAGTATTTCTCTACAGAGAAGAATAAATTTTGCTTAGTTTTATAGAGGATAAATTTGATATATGAGAAACAGCTGGAAAATTACATTTACCCTTATAACTATTTAACTTTCATCATTATTCAAACTTTACTCCTATTATAATCTATGTTTCTTAGTTTTTGAGAGTTAGATGATTTCACTGTATATTAATTTGGAGGATTTGCTCATAAAGAGTCAGCATACAGTAAAAGTATCCATGTGATTCCCACAGGAAGTTATTCAACTGTCAGAATCTATCACATGTGGGAGTAAGGTTTTTGCACAGATTTTTTAATGTATTAGTTTTCATATATTAATATGCAAATAACTTATTCCAAGATTTGTCTTACACAAATGTTATTATCATTAATCTTATGTTTTATGGAAGTTTTAAAGGTAGATTCTTGTGTAGATGTAGGTTTACAGATTCTTTCTAAGATATTCAGTGAAAAGAATAAAAGGAATCAAAAATAGAGATATATGAACTTCATCAATGTTAAAACTAGCAAATAGATACAGTGTTATCTTATACATTCTGAGGAACAACTTCCATTTGTAGAGAAATTAAAATCAGATTGCAAAAAAGAATTTATGAGTTGATAAATAATTTCCATACTCAAAATAGGGTGCACTACAATATGATGTAAATGCATGCATTTCTGAAGTACCTATTTCTACCCCTTTATCATGAACCATAAAGTCTGGAGACTTATCAGAGAAAGAGGATATGGAAACCACTCCATATATGGCCCATTCCAAAACTGGGGTTTGGCAATGGCATCAGGGATAAAAGAGACTTCCCAATTATACCTAGTCATATTTTTTTGCCCCTAACTTCTGGATAATTGAAGGTGGAGATTAGAGAAGATGAGAAGCGGATCAAAGAATAAACTGTGACAAAACTCTACAGTTGTGGAGCAATTATGAAGCATAAATGGATACACACAGAAAATATATTTTAATCCATGAAATAAGAACACAGAACCAGAAAAACAAGATTTTTACACCAGAAAAACAAGACTATTCTAAGCTACAATTTAAATGGGGCAGATAGGACTTGCGTAGATTCTCTCCCTTTCAAAACTCAGAAAAAGCGTATCCATGAGATCTACATTGGAGGAATCAACCACCACATATGGAAAACACTTGAAGAAACAAATTAAAACTAATACAAACAAAAATGTAACAGTATAACAACTATTTAAAGAGCATTTGCATTATATTAGGTGTCATACGTAATGTGGAGATTATTTAAAGTATATGGGAGGGTGTACATAGGTTTTATGCAGATACTAAGACATTATATAAAAGACTTTAGCATCTGAGGATTTTAGAATCAAGGGGTTCTGGAATCAATCCTTGTGGATACCAAGGGACAACTGTATTAGCTAAACACTATTCATGTTATTGTATTTGTGACATTCTTTGGGCCTATTACATGTTCAATGTTATCAAGTTTTAATTACATGTTCAACGTTAACAGATTCAGTTTAGATGTGAGCAATAGGAGGAAAAATTACATTGGCTTAAGCTTGACAGAATTTTATTTCTCTTTCACATAACAGTTTGAAAATAGACTGACAAGAAAATTCTGCTCCACCAATTCCTCAGGTATACAAAATATCTTTTTGCATTTCTACTCCACCTACTCCTGGTATTATATTTGCCTTCACTGAGCTCCAAGACTAGTATTATAATCCAAAGAAAGGGAGTAAGGCATAGAAAGGAAGAGACAAGACACAAGGAATGCATTAGTTATCTGCTAAGGAATACTGTAAGAAAGTGCTAGATTACAATTTGCTTAAAAATTTATCTCCAAAGTACTAGACCCAAATCAAGTCTAATATCTTCATATGATACACAGTCCTATCTATAGGTCCAGAGTTTAGCTCTTTAAATGACACACAAATTAATAAACAGCTTAATTTTCCATAATCCCCCCAAATATAGTGGTTGAGTAGAAATGGCATATACACAATAGAAACTCCCATTCAGAAGAAAGAAGAACATAAAAATCTCAGCAGTTTCTGGTTGATGGCACTGATCAAAACTTAGTCAAGTAAGAGCTGAGAAGACCTCATTTGTTACATGGAGTGTGTGTCATTGTTATTTTAGCAGTCAGTCTTTGGTTCTGCTCTCTGGGGGGGGAATTGCCTTTTGCTTTGCTCTCACAGTTCCGTGGCCCCTAGACAGTGGGCTGCAGAGTTTTGTAGCTTGCTTCACATAAGATAATGTTGCTGACTCTGATAGCAATGACTTTATTCTGAATTCTTTGAATATAAGCTATTTTATTTAACATAGTGATGTTTATGTCTGTCATTTCAGTCAACCCAGTGTTACTATTTATACTTTGTTGTAATGGTTGTATAGCATGTTCTAATAAATAACATAACTATATGTACATTTGCAAATGATTGACCAGGTTGATTATTATATGGATTTTGCTTATTTTCCTCTGTAACTGTATATCTGTTTACCCAGAAAAGCTTTACATGGAGTGGGATTATGGCTGTCAATGAGCCTCCTAGGAGCATTTATTAAGACACTCAGGAGCCCAAGGATGCATTATGTTCCTAAAGAATATTCAGTTAGAAAATCATTTTACGTAGTTATTAGGATGGTTTATATTTGAATTTTAGATAACTTTTGTTGAATTTACTAATACATATCTGATATTTAATTTACTTTACACAATCTCAGGATTTTTTTTTGTATTTTTATTATTCTTACATCAATACCAAAGGGACAATTAGGCTAGATACAAAATAAATAAAAAATAAAGACTTCTTTTTTTTTTTTAACCATTTAAAAGTTATATTGTAACCTGATCAGACAATATGCTAAACAAAAAGACTTCATCAAAATAAACTTGGAATGGAAAGGTGATAAAACCTTCCTAATTTTTATGTTTCGAGAATATGCTCTACAACTTGAACCACTAATTGTTAAAATACAGTGTTTAGAAAATATTGACATCTAACGTATTTATGAGGAATATATATTGACTCACGATTATTCAAGCAACATTCCATAATTGCTCCAAAACATAAATATGAACAATAGAGCTTTCCTGCTTCACTAAATTTTTAAAAGGCTGAATTTGACTCTTTACATATGTAAAGAAACATTTGTCTGCTTACAAATGCTACATATAAATACTACAGAGACTTACATTTTTTAAGTCTTTGCAGTATTTATATGTAGCATTTTAACTGCATTAATCAAAATATATTACCCATATATAGACTATTTATCATAATAAATTAGTCTATCCTTTTATATTAACAATCTTACAACTGTAGTTAAGATTCATAAAAATAAAAAATTGCTAGATTTTTAAAACACTAAATACTGATTCATTTTAATGATCCAAGTATTTGAAAAAAAATTTAGGGGTAAAATCATTTTGTTGCAACTTTAAGCAAATTTGTATTTAAAATGAATTATCAGAAAGGAAAGATGCACATCTCTCAAACTGTATCATTGATTTTAATGCAGAAATCTTTATAAGGCTATGGATGTGCTTAATACTAACCACCTTAAAATGGCCTCTAAAGTTAGAAGCTGTAAAATGGAAGCTGAATAAAAATCTAACTATTAAGATGTTAGCAGATTAAAAATTTGCAGGATATGATTGTAATTTTAAAGTTCTTAAGTTTTAAAACATGGTAGTCTATGTGGTTTCTTATATAGGATTTTAATATAGACACATCATAATTTTCAGTAATTAAATATAATGTTATTTTTCTAAGAGAAAATAAATAAAAATTATTTTAAGTTTATAGATGTTTTCCATTGGATCAAAAGTATGTTGCCTCATTCTGTGCTAACTTCTTTTACTGAAAGATTAGTATGTTATTTGGATAAACAGATGGTTAACTGGGTTTTATATTTATTTTGTTGAGATTAATTTTAGGAGACATATAATATTTAGAAAGATTCTCCACTTCTTTATTCCAACATATGTACTTAAAATAGCATATTCAAAGTTCAAAAATTATATTCATATTACTTTATTATTTTTATTACTATTCTTATTTAAAGAGATAGGGGACTCACTCTATTGACCAGGCTGCTCTTGAACCCCTGGCCTCAGGTGATGCTCTGGCCTCACACTCTGAAAGTGCTGGGATTTTAAGTGTGAGCCACCACACCTGGCCCCATTTATATTATTTTTGTAGATTTTTTCTTCCTGTTTTGCTTACTAGGTTGATGAGAATAATTTTTTGCCTATTGCAAAAAATTCTAAACCAAATAGCAATATTTATCCTAAAATAACTTCTCAATATACTGTGGTATGTAATATTTAGGTATAGTAAAAATTTGATTAAGACTAAATTTACATATTATCCTATGTTTTGAGCATCAATAAAATATTTCAAAATTTCTTTTGATGACAGAGAGATCAATAACCTTAAACCAGAAGGGATCCAAGATGGTCGAATAAGAATAGCTCTGGAGTGCAGTTCCCAGTGAGAACAATGCAGAGTGATCACTGCATTTCCAAATGAGTGTTTACTGCCCACAGATCAGGATAGTCCCAGGCTGAAAAACACCATGAGTTTCCAGCATGGCTATTTCAGCCAGCGCTACAGGTCTCCGCACAAAAACTCACACACATCTGGGTGGCCATTTCAACTGGCACCTGGAACACCTGGGATACAGAGCCACCCATTCAAATGAGAAAAGAAAACGAGGGCTGAAACAGGGAGCCAGGTGATCTGGCTCAGCAGGTCCTACCTCCACAAAGACTAGCAATCTGAAATGCTCTGGAGTTTGGTAGCAAGCACAGCTTGGACAGGGGCAGTTCAGCTTGGTGGGGGAAAGGGCATCCACCATTACTGAGGCAGTCCACCACTACCAAGGCAGTTCGTCATTACCGAGGCAGTCCGCCATTACCGAGGCTGTCCACCATTGCCAAGGCAGCCCACCGTTACTGAGGCAGTCTGCTATTACTGAGGCAGACCGCCATTACCAAGGCAGTTCTAACCATACCTCTGTAAACAAAACTGCAAGGAATTTCTCACAGCAGCTAGGCAGAGCCCATGGCAGCTCAGCAATGCCTCTGCTGGCAGACTGTGACTAGACTACCTCCTTGCTGGGTAGGGTATCTCTGTAAAAAAGGCAGCAGCACATCAGGAACTTATAAATAAAGCCCCACCTTCCCAGGACAGAGCACCTGGGAAGAGGCGGTTATGAGTTCCACTGCAGCAGACTTAAATGTACCTGCCTGGCAGCTCTGAATGGAACAACAGAGTTCCCAGTTCAGCACCTGAGCTCCTATAAGGGACGGACTGTCTCCTCAAGCAACTTTCTGACTCCCGTATATATAAAGAGACACTTCATAAAGGAAAGCACAGGCCGACACCTGGAAGGTACCCTTCTGGGACGAAGATAACAGAAGAAGAAACCGGCAGCAAACCTTACTATTCTGAAGCCACCACAGGTGATCCTCAGGCAAGCAGGGTCTGGAGTGGACCTCCAGCAGTCCTATAGCAAAGGGGCCTGACTGTTAGAAGGAAAACTAAAAAACAGAAAGAAATAACTTCAACATCAACAGAAAGGATGTCCACTCAGAGATCCCATCCAAAAGTCACCAACTACAAAGACCACAGGTAGATAAATCCTGGAAAATGGGAAGAAACCAGTGTGAAAAGGATGAAAACACCAAAAACCAGAACGCCTCTCCTCCTCCAAGGGAACACAACTCCTCACCAGCAAGGGAATGAGGGAATGTGTTCTCTTTCTGGTCCACAGTGGGGCATAGTTTTAAGGCCAGGAACTTCCCAGCACCATGCCCCCCTCCCATCTCTCTCCATCTGGGAGATTTAATGGTTTATGTTTGAATTTCACAAGTGTAGGAAGAAACCAAGAGTCAATCACGACAGTGGAAATTCTAAGGAACTCCTTTCATTGGCCAGGGGTCTTAGAGAAGGTGGGGGTACCTCTAAGGTTAAAAGTCACCTTCTTCCTCATCCCTTCAGACTCCATGTTTGAGTCCCCTTCCATAAATACTCCCTTCATGGAAGCCATCTTTCTCTCTCCTGAATTTTCCCTCTGGGGTCCCCTTCCACACTCTCTCATGGAAGCCTGTCCTCCCCCTCCTAAACTCTATCTCTCTCTCTGTATTCCCTTCCACTAAGTGTGGAAGCTGCTTTTCTCTTCTGGATTCCATCTTTCTGGATTCTCTCACTCAGTGTGAGAGTTAGCTGTTTCTTTCTCTCTCCTTCTCCTGTTTCTCTCTCTCTTTAAATAAAATCACTTTCTACAAACACTTTTGAGTCTGGCATTAACTGCACACTGCGCCGTGGTCCCCCTCTCTCATTCTTGAGAGTTCAGGAGACCAAGAACCCGGAGAAACATCCTGTCGGGGGAGCTGAGAGCACCCTGAACCCCTGAACCCCAATATTACAGGAACAAAGCTGGATGGAGAATGAGTATGATGAACTGACAGAAACAGGCTTCAGAAGGTGGGTAATAACAAACTTCTCTGAAATAAAAGAACAAGTTCTAACCCAATGCAAAGAAACTAAGAACCTTGAAAAAAGGTTAGATGAAATGCTAATGAGAATAAACAGCTTAGAGAAGAATATAAATGACTTCATGGAGCTGAAAAACACAACACAAGAGCTTCGTGAAGCATACACAAGTTTCAATAGCTGAATTGACCAAGCAGAAGAAAGGATATCAGAGATTGAAGATCAACTCAATAAAATAAAATGAGAAGGCAAGAATAGAGAAATGAGTGAAAAGAAATGAACAAAGCCTCCAAGATATATGGGATTATGTGAAAAGACCTAATCTATATTTGATAGGTGAACCTGAATGTGACAGAGAGAATGAATCCAAGCTGGAAAACACTCTTCAGGATATTATCCAGGAAAACTCTGACCTAGCAAGGCAGGCCAACATTCCAGTCCAGGAAATACAGAGAACACCACAGAGATATTCCTCAAGAAGAGCAACCCCAAGGCACATAATTGTCAAATTCACCAGGGTTGAAATGAAGGAAAAAATGCTAAGGACAGCCAGAGAGAAAGGTCAAGTTACCCATAAAGGGAAGCCCATCAGACTCACAGTGGATCTCTCAGCAGAAACCCTACAAGTCAGAAGAGAGTGGGGGCCAAAATTCAACATCCTTAAAGAAAAGAACTTTCAACCTAGAATTTCATATCCAGCCAAACTAAGCTTCATAAGTGAAGGAGAAATAAAATCCTTTACAAACAAGCAATTGCTAAGAGATTTTGTCACCACCAGGCCTGCCTTATAAGAGCTCCTGAAAGAAGCACTAAATGTTGAAAGGAACAACCAGCACCAGCCACTCCAAGAACATACCAAATGGTAAAGACCATTGACAAAATGAATAAACTGCATCAACTAACAGGCAAAACAACCAGCTAGCATCAAAATGGCAGGATCAAATTGACACATAAGAATATTAATCTTAAACATAAATGGGCTAAATGGCCCAATCGAAAGACACAGATTGGCAAATTGGATAAAAAGTCAAAACACATCAGTATGCTGTATTCAGGAAACCATTCTCACAAGAAGGACAAACATAAGCTCAAAATAAAGGAATGGAGGAAGATTTACCAAGCAAATGGAGAGCAAAAAAAAGTATGAGTTGCAATCCTAGTCTCTGATAAAATGGACTTTAAAGCAACAAGATTAAAAGAGACAAAGAAGGGCATTACATAAAGGTAGAAGGATCAATGCAACAAGAAGAGCTAATGATCCGAAATATATACGCACCCAATACAGGAGCATACAGATATATAAAGCAAATTCTTAATGACCTACAAAGATACTTAGACTCCCACACAATAATAGTGGGAGAATTTAACACTTCACTGTCAATATTAGACAGATCAATGAGACAGAAAATTAACAAGGATATCCGGGACTTGAACTCAGACCTGAACCAAGCAAACCTAAGTTCTGTAGACATCTACAGAACTCTCCACCCCAAATCCACACAATATACATTCTTCTCAGCACCGCATCACACCTATTCTAAAACTGACAACATAATTGGAAGTAAATCACTCCTCAGCAAATGCAAAAGAACAGAAATCATAACAAACAGTCTCTGACCACAGTGCAATCAAATTAGAACTCAGGATAAACTAATTCAGAAGGGCACAACTTCATGGAAACTGAACAATTGGCTCTTGAATGTTGACTTCTTAAATAATGAAATAAAGGCAGAAATAAAGATTTTCTTCAAAACCAACCAGAATAAAGACACAATGTACCAGAATCTATGGGACACATTTAAAGCAGTGCCTAGAGGAAAATTTATAGCAATAAATGCCCACATGAGAGGCAAGAAAAGATCTAAAGTCAACACCCTATCATCAAAATTGAAAGAGCTAGAGGAGAAAGATCAAAAAAACTCAAAAGCTAGCAGAAGACAAGAAATAACTAAGATCAGAGCAGAACTGAAGGAGATAGAGACACATGCAAAAAAAAAAACCTTCAAAAAATTAATAAATCCAGGAGCTGGGTTTTGAAAAGATCAGCAAAATAGACTGACTGCTAGCCAGATTAATAAAAAAGAAAGAGAGAAGAATCAAATAGATGAAATAAAAAATGATAAAGGGGATATCACTACTGATTCCATAGAAATACAAACTAACCTCAGAGATTACTACAAACAACTCCATGCACATAAACCAGTAAAACTGGAAGAAATGGATAAACTTCTGGACACTTACACCCTCCCAAGCCTAAACCAGGAAGAAGTTGAAACCCTGAATAGACCAATAACAACAGCTAAAGTTGAGGCAGCAATTAATAGCTTACCAACCAAAAATAGCCCAGGTCCAGATGGGTTCACAGCCAAATTCTACCAGACATACAAAGAAGAGCTGATACCACTCCTTCTGAAACTATTCCAAACAATACAAAAAGAGGGAATCCTTCCCAAATCATTTTATGAAACCAACATAACCCTGATATTCAAAACCCAGCAGAGACTCAACAAAAAAAGAAAACTTCAGGCCAATATCCACGATGAACATAGATGCAAAAATCTTCAATAAAATACTGGCAAACTGATTGCAACAGCACATCAAAAAGCTTATCCATCACAATAAAATAGGCTGCATCCCGGGGATGCAAGCCTGGTTCAACATACACAAGTCTATAAACGTAATACACCACATAAACAGAACCACAGACAAAAACCACATGATTATCTCAATAGATGCAGAGAAGGCCTTCAACAAAATTCAACAGCCCTTTATGCTAAAAACTCTCAAGAAACTAGGTATTGATGAAACATATTTCAAAATAATAACAGCTATTTATGACAAACCCACAGCCAATATCATACTGAGTGGGAAAAAGTGGAAGCATTCCCCTTGAAATCCAGCACTAAACAAGGATGCCCTCTCTTACCATTCCTATTCAATATAATATTGGAAGTTCTAGACAGAGCAATCAGGTAAGAAAAAGAAATAAAGGATATTCAATTAGGAAAGGAGGAAGTCAAATTGTCTCTATTTGCAGACGACCTGATTGTGTATTTAGAAGACACCATCATCTCAGCCCCAAATCTTAAACTGATAAGCAACTTCAGCAAAGTCTCAGGATACAAAATCAATGTGCAAAAATCACAAGCATTTCTATATATCAATAATAGACTAGAAGAGAGCCAAATCAAGAGCGAATTTGCATTCACAATTGCTATAAAGAGAATAAAATACCTAGAAATACAATTAACAAAGGACATAAAGGACCTCTTCAAGGAGAACTACAAACCACTGCTCAAGGAAATAAGGGAGGACACAAACAGATGGAAAAACATTCCGTGCTCATGGTTAGGAAGAATTAATAATGTGAAACTGGCCATATTGCCCAAAGTAATTTATAGATTCAACACTATCTCCATCAAGCTACCTATGACCCTCTTCACAGAACTGGAAAAAAACATCTAAAACTTCATATGGAACCAAAAGAGAGCCTACATAGCCAAGACAATACTAAGCAAAAAGAACAAAACTGGAGGCATCATGCTACCTGACTTCAAACTATACTACAAGTCTACAGTAATCAAAACAGCATGGTACTGGTACCAAAACAGAGATATAGACCAATGGAATAGAACAGAGGCCTTGGAGACAATGCCACACATCTACATCTACAACCATCTGATCTTTGACAAACTGGAAAAAACAAGCGTGGGGAAAGGAGTCCCTGTTTAATAAATGGTGTTGGGATAACTGGCTAGCCATGTGCAGAAACAGAAACTGGACCCCTTCCTGATCCCTTACACTAAAATTAACTCGAGATGGATTAAAGACTTAAACATAAGACCTAACATCATAAAAACCCTAGAAGAAAACCTAGGCAAAACCATTCAGGACATAGACATATGCAAGAACTTCATGACTAAAACACCAAAAGCATGGGCAACAAAAGCCAAAATAGACAAATAGGATCTAATTAAATTCCAGAGCATTTGTACAGCAAAAGAAACAATCATTAGAGTGAACCAGCAACCAACAGAGTGGGAATAATTTTTTTCCAATCCACTTATCTGACAAAGGGCTAATATCCCTAATCTACAGAGAACTAAAACAGATTTATGAGAAAAAAACAAACAAGCCCATTCAAAAGTGGGCAAAGGAAATGAACAGACACTTTACAAAAGAAGACATATATGAGGCCAACAAACATACGAAAAAATGCTCATCAACACTGATCATTAGAGAAATGCAAATCAAAACCACATCGAGATACCACGTCACACCAGTTAGAATGGTGATCATTAAAAAATCTGGAGACAACAGATGCTGGAGATGATGCAGAGAAATAGAAACACTTCAACACTGTTGGTGGGAGTCTAAATTAGTTCAACCATTACGGAAGACAGCATGGAGATCCATCAAGGACCTAGAAATAGAAATTCCATTTGACCCAGCAATCCCATTACAGGGTATATATCCAAAGGATTATAAATCATTCTATTATAAAGACACATGCACACGTATGTTTATTGCGGCACTGTTTACAATAGCAAAGACCTGGATCCAACCCAAATGCCCATCGATGATAGACTGGACAGGGAAAATGTGGCACATATACACCATGGAATACTATGCAGCCATAAACAACGATTAGTTTGTGTCCTTTGTAGGGACATGGATGAATCTGGAAACCATCATTCTCAGCAAACTGACACAAGAACAGAAAATCAAACACTGCATTTCTCACTCATAGGTGGGTGTTGAACAATGAGAACACATGGACACAGGGAGAGAAGAATCACACACTGGGATCTGTTGATGCGGACTAGGGGAGGGGACAGCGGGGGGAAGGAGGGTTGGGGGAGAGATAACATGGGGAGAAATGCTAGATATAGATGTTGGGGGGGATGAAGGCAGCAAACCACATTGCCATGTATGTACCTATGCAACAATCCTGCATGATCTGCACTTGTACCCTAGAACCTAAAGTACAAGACAAATATATATAATATAATATATATATATATATACACCATAAATCTTATATTAAGGAAAGTTCCATTTTAGTTACCAAGTTTTGCTTAAATGAAGAGTGCTTTTCACTAACCTCTATGACAGTATGAAAACATTTGGCTGCAATGAAGAACCTAAGTTTTAAAAACTATGTGTTGCACAATATTGCTATTACATTGTCCTCAATATTTAATTAATTAAAATATTACATTTTTGTAACCCACTTTGAGCATCAGTATTTATGGACTTTCTGTGAGAAAAATATCAGAGGTCAATGTCTTAGCTCGGCCTAATTTAAGATAAAGTTAAAACAAAGACCCATTTATCTTTTTCTCTCTCTCTTTTTTTTTAGATGGAGTCTTGTCTTGCTCTGTCACACAGGCTAGATTGCAGTGGTGTGATCTCGGCTCATTGCAACCTCCACCTCACCAGTTCTAGCGATTTTCCTGTCCTAGCCTCTCAAGTAGCTGGGTTCACAGCATGCACTGCTATGCCCTGTTATTCTTTTTTTTTTTTTTTTTTTGTATTTTTAGTAGAGACAAAGTTTCACCATGTTGGCCATGCTGGTCTCGAACTCCTGATCTCAAGTGATCCATCCACCTCACCTTCCAAAGTGCTGGGATTACAGGCGTGAGCCAAATACCCGGCCAAAGACCCATTTTCCTATAGTACCAAGTACATTAGTAGGGTCTAAAAAATTTGGTGTTATACAGACTTAAGCTGCAACTGTATAACGCAAAATAAACAAATTAAAATATGAAAAATTATATGCTGAGTTTCTATTTCATTTAATTAGCAAGATGAATTCGTTTATCCTTCAGACATGCTATTTTTATTATCCAGCACTGTGATGAATTGTAGTGTTCAGGAGAGTGTCAGTGTACAAAGAAGCATCATAAAGCATACCATGGAAGGTCCAGTTGCACTGCCTACATGCACAATGCATGTATACAGCACTCAATAGTAACCTTAGTTACATGAATTATGAAACTAACAAACACTCATGAAAGATACCTTGTAGTAGAGCTATGATCAATGCAGTATATTTTACAACCCATGTGTTCACATGTAAGAAAGAAATTAATATAAAACAGTATATGTTTATTTATTTAACATTTATTTGGTATTTTTCATTGCTCTACATTCTTGCTCACCAGGCAGAGAATATAATTTTTTTTTCCATTCTATGCTTTGTTTATTGCTATCATATACTTCCCACAATTCAGTCTTTCTTCTCTGTCTTTCCTCTACCTTAGTACATCAATGTTCTCTACACTGGGAACAACCGTAAAAGTATGAGGAGACTGTTTTAAAAAGGTCCCACATGGTGAGATCTGGCTGGAGGTCTCCCGAAGAACCTCTAAGGAGTTTAGTTTTCATGATGCAGCAGGCTTGCGCAATCAAAATAAGAGGAGATATAAAAGAAGAAAACAGTAAAATCCTCAAATAGATGAGAAATCAAGGCTCCGCCACTCATTTAAAACTTTCCACACTGAATCACTGCTTTGCACTTGTGGGCTAGTTAATAAAGGATATTTTTTATAAATAACTATTGAAATAAATAGACAATTAAAATCATATGATTTTCATTAATATTGACTTACCAATATATGGCTATAATCATTGTCTGGAGAGACATAATCTACAGTAGGATCTCCAAGGGGAAGTTAAAATGGTTGAAAGCATATGAATATAGATATACTTGTCAAAAAGAAATGATAGGCATTGGTGTGAAACAGGAGAATAACATAAACCTATAGAAGATGTGGATGGAAAGAATGGCATTAGCGAGAATAAACCAAAAAATCTTAGGATAAATCTATGTATGTTAGAGCATTTCTTTGGAAACCAGCAAACAGAAAACCATTAAATTCATCCTTTTGTCCTCTGTGTGATGAACATTGATTTATTATTTAAGACTGCTGTTTCCATAGCCAAAAAATTAGTATACAACATAATTATCTAGATATCACCTAACAATGTCAAAATGAATTTTTCTCTTACATTATGTTATAATTCTTGTTTCTATAATTTTATGTTTCATCACGTAAGAATTAGCACAGGAAAAGTTGAATTGGATGCATTTACATAGGCCAATACTGTAGTGTAGCTCTAATTTCCAAACTTGACATAATTATAAGAGTTCTCCTTTACTAAAGACACTCAAATGTTTGCATTTAAAGAAAATCAAGAAGATAACACGTTAAATCCTTTTAGTTACTTCACTAAACTACAAACACTTGGAAGTGACACCTGATTCTAAATTTTATGAAATATATCTATCAATGAAGAAAAGATACAAATAGACCTCTTCAGGAAATCTAATGATGCTCAGCCAGATTAAAAAAACAAAGTCCTTGTATAAATGAGATTCAGAATTTTAGCTATTACAAAAGTGTCTTTTTATAAATTAACTTTCTATTATTCTCCTAGCCCCACAAGTGTTAATGTAGTATTTTGTGGTACTTAATGTCAAAGAGAAGCTGCTGAGTTTCTTGTTAGCTTCCAAATGTCACCTAATCACAACACTCAATCTCAAAACTAAAAGTACTAAACCATCTTTTGGACAGATAGTAGATTGAAAATGCCTCTGAATTATACTTGATAGTACAACTTTATATTTAGTTAATTAATGACCATGGAAATGGATTTGGTAAACCAATTTGAACAGAACAGTTTATCTTGAATCAAGGTGAAAAGATTAAAGACACTCTAGAAAAAAATAATGTGTTATATATTTATATAAACCCTGCTGTTTTTAAAAAATAAAAATTTTAATAGTTAAATATAGTTCCAAGGTATGAGAGTTATTCAATTTTATAAATTTTAAGACAGAATTTCATATTTAATATCCAAATTTAATTATGCCATTTAATTTTATTTTTGGAAGTTCCAAATTGCATAATCAATAGCAGTGTAGAACATATTATCAACTACTCTTTCTAGTTTAAACGTATTGACTCAATCTAGTATAATTTTCTCTATGTTATCATAGTTCTGGATATCTGAAAAAGTTACTGTAAAAATATTAGCTGAGAAGTCTACATTTTAGTTTGTCTTTGTCCATTACATTAATAATTTATCTAGTAGGTAAAAATATTAACTCTGCAGATTTTTCTATTTTTGGTTTTTGAAAAATTTTGTAATATGTCATGAGCAGCCTTAGCAATTCCACATGTAAAGCTGCCTAACCACTAAACTTCTATTTAACAGAAGAATATCATGAATGGATTGTTTTAGGTAATTCAGTAGTTTTTTTTTTTTTGAAAACTAATTCTACACATGTATTAAGAAATACCTTTCATTGTTAAGTTTAATAGAATTAAAGGCCTTGTGAAACAAGACATATTGTTTTCTAACTTCTTGACATACGAGGTATGTGAATTCTACGCCACACCATAAGTGAATAAACAATTGTCTTCAAACAACAAGGAAGAGTCAACTGGAAGCAAATAACTATTAATAGTACAATTTCCATAACTTTCTTCATCTTAGCCCTACTATTACTCAAATATGTTACTTTGGATATACATGATTGAGAACCACTGACTTAAAAAAGTATTTATCCAGGAGAAAAAAGAAAATATCTTCTCTTTGTCTTTCAAATTGCCAAAGAGCTGTAATTTTATTTTACTTTACCACAAGAATTTTTCTTACATATTTTATCCTAAAGAAAATACTGAAGAATGAAGCAAAATGGACTACTCAATTTTATTTATAAAGTTGTCAGGTACAAATTGTCTCTCCATATAAAAGTATGTTTTGATTACATTCTAAAAGGTTAAAATGAGAGAAAACCATCTCTTGTAAGCCACAGAATCAGTGAAACATCAAATTATCTACAGTCTCCTAAACTCACTGGATAATTCACATTTTGCTTTTCAAGTAATGACACCTAAGACGGGCCATGTAAGTACAATTTTCCAAAAGTTTCTAGAAAAATGTTGAACACTGCATAATATTCCATTCTCAATACAATCATGAATATTCATGATAATACATTCATTTTAACTTTCTGGCACTAGGGTGAATATTTGTGAATTAGTATGCCTGATAGAGTACAGCACATTACTGGAAGTTGAAACGAATGCTGGACTCCCTTAATCTTTATACAACCTATTTTTGAGTTTTTGCCTATTTCTTTTCTTTGCATAACAGGAGCCAAAGCCATAAACTCAGTGAAAACAATGAGGAAATTCAGTGAGCAAATACAAAACGTCATGAGAAATGATTGCCAGGAAAAGTAATAAGAATTTTCCAAAACTCTATTGAACTGTTTTCCCAGCATACCAAGTGGGGGAAAAGCAACCATAATATATAATTGCCTTCATATACAATGACCTGAAATTTATATATTTTTCTTCAAATGGTATGAGGAATTTAAATATTTGACCTGATAGGTAAATTGTGGAACTTTTTATTAATGTCAAGAATGAGGGAAATGAACGAGGGAAAAGAGAAAGACAATTTGTTTTACTTTTTAAAAGATCTACATCTTTTCTACTGAGGTTAATTCAAACAATCATTAATGAGTTCAAATTAGAACAACATAATAGAACTAATGAGTACACATAACTCCTGAGTACTTTCTGAAAAGATGTCAACCTTAGAAAATAAAAGGTTAACTATGTTTCTGAAAGCTTCCTTATATTTGGAGTTTGCCAAAGTGGTTCTTAAACTATTTTGAAAATCAATAGAAACTATTAGACATTTTTTCTTTGTCTTATAAGGTAAGCATTTACCTTTAAATGAACACTGTTGGATAGAGTGTTCTTGTCACCCAGTGTGGAGTGCAATGGTGTGATCTCGGCTCACTGCAACCTCTGCCTCCCAAATTCAAGCTGTTTTCCTGCCTCAGCCTTCTGAGTAGATGGGATTACAGGTGTCCACCACTACGCCCAGCTAATTTTTATATTTTTAGTAGAGACAGGGTTTTGCCAAGTTGGCCAGGATGGTCTCCAACTCCTGACCTTAGGTGATTCACCCATCTCAGCTCCCCAAAATGCTGGGATTACAGGCATGAGCCACCATGCCTGGACAAAGTCCTCTATTTCTTACCTTATCGTCTGTCTGTTCTATTCATTATTGAAAAAGAAATAGTCAAGTCTCCAACTATTATTAAAGAACCATCTTTCCATTCAAACATAAATTTTTACTTTTATATAATTTGATGGTCTGTTATTAGTGCATGAATATTTATAATTGTTATGTATTCTTGCTGTATTGAACCTTTTTAAATAGAAAGTATCTATTTGTCTGTTTTTTAATTTAAAATATATTTTGCCTAAAATAAGTATAGTTACTGCTCCTCTATTTTAGTTACTACTTGCATGAAATAGTGATACGGTTTGGCTGTGTCCTGACCCAAATCTCATGTTGCATTGTAGTTCCCATAATACCTAGGTGTTTTTGGGGGGACCCAGTGTTAAGCAATTGAATCAAGGGGATGGTTATACCCATGCTGCTGTTCTCGTGATAGTGAGTGAATTCTCACAAGATCTGATAGTTTTATAAGGAGCTTTTCTCTTTTGATCTGCCCTTTTCTTTCCTGCTGCCATGTGAAGCAGGATGTGTTTCTTACCCTTGTGCCATGATTGTAAGTTTCCTGAGGACTCCCTAGCCCTGCATAACTGTGAATCAATTAAAGCTCTTTCCTTTAAAAATTACCCAGTCTCAGGTATGTTTTTATTAGCAGTCTGAGAACGAACTAATACAATTAGCTTTTCCATCCTCTCATTTTTGACCTATTTGCATCTTTGGATCTCTAATAAATATTTTGTAGGAAAATATTGTTGAATAATTTTTTTCATTCCATTCTGCCAATCTTTGTCATTTGATTGGGTGGTTTAATCCATTCACATTTAAAGTAAATACTGATAAGAAGAATCTTAATTCTGTCATTTTATATATGTTTTCCATATGTTTTATGCTGTTTTAAACCTCATTTCCTGCATTACTCTTTTATGTTTTGTTGCAATGAAATATTTTTTGTAATGAAATATTTTAATTTCCATCTCATTTTTTGAGTATATTCTAAAAATATGTTCTTATGCTTACTATGAGAATTACATTGAACTTTCTAAAGTTATTACACTCCTATTGTTTTCATACTAACTTAACTTTCAAAACATACAAAGACATTCCTGAACAAACAAAAGTTTAGGAAGTTCCTTACTGCTAGAATTGCTCTTCAAACAATGCTAAAGGAAAACCTTCATGTTGAAGTAAAAGGACACTAGACAGTAACTGAAAGTTGTATAAAGAAATAATGATTTCAGTCAAAGTAAATATATGGGTACTTATAAAAGCTTGTATTATTGTAATGGCAGTTTGTAATTCTATTTTTATTTTACATGATTTAAAAACTAATGCATTTAAAGAAAACAATTATTAGTTTATGTTTTGGAATATAAAATATATAAAGACATGTTTTGTGACATCAATAACTTAAAGAGGTAAGAATGGACTTGTAATAAGTTTTTGATACAGTTAAATTTGTTCAGTGTGCTCAGCATTCCATCTTGCAATCTTCATACATTCTGGGATTTAATTTTGTATATATTATATTTTATACATTGTCATCTACAATTTAATGGGACTGCAACATTTATAAAGTCATGCATCCACCAACTTAATACTATACAAAACAGCTTCATCTCCCTTAAAGGCTTGTATGTGGCCACTTTGAAGCCAAGTCTTCCCTTTTCTCAAACCTTGGTGACACTGAACTGGTTTCTATCCCTATGGTGCTGCTTTTTCGAGAATATCATGTACATTGGACCATGCAATATAAAGCTTTGGGGGTTTGACTTTTTTCACCAAACAAGCTGAATTTTAAATCCTTCTATGTTGTGTGTGAAACCATATGTTATTATTTTGTTTTCTCAATTATATCATATAAATTTTATCATACAGTGTGCAAACTTTAAGAATAGCTTCTTTCAACAAGAAGAAGAATGTGTTTGAGATCCACTTAAGTTAGTATTTATATCAACATTTATTTTTGTTGTTTAGTAGTATTCTATTTCAGGGATGCACCATACACTAATGTTGAAGTACTTTGTCATTGCTACCAATTAATATATGAATGAAGTTCACATACAGAATTTTACATAAATATAAGTTATTAATCCACCTGACTAAATATCTAAGAGTGAGATTGCTGAGTTACTGAAAGCACAAGTTTAATTTTATATGAAACTGCCAAGTTTTCTTGCAAAATGGCTGTTCCATTATCTATTTGCATTAGCAGTTAGTGAGCATTTCTGTTGCTTTTTATCCATGTTAGCATTTAGTATTACCAGTTTTGGGGATTACAGTCATTCAAATAAATATGTAGTGATATCACATTGCAATTTTAATTTGAATTTCCTAATAACAGATGATGTTGACAATATTTATATGAGCCTATTTTGCAACTGTATATCTTATTTAGTGAATAAGATATTTCAAATTTTTCAAATTTCAAACATTTTGCTTACTTATTAAATGGCTATCTGATTTCTCAATGTTTGTTAGGATTTTTCTTTATATACTCTGAAAAAAATTCTTTACCATAAATGTGATAGCAAATATAATAGGATCAGTACTTTGCATCCTTCAATCCAGTCAATTTGACACGCAGTATTAACCATCACAGTTTCACCCCTTGTCTACTTGAACCCATGCACATCACCTAAGATCATACATAAGCTTCAAATAAAGACAACAATAAGGTCATAATTACACCTAATGAAGTACAACTACCCTTCATACAACTGGAAACACACCAATCCCCAATCCAAATACTATCGCAAAAAGCTAACAATACTTAGATGCTGATACGAAGTCAATAAATCATACATCACATGATAAAGGAAAAGAAAATAAAATGAATATAGTTGCTTAGTACCAGTGTATACATGCACAAACATGTTTTTAACAAAAAGAAGGAGGAATATTCATGACAGTTACAGTTCTTATTTCTGCAGGTGGTCACGTGGTTAGCTGGTATTGCTGACTACCTTCTTCTACTACCCATTCTGTATTCCCTTTGCCTTCAGCAAGCACCTCAGAAGGTGGCGGTATTTCTCCTGGTGGAGTGTCCCAAACCTTCATTCCTGAGGAGTCTGGACCATTTGTAGTCCTACCTAGATTGGGTTGTTACAGTTTCCCATTGACCTTATCACAGGGCATGGTAATAATAAGAGACACCCAATGGATCTCCTGTATTCTATGCGTATTCTTCTTTACCTCCATTATGGAGCAGCAGACTGATTTCTTCTTGTCTGTGTCAATCACTGCAACCAACACTGTAACTCCCTTCTTGGCCTGTTAACTTAATGGTAGGAGGAACCCAAAGTGTCCAAGTGGTGATCACAACTTCCAGTTTAATGGAATCGTTGTGTCTCCTGGTGGCAGCATTCCTCCCTCTGGAACTAAGACTTTTAAGACAGCAGAATGTAATGTCACAGGAACTGGAGGCAAAAATTTTGCTAGTGGATCACTAGAGGGGATAGTGAGTAGTGCCACTTTCACTTCCACCCCTTGATTTCTGGACCTATGAATCCTAGCTATGGGAGAAATAGTACCATATATTGGATGCTGATTCAGAGCATACACAGCCTTCTGGAGAACTTTGCATCAGCCTTACAAAGTATTGCCACCTACTTGGCATTGTAATTGTGACTTCAAAAGGCTATACCACAATTCTATCAATCCAGCTGCTTCAGGATTATAGGAAACATGGCAAGACCAGTGAATTCCATGAGCAAGAGCCCACTGCTACACTTCTTTAACTGTAAAGTAAGTGCCTTGATCAGAGGCAATGCTGTGTGCAATAGCATGATGGTGGATAAGGCATTCCATGAGTCTATGGATGGTAGTCTTGGCAGAAGAATTGCGTGCAGAATAGGCAAACACACATCCAGAGTAAGTGTCTATTCCAGTCAGGACAAACCTCTGCTGTTTCCATGATGGAAAAGGTCCAATATGATCAATCTGCCACCAGGTGGCTGGCTGATCACCCCAAGGAATAGTGTTATCTCAAGGGCTCTGTGCTGGTCTCTGCTGCTGGCAAATTGGCACTCAGCAGTAGCTGTAGCCAGGTTAGCCTTGGTGAGTGGAAGTCCATGTTGCTGAGCCCACGTATAACCTCCATCACTGCCACCATGGCCACTTTGTTCATGGGCCCATTGGGCGATGATAGGGTTGGCTGGGGAAAGAAGCAGAGTGGTGTCCACAGAATGAGTCATCCTATCCACTTGATTATTAAAATCCCCCCTCCACTGAGGTCACCCATTGGTGAGCATTCATATGAGATACAAATATATTCACAGTTCTTGACCACTCAGAGAGGTCCATCCACATACCTTTTCCCCAAATTCTTTGCCACCAATTTTCCAATCATGCTTCTTCCAAGTCCCTGAGCATCCAACCAAATCATTTGCTACAGCCCATGAATCAGTATATAATCACATATCTTGCCATTTCTCCTTCTATGCAAAGTGCACAACCAGGTGCACTGCTCAAAGTTCTGCCCACTGGGAAGATTTCTCTTCACTGCTGTCCTTCAGGGATGTCCTAGGAAGGGACTGTAGTGCTGTGGCTGTCCACTTTTGGGTGGTTCCTGCATATTGTGCAGAACCATCCATGAATCAGGCCCAAGTCTTCTCTTCCTCTGTCAACTGATTATAGGGAACTCCCCATGAAGCCATTGGCACAGGCTGGGGGAGAGAAGGCAGGGTGGTAGGAGGGGAGACCATAGGCATTTGAGCCACTTCCTCATGTAACTCACTTGTGCCTTCAGGACCTGCTCGAGTCCAATCATGTATATACCACTTACATTTGATGATGGAATGCTGCTGTGCATGACCCACTTTATGACCAGATGGGTCAGAAAGCACCCAGTTCATGATAGGCAATTCAGGTCACATGGTGACTTGATGATCCATAGTCAAAGGTTCAGTTTCCAACAAAGCCCAGTAACAGTCCAAAGAGCCGTCTCTCAAAAGGAGAGTAGTTATCTGTAAAAGATGGCAGGGCCTTGCTCCAAAATTTTAAGGCTTCCGCTATGATTTACATATGGGGGCTGCCAAACACTCCAGACAACATCCCTGTCTGCCACTGACACCTCAAGCATCACTGTATCTACTGGGTCATATGGCCCAAGTGGCAGAGTAGTTTGCACAGCAGGCTTGACCTGTTGCTGTGCCTTCTCCTGTTCTGGACCCCACTCAAAACTGACAGCCTTTCAGGTAACTTAATAAATGGGCCAAAGTAACACACCCAAGTGAGCAATATGTTGCCTCCAAAATCCAAATAGGCCCACTAGGCATTGTGCCTCTGTTTTTGGTGGTAGGAGGGGCCAAATGCAGCAACTTATTCTGCACCTAAGAAGAAATATCTCAACAGGCCCCATGACACTGGACCCCTAGAAATTTTATTGAGGTGGAAGTTCCGTGAATTTTAGTCAGATTTATTTCCCATCCTCTGGCACGCAAATGTCTCACCAATAAGTCCAGTGTGTTAGCTAGTTCTTGCTCACTGAATCCAATCAGCATAATGTCATCAATATAATAGATCAGTGTGATAGCTTGTGGAATCAAAAAGTGATCAAGATCTCTCTGAATAAAATTATGGCACATAGCTGGAGATTGATCCAATTTCATTGCCCTTAGCCAACATATGTATATACATATATACATACATATATAACACATATACATATAAGTATGTAGATATGTGTGTATATGTGAGTAACATACACATATGTGCATATATACATGTGATGGCTAAGGGTAACACATATACATACAAATATGTAGGTATGTGTGTATATGTGTATATACACATATACATATATACATACCTACAAACCCATTCACTTGTATACATGTGTATTTGTATATACAGGTGTATATATGTATATATGTGCATAGGTATATATGTATATATCTATATATACACATATATACAAGTGTACATATGTATATCTGTATATGTACATGTATATACACAAATGTATACACATATATACATATAATATGTATGTATTTATAATATATATGTGAATATAGCTATTCTGATGAGTATGTAACGATTTTTCATTTTCCTTTTACTTTATCCCCTGATGGTTAATCATTTAACATTTCTCTGGTTGCTAGTGATATTAAACATGTTTTACATGCCAATTTGTCATCAGTATATTCTTCTTAGTAAAGAATATACCTTGCGCTACATTAGAACATATGTTAATGTAAAATTGTGTTTATTTAAATGACCCTTGCTTTCATTTCTATAATGAAAAAAATCAATAGAAATATGTCTACTTCAAACTGAAGATTACTGCTTATATTAATAAATGATATTGCATTGCACAGATAATACTCTCTACAAACATAGATCTGATTTTTGAGTCATGCACTAATTTGGGTATTGAGTGTTTCTAGCATTTCCAGGAGAGGATATTCAGTATGGCAGGCATGTAAGCTGCATATGTGAATAACAGGAAGATAAGGCTGGGTCATAATTTTGATATTTTGCATTATGTTCTAAGGCTATTAAAAGATATTAAATGGCATATATTGCTATATAAACCTAAAGTGTAATCATCATTATTGTTCATAACTCTTTCCATCTTTACCAAGGTATAATCTGCTGTCTTAGCAATGTTCAATTTATGTGCCAGATCAAATTGCAGGTAGATATTCCAGGGGCTTGATATATGACTAGAAGATATCTAAAGCTCCTTATAGTCTCATTTGTATATAAAATGTTATTATTAATTTTTAATAATCCTGTGACATGCAAGTTTTGTGGCATTTTAAAATGTCTGCAAGCTTTTTATAAGTTAATTATTTCTTCTGAAAAACTCACCTTGTAATATGTTCAGTGCCAATTAACTTTATTACCGGACAGTTAATTCCTTCTTGAAATGATCAACATTCTCCTTTATCTTTTTCTTACAATAACACATTAGCATGGAAAACCTTTTATTATGTCTGAATAATGGAGTAAACTAGAGCTTTATTTTTCTTGTTCAAGTCATCAAATAGCATGTTTTTATGGCGCCAATTTTATCCAGCTCTGTTCTGGGCATACAAAATGAATGAGAATGTTACTGACATGAAAAAATTTTCACGTTCTCAAAGCTAAAGACATTATGAAAGCTTAAGATGTTGAATAAAAAATTCTCAACTTTCATAAGATGAAAAGACTGCCCAAAGCGTATGTCTTGTCAACCTAAAAGCTAAGGGCTTATGTGGTAAGAACTTTTTCAATAATCATTTCTTTACAAAATTAAGGCAAAAGAAAAATAAGTTCTTTGAAACTAATAAGAACAAAGACACAATGTACCAGAATCTCTGGGACACAGTTAAAGCAATATTTAGAGGGAAATATATAGCATTAAATGCCCACAGGAGAAAGTGGGAAAGATCTAAAATTGATGCCCTAACATCGTAATTGAAAGAACTAGAGAAGCAAGAGCAAACAAATTCAAAAGCTAGCAGACAACAAGAAATAGCTAAGATCAGAGCAGAACTGAAGGAGATAGAGACATGAAAAGCCCTTCAAAGAATCAATGAATGAATTTTGCTTCTTAATATCTGTGGTATAAATGTTAAAGTCTGTGAATAGTTAGTTCCATATGCATATGCCAAGAATAAAGACAGATGATAAACCTGACACATTGACACAGATTTATAGATTTTAATGTTTCTAAATGTTGTCTATGAACCAGAAAAAATATATTAAACTTGCACAATTTTTTTGCTATATGTTAATTTTTATGAAGAAGAAATAGTACCCAGCTACCTTCTGATGTCATTACAAGTTTAATTTACATAATTAAAAACAAGAAAACATATTTAAAAAACCTTTTCCATCCCCCAATATTGGTATGAGACTAAAATTTCTTAAATTTTATGTGTGTATATGTAAGTGTATATACCATATTACCAAAACTATAAAAAACAACTTTAAATGGGTGTGTGTGTGTGTGTATGTGTGTGTGTTTGTGTTTCAAGACAATCTAAAAAAAGACAATTCTAGGACTTTGGGAGCACTATGGGTAGCATTTCAGATTACCATTTAGCAGAGTAAAAGCATTATCCCATCTAAGAGCTTTGACAGGAGCTGTCTGAGTACTGGCAGAAAAAGACATTAGTAACCAAGATGTATCATTTACCATGTGGCCTTTTTATGACTCCTGTCAAGTTACAGTATGATCTGAAGAAAAAAAAACATCACTTAAGGTTGCAATGACCTTCTAAGGGCTTGTTTTTAAGAGCAGAGGTTAGATAGCACAACACCGTGAGTAACTGAATATGATTGTACTGAAGCAAATTTGATAGAATATCATTTTCCTTAAACTCTGCTTGTGAGCTCAATGTCTAACATATGATTATTTAATATTTCTGCAGACTAAAATATGTCTGTTACAATGTCTAAATTTCTTTCTGATTTAATTTTCTGCATAAAGTTGATAGAACATATGTGCATGATACCTATTAAAATGTCTGCCTCAATATGATAGAGATATAATGAATTACAATATAATCAACTTACAATATGTTATGTTTCTCATAAATTGAAACAAATAACATTGCTCACCAATGTATGAAGGCAACTAATGTGGAAGATGTTTGATGACAAATCAGAAGACAGTACAATAATTTGTAGTGACCTTACCAAACCTGGTGACTTTTAGAGGATTTGAAATGACCTATTGGAAATAGTAGCATTCTAGAGAAAAGTTACAATTTATTTCAGACATCAGTGAAAGCTTCTAGCCAAGACAGCAGAAACAAAAGGCACAGAAAAATTTTCTTGAAAATCTTGGAAATGAAAACAAGAGGTCTAAAAAAGATAGCATACAAAATAAATATAATTATAGCATGTATAGTAAAGAGACTAGTAGACAATTCTGAAAAGAATACTGATTACTAGAATTTAGAAATGGGGATGTACCACAGAACACAACAGAGGTAAACGTAAAACAAGTACTGAAAGTGGAAAGATCTGAAGAACA
This sequence comes from Ateles fusciceps, assembly GCA_036589455.1. NCBI lineage: Eukaryota > Metazoa > Chordata > Mammalia > Primates > Atelidae > Ateles > Ateles fusciceps. Next base: position 983,571 of record JAZHEH010000647.1, read on the forward strand.
AATTGAGAAGTTTCCATTTTGTCTAGAAGAATTTCAGGAGAAACAATCATATATAAACAGGGGAAAGAAAATATTCAGAGATAAAGCTTATAATTTTTCAAGAATTGAAAAAAAATAAATATTAATATTGAAAAAATATTGACTAAAGTTGATTGAAAACAAAATTCATATTTAGACAAATATTTGTTAATGAGGACTGCAGTGTGTACATAGAAATCTAACAGACTAGCCTTTCCTTCCTTTAACTTATGTCCTCTGTCATTTTCTAGACATATCTTCATTATTCATGTCTATATGCTTAACCCTATGTGTGTGATTTTTTTCTAATAAACATGGGATCTTTACTTTTACTTTTGGAAATGCTTTCTAACCTTCCGTTGTATTTGAAATACCTTGTCATCTCACAAAATATTGTTTTTCCTGCTATAATCACCTATAGCTTCTTCTCTGTGTACATATTTTAAATTTCTTCTGATATTACTAGCTTATTATACAAAGAAACAAGATTTATTTATGTTTACATCCTCCATATTTTTCTCTAGTAGCCTGTCCTTAGTAGATCCTTAGTAAGCATTTTGTGAATAAAGGAGTAAATGAATGTACGCAGATTAAGATCCTCAATTATTTCCAGCTATCAAATAGGCCCTTATTTAAAAGTTTGCTTTAGTAGAAGGCTTAACATTTTAATACTTTATTATAAAACACAGTTGTATCACATGAGTTGTAGTAAAATTTTCTTACTTATAATAAATAGAGGCATCTTCCACAAAGATGATTTTATTTAGGTAATATGAGATCAATAAGGGTTAATGAATACGTTTTCTTATTCTAGGCAAGTAAATACAGGAAAGATTATTCAACTATTTCTTACCACATGAGTAATGCGAAGAGATTTTCATTGAAATACCAAAAAAAAAAGAGTAAAAGAATCATAAATTTAAGTGAGTTAGTTCAATAGCATATTTCCTTATAAATTAAAATTTTAAATAAGATCTATCAATACAAATTTGGAAAATGTCTGAAAACCATGTGTCTTGAATTGTGCTAGTGGGACACTTTAAGATCTTGAGTGAACTTCTTTCAAGCTATATACAGTACTCTATGATTTTATTTTGAAGTTTGATTCCTTTCTGTTTTGTTTATTCCATCCAACTGGATTAACTTCTCATTTCTCTATTAATATTTTAAATGGTTTTACTACTCCATTGTGAATCAGCTTTCACTTAGTGATTTTATTCTCTTTTCTATCTTTATATTAAAGAATAACCCCTAAAGGCAGTTTAAAAGATGTAACAGAGTAACAACTATAGAAGAAAATAAGTGTGTGAATGGACAGGTGGATTGAATGAATGGATGGAATATGTATTTATGTACAAATTCTGTCCAGAAAAGCTAGCTGAGATGCAGAATATTGGGAAATGAATATTCTAGGTATCGGGATCTCTATAAACACTACAGGACTGGCAAACACTTGCTTTTCAGTTGATAATTTCATACATATATGTGAATTAATGGTATATTGTGTTGCATGTGCAGATTAGAAAAACACAATACTTGGCTGATAAAAATTACAACATAACTATCAACTTCAGTTAATTAAAAATGAGGATTTTTTCATATGTATTTTTAATAAAGCCACATACAAATCCAAAAGAGCTCTGCAGAAAGAGTAAGAAACAATAATTAATATTTGCAGCAAAAAGAAACTAAATGCTTAACTTTGACAAAGGTAATGGGTGTAAGAAGTGGACCATTTTTACCTCAAAACTATACTAGAGAATGCTATTACAGTATCAGATTGTCTGAGCCATCACATCCTATTTAGATTACTCCTCTGTAATATTGACAACTTTGAATCTCTCAGGTAAATTTCTCAAGAGGAAAAGATGACTAACAGAAAACTTAGTTTAAAATCTCAGTGTTTTCTGGTAACCCAGAAAATATTCTGATAACATTGCAATTATCTTCAATACTCTTAGGTAATGGCTATATGATATGGGGAATGCTCTCTATATCTATTCCTTCTGAAAAACAATTGTGGTTACAGTTGGCATTTTTGAGTGTAAGTGATGCTTCCAAAATAGCAACTCCCCTGAAAAGTTTGGCAATAAGTAAGATTGATGACTGAGAACCACAAAACTGTGTTGGAATCACTGTTATGTATGAAACATCAGGAACATCCACCTCTGTCTTCTCATTCTGAGAATTGTGTAATGGAAAAAACACAGAATTGGAAATCATTTGGTCAAGGTCACAATTCAGACTCTGCTTCAAAGTGGTTGTGTGACCTTGGGCATTTTTCATAAATCTAAGGTTTACCTATGTTACAGTAATATGAGTGGATTACATTAGATTGACATTGAAGCCTCTTGTAGTCCAGTTCTAAAATTTTGTAAATCTGAAACATTTGTCAATATATAAGAGACATGTGTACCGTGAATTGAGAGAAATTCCTGCTACCATTTTATAAAGAAATATTTGATTTTAATCTGTGAATTTTGAACTTGCTACATTTTTCCTCTCGTTTATACCATTGCAGGCTTATTTCTAATGTCAACTTTTATAATTTAAATTTTAACATACGACAATTTAAAAACCAACTATTTGGCATGCAATTGTTTACCTAAAAGAGCTAAAGATAAATACTGTGCAAATAATCTGAATAGCCAAGATTTCCAAGTGTTCTGTTTTTCCTAAAGTGTTAAAACACTTTAGGTCTGATGTGCTATTTCATTATACAAAGGAAATTTAGTAGAAATAACCAATTAAATGTTGCTTCATAAAATGGCCCATGGCTACTAGAAATATTAAAAAGTACAAATTTCTATAGAAATACCATAGAATTACTTGTTAGAACATATTGAAAAATCTAAATGTAAGCTTAACCCAAGGACAAGTAAACATAACTGTGGGTATTACTGCATTTAGTGGTGCTATATAGATGAGGCTGGGAAATTTATAAAGAAAATAGTTTTATTTATCTCACAATTCTAGTGACTGGAAAGTCCAAGAACATGACACCAGCATCTGCTTGGCTTCTGATGAGGGCCATGTATTGCTACAAAACATGGCAGGGAAGTGAAAGGTGAGGGGTGTGAGCAAAGAGAGGTCCCAAAAAGGAGGAGGAAATAATTGTTTTATAATAACCCACTCTCCCACTAATGAATCCTTTCTGGTAAGAAGGAGAACACACTTATTTCCCATGAGATAGCATTACTTCATTCATAAGGGATTTGCTCACATGTCACAAACAACTCCCACTAGGCTCCACATCCTAACATGGTTACAGTGGCAAAAAAATCTCAATATGAGTTTTGGCAGGAACAAACCACATTCAGACCATAGCAACTGTGATAATCTCAAGTTGATTTAGTTCCAGTACAAATATTAAATTTCCTATAATCCCTGATTATAGAAGCCAGGTAAAGAGAAAGTGAATAGTAGAAAATAGAGTATGTCCAGTTACAATATATAGTTAATTTTGCATGTCAACTTGACTGGACCACAGGACCCACAGATTTGGTTAAACATTATTTCTAGGTGTGTCTGTGAGGGTATTTCTGAATGAGATTAACATATAAATTAATAGACTGAGTAAAGCAAATTGCTATCCACTGTGTGGGTGGGCCTCATTCAATTCTTTTAAGGCCTGAATAAAATAAAAAACAAAGTAAGAAAGACCTTTCTCTCTCTCTCTCTCTCTCTGACTCTCTGTCTATCTCACTGTCCTGGAGCTGAGATGTTAATCATTTTCTCCCCCTCCCAGCATGAACTATATGAAACTATATCATTGACTATACTGTATCTGGATACTTCAGCTTCCATAATTTTTGAACAATTCCTTATAATACACACATAGACACATGCACATATTCTATTAGTTTTGTTTCTCTGGAGAAACTTTACTAAAGTGCTGTATATCTGATGGTTGGCCACACTGGCTAAGGGACAGCCTATCTCTGGAACAGGAAAACTAAAAATGGACAATGTATTGTTCCTTGAGGAGTCACTGTTGTCTTAAGCATAGGTATCTAAACCATTATGCAATTTGTAATAATCCAATATACATATGTATATATTTCCTCCTCACACACATAATGCAGACTCATCAGGAATAAAATCAAGTCTGGCAATAAACAAAACAGAGTCATTCTATATGAATTATTATAATAGAAATTAATATTTACTTGAATCGTTTCCATGTGTGAGGCTCTGGGGCTGAACATTTTTATAATTATCATATTTGATTCTGCAAAAAATCCAACAAGTACTACTATCATTATCTGCATATCGCAGATGAGACAACTAAAATTTAGAGAGGATAAGTTATGTCCATTTCATATCTGAGAATTAACATTGCTGGTTTTAAAGTAAGGTCTGCATAATTTTAAAGCCAATTCTTTTAATTAATTGCTATAAATTTTGAATATTGGACTGAAACAATGGCAGAGTGATCCAAGAGAACAAAACTTCCAGGATCACAGGATGTGCTGTTGATGTCTTTGGTTGAGTAATGTCTTAATTTATTAATTTCTGTAAAGCTCTCATAGAGCAGAAATCAAGAGTCCTTTGCTTTATCCCCCATAGGGGCTACCACAGCTAGGAGGCAGGAATGCTCTGGCTGTTCCATTAATACATTTTTATTTTATAATATTTGATATACAACTATTCATATACTATATATTTTTTAATTTAGTTATGTGAAAATCCAAATGAAGTATATGAACACATTGATTATACAAATAACAATTTTCAAAACAACTTTTTTTTAAAGTTAAGGTAGAGGACAGACAGTAAAATGATTTTTTTCCTCTTGTTTTTGTCCCTAAACAATCTTTATTTACAATTCAAATATCAATTTTCTGCCTCTTACTTGCTCTTTCCTACATTGCCTATAAGCAGCCAAAAAATTAAATTAGAGGAAAACAAAATACAAAGGGGATGTTTACTATTTACCATTAAGACAAAAATAAAAATAAAACCTCCCAAGAAAACAATTTGGGAGGTCATTTTCTTTCCAACCTCATAAATTTTTCATAAATCATGTTCATTATCATCGTAGGATTATCTAACAATAAATAAATTTAGGTGACTCTGATTTCCTCCAATAAGGAATGATCTATATTCATATTTCTGTAACTTACTTCAAGTCCATCTTCTCCTCAATTTTAGTAATTGAAGAGATATTTCCTCAGTAAGTGAAGCATATGACCAGTTTCATAAACTTTACCCTTCTTATAACGTTTCTCTCTACAAAAATTAAAAGTGGAATATATTCCATTGTCTGTAAGAGTAAAGTTGTAAAAGAATTTAAGGAAATAGCTTTGGTAGTAATATATAAGGCTCTTGCTTCCACATGGCAACGGAGCTATGGGAGAATCAGAGAGGTGTTCTTATTTGCACAGTAAACACTGTAATTGTTTTTCTTGTGAGAATGGAAAGTATAATATAGATGATGTGCATTTGCTGGCAATTTTTCCTTGGAAAGTTAAACTTATCTTATTTGGATAAATGTGTTCTCCAGAATTTTACCAGTGACATCAGTTGGATTACTTTGTTAATAAAAACTATTAGCTAACAGATAACATTAAAAATTGAGAAACATGACTTTACATAAACTGTGAGTTATGAGGAAATGTATCATTTTTTAACATTTTTAAAATTCTGCATAGATATTTCCCCATAAAAATAAATGTTTAAGTAACTAAAATAACTTTGATATATTTCTATTTTTTCATCCCTAATGATAAAACTGTCCTTTTGGGGGAGATGGGGGAATTCATCATTTTTATTTCATTATACAAACTATGTGCTTTATAATTTATATAAACTGAAAATTTTAAAATTATACAAGCACATATTACTTAGGACCAGGAATATAAGATTATTTTTAACTTTTCTATTAAGTTTAGGAGGCACATGTGCAGGTTTGTTATATAGGTAAACCCATGTCATGGGGGTTTGTTGCACAGATTATTTTGTCACCTCAGTATTAAGCCTAGTGCCAATTAGTTATCTTTCCTGATCCCTCCTTCTACTTTCCACCTGCCACCCTCTGATAGACCCCAGTATCTGTTGTTCCCCTCTATATGTCTATGTGTCCTTATCATTTGGTTCCCACTTAAAAGTGAGAACAGGCTTTTTTTGATTCTTACATTAGTTTGCTAAGGATAATGACCCCAGCACCATTCATGTCCCTGCAAATTACATGATTTTGTTTTTTATGGCTGCATAGTATTTCATGGTGTATATGTACCACATTTTCTTTATCCAGTACATTTCTTTATCCAGACATTTAGATTGATTCCATGTCTTTGCTATTATGAACAGTGCTGAGATGAACAGACACATGCATGTGTCTTTATAATAGAATGATTTATATTCCTTTGGGTATATACTCAGTAATGAGATTGCTGGGTAGTTTTATTTTTAGGTCTTCAAGAAATTACCCCACTATATTCCACAATGATTGAACTAATTTACACTCCTATCAACAGTTTTTAAGTGTTCCTTTTTTCTCTGAAACCTCACCAGCTCCTGTTACTTTTGACTTTTTAATAGTAGCTATTCTTACTGGTGTGAGATGGTTTCTCATTGTGATTTGATTTGTATTTTTCCAATAATCAGTGATGGTCAGCTTTTAAAAATATGCTTATCATATGTCTTCTTTTGAAAATTGTCTGTCCATGTCCTTTGCCCACTTTTTAATGGGATTGTTTGGTTTTCTTGTGAATTTATTTAAGTTTCTTATGGATGCTGGATATTAGACCTTTGTCAGATGCATAGTTTGCAATAATTTTCTCTCGTTCTGTAGGTTTTCTGTTTACTCTGATAGTCTCCTTTGCTGTGCAGAAGCTGTTTGGTTTAATTAGATCAATTTGTAAATTATTGTTTTTGTTGCAATTGCTTTTGGTGTTTTTATCATGAAGTATTTGCTGGTTCCTGTGCCAAGAGTGGTTTCGTCTAGGTCGTTTTTCACGGACTTTGTAATTTTGCTTTGCATTTAAGTCTTTAATCAATCTTCAGTTGATTTTTGTATATGGTTTAAGGAAAGGGGTTAAGTGTCAATCTCCTGCATATGGCTAGCCAGTTATCTCAGCAAAATTTATTGACTAGAGGGTCCTTTTCCCATTGCTTTTTTTTTGTCAGCTTTGTCAAAGATCAAATGGTTGTAGTTGTGTGGTCTTATTTCTGGGCTCTCTATTCTGTTCCATTGGTCTGTGCATCTGTTTTGTACCAGTACCATGCTGTTTTGGTTACTATAACCTTGTAGTATAGTTTGAAGTTAGGTAGCATGATACCTCCAGCTTTTTCTTTTCTTTTTTTTTCTTTTTTTTTTTGCTTAGGATTACATTGGCTATTTGAGCTTTCTTTGGTTTCATATGAATTTTAAAATAGTTTTTACTAGCTCTGTGAAGGATATCATTGATAATTTGATAAAAATAATTTGTGTTGAATCTACACATTGCTTTGGACTAGTGTGGCCATTTTAATGATGTTGATTCTTCCTATCCATGAACATGGAATATTTTTCCATTTGTTTAGTCTTCTCTGATTTCGTTGGGCAGTGTTTTGTGGCTCTCCTTGTAGGGATCTTTCACCTCCATGGTTAGTTAGCTGTATTCCTAGGTATTTTGTTCTTTTTGTGGCAATTCTGAATAGGATTGTGTTCCTTATTTTGCTCTTGGTTTGACTATTGTTGGTATATAGGAATGCTAGGGATTTTTGTACATTGATTTTGCATCCTGAGACTTTGCTGATGTTGTTTATCAGCTTAAGGAGCTTTTGGGCCAAGACTACAGTGTTTTCTAGATATTAGATCATATTGTCTGCAAACAGGAATAGTTTGTCTTTCATTCTTCCTATTTGGATGTCTTTTATTTCTTTCACTTCCTGATTGCTCTGGCCAGGACTTCCAACAATATGTTGAATAGCAGTGGTGAGAGAGGACATCCATGTATTGTGCTGGTTTTCAAGGGGAATGCTTCCAACTTTTGCCCATTAAATAGGATATTGGCTGTGGGTTTGTCATAGATGGCTTTTATTATTTTGAGGTATGTTCCTTCAATACCTAGTTTGTTGACAGTTTTGTTTTTGTTTTGTGTTATTTTGTTTTTGTCTCACTCTGTTGCCCAGCCTAGAGTACAGTGGTAAGATCTCAGTTCACTGCAACTTCTGCCTCCTGGGTTCAAGTGATTCTCATGCCTTAGCCTCTTGAGTAGGTGGTGGACTACAGGTGCATGCCACCATGCCCAGTTAATTTTTATTTTCCTTTTTTGTACTCTTATTACAGATGGGTTTTCACCATGTTGCCCAGGCTAGTCTTAAACTCCAAAGTGCTGGGATCACAGGCATTAGCCAGCATGGCCGGCCAGTTTGTTGGGAGTTTTTAACGTGAAGTTGTGTTGAATTTTAACAAAAGCCTTATCTACGTCTATTGAGATAATCATGTGGCTTTTATCTTTAGTTCTATTTATGTGATGAATCCCATTCATTGCTTTGCCTATGTTACATTAACCTTGCATCCTAGGGATAAAGCCTACTTGATTATGGTGGATAAGTTTGAGATGTGCTGCTGGATTAAGTTTGCCAGTATTTTGTTGAGGATTTTTGGATTGATGTTCATCAAGGATATTGGCCTAAATTTGTGTGTGTGTGTGTGTGTGTGTGTGTGTGTGTGTGTGTGTTCTGCCAGCTTTTCATTTCATGATGATACTGGTGTCATAGAATGAGTTGGAGAGAAGTCCTTCCGACTCAATTTTTTGGAATAATTTTAGTAGCAATGGGACAAGCTGTTTTGTGTACATCTGATAGAATTTGGCTGTGAATCCATCTGGTCCTGGGCTTTTAAGGGTTGGCAGGATATTTATTACTGGTTTAATTTCAGAGTGCATTATTAGTCTGTTTAGGGATTAAGTTTCTTTTGGTTCAGTCTTGGGAGGGTGTATGTGTCCAGGAGTTTTGTAAAAATATGGAACATTTCATGAATTTACATGTCATCCTTGTGCAGGGGGCCATGTTAATCTTCTCTGTATCTTTCTAATTTTAGTGCATGTGCTGCCAAAGTGAGCACTAGAAGATTTCAAAAGACAATCATATTGATTACTAGTGATAAATTTGTTTGCTCAAGAAACGGTTATTCCAACCTTAGAAGTGTCCTGTCTAAAGTCCACATATAAAATATAATTTGAAGCATCTTAAAATTATCTGGCTACTTTTAAAAATAATTTTAAAAATCTGTCCTAATTACCAGACCAGTAGAAATAGGCATATATTAGGTGGCTAATATCCACTTGATGGATTATTTCAGGATAAAAATTTTGTTGTTTTAAGTGAGCTAGGCCGCTGATAGTAAACCGCATACTTATTTTGTTTTGCTAGTCTTTTGTCATCATGCATATTAATTTTTACTTAACAGTGAAGAAGAAAGCAAAAAATTACTTCTCAGCAAAAGATGCTAACAAATGGCACTGAGACATATGAAATCATGAAATAAATATAAAATGTATTATAAAAATATTTGTTTTTTTTATTCTGATGAAAGTTTGTAGAATGATTAACATTTACTTCTTAGCATGTATTTTTTACAATTTTTTGCTACACTTGTATCAGAAACATGTAATGTGTTTTAATTTTACTGTTTGTTATTAATACGCAGTTCTCAAATTTATGTGCCTTAAAGCAATATAATTTTGATATTTGTTCAAGTATATTTCCTGTACAGATTGACAGATATCTCTACTCATTGTAGTTGGCAAGGAACCCAAACAGATGGAGCATCCACCATGTAAAATATATCCCTCTCTATGTCTGTCTCACACAGGCAATTACATATTATTGGAAATAATATACGGAATTTATTTACCAGAATTACATGGAACCAGCATATACTTACAAATGAGCCAGAAAATAGAATCCTACCATTTTTCCTGGAAGACACAGAGGTGGAATTATTTTTTCGGCATCAAAATGGCTACTACAGTGTCCATTATATTTTTTGTTGTAATAACAATTTATATGTATTGTAAGTTAGCATATTGTAGTGATTAGAAGTATATATTCTAGAGCTTGAATATATTCTAGAGCTTGAATACTGGATTTTAAATTGTGGCTCTGCCATTTAACTAGCTGTAAGTTCAACTCTCTGTTTTGTAGTTTTTTCATCTGAATATTTTGATACTTTGTATAAAGCATTGTTTTGACTATTAAATATGGTAATATAGGTTTAAAACTCTTATAACATTGCCTTCCAAGTATTTTCCTACAATTTTAGGAAATTTATCCTAAATCCTATAAATTTAAGATTTGTTGGATTTGATCTAAGATTTAAATTTACGTAGTGTGCAGAGTTAAGTAAATGGTCTTTCCCTTGAACGTTTGTGCATCTAGAGATTCAAATAAAGATACGAGGGGAAAATGTTCAACTGTAACCTTGTAGGGGCTGTGCATAGGCAAATGTAGCCTGGCTAACCTTCTAATGCTGACAGGGACAAGGGAGAGTAGAGAAGAGAAGTTCAAGCTCTGGCTCAGTAGCAAGGCTGCTTCCACAGCTTTTGGCAAGGGACACAAATGAATGAGAGGTGAGGACTTTATTTTTTGTTGCAAAGGTGGTAGTTAATTTTCTGGTTCTGTCATGCAAGCAACTCCTAAAGCAGTAACAGGAGAAACTCTGATTAGCAATAATGAGGAAGAGTCTGTTATTGCATTTACATGGCTGATACAGAGAATATTCATAAAATTACCACAAGGTATTAGTATTGATCAACTTTGGGAAATGCCTTAAGCCTATAACACTTTCTTAAATATACTCTTGGTGAGGACATATTCTTCACCTTATGGGAAATCTGATTTTTGATCAAAATTAATGACTAAATCATAATCTAGATGATTAAATATAGTAATGCCATTACGAAAGTAAGTGCAACTATGAAGTAATGGTACTGGAGTTCTATGGTTCATAAAACCATACAATAGGCATTTATTTAAACAAGTTTTAAAAAGTTTTATATATGAGCAGAATAAATTTCTAACCTGATCTCTTTAAAAGTGAGCATTTGTTTGAAGATACAGATATAATGACAGTATTTTATTAAAATATAACATGCATATGTAATTGTATAGGTTCATATGTCAATTATATATTTATTAACTAAATTCTGATTTATGGAAGAATATTAAAGGGACTGAATGTCTTGATTTGGCATAATAAACCCACAAGGGTTTTTCAATTCATGATATGTATCGTGCAAATAGGTTTTATTGGGGAAAAATCATATAGTGTAAAGAGAAAGCATGTGATTATTTGTTATTTTGTGTCTATGACTAGGTCATCTGAAAAAGTTCTTGCTGTTTATTTGTGAGTAGACTCTTTGGCAAGCTACAAGTCTTGTTAGCACAGTGTTAACACTGACATTGATCTTTTATTCTTCATTGCCTCCAAATATTTAAATAGAATAACATTGATAACAACAACAAAAATAGCCTAAAGAAGATTTTTAAAAATCCAATCAAAGGATCCCTTGTGGTGCTCAATTAGGGCTCCTATGAGCACTCAGGTGAATGGATCACCTGCTCTTTATTCTAGTTCCTGGAAGCAACCTGTGCCTGGTCTATGTTGCTGGACTTGTAGTTGTTTAGAGTGTAGAGACCTAGTTAGGGGAACTATTTCTTACTATTTATTTTTCTCATTCACCTTCTTTATAATGGAAGTGTTGGAAATGATTTATGCATATTAATCAAACAGAGCAAGGTTTAGACACCATTATATCTGGTATAAAGGTCAGCTATGCATGAAAATTTGGAGGACCTGGATAAAGTTGAGCTTCAATATAATGGCCTTATATGAAATGCAGATCAGGTGTGTAAGCAAAGACAGTCTTCCACTGCCCACCTACAACACAGTCTTCTAGACAGGTGATCTCAGGTGTAAACTCTCCCATTGGATTTTTAGAGAAAGAAAAATTACCAATCTTCAGTCAACTGATTGCTATGAAACCTAACTTCTAAAGTTTCTTTAGGACCATCTACTTGTCTCTATTCACACATTTCAAAGTTCTGTCTACATAATCTCAAAACATCAGATATAGTTGAAAGAACAGTCAATCAGCATGATCCTGGAAACCCAAAGCTATGGTTAAGCTTCCAGGTTCATCAAAATGGATCTTTTAAAAAAAAATCAACAGGAGAAATAACTGTTGTATAGTGTACAGGTTTATTATGACTTATCTAAAACTCTCTGTACTACAAGTATTATAGAATTTAGAGGGCTTTTAAAAAATATTTTAGAAACAGAATACACTACATATATATGTACTATGTGACATCCCCATGGGATTTCTGGGCAATGGCCCATAATCAGATATGGTAAAATTTGTGTATCAAAATATGTGAATATTCAACTACTTGAACTAGTAGGCACATATCAGTTGAAATCAGGTTTGCCATGAATGTCAAAAAATTTTTGTTTTAAAACTTTTTGATTTTTAATTAAATTTAATAATTATAGATTTGAAATTCAGTTTTATTCTACAAGCCAAAAATAAGGAACACTCAGATACATTAACCTTAACTAAAGTGCTCACAAAATTTCAAATTTAACGTTATAAAGATCATATGAATTTATATTTTAAATGATTGAGCTCTTTTTAAAAATCTTATCAATACCAGCCAACTTGGTGACATTTAGAAGATGCCAAGAATGAAAGATCAAGGTCAATGCAAACATGTGCTCAAAATGGTCAAAGAAATTGGTCACAAAATGTACAGCAAGAACTTCCTGTTCAGTGGACTGAGTCAAAGATGCTAAATACAGAAATACGGACCAAGTTTTAAGTTCTAAATATTAACAAACAATCCAAGCAGTTGCTTGAATTTGATTATTTTGAACATTCAGAATGAATTTTTCATTTTCATCTGACTATGTAGTAGGATCCAAAAAAGAACAAATGCATGCAAGAGAAAAAATTTAGTGATAAATGCTTATTATAAACATATATGTATATATGTATGTATTTAAAGTAGTATTAATATCACTTGAAATTAATGAGATAAAATTAGAGAGTAATGAATTTCAAGATCATGTTTAAAATTTGAATACAAATGAGAAGGAAATAAAATTTTACCTCATAAAGCACACGATCCTTCTCTTTTATTTATCTATTTAATTATTTATTCATATACTCATTCATATATTCAGTCAGCCAAGTAATACTTAATGAATTCTGGGGGGGTACGTAAATTAACATAATATAAAACCTGGCTCTGAATTGCTCACAATCTTCAAGTACTGAGTTACCCTTGCTTTTTCTCTATTGGTAAAGTGTACTTTCAATTAGTGAAATCATGGGTATCGTTAAATTTTGAGAATAGGTTCTCTGTGGCTGGAAAGATATTTTGGATTTTGACCCTGGTTGTAAAATTCGAGTAGTATATCTGTGGCTTCACCTCCCTTTTCTCAGCAGTCTCCTTCCATTTACTCTGCATATAACATAGGAATTTGCCATTACTGTACTCACACAATAGTATATTATGTGGTGTATCAGTCCATTTTCACACTGCTATAAAGAACTAACTGAGACTGGGTGATTTATGAAGAAAAGAGGTTTAATTGACTCAGAGTTCCACAGGCTTAACAGGAAACACGACTGGGCGGCCTCACAAAACTTACAATTATGGCAGAAGGTGAAGGGGAAAAAAACCATATCTTACATTGTGGCAGGAGAGTGAGAGCAAAAATAAGTGCCTTACTTTTAAACAATCAGATCCCATGAGAACTCACTCATGATCAGAACAGCTTGGCGAAAACTGCCACCATGATCCAGTCATCTCTCATCATGTTCCTCTCTCGACATGTGGGGGATTATTACAATTCAAAGTGAGATTTGCGTGGTGCTGAACCACATCATGTAGTGAAAGAAGTATGAATGTTTAAAGAACCTCTTGGAAAAAATTAAGTCTTTTCTTTTATTTTTATTTCCTTCTGTACCATTGGGCTACCACATAGATTCTAAGGAAGAATCTGTTCTTTGATGGGCAAAGACATTTGAGCTTTGAAACTAATTACCTTCTGCCAGTTAACAGATTTATTTTAAATTCATCTGGAAATAGGGAAAAAGCAGGAGGTTTTCTAGTTAACTAGGGCTTCAGCTTTGAAGTTACTTAAAGCTTTGTACTAACACATTAACTTTTTCTTGATGGTATATATTGATTTAAATCACTTATTACAGAGTTTATTTGTCATTCTATTCTCCAGGAAACTATTTCTGGGAGAATTAGAAGAGATTGTAATTTATATTTCTTACAATTTATCAAATTCAAGTTGAGTTTCTTTCTGTGGAAAGTAAAATAATTAAAGCACAACAGTACAATGCCAATGTCAATAGGAATATCAACATTATTTTGATTAAGCTGGCTATCAAGACCATTTTTATAGTGACTTTTTAATAACAATTTGTTGGGGAAAACAAGAAATATGCATACAAAATATGGCTAAAATGATTAAAATGTCATTCTACCTAAATAATGACATATACTAAATATACTAGAAAGCTACTTCTGAGTGGCTATTGTCATCAACTCCCCCCTACTGCTTTTCCAGTGAAGAAACAAAAGTACCTGTGAATGCCTGATGTTGACCTACACATCCTCAATTTTATTTTGCCCAATATCTCAATGTCCCATAGGCATAATCTTTCATAGAGCTGATTGAGCTTGCCTTTTGAAATACAAAGCTCTTAAAAATTATAAGAACTTGGCTCCTTTGTTTCCCTTTTGTAAAATATAAATAAAAATTTGCAAAGTCATTGCATATTCAGTGAAGCAAGTATTGGTTCCATTGATTAATCTACTTTTTCAAGTTCTTTTCATTATTTCAACATTATTCTTTTATATTTTATTGTTTATTTGTGCCCTAGGTGGATTGTTCTCTTTTTTATTGCTTAATAGAAAATTTTAAGTTATTGATTTGAGACTTATTTCCTAAGTATGTAAAACCTTATATTTCTCTTTATGCACACCTTGTTTGCATGTCACAAATTTTGATATGTTGACTTTTTTCAATGATTTAAAAATATTTACTAATACTTTTTGTGATTTTTAGAAAATTGGAACTATGTTGTTTGACTTCATATTTGTTATCCAGAAGTATGTGTTTTTATTTTCCAAATATCTAGGGATTTTCCCATTTTCTTGTTGATTTCTAATTGAATTTTATTGTAATCTGAGAATACACTACTATGATTTCAATCCTTTCAAATGTATAAATACTTGTTTTTAGGCTTAATAGTATGTTCCATCTTGAACAATGTTCCATATGTACTTGAAAAGAACATGTATTCTATTGCTGTCAGAAAGAGTGTTTTATAAATATCAGGTAAAGTCTGTTGATAATATAGTTAAGTGTTAAATATAATTGTTGATTCTCTGTTTAGTTATTATTGAAAGTTATTATTAGTGTTTCCGATTCATATGTTTTGTTGTTGATTTCCCATTTCAAGTCTGTGAATTTTTGACTCATATAATTTGGGACTCTGTTATTAGTTGTAAATTCACCCATAATTGTTATATCTTCTTAATAAATTGGCTCTTTGATCTTTATGAAATGTTACTCTTTGTTATACGTAATTTATTTTACTTTAAGCTGATTTTGGTATTATATGAGTAAAGTCATTGCACCTCCCTACTGCTTACTGGTTCCACAATATACTTTTTGATTTTTTACTTCCAAACTATTTCTGACTTTGACTATAATTTGTATCTTTTTTTGACAGCATGCAATTGTGTCTTGTTTTTCATTTTTGTCTTACCTAAGAGTCTCTGCATCTTGATTGGAGAATTTTGCCCACTCACATCTTGATATGGTAGGATTTATCTTTGACACTTTGCTTTTGTTTTTTATATATCATCTTATGCATTATTTATCTTCTTATATACAGCCTTCTTTAGGGTTAAATACATTTCTAATATACAGTTTTAACTCTTAAGTTGTTTTTTACCACTCATTTCAAGAATCATTTCCTTATTGACTACTACAGGAATTACAATATAATTGTTATTCATACCAGTTCTACTTCAGATTAATACTAACTTAATTTTGTTAAATATGGAGGCTTTGTATGCTTTCAAAAAATGTAAGTTTCTTCTTACCTTTGAGAGTTCCTTAGAAAATAACATCAACAAGATGGCAGAGTAAGAGATACCAGCCTTCATACCCCCCCCCCACAGAAAACAACAGGATAGATAACTGAAGTGCAAATAAAAATAGCTTTGTGTGGTCTCAAGGGTTCCATTAAGAACCTGCAGCAGCATGGCAGGGAAAAGAAATAGAAGAAAAATTGCCCAGAAAGGATTGCTGGGGAGATCACTATACCTGAGATGTTGGTAGATAGCTAGGAACAAAGAAGAAGGGTGTTACCACAGTCCCAGTGACCTGCTCTGCAGAGGACACTAGTAGCTTTCACCACTAATGTAATCAATAGCTGTTGCTGCTGCAGATGCCCCAGAGAAAGAGAACTCGTTGTACTGCACAGGAAAGAGCTGCTGTTATGCCACCCATCGACTGGGGCCACCACACCTTAAACCCCACAGGCACTCAGGACCCTGGAGCTGCAGCCTCCCAGTACATGTCTATGCTGGCTGAAGGTTTCAGCTCTGCAGTTGCACCACACACACCCACACTTTAGATACCACAGCCACTGCCTTTGCATACTTGCCTTGCCCTGGGCTATGGAACCGTGGTTGCTCTGCACACATCTGTACTCCAAATCTCAACTCTGAGGCTAGCCAGTGAACACCTGTTCCTCAGACATACAAACCGCTGCCACAGCAAACTAGCCTGTGCCCTTGTCCCCAAAACCACTGCTGCTCTACCTGTGCCAGCACTGAAACTGGGGTAGTTATGCACAATCTCCAGACTCAACTTCCATAGCTACTCCACAAGCATTCATGCCTAGGATACTGGAGCCACCACCAAAGTGCAAGAACCCATGCCCTGCACCACAGAGCAGCTGAAGCTCTGTGTGCACCTGCACTCTGCACATCAGCTCCCTGGCTGTTGAGTTGTCTCTCTGTGTTCTACCATAGCTTGCTGAGTTTTCCTAAAATAATTATCTTGTATTTTTTGACAAATAACTTATA
The DNA here is from genome assembly GCA_036589455.1 of Ateles fusciceps. Classification (NCBI taxonomy): domain Eukaryota; kingdom Metazoa; phylum Chordata; class Mammalia; order Primates; family Atelidae; genus Ateles; species Ateles fusciceps. Next base: position 1,000,704 of record JAZHEH010000647.1, read on the forward strand.
GATATCCATTTCTATTGGGACATTGTGTCAGGAGTGATCAGTCATGACTTTCCTCATGAAAGAAGAGATCAGGAGAAACACAACAGCTTTCAACATGAAAGACCCTACAGCCCTTTCCATAGCTATGGATGCCCACAGACTTGGTCACCCTTAACCCTAATCATCTTCACTGATGCCAGCCTGTTATAAAGCTTGATGGAGACTACATTGCTGTGCCCTCACTGGACTCAAAACCATAACATCCCATGCAGCCAGTGCCATCACAATCACCCATATACGAAGGCCTTTCTTCTCTGAAATCAATCTGTAATGTCTGGGGAGAGAGGTGACTGTTTTATCAAATATGCAAATATTGTCAGAAGACAAGAAGAAATATGAGAAACCAAGAAATTATCATACCACCATAGAAACACAAGAATTATCCAGTAACTGGGTAATAAATAGTTATCTATGAAATAGTTGTCAAGGAATACAAAATACTCATTTTAAGGAAGCTCAGTCACCTACAAGAGAATACAGAGAGGCAACCCAATAAAATTAGGAAAACAACACACAAACAAAATAATAGGTTCAATCAAGAGATATAATTCACAAAAAAAGAACCAAAGAGAAATTCTGTGACTGGAAGAATACAATACATGGAATTAAAAAATGCAAGAAATAAAGTAATTTTATGTAAGTTTAATGATAAGCACAAAGAAAACATCTATAGTAGATGCATAAAAGATAAAGAGAAAAAAATGATCAGGGACTTTTCAAAACAGGTAGAAAAAAATGATAAAGTGACTATAGTAAGTCCTTACCTAGAAAGTATTAACTTAAATGTGAATGCATTAGAATTTTCAATCAAAGACATAGAGTAGGTGGATAAATTTTAAAAACCTAACAATATGCTGCATACAAGAAACTTACTTCACCCTTAAGGACTGAAAATGAAAGGATAGAAAAACGTATTGCATGTACGTGAAAACCAAAAGAAAGCATATATATGTATACTTATAACAGACAAAATAGACTTTAAATTAAAAACCATAAAAAGAGAAAAATAAGGTCATTATATAATGATAAAGGAGTCACTTTAACAAGAGAATATAACAATTATAAATATATATGATCTCAAATTGAGAGCACCAAATTTATGAAGAAATATTAATGGATGTAAAAGGAAAGATAGATGATAATACAATAATAGTAGAAATCTTTAATACTGTACTTTCAACAGTGGATAAATCATCCATACAGAAAATCAGTAAAGAATATTGAACTTGAACTACACTTTCAACCAAATGCACACAACATACCAAAACTTATGAGATGTAGTGAAAGCAATTCTAAGAGGACAATTTATGGCAATAAATACACACATTAAGAAAGAAGAAGAATCTCAAATAAACAACATAACATTAAACCTCAAGAAACAAATAAAAAAAAGAACAAACTTAGCCCAAATTAAGGAGAAATAAGGAAATAATAAAGATTATAAAGATAAGAGCAGAAATAAATAAAATTGAGAGGAGAAGAACAGAAAAGATGAACGAAATTAAGAGTTGGCTTTTGGAAAAGAATCAAATTGACAAACTACTAATTAGGCTAACTATAAAAAGGAAAAAAACTGAAGTAAATAAGAAATGAAAGAGAGAGACATTAAAACTTATGCCAGAGAAATATAAACAATCATGAGACTGCTATGAACAACTATTTACCAACAAACTGAATAACTTAGAAGAAACGGATAAATTCCTAGGCAAAGACAACCTTCCAAGATTAAATCATGAAGAAATAGAAAATACTTAGAGACCAAGAACATGTAGGAAGATTGCATGAGAAATAAAAAATCTCCTATCAAAGAAAAGTCTAAGACCTAATGACTTCACTGCAGAATTCTACCAACTATTGAAAGGAAAATTAATGTCTGAGCTTCCCTAACTCTGCCAAAAAACGTGAAGCAAAGAAAACAATTCCAGACATATTTTACAATGCCAGTAGTGCCCTTTTATCAAAACCAAACAAGATTACAAGAAAAGAAAATTACAGGCCAACATCACTGATGAGCACAGATGCAAACGTTCTCAACAAAAAATCAGCATACTGAATTTGGCAGCACATTAAAATGATCATATGTCATTATCAAGTCCCATTTATCCCTGGATGTAAGGATAGTTTAGCATATGCAGATCAATAACTGGGAAACACCACATTAACAGAATAAAGGAAAAATGTCATATGATCATCTTAATAGCTGCATAAAAAGACATTTGACAAAATTCAATACACTCTCATGATGGATAACAAATTGTTAAGCTAAGCGTCTCTTAATGGGTGAATGGATACAGAAAACATGATGTGCCTGCATATAAAATGGGATATTCAGCCTTAATAAAGAAATCCTGCTATTTGTGACAACATGGATGGACCTGGAAGATATCGTGGTAAGACCGAGAAAAGCAAATGCTGTGTGGTCTCACATATACATGGAATCTAAGGAAGTTAAACTCACTGAAGCAGAGAGTGAAAGGGTGGTTACCAGGGATCAGGTATAGAGGAAATGGGGGAGATGTTGCTACAAAAGGTACAGACTTGCATTTATAGGATGAATAAGTTCTGGATACCTAAGACCTAGTTATATAATGTACACGTGGTATTTGCTAAGAGAGTAGATATTAAGTATCTCTCACCACACACATTCACATAGGTAACCATCTGAAGTGATGGTTAGATTAGTTAGCTTGATTGTTTTTTACAATGTGTACATATATAAAAAACATCAAGTAATGTACCTTGAATATACACAATAGTTTTTGTCAATTGTACTTCAAAGAACTGGAGAAAGAAAGAATAGAGGAAGGAAGGAAAGAAGGAAGAAAGAAGAGTACAGTGGAGACATGAGAAACATATTAAGTTTTCAGTATTAAACAATCTTTTAATATTTCAGTTATGGATATAAACAAAGTTTATACTGAGTCATACAAGTGGTACCAGTATATACTGAGTCATACTAGTGGTAGTTGTAATAATAATAAATTTAGCATTTATTCCTGCAAATCTTGTCAATCTCATCTGTATTATTTATCTCAAAAAGAACTAAGCAAGTATTGCTAGCTTTTCATTAATATCAGCAATGTATTGATTGTGTCCACTTGTTTACACTAAACATAATTATTCACTTTTTTTCTTTTTTCCATTCTTATCTAAACTGGATTTAGAAAATCCTGATGTGGTAGAAATGTCAGCATTATTTTTCTCTATTGCCAAAGAAAATTATATGGATGCCAGTGACTGCTCTGACATCATGACACTATATAAGAGAAAGGTGCTCTTTAGAGTTTGTTGCATCATCTTGAGAAATTCAATTAACCTCTCAATCTTTATTCTTTTTCTCTGTCTCTCATATATGAGATTAGAATTAAAACTAGATGACATCTAATGTCAACATTTACATTCTATTTTAAAGAGAAAAACAACACAGATTTCCTAATGTATTAAAGTTTTAATATTTAATTGACAGTTTGGTAATAAATATAATGATAAGAGTATCCTAGCAAGTATGTTTCTCTGTGATATTTTGAAATCTTGGAAGTCTTAAGGACTTCAATCGTGGAATTTATTACTCTATTTGATACAAATGTAATTCCACAATCTCTTTTCTTAAGGTTGAAACCTACTAATTGTAACTAGGCAAGCTAAACAGTTAGTAAGCATGACATGGCTGAGAAGCGCTCCACCATACCCTGCTTACATTTTCTCGTGATCACCAGAAAAGTCCATTTTCATCTTGAGTTACATGGAAATGCAAAGTTCTCACCCTTACTGCATCCAAGCGGCCTAGAAAGGCTTTGCAAGCACTCTACAACTTTCCTCTTTTTTTCTCATTTATATTTTGTTCAGCCTCTTGACCTTTACAACTCTCAAGGAGCAATCTTTGTTTGGCAGGAAGCTGCATGAGTGATAACCCAAGTGAGCAGTGTTATCTATCCGAAGGACGACAGTGGAAATCGCATGATTTGTAAGAGAAGGAACTGTCACATTCTGAATGGTGCTTCATTATGAGTTTAAGCCAGAGTGTATCTTCACACAAACCGTTCCTCTTAGGCCATCTCCAAATTATCTTGCCTTATGAAATTCAAGCTATGAATGTTCATACAGGTTTAGCTCAAAAGGGCAACTTGTGTTTTAATTAATGTTCTTAAAAAGTCTTAAGGTGAAAAATGCTATAAACTACTGGAGGTAATTTGATGATTTCTAGTCTAATCTAATTTATTAAAGATTTTACTTAAGTTTCAGCCAAATGTTTAGCATGTGCTTAATGCTAAATATAGACAGATTACTTCAATCTAATTCATAAAATATAAACATAAAATAAACTTTATAAAATACTAAGGATTTATTATTTGCAATATGACAAATTTCTCAGGATTATTTGAAAAGTAAAGTTTTTTCTTTCTTTAATTGGTAGTGGTGAAGGCATTTGCATATGATTAACCATTTGGCACAGAGCCTAAGGCAAGGAGAATTTTATTGCTGAAATATTAACTTTGTAAAACAATTAAAATTTCTAAGTAAATTAGATATGAACACATTTTAAAGGGTCTTCTTATTTTGAAACAAGAAGTACATATTTTTTCTAGGAAAAGCAGTGTAATAGGACAAATTGATTTTAGGCAAATTGTCAGTTCTCTGATATCCTCTGACCGTCTTTATCTACAAGTGAATAACTTGTCATAAAGGTCTCTTCTCATTATTAAATTACAATTCTATTTCTTTTTTTTTTTTTTAGATGAAAATTTATTGACGTTCTGAAAATAAGGACTGTGAAAAACTAATGTTGCTTCTGATTTATCCTAGGAGTTACTTCCCAAAAATGTTAATCACAGTTGGATTGAAAGAGTCTTTGGGAAATGTGGCAATGTGGTTTATATAAGTATACCACATTATAAGTCTACCGGAGATCCGAAAGGATTTGCATTTGTAGAATTTGAAACAAAAGAACAAGCAGCAAAAGCAATTGAGGTAGGTCCAGATCCTGAAGTCAGAACAGGGGAAGAGGAAGAGAAGTAGCTCTGAAGATGCAGAATCCCTTGCTCCCCCGATCAAAAGTAAAGAAAATTATTCAGAAAGGCATGGTTAGGGAAGCTTCACAGGTTTCCAAAGAAAATAGAGGTAAATCTCCAAGGTTTTAATTAGATAAATTAAGCTTCTGTTTCACCCACTTCACAGCTCGATGTCTTAACTGACTTTTTTATTTCAAGATATAGAAATCTCAACTGAAGAGGAAAAGGATACTGGAGATCTAAAAGATAGCTCTCTCTTTAAAAACAAAAAAGGAAACACAAGAAAAAACATAAAGAGAGATATAAAATGGGAGAAGAAGTTATACCATTAAGAGTACTATCAAAGTAAGTCTATGGTTTAAATTCTGTTGTCGTTGGCTTAACAATCCAACAATTCTATTTCTTTAAATAATAATTCCAATATCCTCAAATCATACATAGATTATGGATAAATAAAAACTTGTGTCCTGTTTGAAGGTTATGAAAATTTGGGGAAAACTGCTCATTAATTTGTTTTTATATTGAACATATATATTATAGTTGAATTTTCAATATCAATTGTCTTTAATAATATAATGCTTTATATTGATGTTTTCATAATTCAAAAGTCTAAAAACAGCACTTATAATCATTCATATTTCCCTGAAAGTAGATATTTACCGGAGGATAAGGTTAACTACCTATCTAGCATAACATTTTCTTTTTTTTTTTTTTTTTGAGAGAGTTTTTACTCTGCCACTCAGGCTGCAGCGCAGTGGCGCGATCATGGCTCACTGCAACCTCTGCTTCCCAGGCTCAGAGATCCTTCTGCCCCAGCCAGCATTTTAATTATTTTTTTTCCATATTTCTTAGTTTTTTTATTACATGCTATAAGCCTTAAAATATGAATTTATTCATCAAAATTCTACTTCAGCTTAATACTAACTTAATTCTGATAAATACACAGGCATCATGACATCAGAAAATGTTAAATTTCTTTTTATCTTCAAGGTACAATCTTGGGAAGTTCTAGGCCTCTTTCTGTTCTTTTGTCTTGTTTTACTTTTATCAACTTCAGCTAATCAGCCAAAATAAACAAAGAGATCCACAGAGCCAATTCTCCCAAGATAAGATTTATTATTTTAAAATTTCATTGATCAATTTGATCTCTCATCATGAATTACAGTTCAGCTGCTCTTTCATATATGGGTGATTCTATAGATATCCAGGCATCAGGGCTTCAGCATTCCTACCATTCTCTCTTTATTTTCCCCAAACAACATTCCCATTGTGTTTCAGTAAGGGGAAGTCATTCTCACAAATTACATCATTGCCACTACATAGGTTGGAGGGTTCCAGAACCATCCTCATATTTGGTGATTTGCTAGAAGGAAGAATTAGGAAGACTTATAGGCAGTTGTACTCATGGCTGTGGATTGGTACCAAGAAAGGCTATACAACAGAAACATCAAGGTGGGAAAGACAGCTGGAAGAGGGTGTGGAGACATGCCATCACAGACTTCCCATGCTCCCCTTGAAGGGGCCACACACAGTGCTCTCCTTCTCCTATCAGTGAAACAAACATCATCTAGAGACAGGAAAGTATGATTGAGACTCAGACTCTAAGGTTTTATTGGGGGCTGGTTACACAGGCACAACTATCAAAATTTAAGATTTCTAGAAGGAAAGCATGTGTTCACCATAAATCACATTATCTGTACAGCAGAGACAGAGTGATACAGCAACCTCATCAATGCACAGAACATCCCAAAGCCATGTTTCTAGAAGCCAGGGATTTTATTTTTTCATCCCTTCTAAAGATCAGGCCTGCTATTCAAACTCTCCTGCACACCCTTGCATGCTGCTATCACTGAATTCCTACCCACTGTCAGATACCAATTTCAGTGTTTAATGCATGCTATCCCATTAAATTTTCCAAAAAATTTATTAAGGTTATTAATTCCTCCCACTTTACTATTAAGAAAAGTTGCAAAGTGGAGAGAAAATTGATTTCAAAAGATCATACAACTAGGAAGGGGTAGTAAGATTTTATTTCATGGCCTCAATTTTAATCATCGCAATATACTCACATGGTACATCCTCAGAATAAATTTACCAAATGAGTGAATGCCAAGTGAATTGAGACTGAAGGTACCATCTTTTTTCCATTATTGTATACAAGTAGAGTCCTGTATTCTTACTGTAACTCTGAATTAAATAAAGCAAAAATTATTCTCATTAGGCGGAAGAAGAAAATTAAGAGCCAAAATATATAGAGATATACAACTATTTACTACCACTTATAATTTAAATGCTTTTTCTGGCAAGGTCCACACTTTCTACACCAGCAAATATGCAACTGCTGTGAGAACTGTAGTTTTTAAATACTCTAATTAAAATGTCCAAATACCGTCAGAAATAGGAAAACTGCTTGGAATTTTGGAAAGTACAGAGCTAAGAAGATAAAATGTAGACCATAATCGCTTTTAGAAGACAGGTCAGCTGAAGTAGGAAAGAATTCTGTTTTTCAGCGGTGACTATTAACCCAGCACATAGTAATCAGCTCATATGTGACATCAAGGCAGAGCCACCAGCACAGTAACATGTGGCAAGCCTGAACTTCACAGTGATTCTTACAGAATTAATTACTTCAGTCAGTGCTTGTTTTAATTTTTTCATTGTAATAGTAAAGGCTGACATTTGTGCAAAAAAATGTAGAGAAATAACAATGTTGGAGGTTAATCCAACAATTAGCATAATTTGACAAGAGCTGAGACATTGAAAAAATATGCTGTACAAACAACTTGCTTTGCAATCCTTGAAATAATTACAAATATTTTCCCCAAAGGATAAGAAGACTGGCTAAGAATGTACAAGAAGAAGTATACTTTTATAGAAACCTTAGTTTTTAGAAAATATTAGTATAGATTTTCTTTATAATATAAATATCTGTATTTCTTCCCAAGGTTAGCAGATTATTATAGTTAGTACAGATTTTACTGTTTATTGTCAGTCTTTTAAACTAAAAAGGAAATTCCAAATTAACACACTAAACATATACTGAGTGTCTGCTATCAATTAATTTAAAAGCTTTCTAAGTGTTTTCGAGTGTAACTAGAGTTAAGAACTATTAAGCTAAAGGTTGCTCATTCTGTGTCTAAGAAATCTATTTTAGTTAACAATTGGAATACATTTCTTGGTCAGTGATTATCAAATCTGCATTTTCTGTAGCTACATGACAGTTCATATAAAACAAAATATTATTTTGAAGACTGCAAAGCATGCTTTTGTATAGAAGTCTTTAAATATATTAACTCTAACATGATAACATGCTATTTTACTTAGAGATTTTTTTTTTTTTTTTTTTTTTTTTTGAGATAGGGTCTTACTCTGTCACCCAGGCTGGAGTGCAGTGGTACAGTCATAACTCATTACAACCTCAGACTCCTGAGCTTGAGCAATCCTCTCAACTCAGCCTCCCATGTAGCTGGGACTACAAGTGCATGCCACCCTGCCTGGCTAATTTTGTTATTTATTTTATTTTAGAGATGCGGTTTTGTTATGCTGCCCAGGTGGGTTTCAAACTCTTCAGCTCAAGTGATTCTCCTGCCTCAGCCTCCCAAAGAAGTGCTGAAATTACAGGAGTGAGCACCATGCCTGTCCTCACACAGAAAATTTAGAAGACAGAAGGTTTCCATTTCCTTTACAGAGTAATAAAAATGTGCTTGTTGACAAACATACTATTTTTCAATTTCAATGGTAATTTGTCTTAGAGTAGGCAGCAAAAATAACTAAGGTTCTGAAATCAGCTAAGAAATCTATTTGTTCATCACAAAGTCCTAAAAGGTAATGTATTTGTCTTTGTGGTTGTTACTATATTAGTCAAAACTTTTGTATCCAAGTTCTTTGATTTGTCTAACAATGTCCTTTACAATTTATTTCTTATCTCTAGTTCCTGAGGCAGTCATTCCGTTTCATGAGTTCATAACTTAGAACCACTTTATCATCTTCCTGGAAATCTACTTGTCTATCCTTATTGATCTCTTAAAATTCAATTCAAGTTGGGGTCCTAACACCTCAAAGACTTTACTCCATCCTTTCTAATAAGGAGTAAAGGTCATATCTCTGGGTAGGAAAATATATTTCATTGTATCATAATTTGTCTGATTATAAGTTGATCTAATTTACTGGTTTGTGATCTCCTAGGATAGCAGTCAAACTTTATTCATTTTTATATCATGTAAACCTAGACTGGTAATGAATCTCTTACATTTAATAGAAGATACATGGATAATTTTATACTTAGTTACTTTTTTTGCAAAGAAATTGAAATAAAAGTTTCTGAAGTTTCACATATTGTGACTCCTGGAAATATTCACTTAGTTGAGTAAGTCCACACACTAAGCAGTACATTAGAATTACCTTTTTGATGTAGGGCCCTGTGCCCAGAAACTCTGAATTAGTAGGTTAACCAGGGACCAGGACTGGTAATAGGCATTTTAACATAAGTCTGGCAATTCCAGTGCATGATCCTAAGACTGGTAGGCCATCAGAAACAGTGGCTCGTAATAATGTTAATATGAAAACCACCAATTAATTCATATCATCTTTTTTTTATTGATTGATTCAATATATACTTATCCAGTCTGGCACTTGCAAGGTACTAGGGGTATATCAGTGAACAAAAACAGCCCTAGAGCTTACCCTCAGTGAGACGACAGTCTTATGGTGGTGACAGATTAAAAATGATCATCTCAATAAAGATGTAATAATGATGGGGAATGATAAATGCTATAAAGGAAAATATAAGTTTTCAAGGAGCAAGAAGTGTTTTCATGAGAAATAACATTTAAGATGGGACCATACCAAAATAAATAGAAGCCAACTAGGTGGAGAAGATACAAGAAGCAAATAGGTAATTTTTTTAAAAAAGCATTTTGGATAGACGGGAATTCATCTAGACTTTGAGGCAGCAAGACTGAGTATACCACTTTGAAAAATTAAGAAACCCTGTGACTGAGTTGATAGAGATCTTTGTAACGTAAATTTAGAGTGTGCATGGGAGTAGAGGTGGGACTCAATGAGGCTTTGAAGTCAGGTAAAGAATTTTGATCATTATTCTAAAAAGAATGGGGCGGTCTTAAGCAAGACATTCACATGATCAGATCTGAATTTTAGAAAGAACACTGGCTGCTGTATAAAATCTCAGTAGGATAGAGGTGGAGAGTGTGTGTGCTGGGGGAGAAAAGCGGAAGAGGCAGTCCAGGCAGAAGTTTAATGCAGGAAATAAAAGAAATAATGGTATCTTAGGCTACAGTGGTAGCCAGGGATGAAGAGAAGAAGACATAGTCAAGACACATTGGGAATTAATAGCTGCTTTTGAGTCTTTCAAAAAGAAACTTGTTTTCTAACTCTAAACGAGATAACTGGTTTTATTCATGTAGCAGAGGGTTGAAGATACAAGATTGTTGCATGTGAATAGTGCTTAACAGGACAGTGCACTCTTAGAAGAGGAAATATTTTGAAATAAAAACCAAAGTGCTTTCAATTTAAAGGACTCATGTCCCAGCTCTGAAAACCCCATTGATTTGTTTCCTGAGTAAATCTCCTAAGTGTTCTGTTTCTTAATCACAAGTAAGGAAAATGGAGACAGTTTTCAGAAATGCAAGGACTGATGTAGTTTTATAGGATGATACTATTTGTTATTTTTTAAAGCACTAGTCATGGGTACTATTTGATTATGATTTAAAAACTTGACTATCCAAGTATTAATTCTAAAAGACAATTTCCAGAAATCCACTTGATATGTTAACATAAAACATCAATCATATCTTCATTTATTTTTATTTTTTTAACTTATATCTTCAGTTCAGAGGTATATGTGAAGGTTTGTTATACAGGTAAACTTGTGTCATCAGGCTTATTATACAGATGATTTCATCACCCAGATATTAAGCATAGTACCCATTAATGATTGTTTTCTAGTCCTCTCCCTTTCAGACACCATCTTTGCCGCATTTTCTGATTTATTTTTCTGAAATATTTTAAGGTACACTTTGTAGCCTCTTCCTCCCTCAAAACAACTCCTCCAACTAATATTAGGTTTAATGATAAGTGATAACGATATAATTACCTCTCTAGTTAAATTATAGATATTAAGAAGTAACTATTAAAATGATAGTTTAATGTAATGGAAGTGCACATTTCATTTCATGTGCTACATAGTCCTTAATTTTTTGGAAATGGTTGATAGGGATAAATGCCAAGACAGAAGTGTTTTCTATAAGGATTTCAGCCTCTTCGAGAATTAACCTATTATTCTTTTATAAAAATAATTAAGTCACTCATTCAATTCATATATATTGACTGCATACTATGCACCATATATAAGCATAGTGGCCTAAAGGACAATGTAAGACTGTTATTGAAGAAAATGTTATCAGGAAAGATTTACTAGAGAACATAGCATTTAAGGTAATACTGGAAGGAGTATATCAGATTTTTAGGCCAGCCTTGACAAGATATCAAAAACTGAGTGGCTTAAAATAACAAAAATTTATTGTCTCTAGGTTTTGGAATTTAGAATTCCAAAATCCGCTTGTTGGCAGGACCATGCTGTCTCTCTGAGCATCACTTCTTACCTCCTCTACTGATGTTTGCTAGCAATCCTTGGCATTCCTTGGCTTGCAAATCCATCACACCAGTCACATGGCCATCTTTTCCCTATATCTCTTCACATCCTCTGCCAGCTCTGTGTGTCTACATGTATCTGTTTACAAATTTCTCCTTTTTATAAGGACACTAGTCATATTGGATTAGAGTCCACCCTAATGGCCTCATTTAAACCTAATTCCTTTTATAAAGACTCTACTTCCAAATTATTCACATTCCAGAGTACTAAGAGTAGAACTCGCCACATCTTTTTGGGAGACCAGAATTCAACCTGTAACACTGGCTAATGAAGCTAATGAGAGTACAGCAAGAGCAAGAGAATTAGAGTTAAATAAGCTAACTGTATCATGGCTGCCTTGAAATTTACCCTGAAAATAAGAGTAAAATGTGGTTCCTCAACAGGAGCATTTTATACTCCTCATAATGGTATCACTAACTCTTCTGAATGCTTTATAGGAGAGACAGGAAGTGTTTTGGCTAATGATATTGAAATGTGAGACACAGGAATATTTCTAGTACCCACAGTTGGGGACTTCTTTCTCTCTCTTCTTTCTTCCCCCTCTCCTGCTGTCAGCTGCCTCTCTGAGCCACTGTTCTGTCACTTGATGTAAGGGTGTATGAATTTTTCATTCTAAAAGCCCATTCCCTGGGCAGAAATTCTCAGTGTTTTCAGTGAGATACACCAGAACAGAAGATGACCATTTGCAACATGTTATTGGGCATTTTTCACTAACTTAAATTTCTGTTCTTTCTTTTCCTTAAGAACTTATCAGAGGGCACGGGAGTAAAAAACAAGGTTTTGGATATAAAGCATAATATATTTATCCTAAAAGCAAATTACTAAAATACAAGTACTTGGGTAATCACTGTTTATCCATGTTTTGACAAATGTCTTAACCTTGGAATCTCAGTCACCAGTCTTAAAAACACCGGACAATTTATTTTTTACAAATCTTCCATTCACTTCTTCCTAAAGCCACCAAGTCAACTTACATTTAATGCTTGGGCACTGCACTAGGTGATGAAAATACAAACATGAGGAAGCCACTGGCCTTGCTTTTAAATAGTTTCTAGGCTATACATAAGCTCACAGGAAAGCATGAAGTAATAGTCATTCTGTCTTGATGATGGTGACCTTACTCAACAAATACACAAACAGAAATGTCTGGAAAAAGGAAACAATGTTAAAAAATGGTCAAGAAGTATAAAGAGAAACAAAAAATATTGTCTCCTATCTTTTCCATAGACAAGTTGTTTCTAGGCATTTTCCTTACTATCTGGTCTAGCACATACTATGAAGAAATATATTTGCATTTTTTTAAGAAAATTTGAATTAAGAACATACCCTAAACTCTTATTTTTTCACAGATCTGTGGGGCTGATTCTAAGAATATGAGAATGTATGGCAATTATGGACCTCACACTTTAATTTGAAAGAATTTCTTAATTATAAGAAATGTGAAGAGCATGGGCAGGGAAGAATTTGTTATCAGAAGTGCATCTTTTGGGTTCTTAGGCACAGGGGTTAGAAAGCTGTAAAGAGCTAATGCATGGGCCAATAAAGTGGGAAGTTTAAGGACAAATGTGGACAAAGTTTTCAAGGGTCATCAAAGGATATTCTGATTAATGAAACATAGAAATGAATGATGAAATATTTTAAATGAAATATTTTAAAACTGAGGGAATATGTGGTGATCCAGATAACCATAGCCAAACCCACTCTGTCCACAGAAACTCAATGGCACAATGAACTTCCTGGTCCATTTTAACTGTGATAAGAGGCAGCTGAAGTCCAGTGCTTGTGAGTGTCTAGCAAAGTTACTGTGGTCAACGGTATTATCGGTTCTGCGTTTAGAAAACAGCATCCCTTCAAAATATCTTTCTTGAGAGATGGGATCAAACAATAATATAACTACTATTTTGAACAAAATTATAAATAAAATAAAGTAACAATATGTATGAGGACAATAAAGTGTAACCTCAGCCCACTGTAGTTGTCTCTGCTCTTTTCAGAGATGGAGAAAAAGGAAAATTAAACTTGCGATGTTGCTAGTTAAGTTGGCAACATGAATGCATCTCATGCCACAGATACCCACTGAGAAAGTTTTAAGTACCTGCCATTGGCTCAGGCCTGGAAACACTATGCCTCTGTCTCTACTGATAAAACGCATAAAAAACTGTTAACAAAATGCAAGTAGCAGCATGTTACTTGATGATTCTGAGGATAAAAATCTTGCCTGAAAAGTGTGAGTTGGCATGAGCCAAGGATTGCCTAAGTCAGAGGTTTAAGCTGGATCTTTTTTCTCAAAATTCCATTCTTCATGAAATCCAAGAGATTTTGGAAAAGGATGGCCAAGGGAAAGGAACTCAAGAAGATAAAGTGCTACAACCTATAAAGAAATACTAAGGAGCTACTGCACAAAGGGAAAACTGATGGTTTATATGCCCAAGACAGAAATTGATGGTTTGAGGAGTAATGGTATTAAATAGTTCACTGGGGAGGTATATTTACTATGGCTTTATTTGTTATTTTAATATTTAATATCTCTTCATGGAGTGGAAAATTTAGAAAAAAAATCCAGCTTTGAATCTCTGACTTAGACAATTTATTCCTTTGCACTCAACCTTTGACCTTTGTGATCAAAGCTAATAGTAGAACCTGTCTCATGCTCTCCTGCTTTCTGTTCCACTGGCTATCTTTTCCTTTGGTTCTTCAAACTGTTCACTTCTCCCAGCCATTAAAAAGTGCCAAGATTCTTTTTAGATATTGGGAGGTTCTAGGGCCCCCTTTTCTGCCTGTTTTTACTACTGAGTAGAGGAGAAAGGAAAATTTGAGTCCTAAAATTAGACAGGAGAAAGAAAACAAAGTAATAAACTTTAGCTCCTAATTACCCTTTATTTCATTTGTTGTTTTAGTTGTTCCAAAGAAGAAAAAAAAGTAAGACAAAACTACATCATACTGAACAGTTAATTGTTTTCCAGGTGCTCTTATGAAATACACTTAATGGATCTGTGTACCTCTTGCTAAGGAAAGGTTGAGTTTACAAAAGAGCAAGTGTTCATACTCTTGGCTATATTAGAATGCCATAATTCATATTTTCTTAAACAATGGAAGGTACGTTTCTAGTTGTCTCTTTCTAATCCCTGTATTTCAGCAGAGGCAAAGGTATTCATAGCACACATATATAAGAGACTTAATTCCAAGTAAACCTAAGACCATCATTTATATTTCAGTCTCATTCTGTTTTTAATATTTTCCTTAGTGATCTAGAAAAAAAGACTAGCTTTTATGGAATGAATGGTATTTTTAAATAATCTGTTCAGGGATACAGATGTCATTCATGAAGGGTTACATATCTCTCTATAAATGCCATTTATACCATGTAGACTGGGAGGGGAAGTTTTCATGGTTGGCATTTTATTCATTTCTTTGAATGAATACAAAGAAACCTGATCTTCAGCTCTTTCACTTCCCTCTTAATCAAGATATTATTAATGGGTTTCCCTGAACCCTAAAGGTCAGAAGAAAACACTTAAAATACACTGTTATTAGACCCAATCCAAATGTGACTTACATGCATGAAAATCGGTGTTTGCATTAAAATTCCCTGTGTGATACAGACCTTCTCATTGGTAAAAGGCCCTCATACAAAATAGGATGAAAATCTTCACCACCAAATTTTAGAAAACATTATGTTTATGTTGGCCCCTCCAAAAAAATCTTTCGCTCTGAACTATAACAAATTGTTAACCTGACATAACATCATTTTATCTCTCATAACTGCATCTGAATATCTATCTTAATAAAGGTTCATTGAAGTTTTTCTATGTAGAAGAATTGAATATTAGAAGGTTTATCAGATTTCAATCAATTGGTCTTTTCCTAGACAGTAAAATACACATTTCTAGTGAGTTTAGCAATTTATTCTATGGTTTTCTACCCACAAAGAAATGAGTTATGATAGCATACAGGCAACCAAGATAAATCTCTCACTGCTTAAGGTGGATTTATAGCAAGGCTTTGTAAATTGAATATTCATGTTACAAAAAGTTCTTTTAAACATGAATGATATACAATGACATCATAATTCACTTTCCTTCTTTTACTTCTGTTCACAACACTGATATATTTATTTCTTCTCCATTAACTTTTATATGGTTGATTTACAGTTTCTTAAAATGGAAGATATACTTTAATATGCAATAAGGTATGTGCATGTTACATGTATACGTATGTGATTATATCCCTGTAATCAGAGTAGCTGATTAGATTTTGACTGGAGCATAGCAAATTTAACATTTTCTCTTAGGAATAAAACACTTCAATTATCACAAATCCTGAATGAGCAAATGAGTAAATAACTGATATAAAAGCTCACATAACATAAGTATAAATCTTAAATGGTAAGGAGGAAGATGGTTCCCTATAGTAATTCAGAACTAAAAATATTTTTTGATAATCCTATCATATTTATCTTTCAATCCTTTTATGAGAGATGATACAATCACATTGGTTTAGAAACACCTACAGGAATGTTAGAAAATATTCTGAATTACTGGTCTATTTTGTGATGAATATTTGACCCAGACAGTATTTATAAACTGGGAAATGTCATATAATCTGAATTTCCAGATTTTCTTTAAAAACTAGAGGATGGCAACATTGAACCCATATTCTTTATAGTAAAAATATATATGGTTCTTAGTAGCAGCATTTTTCAATAAGAAGGTGAAAAACCTTTCCCTAACTTAAATATTTCAAATGGTTACAAAAACTGAGGGGTGGCAGGGGAGGCAAATAAATGAAGTCAGCAAGAGATAACACATCAGGGTGCTCACAGGCTTCAACAAACACATGGTGTGTCTTATAGGAAGCACCTGCTCCTCTGCACTAGCCAAGTGTTTATTATAAAGGAATCCTATCTCAATATTGCCACATCTTCCTATTTTCCAAGAAAATCTGGAAGCCTAGATTATAATCTTAACTTTCCCAGTTTTCAAGCACTGTTTGGATCACATGTTGGCTGATTGAATCCAGTCTAAAGACCATGTTTGCAACCACGAAGGAAGATTGTTTTTAAAAATGTTTATGATGGAGAATTTCGAACAGACATAAAAGTGAACAGAACAGTGTAAAGAGCTTCCTGGTGCTCTATAGACATCAATCTATGGCTAACTGTGACCTAGCCACATATCATTCACTTCCCTTATCCTGTAGTATTTAGAAGCTAATTCCCAACACTATATTGTATAATTTATAAATAGTTTCAAACATATTAAACCCACTTCTAGAAAAATAACATGGTAATAAGTTTTAGCCAAAAGAAGAGAGTTTCTACTAAGTTACATGCACAAAACTGGTCCACCAATGTTTTATCTGATAAAGCACCAAAGTTAAAAACTTAGAGAGCATTCAAAATTACTCAAAAACTAAGCACACTTTTAAAAACGCAGGCAACAATTATATAGTTGACCTTTTGGATTCCTTTCTCATTCTGCTATCTCATACTCGTTAGAATGAAATGGTGTATGTGTTCATTTTGGCATCATCTTGGGTAGAACTAGTGAAAAAACTTTATCATTGTGGTTTCAAATTCTAGCTCATTTGTAATAGTTGTCAGAGAATTACATGTAAGTTCTAGTGTCCTATTAATCTCTAGATGAGCCACAACAGAACTCATGACTGAAAGACAGCATGGGTTTATATCTTGCTGACAAAATAATATTAAGAACCCTCACTCAGCTGATAACCAGTGCATGTGAAAGGGTTTATCCCCTTTGCAATTTCCTTGCTCCTAAGATTTACACTGCATAAATCCAACACAAGAGTTTTGAATGTGATCAATAATTTAAATGAATACTCTTCTAAATCCTACTGTTTATAAAGTTGTCCATAAAGAGTTAGGGACACTTGAGTATAAGCCACTCACTTATTTCCAACTCATATGGTAAAATACTAGCTATTTTTACATAAACTTTCTATTTCTTTAAAAAATCAGTTACATTAAGTACAAATTCATTTTTACCTAAAATGTAGAAAAAGTAGATATCCCCAGAGACCCTATTAGAAATTTGACTTGAATAAAAGTAGCAGAGGACAATTATTTGCTATTCTGAATAATTTTTTTAAGAACATGTATCTTATTCTTCAAGACATTTTACATTTTGGACTGCTTTGCCCCTGAAAGCCACCAAATAAAAAATACAATGATTTTCTTAAAAAGAAGGAATTTCACATAATTACTAAGTGTGTATTCATAGGACATCAATATTATAATGATTTTGTCTGGCTCTATGCAGCAATTTGAAAATGAAGCTACAATAATCATCCTTTTTCCTTCATTTTCAGATTCAACTGAAGTGTTGAACTTCATTAACCTTGTTGGAAACTTAGAAATATAATGAAACTACTTTGAACGTTCCCTTTAACCTATGATTTAGATGGAACTGAAATTCAAAGCAAAATGGAATTGAAACTAGACAACACATACATTGGTGGAATTAAGAACGTAGTGCAATTTCATGCCACGGTGACTTTATCACACTCACCACAGCACAGGGGTAATGCTCTTGGGAAGAGCAAGTTTAATCACAAAGCTTCCGTTTAATTGCATTTATATAAGTAACCAAAACTTTATGCCATTTTTTGATAGTTTGTACCTGGATTTTCAGCATTTCCTTCCAGCAGGAGGCAGGCATGTCAGTAGCCCATCCACTGCACCTCTTGGGTTTAAGTAAAAGTGGGGAACACAGGAGAGCTTACTCTGTTGTTTGGGTAGCTGGCCTTCCCAGTCACAACTGTTCTCACCAAAGCTTCAGCACACACCTGCCAATAATCCTAATGAGAAACACCTGGTCATTTAATTGAGTACTACTTGAATGTTTACAAGGATAGCTGCATTCCCAATAAGACAAAAGATTTTAGGCAGGAAAGCATCATAACTCAATATTGATATATACAAATAGGAGACTGAATGGCAGATAAATCACTAAAATATAGGAACTTCTTTATGTAGCTACAAAGAAACTACCTTTCCAGACTATTTTCCCTGCTCATTTGCTTTAACTTTGCTGAGAATGATAGTTGCTGGTTTCAATAGAAATAAGATAGAGGACTGCTGGAAGAAGAAACTTGTTTCTCCTTTAAAATCAATCATAATGTGAATAAAGGACGAAAACATGGATACAGACTGCTAACAACTGGATGCCATACCAGTGATATTTGACAGATAAGAATCTGAGATTAAACAGTCCTATGGAAAAAAATAATGTCATAAAATAGATTCATATATTAAAAATCTTAGGGAAATGATTTATTTGCCACAAGACAATTTATATGGTTCCTCATATAAATTTTTTAGTTATATCAAATATATATGAGAGTCACAAAATATTTACCATTGTTGCTACTTCAACTGATTTTTATTTCCTCAACATGCAGTAACTATATGATGTTTCCAATTAGATTATCCCAGAAAATAGAATCAAATATCCATATTAATGATGCAAACTTATGATAAAAGTATCACATAAAACTATTTTACTAGGTAATATACAAAGAATAATACTTTGCCCACCAATGAAATGCAATTATCTCTAGGTTGAATGACAGAGTGAGTTTCAGAGCTTAGAACAGCAAAACAAAAAGAAAATAAATGACTTCCCCAAGCTGAATCAGAAAGGGATTTTCGGTATGCAGAATTTAATTATTATCATTAGAATTAGGCCAGGAGGCAAAGCTTTATTCTCATGAGAAGCCTGATAATTACTTTTAATGATCATGAACATATTTGGCTTTTCCATGTCATCTGTTAAAACAACTTATTTCCTAGAACAATGACCTCTGTCCCGAAGCAAGTGTATAACATAAAATGGTTTTGTTTAATAAGTCTAATTATTTTTCTTGACCACATTTTAGCCCCAAACTGACCAGGCTTGGTCCTCCTGTCATGCAAGGTTTCATGATCAGGGTAGGATAAAACATATATTAAACTTTTCTGTGTGTTTTCAAATCAAGACTTTCAATCAGACTAATATTTAAGAGACAGCCTGAACCAATAAGATACATACCACTGACTCTAATCCCCAATTTCATTATAAAGTGTGTAACTTTGGACAGTATGAAGAGAAGCTTCCATTTTGTTAATTTAACAAACCTATATTAATTATTTGTATATTCCTGGAATATGAACTGCTTTTTAAGGAAAAGAGTTTAAATTGTGTCTGTGACCAAAGGGAATAAAACAGGAGGTATAATGGATAAAGAATAGAGAGGAGTAAATGTTTGAGGGCTACAGGAGACTTGCATTCTTTACTTCCTTACCAAGGTATTTTATTTGAATTATTGCTCACCATTGATCATTAATTCTATTCAAGAAAAGGCTGAAAGTTCATTTTTTCTGCTTCATTGTGTTTTGAGATTAGAGCAGCTAATCTCTTCAAAGCAGCTCACAGATTTTTGCTTTCCTAATGCATGCTTTTGTCAAAGGTTTATGGAGTTTTTGTTTGTTTTTAAGAACTTTTGGAAGAATCTGTATACATAGATAACAAAATCTACAGTCTTAAGCTGTTTTAAAAGCTGCTTTTTGCTGGAGGCATCACACTCCCAGACTTCAAACTATACTACAAAGCTACAGTAATCAAAACAGCATGGTACTGGTACCAAAACAGAGATATAGACCAATGGAACAGAACAGAGACCTCCGACGCAACACAACACATCTACAACCACCTGATCTTTGACAAACCTGACAAAAACAAACAATGTGGAAGCGAGTCCCTGTTTAATAAATGGTGTTGGGAAAACTGGCTAGTCATGTGCAGAAAGCAGAAGCTGGACCCCTTCCTGACACCTTACACTAAAATTAACTCCAGATGGATTAAAGACTTAAACGTAAGACCTAACACCATAAAAACCCTAGAAGAAAATCTAGGCAAAACCATTCAGGACATAGGCGTAGGCAAGGACTTCATGACCAAAACACCAAAAGCAGTGGCAACAAAAGCCAAAATAGACAAATGGGACCTAATCAAACTCCACAGCTTCTGCACAGCAAAAGAAACAGTCATTAGAGTGAATCGGCAACCAACAGAATGGGAAAAAATTTTTGCAGTCTACCCATCTGACAAAGGGCTGATAACCAGAATCTATAAAGAACTGAAACAGATTTACAAGAAAAAAACAAACAAACCCATTCAAAAGTGGGCGAAGGATATGAACAGACATTTTACAAAAGAAGACATACATGAAGCCAACAAACATATGAAAAAATGCTCATCATCAGTCGTCATTAGAGAAATGCAAATCAAAACTACATTGAGATACCATCTCACGCCAGTTAGAATGGCAATCATTAAAAAATCTGGAGACAACAGATGCTGGAGAGGATGTGGAGAAATAGGAATGCTTTTACACTGTTGGTGGGAGTGTAAATTAGTTCAACCATTGTGGAAGACGGTGTGGCGATTCCTCAAGGACCTAGAAATAGAAATTCCATTTGATCGAGCAATCCCATTACTGGGTATATATCCAAAAGACTATAAATCGTTCTACTATAAGGACACATGCACACGAATGTTCATTGCAGCACAGTTTACAATAGCAAAGACCTGGAACCAACCCAAATGCCCATCGATGATAGACTGGACAGGGAAAATGTGGCACATATACACCATGGAATATTATGCAGCCATCAAAAACGATGAGTTCGTGTCCTTTGTAGGGACATGGATGAACCTGGAAACCATCATTCTCAGCAAACTGACACAGGAACAGAAAATCAAACACCACATGTTCTCACTCATAGGCGGGTGTTGAACAATGGGAACACATGGACACAGGGAGGGGAGTATCACACACTGGGGTCTGTCGGGGGGGAAAAGGGGAGGGATAGTGGGGGGGTGGGGAGTTGGGGGAGGGATAGCATGGGGGAGAAATGCCAGATATAGGTGATGGGGAGGAAGGCAGCAAATCACACTGCCATGTGTGTACCTATGCAACAATCTTCCATGTTCTTCACATGTACCCCCAAACCTAAAATGCAATAAAAAAAAATAATTAAAAAAAAATTAAAAATAAAAAAAAGAAAAAAAAAGCTGCTTTTTGTTATTTTACTTAAGCATGGGTTATTTCAAATAACTTGATAAAATTTGATTGAAATAATTTCTGTAGATTAAATATAGATATTAATTTCATTAAGTGTTCATTGAGCCCATGCAAATTGTTCTTGTGATATTGCGTGTCACATTTTTCAGCTATAATAAATATAAAGACTATTTATTATATTTGATCACTGGGAATTTAACATTTTTATTTTTTAAATTATGTTAATTTTCTGAATATGCATGCAGTTCTTATGTATTCCATCTTTATTTTACATCATTTAGTTTTTTCCCTTTACTACTGATCACATCCTTAAACTTAAGATCCAATAACTACATTATAATTTCATTTCAGAAAAGTAAAATTAACGTTGGAGTTTGGAATAGCAAATAGATATTCATGGAAAAAAAAAGTAATCATTTATTATCTCAAACTATGAGAAAATAAGCATTTTTATGCTTTGTAACGCCTCATACATCTTTAAATAATGGTTATCATATGGGCAGCTTACTACTGGAGAAAAGGATGAAAATGTTTTAGCAAAAATCCTATGATCTAGAGAGGCCTTGAAGAGTCTCTGTTAGTCTGCTTGTAAAATCAGAGCTAAGTAGCTAGGATAAAATGTGATATTTTCTTTTTGTGATGGTTTCTGTGAATATTTCAAAACCTTCCTCAGTAAGTGCTTTACCTGCCTGACATACCTGTCTTTCTTACCTCATATATGAATTTAGCTCACAATTAAAGCCTATTTTTCTTTTTCAAATCTATTGTGAGGCCGGGTGCGGTGGCTCACACCTGTAATCCTAGCACTTTGGGAGGCCTAGGTGGGCGGACTGCCTCAGCTCAGGAGTTCGAGACCAGTCTGGGCAACATGGCAAAACCCTATCCCTACTAAAGACACAAAAAATTAGTCAGGTGTGGTGGTGCATGCCTGTAATCTCAGCTACTTAGGAGGCTGAGGCAGGAGAATCACTTAAACCCAGGAGGCAGAGGTTGCAGTGAGCAGAGATAGCACCACTGCACTCCAGCCTGAGTAACAGAGGGAGACTGTCTAAAAACAAAAAGCAAACAAAAAACCAAAGCAAAACAAACAAAAAAAAACTATGGTGAACAGCTGTTTTCTTTTTTCTTATAATCACCTTACATATTCTAGCATTTCATTATTGTTATCCACCCTTTCTGGCATTATATTTTTATTCATTTTTTGGAACAGAATGAGGAACAACTATTCATACCTTCTTTTTAATACCTATAAAACATCAGTACCAACACACCCTTCTTTTGCAGCCCTTTTTCCCTTTTCTGTCTTTCACTGTTACAACTCTAGCCCTACCAGGCATAGGCAAATGAGTGGTCGTTCCTTTTTACATTTAACAAATGTTGAGAAATGACTACTCTATACCAGTCACTAAACGAATCATATGAGATATGCTTAGTCCCACAGGCTAGCTAGTGGGAAAGGAGAATGAAACTAATACAGATGCAATAGGTCAAATGATAATAAGGTGTGGAGGAAACAGCCAATTCAACTAACCTGATGTGGCTCACCTCTTTCCTATCTTTGGAAGGGCTTGCTTGCATAGCTGGCCCTGAAAATTTTACCTTTGAAAAATCCCCTTTGTTACCAATTGAGAAGGTTATTTTATATGTCTGTGGCACTTAAGCATACTGTACCAACTCGTCTAGCTAATTTGTTGAAATGTGATATATTGTGGACACCTGCTTTCCTTGTAGGGCTGGAGGGTCAGTAATGATGACTTTCACACAGACAATATGTGCCTGTGTGAGGGATTTTGCCCATCATCCTTAAAGACACACCCCTCAGTACCATAATCCTAAATGTTGAAATCCCAAAAGATCAAAATTCCTAGTTCAAAAGATATAAATGTGGAAAATTATAATAAACATTTAAAGATATTTATTTGCCCTTTTAAAGAATATCTGAGAAATTCATAGAAACACTACACTTTGTTACTTTACACCATAAAATAGGCAATAATAGTATACATACTTTTGCAAGCATAAACACTAGGTATACTAACAATAGTTGCATGGGTGTAACAGTTATGTATTCATAAAGAAATAAATGAAAGGGTAAAATGTATAAATGTATAACACTGTGGTTGGTAATTGTCTGCACACAGCTTTATAACTGTGGTCATCTGAAATACCTTGTTGAACAAACTAAGTCTTTGACAGGATAGATCAAACACATGATGGATCACTACTGCAGTTGCTCAAAGAGCTGAGATCTCAAGAAATTTTATCTTAAGTGCCAGTGCACAAAGAGAACATCATTTACTGAGGAAGTTTCAACATATATATACACAATGCCTACAAAGTTAATGTTGTGATAATACACTTTAGTGGAATCAAATTTGCAAGAAAATGCATAAACCGAACTAGAATTCTGTAAAAGTCTTTACATAATTTATTCCTCCCGTTTTGGAAATGATGTGAAGATGAAATACACAGCATAGCAAATTGTAAAAATTAATGCTGACACTTTAGTGAAAAACAAAAACAAAAAAGCACAAAACCAAAAAAAAAAAAATCTAAAAAAGTAAATTTGACATGTATAAGTATATTGCAGAAATAGGTTATGGGCAATTGCAGGGAGGTAGTCCATAAGAGCTGGCCAATGTTTCATGATTAATAACTATATTTTGAAGTCTTGCATTGTAATAAATAAGTGCTTTGTTTTAGGGGGACCAGGGGGGTTGGCTTTTCTAGGAAACATACATTCACATTTGTTTTCGACATGATGCTGCTCTTTATGAAATTCTACTATGATACAACACACACTGACATGAACATTGCCTACTAAATTTTCTCATCTTCTGTGTCATGCTTCTGTGTTGTTTTGGATATGCAGAAATCCCTTCCACAAGCACTCATATACAGACACAAATCTGGCAGAAACAATACTAGTGATTGAATAGCAGTAACATTGTGTAAGTATCTTCTTATCTTAACCATGCACATAATTATTTTCAAACCAGTCAGTAACTTCCCTGACTTCTTCAGGCAAATGTGGCTTTATTTTACTAAAAGCTCCTAGAATTTCATCGGCTGGAAGAAATGTCATGCAGACAAATGAGGCATTTTTAAACTGAAGTTTTCATTGTTGCCATACTGTGCGGCCAATCCACTCATCTGAATTTTCTTCCCAATGCAAATAAAGATAATAATAAAATAATAGTTCCACCTAGCAGGATGCAACTAAAATGATACAAGTATCCTGCATACAACAAAAAGTGTACTAATTCCTTCTCGAGAATTTGGCTTCCAGGATTTTAATATTCAGGATTTTAATGTTTCAGGATTGTGATTTTCAGAATTTTAGACATCAGGGAAGCAAGATTTTGACCTTTCAGGATTTCAGCATTTGGGATTATGATGTTCAGGATTGTGTATTTTGAAATTATGATCCTGGATGGGCACGGTGGCTAATACTTGTAATCCCAGTACTTTGGGAGGTCGAGGCAGGAGGATCACGAGGTCAGGAGTTCGAGACCAGCCTAGCCAACATAGTGAAACTTTGTCTCTACTAAAAATATAAAAACTTAGCCAGGTGCGGTGGTGCATGCCTATAATCCCTGCTACTCGGGAGCTGAGGCAGGAGAATTGCTTGAACCCAGGAGGCAGAGGTTGTAGTGAGCCGAGATTGTGCCATTGCACTCCAGCCTGGGCAACAGAGCAAGACTCCATCTTGGAAAAAAAAAAAATTAAGATCCCAACTGTTATGACAGCAACCTTCTATATAGAAACGAACTCTGCACTGAAGTTAGGTTCCCTGGGCAGAAGCACTTTATATGTGTTGTTACAGTTTGCTGCTGCAAGAATTAGCATGTCTTTGCAACTCCTGATGGGAAAGCGCTTTGGAATCCTGCATCTAATCTGACTCCAACTGAGTAATTTTCCATCGTTGATCCTTCTCTGTAATCTTTTTTTAATGTAATAACTATAATCCTGTGAATAACTACTTCTAATCTGAACCCTTTTAGCAAATCACAGAATGAAGTTGGTCATGGAACCCTCCCCCAAACAAAAAAGTTAAAAAAAAAAAAAAAAGATAAGCAGAGTAAGGGGCTGAGGAATGACAGCAATATGCTATTATTTTAGACAGGGTGTTTAGGAAGGCTCTCTCTAAGAAGGCCAGTAGAGGCCTGATTAAATGACCCATCAAGTTAGATAACACATGGAGGGAGAATGTTCCAGCTAGAGACAACAGCAAGTGCAAAGACCACAGAATAAAATACAAGCTTGGTGGTTCCGTGTGACCAGAGCTGAAGGAGTGAGGTGGAGAGATATATGATAGAGTTTAGATAGATAGTCCAGGAAGAGACTATGTTTAATGTAAAATCGAATTAAATAAAAACTTACAATATCTTACTTCTCAATGCTTAAGGAACCAACAAATACATTTAAATTATTTATGTTAGAAAAGATAGATCATATATTGACACAAGAAACTTTTCTTGCTAAATGAATCTAAAAGGTCTCTCAATAGGGAACCTTTTATTCAGATCTTATATATCTTACAAATAAGGGAAATAAAATTTTTCTCTAGGAGTTAAATAAATAAGAGCTATATATTATGACTAAGATTAAATGGATAAATTAAAAGATTATCTAAATATGTGACTATACATTTTGAAAAGAAGCAAAACCAGAAGTCAAATTTATCTGAGAAAAATTTCAAGGATGCTAAGTGGATGCACTATTTAAGAATTTACAGAGTATTTGATTAATTGAACTGGAGTACAACATAAAATCATCTTGGGCCCAGGGTGCAAACATTCATTTTACAGCAAATGAGCCCCAAAGTGCGGCTGTGACCAGGGAACCAAATGATCTTATTAAATAGCACACAATCCAGAAGCTACCAATTAGTGCAATGGAACAGACTTCGGAAGGTTCTTATGAGGTGTCAACTTGGAGATGACACCATGCAGCACAGGACTCTATTCTTCAGATGTTGTATGCACCTGGCATAAGAAAGCCGATCTGTGGTAGATATATGCTTATTTCCAGGGTTTTCTAGAGCCAAAGGACTGATACTTAGCCCAAAAAAGAATAAAATATAACAACTGGTGATTTATAATGATCTGTTTTAAATCTGAAGGTCCCCTGAAGTCACATGATATGGTTTGGCTGTGGTCCCACCCAAATCTCACTTTGAACTGTAATAATCCCCATGTGGGATTATTACACATGGGGTGGGGCCAGGTGGAGATAACTGAATCCAGGGTGGGGCGGTTTCCCCCATACTGTTCTCCTACTAGTGAATAAGTCTCCAGACATCTGATGGTTTTATAAATGGGAATTCCCCTGCAAAAGCTCTCTTACCTGCTGCCCTGTAGGACATCCCTTTGCTCTTCCTTTGTCTTCCACCATGATTGTGAGGCCTCCCCAGCCATGTGGAACTGTGAGTCCATTAATACTCACTTTTTTAAAAATTACCCAGTCTTAGGTATGTCTTTGTTAGCACCATAAGAACTGACAACTACATCGCCCTGTACTAACTTGTTTACATTGTTTATTAAAAATGTACTGAATGGTGGTTTGTACCTGTTTAAACGTATTACACAGAACAAGGAGTATAAAAACCCTCAGTAAACTTATGCCTTAGCTTACCTGAAAGCAATGTAACTTGCTTGGTTCATATTCTGAAGATGAAGTACCTTCTGTGCAAATAATCCAGGTTGCCCTATCTGGATGTTTTTTGACCTTTCTATGTTTCCCTGTACTTTCTTTCTCATGCTGTGTTTATTTCTCTTCCAGTTCCCTCTTCCAGTATTAAAGCCTATATGAGTATACTTTGTGGATTCTCAGCAATTATTCAACCCTGTATAATTTCTGCCCATTTCAATTAACAACCACATTATAATGTTGTGTCCACATAATGAAATGCATGGTCTGAAAACCAAGAGGTAGAACTCAGTGATCTGTTTACCTATAATGAGCCTTCAATACATAGAAATTACTTTTTTATTCAGTAATTTAATTGAGGGTA
Organism: Ateles fusciceps; assembly: GCA_036589455.1. Taxonomy (NCBI): domain Eukaryota; kingdom Metazoa; phylum Chordata; class Mammalia; order Primates; family Atelidae; genus Ateles; species Ateles fusciceps. Next base: position 1,028,524 of record JAZHEH010000647.1, read on the forward strand.
CATTAACAACAGGTTGACATACAATGACATGTGATGCATATATTGTGAACAAAGGCACATGGCTTTGCCCTTGTAAGCTGACAGTCTAATGAAGGTAGAAATTAAACAACATAAGTTATTTTAGAACTATCATAAGAGTCACAAGGACATTATATTTATTGTTTATTATACTCATTTGTATTACCAATAATCAAATGAAAATGAATATTTAATCTTTTTAAGCCAAATATATGATGTGTGCATGGCATGTATTCATATAATTTAGTGAATGATATTTAGGTTTCAAAATTATTTCCATAAATGGTTAATAGTGCCAAAGAATGTTATTAAGGAAGTAACAATAAAAATGCTGCAATGATTTCTTTTTAGTTTAATGGTCTTTTCAAAGTCATCTTCAGAAGCAGAAAACACCATAGGTAATGATGGAAAAATGTGAATTTGATCAAGAAATAAAATATCTGAATATTTTAAAAGGCATTGAATATGCTCAAACAAGCAGCTTCTGCGTAGCTTTAATCTCTTCTTTAAAGAAAGTTTATGACTATAATACAAATCAAATTTATTTTTATATGAGCAATTTTAAAAGAGAATGAAGGAGACTGAGCTGACCTTTGGAACAACATGGCTTCTATTCTTTACTTAGGCTTCTCTGGTTTTATTTTTTGCTAAGTGACTCAGTGATACAAAGACAACAGAGCAATTTATTATTTTTATTATACAACATTTCATATTACCTAGAGATATTGTCATTGAAAAAACTGGCTTGTGCCTCCAGATGCAATAACAAAATGACAGCTTTTATGATAAACTTGGTACTCACCAAGCTCCTCAGTCTGTTCTTCTAGTCCTTGGGTCACTGGTATCCTGAAAACTACACAATTATATTCATTAGCAATAGTTCTTGTGTATTAGGTATTTCAATTTCTGGCTTTATTCTAATTTGCTTGTCAGTCATAATTGCCAACAATTTATTGAGACAAATCATAGCCTGTCATGCTATTTGGAACCATATGATAGCCTTCGCATTAATTCAAATATCTGATTCCAACTGTTCAATTGTATGAATAAATTATAGTGGAAATCCAATGCTTATGGCCACTGGAAATCTCTCATTGAACATTCAACCTGTCATTGGCATTATTTTAACTTAAAATACAAGATAGTCCCCTGGCATATTTGCTAGAATTATGTATAAAGCAATTTAGAAATTATGTGATAGGTTCAAGAAACTTTAAAAAAAGTCCCTAGCTTAACTGAAACATAATAAATCTACTCTCTCATTACTTCATTTTCAATGTGGGCACATTGTTTTATGACAGCCTTGTAAAAGCGAAGTGTCTACAATATGTTTTAAAAGTGCAACAACTGAGAAAGCAGAGGTAATTAGGAAACTTACTATGGGTTTAAATGTGACAATTCTAATGGCCTTCAGCCATCCCCAAAGTAATTAATGACAGAAGAAAAATACTTGAGGCTGATTTACTTTCAATAAGTGAGCAGTTCCTGATCTGAAAGATTATAGATATTTTTATATTTCTACAATGTCAAACTTTTTCAAAAAATAAATTACCTTGAGAAGTTGCTTAAAAGGCACATACTTATTCTATGAGGCTGCCTTAGTATCCATCTAATTCTAGTTATTCAAATACTTCACCTCTATCTAAAGAAATGCTATTTGATTGAATTCCAAATCACTCAATATCTTACATATTATTTTAATAGGCTTGTATTTCATATTGTTTTATTTGTCCAAATCTTAATGATTATTATTGACTCACTGACATATGCCGTGCTTTCTGTTGTTAGCTACCACTTTAAAAAGAGCAATTATGTTTCTCCCCCAGGAAGTAATGCTCTGATAATACAGAATACTTAAATGTGATTTTTTTTTTTTTTTTTTTTTTTAGACAGAGTCATACTCTGTTGCCAGGCTGGAGTGCAATGGCACGCATCGGCTCATTGCAACCTCCAACTCCTTGGTTCAAACCATTCTCCTGCCTCAGCTTCCCGAGTAGCGGGTATCACAGGGACATACCACCACGCCCAGCTAATTTTTGAATTTTTGGTAGAGGCGGGTTTTCACCATGTTGGCCAGGATGATCACCATCTCCTGATCTTGTGATCTGCCGGCTCGGCCTTGGCCTCCCAAAGTGCTGGAATTACAGGCCTGAGCCACCGCACCTGGCCCATTTTTTAAATTAAGGGTAAGTTATAACTATCTGGTCTAGGAAATGAATGTGAAGACGTCTAAGAGATCTATGGCTTTAATATAAACATATTTTGGAGAAGCAAAACGAAAACATTTCTTAATTGGGGTGGTTGATGAGATTTGGAAGGAGAATTGTATCAGAACTTCTCGAATTAGTTTGATTACTTTCAACTTTTCATTGTGGGAAAGTAAACACCTACAGATGTGTTCTGATAAATTCTGAACCCCACAAACTCCAGCACAAAATCAACACACCCTTAAACTCAACTGAACATTTTATATTGTGTATTTCTGTTTATTTTGGTGCTCTTAGAATATGTACAGGAATTTAATCTCATGCTTAATTTTATTTAAAAATAAAACTTAACTACATAATATCTAGTTGGTGATCAATATTCCTTACAATGAGCTTCATTCTGATAAAAATGTATATTTTAATAAATTTATTATGGTAATTTTTCAGTTTTCATAGAATATAGATATTTGATAGATTTTTATTTGTAATTATTTTTCCGAAGGATTAATAATCAAAATGTGTCTGATACAATATGACATGCTTATCAGCTGAAAAATGTATGTACTAAAGTGCTTTTTTACCCCACAACACAAATTTATATATACTTGAGTATCTTTCTCTCAAGTATTTTTAAGGAGTATCTTTTTCTCAAATATTTTCATTTACATAAGGTGAAAAATTCCAAGCTATCATATTCATTTCTTGCATATAAGATCACATAACTTATTTACTAAATAAATACTTTAAATTATTAGAAGAAATTTCTAAACAAGGTTAAATTTGCACCATTTAAATTCACCTCTATCAGCTAAACTTCCTTACCTATTACAAAGAACATAATGAAGGCATTTCTCTCTCATTAAATTACTTTATATATTGTTTAAATTGCTCCTTGTATCTTTGACCTTTCTGAAAAAGTAGAAATCATGACAGGAATGTATTTAGAGTTCCAAACTGTTATTTGTTTATAGTTGACTATTTCTATTCTATTAATAAAAATAATTAGGTTAGTCATTGATGCAATTGCTGCCTGTTTGGCATTTTTTCTATAAGGCCTGAAATTTCATATATATTATAAATAACATTTTTACTAGCCATACAGAAAAATAATATCCAAAAAACCCTCTCATAGATCAACATAAACTATCTCATCTTTTGGAAGTATGTGTTCTCCATTGTATAATATAGACAAGGGAAAAGTTTTGGGAAGACAGGTAGAAATGACAAATGTTTATCAAAATTTATGTCAGTCAGAACCCCATAGAGATTTCTGATTTTGTTTGGAAATTTAGAATTCCAGAACTAATACTAAAAATTTCCACTATAAATACATATAATAACATCAAAATCCTATCAAAAGGTAAATGAACTTTTGAATAGCTGTCATTTTAAACTTCCCTTTATTGCTACACTTATCCACTGATCTAAAGAGTAAAATGTTGAATGTAGTAAATTAAGATAGTAACATTTAACATGGTTAAAGCTCAAATTTTATCAAGTAATAAAATTGCCTTAGAGTAGAAAACCATTAATATATGCATGCCTTTATGGATAAAATTCAGTAATTAAATCATTGATTTTTCAAGTTCTTATGTTTGGGCTATATGCATTATAAAATTAATATAGCAGGCCTATCATTGCTATCCTTTGAAATATCTCATAAGGTTTTCCCTTGTCTGGTACCTGGATTTCTTGAGACAGTGAAGGACTCAAGTAAGATTGCATTTAGCTTAAATCTTCTCAAACTTTCTTGTACATAAATATCAACGGGGAATCCTGTTAGAATGTAGCTTCTGATTCAGTAAGTCTGTGATCAGACCTGACATTCTGCATTTCTAACAAGTTCCCAGGTGATGTTGACATGGCTTATTCAAAAATCACACTTTGAGAAAGAAGACCATCAAACCAATTCCATTTGTAGTATAGCAGGAGAGGTTGAGTTGATAGAGAAAGGTCGGAAGTGCAGTATTTATTTATTTGTTACTTAAGACCTATTCTGCTAACACCCTGCCAAAGTTATTGTAACAAAGCTGTGTTTACAGTAAAAATAGCCATGTAGCAGAAAACACAAATTATGTACATAGGAGGAAAATTAGGTAAGTTGGTTTAGGTCTTGCTACAGTAGTACTTTATGTTTAAACTAATGGTGTTTTAAGCGTAAAGTGTAATCTGATAAGTTTTACTTCAAATATCAAGAGAAGAAAATGTCACTGTCAATGATTTTATAATAGAAAATACAGCACCAAGTAGTTCTTTAAGAAAAAAAACTTACTGGATAAAAAGAGGAGTGTAAGCATAAATATTCACTTGGGAGACATTATTATATAAAGACCTTAGGTGAGCAACAAAATTAAAAATATACAATTAAGACCAAACAACTGTGGGAGTAAAGCACTAAAAATACTTAATATGTCATAAATAATAGCCATATATTAATAACACAACTAACAAAAACCAGGAGATAAAAAAGGAATTTAACTATTATTTTTAAAGTAAGAGCAAATGGATATATTAGAATATTAAAATTGTAGTGTTTTAACTATTTGATAGATTTTATTTACTTTAAAGGGATGATTTATAAAATAATGTAACTTTTTAAGAAATATTTATGTTAAGTTCAGCAGTTACTTCAGGTTCAATTTTTACTATATGTTTATTTTTTTATTTACATCTTCTAAAGTAATAAATGGGATACATGTGCAGAACATGCAGATTTGTTACATAAGTATACGTGTGCCATGGTGGTTTGCTGCACCTATTGGCCCGTCCTCTAAGTTTCCCCTCCTTGCCTCCTACCTACCAACGGGCCCTGGTGTGTGTTGTTTTCTTCTCTGTCTTCATGCGTTCTCAATGTTGAACTCCCATTTATGAGTGAAAACATGCAGTGTGTGGTGTTCTGTTCCTGTGTTAGTTTGCTGAGAATGATGGCTTCCACCTTTATCCATGTTGCTGCAAAGGACATGATCTCATTCCTTTTTATAGCTGCCTGGTATTTGATGATGTATATGTACCACATTTTCTTTATCCAATCTATCACTGATGGGCATTTGGGTTGGTTCCATGTCTTTGCTATTGTAAATAGTGCATGATAAGCATATGTGTGCATGTGTCTTTGTACTAGAATGATTTATATTCCTTTGGGTATATACCCAGTAATGGAGTTGCTAGGTCAAATGATGTTTCTGGTTCTAGATCCTTGAGGAATCACCATACTGTCTTGCACAATAGTTGAACTAATTTACATTCCTACCAACAGTGTAAAGACGTTTCTATTTCTACACAGCCTTGCCAGCAGCTATTATTTCCTGACTTTTTTATTTATTTTTTTGAGACAGCGTTTTGTTCTTGTTGCCCAGGCTAGAGTGCAATGATGAAATCTTGGCTTAATGCAACCTCTGCCTCCTGGGTTCAAGCAATTCTCCTACCTCAGCCTCCCAAGTAGCTGGGATTACAGGCACCCACCACCACACCTAGCTAATTTTTGTATTTTTAGTAAAGACAGGGTTTCACCATCTCACCGGTTAGCCAGGCTGGTTTCAAACTCCTGACCTCAGGTGATCCACCCACCTTGGCCTCCCAAAGTGCTAGGATTACAGGTGTGAGCAACTGTGTCCAGCCTGTTTTCTGACTTTTTAATAATCACCATTCTAACTGGCATGAGATGGTGTCTCATTGTGGTTTTGATTTGCATTTCTGTAATGATCAATGATGTTGATCTCCTTTTCATGTTTATTGCCACATAAATGTCTTCTTTTAAGAAGTGTCTGTTCATATCCTTTGCCTACTTTTTGATGTTTTTTCTTTTTCTTGTATATATGTTTAAGTCCCTTGTAAATTCTGAAAATTAGACCTTTGTCAGATGGGTAGATTGCAAAATTTTTCTCCCATTATGTTGGTTGCCTGTTCATTCTGATGACAGTTTCTTTTGCTCTGCAGAAGCTCTTTATTTTAAATAGATCCCATTTGTCAATTTTGGCTTTTGTTGCAATTCCTTTTGGCATTTTAGTCATGAGTCTTTGCCCATGCCTATATCCTGAATGGTATTGCCTAGGTTTTCTGCTAGGGTTTTTATGGTTTTGGATTTTACATGTAAGTCTTTAATCCATCTTGAGTTAATTTTTGTATAAGGTGTAAGGAAGGGGTTCTTAGAGTTTCAATTGTCTGCATATGGCTAACCAGTTTGCCAGCACCATTTACTAAATAGGAGATCTTTTCCCTATTGCTTGTTTTTGTCAGGTTTGTAGATCAGATGGTTGTTAATGTTTGGTGTTATTTCTGACGTCTCCATTTTGCTCCATTGGTCTATATGTCTGTTTTGGTAGCAGTACCATGCTGCTTTGGTTACTGTAGCCTTGAAGTATATAGTTTGAAGTCAGGTAGCATGATCCCCCAGCTTTGTTCTTTTTGCTTAGAATTGTTTTGGCTGTACCAGGTCTTCTTTGATTCTACATGAAATTTAAAATCATTTCGTCTAATTCTGTGAAGAATGTCAAAGGTAGTTTGATGAGAACAGCACTGAATCTTTAAATTACTTTAGGAAGAATGGCAATTTACACAATATTGATTCTTCCTATCCATAAGCATACAATTTTTTCCATTTGTTTGTGTCCTTTCTTATTTCCTTGAGCAGTAATTTGTAGTTCTCCTTGAAGAGGCCCTTCACATCCCTTGTTAGCTGTATTCCTAGGTGTTTTATTCTCTTTGTAGCAATTGTGAATGGGAGTTCATTCATGATTTGGCTCTCTGCTTGCCTATTGTTGGTGTAAAGGAATAATTTTTGAACACTGATGTTGTATCCTGAGACTTTACTGAAGTTTCTTAACAGTTTAAGGAGTTTTGGGGCTGAGATAATGGGATTTTTCTAAATATAAAATCATGTCATCTGCAAACAGAAACAACTTGACTTCCTTTCTTCCTATTTAAATACCCTTTTTATTTCTTTCTCTTGCTTGATTGCCCTGGCCAGAACTTCCAATATAATGTTGAATAACATTGGTAGGAGAGGGCATCCTTGTCTTGTACCAGTTTTCAAAGGGAATGCTTCCAGCTCTTGCCCATTCAATATGATATTCACTGTGTGTTTGTCATAAAAGCTATTATTTTGAGGTATGTTCCATCAATACATAGTTTATTGAGACTTTTTAACATGAAGGGATGTTGAATTTTATCAAAGGTCTTTTCTACATGTATTGAGATAATCACGTAGTTTTTGTCCTTGGTTCTGTTTATGTGATGAATTATGTTTATTCATTTGCATATGTTGAAAATGTATGCCTTGCATCCCAGGGATGAAGCCAACTTGATCGCGGTGGTTAAGTTTATTGATATGCTCCTGGACTCATTTTACCAGTATTTTATGGAAGATTTTTGCATTAATGTTTATCAGGGATATTGGCCTAAAGTTTTCTTTTGTCTTGTGCTCTTCATGGTTTTGGTATCAGGATGATGCTGGCTTTATAAAACAAGTTAGGAAAGAGTCCCTCTTTTTTCAATTGTTGAGAATAGTTTCAGAAGGAATGGTACCAGCTCCTCTTTGTATTTCTGGTAGAATTCAGCTGTGAATCCATCTGGTCCTGAGTGTTTTTTTGGTTGGTAGGCAATTAATTACTGCCTCAGTGTCAGAGCTTGTTATTGGTCTATTCAGGGATTCAATTTCTTCCTGGTTTAGTCTTGGAAGGGTGCATGCATCCAGGAATTTATTGATTTCTTCTAGATTTTCTACTTTATTTGTGTCGAGGTGTTTATAGTATTCTCTGATGATAGTTTGTATTTCTGTGGGGTCAGTGATGGCATCACCTTTATCAATTTTTATTGTGTCTATTTGCTTATTCTCTTAATCTTTAGTAATCTAGCTAGTGGTCTATTTTGTTAATTTTTTAGAAAAAGATAGCCCCTGGATTTGTTGATTTTTTGAAGGATTTGTGTGTGTGTGTCTCGCTATCTCCTTCAATTCTCTGATCTTAGCTACTTCTTGTCCTTTGTTAGTTTTTGGATTAGTTTGCCCTTGCCCCTCTAGCACTTTTAATTGTGATGTTAAGATGCTGATTTGAGATCCTTCTACCTTTAGGTTGTGGGCATTTAGTGCTATGCATTTTCCTCTTAACACCTCTTTAGCTGTGTCCCAGGGATTCCAATACTTTATCTCTTTGTTTTCATTGGTTTGAAAAAACTTCTTGATTTCTGCCTAAATTTCATTATTTACTCAGGAGTCCTTCAGGGGCAGGTTGTTCAATTTCCATAAAATTGTGTGATTTTGAGTGAATTTCTTAATCCTGAGTTCTAATTTGATTGTACTATGTTCTGAGAGACTGTCTATTATGATTTGAGTTCTTTTGCATTTGCTGAAGAGTATTTTACTTCCAATTATGTAGTCGATTTTAGAATAAGTGCCATGTAGCACTGAGAACAATGTTTGTTCTGTTGATTTGGGGTAGAGAGTTTTGTAGACATCTGCTAGATCCACTTGATTCAGAGCTGAGTTCAAGTCCTGAATACCCTTGTTAATTTTCTGTCTCATTGATCTGTCTAATACTGAGAGTGGAGTGTTAAAGTCTCTCACTATTATTGTGTGAGAATCCAAGTGTCTGTCAGTCTCTAAGAACTTGTTTTATGAATCTGGGTGCTCCTGTATTGGGTGCATATATATTTAGAATAGTTAGCTCTTGTTGGATTGCTCACAGTTCTGGAGGCTGGAAAGTCCAAGATTAGGACATGGTACATTTGGTGTCTGGGGAGGGCTCACTCTCTGCTTCAGAGACAGTGACTTCTGGCTGCACCAGGAAGGGCCATGTTCCAGCTGAGAGGCTGTAATTCCTTTCTCTGTCATTTCGGATCTTTGTTGGTTTAAAGTCTGTTTTGTTAGAGACTAGGATTGCAACCCCTGCTTTTTTTTTTTTTTCTTGCTTTCCATTTTCTTGGTAAGTTTTCCTCCATCCCTTTATTTTGAGCCTGTGTGTGTCTTTGCAAGTAAGATGGGTCTCCTGAACACAGCACACTGATGGTTCTTGACTCCTTATCCAATTTGCCAGACTATGTCTTTTAATTGGGGCATTTAGTCCATTTCCCTGTATGGTTAGTATTGCTATGTGTGTATTTGATTCTGTCATCATGATGCTATTTGGTTATTTTGCACACCAGTGATGCAGTTTCTTTGTAATGTCATTGGTGTTTTATTTTGGTGTGTTTTAGCAGTGGCTGGTGCTGGATTTCCATTTTATATTTAGTGCTTCTTTCAGGAGCTCTTGCAGGGCAGGCCTGGTGGTGACAAAATTCCTCAGCATTTGCTTGTCTGAAAAGGATTTTATTTCTCCTTCACTTATGAAGCTTAGTTTGGCTGGATATGAAACTCTGGGGTAAAAATTATTTTATTTAAGAATGTTGAATATTGTCCCCCAATCTCTTCTGGCTTGTAGAGTTTTTGCTGAGAGGTCCACTGTTAGTCTGATGGGCTTCTAGGTGACCTAACCTTTCTCTCTGGCTACACTTAACAGATTTTCCATCATTTTGACCTTGGGGGAATCTGATGATTATGGGTCCTGGGATTGATCTTCTCATGGAGTATCTTAATGGTGTTCTCTGTGCTTCCTGAATTTGCATGTTGGCCTGTCTTGCTAGGTTGGGGGAAGTTCTCCAGGTTAATATCCTTAAGTGTGTTTTCTAGCTTGTTTCTGTTCTGTCTGTCTCCTTCTGATACTCCAATCAATGATAGGTTCAGTCTTCGTATGAAGTCCCACATTTCTTGGAGGCTTTGTTTATTCCTTTTTATTCTTTTTTCTCTATTCTTGTCTGCATGTCTTATTTCAGTAAGGTAGTCTTCAAAGTCTGATATCCTTTCTTCAGCGAGGTTGATTCCACCGTTGATACTTGTGTACGCTTCACGAAGTTCTCCTGCTGTGTTTTTCAGCTCTGTCAAGTTGTTTATGTTCCTCTTTTAACTGGTTATTCTAGTTAGCATTCCTCTCACCTTTTGTCAAGATTTTTAGCTTATTTGCATTGGGTTAGAACATGCTCCTTTAGCTCATCATCGTTTTTTATTACCCATCTTCTGAAGTCTACTTCTGTCACTTTATCCATCTGGTCCTCCATCCAGTTCCACGGCCTTGATGGAGAGATACTGCCGTCACTTGGAGGAGAAGAGGCACTCTGGCCTTTTCAGTTTTCAGCATTTTTTCATTGACTTTTTCTCATCTTTATGAGTTTGTCTAGTTGTGGTCTTTGAGGCTGCTGACCCTTGAATGGGGTTTTGGGGGGGCCTTTGTGTTGTTGTTGTTGATGCTGTTGTTGTAACTTTCTGCATGATTTTCTTTCAGTAGTCAGGTCCCTCTTATGTAGGGCTGCTGCAGTTTGCTGGGGGGTTCACTCTAGGCCCTATTCATCTGATTTGCTCCTGTGCCTAGATATGTCACTCAAGGTGGCTGGAGAGCAGCAAAGATGAGTGCCCACTCCTTCTTCTGGGACCTCTGGCCTTGAGGAGCACCAACCTGATGTGAGTAGGATCACTCCTGTTTAGGGTGCCTGACAACTCCTGTTGGAGGGTCTCACCCATTTCAGTGGCACGAGAAGCATAACCCATTTGTCCCTTGGAGGAGAGGGTCTGTTTTACTTGGGGAAAACCCACTCCTCTGGGCTGCCCAGACTCCTCAAAACTGCCAGGAGGATAGGGTAAGTCTGCTGGTCCACAGAGACTGCAGCCACCCCCTCCCACTAGCGTCTTAGGCCCTGGGAGATCAGAATTCTGTCCTTGAGTCTCTAGCTGGCATTAATGGATATCCTGCAGGGAAGCCTGGCCCAATGAGAAAGGGTGGGATAGGGTTAGGCCTGAATTGGCACTCTGCCCACAGACTGCCATAGCCAGTGTGTTGGGTTGTGGGGAAAAATCTTGAGACCATCTAGCTTTCCTGGCTCCAGCAGGGTAAAAGTGCAGCCTGGAGCTATAGAAATGGGTGCCACCCTTCCCCCACCCATGGAACTTAGCATGTTAGGCAGTTGTGAGTCCCAGTGCTGGTTGCTGCCCCCTCCTGCAAGGAGCTCAAACAGCTTAGACAGCAGCAGCAGGTGCTGGTCACCCCTCCCCACGGGAGTTCAGTAGACTTAAGCATATTCCAGCTGAGAGGCTGTAAGATTATGCACATTCCGGAGTTGGAACTCTAGGCCCCAGTGGCATGGGTTTGCTAGTTGGATCTTCCAATCTATGGGTTGCACAGGTCAGTGGAAAAAGCAGTTTCCCCTGTCTGGGTAGCATACTCACTTACTGCCTCCTTTGGCTGGGGAAAGTGGGTTCCCCTTCCCTGTGTGGCTCTCAGGTGGTCCACTTTAACACACTGTTCTTCCTTCTCTCCATGGGTCATGCCAGCCTTCTAGTCCATTTTAGTGAGAGTCTGGATATCTTTGTTGCTGGTGAAGGAGTCACACACTTATTATGTTTTCTTTTTCTATGAGAGCCTCCAAAATGCGCAGCTTCTAGTTGACCATCTTGGCCCTGTCCCTTGACTTCTTGCTGCAGCACTGAGGGCACATGGGGGTGTCCTTGGAGTCTTCTCCAGCCCCTCCTCTCAAGGCCAAGAACTGCTGATGAATCAATCTGTCTCAGAAGGGACCTTTAGACAGACTGACACATATATATTTAATATAATAATATAAATTATATTTAAATTATAAACAAAATATAAAATAATTGATATTACTTATTATAGATAAATATATGTAAATTCATGTAAATTACATCTTTAAAGTTTAAATTAAAAATTATGACTCTGTATTTTTTTATCTAATTGTATTTCTTAACATTATAAACACAGTAGTTGTTGAAGTTTAATGGGTTAGAATATAAATTGCTGGGCCTCACCCTGGATTTTCTGGCTCAGGATGATCTGATAATTTGATTTAAAACAAAATTCCAAGCAAAGGTGATGCTGCTGGGTCAGGTATCATAATTTGCAAACTAGAATTGTAGAGTTTTTTAAAGTATTTACTAGTAAGAATTGTGAAGTATATCTGGCATAGATTGGAATCTATTGTTTACAGAGTATTTGGCTAATTAATCAACCTATCTCATTCTGTCTTAATTTGTTCAGGCTGCTATTACAAAATATTTTAGACTGGGTAATTTATAAACAACAGAATGGTATTGCTTACAGTTCTGGAGGCTGCAAAGTCCAAGATTAGGGCATGGTACATTTGGTGTCCAGTGAGGGCTCACTTTCTGCTTCAGAGACAGTGATTTCTGGCTGTACCAGGAATGGCCAGGTAGAAGAAACTCCCTCTGACCTCTTCTATAGGAGCACTAATTCCATTTATGAAGGCAGAGCCCTCATGCATGAACTCATTGTTTCCCAAAGGCCCCCACCTTTTAATCAAAATTCTTTGGAGATTAGATTTCAACTTACACATTGTTATGGGGGTGGAACCCATTCATTCATAGCACTCCAGTATCTTTATTTATGTGTTTCTGGTGGGTAGAGTAATATTAGTATCTCTACATAAGGTTGTTGTAAGGTTACAAAAGATAAAGATGGCCAGGAGCGGTGGCACATGCCTGTAATCCCAGCACTTTGGGAAGCTGAGGAGAGTGGATCACAAGGTCAAGAGATCGAGACTATCCTGGCCAACATGGCAAAACCCCATCTCTACTAAAAACACACAAAAAAATTAGCTGAGCGTGGTGGTGTGTGCCTGTAGTCCCCACTGCTTGGGAGGCTGAGGCAAGAGAATTGCTTGAAACCAGAAAACAGAAGTTGCAGTGAGCCAGGATCATGCCACTGCACTCCAGCCTGGTGATAGAGTGAGACTCCATCAAAAAATAAATTTAAAAAAATTGTTTTAAAGATAATTATTGAATAGATAATGATATAGATCAGAATGTTATACACAATAATTGCTCAATTAATGAAAGCTTTGAAATTGTATTTTTTTTTCAATTATATGCACTAAGAGATGCCTGATAAGTGAAGGAAACAAAGGGTATTCAAATAGGAAGAGAGAAAGTCAATCTGTCTTTGTTTGCAGACAACATGGTCCATACCTAGAAAACTCTATCCTCTCAGCTCCAAGGCTTCTTAATTTGATAAGCAATTTTAGCAGTCTCAGGATACAAAATCTATGTATAAAAATCACTGGCATTCCTGTACACCAACAACAGGCAAGCCAAGAGCCAAATTACGAATAAACTCCCATTCACAATTGCATGCGCAAAGAATATCTAGGAATACAGCTAATAAGGGAAGCAAAGGACCTCTGCAAGGAGAACTACAAACCACTGCTCAAAAAAATTAGAGATGACACAAACAAATGGAAAAACATTCCATGCTCATGGATGGGAAGAATCAACATTGTAAAAATGAGATACTTCCCAAAGCAATTTGTAGATTCCATGCTACTCCCTTGAAACAACCATTGGTATTCTTCACAGAATTAGATGAAACTATTTTAAAATACATATGAAATAATAAAAGAACTCAAATAGCTAAGGCAATCCTACACAAAAAGAACAAAGCTGGAGACATCAGAATACCTTACTTCACATTATACTACAGGGGTACAGTAACTAAAACAGCATGCTACTGTTACAAGAGCAGACACATAAACCAATGGAACAAAATAGAGAATCCAGAAATAAAACCACACACTTACAACCATCTGATCTTTGACAAACATGACAAAACCAAGCAATGGCGAATGGATTCCCTATTTAATAAATGATGCTGGGAGAACTGGCTAGCCACATGCAGAGAACTGAAACTGGACCCTTTCCTTATACCATATATAAACATCAACTCAAGATAGATTAAAGACTTAAACTATAAAAACCCTAGAAGAAAACCTAGACAATACCATTCAGAACACAGGCATTGGCAAAGATTTCATGAAAAAGATGCCAAAGCAATTGCAACAAAAGCAAAAATTGACAAATGGAAACTAATTAAAGAGCTCTGTGTAGTGAAAGAAACTATCAACAGAGAAAACAGACAACATACAGAATGAGAGAAATTTTTTACAACCTATGCATCTATCTTACAAAGGTCCAATATCCAGCATCTATATGGAACTTAAACACATTTACAAAAAATGAAAAACAAACAAACAATCTCATTAAAAAGTGGGCAAAGGACATGGACAGACACTTACCAAAAGAAAACATACATGCGCCTAACAAACATAAAAACAAATCTCATCATCACTGATCATTAGAGAACTGCAAATGAAAACCACAATGAGATACCATCTCAACACCAGTCAGAATGGCTATTTTTAAAAGTCAAAAAATAACAGATGCTGGAAAGGTTTCAGAGAAAAGAGAATGCTTATACACCACTGGTGGGAGTGTGAATTAGTTAAACCATTGTGGAAGACAATGTGGTGATTCCTCAAAGACCTAGAGGCAGAAATACCATTCAACCCAGGAATACCATTACTTGGTATAAATCCAAAGGAATATAAATTATTCTAGGCTTAAGACACATGCATGCATGTGTCCACGGCAGCACTATTCACAATATCAAAGACATGGAATCCACCTAAATGCCCATGGATGACAGAATGGATAAAGAAAATGTGGTGCCTATACACCATGGATTACTATGCAGCCATTAAAAGGAATGAGATAATGTCTTTTTCAGGGACATGGATGGAACTGGAGACCACTATACTTAGCAAAGTACACAGGAACAGAAAACCAAATACTGCATGTTTTCACTAATAAGTGGGAGCTAAGTGATGACAACACATGAACACACAGGGAGAACAACACACACTGGGGCCTGTTGAAGGGTAGGAAGGTGACAGGAGGGAGAGGTTCAGGAAAAACAGCTAGTAGATGCTGGGCTTAATACCTAGGTGATGGCATGATCTCTGCAGCAAACCACCATGGCACACGTGTACTTATGTAACAAACCTGCACATCCTGTACATGTACAGCTGAACTTAAAATAAACATTGGAAATAAAAAAAGAGATGCCTGAAGTATTATCAAATATTATTGAAGGTAATCATCAGGTAGCATAATTTAGATTTTGCAATGTTTTTTCAGACTTTTCTTATTCTCCTTATTTTGATCTTTCAGATTTATTTTTAGCTTTATATACTTGATGGACAGTAAACTGAATATCATTAAACTCTACACTTCGATAAAATTTAACATGTACATATATCACTGAAGTCACCACCACCACAATAGCACTTCCAAAAATTTCCTCTTACCACTTTGTAATGGCTCTTTACTGATCTTTTGCTTCTTTATCTCCTATTCACACCGGTATGCATTCTCTACAATTCTGTATACATTGAGTTATGTATATGTACTCTTTTTTATCTTCCTTCATTTACCCAATACAATTATTTTGAGATTTATCCATGTTGTTCATACATATAGAAATAGTTTATTCATTTATACCATTGAATAGTATTCCACTGAATTAATATACAACTATTTTTTAATCCATCCTCTGATTAATGAATATGAGGGTTGTTTCCAGGGTTTACTATTACAAATAAACCTGTTACGGACATTCATGTTTAAGTCTTTGGGAGAAAACATACATTAAGTTTTCTTCGGTAAGTTCTAAAAGAGGAATGGCTGGATCATATAATGTATGTTTAGCATTTTAAAGAATTTCCAAACTTTTTTCTGATGTAGTTACAGTATTCCATAGTTCCACCAGCAATGTGTGAGGATTCTAGTTACTCCATAACCTTTTCTACCTTTGGTGTGGCCAGTAAGAATTTTACCCACTCTGGTGTGTGTACTGGTATCTCCTTACAGTTTTAATTTTTATTTCCCTAGTGACAATGTTATGCATGTATTCATGTGCTTATTTTTCATTCAGTTTTTGGTTGCTTATTGATAGATCGATTGATTTTTTGCTGGTGTACTCTTATGAATATTCTTGAGCTTTTCCCCCCTATCCTTTGTGTTTCTAATTCCAATAAATACATACTCCAGTCTAGTACTGGTATTTTGCTGATTTCCAAATATGCATTTAAAGTCACTTGTTCCAATGTTACACATTTTTAATGTTCCAATTAGTTTTTAAATAATATTAACCATTTATTTTATATTTACTTTTTAATAGTACCAATGTTTTCAATTTTACAAAATAGTTTCATTTGGACTTGTTTCTGTTGAATCTTAAACTTGGTATCATATCTCCTCATAATGAAAACCTATGTTCCTTGAAGATTGATAAGGGAGAAAAATTTTGAGACTGATTTTAAGGTCTGTTTCTCTAGAATGCTGCAATTTGCTTCTGCCAGTTGCCTGGCATACCATCAACCTGGAAACATGGCTAAGGATGTCTTCTGGATGAAGATTTAAGAATTAGATTGGAATTAGGATTTCAGTTTTAAAATTACATGAAGGATAGCATGTGGTTATGGATTCTGAGAGAATAGCCAGCAATAAAACTAAGTTGAACAAGTTTCCTTACCTTTATTTTTTGATTTTTTGGTGACCATTGTGTTTTGATTTACCTTTTCATGTGGTTATTCATGGTTCTGGCTTTCTGCAAGCTTTATAAATTTCCCAGATTTCTGTCTCCTGCCTTGTACGATTAAATCAAATTAAATATCTGGATTATTGGTCACCTAGTTTTACTTTTGCTTGTCTCTACAACCTAAAATAATTTTCATGACTTATAAATCTATGATATCTAATTTTTTTCAGGCTAAATTTTACATGGTGGCAAAATATATAATTTTCTGTGTGTTTTAATATTGAAATTTGAATAGTGAAATAATAAAACTGCTTCACTCTTCTAAATATGTTTAACAGAACCTAAGTGAATGAATGCCCATGATTATCTAAGTGAAAGCATATTATAATGTTATGTTTTAGCATTCATAAATCTTACATTATTTTCTATGTTGAGCAAGAAGGTTCCATGTGTAGCCTCACCTGTTGTGCAAAGACTCCATATTCTATTGTGTCAATTAACATTTATATTTTCTTTGGGGAAAGACAACAAGGTCAGAGTCAACAAAAAGAAGACATGGGCTCCTATCTACCTATTGTCGCCTTGAGAGGACAACATGCTCTGCTGTACATACTGTATGGGGTTGTGTATCAGTGGATGGGCAGTCTCTCCCATTTTTCTCCTTTCTTGCAGGGAAAGATGTGAGGTCAGCCTTATCAGTGAAGATTCACACAGATTACTTCCACACCTGCAAATCTAGATTTGAATGCCACGATTTTATGAATATCTGGCATACCAGCTGCTCATTACCTGGAAGTCTTGGAGACAGTAGGAAATTGTAGATCCCTCTAGAGGGTTGGAAAAGCCACTGGTCTTGTTGGAAACATTTTTGGTGCAGCCTTCCCTTCTGAGGAAAGAAGAAGAAAACAATCTCATTAGCTCATCATCTAAGCAATAATACAGGAGTGGGAAATGTTGGATCGTTTTTGTCAAGTTTGTATCTTCCTTCACAAAGTCATATTTGCATGGCATTTCCTATATAGAAATTTACCCTATTGTACAGTTTTTATGCGTGAACAATTTTGTGGCTCACTGTAACATATTTCTCTTCAACTAAATTATATTTACAAATCAAAATTGATCTTTCAATTCATATAAAGCTTTAAATGTTAACAAAATTCCCTTATATTGAATTACTATATAATTATTAATAGTACACAATTGATTAAAACATGAAAAATAAATTTTACTGGAAATATATTCTTTAATGAGATGGATGTGTCTTTTAAAAATTAATTCATGTACTCATAGATGAATATGAGTTATTGCCAGAATAAAGCAATATTCAAGGGAAATTAATAGCAAATGGAGAGAGTATACGTGGGCCACCAATATATTCAAGATTTACATAATGTGAATTAATGACTGTTGTTAAGTTCATTATTTATAGTAGCATCCTCAACATATTCCAACCAGATTAATATAAAACCAGTAAGTATATGAATTGCATAAATACTTAAGCACACAATCTGTTGAGTAGGGATAGTGAGCAGACTTTCACCCAAGAAAAAGATGGATAAGAATTTTTCAGTGTCCAATAATCTATTGCCAAAGTTTAATAAAAATGTCCCTCTCCTACACCTGAATAAATGCTTAAATTAAAGGTATAAATTTGGTATGTCAGAAGAAAAAACATTTATCTTCTATTTGAAATCAGGCAAAGTATGCAGTTGAGATTCTTTGATTAGAGAGATTATACAAACATAATTATTTTGGATTACCCTTTTAAAATATTGGCTTTGGATCTTTGATTTCTTTTTCCTTTCATTTTTTATTTTCTTCCTTTTTTTAACACTTCAGAAATTTCATTTACACTCTTGGACAATGTAATGCAATACAATTCAGATGAGTTAAAAGTTTTTGATGTCCTTTTTCCTTTTTTTGAAAGTGAGAGAATTGTACTGGGGAAAGACGAGTTGTATTGAACTTCAGGAAAATATAATTTCCACAAAGCAGGACAGATGGAGGCAGATATTTGATTTCATAAAACAATCTGACAAAATTACATGGACTTGAACTTGCACTTTTCATTCAAGAACTGAAAGTGTATTTAAATGATGTAAGCTTCATACTGTTACAGACCAATTAAACTTTACAGTTTTGATAAGATCTTACATTGGGTAAACGGAATCACCCAAAGTTGTATATATTTCTGTTAGAATCTTGAGGTTAGAGGGAAATGGCATCTATTTATGTTGAATCTGCCCCTGGACAATGGTACCTCTCTGCTTCTGATAAAATGATATAACCCTGCATCAATCAGTTAGGAAAGTACACTCGTGTTTTAAAAATATGTGTGTTGGCAGGGGCATGGAGCATGGCATGTTCTCTTTTCCCAATCATATCCCATCTGAAAAGATTCAGGAGCCAACAGCCATCCTGAGCAATGGAGTGTGTTGATTAAAATGGCATGCTAGAAATACTATGGAAACAGATTTTAGGCTGCATTGAACAACCAGAGAGATTAAAGTTAGAAAAATAAATAAGGAATTTACTATCATGGAGCATGTACTTTGACTAAGAGCATGCAGTGAGAATTAAAAAGATATCGTGAATAAAATACATTAGAATTAATCATAAGTTGGCTTTGCCACACAAAGGAAAATAGGAGGAAAATCCTAAGAGAAAACGCCAAGAAATTAGATCTAATAGAACACTGTAAAAAATGCGCTAAAGGAGAATAAGGGGGTAGATGAGGGGAAGTCACATTTCAACCATATATAAACTCATTAATAAATTCAAGAAATATTTAATAAATGACTAATTCATACCCAACACATATCTCTTGATAGAAGTTGCAATCTTGATTAGAAAATAAAAATTAAAATGTCTTGCTTTTATTATGCTTACATTATGGTTGAAGGAACAGATAATAGACAATCATATGTAAGTCAGGTAGTGATGAATGAAGTGACATAGGTGAGATGGTGATAAGAAAACTCAGTATAAATGTCTAAAAGCTATTACAGTTTCCTTAAACCCTTTAACTTATTTTAAAATAATTTGGTTTAAAACTCTAGCGCTGGTTTAAAATTGAGAAAGATCAAAGGCAATTAAGAATTTTAATTTTTAAATGAATTAACATGTAACATAAGCCTCCTGACAATGGTACCACTTCAGGCTATGGATGAAACCCTCCATTACATCTGCTTCCTTGGGTCACTAATCTCAACATTATGTTTTGGAAATTTGTATATCCTCTTTAGCCTGTTCTAGTGGTCTCAATCATCTTGGAGCTTGGTGCCTCAAAGAGTTTTGAGTTGCATATCCTATCTGTGATCCAGACCATCTTCATTTTCCTTTATATATCAGCTACTATGCATTTGCCAACCTAGGGAAAAGTCAGGAAATGTGATTCCCTGTAAGCCACTTATATATTTGTAACCTTGGACAAATCCTTTAAAGCCTATGAATCTATTTTATCTATGATAAAATGAGTATAATAATATGTAACAACAGCTATTGAAATATTTATATGAGAGCCTATATTGTAAAAGTGTTTTGTAAACTGCAAAATTCAATGTAAATACAAAAGATTGTTATGTTTTACCGTATTAACTTACAGTAGCTTGCAAGCTATTTTTAACATTAATGCAGTTTTTCTTTCTCACATCTTCAGTCTCCTGCTTTCTTTTAAATTCCTTAACATTGCAGATTATAGGAGACATAGTAATATCTATATCTATAGATATTTTATATTAACATTTTACTCTAATAACTTCTTTTTTAAAAGTCTAGTCTTGTAACAGGAATTTTGAAGTTCCGATCCTCTCCTACCAAACTCCTTCTATCTCATGGAAATCCAAGCATCTATTCACAGCCACAGACCACTCTCCTTGCATGCATATATGATTTCAAATGCTGCTGAACTGCAAGTGGCTGACTTTGCAGTCTTATTATTTGTGTCAGTTTTAAGTATCTTCTCCACATTCTTTCCACCAATAGCATGTGGCTTTGCATGGTCTATTCAGTAAATACTCACAATTATTCCACTGAGCTCTAGTGATGATGACGAATATGTGTGTTACTGGAGATAAATTGTGCAATCTGCAAGGAAAACAAAGATGAGTCTTTGCTTGAATATTTTCACTAATTTTGTGATGGAGGCAGATGCTTTACTCCACACAGAAGTAGGATATTGCTTCGGGGAAAGAGATGCTAAGTGCATCACATACTTTTTGTCTTCCATATGTTTCATGTCTGATTAGCATGCCTTCCACAAACTTTTCTGATATATGGATGTAACTATTTTCCATAGAAGGATATAAGAATAAGGTAATGAATACTAAGTATTTTTTCTTACCAAAATCAAAAACTAGTCTGAAAACTGCATGATATAAAATTTAACTATTTTAATATCTTTTGATTAAATATTAAAGGTTGCTTTCTTTTGTGTTCTGACAAAATATATGTTTAGTCAAAGGCAAGAGCTCAAGTAATAGCAGCTACCAACAAAAGGCTTTTATTTTTTTGGTTTGTTTTTATTTGGCTGTATGTGTGTGTGTTTAAACTTTTCCTTTGCTGACCATTACCCTCAAAACTAATAGACAAAATCATAAAAGCCTCTTCCTTCTAAGTTTACAGTGGAACGAAATTGTAGAAAAGAGCTCCCAGGAAGCTAGAATTACTACTGTCAAAGAAAACCACATGCCCAATTACAGATTTTATATATCTGAATACAAGTAAATATGAAGTATGACCTGTATTCATTTGTTCATCAGAGCTGAAAATATACTAGGATTTTATTTTCCATGAGAAAATGGTTCTTTATGAGAAAAAGAATATAAGAGCTTTAATGTGGTTTTACTACTGCCATTGTTGTCCTGGTAAATCTTTATATTTTTCTTTTGAACCAGAAAGAAAGCATCACGTCACAAAAGCAAGGACAAGGTTTTATACAAGCTCGAGGTCTGACTCAGTAGAATGCTACGCACAATAACAAAAGGGCTGTGTACACTGAATCCACAGGTTCACAAGAAGGAAAAAGGAAAGCAATAAGTATGCCATCTCTTCTGAAAAATATTCTTTGGATCCAAAGAAGTTGTCTTCATAAGCCATCAAGAATACATTCAGGCACAGTGTAATAATGCCTAATCTTTACAACTTGTTTCAGTTTATAAAAATTACTGCAATCGCAATTTGTTCCTGAAACATCCAAGAAGCCTTTAAACTTCTACTTTATTTTAATACTCACCAGCTAACCACCTAAATGATGTCAGTTAATCCCAGTTATAATATGCAGGATGGTTTGAGGGGAAGTAGAGAGAAAATTTTGAACTAAATGATACTTTATGTTAAAAGCCCAATATGATTATCTTTTTATAAAGAATCTTGAAATAGAATAACAAATAATTTTCCTCACCAAGCTCCTCTACATATTGCTTTATTTTACTTTGGGATCTCTTTGCTAGATCAAAGGAAATAAAATAGGGTATCTTTGAAGGCATATGAAGATAACTTAGAGGAAGGAAATTATCATGAGGAAGAAAGAGTGGTGCATTCACAGAGTTGTTGGCCCTTGCCAGCCGGCAGTCTGCTCAGGGTTCTTCTGGAGGTGTTCAGGACTATTTCTAGACACCCTTTGGTGACTTCTTGTGAACTGTTAAGCCATGGTGGTTGTGAGCCACTGAGATGCCTTTGCCAATTCCCCCTGCTGTGTTTCATCTTTTACTGTTGACCTTAAAGTTAATCCTCAGAGAGCTAATATTTTTATTGACAAATGAAGCATAATGAGCTCTGAAAGAGCAGAGCCACTAAGAGTTCATTCATTAAGCAGTTGTGGACACTCTTCTAAATTAGGAGATTTTCTTATTTCCTAAAAGAACTCACAGATGATTTAATTTTTTGTTTGTTTAGTTTCTTAATTTTGTTTGTTTGTTTAGTTTCTTAGTTTGCTTGCATACATGCAGATAAAGAAGACTCCTTCAGCTCCTGGGTGCAGTGCACCAGAAGATATTTCTTTAAAACCCAGGTACAATGAATGGACACATTTTGTACAGTAGAAGAACCAAAGTGTAAATGTTCCATTAAAAAACCCACAATAAACATTCTGATTCTACTCTTCCAGTTATTTTGAAATACACAATAAACTATTTTTAACTATAGTCCCATTAATCTGCTACTGAACACTCAGTGTTAGTAGCTACTAACACCAAAAATTGATAAATGTTTAAGGTGATGGATATCCCCAGGGCCCTGATTTTATCATGACACATTACATACCTGTATCAAAATTTTACATGTACTCCATAAATATGTACAATTATTATGTATCCATTAAAATCAGAAAAGAAACCTGCAAAAAGTACATTTCGTATGAACAGAAACATCCCATAGTATAGGAGAAAATGTCTGCTCTTTTTATTTGTTACTTATGCATCATTGCTCAATTTCTTCCAAAACTCATTTAGGTCAATTTATAAAAAGACCCAAATGGTGTAGAACATGTCGTAAGATGAGTTCCCTAGAAACAGATTCTGAGATGATATGCATATGAAAGTGATATATTAGAATGTGTTCTCAAGAACACACAGTAGAAAAGAAGGGAAATGGGACTTATAAGGTCCAAAACAATAAGGCCATATAAGAGTGTTGAGTCAAGCAGAGTCTATAAGTGTGTAGAGTTGTCTATTCCATGTGTATTCAAACTACTTCTGATTCTCTTTCCTAATAGTATTAAAAAGAGGACACATTTGTAGATGAATTTGCATACTAACTGCCAGAGGTCATGTTGATCTGTTCTAGTAAAGACACACATCTGAATCAGCAGTGTGAGTAAATGGCCATAGAATGCTTTGGGAAAAGATAGGAGGAATTGCTGCCATATACATTTGTCATTGTGTTATAGTGGCCTTCCTACTCTTCCTACTCTCCTTTAATATATGAACTCTATTTCCTGGAACTACCTAGGAGTTGGTGCCCCTTGTTGGTATTACAGTAATTTACTGTCCCTTTTCTTTAAAGGTTTATTGGTACCACTTAGCCTCTGCTATTCTGAAACCTTGTTATAATCATTATCACTAGGGAGCCCAGTTCCATAAATGCAACCTCTATCATTAACCCTAATATATAAGAACAGTTCACACTGAATATCTTTGCAATCACCATGCCCTCACCATCAAAGTCTTCTTATAACCTTAGCGAAGGTAGTATCGTCTGAGCATTATTAGAGAAAAAAGACACCTGAGGGAGGAGATTGAAGTTATTGGGTCTTTTATAATTGATTCTTCTAGAATATCCACCTCTCTTATGCCACCTTTACATCCCATCCACAACACTCAGATAGGGCATTTCTGGAACAACTGCTTCACTTAATATGAGCCGTCAGTTTTTCTAAGCTTTGAAAAGTCTAATAGTATATTATGAGCAGATCAATAATTTAAATCATAGAGTTGGTGTTTATAGTAGCAGAACTACAAAAAGGGCTAAATTCACAGCCTCAGCAAGTCTCCTACACAAAAATTACAGGGAATAAGTAGGACTCCGAGACTTGAAATAGAATGAATCTGGGTAGATTCAATGAAGAACATTTGAGCCCTCTTGATCAGCTAGAATAGCTGGCTGTAGGATAGCATCATTCCTATTCTGAGAGTCATGCAGAAGATTCAACTGGCAGATGCCTTGCAACTGATAATTTCCTTTCTCAAGAGCTAACATCTGCTCCTCCTGGCTACTAATCTAATAACTAGGTCAAGTTTTGCAAAAGTGTGTTGAAAATGATAGGTCTTGCTAAAGAAATAAAGGAATTTTTGTTTGAAAGAGCTATATGACCTGATATGTGATAGAAAGAATAATAGAATGCATGAGAACAGCTCTTAAGAGCTGTTTAACTTATAGAGGAGTAGGGAAATAGGGAAGTGGGCAAGAATGGCTGCATTGTCAAACAAATTCCCACTAAAGTTAACTTTGGCTCAGTTTGAGAAAGGACCTATGGAAACAGACAGATTTCATCTCCAAATTGTCTTCTCCTACATTGTACCCTCAAGTACTGGCTAAAAGCCTAGGAATATGTAAATTTTCTGGCAAATTTGGCTCTCTGTGGGCCAAGGTAAAGTGGTTTCTAGTAGCCTGACAGAAATAATGATGATGGTTTTTTAAGTGAAAGCACCATTGAGCATCATACATAAAAATGTTGTAGGGACTCAAGGTTCCATGTGCAAAGCACTGAAGAGCAGTGACAGTATCTGCCACAGAACCATTTTTATTCTGCTTCATGGTTTATGTAGAAAATTACCCTTGC
This sequence comes from Ateles fusciceps, assembly GCA_036589455.1. Classification (NCBI taxonomy): domain Eukaryota; kingdom Metazoa; phylum Chordata; class Mammalia; order Primates; family Atelidae; genus Ateles; species Ateles fusciceps. Next base: position 1,053,453 of record JAZHEH010000647.1, read on the forward strand.
ATTCAGAATGAGGTAAATTTCCATTACATGTTGCAAGGGATGATCACAGGAATAACAAATACACTGTCAATTGGTTCCAAAGGTAATATTAATAGTTTTTATCCATTTTCAGTAGAATATGCATGTATGCAGTTTTTTTATGGGTATATATTAAGATTAAGGCACTCTTGATTTAGAAGCAAAGTGTCAGGGGTGATTAGGACAAAGAGCTAAGTATGGTATACAAACTTCACCTTGTAGTAGATTATTTTGTTCTTCAACGAGAAGCCTTAACATACAATTATGGCCACCTTAATTCTGTGCATCAACCTATTTAGTACCTGACTTTCTGAGAAAACTAGATGAGGAATGAGGGTAGGCAAAGCCAGGGGGAAGTTTCTTCAGGAGAAATTTGAAAAGGTAAATAAGCAATTAAATTAGAAGAAATAAAGGCCTATAGAATAAAAACTACTTCTTGTTAAATATTTAACCAAATACACATTTAGTAGAAAATTAAAATATTCTTTCAATGGGGTATAAACATTTTTGTAAACTTCCTGAGATTTACACTTAATCACTATTCTTTTGATAGACATTATAATAAGCATACATTTTCTAAAATTACATTATAGATCCATTTATTTTATTTTATTTCCAACTACAAATTTTATTTTGATCAATTTATTTTAGATATAAAATTAAACTCACGAAAGAACAAAAGGAGAAAAATACAAATGGAATAAGAAGTTGCGATAAACAGAGGAAAGTTGTGAAATCCACAGGACAAATAAAATGCTCTAGTTATTATGTAAGTAAGCACAGTTAATTTTAAACAACAGACATTAGTAAATATTAGATCATTGCAAAGCAATTGTGTATGCCTCTTCCCTCTGGCCACCTACTTTGGCCAAAGAAATGTGGGTAGAGGAAACATTCTACTGTTTCTGAACCAGGACTTTAAGAGATGATGCTTGTCTCCATTCACTCTGTTGTGCTCCTGCCATTTGCCATCAGAAGAACATGTACCTGGTAGCTTCAGGTCCAAAGAAAATGAAGAGACACAGAGAACAGAGCAGAATATCTTTCAATAAGCTCCACTGAGTCTTAAGCTGAAACACTGCCCCAACTGATATACAGATACACAAATAATTTTTTTTAAATGACAAATGTGACAAGCCATTAAGATTTGCATTGGTTTCCTATCTAAATGGAAGACTAATACAATAGCCAGGTGCAGTGGCTCACGCCTGTAATGCCAGCACTTTGGAGGCCAAGGCAGACAGATCACCTGAGGTTGAGAGTTCGAGACTAACCTGACCAACATGGAGAAAACTCGTCTCCACTAAAAATACAAAAATTGGCAGGGCATGGTGGCACATGCCTGTAATCCAAGCTACTCAGGAGGCTGAAGCAGGAGAATCGCTTGAACCTGGGAGGTGGAGGTTGCGGTGAGCTGAGATCGCGCCATTGCACTCCAGCCTGGGTAACAAGAGTGAAACTCCATCTCAAAAAAAAAAAAAAAAAGACTAATACAATAAACCATTCCCTAAGTCTGGATATTCTACCTTATTTGCATCCCAATATGTATTGTAACACTACAAAAATACATAAAGTCTTTCTTGAAGAGGCTTTAGTACCTCAGAAGCAAATCTATTAGGGTAAGAAAAATTGGGATCTCAGTGAAAATAACTCATTGTTTTCCAGTTCTACCTTGTAAGAACCCAAATAAAGACTGGCTTTGAACAATCTGTGTCTCTGGACCCTAAATGAAATACTAGAGAAGATGATCCCTAAAATCCCTTTAATTGCAATATTTTCTGATTATTTGCATTATGATCCTTGATAAGATCTGCTATCTGCCTGTGTGACTGATACATAGTCTAAGCTCTAAGACTTAGACTACAAGTCTCCAATCCCAACTACTTAGACTACAAGTCTCCAACTACAAGAACTCCAATCCCCTTTCCATCTATGCCATTAACTCAATTTCACTTTAGCTAATTGTAAGTATGTATGTATATCAACAAGTGGTGATTTGCCCCGGGCTGAAGACAAGATTGCAATTCAGCAGAATAACACAGGCAAGTTGGCAAGAGTGAGCAAGTTGCCACTCTATACAAATGTGAAGAGATGTACAGGTAAGTTATGAAAATTGGTTCTGCTGACATCTGCAGAAGAAATCATATTAAGGATGGGTGGTGCTAAACATGCGCTATGCTTACAGAATTTCTGGTGTACTTTCAATTCATCTGGGGAGTAGACCTGACCAACTAAATATGTTTGGGATTAAGTGCAAAGATGAACTGTATATGATTGTGACGGGCTGTTCTATACTCTAAACACCCTGTAAATATCCTTCTCCTCAACTCTGTCATCAACAGAATTCAATTTTTATGTCCTTTTCTTCAACTAGATTATGGCTTGAAGGGTGTCAGAAAGCCTCCTTCTCAAACTCTCTCTCTCACTAGCTAACAAAATATCTCACATGACACCATTAGTGTATTTCTCAACGTTCTCTGTACATCACTTCTGGACAGATGACATATTGCATCATTTTATAGCCTTTGGTATTAGTGGATATAAGAGTGCATATTCTCAATACATGGCTTATTTGTGAGGATTTTCTTCTACCTTTGTCCGTCAAAATATGATGGTGCCCTAGTGACTACTAAATGAAATCAAATCATTCTAGCTTCCCTTAATCTATGTTTAATTCCACTTTTCCAGTTTATATCCCGTCATCTTCTATATCCAACCATCTTCCTATATTTATTCATTCTTGATTCAAATCAGATGTAGTTATGAGATTATAATTTACATTCTAAAATATATATTTTCTTTTATGTATAGAGGTTTGCTCAAATGATTCACTTACAGGAGAGCATGTTAGGCAGTATTAATTATTATCAATAAAAATAAACACCAAAAGAGAAAATAAAGTGAAGGGTTATAATTTTTATTAGAGTGATAAGAGAAAAATATTGAAGTGGCATTTGATATAAATATTCTAGGAGTTCTGCTGTAAAGGAAATACATGGACTAAGGAGATTGAAGATGAGGAGAGACGTGCTTTGTTTTTATTTTTCTTAAAGATGGGGCAAATCATATATTTGCACACTAAATTAGGATTATTCATCATAGAGGTAAAATTTTGAGTAAAAATTTGAGATTTGTGAAGTTGTGAGCCATATGTTCATTCCGGAGTACATTCCAGGCAGAAATAGCCCAAATTGGAAAGGCTCTGAGGTGAGAACCAGGCTTCTGTGTCTACAGTTTGAGATGGAGTGGGGCGCACAAGGGAGAAAGTTTGGAGATTAGGTCAGAGAGATGATGGGCAAGGTAACAAAGGACCTTGAAGGACATTGTAAATAATTTACTTTTGCTCCAAATAAGATGGGAAACCTTGGAGAGTTTAAACTAGAGAATGATGCAATCTGACTCAAATTATAACAAGATCATTCTGGCCATTGTAGTAGTAATTAACCTACAAAGGAAGGGGCAGATGGCAGACAAGTTGGGAGGATATTGTTATAATCCAAGTGAGAGATAATGGTGGCATGGGTAGCAGAGTTATTGAGAACTGCTCTCATTCTACATAGACTTTGAAGCTAAACCCAAAACTTTTCTGTCACACTAGATATAGTTTGTAAATAAAGAGAGTAGTGAAAGACGAGAACTTGGCCTAAACAACCTGAACAAAGTTTCCATTAACTAACATGAAGACATTAAGTATAAAAGGCAGGGAGGGAGATATCAGATGCTCAGTATTGAATATGTTACATTTGAGATGCCATATCTTCCATATTAAAGTGTAGAATAAGCTTGAAATGAAAGACTATACTTCAGCATAGAAATTTAGGCTATGACTATGAATTTGTGAGCTGCGACTCTATAAATGACATTCAAAGGCGTAGATTGAAGGAGATCACCAAAAGAATGAGTACACAGATGAAGCAAAAAAATGTTGACATAAAGACAAAGCTGATGACAAATCAATAAGATGAGGACTAATTAATTACTGCTGAATTTAACAACATGGAAGTCATCAGTAACATTATTAAACAGTTTTGATGCCGTAGTGCGGTCCAAAGTCTGATTTTAATAGGTTGAAAATTAGAGGATTGGGTCTAAAGAAGGTGAGTACACATAAAATATTCTAGGAGTTCTGCTGTAAAGAAAACACATGGACTAAAGAGATTTAAGATGAGGAGAGGAGATGTGTTTTGTTTTTATTCTGCTTAAAGATGGAGCAAATAATATATTTGCATACTAAATTAGGATTATTCATCATAGAGGTAAAAATTGATACTGCAGGAAAGAGAGGAAAGAATCAAAGGAACAATGTCTTAAAGAGGAGAAAATACATGGGATCTTGTAAATAAGTGAAGAGTTTGACCATGGCTAGGACCACAAACATTTAATTCATAGTAATGAAAAAGAAAGCAGAATTTACAATATGAAATTGAGGTAGACAGGTAGATGTGGAAGTTCCTACAGCATGTGGGAAATATCTTCTCTATTTTCTCAATAGAAGGGCAAACATATTTCTATAAGGGCTAGTGGCAATTCGAGATCTGAGGCATGAGAAGGGCATATGCAATAAGAGGAGAAAGAAAGTGAATCAAATGTAGTCTAACGCTTGGTAGCATTAATGGTCCATGTGACATGACTGCTCGTGAATTTAGAGTCAGGTCAATCGGTATTGTTGTATGTTCCCACCCTCTTATTTCAAAATAATTTTGACTTTTTTCAAGCAAGTACAAGAAAATGAGAGAGGGATAAGTAAACAATAGAGCACAAGGGTATGATTATAACGAATAACCATGAAATTTAAGCTGGAATAGTAAGGTGAGGAGGGAATTAAGGACTGGAGGGAAATAAGGATAATAATAGGAATCATGACAGGTAGGTCCTAGAGAAGGAGGAAGGATTGCTGTTATGGGATTGCAAAAGGGCATGAGATTAAAAAATTGGAGCTGCTAAATTAAGAGTGAATGGCATAAATGGAAACTATGAAGAGCTTGCAATTACTGGAAATGATTATATTTAAGGAGTGACCAATGAATAATTAGCTGAGCAAAGGTGAAGAAGATGCTTCTTGAAGAAGAGAAGGTTGAAAGGGTGAGGGCCTGGCATATCGGAACTATCACTTTGTAAATATTAATCAGTAAGAATTACAACAGCAATACGAAAGAAGAGACAGTGACTAGGAGCAAAGAAATGAGGGGGGGAGTGCTTAGGACTTAACACCACAAAGCAGAGTAGCATCAGCATAGTCTGATGACATGAGAAGTGCTAGGTATAGACGGAAAAGAGCAAAAGGATGGTGGGGAAGAAAGCAATAAAGAAAATCAGGAAGGGGGATTCACCTGCCTCAAGGCCAAAAGGGGGAAGACAGAAGAAGAAAACAATCTCATTTTGAGAGGACTCCAGAGAAAGCAGTGTCCATAAAAAAGAGTCAGGTCTCCCATGAGAGAAATAGGGTAAAAGGATCATACAGAGGAGAGGTGGTGCATATGAGGGGTTTTATTGATAAATGACAGTGATTTCCAGAAAATAAGTAGAGCTGCATGAGTTGTGAAGAGAGAGGAAAGGGTCATGAAGAGGACACAGGGAGTCAAATGGGCACTAAAGTCCCCGTAGACCATGGAATAACTGGAAAGATACTGGTTTGTTCCTATTTATATTCACCATAAAATAAGTCTTAATATTTTGTAGTAATTTTAACAATAGAGTTTTTATATATTTTCCCTTAGTCTAACCCCTTTATTTTTTTAGAAAGCCTAAAACCCTTCAGTTTTAACATATGTATCATTCTGGTGGAGAATGTTAATAATAGGAGAGGCTATGCATGTGTGGGGCAAGCTATATTCGGGAAATCTTTGTACTTTTTACTCAATTTTGCTATGAGCTGAACTTCTCTAAAAACTTAGTGCATCAAAAGTGAAAAAAACCTGAAGCCCAGAGAAAGATGAAATGCCTTGTTTGGCATTTTTCAGGTGCAAATCAATGAAGTAATGCATCTTTCACGGGAAAATTCCTCTTAACACGATTTGCCTAATCAAAATTAATCTGTGGTATGTAATTATCATAGAAATATATTTCCCCACTTATCATGCTGATCACACCCCTTATTCTATTAGTTATCAATGCTATATTTTACGTGAGAGATAATAAGTTTATTGAGAAGAGAATTACATACATTGTATCTCTGAAACATTATGGCATATGACCAAATGTCTTATTAATTCTTTCAAGAGATGTATTTTTTTTTCTTTATTTCTTCTAAAAAAAAAGGAAAAAAGCTATAAATGTGCAGGACACTTATGTTTAGGTATATGTGTGCCATGGTGGTTTGCTACACCTATTGACTCATTCTCTAACTTCCCTTACCTACCCTCCCACCCACAACAGGCCCTGGTGTGTGGTGTTCCCTCCCTGTGTCCATGTGTTCTCAATGTTCAACTCCCACTTATGAGTGAGAACATGCGGTGTTTGGTTTTCTATTTCTGTGTTAGTTCACTGAGGATGATGGCTTCCAGCTTCATCTATGTCCCCTGCAAAGGACATGATCTCATTCCTTTTCATGGCTTCATAGTATTCCATGGTGTATATATACCACATTTTCTTTATCCAGTCTATCAATGATGGGCATTTGGATGGGTTCCATGTCTTTGCTATTATAAATATTACTGCAATAAACATTGTGTGTATGTGTCTTTAGGGTAGAATAATTTATATTCCTTTAGATATATACAAAATTTTTCTCCCATTATGTTGGTTGCCTGTTCACTCTGATGATAGTTTCTTTTGCTGTGCAGAAGCAGCTCTTTATTTTAATTAGATCCCATTTGTCAATTTTGGTTTTTGTTGCAATTGTTTTTGGAGTTTTTGTCATAAAGTCTTTGCCCATGCCTATGTCTTGAATGATGTTGCCTAGGTTTTCATTTAGGGTTTTTATGGTTTGGGGTTTTAACTTTAAGTCTTTAATCCATCTGGAATTAACTTTTATGTGAAGTGTAAGGAAGGAATTCAGTTTCAGTTTTCTGCATTTGACTAGTCAGTTTTCCCAGTACCATTTATTAAACAGGGAACCCTTTTCCCATTGCTTGTTTTTGTCAGGTTTGTCAAAAATCAGAAGGTTGTAGATGTGTGATGTTACTGCTGAGGTCTCTGTTCTGCTCCATTGGTCTATATATCTGTTTTGGTGCCAGTACACATGCTCTTTTGGTTACGGTAGCCTTGAAATGTAGTTTGAAGTCAGGTAGTGTGATGTCTACAGCCTTGTTTTCTCCGCTTAAGATTATCTTGGTCATAATGACTCTTCTTTGGTTCATATAAAATTTATAATAGTTTTTTTCTAAATCCGTGAAGAATGTCAATGGTAGTTTGGTAGTAGGCATTAAATCTATAAATTACTTCAGGCAGTATGGTCATTTTCACATATTGATTCTTTCTATCCATAAGCATGGACTTTTTTTTTTTTTTTCATTTGTGTTCTCTCTTAGTTCCTTGAGCAGTGGTTTGTAGTTTTCCTTGACAAGGTCCTTCACACCCTTGTTAGCTATATTCCTAGGGATTTTATTTTCTTTGTAGTGACTGTGAATGGAAGTTCATTAATGATTTGGATCTCTGCTTGCCTATTGTTGGTGCGAAGAAATGCTTGTGGTTTTTGTCCATTGATTTTGTATCCTGAGACTTTACTGAAGTTGTTTATCAGTTTAAGGAGTTTGGGGCCTGAGATAATGAGATTGTCTAAATATAAAATCATGTCATCTGCAAAGAAAGACAATTTGACTTCCTCTTTTCCTATTTGAATACCTTTATTTCTTTCTCTCGCCTGATTGTCCTGGCCAGAACTTCCAATACTATGCTGAACAGGAGTGGCGACAGAGGGTATCCTTGTCTTGCATTGGTTTTCAGAGGGAATGCTTCTAGGTTTTGCCCATTCAATATGATATCGGCTATAGGTTTGTCATAAATAGCTCTTATTATTTTGATGTATGTGCCATCAATACCTAGTTTATTGAGAGTTTTTAACATGAAGTAATGTTGAATTGTTTCAAAGGCATTTTCTGCATTTATTGAGATAATCATATGGTTTTCGTCTTTGGTTCTGTTTAAGTGATGGATTATGTTTATTAATTTGTATATGTTGAAGTAGCCTTGCATACCAGGGAAAAGGCAACTTGATTGTAGTGGGTGTTTTTTGATACGCTGCTGGATTCGGTTTGCCAGTATTTCATTGAGTATTTGTCCATGAATGTTCATCAGGGATATTGGCCTGAAGTTGTTCTTTATTGTGTCTCTTCCCAGTTTTGGTATCAGGATGATGATGGCTTCATAAAATAAGTTAGGGAGAAGTCCCTCCTTTTCAATTGTTTTAAGTAGTTTCAGAAGGAATGATACCAGCTCCTCTTTGTATTTCTGGTTGAATTCAGCTGTGAATCTGTCTGGTCCTGGGCTTTTTTTGATTGGTATTCTATTAGTTACTGCCTCAATTTCAGAGCTTGTTATTGGTCTACTCAGGGATTCAACTTCTTCCTGGTTTAGTTTTGGTAGAGTGTATGTGTCCAGGGATATATCATTTCTTCTAGATTTTCTAGTTTATTTGCATAGAGGTGTTTATATAGTATTCTCTGATGGTAGTTTGTATTTCTGTGGGATCAGTGGTGATGCCTTTTTTATCATTTTGATTCTTCTCATTCTTCTTCATTATTAGTCTAGCTATTAGTCTATTTTGTTATATAAAAAAGCACTTCCTGGATCGGTTGATTTTCTGGAGGCTTTATTGTGTCTCTATATCCTTCAATTCTTCTCTGATTTTTTTTTTTTTTTTTTTTTTTTTTGGTCTTCTAGCTTTGGATTAGTTTGCTCATGTCTCTTTAGGTCTTTTCATTGTAATGTTAAGGTGTCAATTTGAGATCTTTCTACCTTTCTGTTGTGGGCATTTAGTGCTATACATTTCCCTCTTAACATTCCTTTAGCTGTATCCCAGAGATTCTGGTATGTGTTCTCTTTGTTCTCATTGATTTCAAGAACTTCTTGATTTCTGCCTTAATTTCATTCTTTACCCAGGAGTCATTTAGGAGCGGGTTGTTCAATTTCCATGAAATGGTGTGGTTTTGAGTGAGTTTCTTAATCCTGAGTTCTAATTTGATTTCCCTGTAGTCTGAGAGACAGACTGTTTGTTATGGTTCCTTTGCATTTGGTTAGGAGTGTTTTAATTCCTATTATGTGGTCAACTTTAAAACAAGTGCCATGCGTTACTGAGAGGAATGTACATTCTGTTGATTTGGGGTAGAGAGTTCTGTAGACGTCTACTAGATCCACTTGATCCAGAGCTGAGTTCTAGTCCTGAATATCCTTCTTACTTTTCTGTCTCATTGATCTGTCTAATACTAACAGTTATTGTGTGTGAGTCTAAGTCTGCAAATCTCTACAAACTTGTTTTATGAATTTGTGTGCTGCTGCATTGGGTGCATATATATTTGAATAGTTAGCTCTTCTTGTTGAATTGTTCCCTTTACCATTATATAATGCCTTTGTCTTTTTTGGTCTTTGTTGTTTTAAAGTCTGTTTTGTTGGAGACTAAGATTGCAACCTCTGCTTTATTATTATTATTATTATTATTATTTTGCTTTCCATTTGCTTGGTAAATCTGCCTCCATCCCTTTATTTTGAGTCTGTGTATGTCTTTGCATGTAAGATAGGCCTCCTGAATACAACACACTGATGAGTCTTGACTCTTTATCCAATTTACTGGTCTGTGTCTCTTAGTTGGGGCATTTAGCCCATTTACATTAAAGGTTAGTATCATTATGTGTTAATTTGATCCTGTCATCATGATGCTATTTGGTTATTTTGCACAGTAGTTGCAGTTTCTTCGTAGTGTCATTGGTCTTTAAATTTTGATGTGGTTTTGCACTGGCTGGTGCTGGTTTTTCCTTTCCATTTTAGTGCTTCTTTCAGAAGCCCATGCAGGGCAGGCCCGGTGGTAATGAAACCCCTCAGCATTTTCTTGTCTAAAGAGAATTTTATCTCTCCTTCACTTATGAAGCTTAGTTTGGCTGGATATAAAACTCTGGGGTGAAAATTATTTTCTTTAGGAATGTTGAATATTAACCCTCAATCTCTCCTGGTTTTTAGGGTTTCTACTGAGAGGTCTGCTGTTAGTCTGATGGGCTTCCCCTTGTATGTGACCTGGCCTTTCTCTCTGGCTGCACTTAACAGTTTTTCCTTCATTTTGACCTTGGAGAATCTGAGGATTCTGTGTCTTGGGGTTAATCTCCCCATGGAGTATCTTAATGGTGTTCTCTGTATTTTCTGAATTTGCATGTTGGCCTGTCTTGCTAGATTGGGGAAGTTCTCCTGGATAATATCCTGAATTGTGTTTTCCAGCTTGTTTTCATTCTCTCCATCTCCTTGCGGTATCCCAATTAATCAGAGGTTTGGTCTTTTTATGAAGTCCCATATTTCTTGGAGGCTTTCTTTATTCCTTTTCTTTCCTTTTTCTGTATTCCTGTCTGCATGTCTTATTTTAGTAAGGTGATCTTCAAACTCCAATATCCTTTCTTCCGCTTGTTGATTCGGCTGTTGATACTTGTGTATGCTTCATGAAATTCTCTTGCTGTGATTTTCAGCCCCATCAGGTCGTTTATGTTCCTCTCTAAACTGGTTATTATAGTTAGCAATTCCTCTAACCTTTTATCAAGGTTTTCAACTTCTTGGCATTGGGTTAGAACATGCTCTTTAGCTCATCATAGTTTTTTGTTACTCATCTTCTAAAGCCTTCTTCTGTCACTTCATCCATCTGATTCTCCATCCAGTTCTGTGTCCTTGATGGAGAGACATTGCAATCATTTGGAGGAGAAGAGGCACTGTGGCTTTTTGGGTTTTCAGCATTTTTTCACTGATTCTTTCTCATCTTTGTGAGTTTGTCTAGTTTTGGTCTTTGAGGCTACAGACCCTTGGAAGGCATTTTCGTGGGTGGCTTTTTGTTGTTATTGCTGATGCTGTCATTGTCACTTTCTGCTTGTTTGCTTTTCTTTCAATAGTGAGGTCCTTCTTCTGTAGGGCTGCTGTAGTATGTTGGGGCTTCATTTCAGACCCTATTTATCTGATTCACTCCTGTGCCTGCAGATGTCACTTAAGGAGGCTGGAGAACTGGAAAGATGGGTGCCTGTTCCTTCTTCTGAGACCTCTGACTTTGAGGGGCACCAACCTGATGCCAGGAGGATCTCTCCTATATAGGGTATCTGACAAACCCTGTTGGAGGGTCTTACCCAGCTGGGTGGCATGGTGGGCACGACCTGTTTAACAAAGTAATTTTTCCCTTGGTGGAGAGGGTATGTTTCACTTGGGGAAAACCAGCTCCTCTGGGCTACTTGGATCCCTCAAAACCACCAGAAGGAGAGGATAAGTCTGCTGGTCCAGAGAGACTGTGACCACCCCTCCCACTAGTGGCTCAGGCCCAGGGAGATCCAAATTCTGTCCCCTGAGCCTCTGGCTGGAGTTATTGGAGATACTGTAGGGAAGCCCTACCCACTGAGGAAGGATTGGTCAGGGTGAGGGCTGAAGAGGTACTCTGGCCACCCACTGCCACAGCCAGTGTGTTGGGCTGTGGGGGACAAGTCTTGGTCCCAAGCTCTCCAGCTTCCCTGGCTCCAGCAGAGGAAAAGCTCAGCCAGGAGCTACAGAAAAGGGTGCCACCTTTCCCCCTGCCCAGGGAGATTTGCATGTTAGGCAATGGGAGTCCCAGTGCTGGCTGCTGCTCCTCCCCCAAGGAGCTGGTATGGCTTAGACAGCAGGTAGCTACAGCCAGTGCTGTTCACCCCTACCCCAAGGAATTTGGTAGGTTTAAGTAGATACCAGCTGAGACGCTGTAAGAATCTCTGCGTTCTGGGGTTGGGACTATAGGTCCCAGTGTGTGGGTCCGCAAGTGGGATCTTCCGATCTGTGGGTTGCACAGTTCCATGGAAAAAGCACAGTTTCCCCAGCTGGGTAGCACTCTCACTCACCACCTCCTTTGACTGGGGTAGGAGTTCCCCTTCCCAGTGTGGTGCTCAGGTGGGCTGCTGCTGCACTGCACTGCTCTTCCTTCTCTCCATGGCTTATGCCAGCCATCTAGTCAATTTTGATGAGAGAACCTGGATGCCCTGGTTGCTGGTGAACGATTCACACACTTACGGTTTTTTTCTATGAAAGCCTTCAATTATTCTTGCTTTTAGTCAGCCATCTTAGATGCATACTTATTTAATGTGATTATTTATGCACCAATGGACAACTCATTAAGAGAAAGAGCATGTATATTTTGATGTAAAAAGACTAAAAGTAGACATACATGAAAAGTACTGAAAAGGTAAGTCAGTGGGAAAGCAAAGGTGACCTCACTGGGACTTTGTGAAATCAGGAGATAAATAAAACCATATGTTTCTAAGAAACAGAGAGTAAAAATGCATTTTAAGGCAAAAAGAAAGAGAATAGGATAAAATATTAGGAAAAGGATGTCACAAAAACCGCTTGACTTTCACCAAAATTTTGTCCTGTTCTCCAGAGGAATCAACTTTCCATAAACCCCTAGACCTGTAAGATGAAGATGTTTACACTGATTGAAGCTCTACTGAGACTGATTTAGTAATTCATGATGTTCTACTTTAAGAATAAAACATTATAGAATCTCTATTTCTGTTGGGATTGCTTGCATAGAGAAACATTAGATATTTATTTTCTATACATATTCATGTAATATGTTATAATTAATATAATCAATAACTATCAAAGCAGAATATATATTAAAATCACATTTACTGTGAAATATGTGTATTTCAGACACTCACTATAAAACCTGGGTATAAGTGTGCCTGTGTACGTATTCATTAGTTTATATGTGCATGCATAGGTAAGGAAATATATCCAATAATAAAAATGTTTTTTTTCTGGGCAGGAAAATTGTGAATGACTTTTTATCCTTTTCTTTTTCAATGTAAGGGGCAGAGAACTTCTGAATTTACTACAATGAATTTATTTTTACTATTAAAATCAGGGAAAGGAGCTATAAAATTAACATACAATAAAAGCTTTAGTTTTACAGACAAGATATTTGTTCTCATATAGTCAGTTCTGTAGGACATAACACAATTTAGAGTTAACTGATGTTTTCTAATCTCATGTTTGATTAGGAGAATATGTATGTAGTGGAAAATATTAGTGGTGAATTATGTAATTTGCTTGTTTACACCTAGGTGTTTTAATTAGTGATGAATGGGAGGAGATTTTATATTATTATCTGACAAAAGTATTTCCAGGATATGAGAGAAGGTATGTAAGTTAAGAAAAATACCAATAAGACAACACTTAGAAACTGTCTAACACAAATAGAGTCCTCTTCCTCTTCACTGTGTAAATCATAGGAATGTGGAAACTAGATATGACTTGCGAGATGGACAGTGAGGAAAAGGGAGGATGTGTTGGAACACTAAGATTTTCCTTTCCTTTTCATCTTTCCCTCTAAATATTAATGTATCTAAGGAGCAACTCCCAAAGAAAGAACAGCTAAGGTCAGATTTTTATCAGTAAGATGGTAGAGGCCAGAGTGTCCAAGATGAATAAGATTTTATCATACAAAAGAACTTTTCTCCCTGTAGCAATATGAAAATTTCTTTTCTAGTTCTTTGGTGACATGAAAATTCTAACTATATTGCTTAAAGAATGGAACAAAAAAGACTAAATTTTAATTATACTGTTTTATTTTCCTTGCAGCTGTCTCTCATTAGTTAGGAGCAGTGGAGAAAGTTATTTGCGATCTTCGACCCTCCTACCAATATAGTCCTGCCCAAACTGTTAATTACAGTCTATCATAGGCCACAGAGTGGTGAAAAAGACACTTTTTTTTCTCTTGCAGAGGCCTATAAGTAACTTTTCAATTTCTGTGTCTGAAGCTACCAAAAAGTTCAAGATAAAGGTTATCTTTAATACAGTAACACACCACTAAGAATTGTGATATTTCCTAAATCAATCTCATCATCAGAGGTTGATTTTTTGGGCAGAAACATTTTCACATGTTCTTGGGCATCAAAAGCATGCTCCTGTTTGAAATTTCCGTGACAATGACAATTGTAAGAGCGGGTAAAATTTAACAGACATTGTTTAATGAAGTTAATGTATTAACACATTCAAGTCTCATAGTAGAAGTATAAAGTAGGTACTACTATTTACCCTCTTTAATATCTGAGGACCCTCTTTAATGTCTGAGGAAACAGACACAAAGGAAAAAATATTTCCTCAGGGTTGCACAGGTAGGAAATACTAGCTCAAGGAATTGCACTCAAGTTTTCTAGCTTAGAGTTCATCCTCTTAACCAATATGCTGTACTGCCTCATTGCCTGTGGGGAACTTTAAGGAACTATAAAACATTCATGGGAATAGGGCCATAGTAAAAAGAGTATAAACAGGTAGAAATAGCATTTACTACACTACTGAACAGCCCATGGGGATCAATAATTTCTTATTGACTGCCTCTTGTCTCATTTAGTTCTAAAAGGAATGTGACTTTCCACAGAGAATGTTGTGATTTATCGGATTCCCATCACACACACCCATTGCAATGAGAAAAGGCGAATGACTTAGCCCCCAACTGTTTAGCTCTAAGTGCCTGAAGATTTTACCTTCCACTGTATCTCCGGCCAATGTAGCACTAATTAGATTCTGGAGTCTTGAGTGAAACATGAAGAAAAGAGACCTAAGTAGATGCTTTTGGCCACATTCCCCCCAATGTTCTGGGACCAATGGGAGGCATAAAAGACCTGTTAAACAATTAAGGATACTTAGAATATTCTAAGCTAACAAAACCTTATACACCTTTCACATAGAACATGCCTCATAAATTTGCAGAACCAAATGCAAAATGAAATTTTAAGTCCCATCTTTCAAAAAGTACACAGAATTTCAAGATAGTGAAAGCACAGCATCAAAGTAAACATAGGGCCCTTCTGAAAATGGGGCTTTGTACAGGTTGAACCTCCATGAAATTCATCTGCCTCCCCTCAACGTCTCAATGGTAGCTTTCACGATTGTGGAGTGGCAGACCAGCCTTGCTCACTCAACTCTAATGAACTTTCCTCAGATCCTGTTTGTTCCTACAGTCTAATAACACAAGATTCAGCCTTCTCCCTGTGAAACTGTTATTTCTAAAACTGAGATCACAGAAATGTTCTTCATCCCATCCCATTCTGCATATCAAGTCAGACTTTGATTGTTCCTATTGGGAGTATATGGATGAAATGGGCTGGCAGCCCATTCCTCTCCCTCCTCTCAGGCCCAACCTGTACAGGAGATGCTGAAAGAGAGGATAATCCAACCCTTAGCTGACCCACCTTCTTATCTCTCTTTTGGCTTCATAAAAATGTGTTTTCCAAATATTGTATAGAAAAATTGTGCTCATGATTCCTTCCTTCACAAAAGACTGAAGGATTAAGATAGCTCTATCTGTAATATTTCATTCTTCCACCTTGTCAGAAACTATAAAGAAACTCTGTAAAGGTCAGTTCTAGGAAACGCATTTTAAAAAGGAGAATATTGTATAATCTTTTAACATATCTTCATTTAATCTCTCCCATTTTGCTGTAGAAAACAGCTTTCCTAAGTTTTCTTTCTTGGGACTGTCTATTTCTTAGTCACCTTTTAAATTCTTTTTTCTATTTCTTTTTGACAGCACTTCTGTAGAAAGTTTATCTTTTATTAGCTTTTAGGCCTCCAGTCATCATGCACTGTCAGAATCCTTTGGGGCATGTTGAACTTTTATTCCAGTGTTGTCTCTAGCTCCTGAAGCCTTATCACTATCATTTATTTGAAAGGCTGTCCCAGTTTAATATCTGAAGGTTAGTCTCTGATAGAACCTTTTAATCACATCAGCAGAGAACTCAACCGGCAGTGTTACTATTCAAGTCTCAAAATTATGGGTTTAATTAGCATGGTTAGATATACAGCAGAGAAACTTTGACCATTAAAGAATATTTGTTAATAGTTATTTAAATTTAAATTCTTGCCTCTTTTGTAGTAATCTACCTGAATATGCCATAATTAAATAACTGCTGCCCAAACAACAACTTTTAAAAATCCACCTTTGATTATTTGTACAAATATATGTATAAAGAATATAAATATACGTGTGTACATTTTTATAGTAATTTTTCCACAACTTCACACCTGATTTCTACTGAGGAGCTTAGCATCAGAAGCATGTTGTATATTTTCCTTAGTAAATGGGTGTCATTTACATAAGAAAATGCATTGAAAAATCCCACTAAGATTTCTCTCTCAGAAATATTATTGTGTGCTTCATGCAGAATTTAAAAGTTATTTAAATTAAATAATTAAATTAATAACATAAATTAAACATTTATGTTATTACCCTGAGGGCAGTGTTACTTTTTGAGGCTTATTAGCAGGGGAACACACAAACCTGGAAAGATATAAAAAACATTTATTTTCGTTGTTGGCCTCCAATTAATTGCTGTAAAATAAACTTAGTGCTTTTGCAAGCTTGAACTCTCATGGAAGAATAAGCAATCCAAACTCCAATCTCTTGATGTGGTCACATATCTATTGCCAAGATTCCTTTTAAAGTTCCCCAAATAAACATGTATGCCAATTAGGCAGTATAAATAAGGGAGGAACTTGTGTCCTCGTGCCATTTTCTCATTAATTCTAGGAAATGACCCCGAGACTTCCCCCCATTTTTATCCAAAAGTTTAAATGGCATCTGGTTCCAAATGCCTCCGGTAAAAGTGCCAGGTTTACTTTCATCTTGGACTCTATACTCTTTGAATGAAGACGAGACCAAACAGTGCCCTTTGATGTGGAAGATGTCTTTCTTCATAATGTCATCCATTAGATAAAGGTTTCAGGAAAGGTCAACTTTGCCCCAGTGAAAAAGAAAATGCTGGCAATTCATGTAAAGCCACTTCTTTCTTCTTAGAAGTTCACTTATTTCAAAATTTGTTGCAATAATCTTCTCAAGAAATAGATATGAAATGCCAAGTAATAGTATAGAGATTATATTCACAATCAAATGGTATGAATTAAAATGTATTTCATTTAAGTTTTGAAGCATGAAGAAGGAGAGCATTAAACAGGGTAGCAATAAATGCCTCCCACCCATCCAGTCTGTATTAGTCCAAATTCAGGCCAGAAATAGCACACTGAAAATATTAATTAAATATGTAATGAAACAACTATTTACCAAGGTGTGACCAAAAATAAGAGAACCAGTAAGATACTGTGAAGTATAGAGTAACTAAGAACAGTGAGAAATCATGAGTTCCTCTAGGTTCATAAGGGTAAGAAGATGGAATAGTGTACCCAGAGCTAATCAAAAGCTACAGTCAAAAGAAAGAGGTCTCATAATAAGAGCTCCAAAGGCAAGGAAAGAAACACAGTCACTGTCAAACTATAACCAGTGGATAGGTGGGGGATAACAAGAACCCAGATGTTATTCCCTCTCTTTCCAAGATCTCCTAATTGCACCTTCCCTCAACTAGACTAAAGGAGAAGCAAAAGAATGAAAGTAGCATTAGAGATTAGTACTTATGGCCTCAAAAGAAGGCACAGAAGGATAGAAAATTGATCTGTAAGAAAATGGAGCAAAACCAGAATATACACCACACACACACACACACACACACACACACACACACACGCAATAATTTACCTTCTTTGAAACTGGACCTTATATCTCAATACACATACTTTTTTCCCCCACATCCTTGACACTTTTCAAATAGAAGTCTAGAAACCAAGGTCTGCCAATATAAGAATAGTTTGGATAAAAAATAATTTGATGGAAACAGACATTAAAAGTTTAAGCTGTTATCTCCACTTAAATAAAATCATTATGTTAATAATTACATTATTTTTTCCCTTCACATTGCTGCTATTGAAATGTCCTTTGATAATTACAGACATTGCCTTCATTTTAGCCCTCTGGCACATTAATTATGTATTCTTATTTCTTAGAAATATTGACTGAAGTTGGCTCCATACTAAAGACTCAGCCTAGGACTTTTACTTGTATTCACTTCGTAATTCCTTGTTATGACACTCATAAAAATGAGCAATTCAACTAATATTTTGTCTTTGTATCTTTGAGTGTTACAGTAATATAAAATAAGAAACAACTGCACAGATCCCTATGCAGAACAATCCTACATTGTACAGATCTAAACATAAAAAGCAAAACACACTATAATTCATCTCAGATATTTCAAAAAGATCATTTCACCTTTATTTACTTTCAATAAGTGTATTGCTGTCTACAGGGCATATAATTGTTTTGTTGGAAACAGGAATGCAATGCATAATTTCTGTTCTTAAGTCAATTAAAATTATAATAGAATCCAGACAATTGAGTAATCAATATAACACAAAATAATAAACCGCAAAATAGGAACAAAACTCACATTTTAGAGTTCTTACATATCTCACCAGGTCTCTAAGTGATGCTTATTTAGCATGCATTCCTTTGGAAAAAAAAAAAAAAGTCCTATCAATATGCTCTATGGCCTTAGTACGGAACAGTCTCCAGGTACCAAAGAAGTAAAATCAAATTGTCAAACCTACTGATAATGCATTGATAAATCAGCTCAGGCTTACAAGGCAAGATACAGAGGAAGAAAGACAATGAGAAGTGCAGCTATCCAGAATCCTCTTTCCCTAGGAGTGATCAAACATTAGTACTACTGTTCAAATGTCAATTTGAGATTGATCTGTAGTGATTTTCATCATGATCGTTATCTCATATAGAATATGTCTGCTATGTGAAACAACAAAAACATTAACCTCTTTTATTTGTACCTCAAATCCTGATTAATTCAGAAGAGCTTAAAAATATAGTTTAAAAAAATTTCCAGGATGTAGTACATTACAATCACTAATTTTATGTTTTTATTTATTATATAGTGAAATTGATTCTTTTTTGACACAATGCCAAAATCAGGACACCAAATGGCTTTATATACCCCTAAAATGACCTATATTAGCCACTTATGGTCACAATCTTCCCTTCTTCCTTTACCCACTGGTATGTTCCCCATCAATATAATTTTATATATTCTAGAGGGTCATATAAATCAAATTAAATCAATTCACACATGGTATAGACATTTGAGACCCACTTTTTTCAGTTAGCATAATGCTTTGAGATTCATTCAAGTTGTTTCATGTATCAGTAGTTTATTGGAGGGTGTTTTGAATTATTGTTGTCGTTGTTTTTAATTGCTGAGTTGTGTTCTTTTGTATAGATGTACCACATTTTGTTTATTCATTCACCCTCAGAGAGACATTTTGATTGTTTCCCATTCGGTGCAATTATGGATGGAGCTGCTACATACTTTTAGAGACAGTTTTTGGGTAAACATAAGTTTTTATTCTTCCAGAGTAAATAGCTAGAAGTGGTATTGCTGGGTCATATACTAAATTATGCTTAAGTTACTGCCAAACATTTTTCCAGAGTGACTGTACCATTTTGCATTCTCACCATGAACACAGGATAAATCTGTTTGCTCAGCATCATCTCTAGTATTTGGTACAGCTAGAATGTTTATATTTTATTCATTCTAATAGATTTGGTTTTAATTTACATTTCCTAATGAATAATTATGTTGTATAGAAATGTTATGTCTTCTTTAAATGGTTGGTTTACTTTTTCCATTAAATAATTTATGCTGGTGATTTCTTTTC
Source organism: Ateles fusciceps (assembly GCA_036589455.1). Lineage (NCBI taxonomy): Eukaryota > Metazoa > Chordata > Mammalia > Primates > Atelidae > Ateles > Ateles fusciceps. The sequence goes on from JAZHEH010000647.1 coordinate 1,073,169, forward strand.
AGAAAGACTTTACAATTAAATTTCCATAATTATAGAATTTCTCTTTTATTCTGGTGAGTTTTGACTGATTATGCTTTAGAAGGAATGAGTCTAGTTCATCTAAATTGCTAATGTATGTGCCTAGAGTTATACATATTCAGTTACTGTCCTTTAAATATCTTTAAGATTATTGTGTGTCCCTTCTTGTTTTGCTAATTCATTGGCAATTTGTGTCTCTTTTTTTTATTAGACTCCCTAGAGGTTTATCAATTATATCGATCTTTTTAAACAATTAGCTTTTGATTTCATTTTTTTCCTAATGTACATCTATTTTAAATTTGATTGATTTCTTCTCTTATTATTTCTTCTACTAAATCTGATTTATTTTGCTTTTCTTTTTATCCTTTAATCTAAGTAGAATTTTGGAATCTTATCTTGTAATCTTTTTTTCTAATGGAAGTATTTAATACTACACATTTCCCTCTAAGCATTGCTTTAGCTGCATCCCACAAATTTTAAAATGTTGCACTTTCATTTTTCTTTAGTCCAAAATAATTTCTTATTTTCCTTGAGATTTCCTTTTTAACCCTATGGGTTATATACATGTATTGATTAATTTCCAAATCATTGACATTTTTCTGTTTTAATTCTGTTATTGTCTTCTAGTTTAATTCCATTATGCTAAGAAAACATACCTTTTTGCTTTCTTTTTTTCTAAAATTATCATTTGTTTTAAGATACAGAATATGGTCTATACTTTTTACATTTTTAAAGTTCTAATTACATAATGTTTGTTAAAACTTTTTACTTACAAATACAAGGCAAATATCAAATGTTTTTCCTTTTTTATTTCTAGTGAGTGAGGATCTACATGTAAGAAGTAAGAAACTTATGGAGGTTGGTTCTATTTTTAAGATGAACAAGATAGAAATCAGAAGTAGAACTTAAATGCAATTAATCTAGATGTTATAGTAATCTTTTCTTTGCTGAATATATTTGATTTGAATTTGTTTTTATTTGCAATATGCATTATACAATAAAATAGAAAATGCAAATTAAATGTGAAGAAAAATACTTCTTCCATAAGCAAACTTAAAGGAACAAATTCAGCCTTAGAAACTTAGGTGAACAGATATATTGCCAATCATTAAGATAAAAGTTGAACAATTCATATTTGGACACATCCTTAAACAAATAAATTTTTTAATTTGTTGAATTCATTTAACAAATTATGGAAGGAAAGTTAAGTGAATTTTTACGATGTAAGCATTCATTTTTTTTACATTTTATCAGAATGGTCTTCAGATTTCTAAACATAAAACATTATCAATTAAGCTAACTACCATTCATTCAGGATTTGTTCAGATTTATTTTGGTAACTATATAAATTGCCTTTTTGCACTATTCCTCTCACCTGCCAAAAAGAAGTAAAGCCTTACTAAATCTGCATCTTTGATGTAGTAGAAAGAAAATACCATACAATTATCCTAAGAGTTTCTATTGATGTCATTGTGAAAATGTCTTAGATTTCTAGCAAATGATATTCTCCTAGAACCACAGTGTGTATAATGTTGGACAATTTAATATCTGTTAAGAAGTTAATTGATATACAATTTTAGTTCTGCTCATAGATCTTTTGAAAAGTGTGAACCAACTGTATTTCTTCTTGTATCAAAATTCGAGATGCTTAAGTAAATTCGTTGATTGTAAATAAAAAATATATATAATTTAGCAAAGCAGTGTTTCATTTTGAATTGCCTTATAATATAGGATGGAATAAAATTGTTTAATATATATTGAAGAAAATATATTAAGCATTTTTAGGTTTTTAATAGTTGTCAGTTATAGCCAATCCAAAAGTTGGTGCTTTAAACTTGACTTAAAAACAATAAAAACAGGTAAAGAGTTTTCAGTATGAATAACATATTCTGGGATTGGTGGATGAGCAGGAGATCATAGAAGATCTTAGGATGGGTGAGAAAAGAAGAGACATAAGGAAGCCATGGTTAACTTTCAACTTTCTGCCTGTTTTTACTTTTAACGAACAGGAAGTGTTCAACATTTATAGTTTGATAGTTTCAAAGAAGTAATCAGAGTGAAAAGTTCAAAGGAGATTTTATTCCTGACATTGTGGTTATTGAAATGAGCTTGGTGTCCATAATTTACATATAAATGAATTTCAATACCAAGTCTGTTAGTTTTTTTGTGATCTTGGATAAATCTGAGCCTTAGATTATTTAGCCAAAAGTGAGTAGAGTCATATCTATTTCATATGGTCATTAAGTTGGTTTAAAAAGTGGTTGAAAGCAACACCACAGAGTTTAGAACGGAGAAAATAATTTTTAAAAAAGCATTAGATTAATTCATAGCACTTGTGTTTTGCTTGATGGCTCTAATGAGTGCTACGATAATTTGGATTCAGGCTCACAACTGGCTCATCCTAAAAGAGGCTAGCAATGTTAAAAAGGAAAGGAAATGATTTCAAGAGCTTCATTAAGCACAGAGATAAAGAAGCCAGTAAACATTAATCTGACTTGCTAGAGAGTTCCAAATTGAATCTGGCACCTTCCACTTCTTAGCTTAACATAGTAACACAAAGAAAATGGGTATGAAGTCCTTATTTTTTTTTCTATTACAACACATATACTGAATATTTACATGCATGAATGAAAGAGTCCCGTGAATGTACCAGATTGCAAAATGTTCAAGATGTAAAAAGGGCTATAGGTTATGTGCAGTCTCTTATCTTCCATCTCTTCCTCTTCCATTAAAGAAAGCTTAATAGACATGTGCATGAGAGAAAGTGGGGTTATTATATGGGCCACATTCATAATACTCTAAGTTTTAAAAAAGTATGGACATCACTGGTTTATACAGTTCAATAAGTTAATTATTTTCCTTGCCAAATCCACAATAAAATGTAGTGCCACAGTTAAATGCCACTACTAAAAGGATAGAAGGTATGGTAAAGGTGTTATATAAGTTTAAAATCTTAAGCTTTTGCATTATTCATTTTATCATTATTGTTTATTGTAGTTTTATAGATAATAGTCTTTTTACGGTTTATGGAATTATAACTGATTTTATTACATCTCATTTACCTGAAGCCATTCAGACCGATGACCTATACTACATAGTGAAAAGAGTGGCATCTAGTGACAACTCCTTTAAATTATAGAATCAATCAGATGCTGCGTTTGTCATATTAGTTGCATTAGTCACTCTGTTTGTATTGTACTTTTAATATTTGCAGTTGGCTTTTTTAATCTGCCACTTCAGATCAAGTTCTAATTCTGGAACAAATTAAATAGGAAAGCAGACCTCCATTTCGGTGCAGTTTATTTATGAACAACGTGGATCCTGCCACCCCTGACTGTGAGCTCTCAGTGGATTTAGATAATAGTGCTTCACACAGCGACTATCTCATAACTGAAGACACAGCCAGTAGAGGTCAAGGAGAACAGCTTCACTGGATCTCTTTCACCCCTATCATCAACACCATTACAGTGTGCTGAATCAGTTTCAGTTTTGTCCTCTCTTAAAAGTTACTGACACAGCAAAGAAATTGACATTTTGACAAGCTTAGCTGACCAGAGTTACCAAACAGAGAAAAAGATACTATTAACATCACTTTTATAGAATGAGAAAATCATAGAATGAATTTTAAATTGTCGTCCAGGAGGATTCTGTCAATCAGTTGTTTAACCAATACCATATGTGAACATGAGGGGCTCCTTTTCAATTGAATCAGTGCTCATATATTCAATATTCACTCAACAAATATTTACTGAAGCTCACTGTGTGTCGGACACTGTGCGGGATATTATTTCCCTCAGCTGTCCTTGAAGTGAGGATAATTTATCAAGTCAAAGGGTATCCAGGCCATTAGGGAAAAAGAAAAATTCTAGTTTGAATACAAGAAATGAAAACATGTACTTGATAACTTTAAGCTACACTTTCAATCAATTGCCAGCTTCAGTGCAACAGACATATTCACACCATGCTACTTCCTTTAGCATTTTAACATTTTGCTACATTCTTTTTCCATATATGTGTGTTCCAGAAGATGTTTTTAATGACTTCTCTGCTTTTCAAGGGAAAGTGATAGCCATGTACCCTTCAGATGTTTTGCTTCAGGGAAATGATGGCTGCCAACTGCTATTCTTGGAGGTTGCTTCCACTCAAACCCTGTATATTGTAGGTAGGGAGCTGGACTGAGCATAGTTCTTACCACAGCAATTTTCAGCAAATTGTTCTGCTAAATAGAAATATATTACTTGAAGGCTGGAAAAGTGATGATAAACCTGACCCTTCAGTTCTGCTTTTAAAGGTCATTTTGGTTAAATGTAGGCAAATTGTGGTACAAAGTACCTTTTACTTGCGGTTTCTCACTTATATCTCCCCTCATACTTCATTATGCTAATGTAATGACTTATTTGACAGAGTAGTTTCATCCATAATCTCGGAAATATATAATGGATTTAATTTTCAAGGTTACATTTTCAGAAAACTATTAATGTCCCTTTCAAAGTCATTGAGACTGAATTATGTTTCAGCAAAATATTAAGTACATTAAAGGTCCCTTTTAGATTCAAGTAAAGCCAATAGGCAATCCAGTTGCGATTATTTAACAGCTTTGAGCTCTGAATTGTTAAACTTACTATGAATTATCCATGCTAACCATTATCCTCAAAAATTAATCCTCTCTGTCACATTCAAACTTCGTCAGACTGTCACCAAAATAACTGACTTTTTTAATGGTCATAGCTTTTCATTTTTCAATGTTCATTAGATAATGATTCTCAAATATTGAAAAAATATTTTTACCTGAATTAAATAAGATTGTCTCCTGTTTAAAAAGTGGCTTTTCATTTTCAACAGAACACAGGTGTCTATATGTACCCTGTCCTCCATCAGCATGAACCTAATCAGAACCACTAAAATTTATGTACATAATATTGAAAAAATCACCAGCACCAGATTATAGTAATAATAAGTGGGCCTTATAATCAAGTCCTAAAAACTTTTCAGTCTCAGTGATTCTCATCAATAATCTGGTCAAAAACTCAAAATAGACACACATCAACCTGGGGATATTATCTGCTAGTGGCACTGAGAAGACAATCTCAGCAATTCTTAGCCATCAAAGAGCCTACTAGAATCATCAGTGGGCCCAGATTCCTCCCAACCCAGATACTTGAGTTACTATTACTACACTTATCCTGCTGCTCATCCTAGGAAATTAAATACTTGAAATATGTTCAAATATGTAGTTGGTATGGGTGGGAGTAAATAATACCAGATGTACATGTATGTCTGTTAGGACTATTTAAGCTCTTGTGGAATTCTTGATACCTTACAAATTTTAGACTCTTTTCATTTAGTACTTTATCCTCTAAAAGGAAAATCTAGGCAGTACTAAATGAGAACATATAGGAGGGTGTATAATAATGCCAAGAGGATAGGGAAATATATATTGAAATCTCCAAAAGAAATAGCAGGAAATTTTTGTAGGTATGAGAGAAAGTTTTTGGAGAACAGAGTAATTTTCAAAATAAACGGGTATGCAACATTTTCCAAGAGTAGGACTACTGATAAGAAAAGCACACAGCGAAGCACAGAATCTGAAGCATGTTTGAAGACTGCCATCCTGAAGCACATACGGGCACTGGTAAATGTAGAAGGATTAAAATAAAGGTTAAAAGAATGATGAAGGTGATGATATTCCTTATAAATGATATTCTAAGAAAATGATTTTCCTTGTTTCAGTAAGAACTATATCTCTACTCATTCAAAACTTGAGAGATGGGTTAAAAGTCTTCATGAGAGGTAAAGGTTGTGACATAACTTTTGGTGAGGTTGTGTATCATTTATGATCTGTCCTTCTAATTCAAAGAGATATTTCTATCCCTTCAAAACTGGATAAGCTATGATAAATGTTATCTGCTAATTTGATAAGTCCCAGAATTACTAGAATGGCTGGTCCACCATCCTTGGGATGTTGGGCTCTCACACATTTCCAAGATGACTCATAACCTTACTTTCATTTTAGCAAGTGGAAAAGGGAAAACAGACAGCGAAATACCATCCTCTCTATTATGGGAAGGAATGGGAAGCTGTAAACATCACTTCCACTCACATCTCATTGGCCACAGCTTAGTTACCTCATCACTCTTAGATATAATAGAATCAGAAAAATCTGATATTTATTGTGGATATCTGTGTACATGACTAAAATCTTATGCTCCTGCAAATAAAAAGAGACTTTAAAATGAAAACAAAACAGATAGGTTATGCAATTAGAACATGTGGCACAGACAGCTACAACAAAGAAGAAGTAAAAATAAGATGTTAGGCCAGTCTAGGAAAGCAAAGAAGGGAAGCATTCAGAATATTATCTATAAATGTAGCAAGCAGGGCAATGGAATTGCTAATCATAGTTTTTGATGGGAAAACAACGAAAACTAACTCTGGTTATCTAGGTAGAAAAGGATTTACCAGAAGGTGTTGCATAATTTACAGAACCAACAAAATGGCTGGAAAAAAATGGCCAGGAGTTTAAAGAAGGTAGACAGTTTAGTATTCATCAGATCATTACTCAGGACCAGTGTCGTTATAAAGTCACTACCACAAATACCTTCACTACCAAATATAGGTTGCTAGGTTACCAGACTCTCACCTCTATTGCCACAGCTGGATCAAAAACTCCTTACCACACCTTTTTTTTCATTATTCCTCCCAGTAGGCACATACAGTCAGTTGAGCATCAAGATACACTGAACATCTGATTGTGTTTACTGACCAGGTAAGGAAAGTCATCGGCCCCCTTTCAGCTTCTTCAGTGTGTTTGCATGTAATTCACCATGTGCATCATACATACACACAAACACTCACATTTTCTGAAAAGCCAGAAAGTGGGAATTTTCCTTCTTTCAGTTTCAATTATTTAATGAAAGAGAAATTACAATACCTGCTGCTCTATGTCAGCAAAAGTTTCTTTAAAATTCAGTAGTATTATTTGTTAATATTATTTTTAAATGTCTACAGAATTACAATAAATACATGATTATTCTTCCCCTAATAAGCAATATTGTAAAGAAAATCAAATTTAATAGTCCACAAACCTCTTAAATGAATCCCAAATAACATTCCTCAATACCAACATGTAAGATGAGGATTTTAAATATATTAAAAACTTTCCTAAAGATTTTCTATTTTTTTCTAAATAATTTCATACAATTAGGTGAAGCAAAACATGAAAAGACATAAACACAAAAATATAAATAACAAACTCATCTAAATATTAATTTTAAACCATTTCAGGCACATCATGAAACAAACACAGAAATAATGACTTAGGCAAATGCTTCCTTCTGGAATTATTCTGCCAAGTCCCCTACAGGGAATGATGACTTATGCTAGAATAAAGGAAAAAATCAGTGAAGTAGAAAAATGGAGTTGAACCATTCGGCCGGCTGACAGCATTATGATTAAATTTGACATGCAGTAATCTAGAAATCAAAACTGCAAACTAGTTAGCACCAAAACAAATTTTATAACTTTACAAAGATCAACCTTGAAGACAAATAAAGTGAAGTTTTGATAAATCGACCATATACACTGAAAAGAATAAAAGACGTTTCGACTTAAAAGAAAAAAGTGGTTTCTTTCAATAAGAGTTAAGATGTAGGTCAAAAGTATAACATGACCCACATGTGTATTAATATGCTTGTGTGTATTTGCTGCAGATTTTGGCTTAACTAGGAAAATGGAGAAGAAAAATAAAACAAAAATTAGTTTTATGAAATAAAAAGAAACACAAGACATAAAAGAATAAAAGCTTATTTTATGTTCAGAAAAAAAAGTTAAAGTTGTAAAACTTAATAAAAAACAATTAACATATATAAAACTTATCACCATGTGAAGTTAAATCCATTTTCCTTAAGAACAAGAGATCAAGGAAGAAGGAAATTAAACCATTCTAAGTTGGAGTGGGAAATTAAGTTACTGAAGTTGGCAAATGAGAGTAGGTAATGGATTGGTACTTTCAATACCTTTGGGAAAAGGATATTAAAACCATATCATTGATCCAGTTTTGTTCTTGTGGTATCTAAGATTCCTCAAAAGAATGTCTAATGAGGTAGAAGCAGGCGTGCCAAAATGTTTTATGCCATATATAAACAAATTAACACTTGCTATTTTTTCTAAAACATTAGGCTGTTTAACTATTAAGTGGGAGAAAATAATCAAAAAGAATAAGAAAGAATTGTTTTTGAATCAGAAGTTAAAATTATAAATATTTTCATTTAACTTCAGCAACCTTATTGCACAGAATCTAAAATAGTAAAAATCCAGTAATCATCTTCCTGATTTTGTTGTAAAAATTAAAGTATCTGAAGCGCTGGTCTTGGCAGATAAAAAATGATTCATAAATATAATAATAATGCAATAACAACAACAAAACTACAAGAAATAGTAACAGCAACGCTAAGAACAGTAACAGAAGCTTGAAATATGACGTTAATATGATGTAATGACTGAGAGATGTACGAAATGAATTTATGTTCTTGCCTCCCTACTACATATTCCAGAATTTGTGATTGAGTCATTTAAGCCCATCAAACCTTAGACATATTATTTCTTAAATGAGAACAGGGCAGGAGATGTTCTTGCTGTATGTTGCCTCTTGGCATTGAGACAAGTCCCAGTTAAAGAAACAGTCACTCACTTTTCATGAATGAAACTTGACTACGTTTATTGTGTTGGCTTCTTTGAGATACAAGAAACAAAGACTCATAGTCAACCTCAACTAGTGGAATTTTGTTAATTGATGTATGAGGAGGATAATATTTCATGGGTATCCCAGGACTGAGATACAGTTTGGAAGCTATCAGATAAGTTGTACTTAATATATATCTATCACCAAGGCTAGGACTCTATTATCATAAGCTGATGAGACTTGGGATTAGGTTTTCTGCACAAAATACAGCCCGCTGTAACTAGGATAAGCACATTAGGCGTTAACACATTCATGATATCATGCATTCATCACCAGCCTCTGCTATGAAGAACAGACCTTTGGAAGGTAGAGGCAGTTGGTTATTACTAGCAGATTTAGTTTGGCCTTGATAACTATGTGTGCAAACCCCTTCTCTCTCAGGGTTAGAACCAAACCTGTTTTCTCTTGTGCAGATAAGGGTGCCTGTATACTACCAATAATTCCTTTTACTATTATAATTTGATAGAGAATAAGTTCAAAGTTAGCTAGCCAAATGAGATTATAATATTTTTATCTATTATGCAAGCAATCTATAAGCCCAAATTTACTTTCTAAATGTTACACTGAGTTATATTACTTTCTAGGTATTACTAAGAATGAAACCAAAATTTCCACTCTCATCAGAATTTAATCTTTGAGTCTATAAATGCAAGAAGCTGCATAGTGAGCATTAGGGGATTATGTCTTATATAGTAATGACTAGTACCAATGAATTTCATGTAGTCCTTTGAGAATGCCATGTCCTCTCATGCCTTATGCCTCCTTGTATTTTCTTTGCTCTGCCTGGAATGCACTCTCCCACCCGTTCTCCTGGAAAATTAGTTATTCTTCAACACTCAATTCTCAGCTAAAGCTCCATCTACATTTTGATACTTTTCTATTCCTCCAACAAATACAGTGCTTTATTGCCCAGGTTTACATCATACAGATTCACTTAATGAATTAAACTGATGATTTGCCCCTTAGTCGTCTTCCATGTTGTTGACATAAGAAATCATGCTTTTTAATTTTTCTATACCTCTGAGACAACCACAGAGGTACAGAAAACTCAGTTACAACTAACTCAGAGTAGATACTTTAAGATAAAATAGTGCTTATTGCCCAGGATGTTCTGTGGAACTATTTTTATTCCTGATCCAGAAGGAAGACTACTGTGTGCATGAAAGATCATTCAACTGTATATAGTTTCATTTAATAACCAAGAAGTAAGATTAATATTAGAACAAAAGGTTTAAAGTTGCATATTTACCATTTTATACCATTGAACTGTAACTTCATTATTAATCCTCCAGTATTTTCATAAAATCATGCATTAAGATAACTTTATGTCTTTTGATGAATTGGTGAGGAAATGGAATTGAATAGGTCAATCAACCAATGGGGATTGAGCACTTTCTTTGTATATGGAACTAGCACATAAAAATTACTGATATAATCCACAGTTCCCAAATTTTATGGCTATTCAGGGCATCAACATTTGAATATTAAACTATGTAAGGAATTGATACTAATATTAATGTAGTTTAAATGCAACAGGAAGAACTGGCAAGCAAGGAAAACTGCAAAACTTTAAAAATAAGAGCCTAAAAGATCTTTCTGTAGAACAATGAGAGGCATAATTTGGTACCTTTTTTATTCTGGAAGACACCTTTATCTTAAAACAGAAAATACTATATTATTTTCCAATAACTGAGGATTACTGGCTCAAGGGAAAGTATTGATCACTTTGCTAAAAGAGGACCTTTTTCATTTTCTAAATGGATTGAAATTATACTACGTCAAAAGAGATGTGTGTTTGGAGAATGAACATGTTTAACTTAACAGAATAACATCAGTTAAGGATGTAACTTATCTAAAGTACATATTGATGGTACTATCTACAGTGAAATCCAACAAGATGTCCTGGCCACCCTTGGCCCAGGCACCAGTCACCGGAACCTGGGTGCCACATTCCACTCTTGGTGTATCACTGGACTTCCAGGTAATTTGAAAGGCAACTCATTCAGAAAGATCACCGCATTCAGAAAATGTAAGTGGATCACAACTGAGCAACATATCAAGGGCTTGAATACACCCAGGGAGCAAGGCCGTCTGTGTGGACCAGGTTGGGGTTAGTTGATGGTGGTGCTGATTTTCCATGAGGCGAGAGAAGGTAAATATTTTGGAAATGAACTGATGAAGAAACGTTTGCACAAGAAAGAATATAGGGAAATGAAGACTGGCATGTCCCATCAAGAGCGGGGACACCTGGGAGAAACCTCTTGAAGGATTAACCTTCAGTTGCTTTCCTTTTTAAGCAGCAATTGCTGTCTGAATGAATCCAGGGCACAGAAAGTTAAAATTACTTTCCTAACATTGAACGTGGCTTCACATCTTATTAGCCTGATTAAAATCAACTCTAAAGACCAAACTTCCCCAATCATTTTCATACCTACCCTTGCCTCTTCAATTTATAAATTTTCCTTATACACTGCAATTTCTCTTTAAAATTGTACTACCTTTGGCCATAAGGAGATCTTCTTCATTTGTTGAAGAGAATTGCCTGAAGAACTATGTGGTAGGGAAAAGGAAACCTTAACCAAAGTTTCTTCTTATAAGTACAGAGGTGGCAACAGCTTAGAGAGTGCCAGTAGCTCAGTTGCCACTAGTGTGCATTGGAGCAGAAAGGCAGCCCATGAAATACAGGGAGTAATACGGAGATGACTTAATTGCTAAAGAAATACTCTGAGATACACAAACTCAAGACAGATCAAATGCTTCACCCCAGAAGGTGAAAGGTAGCTATTCTTTGAAAGAAGTCCAAATCTCAGGATTAAAAAAAATGCACACAAATGTAAACCCAACAATTTTTAGATCAAATCTTTAATTCCAAAAGATATTTTGTTTGTTTTGTTTTGTTTTAGAAAGAAATAAACAGGCAGCCCTACTAAACTGGATGGTAAACTTGTCCTGAAGTATGCACAATAAAGATCTCTTTCTCTACGAAATTTAGTCGGTATTCTATGAGGTGACGGCCATTCAGAAATTTTGAAAAGTACTAGCTAGAACTGAAACATAAAATTCTGGCTTTCGTGAAAATAATAAAAATTTCTGAACAGCCATATGGATTTAAAACCTGAATGAAGGAGATGGCCATCATCAGTAGATGGATAAATAATTTGTGAGGTATTAACAGGATGAAGTATGCCATAATGAAAATGAGCGAACTACAACCACATGCATGAACACAGATGAATCTAACACACATAATATTGAGGGCGAGAGCCAGACCCAAAGCAATACATACTGTATGGCTGCATTTCTATAACAACAAACTAGACAAAATTAATCTATTGTGTTTAGTTAAGATAGTGGTTAACTCCATAGACTAAACTGTATCTGAGAGAGGACAATAGGAGGGTTTGAGGAGTAATATTATGTCTTTGATCTAGGTTGTGGTTACATGACTATGCTGAATTTGTAAAAGCAAATTGATTTCTGCCCAGTGATTGTGTGTGTGCGTGTGTGTGTGGTGTTTCAATATTTTTTTTAAATTCTGTATAAAATCTTGAACCCAGATAAAGTCAGTCTCAATGCATATCCCATTCCAAGCAACTCCTTAATAAATGAAGCTTTCCTCCTTGGCCAACTTTAAACTGATACTGGAGAGGAAAAAATAGACTTAGAGAAAGGAAGTGAAACAGATACTGAAACAATAAGAAATCTAATTAGCTCTGTGTTTTAACACAATTGGGTGTAATTATCTGTGCCCTCAGATCAGAGCTTTATTCTCTTTTTAGGTAACTGACATTTTAAAATGCTAAACTTATATGAAATTAAAAAGGTATAGCTAATTTAAAATTCTTATGTTTTTTCTATTTATTAATATAGACTTTCTTAGTAAAGGAATTCAGATTCCTTTGAAATATTTCATTATTTATTCATTTGTACCACCAGAGGAAGTTAATAGTGGTATTCACACTTTTACTAGGCAGAAACTGAAAAACAAGTACATAAAATGAATCCCTAGTGAGCTAGATTTGAAATAACATATTGGAGGTTTCTTTTATCTTAATCTGAAAAATGTTTCTCCTTATAAGAATATCCACACATTTTGTGGCGTGTCTAGCCCAGAGTATATCTCAGCATAACATTTACTCAGAGACTGCTAATCAAGCATGCATGCTATTGTGGTTTCTGTATCCAATTTGATAGATGGACACAGGCAAATTTAAGGGCATCTATGCACTTGAATTCTTGCTTTCCTCCACTTCAGTTGCCCTGCAATGAAAACTTTTCAGTTAATCTCTTTGCTTTGGTTAAAACAGTTCTCTTCTAAAATTACCAAAAGAAAAAAGTAGCCAGAATTGTAGGAAAACCTCTGAACTGGAATTGCAACATTGGATAGAATGAGGTAGCCCAGAAGAGCAGCTATCCTAACTTCCTCTTTGGCTACATGGGGTTTCTCAGGGTATTCCTGCTTTTGGATGCAAACTCTCCATTCTCTTCTAGAGACTGATAATTTTTTAATTTCTGCTCATTATCTCCTAGCTTTTTCTTACTTATAGTCTCTGTTCCCTACCAAGGACACCCTGTGATTTTTATATTAAGATTCTTGATTGTATATAACAAGATCCCACTAAAAACAGCTTAATTTTGAGAGGAGGGATATTAATGGTATACGCAGGTAAGATCCCGAGGCAAGAATGCAACTGGTTTCCAAGAAAAGAACCAGGAGTATTTTGCATTGAATATTTGTCTCTGATTCTCATGTGTATGTTTTCTTTATTCTTGTTCCCTCTCTGTAATCCAGATTTCTCTCTTCCCTATTCTACATGATGAAGTAGATTCACCCAGAATTCATAAGCACACATTCAAAGTCAACCAATATGAAGAACCTGCCTTTCTCTCAGTTCCAATTCCATCTTAGGAGAAAATATACAATTGCAAATATGATCATAGAAATAAGACCTTCCAGTGAAGCATGGCTGCTGGAAACACACCCTTGAGGCAGGGTAGGCAATTCCCGGACAGAGGGCCTGAACAGAAAAGCCAGTAGTTGAAGATCAACATGCAATCACTCCAGTGGCTGCAAATCTTTCCCAAGGTGTCCTTCGCCCTGAATCTTTCAGCCTACAACAATTAAATTGGTACTTTCTAGTTCAAATTCCAGAGAGAATGAATGCTGTTTCAAATCATTCAATTCACATGGCCTGCTAGGCAGTACATCCACTAGCCAGTCTGTGATTTGACAGCCCTGGTGCCAGAGTCCTGAAGCACAGCACATTATTGCTTAGGTGTCAGAGGACAGATTGGAGTCAGATTTTCCCAGAAGGCATGGTAGACATTCTAAAAAACTTCGTCTGTTCAGAACCGTAGCATAGCTCTCAAAGGAATGTCAAAGAGAAATATCACAAATATATTCTTTATATAACAATGTTAACAGAGGTCATCCCAAGGATCGTTGTTCCTTGGAGATGCTCTTTGAAGGGGAAAATAAAATTCTGTAGACAATCATGTTTGGGATAAACTGCAAGACTAATTCCCCTTTTTGAGACTTATAAAATAATATTAGATTATTAAATGCTCCCAACCTGCATTTAACCCATCTTCTCACTCTTACTGGTTCATGGTAGCATAGATAGAGCTTTTATTTTGCATACTACAGAAACCAAATATTCAAGTTATATTATGTGAGGAAAAACTGACGAAAATTGTAACCCAGCTTCACATATAAACTAGGAAGTAGGACATTAAAGCTCATAAAAATTCAGGGAATTTTCTCTTGTTCTACTTGTCTCTTTTCCCTGAAAAATAGCTTTAGTCTTCCCCACAAGCCTGATGCTGTACTCAATTGGTGTACATAGCAAAAGCTTTCTTCATCAACTGATTTTTTGAAATTTCTGTTTCCAAAATACCATTTCAGACTTAAACTTAGAATTTTTTATTTCTGATCATTCAAGGGAAGGTACTTGGGAATAGTGATAAAGGTAGGGATAGGATTAGGTGGCTGGTAAATTAGTCATCTAACTGCTAGAGGTCAACACCTGTATATTAAAGAAAGAGGGAACATAAATCCCAGCCATAAAAAAGGGACCATTAATTCTCTTTCCAGGATGTTAGAATAAAACATCATGAAAAAGTTATATTAAAGTTAACTGACAACCAGTGTCAGTTAACATTAATAATGTATTATGAAACAGATAACGGTTCTAAACACTCTATATATTCTAATTTACTTAATTCACAGAGTGTTGTGGTCTTTCTGCTCCTCGGCTCAGCTAGGTCTGAGTTCTTATCTCACTTCTGGGAAGAATTAGGCATGCGGACACTGGAGAGTGAGCGGAGTAGAATTTATTAAGCAAAAGAAAGACTCTCAGCAGAGAAAGGGTGCCAGGGAGGGGCGGAGCAGTGGTTCCCCTACCCGAAGGTGGGAAAAGTCCCCCCTGTGGCTGGTTCTAGGGCCTTTTATGGACTTAGAATGGGGAGTGTGTGCTGATTGGTTTGTGAATATGCAAAAAAGTTTAAAGTGAAGACACCACTCAAATGTGTCCATGACAGTGTAGAAAACCAATTAAGAAAGGGTAGATATATGTAAAATAGGTGAAGGGTGGAGATCAGTCAGAGGAAAACGCACCAAATGGAAGGACAAGTTCTCAGTCGGGTTCAAGGATTTAACTTGTCGCTTAGCTTTGAGGCTTTAAATTGTCTTCAGCTTGGAGGTGAGGCTTCACTGGGGGGGGGGACTTGCTCTATCTGCCTAGGCATGTGGCTGCCTTCTGCCGTTCTCAATAGTAATGCTGCAAATGAATGTGTTATTCCTGTTTTCCAGATTAGAAAACTGAGGTTCATAAAGCTTGAGTACTTTGACTAAAATCATGCAGCCTGTAATCTGTAAACCCGGGATTTAAACAACACACCTGACCCTATAGGTCTATAGATTTAAGAAGATTTTAATGAATTTTTAATGTAAAGAATAGTAAAATTGTCATATTTGAGCCCCAAACTTAATAATAAACCCAACCATTAGAATGTTTAGCTTGTTATGGGTAATAGTGTAATTTTATACAAAAAAAGGTTATATAGCAGTATCTTTAAGCATCTTCAAATATTGTTCATTTTTCTTCTGACCAGAGATGAAGTCTGGTCAAATCTGTCTCACCTAATCTTCTTTGGTTTAATTTAGACTTCCTCTCGAAAAGTCACAACCTAAAATTGGAATACCTCAGTTATTTGAAAGGTTCAAATAAGATTCACTTATGTTTATTGTCAAGTGTGAGTATCAAGCATGTCTATCAGTTATCTCTAATTGCATGTGGAGGACAGTGTTGCATAACAAATAGGCCTCCTTTGTTGTTGAATGAGGCTTTGTGTTTGGTGAGCTGTGATTAGTCAAAAGACTAATGCAATAAAATTTACCTCACTCTATTTGCCAAGGATATCAAATCACCTTTGAAAAAGCAAATTAAGTGTTCTTAGGTATTAGTTCCATTTGTACTTTCAACTTCCTTTTCTAAAGAAACCATGTAGTATTTTAACTTAAGGAGGGCCTAAAAAGCCAGAGTAAAATGGGAAAATAATTTCTTGGGGAACTAAGGAAACTCCACACAGAATAGAAGGGAGTTGGCTATTTATGGAGCTTACAGACTGATTCCTAGAAAGACAGGCGAAACCCAAATGGGAGCTTATGCATTTTATACCCTTCAATAACCAAATACACATGAAAAAACAAACCTATTTTAGCAAAAGTCCACAGAACAGCTTTATTCTATTTTAAATTTATGAAACAGTTTAAAGATACTCATAACTACATAATTCTTGGGGTATAAAGGGTAAAACATTTCTCATAAATCAAAGGTCTATAATAAGTTGAAAAACTACAATTCAAAACAAATTCAAAACAAATACAGTGTTCTCAGATTATCTTGCTATAATGGGAACAGAAGGATGTGTTGTCTTTGTGCAAGAGTAATGTATTTACATCTCTGCCACTGTTTTTTAAAAAAGTCCTAATATTGGTGTCGTTATTCCTAGATATTTAAATATACTTTATTTTAATATACATTTTATGTTTTATTCTATTTCAATATAAAAGTTGGATGGATGCTGTAGCAGAGAAAGGAGTTTCTGTCCAAACTCTGGGGTCCCTGCTACTTAAGTGTAGACTTTTCACTGAAGGTAAATGCCTCCCAGACCCCATCTCCCGGACTCCATTGCAGTTATGTGAGTTAGGTGTAGCCATGTAACCGAGCCTAAGGCAGTGGCATGTGAGAATTTCTGTGCACTCCTTCCAGATTTGACCCAAAAAACCTCCTCCAAGTTTTGTTCTTCCATTTTTTTTCCCTCTTCTAGCCAAGTCAGTACCCAATGAAACTTTAGAAGCCCTGTGTTGAAAACAGCTATATTAATCAGCCTGTCTCACTGAAAACCAAGCAAATTCCTTCCCCATTCTAGTTCTACCACAAATTATGAATAATGCTGCATTAGAATATCATGTACGCAAGAAACAGATATAGTGCTGTGTTAGCTCTCTGAAATTTTGGAGTCTATTTTAGCAGCTAATGTTATGCTGACAAATACAGAAGCAACAATTGGAAAGTTGTTTAAAATATATTATCCTTTTTTTAATTTTTTTTTTTGAGATGGAGTCTCGCTCTGTCACCTAAACTGGAGTGCAGTGGCACGATCTCGGCTCACTGCAATCTCCGCCTCCGGGTTCAAGCAATTCTTCTCGCCTCAGCCTTCAGAGTAGCTGGGATTACAGGCACCACCACGCCTGGCTGATTTTTCTATTTTTTAGTAGAGATGGGGTTTTGCCATGTTGACCAGGCTGGTCCTAAACTCCTGACCTCAGGTGATCTGCCCGCCTTGGCTTCCCAAAGTGCTGGGATTACAGGTGTGAGCTACTGTGACTGGCCTAAAATATATTATTCTTTAATGTACAATGTTATGAAAGCTTCTTTATTTAAGTATTTTAATTATCATTTTTATAATGATTATTTATAAAATATAATTTAAAACCTCATTAAAGCATTATTTTATGTAGTATTTATTAAGAAAACTACTGGACGTAGATCCAAGTTTCAATAATAAAAGATATAAATAGTATTACATATATTCCTGTCTGCTAGGAACTTACTCTGCTTAAGGAGAAAATAAAGCATTCAATTAATTATAATTTAATATGGTATTTGACAAGTAAGAGTAAAATGATGTCCATTGGCAATAAACCATTTTTAGAAGGTAGAGAAAGGACAGTTCACATATAAATGATAGAGAACACTTGATGTAAGAAATGAAATTTAAACTGACACAAATGGAAGACTGTGAGGAGAGGGAAAGTGGGAAAATAAGATATATGAGTGATGCAAAAATTAAATCAGGTAGTGATGCTTCCCATCTATTGGGAAAAGTGAAAGAAGTACTCCTAGAAGTGGCAGAAATTGGAGATAGGAAGGACAAATAGACTTTTTTTAAAATTATATTGAGGAAAATCTGAATGATATATATTAAGAAAAGATAGAATTACTATTCCATCTGAAACAGATTAACAACAGAGAGTGAAAGAAATTGTTATCAACACAAAGAAGTAAATTTATATGAAGGAATTTTGATTATATACAAATCTATACTAAAGAGAATTGCCAAAAGTAGACTGAATAGATTAGTATATAATCAAAATACTTTTAGAAAAGTGAATTTGTTGGCACTGTAGCAAGTGGAAAGAATAGAGAGCCAGGTAAAAGGGCAAAAAGTTCCAACAAACAAAATACTCTAGTTATAATCAGTACTTGAATGAGAATTGTTGCAAGGGAAATGGAGAATGAGAAGCACATTTGAAAATGCTAGATATTTTAAGAAAAGCACACAATTTCAAGAATGAGTAGACTGAGCTAGGGACAAAAGTGATAATCAAACCCATTTGTTTTCTGACTATTCTAAACAGAGATCCTCCAAACCGTTAATGTAATTAGAAGTCTGTAATCAAATTTCAATATCAGCTATTCTCTTGCATGCAAGTGTTTCTATTATTCTAGTGTATCATTAATAAGTATTCTCTTGGTCTGAAATATTAAGTATATGCATATGGAAATATTTCCATGATAATTTGGTTTCTGGAGTATTATTTTTAATGACATTATTTTTCATTTATTTATAAATGATAAATTCTATCAATTAAACAAAATTATTTAATCATTGACTGTTCAAAAAATTCAATTATGTGTAGACAGATGCTCTAATGTTGACACAAATGTTTGCCTAATGATAGAAGCACATTGTTGGCTAAGCAAGTTAAATAAATGAAGGAAAATTTCTTCCAGTATCTTTAGCATTAATCATAGATACATATTCTAGTCCCCCTCCTTCAACAGTTTAGAGAAAAGACTGTAGCAATATCATGTATCACTGTTGACATCATTACTGGCATCCTTTGGATAGTCTAAACCAAAATCAATGAAAAAATTAATTTAACTAGTAAAAAATACTCATGTCTAAGGTTTAGAGACTTCAATTTACAACATTGCACTTTAAAGACAGCCTGTTGCATGACTAGTTTGGGAATCCCATCCTTATAACTAAAAGATTGCCTCTCAGTTGAAGATGAGCAATCTTGAGTCTTAATCAAAGTTAACAGAATTTGTATCAATTTTATTTCCTGCATAGACAAAATATCAAGTTTTCTGTTACTGAACTGAGTATTTAAAAGTTCACAAAGATATACAGGATGCCAAATCTTGAGAAAATTTTTAAAAACTGTTAGAGTTTAAAGATTCCACAACAAAATCAGTGTAACATTTCCATTAATCAACCTGTTAGTTGTCATACTATCAAAATAATATATTTGAAGTGTCTGCTACATACTTGAATTCCTACATCAGAATAAGGTAAGTAATATTAGAAAAGGAAAAAGCTGATATTAATTCGCCCAGTGTCTTGATCCCTGTCTGGTATATAGAAATTCCCTTGTTTCTCTCTGTTTCATTATGTAAGCATGGAGACCCAGTTTGGTCATTCCTCTCCCTAAACATCCACCCATTCATTTCATGGAAAAAACATCCTGTAATGCCAACTTGCTTAAGAACATGTGTTGAAATCAAGACAGGTACAGGGAAAGTATATCTTTATCTTTACAGAGAACTGTAAACTATATTGCTAACAATTGTGTAGTTTAGACAAATAGCCCTTAGGCATTGGAAATTGATAGCAATCATATTTTAAATAGATCTTCATCTATTCAAAATGACTAACCAAACAAACGTCGTAAGACTCCACAAAAGACTATGCAACATAAAGAAAATAAAATAATATATTGATAAAAAACATATTTATGTAATTAAATTTTCTTTAAGATGTAAAGGAAAGTTTTAGTAACACTTATTTGACTCTACCAAAAGGCTTAGTGACTCCAGTAAAAGCTTATTCTCTAAAACAGAATTGGGGGCTATACTAAGCAAGTAAACTAAAATGCAAAAAATGAAAACAAATACTTTTTGATAAAAACATGTAAGAAAACCCCAAATGAAAGAATAAAATAAAAATTTCATATAAGATAGTAAGAAGCAGGTTTAACTTTGTACAAAATTACATATGAGATATGTGGAGAAACCATTCCAAAATGCTACAGAATATGACAAAAAATAAAAACAATAAGTAATGATGATTAGCACAAAAAGTGAAAAAAATAGAATAATAGGAATAAAAATTAAAATTAGATATAATTAAAGAAAATTTTTCTGAATTAAATAGTGAGCTTGGCCTACACGTATCCCTTTATTCTTAAAGATCAAATATTTTGCTATAATATGTTTAATTATCATTTCAAAAATAAAAGAATATCTTGCAAGTGTTCTATCAGGAAGTAACACAGTTTATCAATAAAAGAGCAAAAATAAGGCTAAACTGAGACATTTTCTCTGTAACTCTAAACATTAAAGAAAGTCTATAGAGTGTTATTAATAAAAACATTGTATTATAATTTAAGAATTTTATGATGTATTGGTTTGTTTTTGACCTTTTAAGCAACAGAGAATTCCCAGAAGTATGAGTTTTGTAAATGTAAATTCTTAAGTAAACTGGACAAAGAAATATTTATCTTTCCCAGGAGTGAGAAAAACTATAAATACAAAAAGGCAAAATTGAACATAACAAAACATAAGAAGTGAGCAATAAAATCAATTATACTGCAAACTATGAGACTATTCTTTTTACTAAGGTTTTTTTTGTTTTTGTTTTTTTTTCAGTATGGGCACAATGCCTGGCACAGAGGAGGTGCTCATAAAATTATAAAATACATAAAATAATAAAATAATTTTATATATGTTTACTAAGTAAAATTCAAGCAAAATTTTGTAAAATCAGATATCTGTTTTTAATAAGGTACAAAAATAATTTAGGTATATCAACAGATATTAATTTATCAACTACTGGAAGATAAAGTAAAGGACAAGGTCAATGAAATAATCATAAATCACTTAATTTTACGGTTTAAAAATGAGAGAAATGTAAGCTTAAATATGAATTTTATAAATGCAATGGCAGTCACAAATAGAATTAAGAGCAGGACTTCAACTTTCTAAATCTTACAGATAATAAGCACAAATAAAATACTACCTAAACCAGAAGAACCCAAAAAAGAAAACTAAGAAAACAAAATTAAATAAATAAAATTTCCAATAACACAAAAATATAAACAATGAAGCAGCTTCCTTTGGCATATCTTCTGTTTAAAATAAAATCCTACATCATGTTGTTTTTGAAAAATTGGCCTCAAACCTGGGTGTGGTGGCTCACACTTAAAATCCCAGCATGTTGGGAGGCCAAGAAGGGTATATGGCTTCATGTCAGGAGTTCAAGACCAGCTTGGCCATCCTGGTGAAACCCCATCTCTATTAAAAATATAAAAATTAGCCAGGTGTGGTGGCAGGCACCTGCAGACACTCAGGAGGCTAAGACAAGAGAATTGCTTGAACCCTGGAGAAGGTTGCAGTGAGCCAATATTGTGCCATTGCATTCCAGCCTGCGCAACAGAGCAAGACTTCATCTCAAAAAAAAAAAAAAGAAAGAAAAAAGGCCTCAAACAATATAATGCAGATTGTGAAGTAGAAAAATAAAAAGTTTACCCTACAAATACAATGTATTAATTAATCAAGCTAGCAAGCTGTGGTGTTAATATCCAAAAAGTAAGACAAATTGCATTAAATAAGATCATGTTTAAAATAATAAAGGTGAGAAATATATAAGAATGCAAACTCCATAAAGGCAGTTATCTACTTTGGTTTTGTTCACTGACTATATTAAATACCTAGAAGAATTATAGCCCAAATAAGGTTCCTGTGATACACAGATCCCAGAATCCCACCCCCGAAATGATGTCTTCATCCCCCACAGCTGCTGGCAGTGTTGGCAGTGCAGCATATTTCCTCTTACTTAACAGAGACACTTTGCCCAAGGTCATGCCTCCTTCCCTGTGCATGTCAGACCAATGGAGGTGAGGATATAAAGGTAATACAACTTCACCCCAGTTCAGGACAGCTCTGAAGACCATTACAGCACCAGAGCTCTATATAAGATCAGCTGAGACTGCTGCAACTGCATCCCAGCCACATCTCTCTGCTCAATCTTGCCACCTTCCTTCTTCAATAGGTGCTGGACTGACATAAACCCTCAACAACCTTCTACACAAAAATCTCCATCACAGAGTCTTTTTCCCAGGAATCCTAATCCAAAGCAGAGCCAAAAATATTGTTAAATTAATGATGCAAAATAATAATCATGATGTTCATGAATTTTATAACTTCACATTTGTAACCAAATAAATCTTGTGACTTACAGAGATAAATACAAATATTTATAATGAGAATGGGTGCTATCTACTTCTAACAGTGTATGACAGATCAGGAATACTAAGTGTAATATAAAGTCATAATGGAATAATTCCATTACCTTTAATTTTTTTTTTCCCAATGATTATCTTTTAGTATGCTTGCAGCCTCTAAGTGTATATTTTTATTTCTTTAAAGGTAATTGTTCATGTAAGGTCAATTTTGTACATATTTTTAAAAATCCAGTGTACAGAGGTTATGTCTCCTTTTTTTTCAGGATTTTGAAAATGTATAAGATTCTTTGTGGCCCAGAACAGAATCCACTTTCCTAAGTATTCCTTAGTGCTGGAAAAGAAGCAACATTTTTTACATATCATAGTGACCGGAAGACATTCTCAGAGATGTGCATTTGAGAAATATGCCTCCCCTACATGTGAGAACAAGCAACATCACTGCATACTTTTATGCTACAAAAATTAGAACAAGCTCTAAATTTTTAGAATAATTCATGGCTATCCAAAACTACTGTATTAGAAATACTATGCTCTATTTTTATGCGGTAGGGCAGATTTCTCCTTCTAATTATCATGCAATAAAGAAAGGAACAACACAAATAATACCAAACAACATGAGCTGAGCCAACAGGAAAAAAAGAAATTCTTGAAATTAAAACCAAGGGTCTTATTCCTCCGGGAAAAAGCCATTGTGTGTGTTGTGCTCAGAGCCACCATATTACATATCAACAGGGGACATGATTGACATTGCATTCGACTTGTATTCTTTTGTGACTGTGTTTTCTTTACATAATGCAGATATTTTCTACATCTCTAAATCAATTTTAGATGCCTAATGCAACAATTTGCATAGAGTTGATTTCATGTAAGTCAAATGCTATATATTAGAAGGATTATCCATACATGTGTAATGAGGTAAAGAAAAATTGTATTATCTTATATTCCATGCTAAGAGCACCACACCTTTACTACAAGTATAGAGAAAGAGATAAAAACAAGGATAGAACCAGGAATTATCACTGCATTAATTCCTTTTTCTAAGCAATGACAGAACTGATAGACAAAGAAACATTGTAGATATTCAGTGTAGTTGGATATTACAATGCATTGGTTTCTCTAATTGCTTTAGACTGTATCTGTACCCATATCATTGTCTTCTAAATCAATGGAGGACATGTTCTATATGATGTTAAGACTAATCATTCTGCCTATGCTTCAGATATTATTCAAAGCTTCCATTTCAGTTATTATCCATCTTCCTGTGTCTGTGACAGACACCATACGTTTGCACATAGCATCACTTATCCAATTCTCCACTATCTTAACTGTTTGTCTCTCTTTTTTTTATTGCATTTTAGGTTTTGGGGTACATGTGAAGAACATGCAAGATCGTTGCATAGGCACACACATGGCAGTGCGATTTGCTGCCTTCCTCCCCATCACGTATATCTAGCATTTCTCCCCATGCTATCTCTCCCCAGCTCCCCACCCCCTGCTGTCCCTCCCTATTTCCCCCCCCAACAGACCCCAGTGTGTGATGCTCCCCTCCCTGTGTCCACGTGTTGTCATTGTGAGAACGCCCACCTGTGAGTGAGAACATGCGGTGTTTGATTTTCTGTTCTTGTGTCAGTTTGCTGAGAATGATGGTTTCCAGGTTCATCCATGTCCCTACAAAGGACACGAACTCTCTTAAGGGCTATATACACTTTAAAAATACATCAACCATATTGGTTGATCATGTGATACAGCTGTGGCCAATGAGATTTAAAAGGATTTTCCAGATGCCACCTTCCCTCTCCCTCCTTTTTCTTGCCTGAAAGGATGACGTGAGGCATAGAATACAGGAAGCCTGTGATTATGAGGCCATTAGAAAGAACAAAAGGACGCACAGGCTGGGTGCAGTGGCTCACGCCTGTAATCCCAACACTTTGGGAGGCCAAGGCGGGTGGATCGCAAGGTCAAGAGATCAAAACTATCCTGGCTAACACGGTGAAACCCCATCTGCACTAAAAACACAAAAATCAGCAGAGTGTGGTGGCCTGCACCTGTAGTCCCAGCTACTTTGGAGGCTGAGGCAGGACAGGACAATTGCTTGAACCCAGGAGGTGGAAGTTGCAGTAAGTTGAGATCATGCCACTGCACTCCAGCCTGGCAACAGAGTGAGACTCTGACTGGAAAAAAAAAAAAAAAAAGCAACACAGCAAAGATTATATTAAACAGAAGGCTAGAGAGATTGGGTCTCTAATGGCATGGTAGAGCTTCAGCAATCCATGCTGCTGGGCATCTTTTGTGGGAAGAAGAAACCTTTATTTCTTTTAGAAATGTAAGCTGTATTTTCTGTTAATTGCGTACAAAAATATTCTTATATGCTATACTCAGTCTCTTTACTTTCCACATCCAGTCCTCAATGCCTGTCAATTGTTCTTTCTCAAATTTAGTGTTTCTTTGTATATTCATCATAATGGTTTAAGCTCAGGCTATAGCTATTACTTGTTTTAATGTCTTAGAAAGCTTTCTGGTCTTCCTGCCTGTAATAATAAACACCGCCCAATCCACACTCATCTGACTGGTGTCTCTCGATTATTTTCAGTAGGAATTCCAAGATTATTATAATGACACATAAGACCATTAAAACCATCCTTTGCCTACCTCTCCAGTGTCATAGACATCAAGATGGTCCCCCACCCCACACGTCAGTGCCTCACCCTGGCCTCACATGCCTTTATGCCTCCATGCAGTCTACTTGTTCAGCCTGGAATGCCTTGATTGTCACTCCCCTACACTTCATCCCTATGTACTATTCTGAATCTTAATTATCTTTCAAGACAGAAAAGTCTTCCTTGATGCTGTACTTTAAATTATCAATACTGCGTGTTCTATCAGCACATCAGGCTTAACATTATTATTGGCATTATCACTGTATTAATATCACAGAATACCTGTTTGTTGTCTATCTTTACCAGTTGGTTTTTTGGATAAATTAGTATTTATTTTTACTTTCATACACACAATGCAACAGCTGGCATATAGCAGATGCTCAATAAATTGGAAAATCTGAATGAATGAAAAACAAATGGTAATTAAAATTGATTGGAATCATATATATTATCAATTAACTATATCACTAACTACATTTAAATTCTTATTAATTTCCCAAAGTAATTTATGTCTGTTTGTATTTTGTTAACACTACATCTTCATGCAAAAGTGTAGATAGCACACATATCATTTTACCTTGTGTGGCAGACAAGGAACTAAGGTACAAAGAAGAGACGTGGCTGCCAAGTTATTATAGAGTTAAAAAGGAGGCTTTAAATTTTACTTTTGCATATTTTCACTGTTATACAAATAGCTTTCTAAATCCTACACAAGAACACTCAAAATGCTTTATGTAATGTCATAAAAACATTTTTGTTGCAAATGTTACTGGTTAAAAATTTCATCTATAATAAAGAGCTACTCTTTTAATAGCTAAATATATAGTTCTCTTTCTTTTAGAAACAATCCTATTTTGATTTTCTTATTCTCAAAGCTGGAAATGAGATCTGCAAAGATTCGTCATTCAATTACAACTCCTGCTTTAGATGACAAAAAGTATGTCTCCTGAATATTATCTTTGCTCTTACAAAAATTAATGCAAAAGAAAATATTCTCAAATACAGAAACAAAATTAGAATCCTCTTAAGAGGTCATTCTTTGCCTGGATCACTGTAATAATCTCCTGGACAAACATGTTCACCAATAATCCATCCTGAAGAGCAGCCAGAGTGATCCTGTTCAAATGTGTATTCAATCATGTCACTATTTAGCTAAAGCCTCTCCAAGTACTCTCCATTTTTCTCAGAGTAAATGTTAGAATTCTTACAAAGTCTTAAATGGCCATAAAAGACCTAGGTTCACATAATTGCTCTGATCTCATCTGTTTTCTTTCCCAGTTTTTCATTCTGCGCTGGGTACAGGGCTTTTCGTGTTTTGGAATATACCAGATACATGCCTGCCTGAGGGTCTGTGCCCTGGAAAATACCTCTTCATGGAGTGTGCCTCAGATGAAGGCCTTATGATCATTTCCTTCATTTTTTCTAGCTTTTGCTAAAATGTCAGCTTAGCTGCCACCACATTGGAATCGCAACCACTCTTCCAACTATCTTTGCATTATGAAACAGTATTTATTACCTACTCAAATTTGACATCGTTTTCCCTTTATTAAATTCTTGCTTGCTGTTTGTACTCCCCCCAACACACACACACACATACAAATGTCATTTTATATGGGCAGAGAATAAAATCTCTTCTGTGTACCAATGTAGTCTCAGAGCCCAGAATAGTGTCTAGAATAGTCCATACACGACAATTTTGGATGAATATATTAAACGTTAAAATATAGACTTAAGAAGAAGACAAAAGGAAGAGAAAAATCTCATAACAATACAATCCAATGCAAAATATTAGATTATCTGGTCTGGAAGAACGAATAATATAACATACCTTGCCATTCAAAAAATTAAGAAACTGAAAATATTGGGATCTTTATTTTATTTCATTGCTTTTTGAGAATGTTAAGTAGTTGCTCCACTAATCTTCCTAGGGAATGTTTTCTGAAAGCTTGTTAGAAAGGCAGAATTTTGTTTCCATTGCAGACTCACTAAATCAGAAATTACATATTAACACCTATGATTTGTACCCATCTTGAAGTTTGAAAAGCACTAACCTCAATCGATCAAACTTTCGAAGTTGAAAAGCAAGAGTATAACCTAATAATGCAACCCTTTTCATAGTGGTTTACCAGTGGGACAGTGGAAGCAGGCTATTCTGGGTATAACCAATTATTTAGAACTTACACCACCACCCCCTTCAAATTATTTGAAGGAAGGAGCAGGATTTTATCATTGGCATTGTTTAGAACTGTTAACATGCTAAAAATAAAGAAATGCTGATTTTAGTTAGCTTTATTGTTTTCAAATTCTCAATATGCACTCTTTTCCCTTATTGCTTGTACCTATAGCAGACCACCCCCACTGCCCTGCTGTTGGTATGTCATGGCTTATGGAATATTTTCTTGTTTTTGCTGTTGTAAAAGTTTTTCTTATGTGACATGTAAAATATTTTTCAATGTGGATGAAAAATGGCCACTGTAGTACAGAATATCTTCCTGAAATAATCCAGTATCATACAAAGAACGGTGACCAAGTCTGGAAAATGCAGGGTACATTTCCAGATCTCCTTACATTCACCTAAATGTTCATAAAACTGATTCTATAACAATGTTAACTTCCAAGTCCAGCGTGGGTGATTGAGTAGTGGCAAGCAAAAAATTAGAGAGGTCAATTTACACGTTACTTGTAACTTGGACCTTTGCTTGGCATCTCTAGCACCTCCCCCGGTGTACCCAGGTTTGCATGTACAACAGGAAGGGGTAAGCGGAGGAAGCAAGGAGTGATGATAGCTCCCACCTGATTTGCCCCTGTTTCAAGCCTCCATGATTATGGTGTTTTGTTGTTGTTATTAACAAAGAAGATGGAAACAGCTGTTTTGAAACATTTAAAAACTGCATCCACCCTTGACAAACAACATAAATTTCCAAGGCATTTTTTTATGCCATGTAAAAAGATTTCTTGAAATCAGAAAAAAAGTTAATTTTACTCAGTTCTTTTTTAGTATGAATGCATTTTCAGCCACTCACATTTTCTTTATAAATCAAGTAGAGGAAATTTATTGCTTGTGGAGAGTAAAATGAATAGCATTTTCAAGAATATGAAGAAAGCAGCCAGTGTGCATGCTTTCAACCCAGCTTGATCAGCACTTTCCAGCTCTGACTGCAAAGAGAAAGTGCTGTGTTTTAGAGGAAAGGCTCCTCAAATGAACTCTACTCCAGGAGAAGTTATTGTGGACCAAAGACCAGTTCTCTCACCTACATCTCTGCCATTTCTCTCTCCTCAAGTCCCTCCATCATAGTTTTACATTGTACCATGAGATACATTTGAGATAGAATTATAGATGTGGGCTAGTCATCTATGCTTTTAGCACCATATCCATAACAATAAATTTATGTGTTGCGTTTGTTTTATTGCAAGGATGCTTCTTCAGCCTTCTTACCTCACTCTGCATTTTATAATTTTAAAAAAAGAGTCTCATCAACATGCTGCTAACAGTAGTGGGGTGAATAAAATGGTATTGCCAAGTTGTAACCCCTCTTTTTAGTTGCTCCAACAAAGTCAACAAAAGAAACATGAGAATCAGTTTCCAATTTATGTTATAGTAATCAATGGATAACATTGACTAAAATGTGAAGAATTTTGATGATGATTATCCATGTAATTATTAGAGGCCGCACTTGTAGAAGAATTAGGGATGAGACACTTTTCAAATAGAAGATGATTTTGTGCCAGAGGACACTTGTATAGGGCTAGTTCAGATTAGGGTTGGTTTTCCTGGAATGGTCAGTGGAAAGGTTGTGTTGTAAAACTGAACAGATGACTTCAAGTTATGGCAGCTCTGAATAATTCTATGACTTGAAAAATAATTTTAAAAAAATGATGAATCATGAAATCTTGTTTACAACCAAGAAAAGATTGAAGGATGCAATCTGAGAATTTTATACTTGTTAAGTGTGGTGGCTGAATTAACTAATAAATGTTTTATTATAAATATTTCCTCTAAAAACAGTAATATGTGGGTTTTCTCTGAACAATATATTGTAAATCCAGGCTTACATCATAAACTCTTCTGCCCACTCTTTTATGCTTCATGTAGAATTAAGAATCAAGGGAAAACATAAGGTGCCTGGCAAGGAAAGTCTGTATATATATTTTTTATTTTCTTTTGCTCCTGGAGTTCACAATCTAGTGAAGTAAATAAGACACATGCTAAAATGTAACAGAAAGCACACTGACTATTTATGATTGCATTGGTCCGATTGCAGATAATAAATGCTATGGTATTTAGAGTTACAAAGTTATTCCATTAAAGAAGATGTTAAAGCTCCAGTCATACATGTAGATGAAAAAATGCAGATATCCTTGGAATCACAAAAAGTTTACACTTAAAGTACTTTAGATCTATAGTCTGGGACCAATATTTGTAGGAAGATAAGCAAAAACCAGAAAGTAGCATAAGGCCCAAAGGTCTTCCTTCCGTATTTCCTTTCTCTCAAGAAAATGCTACTTCTGTTACGGTATCTGATTAATATGAGGGACATTTGTGACTTTGCCTTCAGCTGTTTCCTCAACAGCCTTTATTGACATTTCATTTTCTCTAAAATTCCCACTGAATCAGTCTTTTGAGTAAAATTTGCCTCATGAGATACACACATTTGGTCTTGAAGGAAAGCTTTCTTGGACCTCACAGCTGAGTTCACACCTCTAGGAGGACTGTAACAGGGAAACAAATGCTGGAATATCTGTAAAGGCTGACCAAATGTATGACAGCACCATAATGTCAACAGACGGGCAGTGGGGCATTCTATATAAACTATGCATGGTACAACATATATTCACTACCTATCTTGCATGTTTATTCAACACTAATTGAACAAACATTACTGAGGGCCAATGATGTGCCAGACTTTATTCTAGACTTTAGAGATAAGCCATGGACCAAACAGGCAATGCTCTGCCTAGGGGGGCTTACATTTTAGTTGGAAAGGCAGAGAATAAATACAAAAAAAGAAAAAAATCGACACCATGCCAGATGATAATACATTGTTAGAATACAATTACAGCAAGATAGGAATAAGAGACAGACATGCGTGTGGTGTGATATATAGGGTTTTCAGGAAACTTTTCTTGGTAAGGTGACATGTGAATGGATCTAAATGAGTGATGAAGAAAAATATATCAAAAAATGGAGGAAACATATTCTATGCAGTGAGGAAAGCCAGTATTGTGGCCACAAGTGAGGCAGGAGTGTTTGGCATGTTTGAAAAAGAATGAGCGAGCCAATGTGGTTGGATGGGGGAGAGGTGAGGAAAAGGAGGGCAGGAGAGGAGATCAGAAAGAGACAGGAGAGTGGGCAAAAAGCAGATTAAGGGAATTGCAGAACAGCTGCACTTGACTCCAACTCTGCTGGAAAAATTCGTTAAAGACTTACTCCATACTAACAAAGAGGAATATAGGATTAAATGTGCAAAAGCCTCTGTCTTCTAGAATTCACAGTATTAAGAGTGAGACAAACAAGAGTAAAATTGGAATATAGTGTGATATGTTTTCCTCTAGGTACAAGCTCAAATTGCTAGAGCACACTTAGAAGAACGTATGTTAGTTTTCCCGGTGCAATCATGGAAGGCTAATTAGAGCATGTGACACATAGGCTGAGCTTTGTAGAACAAATCAGAGTTTGTGAGTTGACCAATGAGATGAAAAGTATGCCAAGCTGCCTGAATGGTTTATTCAAAAGTTCACAGGCATAGGCAAGCATTGCAAATTGAACTTGAGAGGCGTAGTGGAAAAGCAAAAAGCACGGAAGCCAGACAACAGTTTGAATGTTATCTCTAAAACAGAGAACGTTATTTAATCTCCCCCTTAGAAAGAGATTTATAATACTGCCTACCCTGTAGAATCATTGTGATGCTTGGTGATGCTCAACGTAAAGTGCCTAGTTTCTTCCATAAACAGTAAATCCTAGTCATTGCTTTCACATGCTAAACTCTCGTCTTGACAACAGATATAGGGTGGGTTTCATTATTTTATTTTCAGACTTTGTTCAGAATCTGAAACAAAGTTGGTGCTCTGTGAATATTTAGTAAATAATGAATGAACTGGCACAGTTACTGATTCCCTTAAAGTGCAGTAATCCAGGTGATGGAGGCTAAATAACTGAATTAAGACAATGGTAGGGGAAATAGGAAAAAGGAGAGATAATCCAGAGATGTCAAAGTGATAAAAGTAAGAGACTTTTTTACTAGTTGGATATGAGGGAGAAGAAAAAGTCAGGGATAACTGCAAGGTTGACAATTGAGGAACAGGAAGAATTTTGGTGACAGTTACCAAAATTATAGGATAATCGGGAGGACTAGGAGCTGGCTTAAGTTGTATAGGAAGGGGAAAAAATGAGGCCACGTTGATTTGGTAATTTTGAGATATCTACAGTTCATGGAGGTGAAAAAGCCTATGGGTGATCAGAAATGAAGTTTGTTACTCAGAAATAGATACATTAGCAGTAATTGAAGCCTTTTTTATAGATAAAATTTGGAAGATGGATTATTACAGAAGTGGATGAAGAGGGACAAGAATGTGCTCCAGACAATATTGGTATTTAAGAGGCAAACATAAAAAGAAAGATCCCTTGAAAAAATTTCATGACTTCTTCACAGAGAATTTAAGAGAATCATGAGAGACTGGAATCGCTTTATAACTTACTTTTCTTGTGTATTTATAGATAAACAGTGCAAAGCATAGTTTGTTATAGCTTGAGTATTTTCTCATTGATAACTCTTTAACTTAAATCACCTCAATGGCACATACTCTAAGAGCTCATAATGGTGTAAGAGAAATGAGAAATAATCAATGATAGTAAGACTCATAACTCAGAAGACAAAGCTCTATTTGGTTTCTACGATTTAAACATTTATCCCATTTTCACATTGGGCATTCAACTTAATGTTATTTCATAGGTAATGAACAGGCAACTCAGATAAGTGATATTGAAGGAAACTTTTCCTAGTAGGTACCATTTATATTATCTGCTCATTTTCAACCCTTATTTAGTTAGGTAACATTTAAGTTTTTTAATATGTTCTCATTAAGCTTGCATACATTATTTGATACTAATACAGATACGGCAGTCATTAACACTTAAAAAAAAAGCTGGAAGATCTGTTGCCAAAATACCAACTTTCGTATCATAGCACTCATTTAGTAATTGTGTCTGAACATTTCTTCAGTTTCTTAAAAACAATTTTTATTTTCAAAATGAATTTACTCCTATATTATTTTAGTTGATTGTAATTTGATGTTTTTGTGAATTGGGACTGAAATTCATTAAATTGTGTTATTTCACTGTAAAGAGTAGCTATGATAGGAGTGTAAGCAGACATTCCATACTCAATTTAAAAGTACAATGCTGAAATTATCATAATACTGTGATCTCAATATTTCTAAGCATGATTTTTACAGAAGCATGGTCTGGAAAAGCTTAGATATCCGTGAAAACAAATGTAAGCATCCTGATGCAAACGCCTCCATTACCGACCTCGAATTCATTTTGGTATCAGAGCTAATTTGTCATAAATTGCTGACAAAATGAAATCACGAATCCCATACCACGTGGACACAGGTTCCTTGTTTGTTTTTTAATATCAAAAAAGAAAATTTTCCAATTATTATAAAGGGCAATTTTTCTAGATAAGACTTATGTATGCTAATTACAAATGAACACATACAAGCAAAAACAGATTATGATGGCCTAAAAATTGAGAAAAAACAAAACTGAACTGATTGGTAGTAAACACAGAAGGTAACATAAGTGAAGAATGGGAAAACATAAATAAGCTGGAAGTTAGCTTTGGATTGTGAGTTGTGACTTAAGAAACATTTTGAAACTAACTTCATTAACAGGAAGTGGAAAAGACAATTATGCACTGAATTAAACGTTTCAAAATAATTTCTTCCATGGGGGATATTTCAAATTAAAAACTACATATTTGTTCTAAATCTTTGTTACGGAAATGGGATTGGATGAGTCTTACAATGTAAAGGGAAGGAAAGTGTTTAGCATTTTCCCTGAAAATAATGGGACAATTAAACCAGCTATAGGTATTACTAAATGAACTAAAAGAAAAACTGAGATTATACCACAGAAATAATCTCTGCTCCTTTGCAAAAGAGGATAATTTAAAGATTGGAAAATAGGGGCAATTTTGCCCAAGACATATCTTTTGAAAAACTGGAGACTCAAGAGGGCAAAGGGGTAGAATTTTTTTTTTTTATTTGAACAGAGTTTCTATACCCATATGAGATGACTAGATTTTATACCCATATGAGATGATTAGATCTGGATTAAATCTAATCCAAAGAAAAGACTGCCTAGGCCGGGCGCAGTGGCTCATGCCTGTAATCCCAGCACAGTGGGAGGCCAAAGCAGGTGGATCACAAGGTCAGGAGATTGAGACCATCCTGGCCAACATGGTGAAACCTTGTCTCTACTAAAAATACAAAAATTAGCTGAGCATGGTGGTGCGCATCTGTAGTCTCAGCTACTCGGGAGGCTGAGGCAGAAGAATTGCTTGAATCTGGGAGGCAGAGGTCGCAGTGGGCTGAGATCATGCCACTGCACTCCAGCAGCCTGGTGACAGAGCAAGACTCAGTCTCAAAAAAAAAAAAAAAAAAAAAAAAAAAAAAAAGGAAAAGACTGCCTATTTAAATTTTACATCTCCAATATTTACAGAATATCTGTATGCAGATGAGAAAATATTTTATTTTCTCATCTTTAGGGTGGCCGGGGAAGTACAGTAGCCTGCAAGAACTGAAGCTTAAAAAAAAAAAAAAAAAAGAAGAAAAGTTTCTTAAGGCTTAAAAGAAGCCTTAAGTCTGAGACAGTACTCTTTGTTGATTGTGTGGGGTAGCAAACTGTGATAAAACAGGACCCAGTGAGTGATTTGGAATGGAGAAGGACTACTGGCCAGAGAGTGGAAAGTCAATTCCGAATGATGGAATGCCTTTGCTATGACATCACCAAAATTCAAGTAAATTTCCTAAATACCAGCAAACGTGAAATTGATTTCGTGGAAGGAGGACAGAAATAAATGGTGGAAATAGCTTTGTATTGAATCTGATCCAAGAGTGTTATCTCCTCAATAGTATATGGAAAACAGCCAAATTATAAAATTCATAAAAGCAACTACAATAAGGCTAGTGACTGAACCAAAGCAGGCAAGTTTGAAAGGGTAATAAAATCTGGAACTTATTGTAAGTACAGAGTAAAGCTCTACCCTAGTATTTTGCAGCTACACTCTACAAAAAAGCTGTAGTCACAGCAAAGAAAGCACACCCACATAATACATACAAATACATGTATTGTATATATACATACACATGTATACTTATATAAATACATAAAATGTCTAAGAATCTAAAATATCTTAAAAACAAATCAAAATTGATGATCTATGGATACCTGGATAATATGTCTTTTCTTTTTTCTTTTATTTATTTATTTATATTATATTATTATTATTATTTTTTTTTTTTTTTGAGACACAACCTTCCTATCACCCAGGCTGGAATGAAGTGGTGTGATCTTAGCTTCTGCAACCTCTATCTCCCAGGTTCAAGGGATCCTCACACCTCAGCCTCCTGAGTAGTTGTGATTACAGGCATGTGCCAACACACCTGGCTAATTTTTGTATTTTTTTGTAGAGACAGGGTTTTACCATGTTGGCCAGGCTTGTCTCAAATTCCTGGCCTCAAGTGATCTGCCTGCCTTGGCCTCCCAAACTTCTGCGATTATAGGTGTGAGCCACTGCACCTGGCCAATATTTCTTAAAACTCTCAATACCATCACAGATAAGGAAAGCCTGAGAATATGTAACAGGTCAGAGGAGCATAAGGAAAAATAATAACTAAATTATATTTGGTATCCTGGATGGCATCCTGGAACACACACACAAAATAGGTAAAAACTAAGAAAATCTGAATATAACGTTCATTGATAATAATGTATCAATATTGGTTTATTAGTATTCAATAATATATCATACTAAATTAAGATATCAGTAATAGGAGAAACTAGATGAGGAGTATATGATAACTGCATTATCATCACTACTTCTCTATAAATTTAAAACTATTCTAAGAAATAACTTTTATTACAAAGATTAAAGGAGAAATCATCAACCAGCCAATCATATTATAAAATTTCACATACATTTCTCAATAATTGTTAGAAAAACTAGACAAAATCAAAAGACTTCTAGTGTTTAAATTTCCAAACATCATGACGTAATTGAAATTTGCAAAATTCTAATCCACCAACTGCAGAATGAAGTTCTTTTTTTTCAAATGCACATAGTTTATTTGCCAAGATAGGCTATATTCTAGATCATAATAAGGGTCTCAATAAATTTTTAAATGACCCAAATCATACAGAGTATGTTCTCTGAACACAGTACAATTAAATTTGAAATAAATATATATCTAGGAACATTAAAAATTTATACAAATTTAATAATACACTTCTAAATAATCACAAAGGTAAAATAAAAAAAGGCAATAGAAATTATTATGACATTGAGCTCAATGTCAGAAAGATGTCAAAATAAGTTTTCCACTCATATTCCCTCCATAGCAACAATAATTTGGCAGTCATTCATGGAAAAATTTCCTTTATAAGAACTTTGGAATCCATGTGTAACTTATGCAACCCCAGTAGAACCCAAGACCAAGAAGGACTATTTTGAGAATACAGGCTCATGCCTAAGTGGCAGCCTCACTATGGCCCCAGGTACAATCCCGGAAACAGCCCAACCTATAGCTGTCACAGCTAAAGCCCCATTTGGCATTGGTCCTGCTACCAGCATCATCTTCCAGGAGTAATGTCCACCCATGTCCCTATAGGCAGACCTATTAGCCTTGGTCTGACAGCAGATCTTAAAGAGGCCCTGTAACCTGAATCTAGGCCCTCCCAACCGTCCTGCCTGACCAAGAACCTGTGGGAACATATCCATCTATGCCCCCAAAGGCAGGTCTACTGACCCTGGTCCAACTTTGTATCTTGATGAGATCCTATAATTAGGCTCCATATCCTTTCAGCCATAGTTTGGGAGTGGCCCTGCCTCCCTAGGGACTTGGAGAGAGGCATACCCATCAGCACTACCATATGGATGCCTACAGACCTAGGTGGACCTGAAAGCAACCCTGTGGCTCAATTCAGCAATGCTCAGCTATGATCCAAAGCAGGTCCTTCCTGCTTAGAGACACACCTAGTGATCTGATAGAAACCTTCTCAGGGACACAGCAGGATCCACAACTATTTGTACACCTTGTAACAGGCTCACCATTTGTAGACTCACTGTAGATCCTGAAGTAAACCCTTGTCTCAGTGCCAGCCCTACTGCTCCAGGTCCTAGAGGCATCTAGATAGGACTATGACCACTTTGGCCCCTGGTAACAGACCCATCAACTATAGACTCCACTGCAGATCTAGCAACAGCCTCATAATATGCCTTTAATACTATTTAATAGTAATATTAGAAGTAATCCTATCAATTTAGGTATTCAGCAGGGGATGGTATATACCTGCAAAAACTATTCTATGGAGACTGGAAAAGCTGTTACCTCTTCAAATGCAGAGACAACAATACAAGACTGCACAGATTACAATAAATCAGGCAAACACTACACCACCAAAGGAAACTAAGAAAACTTCAGCAATCAAATCTGGACAACTAGAGATCAATGAATTGTCTGACAAGGAATTAAAATAAATTAAAATAATAAAGATCTCAATAAAAGAAAACCCAAATCATACAAAGTATGTCTCTGAACACAGTATAATTAAATTTGAAATAAATATCATATATCTAGGAATATTCTAAATTTATATAAATTTGATAATACACTTCTAAATAATCACTTCTAAAATAAGCAATATCCTTCTAAAAATAAATTAAAATTTCATTAATAAATGAAATTAGAAAAAAATGTACAAAACTTAGAAGTTTTATAAAGAAACAGAAATGATAATAAAGAACAAAACAGAAATTTCAGAGCTTAAGAATGCACTGAAAGAACTAAAAAACTTAATAAAGAGCTTCAGCAGCAGACAGTCACGCAGAAGAATCAGTGAACTCAAAGACAGATCGTTTGAAATTAGCCGGTTAGACACATAGAAAGAAAAAAAAGAGTAAAGAGTGATTACAGGACATATGGAATACCATCAAAAGAACAGATGTATAGATTATGGGATTTTCAGCAGTAGAAGAAACAGATAAAGGGGAGGAAAGCTTGTTTAAAGAATAATGGCTGAAAACTTCCCAAATCTTGCAAGAGCTATGGATATCCAGATTCATGAAGTTCAAAGGATGTCAAGTAAAATCGCCCCAAAGATTACTCCAAAGTGCAATATATTCAAAATTCAAAATCAAAGAAAGAGAATTTGGAAAGCAGCAAGTGATAAGCAACTCAGCATATCCAAGGAAACCTCCGTAAGACTATCAGAAGACACTGTGCAAGCCAGGAGTGAATGGGATGGTATATTCACAGTGGTGAAAGGAAAAAAAAAAACTATTTCAAACCAGAATACTATAACCAGTAAAATTGTCCTTCAGAAATATGGATAAATAGAAGCTGAGAAAGTTCATCACCAGTAGACCTGCCATATAAGAAATAATAAAGGGAGTTAATCAAATTGAAACAAAAAAAGTTAAGTAACATGAAATATGAAAATACAAGAATTTCTGTTGAAAGTAAATATAAAATCAAATTCAGAATACTCAATACAGTAATTATAATATGTAAATCACTTTAAATTATACTATAAAAGTTTAGGTCAAAGGTATTAAAATATAGCTACAGTAATTTGTTAACAAATATATATGTAAAATATGACAGCAATGACATAAAATGTTGGGGGGGTTGAAAGTGTAGAGTTGTTTATGGTGTTTATTGTATTAGCTTAAAATAGACTGTTAAAACAATAAAATGTTTAATGTAAGCCTTTTGCAACATATGCAAAGCAATAAATGTGATACACCAAATAGAATGCAAAATAAAAACCACAAGATCTCATTAAATTCATAAAAAGCATTTCACAAAATTCAGCCTCCTTTCATAATAAACTCTCTCTCAATAAATTAGATGTAGAAGCAAGGTGGTAATCTTCCCCCACCACAAACAAAACACTGCTAGTAGATATACAGAAGATAAGGAGATAGACATCAAAATATACCACTAAAAAGTCAATAAATAACAAAAGTAGGCAGCAATGAAGAAAGAAATGAACAAAAAAAATACAAATAAAATAGAAAACAAATAATAAAATGACAATAACTTTCCCTTACCTATCTTAATAATACCAATACCATAATTACTTTACCTATTCATAATTACTTTAAATATAATGAATTAAGCTGTCCAATGAAAAGACATAAAGTTGCTTAAATTGAATATTCCTTGATAACATATGTTCAATGATGTCTACAAAAATTAGAGATGGATTTTGGAGGACAGATTATGTATGTTAGTGCTAAAATCCATTTAGAAAATATTATAACATCTTTTGAAATCATAGGTAAAGTAATTGTAAATATTGTACAATATTCATTTAGCTATGTTGATTCTTAATTAGATATGCATGAAGTATTAAATCTGTGAGGATATTTGTGTTTGTGTGAATGTTGGCATTGTGAGAATATTGGTCTATTTCCTTGTTTATTTTTGGAAAAATTATCCAGAGCCTCCTGCAGTATATTTGTCACTAATGTCAATTAGAATGAATAGAACGTAAGAATTCAGGTCTGCTGTCCAAGTTTTTAAGCAACTCAATACATTTCTAACATATTCATACATTTTGTTTTAATTTAGTTTGTCCTTATTTAGTATGTATCAGAAGAAAAAGGTGTTTTAAGTTTCAGAAACTGTTTTTTCCCTGAAATAGGAGTCTATCATTAGCATAAGAGCTGAAGACTTAATGGATTGGGCATGAGGAAATTATCTTGAATTCTGTCTCTCTAACTTCTAACTTTTTGCTAACTTCCTTTATTTTGCTTCTTTAAACTATCTGCTGCTCTTTTCACCCATTCCAGTACTTAATTTTGTATCTTTCTGACTCTGCCTTGATAATAAGCATTATCAGTCTTCCTCTACCCTGTTAATTTTTTTTTTTTTTGTCTTTTGGTAAAAACCTTTAAAAATGTAACCTTCATTTATCTATGATCATAATTTTTTGCCCCGATAAAAAATACAAGCATTTCAGATATAGAAAGATGGATAGACTGACCTAAATTATATTTCACAACTGTGAGAACTGCCTTCTCAAAACACCTCACACACTTAGTCAGGTTCTCTTTGCACCAAATGTCTCATACCAAATGCAAATGTCTGGACTTACATTGATTTCAGTTATAGAACAGAATCTTGTATTGTGATAAATAAATTAACCCAGTTAGTAGTCATGTTCTAATTGAGTTAGCTTACTTAGCCTAGCTATAAAACACTAAAACATAAATAAACATAAGTGTCTAATAATTTTGACATTTTTAGAGTTTTCTTATGTTCAGGTGTTTATTTGAAATTATGGAATGTATCAGCAAGGACCAAATTGCAAAATCAAGAGTAACCACATTTCTCACTTCAGGCATAATTCCTCCTTACTCTTAGTCACACTCATTCCCCATTTAAGGATAAATTCAACCCCATGATTTAAAAAATGTAAAGGTGGTGTCTTAACTAAGGACTATCCCTCACCCCAAAATAAGTATAAATGAATTACTCATTTAGTGTATTGTATTTATTTTTTACCAGCTCAGAAGACTAGTACTTAATACCTGAATATGAAATCTATGAAACATATGAAATGTGTGTTGTCATTTGATATGTTGGCAGAGTCATCAAGTAAATTAAAATTTAGCCTGTTAAATATATCCTTGGCTTTTTAAATTTTAGCTTGTATTCCTTTTAGTTTCAACCCCTTCACAACTGCAGAGCTCATTGGCAATACTAACAGGAAAAGCATGAAGAATCTTTTTTTTTTTTGCGAGTTGGTTTCCTTTTGAGTTCAGAGCCCATCATTTACAGAGTAGGGAATAATGGCATACTTTTCAGTAGCCCTGGAAACTGGCATATCACATATTACATACAAAATAAAATTTCAAGAATGCTAAATCCCCAAATTTGTAGCTGAGTGATTTTTGACAGCCAAATATATTTAGAGAATTTTTTATCTTCAATGTGGGAACTTCAATATTAAAAAAAAAAAAAAAGATATAATCAAAAGTTGAAGAGGATTGTGTATGTGAGAAACCATAGGGAATATTAATCTGAAATTAACTTATATGTCACCCTCACCTAGTTACTTCTTTAAGTTCTTTATTTTTTCCACCTGGACCACATTGTTTGCCTCCCTTGCTAGAATCTTGTGAAGCCTCATTAATGATTGTGAACCGTTTTGACTTCCACAGCTGGAGGACGTTCGAGAAATGCAAATAATTATTGTTGTTATTTATTATTTATTCTTTTCTATTCAAACTTAGTTCCAGTCTCGGCAGGTGTACTCCTTGAGTTACAGGTGCAAATTAATAATAAATTCAGTGTTAATCCCTCAGCAAATACTAGAAGAGCCTCAACAAGAACCAGTTAAAAATTGGTCTATAAAAACATTTTTATTTTACACTTCTATTAAAAATTCAACAGTTAAAGTTTTAAAACTTGCCAGAAAGCTAATAATTTTATTTCTATTAACTGACTCTACTTTGAATTACTGAGGATTTTCATTGCATGCAGCATTTTTACTCAGTTGAGACAATGCCATTTTGAACTGGTAATGTGTCTCTACTTAATATTTTCCTACAATTGGTAGTTTTTGTTTTCTTTCAATTAAAAAAACCTCCTTTTATATTTGTTTAATTTGAACCTACTTTTTAAGGCAGATGTTCATCTTCTTATTAAGGTTGTTTCCCTTGTATAGTGTTTATAATCACCATATAACCTGAATTATATTTTGTAAATGTTAAATAAAAATGGCAGATACTCTTATATTGAATAGATACTAAGAGATTCTTATCAAAAATATAGTTACCTTTTAATAGAAAATTATAGTAAAATGGAAAAATTAAAGCTTCAAAAATGGAGTAGAGAGAATGCTTTCTTAACAGAATAAGTATTCTACCTTATGAGAAGAAAACAATGTACATTTTTATTTTCTTCACATATAATTGTCTCCATATGAATTAACGCACAATAATAATCAAAACGTGATTCATATAAATGTCATAATGCAGTATTGATGCATTTACTTATTTGTATTTTGTATTCTAAGGCAGGTAGTTTCTTGACATACATATTATACACCTAGTACATTCATCACTATATACACGTCATCTATCCCAAACATATATTCAAATACTATATTTATTTTTGTTTTCTTCATATATATTTGTCAAGAATATTTATCATCTTTAAAGCAACATTTTACAAAATTTTAAAGTATAAATTCTATGCATTCAGTTAATAGTCAAAAATCTGCAAAATTGGTATGAAAGAAATGTTAATGTGTATATCAAAACTTTAAAATGTTCTGCACATTATGTTAGAAGTTATCTCATATTAATAATTTCTCATCCATTCTTCTGATACAATAATAGAAATCACTGGAAAATAAGACACTGGAAAAAGAACAAAAAAGGCAACTTTAATTTATTCTTTCATTTTTCAGATATGATGAACAACTTATAGTGTGTAAGAAACAATCCTAAATTGTGATTTAGTTGTTCTGGATGGGGCCTGTGCATCAATTTTTTTTTCAAGGCTTCAGGTAATTATTATGGGAAGCCACTATAAACTAAAGAGACAGATTACACAGATAAAATGATATAATACATTCCCTCAAAGATTTTCAAGCACAGTAGGGAAACAATCATGCAAATAAATAATTGTGTTTCAGTGTAAAGTAGAGAAGGGTTTGGGGAAGGGGGAAATGAGCAGTTGCTCAAGGGATACAATTTTCAGTTATCCAAGATGAATAAGTACTAGAGATCTAATGTACAACAGTTGAGTATAACCAATAATATTGTATTGTGTACTTGAAATTTGCTAAGAGGGTGGGTCTTAAGTGTTTTTTTCTCTCTCTCTCTCTCTCTCTCTCTCACACACACACACACACGCACATAAACAATAGCAACTATATGAGGTGATGGATACATTAATTACGTTCATCGTGATAATTATTTCACAATGTATACACATGTCAAAACATCACATTAAAGATATATAATTTTTGTCAATTTATTTCCCAGTAAAGATTGTATATAAAAATAGAGAAATATGCAAAATAGAGAAAGAAAGAATAAGATTTCTGGGGAGGATGCAGCTAAGAGTTTAGGGACTACACCAAAGAAATATACAGTTTAATAAAAGGATGAAGCAATTATGGAAATAATTAACAGTAGTAAGCAGTATATGAAACATGTATAAAAGTGTTATTGCAAATTAAAAGAGGGAGAGATCACCAAGGATCCTATTGTCCATACGGCAATACTAAACAAGCTGCAAGCTGTTTTGCATTTAGGCCAATGTACTCCAATGTGTGTGCATATATGCAAGGAAGCCATGTAGAGAATATTAACTTATATTTGCATTTATTTTTATTTACTTTATATTTAGAATGCATGTGCGGTTTAAAAAATGGTGGCTCATGCCTGCCCTTTGGGAGGCTAAGGCGGGTGGATCACTAGGTCAAGAGATTGAGACCACGGTGAAACCCCGTCTCTACTAAAAAATACACAAATTAGCAGGGCGTGGTGATGCACACCTGTGATCCCAGCTACTCGGGAGGCTGAGGCAGGAGAATTGCTTGAATTCGAGAGGTGGAGGTTGCAGTGAGCCGAGATCACGCCACTGCACTCCACCCTGGTGCCTGGCAACAGAGCAAGACTCTGTCTCAGGAAAAGAAAAAAATTTAGATATGCACAAACTTCGAGTATTACTCATCTAAACACACTACTTTATTTAAGGTTATGCCCATTTTAAGGTAAGGACATACAATCCTTTTTAAAATATATTCATTAACATGATTTTATAGAAACACAGTAGGGGACTTAATGAATGCTCCCTACATTGAGTATTGTCCTAAGTCTCAAAATGAATTCTCAATTTGAACTTTTGATGACTTTGTTGATATACTTCAATCAGATATTTTTATGTGAATGGATTGGTCACTACACAAAGTCTTATATTCCAGTATGATTTTTCATGAGGTAAAAAAGAAAAATGTGTCCTATGAGCAGAAAATAGATGTTATGGGCTTATGCATTTTTTTCCCAAGAGGAGAACTGATACATTTTTGTTGTTTTCCACACTATGACACTCACATATTAGTCAATATTATCATAGATTTCTATTTTTGAGTAATAATTAGCTACGAAGAGGAAGAAGTTAAAAGAGCAAAAATAGTTTCTTCTTTTCCAACTTTAGCAGCTACCTTTTCTTCTCTGCTCCCCACATCTGTGCCAAAATGTTGATAATTAGCTTAGTGCAGCTGAGCTCACAAGAGATTTAATGTTATTGCCACTTCTCAAATCTCTTTGAGGAGCCAGTTCTATTATAGGAAACACTAGGAGTTCCTGATAGAAGTGTTATCAACCTCCGAGGCATGGGTGGCTGGGGCTTTTGATTATGCCATACA
Source organism: Ateles fusciceps (assembly GCA_036589455.1). Lineage (NCBI taxonomy): Eukaryota > Metazoa > Chordata > Mammalia > Primates > Atelidae > Ateles > Ateles fusciceps. Next base: position 1,117,073 of record JAZHEH010000647.1, read on the forward strand.
TTTACTTAGAATACTCACCATTTTATCATTCATTTAACAAATTTCCAAGTTCCAGAATTCCCTTTAGCATTCTGAGGCAAATACTATTCCCAAAGGCTACCTTTTCCTCCCGACTAATAGACTCCTCATTTTATGTTTAGATAACCTTGCAGATATTCCCCAATATTTGGGAAAGCAGTACCCTTCTATAGCCTCAGTGGGTGGTTATGATTTGTGAAAGCCAAACTTGGCATCCCCTTTGCCAGATGCTTACTCTCACCTGCATCCTTGCTCCAAAGAGTGCCATGTAACATAGCCAATGAGGCAGGAGTGGAAGAAGCCCTCCACTAAGTTTCTGAGAAGATTCCTTTCTCTTACTATAGAAGTATGCTGTTTCTGTGTTGCCTTCTTTTATGAAAAGACAGTGCAGTGTGGGACTTAATGAATGCATTTTTTCCAGCCATCTTGTAAACAAAAAAGAAAGAACAAGAGAACTGTGAAGAGTTTTATTAAAAGTCATGCTGTTTAAAAAACCCTGACCAGTCTAAATAGAGTTCTCATGATAAATAATTGTATTAAACTTGTCAGTTTATCAGTTTTCTGCTAAATACTGAAGAAAACAATCTTAACTGATATACTTTACCTAAATACACCAACTCTCATTAATCTTGTTCTCCATGCTTCTGTAACACATGTAGTACCTACATCAAATTAAATACTAAATTTTATGGTAATTTATATTGCTTGATGTTTGTTTTTATATGTATTCTGGTCTAAATCATAATCACCTTGAGTGTGGAAGCCCAATTTTATCTTTCCTGTATTTTCCCTTATGCCTTGCACAATGCTAACTCATCAGAAACTTAATATATTTTAAAAGGAAGTGTGTGTGTATGTGTGTATGTGTGTATGTGTGTATGTGTGTTTGTGTGTGTGTGTATGTGTGTGGTGGGGTGCAAGTGTGTGCATGGGCATGCATGTGTTGCCTTTTTCTTGCCTTAAAACTCAAAACTCTGTCATTGCTCTCCTGGAATATGGCTCTATGTCTATTTTATTCTTTCCCAGACTAATTCTTCTCTTTTCTTACTTGCTCTTCCGCTTTCTAGAGTCTATTTGTAGATACTCAAAAAGCTTCATCTTTGATGTAATTTTCTTTTCTGTTCTTTTCCTTAAAGATTTTATCCACTATTATGCTGATTTTCCTTACATAAAAATGACTGTTATATGTGACTCCCACTCTGATCTCTATCCCACATATCTACTGGTCACTGCCAACTACCTTATGTTGGTACTTCCCACTAATATACAATTATAACTTCATTCCCATGTAGTCATTGCAAGTTAAAGTATAAGCTCTCTCCTCTGAATTTTTACAGCTCTATGTTTGTGCCAGCTGAACACATTATATATCTGCTGCTTGTTTTAATAATTTATCTTCACTTAGACTTTAACCTCCCTAAGATCAAGGATTCTATCTTAATAACTTTTAATTACCCTCAACCTACATATGGCTCATATATAATATGAAATCAATAAATGCTTGAATATTTGCTTCCTTTAACATAGAAGCATATTCTTATAAGAGAAGAATTATTTTTTCTCTTTATATTTCAGTATATTTGACGTATCATCTTTTTTACATATAGCCAGGGAAGCTATATTTTCATTGATTGGCTTAGTATGTAGAAATCTGTAGATTATGTTTCCAAACATCCATGCTAGTATAGTTTAATTAAGATCAACTTTTATTTTTAGCAACTTTTTAATACAAAGAACTATATTTTGTTAAGCTTATATATTTTCATAAACAAAAAAAAATACCAGATATAATTTAATCCCTCTTTGTTCTGAGGGTAAGCATTTCATGAAATCCACTCCAAGAACTGAAAACATACATCCATACAAAAACTTGTACATGGATGTTCATTGCAGTATTAGTCATAATGGCCAAAAAATGGAAAAAGTTCAAATGTCCAACAACTGATGAATGGATAAACCAAATGTGAAATATACATGTATACAATCAAATTTTTTAGCCATAAAAAGAAATGAAGTACTGATTCATGCTATTGCATGGATGAACTTTGAAAGCATTGTCATAAGTAAAAGAAGTCAGACACAAAAGGCCATATATTATATGTTTCCATTTATATGAAATGTAAAGAATAGGTAAGTACATAGAGACAGAAAGTAGCGATTGCCAGAGTCTGGGAATGGGGGAAATACAGAGTGGCTACTAATGAGCACTACATTAATTTCTCATTTGGACGATTAATATAAATCAACCAAAAGCTATTAAAATTCCTAATTGCCTGGAATTAGGGAGTGGTAATGATTACCTAACTTTGGGAATACACTAAAAGCCACTGAACTGTGTATATTAGATGAGTTAATTTTATAGTATGTAAGTTTTATCTCAATAAATTTTTTTTGAAACTCCATGGAAACTAATGATTCTTAGCTTTCAGGACATTTGGATTCACAATGTATCAGAATACTTAGATAAAGCATGGGTTTAAATGAAAAAGCTCCATTTTTCTCACATACATAAGATTTACTGAAAATATTATATTGTATACTTTGTCGATAGTGAAATCTATTCCTATTATTCATATATTACTTCACTTGCTAATTACCTACTACTCTGTGGAGAAAGATGAACTATAAGTGAATGACATGTACAGTAATAACTAGTATTCAATAGGTGGCTACATTTAAGTGGCATAAAAATGCTATGGGATAATTGAAAAAGATGCTCTTCATTTTTCTAGGGGTTGGAAAATTGGATAATGCTTATTCTTGCTATTGGAGGATGAGTAAACATTTACCAAGTGAACACTTATTCAACACAGAGGAAATAAAAATACAAAGAAAACATATAAAGTGCTTAGAGAATTATGAGTCATCTCTATGGCAGATCCTAGCATGTAGGTACCCTTGTATAGGACTCAGTAAAGATCACATCCCCTTGTGTCATTCTGTGACTTTCCCATCTTCTGGCTGCATTAGAAAGGAAACTATTTTAGATTTTGTTTAAAGTAATTTAAGGATTACTTAAAGACCAAAAAAGTTGAATTTTAATGCAGTTGTATGTTTGATATAAAATAAATTTTATTCTTTATTACAGTAATGCCATCTAAATAAATATAGTGAGATGACTGCCACTATACAAATTTGCAGTCACATGTAAGATAATTCTAGAGATCTAATGAACCGCATGAGGACTGTAGTTAATAGTATTGCATTGTATACTGAAAATTTGCTAAGAGAGTAGATTCTATGTGCTTTTACCACACACACAAAGAGAGTTATGTGAAGTGATAAATATGTTAATTTGCTGGATGGTAGTCATGATTTTACTATGAATATGTATATCAAAACATTGTGTTGTAAACCTTAAATATATAAAATAAGAAATAGAGAATTCAGGCTGCAACTGAAATCAAGAACACAATCCGACTTATAATAGCCACAAACAAAATGAAATGCCTAGGAATACAGCTAACCAAGGAGGTGAAAGATCTCTACAGGAGAACTACAAAATAATGCTGAAAGAAATCAGGGATGACACAAATAAGTGGAAAAGCGAAGCATGCTTGTGGATAGGAAGAATCTGTATAATAATAATAATGACCATACTGCCCAAAGCAATTCACAGATCCAGTGCGAGTCCCATCAAACTACCAATGTCATTCTACACAGAATTAGAAAAAAAAAAAAACTATTCTAAAATTCATATGGAACCAAAAAGGAGCCTGAATAGACAAAATTGGAGGCATCACATTACCCAACTTCATACTATACTATAAAGCCACACTAACCAAAACACTTTGATACTGATATAAAAACAAATATAAACCAAAGGAACAGAACAGAAAACTCAGAAATAAAGCTACACGCTTACAAATGTCTGCTCTTTGACAAGGCCAACAAAAACAAGCAGTGGGGAAAGGACTCCCTATTCAATAAATGGTGCTGGGATAAGTGGCTAACCAAATGCAGAAGATTGAAGCTGGGCCCCTACTCTTTACCCTATACAAAAAGTAACTCAAAATGTATTAAAGATTTAAATGTAAGACCTCAAACTATAAAAAGCCATGGAAGACGACATAGAAAATACTCTTCTTGACATTGGCCTAGGCAAAGGATTTTTGGCTAAGTCCTCAAAAAGCAAGGTAACAAAAACAAAAGTCAGCAAGTGGGACCTAATTAACCTGAAGAGCTCTGTACAGCAAAAAATAAAATATAAAAATAAATAAAAAACTATCAACAGAGCAAATAGACAACCTACAGAATGGGGGAAAATATCCATCGCTATGCATTAAAAAAAGCCTAATAAACAGAATCTATAGGAAACTTAAATCAATAAGCCAAAACAACCCCATTTAAAAATGGGCAAAAAACATGAACAGACATTTCTCAAAAAAAGGATATACAAGTGGCCCATCAGCATATGAACAAATGCTCAACCTCACTAATCATCAGAAAAATGCAAATCAAAAATCACAATGAGACATGATCTCACATAGGTCAGAATGGCTATTAAAAAGTTAAAAAAAAAAAAAAAAACAGATGCTGGTAAGGGTGCAGAGAAAAGGAAATGCTTATACACTGTTGGTTGGAATGTGAATTATTTAAGCCATTGTGAAAAGCAGCCTGGAGATTCTCAAAGGACTTAGAGAGAGCTACCATTCAACCTAGCAATTCCATTGCTGGGTATATACCCCAAAGAAAATAAATTGTTCTACAAAAGACACATGTATTCTTATATTCATTGCTGCACTACTCACAAGAGCAAACACATGGAGTCAAGCCAGATGTGCATCAGTGGTAGACTGGATTAAAAAAAATATGGTAAACATATACCGTAGAATACTACACAATCATTTAAAATGATGAAAGCATGTCCTTTGCAGCAGCATGCATAAAGCTGGAGGACAAACACTTTTTTTTTTTTTGAGATGGAGTCTCACTCTCTTGCCCAGGCTGGAGTGCAGTAGCGCAATCTCAGCTCACTGCAACCTCTGCCTCGCGGGTTCAAGCGATTCTTCTGTCTCAGCCTCCTGAGTAGCTGGGATTACAGGTGCACACCACCACACCTGGCTAATTTTTTTTTGTATTTTTAGTAGAGACGATGTTTCACCACATTGGCCAGACTGGTCTTGAACTCCTGACCTCAGGTGATCCACCCAGGAGGACATAATCTTAAGTAAATTAACACAGGAACAGAAATATCAAATTCCACATGTTCTCACTTATAAGCAGGAGCTACACACTGAGTACACGTGGACATAAATATAGGAACAATAGACATTGTGAACTACTATAGGGTCAAGGGGGTGAGGTTGGGTTAAAAAGCTAGTATTGGGTACTATGCTCATTATCTGAGTGATGAGATCCATATCCCAAACCTCAGCATCACACAATATTCCCATGTAATAAATCTGTGCATGTACCCCCTATATCTAAAATACAAGTTGAAACAAAAATATTGCGAATATGCCTTTGGATGCTTGCTTGTACACTTAAAAATGTTAAAATGATAAGTTTTATGAAATACATTTTACCATAAAAAAATAAACCTTTTACACATTAAATAAAATATGTATACTGACAAAATTAAAATATTGGATTGACTGATCCTTAAAAATCCTAATGAAGTCAACCAAAAATATATGTGAAAATTATTTTGTACTTTTTTATGTGTAACTAGTTGCTCTAAAAATTGGAAGGAAATTGTCTTATTAACCAGGCATAGAGAGTTCAGTCTTTATAGCTCATTTATGTCAATACCTGAACACACCAAAAGGAAATAACTTTTGGGGAGGTGTCTTCTGCATCTAGTTTACAAATAAATAGTCAGATTTATGTAGAAGGATCCATGAGAGAAGAGGATAAGGAAAAAGAAGGATGAAGAAAAGGAGAAAGAGAAAATAAATAAAAGGAAGAGGAAAAGGAATAAATGGGACAGACATTCTATATAGAACTTTCCAGCTACTGTCCTTAATCAGACCACAAGCTCTAAAATAGTTACATTGTGTTCTCCTAGGAATTCAGCTTGGAACATACTAAGTGAGGAGGCTAGAGTCCCCTCAAGTCATCTGAGATATAGCCAGAGTCATTGGTGCTTGCCTAAGGATAGCATCCAGACACATATTGCCCCAAATACTAGTGACTAAGTTTGAGCATTCTGTTACACTTCTTCTGATAAAATTGCTTTTCCCATGTCAAAAATTTCTTAACAGGCAAAAAGGTCAAAGATCTTTTTTGGATTTAGTAATTTACCTATTATTCCATGTATCAATTTATTTAAAATATAAGCTGAAGTTCTATAATGGCAAGGTATTCAATGTAGAGTTTGAAACCCAAACTAAATCTCACTGTAGTTCATTTGCTCTTTATGACATGAGATATGCTAATGCCAAGGTTATGGGTGTCGTGTAATTGAAAATTCAAGGTAAAAAAAAATCACTTTTTTCAATCATTCTAATGTCTGATATCCTCATGCCTCCCTTTCTCTGTTTCTAGTAATCCCTTTCAAATATTTGCTCAGAGATAAAAAGCTTATATTTCATTCTCCAGCTGTAGCTACCTCTTCACTTGCATACCAATAGGACTCTTTCACTCAGACATGATTTCCATGGATGATGTTTCTCAGGGGCTGTCTCGTTTTTAGAATTGACACATCCACAAGTGTTCAATCAGGGAAGTGAAGTGATCCAATGTTGATTGGCATTGAACAATGATATTAAGATCAGCATCAGATTAAAGCACCATATAAAATGGTGATAAGCTAGTGTGATATTCATATTTTGCTACTTGGAAAGGAATTCTTGCCCCATCACCCTGACTGGGCTTTTCTACTCCCTTTTTTCTTAATCAATTTTCAGTCAAGAAAAAATGGAGGGTAGTAGAAAATTCCAAAAAGACAAAAGAAAACTCTAAGATACTCTGTGGCAAAAACTGTTCTTGCCATTTTCATACAGGTTTCCTTTTTGTTGATTAAGTTGTAGTGGGTTGAACAGGAGGGGAGCTAGCCATAATGTCAGATAATCAACACAAATTTCAGAGACAATAGATCATATAGATAGATAGATGATAGGTAGACAGATAGTAGATAGATACGTAGATACATAGACACATGGATAGACAGATACATAGAAAGAAAGATAGAATAACAGACTTATTTCCAACTTCTATGCCATCTCTAATCATGCCCTATGATCTCTGCCTTCATCAATAGCTGTAACATAAGGGCAATACCATGAGTGGCCTTAGCCCTCAGAGATCTACAAAATCTATTATGTTCTGTCGTCCTGAAGAACTCACCATCTTATCCCCCATCACAGTACTGTTTTTACCTTGCATCCCTGCATACACCTATGGATAGATTGTTGCCAATGGATAGAATAGAGGGCATAGCTTACTTTGGGAGTTAATGTTTTCAAATTGTAGGGGGCGCACTGCAACATATTCCAGCTTATGTACATGGCATTTGAGGTCAGGGCATGGAAAAATAGTGAGGCACTGTGTATGTTATTTGTGCTTGAGAATGAAACTTCTTAACCCTGAAAACAGGACAGGGAGTGGAGTGTGTAGTGTGATAAGGAACCCTGAAAACAGCCTCCTGAGAATGCAGCTTGAATGTTGTGCAAGGTCACAAGTGCCTCAGCAACCCACCTCAAATGACCATCTAGTGGATGTTTGTATTAATACAAGTCCTTTCAAAAAATACTTGGTGGATGGATGCTGGGGCAGAGTCTCTCAGAAGAGTTACCCCTTAGCCCCACCCAGCTGGAACTGTCTGAGTACTTTGTTCTTGGCGTTACTGCAAGCTATAAGCTCTGCACAAATTCTGGCTTTCAGAGATTCTCCAGCTGGCAATTAACACTCAGTACCCTGACAGAGGCATCCCATTTACAAGTAAATATAAGACTACCTAAAGATGAAAAAAAAAAAAACAGCTATTAATACATCAAATATTTGAGAAATGCATTTCATATAAACATGAATTATTTTATTTTAATCTTTTAATAAGCAATCAATTTAATATATAGGTAAAGAGCTCCAGTTCTGCAGCCAGATTTCCTAGTTTCTAATTCTTTCCTGTCATTTTTCCAGTTAAATGAACCTGTGCTGATAATCTGTTAGTGCCACAATTCCTCATCTGAAAGACAGGAATAACAGTAACACCACCTTATAAGGCAGTTGTGATAACTAAATGAGATGATATATGTAAAGAGCATAGAATAGTTCTTAGCATGTAGTTAAGGACTACAGAAAGACTAAATGTTGTTTTTATTGTCTTAGACTTTTCTCTGAAAACGTCAAAAGTCATAATTTTAAAATTTATATTGTTTGTTAAAATATTTTCACTATCATGACCCTTCCCCCCTTTTAACTTATCAAACTACAGGATCTAAAACTTGTTATCTGTTTTACTTTAAGCATTTTACAATTTCTCTGAGCTTTCATTTTCTGAACAATAAAATAAAATCAAATTACTTAATTCAAAATGATGAACTAAGATTATTTAACTCTACATACCTCCTTTTGCAGATTCTAACCCACCACAATCTCCACTAAAATGACAGTAGAATAGAAAAGTCTATATAATCTTAATCAGGAAAGGCAAACTTCATCAAATTTCTGTAAAAAATATGCTAGAAATAAGACAGATGAAAGGTAGCATAAACTGTTCTCTTAAAAGAACCCTATTAACAGCCTTACATTTGAAACTCTGGATCAAATGTCCAATTATTTTAAATGCTACTTATCTAAAATTTAAATCCTTACAATTGTATAAAAAATTCTATGTATATTACTACCACAGCACTATCATATATTAAGTAAACTCACAGGCAATTACTGTCATATCAAATCAACACAAATCAGAAATATTACCCAGCAAGCTTTACTAATTTTAAGAACACAGCATTCTAATAGCTCAGAAGCAGAGAGATGTCTGAAATTTGAGACATCTCTTTGAGAGATGAGAGACATGTCTTTGAGAGACATCTTTGAGAGCCTCCCCCAGGCCTTTCCTTTCTGTATGGGACTGCACCTTTGGCCCAAAATAGGTAAAGTCTCTAAGTGAGCTTTGCAGGGATCCTCACACAGTAGGGAGCATTTAATTTATGTAACATCTCCATTTTATTTCCCCAGAATTGTATAGGCTATGTGGCATTCTCCAGGGAGCCATGCCTTGCAGGCTTTGTGTCCTATTTACTAGAGGTAACCCTTATCCAGGAACTTCTGCCATGGGCATTTCAGGGACAAGGTCTCTTCCTTCTAGCAAATATCATTAGTCTACTTACCCAGAGGTCCTATGGACAAGAAAATTAGTCCAGTTTACCTGCCTTCTTTTATTTTCTCCTGGCACATCCCTACAATAAGCTAGTGAATTCATTTATGTTTGACTGCTTTAACTATTTCTTTCCTTTAATCACTTTTCATATTTCAGATTGTCTTATAAGCATATTATTACGGAATGGTGACAATTAGATCTACAAGGTAAAAGATTTGAATATTATTATCTCTGCATTAAAATTTTAAAAATCAAAGTTCAAAGAGATAGTAGTGGAGCATATGAAATTTCCAGAATTTCAGAGAATTTCCAGAAATGTCCAGCAGTGCTGTCTTCAGATTCTCAGTTTAGAGCCCATGTGCATAAAGGCACATAATCAGGATTGCATCAGTGTGGGGAGCCCCCATATAAAATACACAAAGGGTGCTTGAAAAGAATATTAAGGAAAGAGGATTCTCTCTTTAGAAATAAATGAAACATAAAAATAAAACAACCTTTCTTCTCCCAAGTAGCTTAAGAAAGGGAGATAGAAAAAATGAAAAATATGTATTTTTTTATATCTTATGCTTATCTCAAAAGCTTTCTTAGGCTGGGGATACATTGGTCGTTATCAACATTATCAAGTAGTACTGCCCTGGAATCAGAATGAAATTATTTATTTAATTTAGAAATAAAGTTATATATCTATGATGGGTCACTTCTTTACATACATTGCCAATGATAGAATTAATGATGTAATCATGCCGTTGCTCACAGAATATTTTCACATTAGTATAAACACTGACAATTCAGAACACTTACTAAGGCAGGACTGTTCCACACAATGACCTGATGGATACACATATTTATCTGAGAAGTTGTTCATAAACTTTGAGCTGCTCCCTGAGGAGAGAAGAGACAACCACAGGATAACGACTGAAATTAAAGTTTTAAGAACAGAGATAGCAATTTTAGTCATGGGGAAATTGCCATCTCAATATTCTTAAAAGATGTTCAATATTTAAATAAGATCATTTTAAGATCTAATGAAGCATATGCAATATTTAATTGAACTATAATTTTCCTTTAGAAAACAGGGAGCCTCTCACATGTAATGTACATCATCGTCAATTATGTAGTAGCTCTAAAGTTAAGATTTATCTTAACAAAACAAATTAATATTCACAAAAATTAATTTTAAAAGAATCATAGGTCTTTAGCTATGCAAAACCTGAGTGGAGCTGCCCATGCAGCTCTGTACTGTTAATGCAAAGTCAGAACCTGAATATGAGTATGGAAATTGTATCTTGTAGATCACACACATAGTAATTTACATTGGTGCAGTGTTGGAAAGACCCTTAGAGTCTCGTAAATCTTTTCTCCTATAACTAGAAATGTTTTTCAAAATTTATAAGTTATAGAAACTAACTATAAATCTCTAATTTTAATAACAAATACTTAAAAATACCTGTTAAAACACAAGCAATTCATAATTAATTCATTTTAACAGACCTTAACTGATTGCCTAGTATGCAACTCTTTATGCGCCACATAAAAAATATCATGGCATCAAGTGAACATAACATATATATTTAATACATGTTTCATTGTTACAGTCTTTATTTTTCAAGACAAATTACTTAAACAAATCTTCAGTTTTCATTATTTTTTCCTGAACTCAATGATTTGAAACTTTTTGTTGCTTCGGTTGAAACATATTTTACTAATAATTTTCTTCTCCAAAACTAGTTTTTGAAGTAAACGAATAGTTTAAATGTTAAAGTATATGAATGTGGAAGTAAAGAGAGGCTGCTGTAGTATGCTTTAAGAAGAATTATGAAAGATTAAGTGGCTGAAAAGCCCTATTGTTGGAGAATTGAGAACTTATGGGCTGTCTACCGATGTCTTAATTTCCCATTCACTTACAGTTACGCTGCTGACAGCCACTCGTGTACTATGTAATGCTCCTTTCCCAGATACTGATGATTAAGTCCATCAAATTAAGAACAGGGGTTCAGAACACATGGTTAGTTAAGTCTTTGCATGTGGTCAGAACTTTCACATATAGTTTGTGTAGCAATAGGGCAGCTATGCACTATTGAGAGGATAGAAAAGCAGAGTAGAAAGCTGGCGTGTTGAAGGGCAAACAGAAAGAAAGCAGGTGGATGGGAAGAGGAGAAAAATATCTGCATCCATGTCCCTAATTGCTTACCAGCTACTGCCACCATCTTCTCCTGTACCTGGGAATATTTCTGTCCTTGTATTATACGGTTCCATAATATAACCTTGTAGCATTATGATAATATCCCTCACCTGTTGTCCTCTTAAGCCACACTGAGTTGTTTTTCTTACATAAACCTGCTAAGATTTAAATACTATAAGGCATTATGGGAAAAATAGAAATGGGTAATGAAGTAAAATTTTTATATCTACTTTTTATAAATTTTTATATCCACTAAAATCAGAAAGAAAAATAGTGAACTAAGTTAACAGTTGTATGTTACTTAAAATACTGACTCCTGACCTCTTGTACATCCTATTTCCTAGGACTTTCTTAAAGGTAAAACTCTCCACTGCAGATTCTACCATGTCTTCAGATATCAAAGCAGTTTAGCTATTAGGAGCAGGGAGTTTCACATAGTATTTGTCCTTCTTCCTGCCCAGCATTCAGATGGTTGCTGGTAAGCAATTTTATCCCAGGACTCCTGCTGTGAGTCCTTCTTCTGTACATCCATATTTCTCATCAGCTCTTCCTCAAAACTCTATTAAAAAGACTTATTACTCAAGACTCATGATATTTCCTTTTTAGATTCTCAGTACCCAATTTCTTCTCCATCTAAGTCATTTCAAGAGACACAATTCTGTTTTTACTTGAACCCAAATGCTCCTACTTAAAAATGTTGTATATAGAATAAATATGTTTATACCACATAATCTCAAAGAGGACCAATCTTAAAGAGAAACAATCTCAAAAAGGTCTGGCTTTGGAGGGAAGTTAATGTATTTTCAAGCAATTATTTTATTTTTCAGCAGCATTTATAATTAATAATAAATATAATCATCACAGATTTTGTGTGATCTCTACAGTATATAGTTCTCTTTCTGTTATCAGAAATAATATATGATTATATTTAAATTCTCTTTAAGAATTTTTATGAGATTTCCTAGTAGCCCCAATTTGTTCAGTTGGTTGTAAAAATGACACCCTTAAAAATATTTAGCAATGGTAGGGAATAACATAATCTTATAATCAAATGTTTGAATCAGAATTTACCATTAATGCTTATTAATTAGTCACTAATCTTTTTGCTGTGAATGACAGTCTATTAGTCCATATACCTACCTAAGAATGGATAATTTATGAAGAAAAGACTTTTAATTGACTCATAGTTCTGCAGGGTATACAGGAAGCATGGCTGGGAGGCCTCAGAAAACATATAATCATAACCAAATATGAAGAGGAAGCCAGTATGTCTTATCGTGGCAGAGCAGGAGAGAGAGAAAGAGCGAAGAGGAAAGTGCTACACACTTTTAAATCAACAAAACTATTGAGAACTCACTCACTATCACAAGAACAGCAAGAGGGAAATGTGCCCCCATGATCCAGTTACCTCCCATCAGGTCCCTACCCTAACATTGGAAATTACAATTCAACATGAGATTTGGGTGGGGACACAAAGCCAAACCATATAATTCCACCCCAGGCCCATCCCAAATATCATCCCTTCTCATATTTCAAAACACAATCATGCCTTTCCAACAGTCTCCCAAAGTCTTTATTCATTCCAGCATTAACTCAAAAGTCCAAGCCCAAAGTCTCAAGTGAAATAAGGTAGGTTTCTTCTGCCTATGAGCTGTAAAATCAAAAAGAAATTAGCTACTTCCAAGATACAATGAAAGTACAAGTATTGGGTAAATGCTCCCATTCCATAAGGGATTAATTGGCCAAAATAAAGGGGCTACAGGCCCTATGCAAATCCAAAAGTCATCAAGGCAGGCATCAAATCTCAAAGCTCCAAAACAATTTCCTTTCACTCCATGTCTCACATCTAAGGCACACTAATGCAAGCAGTGGACTCCCAAGGCCTTGGGCAGCTCCAACCCAGTGACTCTACAGGGCACAGCCCCCATGGCTGCTTTCATGGGCTGGTGATGTGTGCCTGTGGCTTTTCCAGGCACATTGTGCAAGCTGTCAATGTATCTACCATTCTGGGGTCTGGAGGGTGGCGGCCTTCTTCTCACAGTTCCACTATGTAGTACCCTAGTGGAGACTCTGTGTGGGGGCTCAAATCCTACAATTCTCCTCTGCACTTGTCTAGTAGAGATTCTCCATGAGGACTGGACTTGCAGCAGACTTCTGCCTGGACATCCAGGTGTTTCCATAGATCTTCAGAAATCTAGGCAGAAGCTCCCAAACCTCAGCTCTTGCCTTATATGCACCTACAGACAACACCACATGGAAGCCACTAAGGCTTGGGACTTGTACCCTCTGAAGCAATGGCCCAAGCTGTACCTTGGCGTCTTTTAGCCATAACTGGAACTGGAGCAGCTGGGATACAGAGCATCATATCCTGAGTCTGCACAAGACAGCTGGGCCCTGAGCCTAGGCCACAAAATCATTTTTCCCTTGTAGGCCTCCAGGCCTGTGATGACAGGGCTGCCGTGAAGGTCTCTGAAATGCCCTAAAGGCATTTCCCCCATCATCTTGGCAATTAACATTTGGCTCTTCTTTCCTTATGCAAATTTCTACAGCCTTGAATTCCTCCCCCTAAAATAGATTTTTCTTTTCTAATGTGTGGCTGGGCTGCAAATTTTCCAAACTTTTATACTTGGCTTCCCTTTTAAATATAAGTTTTAGTCTCAGGTTATTTTGTTTACACAAATAAATGAAAGCTTTTAGAACTAGCCATGCCACATCTTGAATACTTTGCTGATTAGAAATTTCTTCTACCAGGGGACGAACACAGTGGCTCATGCCTGTGATCCCACCACTTTGGGATGCCAAAGTGGGTGGATCACGAGGTCACGAAATCGAGACCACTCTGGTCAACATGGTGAAACCCCATCTCTACTAGAATACAAAAAAAAAAAAAGGAAAGAAACAAATTAGCTGGTGTGGTGGTGCTCGCCTGTAGTCCCAGCTACTTGAGATGCTGAGGCAGGGGAATTGCCTGAGCCCAGGAGGTGGAGATTGCAGTGAGCTGAGGTCATGCCACTGAATTCCAGCCTAGTGACAGAGGAAAACTCTGTCTCAAAAAAAAAAAGAAAAGAAAAAAGAAAAAAGAAATTTCTTCTACCAGATACCCTAAATCATCACTCTCAAGTTCAAAGTTCTTCAGATCTCTAGAGCAGGGAAACAATGCCACCAGTCTCTTTGTTAAAGCATAGCAAGAGTGACCTTTACTCCAGTTCCCAATAAATTTCTTATGTCCCACTGAGACAACCTCAGCCCGAACTTTACTGTGTATGCCATTATCAGCATTTTGGTCAAAACCATTCAACAAATCTCTAGGAGGTTCCAAACTTTTCTTCATCTTTCTGTTTCCTTCTGATCCATCCAAATTGTTGCAGCCTGTCCCCATTACCCAAGTTTCAAAGTTGCTTCCACATTTTCAGGGATTTTTATAGCAATGCTCCACTTCTCTGGACCGAATTTCTATATTAGTCTGTTCTCACACTGCTAAAAGAACTACCTGAGACTGGGTAATTTATGAAGATAACAGGTTTAATTGACTCACAGTTCCACAGGAAGCATGGCTTGGAGACCTCAGGAAACTTACAATCATGGTAGAAGGGGAAGGGGAAGCAAGAATGTTTTACCATGGCAGAGAAAGAGATGAAAACAAAAAGTGCTACACACTTTTAAACAACCAGATCTCATGAGAACTCACTCACTATCACAAAAACAGCAAGGAGACGTCTGCCCATTATCCAATCAACTATCATCAGGTCCCTCCCTTAATATTGGGAATTACAATTTGACATGAGATTTGGTTGGGGATTCAGAGCCAAACCATATCAAAGAGGAATCCTATTCAACCAATCTAACCACCTCACCCTACTCACAACCAAAGTAGAACTAACTGTCTTCCATTAACATTCCACACATTTTTTACTGAGCACCTACTATATGTCAGGCAATTTAGCAGAGAACAAAAACCCTCCACTCTTGCAGTTTGCCTTCTATGGTGTTCTGGTGAAGTAAGGGGTGATGGAGAAGATAAACAATTATGATAAGTGTTATAAGAAAAGGTAAAGTAGAAAAGGGATTAAAAGAATGACAGTAGAAGCTGAAGAACTAGGGAAAGTGCAATGACAAATAGAATTGTTGGGAAAACCAACAAAGGAGATGGTATTTTAGACATGATGGAGGTGAGGGAATGAGATATAAGGATTTCTGCAAAACAATGTCTCATGCAGAAAAAATAAGTGAAAAATTCCTCAAATAGGAGTAAGCCTAGCATGTTCAGGGCACAGTAGGATCAGTATAATATGGTGAGTGAGGAAAATCTTATCAGAGTTTACAGTCAGCCCTATCACATTAAGTGAAGTCAACCACTGCAAAACTTGGCTTTTGTCCTCATATGATGATAAAATGACACTTTGGATGAAATGTAATGCAATATTGTTAAGACTTTGGCTTTTCCTGTCATTATCACTGTGATGTTGTGAGATTGGAATGGACTCTTTGCCAAGGACCCAAATACCGTCATCAGAATTATATTTCTTTTTCTTCTCACCTTGTTTCTATCTTCTTAGTTGGCTAATTCTCCCCTCAAACCACATGGAGTAGAAATGGACCCCACCAAACCCTATGGCTTATGAGATTCTCTCTTTTTTTTTAGGGGGGTGGGTGGAGTCTTGCTCTGTCACCCAGCCTTGAGTGCAGTGGCACAATCTCAGCTCACTGCAACCTCCAGCCCTGGGTTCAAACAATTCTCCTGCCTCAGCCTCCTGAGTAGCTGAGATTACAGGTGCATGGCACTACACCTGGATGATTTTTGTATTTTTAGTAGAGACGTGGATTTCACCATGTTAGCCAGGCTGGTCTTGAACTCTCAACCACAGGTGATCTACCTGTCTCGGCTTCCCAATGTGCTGGGATTACAGGCATGAGCCACCATGTTGGCCATGTGATTCTCATAGCTAGCAATTTCATAAATAGGGAGACTTTTTCCTAATATTCATATCAGTTCTCCCCCACCAGGCTCCAATGATCCACTTAGGGACATGTGTCCAGCTCCATTGTGAGGACCCTGTACCAGTTAAATGACAGTCTCATTCAAATCACATGGAATAGGAGAGGAGAGCTCCAAGAACAGAAGAATACAGGATTTTTCAGAAGTTAGAGAGGTCCATCAATACCGTGTAACAATGGAAAATTTACAACACTCTTCAGCCTCAGTCTCCCCCTTAGCAAATTTGGGGAAATGATGGTTACCTCATAGGATTGCTGTGAGTAATACATTAGAAAGTGTTAGCATAATGCTTTCTTTAAATGGGCACTAAATGTTATCCATTATTGCAATAATCTCATGACAACCATCTTTGGAAACTCGAATACATATTATAAAGCATTAAATATAGACTTTTACATTTCCAGTTATATTGGAAAATAATATTGTTCTTACCAAGGCAAAACAGAATTTTTTTTTTTTTTTTTTTAAACTGAGTCTTGCTCTGTCACCAGGCTGCTGAAGTACAGTGGCATGATCTCAGCCTACTGCAACCTCTGCCTCCTGGGTTCAAGCAATTCTTCTGCCTCAGCCTCCCGAGTAGCTGGGACTACAGGGGCACATGCCACCACGCCCAGCTAATTTTTTTGTATTGTAAAACAGAATCTTAAAAATTGAAAGTTATAGAGAAAGTTCAGAATCTATAATAAAGAAGTTCATATTATTTAAATCAAATGTCATCTGTTAGGGTTATCAAGATGACTATGATTTGCTTTAGAAACAGACAAACAAAAACTAATCACTGCATTGGTAACAGGGATGAATATTTGCCTTAAGAATTGACTAAATTGTGAATGGCAGTTCATTCTTGATTTGGCTCTCTTTAAGTCTGTTATTGGTGTATAGAAATGCTTGTGTTTTTTGCACATTGATTTTGTATCCTGAGACTTTGCTGAAGTTGCTTATCAGTTTCAGGAGGTTTTGGGCTGAGACGATGGGGTCTTCTAGATATACAATCATATCGTCTGCAAATAGAGACAATTTGACTTCCTCCTTTCCTATTTGAACACACTTTATTTCTTTTTCTTGCCTGATTGCTCTGGCTAGAACTTCCAATACTATATTGAATAGGAGTGGTGAGAGAGGGCATCTTTGTCTAGTGCCAGATTTCAAAGGGAATGCTTCCAGTTTTTGCACATTCAGTATGATATTGGCTGTTGGTTTGTCGTAAATAGCTTTTATTATTTTGAGATACGTTCAGTCAATACCTAGTTTATTGAGGGTTTTTAGCATAAAGGGCTGTTGAATTTTGTCAAAGGCCTTCTCTGCATCAATTGAGATAATCATGTGGTTTTTGTCTTTGGTTCTGTTTATGTGGTGAATTATGTTTATAGATTTGCGTATGTTGAACCAGGCTTGCATCCCCAGAATGAAGCCTACTTGATCATGGTGGATAAGCTTTTTGATGTGCTGTTGCAATCAGTTTGCCAGTATTTTATTGAAGATTTTTGCATCTATGTTCATCAGGGATATTGGCCTGAAGTTTTCTTTTCTTGCTGAGTCTCTGCCGGGTTTTGGTATCAGGATGATGTTGGTCTCATAAAATGATTTGCGAAAGATTCCCTCTTTTTGTATTGTTTGGAATAGTTTCAGAAGGAATGGCACTAGCTCCTCTTTGTATGTCTGGTAGACTTTGGCTGTGAACCCATCTGGACCTGGGCTTTTTTTGGGTGGTAGGCTCTTAATTGCTGCCTCAACTTCAGACCTTGTTATTGGTCTATTCAGGGTTTCAACTTCTTCCTGGTTTAGGCTTGGGAGGATGCAAGTGTCCAGGAATTTATCCATTTCTCCCAGGTTTACTCATTTATGTGCATAGAGTTGTTTGTAATAATCTCCAATGATGGTTTGAATTTCTGTGGAATCTGTGGTGATATCCCCTTTATCGTTTTTTATTGCATCTACTTGATTTTTCTCTCTTTCTTTTTTATTAATCTGGTTAGTGGTCTATTTTGTTGATCTTTTTGAAAAAGTCATTCACAATTGCTACAAAGAGAATAAAATACCTAGGAATACAACTAACAAGGAATGAAAAGGACCTCTTCAAGGAGAACTACAAACCACTGCTTAACGAAATAAGAGAGGACACAAACAGATGGAGAAACTTTCCATGTTCATGGTTAGGAAGAATCAGTATCGTGAAAATGGCCATACTGCCCAAAGTAATTTACAGATTCAATGCTATCCCCATCAAGCTAACAATGACCTTTTTCAGAGAACTGGAAAAAACCACCTTAAACTTCATATGGAACCAAAAGAGAGCCCGCATAGCCAAGTCAATTCTAAGCAAATAGAACAAAGCAGGAGGCATCACATTCCAGGACTTCAAACTATACTACAAGGCTACAGTAATCAAAACAGCATGGTACTGGTACCAAAACAGAGATATAGACCAATGGAACAGAACAGAGGCCTCATAGGCAACACAACACATCTATAACCATCTGATCTTTGACAAACCTGACAAAAACAAGCAATGGGGAAAGGAGTATCTGTTTAAAAAATGGTGTTGGGAAAACTGGCTAGCCATGTACAGAAAGCAGAAGCTGGACCCCTTCCTGACACCTTACACTAAAATTAACTCCAGATGGATTAAAGACTTAAACGTAAGACCTAACACCATAAAAACCCTAGAAGAAAATCTAGGCAAAACCATTCAGGACATAGGCGTAGGCAAGGACTTCATGACCAAAACACCAAAAGCATTGGCAACAAAAGCCAAAATAGACAAAATGGGACCTAATCAAACTCCACAGCTTCTGCATAGCAAAAGAAACAGTCATTAGGGTGAAACAGCAACCAACAGAATGGGAAAAAATTTTTGCAGTCTACCTATCTGACAAAGGGCTGATATCCAGAATCTACAAAGAACTGAAACAGATTTACAAGAAAAAAACAAACAAACCCATTCAAAAGTGGGCGAAGGATATGAACAGACACTTTACAAAAGAAGACATACATGAGGCCAACAAACATGAAAAATGCTCATCATCACTGGTCGTTACAGAAATGCAAATCAAAACTACATTGGGGTACCGTCTCACGCCAGTTAGAATGGCAATCATTAAAAAATCTGGAGACAACAGATGCTGGAGAGGATGTGGAGAAATAGGAACACTTTTACACTGTTGGTGGGAGTGTAAATGAGTTCAACCATTGTGGAAGACAGTGTGGTGATTCCTCAAGGACCTGGAAATAGAAATTCCATTTGACCCAGCAATCCCATTACTGGGTCTATATCCAAAGGATTATAAATCGTTCTACTATAAGGACACATGCACACGAATGTTCATTGCAGCACAGTTTACAATAGCAAACACCTGGAACCAACCCAAATGCCCATCCATGATAGACTGGACAGGGAAAATATGGCATATATAAACCATGGAATATTATGCAACCATGAAAAATGATGAGTTCGTGTCCTTTGTAGGGACATGGATGAACCTGGAAACCATCATTCTCAGCAAACTGACACAAGAACAGAAAATCAAACACCGCATGTTCTCACTCATAAGCGGGTGTTGAACAATGAGAACACATGGACACAGGGGAGGGGAGCATCACACACTGTGGTCTGTCAGGGGGAAATATGGGAGGGACAGTGGGGGGGTGGGGGAGTTGGGGGAGAGATAGCATGGGGAGAAATGCCAGATATAGGTGATGGGGAGGAAGGCAGCAAATCACACTGCCATGTGTGTACCTATGCAACAATCTTGCATGTTCTTCACATGTACCCCAAAACATGGAATATTATGCAACCATGAAAAACGATGAGTTCGTGTCCTTTGTAGGGACATGGATGAACCTGGAAACCATCATTCTCAGCAAACTGACACAAGAACAGAAAATCAAACACCGCATGTTCTCACTCATAAGCGGGTGTTGAACAATGAGAACACATGGACACAGGGAGGGGAGCATCACACACTGTGGTCTGTCAGGGGGAAATATGGGAGGGGACAGTGGGGGGGTGGGGAGTTGGGGAGAGATAGCATGGGGAGAAATGCCAGATATAGGTGATGGGGGAGGAAGGCAGCAAATCACACTGCCATGTGTGTACCTATGCAACAATCTTGCATGTTCTTCACATGTACCCCAAAACCTAAAATGCAATAAAAAAAAAAAAAAAAAAGAAAATAGCAAAAAAAAAAAAGAAAAGAAAAGAAAAGAATTGACTAAAAACCTACTTGGATTCCACAGCTTTGACCCTTCACCAGAGTGTATGCTATCATTCCCTGCCAAGCAGTATCTCATCTAGTGGTTTTTTGGTCCCCTTATAACATAAGGGGGAACCAAATATTATACATGGTTGTATAATTATAGCCACAGGACTGAAGATAGTGGACAAAGGATTAAAGACAAAGAGTTTTTTATATCAAGCATGTTAATTCCCCTTTACCAGACTCATTTTTCTTGGGTCCAAATATTCCTGGAAATCTCTTTCAGGGGTTTGGTTTTTCAGATGAAAATATGCCAGCATTACACTATATTCTAAAGAAACCCAGTACGTTCTTGAGAGCTGTTTTTATTGTGAATACATTCCTTTTCCTGACTTATAAATCTAAATTACCATGGGAACACTTTAATTCTGCATATTGTAAAGAAAGTCAGGTGTTACCATGGGCATTAAAAGAGGAAAAAAATCCCAACTTTCAGAAACCAAGTATACACCAACAATATTTTGATTTAATCCTTCATGCCTAGCTTCTGATTACTTCTAGCTCAGATGATAGAAAGCAATTTTCAGCTAAGTGCTTAACTCCAGGAGTTTGCTTTCACATCTGGACCTCCAGGGCCCTACTTATATATCCCATCATGTAAAGTGTCTCCACAATTCTCTGCTTTCTTGGAAGAACACATCCACAGAGAGTTCACATGACTTTCCATTTCAATCACTACGTTAAGCCCAAAGCACTGAAGTTTTTCTTGCTTTCTCTACTTTTGGAACTACTACATTTCCTATGATAAAAGTAGGAAAGAGAAAAATTCATTCTTGCAATTTAATTTCTGTCACACTAGATGTGTTTATCTGTTTAATCAAAACCAACTGAGAACTTTGAAGTATACATTGCTGATCAGTTTTCAACTGTAAAACGAAATTAAAATAGACGGGCAAAATGACTGTGACAAGTTTCATACATCGCATGTAGGAAGAAACTGAAAAGCCATGAGTGACTGAATAGATGATCCAAATCTTGGAATAGAGATAAAGAAATAAGAACGAATTATCCGACAGTGTATTTTTTAAAAAATTATTTTGGAACCCAGAACATTCTCATGAGACAAGCTGTGGTTCACATAAAGAATCATTGGGAGGTCATGGTCAATGGCCATTTCTGATAACCTACAATAGATATGCCTTTTCATAGAAATTATGAAAAATATACACAGCATTAGTTTGTAGTTACAATGACAAAATCTGAGGATCTCAGTGAAATCCTTGGGCCACATTTGGAAACGAGAGAAAATGTATACATAGGCTCTACATAGAACAATGTGGCCAAAATAGAGAGCAAGACAGTATCAACAACATTTAAAATGAACTCTGTATCATTATGATGCAATAAATTTGAAAAGGCATGTTTAATATGCTAGTGACTTATAAGCTGTTTCACAAACAGATTTTAAAATTGGGGGAGAGTTCGTATTGTTCCTCTAACTAGGTCCCCCCCAACTTCTGTTTTATTAAGGTACAATTGACTAATAAATATTGCATATATATATGGTATGCAACCAGATGTTCTGATATATGTATACATTGTAAAATCATTAACACAACCTACCTACCTAACATGTCCATCATCCTACATAATAATCATTTTTTTGTTCTGAGAACATTTAAGATCTACTACTTTAGCAATTTCTAAGTAGAAAATATGCTATTATTTCTAGAACTGCCAAGCTATAACAGTTGATCTCCAGATCGTCTTCATCCTGTTTACCTGAAACTTTGCGCCCTCTGACCAACATCTCCTCATTCTTCTACCCCAGCTCCTGAAAACCCCCACCATTTTATTCTCTGTTTCTACTATTTCTGCTGTTTCAGATTCTACTTCAGGTGAGATTAGGCAAAATTTGTCTTCCTGTATCCTGTGCCTGGATTATTTCACTTAGCATAATATCCTTCAGTTTTATCCATGTTGTTGCAAATGACAAGATGGCCTTCCATTTAAAAGATGGACAGTATTCTATTATGCTGTCTCTGTGTGTATTGCACTTTTTATCCGTTCATGCAACGATGGACACTTAGGTTGACTCCAAATCTTGGCTATTGTGACTAATACTGCAATGAACATGGAGGTATAGATACTTCTTTGAGATACTGATTTTATTTCATTTGGTTATATGCCCAGAAACAGGCATGCTGGATCATATGTTCTATGTTGGATTCTTAAGGAACCTACATGCTGGGTTTTTTTTTTTAACTTTTATTTTCAGTTCAGGGCTGCATGTGCAGGATGTGCCAGTTTGCCACATAGCTAAACGTGTCATGGGGGGTTGTTATACAGATTATTTTATCACCCATGTTTTAAGCCTAGTATCCACTAGCTATTTTTCCTGATCCTCTCCCTCCTCTCACCTGGCCCTCTCCAATAAGCCCCAGGTGTGTTGTTCCCCCTCTATGTGTCCATGTATTCTCATGATTTAGCTCCCCCTTGTAAGTTAAAACTTGCTGTATTTGGTTTTCTGTTCCTTAGTTTGCTAAGGATAATGGTCTCCATCTCCATCCATGCCCTGCGAAGGACATGATCTCATTGTTTTTTTGGCTGCATAGTTTTCCATGGTCTATATGTACCACATTTTCTTTACCCAATCTGTCATTGATGGACATTTCAGTGAATTTCATGTCTTTGCTATTGTGAAGAGGGCTGCAATAAACATACATGGGCACGTATCTTTAAAATAGAATGATTTATATTTCTTTGGGTAAATACCCAGTAATGGGATTGCTTCATTGAGTGGTATGTCTGTCTTTAGGTCTTTGAGGAATCGCCATACTGTTTTCCACAATGGTTGAACTAATTAACACTCCTACCAACAGTGTATAAGTGTTCATTTTTCTCCACAACCTCACCAGCATCTGTTATTTTTTAACTTTTTTTTTTTTTTTTTGGAGATGCAGTCTCACTCTGCCACCCAAGCTGTAGTGCTGTGGCTCCATCTTGGTTCACTACAACCTCCATCTTCTAGGGTCAACCTATCCTCCCACTTCAGCTTCCTGAGTAGATGAGAATACAAGAACACGCCATTACACTTGGCTAATTTTTTGTATTTTTGGTAGAAATGGGCTTTTGCCATGTTGCCCAGTCTGGTCTCCAGTTTATGAGCTCGAGGGATCCACCTATCTCAGCCACCCGAACTGCTGGGATTACAGCCATGAGCCACCATGCCTGACCTATTTTTTGACTTTTTAACAATGGCCATTTTGACTGCTGTGAAATGGTATCTCATTGTGGTTCTGGTTTGCATTTCTCTAATGATCAGTAGTGTTGAACTTTTGTTCATATGATTATTGGCTGCATGTATGTCTTTTTTTGATAAGTGTTCATGCCCTTTGCCTACTTTATAAAGGGATTATTTATTTTTTTCTTGTAAATTTAAGTTCCTTATAGATGCTGGATATTAGACCTTAGTGAGATGCATAGTCTGTAAAAATTTTCTCCCATGCTGCAGGTTGTCTGTTTACTCTGTTCATAGTTTCTTTTGCTATATAGAAGCACTTAAATTTAATTAGATTTTATTTGTCAACTGTTACTTTTGTTGCAATTACTTTTGCTGTCTTCACCATAAAATATTTGCCTGTGCGTAGGACTGAATGATATTGCCTTAGTTGTCTTCCAAGGTGTCTGTAGTTTTGGGTTTTACATTTAAGTTTTTAATCCATCTTGAATTAATTTCTGTATATGGTGTAAGATAGAGGTCCAGTTTCATTTTTTTTTTTTCACCTACAGCTTACCAGTTATCCCAGCACCATTTATTGAATAGAGAATAATTTCCTCCTTGCTTTTGTCAAGTTTTTCGAAAATCAGATAGTTGTAGGTGTGCAATCTTATTTCTTGGTTCTTTAATCTGTTCCATTGGTCTATTTGTCTGTTCTGATAACAGTTTCATGCTGTTTTGGTTACTGTAGCCCTGTAGCATAGTTTGAAATCAAGTAGTGTGATGCCTCTAGCTTTGTGCTTTTTGATTAAGATTACCTTGACTATTCAGGCTCTTTTGTGGTTCCATGTGAATTTTAAAATAGTTTCCTCTAGTTCTACAAACAATGTCAATGGTAGTTTAATGGGAATAGCATTGAATTGCTTTGGGTGGTATGGGTGTTTTAATAATATTGATTCTTCCTATCCATGACCATGAAATGTTTTTCCGTTTGTTTATATCATCTTTGATTTATTTGAGTTGTGGTTTGTAGTTCTCTTTTTAGAGATTTTTCAACTCCTTTGTTAGCTATAATCTTAGATATTTTATTCTTTTGAGAGCAATTGTGAATGGGAGCTCATTTGTGATTTGGCTCTTGGTTTGACTATTGGTGTATAGGAATGCTAATGATTTTTGCACATTGATTTTCTATTCTGACTTTGCTGAAATTGCTTATCAGCTTCTTAAGAAGCTTTGGGGGGTAAGACAGTGGGATTTTCTGGATATAGGATCATGTTATCCACAAACAGGGATAGTTTGACTTACTCTCATTCCTATTTGAATGCACTTTATTTATTTCTCCTGCCTGTCTGCCCTGGCCAGAACTTCCAATGCTATGTTGAATAGGGGTGGTGAAGAGGGTGTCCTTGTCTTTTGCCGTTATTCAAGGGGAATATTTCCAGCTTTTGCCCATTCAGTATGATGTTGGTTATGGGTTTATCATATATGGCTCTTGTTATTTTGAGGTATGTTCTTTTAATACCTAGTTTATTGAGAGTTTTTTACAGGAAGGGATGTTCAATTTTATCAAAAGCCTTTTTTGCATCTATTGAGATAATCATGTGGTATTGTCTTTGGTTCTGTTTGTGTGACAAATCACACTTACTGATTTACATATGTTGAACCAACCTTGCATCTCAGAATGAAGCCTACTTGATTGTGGCTGTTAAAGCTTTTTGATGTGCTGCTGAAATCGGATTGTCAGTATTTTGTTGAGGATTTTTGCACTGATGTTCACCAGGGATAGTGGCCTGAAGTTTTCTTTTCCTGTTGTGCCTTTCTCTGGTTTTGGTTTCAGGATTATGCTGGTCTCAGAATAAGTTAGGGAGAAGTCCCTCATTTTTAATTTTTTGGAATAGTTTCAGTAGGAATGGTACCAGCTCTTCTTTGTACATCTCGTAGAATTCAACTGTGAATCTATGTGGTCCTGGGCTTTTTTGGGTTGGTAGGCTGTTTATTACTGCCTCAATTTCAGAACGCATTCTTGGTCTGTTCAGGAATTCAATTTCTTCCTGGTTCAGTTTTGGAAAGATGTATGTGTCCAGGAATTTATCCATTTGAGATTTTCTAGTTTATGTGCATAGATGTGTTTATAATATTCTCTAATGGTTATTTTTATTTCTGTGGATAACACTGATTATGCTAATTCACATTTCCACCCACAGTGTACAAAGTTTCTCTTTTCTTCATGTCCTCACCAAGACTTATCTTTTGTCTTTTTTATAAGAGCCATCCAATTAGATGTGGTTTTAATTTGCATTTTCCTGATGATTAATAATGTTGAGCACATTTCCATATGTCTCTTGGCCATTTTTATCTATTCTTTTGAGAAATGTCTAGTCAGATCTTTTGCCCATTTTGAATTGGATTATTTGTTTACTTGCTGTCAAGTTTGAGTTCATTATATATTTGGATATTAACCTTTATTGGATGTATGGCTTGCAAATATTTCCTCCAATCTGTGGATCATCTTTTCACTCTGTTAATGTTTCCTTTGTTTTACAGACACTTGTTTGATGCAGTCCTATTTGTCTACTTTTCTTTTGCTGCGTGTGTTTTTAGAGTCATATCCAAAAAAATCATTGTCAAGACCAACATGAAAATGCTTACTCTCTATGACTTATTCTAATAGTTTTACAGATTCAGAACTTATATTTAAATACTTAATGTTATCTGTTTATCTTGGTATATGATGTGAAATAAAGGTCCAATTTTATTCTTCTGTGTGTGGATATACAGCCTTCCCAACGCTATTATTCTAGCTGGGTTTTAAGATATTTTTCTTCTTATCAGTAGAGAATGAAGGAATCATTGTAAACATTTAAAAGGAATGAAGTCATTGTCAAAACTAAAATTATAGGGTAAAATTGTAACATAAAACTACAGAAAAGTTTATGTCCTCAGTTATAAAAAATAACATGGATAAATTCTGAGTTTGAAAAATAAAAGGTAGTGGGGTATTTCTCCAAAGGATGAAAAGATAATCAACACAGACAAATATTTTGGGGTTGAGGGAAGTATCTCTTAGATATGGTGCGTATTTAGAGAAATAAATTGTCATTACTAGAATTTACACATACACTTAGGATCACTTAAACTATTGGCTTTTTAAAAAATCTAACGCTAAAGTTCTAATATTCAATTAGCATACAGAAGGAATTGATTAACTTTGGTAAGGTAGATGCAACTTTTATAACATCGAATAGGAAAAATAAGAAAAATTACGACACATTTAATGTGTAGCAAGATTGATTTAAATACTAACTAAACTCATTTTTACCTTACATGTTATAGTCATGATTTCAGGTAAGTTTATAAGTTGGAAAATCTCCTGTTTCTCAGGTTATTACACATTCATTAAAATGCATCAACAGATAAATAGGAAATCACCTGTAATTTTTAGATTATCCATACTGAAAGTTGTTTCATTAATTCAGATAACAGCCTTTAGTTTTAAACAATTGCTTAGTTATTTCTTGATGATCTCTCTAGAGAGCTTTTACTTCCAAATGACTAAATTCAGAGCTCAACTCAGAGATTAATGTAGCTATAAACTATTAACATAAACCAATATATGGTGCAGAGCCTCCCCATTTATTCATCGCCCCCAGGAAATTCTCCAGTCTTAAAATGAACACAGTTTACTCTGAAAAGGGCAGATACTTTAAAGACTATGTATTTATAAAGCCCACTATTTTGTTTTATCACACCTTTGGGTACCTTAAATTACTGGTATTTTTACAAAAACGAGTTGACCTTGGAATAACTTATTTTAAAATAAGTGCTATTCTACTCTATTCTTAGTCCAATATTAATTCAAAACTGCAGACATTTTCAGTGTTGGTAAATACCAGAGAATTGGTATGTTTACCTATTTAAAATTACAAAGATTAAAATACATTGACATTCGTCTTGAAGCAATAGGGTTTAGGAATAAGAAGCTCAAGAAAAAGTAATTCACTCATCCTTTCTCTTATATTGGTATTAAAGGCTAGGAATCTTATGGGGAAAATCCTGTTAAAAAATAATTAAGGTAACGGCTCTAACCGTAACTTATAACAAAAATTAAGGTAGATCTTCATAATGTTTCCTTTCTTATCAGTGTTTTCTTCAGTGGTGGTAGATCCAAGAAAAAAAACACAATAATATTGAAATTCTATACTTGGAATGGTTACAATGGTTTATTGCAAATGGACAGGATAATTTTATTTCTACTACTTTTGGTTATCTGAGCTCTTCAAACTTCAATTTGGGATTAGGATTAAATAACAGTTTGACTTCGTTTAGGTCCACTTTCTTGTAATTACTTCTTGTTGATGTCAAATAACAAAAAACAAGGACATTGAATCTGCAGGCTTGACTTGTAAGAAAATACAGGGACTAAAGCCCTATTTTTCAAGGGACAAAATACATTCTTCATTTTCATGACAAGGTTTCTTGGAAATAAATCAGCATTATAAGACAAGGTAGAAAAAAAAACAAAAGCAAAATGAAACTAAAGATTAATGCTTTGCTGCAACAGCATTGAGGCACTGACCTTA
Organism: Ateles fusciceps; assembly: GCA_036589455.1. Taxonomy (NCBI): domain Eukaryota; kingdom Metazoa; phylum Chordata; class Mammalia; order Primates; family Atelidae; genus Ateles; species Ateles fusciceps. Next base: position 1,145,533 of record JAZHEH010000647.1, read on the forward strand.
GATCTGGACCAGAAGGGTTCATCCCTGTGTTCTGCACTGCAGAGTGCCCTCATACCACAAAGACAAAACATCTAAACCTAAAGACATTTTTGTTGATCCTTTAAGCCTTTTTTCTACTTCAGTTCAGTTACTGGTTAATATTAATAGATTGAGAAGGTTACTTGAGCTGAAATGAGCCCCCAGGTCAGAGAATGTAAAAGTGAGTACCTGAATACAGAGGTAGAAAATAGGGTAGAAAAATCACAATGTCTGCATTGAAAAACTGAAGAATTTAAATAAAGACAGTTTTCAAAATCATCCAAGTAGAGTGAGTTTTGCCAACAACCAGACAACTGTGGTCCCCCTCTACTCTGCTTTAGTGTTCTAGTTTGGAGAGGCACCTAGGGACCTAGAAATCCTGAGCTGGAAAAGAGAAGTGAATGGATGGTAAAGTAAACTCACTGACCATGGTTCATTGGGAAGTGTGTCTACCTTGTCTTAATCCCAAATTCGGGTGGTTTTGGTCACTGTCCAGGAGATCATGGTCTGACTTCAGCTTTTGCTCAGTCCTGTCCTAGCATATCCAATTCACTCAGACTCACAGGCAGCAGAAAAGAGCTAGTTTTGCCTCCTGAGTGCAAGGGCCGTACCAGGGAGTAGATTGGGAGTCCTGGGTAGGAATATGAACAGGAAGATGGACATAAGTTGATTTATAGGTTTTAAATAATTAAGACATCTGATACAGTACTCTTATTCGTCCTTTCGTCCTTCACATAGATGAGACCATTCTGCATTTTGCTGGCATATTCAGGTATATTCTGGTTTGTCTTTGTTCAAACTGCTGTCTTTTTCATACACTCTGATTTTCCATATAATTTTTTTGTTCAAATTAATGAATAATCTTCTATTCTTGATTATAGTAACTTATCCCAGCATAACTTTAAATTTTATCCACAAAAATAATTTTAAAATTGAAAAGAAAAAGACAAACTTTAAGCTGTGCCCGTGGGAGTGTCCTGTTTCATGTGAAAGGCACTAGCCATCGAAAGTAGCTGCTGAGGAAGGCTCAGCAGGACATACCTAAGCAGCTTAGACTCCACACCACTATGGGTGTTAAACACATATAGGAGAAAGGTCTCAGGAAAGGGATTTTTGTGAACAGAAGGGTTAGAGCTGTCGGCTTCAGTGCTGCCATAGGGTCTGACTGGGTGCTTCAACAATAGCCTCTCCATCCATTTCCATAGGAAATCTCATAGCCACTTACCGTTACTTAGCAATGACTTAAAAGACCCTGCTGACTCAGACTTTCTGCCTTGGCTGATGGTATGTTTCCACTGTACTCTTTTCTCCTTATCATGAACTGTTGGAGATCTTTTTATTTCATCTTCTACTGGTAAAATGGCAAGCAGGAATTAATGTTTAAAGCACTGTAAATATGAGGATGTAGCAGTGTACTGGGATCTCAACAGAGAGATTAAACTTGAATTCTCTGGAAGAGAAATTTTGTCAAAATCCTGGTTGAGAGAGGGAATGGTTAAACTTTGCTTAGTGAGGCCAGACAGGTGGCTATGTGACATTATTCCATCAAATTAGAACAAGAAAATGGCCTGTACAGAATTTATCAGCTTAATTTCTATAAAAATTCTTCTTTCATTAGTTAGTATTTTTAATGCTATGCCCCAAATAGAAAGTAGTCAAATGAATTTTAAAAGTTTACATTTTCTCTAAGAATATCTTTATAGATCAAGAAACACAATCTCTCATGAAGAAACGGAGTAAGAATTTTTATATCTTTTTATTTTAACTTCAAGGAAGCTCAGAAAAATATTTAAACTTAAATGTTTATAATTATATTAAAAGGTGAATGCTTCACCTTTCCCTCTCCATGTTTAGCATATTTATTGATTTTACACTGTTCCATATTGTTTATGTACCTTAACTGATAAAATATATCAAATTACATTTGAAGGTATATGGGCTATAAATGTTGAAATGACTTGAAATTTCTTAGAATAATAATTCATGTATTAAAGCTATAAGCTTCATATCTATTTTCTATTTATTTATTTCTTGTATTATTCAGACTAAACCTGTCAGGAAGACATTTATATAGGTAAGTCAGTTTTAGTTAGCTTAAATGAATTGCTGTAGATCACTCAGCAATAGCTGCTAATGAAAACCCTGAATTCTAGTTTTCCCCAAATCTACATTTCAAATAATAGCAATACTAAAATAAAAACACAATATTTGGTTTTATAATAAAATTTACTATGAGACAACAACAAAAAATCTAAGAAGTCAAGATGTTTCCATTTTTCTAAAACTTTTATAGCCTAACAGAATTTAATTTAATGACTGTCTAAAATGTTTTCTTTCTCATTTAATTTGTCTAACTAAAGAAGTGGAATTAATAAAATTCATTATGTATATCTTAGATCTAAATGATGAAATCATTATTTTAATGATACTTTCCATCTTGTCAAATTTTTTAAATGCACAGTTTTACAAATTAACATACTTTAATCTTTTTTTAAGTGAAGTAAGGGGTCTAGGTAACTTACATACCATATTAAATATCGTGTATAGTTACATGTGGTAAATACAAAGAATTATGCTATGTGATGACAGAGAGGCTTCTAAATTTTTAGCTCAATAAAAGCAACCAAGATATGATTATTATTTTCTTTCCTTAAGTAGTTAATACTTCTAAACATTTACAGGTGGCCAATTCTTGCTGAGACAAGTGAAGATCTTTTCTTCCACAGAATAAAGTTGACTTTTTCCCTTCAGCATTTTCTAACTCAAAGTAAGTCATGCTGTTTACACCTCTATATGGCATATTAAATGAAATAAAGAAGACATCTTCTTTTGTCACTTTTTAATGTAAACATTTACAGTTTTATAAATGTTGTTAACACATTCTCACTATTTGTGCATGTTTTAGTAACAATTTAAAAACTTTCATAAAATTTTTAGTCTGATGTATCTAGTTATCTTCACATTTTACATTTTTCTTTTGTTCTTTTAAAAAAAATTCCAGTGTGTTTATAACTTGTAAACATTTGGCTTCATGGTCATTCAAATACCACTTAGCCAAATTTTTTCTATAAGTTATAAATATCTGGCAAACTCTTTACTTATATATATTTGGGCTTGGAGTACTATAATAAATGTAGAATTCTCAATAAACTCATTTACTTACATAGAGAATGTTGACTCGTGGAATAGTATACTTTTGTATTATAACATCATTACCATGAGCATCATGCAGACCATGTTTCAAAAATTTTCGTTACATTCATTTGAATGAAAGTGAACAGATAGCATTTTATTTGGCTTAGACACTGGAATCCAAGCATATCTAAGAGAGGATGGAAAAACCTAATGCTGTTAAAATTCAACGTTTATGTTTCTGCTATGTGTCATTCTCTTTCCCAACTGTTAGGCTAGTATTAGTTGCAAGGACAAGCCCTAGGCAAATAGAGAAATGGTTGTTTTTTTTATACAAGTTGCCATCGCCATCCCACATGACCTCTCAAACTGCTCCATTGTCTTGATCTTACTTAAGCTGGGTTCTGTGTACACTTGTGTTTATTTACATGTGTGAGAACTTCCATGTCCTACAACATACATTCAGAGTCTAAGAAGTCAGCTAGTGAATTAGCTTAATGCACTAGAGTGTACTAGAGTCATCTGGAGGATACTGTCATAAATTACACACGTGTATGCAATATGCTTTCATTTTTACTTGGTCTCATAGAGATACTATCCCTATATTTAATATTTATTGGCAACTGAATATCTCAGCACTTTAAAGAAGGTTTGTCTCTGGATCTTGCAATATGAGCTCAATTTTGTTATTCTGTACATTTCTCACAGCCCTTCACAAAAACTGCTCACAAAAACTTCAAATTCTCAAGGGGTTAATTTGCATATGTACAAGCTATCATTGATGCATCTAAACTTTTAAAAAGTCAACAAATTGAGCTGCAAGTTGGTTACTTCCTGAAGGTAAAGACCCTTTAATTTATCTCTGTAACCTCAGCACCTAGCATAACACCTGGGGCATAGTGGATGCTCAATATATTTTTGTCGAATGAATGAATAAATAAATACACAAATAAGCAAATGAATAAATGAAAAGGCATTATATTCCATGGGAACATAAAATATGTCTGTGTTCTTGAAGATATTCAATAATTTACATTACTTGGAACTATAATTTACCTACTGCTGAAATGACTTTCAACTTGTTCTTAATAAAAGGCCTTCGTCAAACGTAGCTTTAGATTGAAAGCGGCCTCTCACAATTTGTACCTTTTGACAGGTCATCAGAAAATAGTGAGATGTTTAATCAACCTTGATCAAATCTAAAAAATATTTTTTCAATTATTTAACCTTGTTATGATTCTCATAATACTGAGGAAATTTTTTAATAAGTACTAAATCTTTATACATAGATATATATGCATCAAAATGTATATTCAGTAATACATAAACATTCTACTTACTCATTTAGTAATATTACATATTTAATATAAAAAAGTAATAATAGTATAGTAAATAATAATATATTTCTCACCAATTTTTAAAAACTGCTTATTATAACCTTATTCTTTTTTTTTTTTCACGGATGAAGAAACAAGAGTTTAAAAGGGTAGGTAAAGTGATTTCCTCAGGGCTACAAGTTAAGTAAGCGTTCAATATATTCCCAATTATTCTGACTCTCAAATGAATGTCTTCTTAATTAAAAGATGATACTTCTTACCTCCCTAGTAGTGCTCTAAAATTACTATATAAAATAATTTTATTTGTTTAAAAGAGGGTATGTGATACTGAAATTCACAAAATCTCAACATCTTAGGCTAATGATAGAGCTTAAGTATATCTGTCTTGAGTAAATTGTACCATTCCAAATATTCATTAATTCATTCATTCATTCAATACTCGTTGACCAAATACTTAGAGCTATGCATTTGATACAGAAATGAATTTGAAACTGTCTTTCACTTTAATGAGCTCAGAGTATAGTGAGATGGACAGATATTTCAATAAATTAGTCACAGAGAAAAATAATTGATAAATCTATGAGTAAGAAACAGTAGGAACAAAAGATAAAATTTTATAAGATGTTTTCATAACTCAGAGATGCTCTGCTTTTATAGAACTTGCTCATAGTTAGCCAAATTGAGAGGTGGAGAGTACAGTCCTCCAGATTGTCAAATCTGTCCAACTCTTCCAATCCTGACTACAATCGGTTGGGGTCCAGCTACAAATATAGAGGGAAGAGTTTACAAAAGACTACTCTCACTTCTGACAGAAATCCAAGTTTTGCAGTTTACCAACACTACTGTCACCCTAGAAAGTCTTGTGGGACTCCGTGAAACATTATACTCATAGTTTTGTTTATTACAGGTAAGAGATACAAATTAGAACCAGTCAAAGGAAGGTCATAGGTCAGAATCCGGCAGCCTAAATGCAAAGTTTCATACATCATCAAGATATATAACCCTCTCACGTCAATGCATGATAATATGTATGTAGTATTACTATACTAATCCAGGAAGCTCACCTAAGCCTGGGTGTCTAGAGATATTGCTGACTCATTGAACAGCCATGGTGATTGATTCATTAGCCCTATGTTTGAATTCCATTTCCTAACCTCAAATAACTCAAAGTCCAAAAACTCTAATTACATAATTGGTCTTTCTGGCATGCTCAGCTCTCAGACTTAGACTATTGCATATATCTGGCCTGACCCTTAGTCATCTATTTATCATAAACTATCAGGTGTGGTCTCATCATGAATGAGGAAGACACTCCTATCACTTGAGAAATTTCAAGTGTTGAGAAGATTGCCATTCAGAAACTAAAGAAAAAAGCAAGCCCTGTCGCTTTGGACAAATTATTTACTACACAAAATTGTATGTAATTCATACATAATACAAACATTTTTATTCTATAATCTGCCAAATTTAATTTCTAGTTAAAATTTTCTAATCAAATCAGATTTTTTTTAAATCAGTTAAAATGATTTTCATGGGATTCTTCTCATTTCTCCCAAAATACTCTCAGATGAGGGTGTTTTCAAATACAGAAATTTGCAAAATCAAGAATCCACTAAAGAAATGGATTTCCTAAAGACTAAATATTCAATATCTGAATAATGATATGCAATACTAGAGTCATTTATTCTCTTCTATGGTCAAGGCACTGTGCTAAATGAGCATTATCTAACTACAATACAGAAAGAACACATTAAAGGTTATAGTACAAGTGCAAAGGGCTATGGAACAAAATGTGAAAGAAAGGATTGCTCTGAGGTAATAGCATATAGGTCATTGAACTTGAATAAGGCTTTATAGGATAGGTGAATCTTAATAGGAGGAGTTTGGGGAAAAGTACATTTCTGTGTATAGTACGGCGAGGACATTTCAGTGAGTTAGGAAAACACGAAATGTGTTCAGAATGAACAGTAAATGGAATGTGTGAGTTCCAAACATAATTTGGAGAAAAATGTCTAAAGTTAAATTGTGTTGGACACAAAGTCCATGAAAAGGAATGTAAAATAGTTTTTTGTAAGCAATTATGATTGCTTATAAAGGAGGCATTTTGCTTATTATAATGATTAATCTATAGATTGTTGTAAGAACAACTTTCTCTTGAAAAAAACATAGTGAGTTTTACTATAGTATTAATAATGCACTAATTTATTTATGTATGGCTACCCAAGTAATAAAAATAGCAAAGCAAACATGCTACATCACAGAATATGAATGTATGTAGTATAGTAAATTTCCTTTGCTATTTTTATTACTTGGGTAAATCATATTTGAATATGTTGTTGCATTATTCTTTTTTTCCATAATTATAGGACAGATCAGAATTAATTGAGGGGTAGAATTGCAAAGGAAATTTGAGGACATTTGAACAAACCATTGAGAACTATTCAAACTGTGTAATATTAGAAGTTTATTCATGGACTTCTTCAAGTTAGCATTTTCTGGTTTTACTTTCTCTTATCAAATGTTCCTGGAGGATAGGATTGTTTTCTATTTCTATGGACTATAAACATTAAAATGATAAGCCTTATATACATAAAAGGAATGTGTTTGAAACAAAATTTTGGCATTCATTCAGAGTTCCAAATGATTTTATTTTACAGGCTTATTGACCTCTACCACTAGAACTATTTGTGTCTCAAAGAAAAAAAAAGGAAAGCTCTTTTCACTTATCTATGTTTTGTGTTTTTTTTTTATTGTCATAGAGCACTGGTGTTGAAAAGAGTTCCAGTAATAAAAAAATATACTCTCTCAATTTATATAAGTATGGGTACCTATAAAGGCAGTAAGTTCAAGCATTTGCACTAGGATTAACACATTGTCATTTATAAAATGTTTCCTTCCTTTCCTAAAGGTACCTTTCAGTTTCACCACAATTTTTATGAAACTTGACTTTCTGTATCAGAAGATTAAATGTTATTCTTTTATTTTAATCTTGCTTTTTCTTTATCTGTACTTTGGCAAATTTACACATTATTTGGTTTTCAAATTTTCATTCTTCTAATGATTGCCCTACTCATAACACTTCATCTTTAACTCTATCTCCACCTTAAATTACCAATCAAACCCAAACTAAAATAGTTTAATTTAGTGCTAATGCTTAGGTCACTAGCCCTTATTCTATATTGTTAGGGAAGATTGAATCACAAATCCAAATTCTTTCAAAAAACTTGTCAGGTAAATTACTAATAGGAGGAAAATGAGGTTGAGATTAGATTTTTTATGAGGTAGTTTGAGTGAGTGATAAGATTTATGGTAATATTTTATCAATTAAATATTATAAAACATTTAGTGCATTATAAAATGGTGTGAAAGCTATAAAATGAGTAGCTCAGGGATACCGGGGAGCCTCTCCTTCTTCTCCCTCTCTTATGTATGTCTTCTCTACTACTCAGCTAAAAAATAAAAGTCACATAGTCAGCACTTACAGGCCAAGGGGATATGGCTCCCTATTCAGCATACTAAATCACTCATAATTTTTTATATTTCTATTTTAGATGCCAAATCATTATTTATCTGTTTTGTGCTGCATAGTACCTATGTGTGAGAGTTACATAAATGATAGTTGAAAATTAAAACTAAAGACCTCTCTTCAAGGAAAGTTACCTAGAGGAAATATTCAAAACAAAGATGGTCAAGTAAATAAGGATATCTAGCATAGTTTGAGGCCACCTGGAAAGTCAAAGGAGTCAACTTGTATCAAATAAATAATATTAATTTCAGTTTCCTATTAACTGATAAATCATCATGCGGAGATGGTCTTGATATTTGGTAAAGCTGTTACTGTGGTGCCATATAAAACATATCACACAACTCTGGCTGAAGTCCCCTGTCATTACAGATATCACCTGGATTTTGCAAAGGGTGAGGGTCAAAATTGATTATATTAATTAAAATGATATGATCACAGGCTTCATAAATTTTCAGAACACAATGCATATGAGAGTGTATTACCTCACTTAGCATTCATTCACACAGGCCCCTAAAGTAGAAGGGGCAAAATAATATTATTCCTCCTTTGATAGAATGGTATCTGGGAAAGTTCAAGTGACTTGATAAGAAATGACATGTTAGTCGATGACAATCAGGATTCCAACAGTGACTTTGCTTCTTCCCCACACCGAGTGCTTCATAAGCAACTGAGGCAATGGGTTGCCAGAACATTTTCTTAGGCAAGTGTTCTAGACCCTATGAGAGAAGCTTACTTTTATAAGTGGTCATGATAGACAACACTAGAAAGTGGAAATATTAATAGTACCCTTCCTCACATCAGGCAGATCTGGATTTGAATTCCAGCACTGCCTTTTAATCTGTAATCTTAAACAAATTGTTTAATCTCTCTGAATCTTGGTTTTGCAAAATGGGCTTTAAAAGGCCTGGCTTCGTAGGATTTCTTTAAGGATTAGAAACATTTGCGTATTTGTTTGCATGTTAGTTTTCAATAAATGCTATTTGCCTGGTGAGGTGTCAGAGCTCTGGCAATGGAGAGTGGTTGGCTTGCAGGTGGTAAAAATAATTTACCAACAACGGTATAGGTTTGAAAAGGAAAGTTTTATTAGATAGAAAGAATGCTGCCACAGAGTGCAGGAGAGATTTAGCAAGGGAGGACTGAACAGACTGTGGTAGACTTTCCTTAGGGGAATTTGCAGACCTTGTAGCTGGAGTTTAAGGGTAATTTGGACCATATTAGCCACGCTGGTCATGATAAATGGTTACATTTGTAGACATTTTGGTGCCTTGATATCAGCAAGGGTTGCACAATGAGTTCTGACATGGATGCATTCTGGAGATGTATAGAAATTCTTGTTACTTATAAAATTTTGGGAAGAAGCCAAACATACCAGATGCCCGCTTTAGATAATAGTGAAATTTAATTACTTCTAAATTCCTCAGATAAAGCAGTTTTACTTCTGGATGGTCTGTTTGATGGCCATCAGGTGATCTTTGCTTTCCTCACTATTATTATTCATTTCATATGATAATTAGTGCTCTGAACAACCAAAGAAAGTAAATGATATTGTCCTCATTTAAGTGGTACGGACAATGAAGCTCAGAAATGCCAAAACAAAATTGCTCAAGACCACACTCCTGGTCAGTGGTATAGCCAGGGAACAATAACTTCATGTATCTAAATTTTTAATATGAAAATTCCAGTTCTAGTAATGGAGATGTGAGACCAAGAATAAATAAGAAGCACAATTAGTCTTGTATGTTAATTGAATCCCTATTTCTGCTTTTAAAAACAATAATGACTAAAGGCTAAACCAATAAAGAAAATATTGATGGGAAATTTTTAATTTTCCATGATGTGAAGTTATTATCTCACAGATTACTATAATGTTTAAAGCGGGGGAAAATGAAACTTTACTTTGGAGAAACAGGGCTGACAAGAGCTTAACTGTGTGATACATCTCAATGGATCACTAAGTGTCAGACAACCAGGCATCATGAGGCCCCTAGTGACACAGTGTCACTTATGAAGTAGAATTCTTGCCAAAAATGTGTAATCTATAGTGGCTCACCACGAGTGATTCTCCCAACTAAAATTCCAACAAGCTTTTTGTAGAAATTGCTAAACTAATTCTAAAATTCATCTGAAAATGTAAAGAACTTAGACTGGCCAAAACAATCTTAAAGAACAAAGTTGGAAGACTCACATTATCTGATTGAAAGCTACTTTTTTCAAGGGCCTGCTATATCAGCATAAAGAGAAAGAGACAGATCAATCAACCAGAATAGAGGCCAGAAAGAGACCTATGCATGTAGGGATGACTAAGTTCTAGAAAGCTGTAGAAGCAATTCACTGAAAGAAGAATACTCTTTTCAATAAATGATAATGAAGATATTAGATACTCATATACAAAACTATAGTAATTTGGATACATACCTTACACCATGTATAAAAATGTAACTGTAAATGGATCATACTTGTAAAGCTTGAAACTATAAAATTACTAGAAGAAAACTCTGAAGAAAATCTTAGTAACTTTCAGTTAGGGAAGGATTTTATAGATAGGACACTAAAAACAAATCCATAAAATAAAAACTAAAACATTAACTGGATTTCCCCCCCTCAAATTAAAAATGTATGCTCCTCAAAAGACATTGTTAATAACAATTTTTAAGCCTAAAAAATTTCAAATCATATATATTACAGAATTTGTATCTAGAATATATAAACAACTAAAAGCTCAATAAAAAGAAAACAAATGACTTAATTAAAAATCAGCAAGATCCTCAAAGACTGAAATCTAAGACTTGAAACCATAAAAACTCTAGAAGATAACATCAGAAAAACTCTTCTAGACATTTCTTTAGGCAAAGAATTCAAGACTAAGATGCCAAAAGCAAACGCAACAAAAACAAAAATAAATAAATGGGACCCAATTAAATTAAAAAGCTTCTACACAGCAAAAGAAATAATAAGCAGAGTAAACAGACAACGCTCAGAGGGGGAGAAGATATTTGTAAACTATACATCTGACAAAGGAATAATATCCAGAATCTACAAGGAATTCAAAGAAATCAGCAAGAAAAAATAAATAATCTCAAAATTGTGCAAAGGACATAAATAGACAATTCTCAAAAGAAGATATACAAACAGCCAATAAATGTATGAAAAAATACTCAACATCACTAATCATCAGGGAAATGCAAATTACAACCACATTGAGATACCACCTTAGAATGGCCACAATTAAAAAGTCAAAAATTGTAGATGTTGGAATGAATGTGGTGAAAGAGATACTTTCACACTAAGGAAATCTCCATCTTCAATGGAGTTTCTTAAAAAATTAAAAGTAGAACTACCATTCAATCCAACTGTCCCACTATTAGGTATCTGTCCCAAAGGAAAAGAAGTCATTACATGAAAACTACACGTGCACATGCATGTTTACAGCAACATAGTCTCAATAGCAAAGATATAGAACCAATCTAAATGCCTATCAACCAATAAGTGAATACAGAAATGTAGTATGTATACACCATGGACTACTACTCAGTTATAAAGAATAAAATAATATCTTTTGTAGCAACTCGGATGGATATGAAAGCCATTATTTTAAGTAAAACAACTCAGAAATGAAAAGCCAAATATTGTATGTTCTTACTTTTAAGGGGGAGTTAAGTTATGAGGACACAAAGGCGTAAGAATGATACAATGGACTCCGGGGACTCAGAGGGGAAGATTGGGAGGGGGATAAAGGATAAAAGACTACAGTTTGGGTACAGTATACACAGCTCTGGTGACAGGTGCACTGAAATCCTAGAAATCACCACTAAAGACCTTATCCATGTAACCAAAAACCACCTCTACCCCCAAAAATTACTGAAGTAAGTTAAAAAACAAAAAATAAAGAAATTACTGCTTCTGGAAAAAAAAAATATGAGCAAGATCCACAAGATAAAAAAAGTCAGAACTGCAACAACCTATATTTGAAGTTGTTTTTGCTTTGTTTTGTTTTGTTTTTTTCAAAGATCATTTAAAAAGAAAAAAAAGAGATCACTTACGGCAAGGATGTATTTTTTTCTCCTACCTTACTGTCAGCAATACCAACAAATCTGTATTTATCACCTCAGTTTTTTCAGGTATACTGGCTTAAAAATAATTATTGTTTTGTTTGCTCCCTTTTTTCTTCACTGCTACATTCACCTAGTCACCAAATTCTGCTATTTATATTTTTAAACCCTCTATCATATTTATATACTGCCCATATTTCCACTATCATTGCACAGCTCCTAAACTGTAGCTTCATCTTCTTACATATGGCTTCTCCTCCTACAATCCTTTGCAGCAAGCATAGTTTTCTAAAACAGATTATGTGATCCTATGTTAACCCCTGCTCCAAAAATTTCAGGTTGTCTTCAATGTAAAGGGAAAAAAATGTTGGCCTGTAATTTAAAGCATTTCATAACTTTCTATTTATTCTTTAGCAGCTTTACTTTCTACACCACCTGGTTTATGGGATATATTCCTTACCCTCATCAGTGTCCTTACCATTCCCTAAATACCTCTCACTCTGCACATGGATGATCCTTCACCCCAGCTATGTTCTCCAACTATGCCACCTATACTTTCAATCAATTATTCTCTAAAATGCCAGTTCAAACATCAGGTCTTATTCTCAAATAAGCTTTTTTATATTTCTCTTGTTGAAATAAATCTTTCCTTCATTTATGATAAACAATGTAATGGTTATTTTTACAATGTTAATATTAGAGTTTTCAAAAGGTGTCCATTTTCCACTGAAATATGAATTTCCAGAGATTGAGCATCTTGTATTTTAATCAACATATCCTCCAAATACCCAATACACAATACCATCCTTAGCAAATATTAGGTACTGCATGTATGGTAAATACAATGACAAGAAAAACTAGGCTGGAGTCAGTAGTATCCTAGTGCCCATGCATTGTTCTCAGAGTAAGATAAATCCCTTTCTAACCAAAAGACCTGGAAATGGACAGACAGAACAACTTAGGAGAAATTCAGACCATATCATATGCATTCACTTTTGAAACTTCTAAAACACACAAATATTATTAGTAAACATATTTATAATATGTGTGATATGTTTAGTGTTTTCATTATATGTTTGGGAAGTTAAGAAAATATTTTGATAAAAGGTTTTTTATTACTTAGTTTTAATAAGTCTACTGCATTAAAGCAAAATCTTTTTCCCAAAGCATATTTACTTTTAAGTAATCATTTTGTCTAAATATATAAAATTCTACTTGAACAACTGAAATTTTTAAATGATACATTATGTTATTAGTTGAACACCATCTTACTTGTGATTTGAGGGGGAAATAAAAATCAAAGACTATTATTAAATACCTTGTTGTGGTTTTACCTTTGTCCAGATTACAGCTTGGTTTACCAGAACATGGGCTGCATGCTGGCTAGGCAGGACTAAAAGTAAAACTTTCAGTTCAGGCACTTAACACAACTAAAAAATGTTTTTGAATTTATTTTTCCCCAACATACCATCAACTCAAAACATCTGCACACAGGGTTCTCAATGCAGTGACGGATACAAATATCTGGATAAGGGGGAGCAGGCATTAACTCAAGAAGGAGGATTGTCTCTTTAATAGCAAAAAATGGGCTAAGATTATCATGTATTCCTTGACCTGTCTTTACTGTACTATGGTTTATCCAGATCTTTAGGCATTATCATGCCCTGACTATACTGCTAACAATTTATATGAATATGGATGATCTTTTTGAAAAAGAAGCGTTTTTTAATTCACTTGCAAATTGGAATGCTCAAACTGCCTCCCTCTGAATCATTTTTTTTTAATCGGTTGCCTTCAATATTCTCTCTGAGGGCCACAATGCAACAGGATCCAAGATTATTGTATTCTGGTGCTCCTAAATATTTCTCTTGAGGAAAGTGAAAGTGATATCAGTGAGGAAAAAATAGGACACTTGTCTTTTAAATGGTGTGACAATTGATATAGCATCTTCAAACTGAGTATGAATAAGAGTCACTATAAGGTTATAAATACTAAAGGAAGATCATCATTATTCATGTAATGGAAATAATCATTCAGTTAAACACCAGTAAAGAACATCATAAGATGTAGAAGTGCATTGCTATCTTTTCATATGATAGATCCTTTCTACAGAAAGTAATAAAGGAATCCAATTTGTAAAGAAGTATTTTTGCTAATGGAACCATTTCTTTATGGTCTACTGATATAATGCCATAATTTTGTTATCATAATGCAGACAATTTTGTTAATGTGATGATTCTGTCCGTATAATGGGAAGAGAAAATACTAGGATGACAATATAAACGGAGAAAATCTCTACAAAAGCAGACCTCCCATCTCTCTTTCAGAGTCTGTGTTTATTAGAAACATAAGTTATAAACATAACCTGAAAAACTCCACACACTGTTTATTACTTCACAATAATAGTATTGTTCACAAAAGGTTCACAGAAATTACAGTGTTAAAAAGTAATCTTGAGTATCTAATGATAGAAACGTTCCTATCTAATCCTGTTCTCACTTTCCTTTTTTTTTTTTCATAAAATGTGTATGGCACAATTATGCTAGCAGTCTACATGAATGAAGTGAAATATTTCTAAATCATAAAGTAAGTTTATATAATCCCTTAGCAATGTTGCAAATACAAATCACCAGATATAACTGGTAGTTCTGTTCAATTATTTGGAATTGAATCACCTGATTTTTAAGTTGGAAGATACTGCCTTCAGTCCTTTTGGCATCTGGACATCTCAGATTAAAAATATCAAATTCTCAGGATCCAAGATCCTCATATCAGTATCCTTTGTAGCAACATGGATGGAACTGGAGGCCATTATCCCAGGCAAACTAATGTAATAACAGAAAACCAAACACTGCATGTTCTAACTTATAAGTAGAAGCTAAACATTTAGTGTAGATGGACACAAAGAAGGGAACAATAAAACACAAAGACACAAAGAAGAGAACAATAGACACTGGGGCCTTCTTGAGGGTAGAGGATGGCTGGAGGGTGGCAATGGGAAACTACCTATTGGGTAGTTTACATAGTTTACAATACTATGTTTATTACCTGGATGACAAAACAATATGTACACCAAACACTCATGACACGTAATTTATCTATAGAACCAACCTGAACATGTACCCCTGAAACTAGAATAAAAGTTAAAAGATAGAACCTCACATCAAAAGTACTGTAGGCCATTTAGAAAAATATAAATAAAAAAGGAGAAATACCATGGGATCCAGGTAAATTGGAGTTTTAGAATGAGTAACCTGGCTGTAAATGCAGTAGTTTTGACAAATCATATACTATTCAAGCAGAACTCCCTGTAGGTTTCTGAATGTTTTGGAGTCTAAAAGCTCTAACGTACATTTGATCAATTTCATTTTAGCACCAGGACAAAAGCTGTAAAATTGCCATTAAACTGAGTTTCTCTCTACTCTAAAGCACAAAAACAACATTGGATTTAAAAAAAAATCAAGCAATGCCAGTTTCTCTACCACTTATAACATGAGAATAATATGAAAGAAATACTTCCAATAAGAGATAAACCTCATAAGAAAGCACAACAATTGTAACAGATTTTTTATCTTGCAAAAATGCATGTGATGGTGTATCTGTATATGTGTTGTTCTCATCAAATCACTGAAGAAAAAATGTAAATACAATTATCTTAACATAGGTAGGAGAGTTTTACAGAGAAGCATACAATGTTACAAAGTACTACCAGTGTATTCTAAGGTCTGTTAGACCAACCTTAGGAATATACTAGCCTCTACGAAGCACAATAAAATCATCAACTTACTACACATCAGTGATCTGTGTTACAAAACTAAAAACTAAGTCAACTATATTATGCCTTTTTGCTGTTTTGAAAAAGAAGAGACGCTGTGTCTTTTAATTTTTCCTTAACTAAATTACTCTATAGAATTTATTCCCTCATGACTTTCTTTAGGAGAAAAGCCAAGATCATTGCTATTTAAATGAATAGTTTTTGCTTAATTGTGGAAAAGTAATGATTTATATGTTGTTTAATTGTTGAAGACCTTTAATAGCTCTAATATTATGTTTTCTGCTTTCTGTTGGTTTGGAGTTGACTTCAAACAAGTAGAACCTAATATGTCAAATTCTAGGGACATTTCTAATTGCCAAATGAAGATATATGCTAATACATTGTTTTCATTCTAAGTGAATATTTAGAATCTTAAATTTTGTTCACTAATAAAAAGTTAGGAAAATAAATTAAGGACAACTTTCAGATCACAAGTTATGAACTGAAAATGTAGATTCTATCATTTAATTGTGAATCTACCAATCTAGAAAAATTTGTCTTATACACTTCTCCATGAAGATATAACACAATAAAAGATAAAGAAGATTATGAGGACCTAGAGTTGTTTCTCTTGAACAATGTATGATTTCAAACAATTCAAAATACCAAAGTAACAAATACTTTTTTAACAAAAATGTGTAAGAAATGCAAATTACCACAATTTTAGTTTGGCAATAATTTATTAAACAAAACTGTAAGAACAAAACCCATCATGTGTCAAGGCTGTGTTGGTGACATGGTTGAAAATATATTTTGGTGATATGGTTAAGAAAAAAAACAGATAATAAGAACATTAATATGTAAATATATATGTGTATACAAAAATAAACAAGTATTTAAAAAGCAGAGAAATTGTTTCTGTTTTGAAGAAAATAAAACAGGAAAATAGAGCAGAGAAAACTCAGTTGAGGACACACTACTGAGGTGCTTAGGAAAAAGCTTCTCTGAGATCAAAGACAAAAAGCAAAGTTTCTGAGGTGAGTATAAACTGGATACATGTAAGGAAAAAACATGTAAAAGAGTATAAAGATGAATGAGAAGAGAGTTAGCAACTTCGAGCAAGGAGATGAACAGGAGCTGATTCTACAGAGACTTGGGAACTATCGTTAGAGATCAGATTTTATTTGAATAACAATGGAAAATTCTTATTGAGTTAAGGAGAAAAGTAATATAATTTCTCATTTTGAAAGATCATTCTGGCTGATAGACATGACCAACTGTACTAGGGAAGAAATGAAAGCAATAAGAATAATTAAGAAGCTATTGTGTCAGTCAAAGCAAGAGATGATAGTTTGAACTAGGGAGACAATAGGAAAAATAATGTCATCAAATTAAACACATATTTTGGAGACCAAGATAATATCACTTTCCAGTAGATTATATGAGATGGTGGTCATAACCTAAAGAAAGAACTAAAACACAAAATTTTGGTTTGGAGTTTGAATGACTGGATAGACATGCTGCCATGTATTTAAATGGGAAAGTTCTACTCCTGGCAAAAGTGAAGTAGTTTGTATCATACCAATGCTCCTGTAGACAACAATTATAAACACTGGACCAATTTTTAAGATAAATCAACTTTTAGAAATAGTGAAAGTGAATAAAACCAGAAACAAACTGCAGGGAAGTTAACAATTAGAAGAACTAAGCAATACTGGATGAATTTTCTAGTTTTATGGCTGTTTGGCAGAAGATACTTCCCAATCAGTGCCTTATACGGACAGCTAAAATTCAGAGAACATTGACAACTTTTTGGCTAAGATATCACAAAACAAAATTTGAGGAAAACACACAAGCTAGGAATTGGTAAATCCACAAAGGGAGGAGAGAAACAAATAGAGAATCCAATATTATGTTTATATTCTCTGAACAAATAAATAGAAGATTCTTGAATTATATATAAACTGAGTGAACACAAAGCAACCCACTAAAGCTAAAAGAGCTAAAACAAGCTTCAGCTGCTGCCTCAAAAAGCAGATTAATAATTTAGAGTTTGAGTTCAACTAAATTAACAGCCAATCAAATGAAATAAAATAAACCATGAAAATATTTACGGAAACATAAGAGAATAGAATCACTACACATACATACAATGTCTAGGATACAAGCAAAATAAACAGATTTTTTTTTGGAAAAAATAAAAATAAAAACTCAACAACAAAAAAAGAATGTAGATGAGTGATGAGATATTTTATTTTTATAAATGCTGAGATTTATAAAGATGCTATTAAAAGTATGTATAAGAACATAATGGAAGGAAGGAAGGAAGGAAGGAGGGAGGGTAGGAAGGAAACAAGGGAAGAAGAGAGGGAGGGGAGAAGTGGGGGAGAGGAGAAGAGGGGGAGGAAATGGGAGGGGATGGGAGGAGGATAGAAGGAAGGGAAGGAAAGAAAAGGAAGGAAAAGAGGGATGGAGGGAAAAAGAAAACTGTCAATACTGAATTCTGCATTCAATGAAGTTACCTTTCAAAAATTAAGGCAAGATATTTTCAAATAAACAAAGTCTAATAGAAGTTATGGTCAGCACAGCTGCATTACAAAAAGATGCTAAAGGAAATTCTTCAGGTTGAAAACTAATAAGACCAAACGAAAACTCAGATTCTCAGGAAGGAGGGAAAGGAGCATTGGAAATGGTAAATGTGTATGTGTAAGTATAAAATATTATTTCCTTAATTTCTTTAAAACATATCAATTTTTTAAAAATGTACATTATACTCTGAGGATTACAGATGTAATGCCTTAGATTAAAACATACTTAAGGGCCATATGAAACTATCTAGTCATCATATTCTCAAATTTTACATAAAGCAGTACAAAATTAAGTCTAATTAGAATTATGAAAAGTTAAGAAAATACATTGTAATCCCTCAGGCAGCCACTAAAAATAACACAAAGAGGTATAGCTTTAAAAGCTGATAGAGCAATTAAGCAACAAAAAGGTCAAAAATGAAATAAAAATAGGAAAAGAGAAAAAAAATTGGATTACAAATGAAAAACAGAACAAAGTGATATAATTAAGTAGAATGTATTTAATAATTGCATATCAGACTTCCATCATCAATTGAATAAGAGAGACAATTCATGTCAAGACACCTCGAGTCAACACATCTCAGTCACATTTCTAGTGCCTTGGTCTCAAATTTGAAACAGCTAAGGATTACTAGGTATTCGAGGGAAACTTCTTATTTTAAAGATAATAACAAAAAACAAAATAACAACAGACAACAAAAGCAAAAGAAAATTTGAAGAAAATATAAGAAAAATAAAAGATATAGAAAATGCATTTAGAGCCATAAAATTTAAAAAGCTCAAATATAAAATTCATAGACTTGAGAAACATAGTTGAAAAAATCATGAAAAGCAAAAGGTAAAGATGGAAAATGTGTGTGTAATTTTTGTTTGTGAGTGTGTATATAATGATTTACACAATAAGACACAGGACATTAAGAAGAGAAAATTGTTCACAAATATTCAATACAAAAAAAAAAAACTTCTAAGTATTAAGGAAGAAAAGTTCATATTACAAAATATTATTACTGCTTAGCCTAATAAATGTAAAAAAGATTCACAATCTAGACAAAGAAGATAAAATTGTAACCAAAAAAACCCCAAAATTTTAGATGAGCATAGTACCCTAAAATCTGCCAAAGAAAAAAAGACAGGAGGATGATGCCACATGCCAATTATTGGTAATCATACTTTAGATTCTAAATATTGATTTAAGAAGTTTGTGTTTGTAAATGATGAGCCTGTGTGTGGACTGGTGATATGTAAGAGAACCAGATTCTTAGGTTCTCTTTTAAGAAGTGACAAGTAATGTCTAAAAGTAAAATGTCAACACAGAGCAGCATAAAATAAGATAGAGATGGGGGAGGAACAGACTAGGAAAAAATATAAAAGAATGCAAGAAATTTTTATGTTTTATTTTAATTAATTAATTAATTAATTAATTTTTATCGGATTTTAGGTTTTGGGGTACATGTGAAGAACATGCAAGATTGTTGCATAGGTACACACATGGCAGTGTGATTTGCTGCCTTCCTCCTCATCACCTATATCTGGCATTTCTCCCTATGCTATCTCTCCCCAACTCCCTACCCCTCACTGTCCCTCCCCTATTTCCCCCCCGACAGACCCCAATGTGTGATGCTCCCCCTCCCTATGTCCATGTGTTCTCATTGCTCAACACCCACCTATGAGTGAGAACATGCGGTGTTTGATTTTCTGTTCTTGTGTCAGTTTGCTGAGAATGATGGTTTCCAGGTTCATCCGTGTCCCTACAAAGGACACAAACTCATCGTTTTTGATGGTTGCATAATATTCCATGGTGTATATGTGCTACATGTTCCCTGTCCAGTCTATCACCGATGGGCATTTGGGTTGGTTCCAGGTCTTTGCTATTGTAAACTGTGCTGCAATGAACATTCTTGTGAATGTGTCCTTATAGTAGAACGATTTATAATCCTTTGGATATATACCCAGTAATGGGATTGCTGGGTCAAATGGAATTTCTATTTCCAGGTCCTTGAGGAATCACCACACTGTCTTCCACAATGGTTGAACTCATTTACACTCCCACCAACAGTGTAAAAGTGTTCCTATTTCTCCACATCCTCTCCAGCATCTGTTGTCTCCAGATTTTTTAATGATTGCTATTCTAACTGGTGTGAGATGGTATCTCAATGCAGTTTTGATTTGCATTTCTCTAATGACCAGTGATGATAAGCATTTTTTCATATGTTTGTTGGCCTCATGTATGTCTTCTTTTGTAAAGTGTCTGTTCATATCCTTCACCACTTTTGAATGGGCTTGTTTCTTTTCTTGTAAATCTGTTTTCATTCTTTGTAGATTCTGGATATCAGCCCTTTGTCAGATGGGGAGACTGCAAAAATTTTTCCCATTCTGTTGGCTGCCGATTCACTCTAATGACTGTTTCTTTTGCTGTGCAGAAGCTGTGGAGTTTGATTAGGTCCCATTTGTCTATTTTGGCTTTTGTTGCCAATGCTTTTGGTGTTTTGATCATGAAGTCCTTGCCTACGCCTATGTCCTGAATGGTTTTGCCTAGATTTTTCTTCTAGAGTTTTTATGGTGTTAGGTCTTATGTTTAAGTTTTTAATCCATCTGGAGTTAATTTTAGTGTAAGATATCAGGAAGGGGTCCAGTTTCTGCTTTCTGCACATGGTTAGCCAGTTTTCCCAACACCATTTATTAAACAGGGAATCCTTTCCCCATTGCTTGTTTTTGTCAGGTTTGTCAAAGATCAGATGGTTGTAGATGTGTTGTGTTGCCTCCAAGGCCTCTGTTCTGTTCCATTGGTCTATATCTCTGTTTTGGTACCAGTACCATGCTATTTTGATTACTGTACCCTTGTAGTATAGTTTGAAGTCCGGTAGTGTGTTGCCTCCAGCTTTGTTCTTTTTGCTTAGAATTGACTTGGTTATGCGGGCTCTCTTTTGGTTCCATATGAAGTTTAAGGTGGTTTTTCCAGTTCGGTGAAGAAGGTCATTGGTAGCTTGATGGGGATAGCGTTTAATCTATAAATTACTTTGGACAGTATGGCCATTTTCACGATACTGATTCTTCCTAACCACGAACATGGAAAGTTTCTCCATCTGTTTGTATCCTCTCTTATTTTGTTGAGCAGTGGTTTGTAGTTCTCCTTGAAGAGGTCCTTTACATTCCTTGTTAGTTGTATTCCTAGGTATTTTATTCTCTTTGTAGCAATTGTGAATGGCAGTTCGTTCTTGATTTGGCTCTCTTTAAGTCTGTTATTGGTGTATGGGAATGCTTATGATTTTTGCACATTGATTTTGTATCATGAGACTTTACTGAAGTTGCTTATCAGTTTCAGGAGATTTTGGGCTGAGACGATGGGGTCTTCCAGATATACAGTGATGTCGTCTGCAAATAGAGACAATTTGACTTCCTCCTTTCCTATTTGAATACCCTTTATTTCTTTTTCTTGCCTGATTGCTCTGGCTAGAACTTCCAGTACTATATTGAATAGGAGTGGTGAGAGAGGGCATCCTTGTCTAGTGCCAGATTTCAAAGGGAATGCTTCCAGTTTTTGCCCATTCAGTATGATATTGGCTGTTGGTTTGTCATAAATAGCTTTTATTATTTAGAGATATGTTTTGTCGATACCTAGTTTATTGAGGGGTTTTTAGCATAAAGGGCTGTTGAATTTTGTCAAAGGCCTTCTCTGTATCTATTAAGATAATCATGTGGTTTTTGTCTTTCGTTCTGTTTATGTGGTGAATTACATTCATAGACTTGCGTATGTTGAACCAGCCTTGCATCCCTGGGATGAAACCTACTTGATGATGGTGGATAAACTTTTTGATGTGCTGTTGCAATCAGTTTACCAGTATTTTATTGAAGATTTTTGCATCTATGTTCATCAGGGATATTGGCCTGAAGTTTTCTTTTCTTGCTGAGTCTCTGCCAGGTTTTGGTATCAGGATGATGTTGGTCTCATAAAATGATTTGTGAAGGATTCCCTCTTTTTTTACTGTTTGGAATAGTTTCAGAAGGAATGGTACCAGATCCTTTTTGTATGTCTGGTAGAATTCAGCTGTGAACCCATCTGGACCTGGGCTTTTTTGGGCGGTAGGCTCTTAATTGCTGCCTCAACTTCAGACCTTGTTATTGGTCTATTCAGGGTTTCGGCTTCTTCCTGGTTTAGGCTTCGGAGGATGCAAGTGTCCATGAATTTATCCATTTCTTCCAGGTTTACTAGCTTATGTGCATAGAGTTGTTTGTAATAATCTCTGATGATGGTTTGAATTTCTGTGGAATCTGTGGTGATATCCCCCTTTATCATTTTTTATTGCATCTATTTGATTCTTCTCTCTTTTCTTTTTGTTAATCTGGCTAGTGGTCTGTGTATTTTCTTGATCTTTACAAAAAAACCAGCTCCTGTATTTATTGATTTTTTGAAAGGTTTTTTGTGTCTCTATCTCCTTCAGTTCAGCTCTGATCTTAGTTATTTCTTGTCTTCTGCTGGGTTTTGAGTATTTTTGATCTTGCTCCTCTAGCTCTTTCAATTTTGACGATAGGGTGTCAATTTTAGATCTCTCCTTGCTTCTCATGTGGGCATTTATTTCTATATATTTTCCTCTAGAGACTGCTTTAAATGTGTCCCAGAGATTCTGGTATGTTGTGTCTTTGTTCTCGTTGGTTTCGAAGAACATCTTTATTTCTGCATTCGTTTCATTGTTTATCCAGTTAACATTCAAGAGCCAGTTGTTCAGTTTCCATGAAGCTGTGCAGTTCTGAGTTAGTTTCTGATTTCTGAGTTCTAACTTGATTGCACTGTGGTCTGAGAGACTGTTATGATTTCCGTTCTTTTGCATTTGCTGAGGAGTGATTTACTTCCAATTATGTGGTCAGTTTTAGAGTAGGTGTGATGTGGTGCTGAGAAGAATGTATATTCTGTGGATTTGGGGTGGAGTTCTGTAAATGTCTATTAGGTTTGCTTGGTCCAGGTCTGAGTTCAAGTCTTGGATATCTTTGTTAATTTTCTGTCTCATTGATCTGTCTAATATTGACAATGGGGTGTTAAAGTCTCCCACTATTATTGTGTGGGAGTCTAAGTCTCTTTGTAAGTCATTAAGAACTTGCCTTATGCATCTGGGTGCTCCTGTATTGGGTGCATATATATTTAGGATCATCAGCTCTTCTTGTTGCACTGATCCTTTTACCATTATGTAATGTCCTTCTTTGTCTCTTTTGATCTTTGTTGGTTTAAAGTCTATTTTATCAGAGATGAGAATTGCAGCTCCTGCTTTTTTTTGCTCTCCATTTGCTTGGTAAATCTTCCTCCATCCCTTTATTTTGACCCTTGTGTGTCCTTGCATGTGATATGGGTTTCCTGGATACAGCACACAGATGGGTTTTGGCTTTTTATCCAATATGCCAGTCTGTGTCTTTTGACTGGAGCATTTAGCCCATTTACATTTAGGGTTAATATTGTTATGTGTGAATTTGATCCTGCCAGTTTGATGCTAGTTGGCTGTTTTGCCCATTAGTTGATGCAGTTTCTTCATTGTGTTGATGCTCTTTACCATTTGGTATGTTTTTGGAGTGGCTGGTACTGGTTGTTCCTTTCTATGTTTAGTGTCTCTTTCAGGAGCTCTTGTAAAGCAGGCCTGGTGGTGATGAAATCTCTGAGTACTTGCTTGTTCACAAAGGATTTTATTTTTCCTTCACTTATGAAGCTTAGTTTGGCTGGATGTGAAATTCTGGGTTGAAAGTTCTTTTCTTTAAGGATGTTGAATATTGGCCCCCACTCTCTTCTGGCTTGTAGGCTTTCTGCTGAGAGATCTGTTGTGAGTCTGATGGGCTTCTCTTTGTGGGTGACCCAATCTTTCTCTCTGGCTGCCCTTAGATTTTCTCCTTCATTTCAACCCTGGTGAATCTGACGATTATGTGCCTTGGGGTTGCTCTTCTTGAGGAATATCTTTGTGGTGTTCACTGTATTTCCTGGCCTTGAATATTGGCCTGCCTTGCTAGGCTGGGGAAGTTTTCCTCGATAATATCCTGAAAAGTATTTTCCAGCTTGGATTCATTCTCTCCGTCACATTCAGGTACACCTATCAAACTTAGATTAGGACTTTTCACATGGTCCCATATTTCTTGGAGACTTTGTTCATTCCTTTTTATCCTTTTTTCTCTACTCTTGCCTTCGTGTTTTATTTCATTGAGTTGATCTTCGACCTCTGATATCCTTTCTTCTGCTTGGTCAATTCGGCTGTTGAAACTTGTGTATGCTTCACGAAGTTCTCGTGTTGTTTTTCAGCTCCATCAATTCACTTATATTCCTCTCTAAGTTGTTTATTTTTGTTAGCATTTCATCAAATCTTTTTTTTTTTTTTTTTTTTTTTTTTTTTGAGACAGCGTCTCACTCAGTCACCAGGCGCCAGGCTGGAGTGCAGTGGCACGACCTTGGCTCACTGCAACATCCGCTGCCCGGGTTCAAGCATTCTCCTGCCTCAGCCTCCCGAGTAGCTGGGACTACAGGCGCGCGCCACCACGCCCAGCTAATTTTTTTGTATTTTTAGTAGAGACGGGGTTTCACCATGTTGACCAGGACGGTCTCGATCTCTTGACCTCGTGATCCGCCCGCCTCGGCCTCCCAAAGTGCTGTCATCAAATCTTTTTTCAAGGTTCTTAGTTTTTTTGCATTGGGTTAGAACATGTTCTTTAGCTCACAGAAGTTTCTTATTACCCACCTTCTGAAGCCTGATTCTGTCAATTCATCACACTCATTCTCCATCCAGCCTTGTTCCCTTGCTGGTGAGGAGTTGTGATCCCTTGTAGGAGGAGACGCGTTCTGGTTTCAGATGTTTTCATCCTTTTTGCACTGGTTTCTTCCCATCTTTGTGGATTTATCCACCTGTCGTCTTTGTAGTTGTTGACTTTCAGATTGGGTCTCTGAGTGGATGTCCAGTTTGTTGATGATGAAGTTATTTCTTTCTGCTTCTTAGTTTTCCTTCTAACAGTCTGGCCCCTCTGCTGTAGGACTGCTGAGGTCCACTCCAGACCCTGCTTGCCTGGGGATCACCTGCAGCAGCTACAGAACAGTAAGGGTTGCTGCCAGTTTCTTCTTCTGCTATCTTTGTCCCAGAAGGATACCCGCCAAATGTCAGTCCGAGCTCTCCTTTATGAGGTGACTCTGGATATACGGGGGTCAGGGGAGCTGCTTGAAGAGACAGTCTATCCTTTTTAGGAGCTCAAGTGCTGAGCTGTGAGCTCCATTGTTCATTCACAGCTGTTGGGCAGGTATGTTTAAGTCTGCTGCAGCAGAACTCATAAACCCCATTTTTTTCCCAGGTGCTCTGTCCAGGGAAGTTAGGGCTTTTTTTTAATGAGTTTCCATTGTGCTGCTGCCTTTTTTTCAGGGCTGCCCTGCCCAGTGAGGAGGCAGCCTAGTCACTGTCTGCCTGCGGAGGCTTTGCTGAGCTGCTGTGGGCTCTGCCCAAATGCCGTGTGAACTTCCCTGCAGTCCTGTTTATACGGGTGTAGTTAGAACTGCCTCGGCAATGGCAGCCCACCTCTGTAATGGCAGACTCTCTCTGTAATGGTGGGCTGCCTCGGCAATGGTGGACTGCCTCCGTAATGGCAGACGCCCCCCTCCCCCCCCAGAGCTGGACCATCCCGGGTTCAGCTGTGCTTGCTGTGAAACTCTCAATCCAGAGCGTTTCTGATTGCTGTTTTTTTGTGGGGGTATGACCAGCCTAGCCTGATCACCTGGCTCCCTGCATCATAGCCTTTTTTTTAGTTGAACCGTCGACTGTCTCCCAGGTGTTCCAGTTGCTGGTTGAAAAGGTTCCTGGATCTATGTGATTTCCCATGCAGCAACCCACTGCACTGGCTGAAACAGCGGCGCTGAGACTCGTGGCACTTTTTTGTCTGGGAATCTCCTGGCCTGGCTCCCTGTTTCAGTCCCCTCTTAATCAGATAAATGGGCGACTGTGCCTTCCTGGAGCTCCAATCACCAGCTAAAATGGCACCTGGACCCGTGTATTTTGTATGGAGAACCGCCATGCTGGGGCACCGGCAAAACAGCCGCGTCAGCCAAATCAGCCGTGCTGGCAACCTGTGGGTCTCCTCCGCCTGGGAATCTCCTGGTCTGTGAGCAATAAAAATCCATCTGGAAATGTGGTGCCCACTCACCCTCCACACTTTCACTGGGAGCTGCAATCCTGAGCTGCTCCTAATCAGCCATCTTGGATCCCTCTCACAAGAAATTTTTTTTAAGGTTGAATTCAGATAGTGAGTCTGGGGTGCAAGGAATTACTTTTTTCATTATAAACCCTGAAAAATTATTTTAAAAATACATTTCAAAATATGTGCATATTTTTATTTTTAAAATTATATTAAATACTATTTGCATTTGTTAAAAATGCAAATTTTACCATTATGTTTGATCCAGCACTTCCACTTCTAGGAATATATCCTAAGAAGATTATTGCAGATTAGTTTAAAGGTAGAGATAGCTGATGTTTATCTAACTAGCTATGACAGAAAAATATGGAGGACAATCTAAATTGCCAACAATGAAGTTTCAGTTAAATAAGTTATATGCATCCCTTAAATGTTATAAGTGAATATTTAATGACATGAGATTTTTTTAATGTATATATTATTTAGAATGACTTTAGGTCCAGCATATTGGTACCACCGTGAATTCACCAGTCTCAGCTGGGCCTTGCACATCAAGCTCACTACTTTTTGTCTCTAATCAGCATTCTTAATGTTTAGACCTGCTCTATTCTTTTTGAACTTCTGACTCTTTCCTTCATCCCTGATTCTCTGTAGCTACTTTGACTTCTATTTTACAAAGATAATGGGAGATGTAAGACAAGCTACACCCCCAAATTTCCCACCATCACATTTCCCACTACGAAGCTGCCAAGTCATCCTGGATCCTCCTTTCCTGTTACAATTAATAGAATGACTTTCTCCTGTGGAAGATTAATTTATCTTGTGTAATATTGAGCCCACACCATTATCTTTCTGAATCTTTACTCTTCCTCTCTTTGATATTTCTTCTTTTTTCAACTTTTCTCTCAACTTTACTGGTCTTTCAAATAAACATTTATACACGCTTTATTCTTTTCCGTCTTTAACAACAACAACACACACATACACCTTTCTGGATGGTGAACTGAAGTAACTGGTAGATGTCTCATGTATGTGCATGTGTGAATTTTGTGTATTCCTATGCGGCTTGGTTCTGCTGAGTGAAGGTTTCTGTATTTGTTTAGTGTTTCTTCTAGATGAAATGGCATATAGGCACATGAAAATTGAGTAATGCTTAAAATGTTCTCTAATATATCAGTCTTATTGGAAGATATTTATATTTCCTGGCAAGACTCGGTGGCTCATGCCTGTAATCCCAGTACTTTGGGAGGCCAAGGCGGGTGGATCACCTGCGGTCAGGAGTTCAAGATCAGCCTGGCCAACATGGCAAAATCTCATCTCTACTAAAAATACAAAAATTAGCCGGGTGTGGTGTTGTGTACCTGTAATCTCAGCTACTTAGGAGGCTACAGCAGGAGAATTGCTTGAACTCAGGAAACGGAGGTTGCATGAGCTGAGACTGAGCCACTGCACTCCAGCCTGAAAGAGCAAGATTCCGTCCCAAAACAAACAAACAAAAAAAGAAATTTACATTTCCCAAAAAAGCATGAATTGACTATAAAGAATTGACTGTATACTGGTATTTTCCTTTTCCAGATTACCACTCTAAGCTTTTGTTTACAAAAAAATATATATTAAATCTTAAATTTCAGTTAAGCTTGAAATTCAAAAATAACACCAAGAATTGGAGAAAACTCGACTGACAGAGATATAATGCTCCAGATTTGCATGAATTGTTTGAATAAAATATGATAAAGAGGAACAAAAAGCAACCAACCAAACAGCAAACAAAAACAACAGCAACAAAGATGTTCTGATAAATGTAATACTCAAAGACATACATTGAGATAATGAAGTGTTCTTTATGCTCAAATGAATGGCTTTGAATTAAATGAGAGCACTAAAAATAAGTGTTTAGAGATACCCCAGAATCCTTCTCTTACCCTTCAGTAATGAAAAAGCTGATTTTGCATGGACACATTTTATGCAACATAAATTTAAATTGCCCAGAAACTATGCAATAGAAAATGGGTAGTGTATGACATGAAGCTCTCTCAGTTATCAATGTCTTTGGGACTGAAGCTATTCTAAGCGTGTTGTAAATACTTATTTTGTGAACTGCTTCCTTGCTACACAGTGAAAATGTCACTGTTGATATTCAACAATGTTATAGTCTGTATTTATTTCCTCATAAAGTTAAACTATGTGTTAGCCATGCTGCTGATGGAGACTTGCCTTAATGTGGTTTATAGTGGTACTAATTCTGCCTGGGTCCCACACCAAGCAGGATGGGGGAGTAACGCTGTCATAATTAAAAGAATAAAACAGACTTTTCACATGTGGCTCAGAGCCCAACTCTAATTACCCTTTGGCTCCAAGGCCTCTAGTGGGGTCATTTCTGCAAGTAGCTTCTTAGGTTGCTGACAGAGCGTTCTGTTCTTGACAGATTCCAGAAGGCAATGCTGATGGTTTCACCACTTGTATCATTAAATTTCATTTTAAGATTATAAGAAGTACTTAGCTGGCTAGTTGAAAAATGATATAATGTTTCATCGATAACCTTATAGGAGATGCTGTAATTTATTTACAGACTTATAAGTAAAATCAATTTGAATCTGTTCTATTTCTTTCTTTAGGTGAGCTTGGTGGTCATTCCATATTTATGTCATCAACAACTGACTTCAGAACACTAACTTTCAAGAATCTTCACATATAAATCCTAAATCAATAAAATCCCAATATGGCAATGATATTACCAGTAAATCTAATAATATAGATGACACTTATTTAGGGCCTACTATGTGTTAAGTAATGTTCTATGTGTTTTTCATATATTATGTCTTTTATACCTCTATCAAAAATCCTGTGGGGGTAGGTTTCATTATTATCCTTATTTCAGAGATGTCACAGAGACAGAGGTAAAGTAACTATCCCAGGCTCTCACAAGAAAGTAACTTGGCGGATATTAATCTGTATTCTTTCTTTTCCTGTAACTCTGGATCAGTTTAAAAGCCTCCCAAAACTTGAAACTACAGCACAGTGAACAATTTGTAATTATGACATTTGCCTTACTTAGCTTTATTTGTTGCTAAATCACCTAAAAGCTTCACAAATTATGACTTTTTTCTAAATAACTCAGCATTCACTTCCTAAAAATAAAGGCATGCTTCTATATAATACATTGTTACTATCCTACCTAAGAAAATCAACATTCAATAATCCCATCTACTGTACAGTCCATATTTAAAATGTTCTAGTTATTCCCCAAAAAAATATCCTTTATAGATATCTTTTCCCTTAATCCAAGATCCAGTGAAGCATCATTTACTGTATTTAGTTGTTATGTATTTTTTAAAAATCCTGAACAACCTGCATTTCCCCCCCACTGTTTCACGATATTGAATTTGGGAAGTGTTTAGGTCAGTTGTCTTTCAGAGGATTGCATATTCTCCATTAACTTTTCCCTCATTCCAACATTTGTTGAGGGCATACTATACAGGTAATGACCTGTACTTATCACATCTGGAGGTGAATAACTTCTACTGGTATCATGGGTGGTGATGTTATGTTTGGTCACTTTGTTAAGGTAGTGACAATGGAGTGTCTACATTGTGAAGTTAATTTTAACTTTGTAATTAAGAGTTGATATTCCATATTACTACTTTTGTTTCCCACAAGAAGATGTTAATAAATATGATTAAACCCTTTGTGAAATAATTACTACACTGGAAATTGCAAAACAATGAATTTCAAATTCTATCTTTTCTTTTACGTACATTAGCTAGTCTGTTTTCTAAAATAAGACATTTCTGGGTTTTATTTTGTTTGAATTCCTTCCATTTATATAGACTCATAGATTATTTAAATTTACTGTTTTATAATGTATTACCATTAATATTTTTTAGATTCTCAAACATCACAAATTTGACCAGCAGCAACCTCTTTAAGTAGAATTCTTTGCTATTTTTCTGTGAGCCCATCAGTTCAGAAATTCTTGCTTTCTGATACAAGATGACCTGGGCTCACCATTTTACTTTCTTTGCCCAAATCTATAACTAGCATTTAGACTGGGGTCAGTAACCCTTTAGTAGAGAAAGTTATTTGGAAACTAAGTTCTGGTATTAAGTACATATACAGCTCTGAGGTGTAAATCCTATCATACCCTTTTAGTGGACAGAAACACATATACACACACATATATTCACAAATTTATAATAATACCTACAATTTAAATCCAATGTCACAGTAAAACATTTAGAGGAAAACATAGGGGAAAAGCTTCATAAAATTGAGTTGGTAATGATTTCCTAAATATGATAATAAAGCACAGGCAACAAAAGAAAAAAGTATATATGTAAGATTACATCAAATATTAGAATGTTTGTGCAGCAATGCATACTATCAACAGAGTAAAGGGCAACCCAGGGAATGGGAGAAATATTTGCAAATAATCTATCTGATAAGGAATTAAAATTCAGAATAAAGAAAGAACTCCTAGATACAGACCAAAGGAACAGAACAGAGACCTCAGAAAAAAGGCCACACAACTACAACCAAATGATCTTTGACAAACCTGACAAAAAACAAGCAATTAGGAAAGGATTCCCTGTTTAATAAATGGTGTTGGGAAAACTGGCTAGCCATATATAGAAAGCTGAAGCTGGATCCCTTCCTTACACCTTATACAAAAATTAACGCTAGATGGATTAAAGATTTAAACATGAGACCTAATGCTATAAAAACTCTAGAAGAAAAGCTAGGCAATCCCATTCAGGACATAGGTATGGGCAAGGACTTCATAACTAAAACACCAAAAGCAATGACAACCAAAGCCAAAATAGACAAATGGGATCTAATTAAACTTAAGAGTTTCTGAACAGTAAAAGAAATCATCAATAGAGTGAACTGGCAACCAACAGAATGGGAAACAATTTTTGCAATCCACCTATCTCACAAAGGGCTAATATCCAGAATCTACAGAGAACTTTAACAAATATACAAAAAAAAAAACAACCCCATCAGAAAGTGGGCAAAGGATATGAACAAACACTTTTCAAAAGAAGACATTTATGCAGCCAACAAACATAGAAAAAAAGCTCATCATGACTGGTCATTACAGAAATGCAAACCAAAACCACATTGAGATACCACCTCATCTTAAAATGGTAATTATTAAAAAATCAAGAGACAACAGATGCTGGAGAGGATGTGGAGAAATAGGAACACTTTTATACTGTTGGTGGGAGTGTAAATTAGTTCAACCATCGTGGAAGACAGTGTGGTGATTCCTCACGGATCTAGAGATAGAAATACCATTTGACCCAGCAATCCCATTTCTGGGTATAAACCCAAAGGATTATAAATCATTCGATTATAAAGATACATGCACATGTATGTTTATTGCCGCACTGATCACAATAGCAGAGACTTGGAACCAACCTAATAGCCATCAATGGATAAAGAAAAACTGGCATATATGCACCATGGAATACTATGCAGACATAAAAAAGGATGAGTTAATGTCCTTTGCAGGAACATGGATATAACTGGAAACCATCATTCTCAGCAAACTGACACAAGAACAGAAAACCAAACACTGCATGTTCTCACTCATAAGTGGGTGTTGAACAATGAGAACACATGAACACAGGGAAGGGAACATCACACACTGTGGCCTGGGGGGATGGGGGTCTAGGGGAGGAATAGCAGGGGGTGAGAGGATTGAGGAGGGATAGCATGAGGAAAATACCTAATGTAGATGACAGGGCGATGCATGCAGCAAACCACCACCATGACACGTGTATACCAATGTAACAAACCTGCATGATTTGCACATGTACCCCAGAACTTAAAGTATAATAAATAATTTTTTTTAAAGATAGACCATATGTTAGGTCACAAAATAAGTTTTAAAACATTTTTTTAAATGAAATAATATCAAGCAACTTGCTGCAAAGGAATAAAACTAGAAATCAATAACAAGGAATTTTGGAAACTACATGAACACACAAAAATTAAACAATAAATGCTCTTGAATGGCCAGTGGGTCAATGAAGAAATTAAGAAGAAAATTGAAAAATGTCTTGAAACACATAATAATGGAAACACAACATACCAAAGCATATAAGATACAGTGAAAATAGTACTAAGTGGGAAATTTATGTTCATAAGTGCCTACATCAAAAAATAAGAAACACTTGAAGTAAAAAAACATAAATGGTAAAGAACTAGAAAAGTAATAGCAAAGTGAACCCAAAATTAGAAGAAAAGAAACAAAGATTAGAGCAGAAATAGATGAATTTGAAATAAAAAAAAAAAATACAAAATATCTACAAAACCAAAAGTGGGTTTTTGGAAAAGATAAAAGTAACAAACCTTTACCTGACTCTGGAAGACAGAAAAAAAAAAAAAAAAAAAAAAAAAAACAGAAGACCTCAATAAATGAAATCAGAGATAAAAAAAAAAAGCAATATTACCACTGATACTGCAGAAACACAAAAGCTTATTAAAGGCTACTATGAGCAACAATATACCAATAAATTGGAAAATCCAGAAGAAGTGAATACAATTTTATACATAAAACAAACCAAGAGTAAGCCATGAAGAAAATCCAAAACCTAAACAGACCAATAATAAGTAACAACATTGAAACTGTAATAGAAAGTCTCCCAGTAAAGAAAAGTCTGGGGCCTGATTGCTCCACTGCTAAATTCTGCCAAACATTTAAAGAATAAATGATATAAATCCTATTCAAACTATTCTGAAAAATGGAGAAGAAAATACTTCCAAACTAATTCTTTGAGGCCAATGTTACCCAATACAAAAAACAAACAAAGGTACATCAAAAAAAGAAACCTGAAAGCCAATATCTCTGATGAATAGTGAGGCAAATACCTTCAACAAAATACTAGCAACTGAATCCAACAACACATTAAAATTTTTAACAAAAAATTAAAATTCAAAAACACATTATTCTCCATGACCAAACAAAATTTTTCTCAAAGATGCAAGGATGTCTCAACATATGGAAATCAATGAATGTGACACATCATAGCAACAGAATGAAGGACAAAACCATATGATTCTTTCAGTTGATGCTGGAAAAATATTTGATAAAATTCAACATCCTTTATGATAAACACCCTCAAAATACTGGGTGTATAAAGAATATACTTCCAAATAATAAAAGTCACATATAACAAAACTACTGCTAGTATTATATTGAATGGCAGAAACTGAAAGTCTTTCCACTAAGTTCTGGAACATGACAAGGATGACTACTTTCATCACTGTTGTTCAACATAGTACAGGAAGTCCTAACTACAGCAATCAGGAAAGAGAAAGAAATAAAAGGCACCAAATTGGAAAGGAAGAAATCAAATTATTCTTGTTCACAGGTGATACGATCTTCTCTTTAGATACATTAAAGAATTTGCAAAAAAACTGTCGTCAATACTTGCCATGAGCCTGGGTCAGACTCAGATATGTACTAGCTTCAGGTGGGACCAAGCAAATACCCAGCTGTGGTGGCTATGCAGAGACTACTTCTGCTTAATAAAAGGACAGGGAAGAATAAATGGGACTTAGTCTTGCAACTTGGATTCCAGATGGACCACAGTGAAGCACAGCACTGAAGGGGATCTTGGGGTCTCCAATTCAAGGCCTTCATACTTGGATAAATTTCTGAAGCTGCCCTGGGCCAGCGGGGGAGCCTACTACTCTGAAGGGTGAGTCCCAGGCATGACAGTATTAACTATGACCTGACCGAAGAGCCTTTTGGCTTTAAATGAACATTAGTGGTATCCTGGCAGAATTTCCCATGGGCTGGTGGTGGTACTGGCCACAAAGAAAGTCTCCTCTGCCTGTGGAAAAGATAGAGAAGAGAGGTAGGAACATTGCCTTGTAGTTTGGGTACCAACTCAACAGCAGTAAAATAGAGCACCAAGTAGAATTCTAAGGTTTCCACCTGAAGGCTCTGGCTTACATATGGCATCTCTGGACCCCCCAAGAGCCCAGGGGAATTTGTCACTCTAAATGAAAAGACACAAGCCTTGCTGTCTTGGCCACCTGCTGATTGTAGGGCCAAAGGGCCTTGATTGAAGATAGGTAGTAGTCAAGTAGTTGATACTGTGGGCCTTGAGCAAGACCCAGTGCTGTGCTAGCTTTAGGTCTGTCCCAGTGCATTCCCAGTGGCAGTGGTTACAGGAGTTCTTGCATCACCCCTAACATAGCTCCAGGCATCTCAGTACATAGAGAAAGCCTGTACTTCCTTTACAGAAAATAACGGCAGAGAACAAGAGTGTCTACATGGTAATCATGTAATTTTTCCAGATCTTATCCAGGGTGACCAAAGTGTTACTACTTATAAGTCTACAAGAGATAAAATGGTACTGGGCTTGAGGTGTCCCCTAGTGAAAATATGACTGCAGTGACCAGCAACTTAGACCACAACACCCAAGACTCTTCAAGTACCTGGAGAGCCTTCCCAAGAAGAATGAGTACAAACAAACGCAGATTGTGATGACTGCAATTAATAATTAACTTTTCAATGACCAGTCACTGATGAACATCCACAAGCATCAGACTATCCAGGAAAACATGACTTCACCAAACAAATCAAATAAGGCACTAGAGACCAATCCCAGAGAAAATGAGATATGGGACCTTTCAGACAGATAATTCAAAATAGTTGTTTTGAATTATCTTGAATTTAATTAAGGAAACCTAAGAAACTTAGTGAAACCCAAGATAATACAAAGAAGGAATGCAGAATTCTATTAGGTAAATTTAACAAAGAGTGAAGTAGTTAAAAAGAATTAAGCAGAAATTCTGGAGTTGAAACACAACTGACATGCTGTAAAATGAATCAGACTCTTTTAATAGCAGAATGGATCAAGCAGAACAAAGAATTAGTGAGCTTTGGCACAGACTATTTGAAAATGCACCATCAGAGGAGATGTACTAATCCATTCTCACATTACTACAAGGAAATATCCTAGACTGGGTAATTGACAAAGGAAATAATTTTAATTGATTCACAGCTCTGCATTGCTGGAGAGGCCTCAGAAAACTTACAATCATGGCAGAAGGAGAAGCGGGTACCTTCTTCACAGTGTGGCAGGATGGAGCAAGTGCAAGCATGGGAGATGCCAGATGATTATAAAAACAAACAAACAAACAAACAAAAACATCAGTCAAGGCACGGTGGCTCATGTCTGTAATCTCAGCACTTTGGGAGGCAGAGGCAGGTGGATCACATGAGGTCAGGAGTTTGAAACCAGCCTGGCCAACATGGTGAATCCCTGTCTCTACTAAAAATACAAAAATTAGCCAGGTAGGTGTGGTGTCACGCACTTGAAATCCAAGCTACTCAGGAGGCTGAGGCAGGAAAATTGCTTGATCCTGGGAGGCAGACGTTGCAGTGAGCCATCACGCCACTGTGCTCCAGCCTGGGCAACAGAGCAAGACTCTATCTTAAAAAAAAAAAAAAAACAGCTCTCCTGAGACTCATTCACAATCAGGAGAACAGCATGGGGGAAACTGCCCCTATGCTCCAATTACTCCTACCCT
Source organism: Ateles fusciceps (assembly GCA_036589455.1). Lineage (NCBI taxonomy): Eukaryota > Metazoa > Chordata > Mammalia > Primates > Atelidae > Ateles > Ateles fusciceps. The sequence goes on from JAZHEH010000647.1 coordinate 1,181,625, forward strand.
TAGTCCTGCCCCTGACATGTGGGGATCATGGGTATAATGGTGATTAGAATTCAAGATGAGATTTTGGGTGGGGACAAAGCAATATCATATCAGAAGGCAAAAGAAAAAAGAATAAAAAATAATGAATCACCCCTAAAAGATCAAGAAAATAGTCTCATGAGGGCAAATCTAAGAGTTTGTGGGCTCAAAGAGGAAGTCGAGAGAGACGGGGTAGAAAGTTTATTCAAAGGGATAACACAAAACTTCCCAAATCTAGAGAGACATATCAATATTCAAGTACAAGAGCGTACAGAACAGCAAGTAGATTTAACCCAAAGACTACCTCAAGGTATTTAATAAACTCCCAAAGGTCAAGGGTAAACAAAAATCCCAAAAGCAGCAAGAGACAAGATACAAATAACAGACAAAGGAGCTCCAAAACATCTGGTAGCAAACTTCTCAGTGAAAATCTTACAAGCCAAGAGAGAGTGGCATGATATATTTAATGTGCTGAAGGAAAACTAGAATAGTATTAATATATACAGTGAAAATATCCTTCAAACATGAAAGAGAAATAAAGACATTCCAATACAAACCAAAGCTAAGAGATATAATCAACACCAGACCTGTCCTACAAGAACTGCTAAGGGAGTTCTTTAATTTGAAAAGAAAAAAGATATTAATGAGCAATCAGAAATCATGAAAAGGTACAAAACTCACTAGTAATACTAAGTATAGAGAAAAAACAGGATATTATAACATTACAATTATGCTGTGTAAACAGCTCATACTTGAGTAGAAAGACTAAAAGGTAAACTCATCAAAAAATAACAACTTCAACATTTCAAGACCTACACAGTACAAAAATATGCAAATAGAAACAACAAAAAGTTAGAAAGCAGGGGGATAAAGTTAATGTGTAGAGTTTTTATTCGTTTTCACTTTGTTTACCCGTTCATTTCTTTATGCAATCAGTGTTAATTGTCATTAGTTTAAGATAATGTGCTATAAGATATTATTTGTATGCTTCATGACAACCTGAAGTCAAAAAACATACAAGTGGTCCACAAAAAACAAAAAGCAAGAAATTAAAACATGCCACCCAGAGAAAAATATTTCACTAAAAAGGAAGACAAGAAGGAAGGAGAGAAGAAAGGTAAGAGCACAAAACAACCAGAAAACAAATAGCAAAATATCAGGAATAAGCCCTTACTTATCAATAATAACATTGAAAGTACATGGACTAAACTCTCCAATCAAAAGGATAGAGCAATTGAAGGAATTAATAAAAAAGACACACTAGTCTGTTGCCTACAAAAAGCATAGTTCACTTATAAAGACACACATATACTGAAAATAAAGAAATGCAAAAAGATATTCCATGCAAATAAAAGAGGAGTATATATAAGAATATAAGAATATTATTTATATTAATAATATATAATATAAATAATATTCTTATATTCCTGCACTTACATTAAGTAGATACTTATATTAAGTAGATATAAGATATTCTTATATCTACTCCTGCTCTTATATTAAGATAAAAGAACATCTACTCCTGCTCTTTTATCCTGTGCTTTATATCTACTCCTAAAAAATAGATATCAAAGCAAAAACTATAAAAAGAGACTAAGAAGGTCATTATTTAATTATAAAGGGATTGATTTAGCAAGAAGATACAAAAATTATAACTATTGGATGCACCCAACAATGGAGCACCCAAATATATAAAGCAAATATTATTAATGCTAATGAGAGAAACAGACCCCAATACAATGATAATAAAAGTCATATATGACAAACCTACAGCTAGTATCATACTAAATGCGGAAAAACTGAAAGCCTTTCCTCTAAGATCTGGAACAAGAGAAGGATGTACTAGGAGTCCTGGCTATAGCAGTCACAGAAGAGAAAGAAATAAAGGACATCCAAATTGGAAAAAAAGGGATCAAATTATGCTTGTCTTCAGATGATATAATCTTATATTTGGAAAAACAGATGATATAATCTTATATTTAGAAAAACCTAAAGACTCTACCAAAAATCTATTAGAACTGATGCACAAATTCAGTTTCTGGGATACAAAATCAACATACAAAAATTAGTAGCATTTCTATATGACAACAGTGGACAATCTGAAAAAGAAATCAAGAAAGTAATCCTTTTTACAATACCCACACATAAAATTAAATACCTGGGAGTAAATGTAATCAAAGAAGTGAATGGCCTCTAGAATAAAAACTATAAATCATTTATAAAAGAAATTGAATAGAATGATTACCAGTTACCAGAGGTGGGGTAGGATATTTGGATGGAGTGGGGCAAAATGGAGACAATAAATGAATTCAAAAATATACTTAAATAGGATGAATCAGACCCTGTATTTGATAGCAAAACAGGGTGACTATAGTCAATCATTTGACTACAGTCAACCATGTAGTAAATTTGACTACAGTCAATCATTTACTGTACACTTAAAAATAACTAGAGTATAATTGGATTGTTTGCAGCACAAAAAGCTGGAGACAGCATGCTACCTGACTTCAAACTATACTACAAGGCTACAGTAATTAAAACAGCATGGTACTGGTACCAAAACAGAGATATAGAACAATGGAACAGAACAGAGGCCTCAGAGAAAACGCCACATATCTACACCATCTGATCTTTGACGAACCTGACAAAAACATGCAATGGGGAAAAGATTCCCTGTTTAATAAATTGTGTTGGGAAAACTGGCTAGCCATATGCAGAAAGCAGAAACTGGACCCCTTCCTGACACCTTACACTAAAATTAACTTCAGATGGATTCAAGACTTAAACATAAGACACCACCATAAAAAACCTAGAAGAAAACCTAGGCAATACCATTCAGGACATAGGCATAGGCAAGGACTTCATTACTAAAACACCAAAAGCATTGGCAACAAAAGCCAAAATAGACAAATGGGATCTAATTAAACTCCAGAGCTTCTGTACAGCAAAAGAAACAATCATTAGAGTGAACCAGCAACCAACAGAATGGGAAAAAACTTTTGCAATCTACCCATCTGACAAAGGGCTAATATCCCAAATCTACAAAGAACTAAAACAGATTTACAGGAAAAAAAAAAAAAGCAACAACAAACAAACCCATCTAAAAGTGGGACAAGGATATGAACAGACACTTTTCAAAGGAAGACATACATGAGGCCAAAAAACATGAAAAAATATTCATCATCACTGGTCATTAGAAGAATGCAAATCAAAACCACATTGAGATACCATCTCATGCCAGTTAGAATGGTGATCATTAAAAAATCTGGAGACGAAGGCCGGGCGCGGTGGCTCACGCCTGTAATCCCAGCACTTTGGGAGGCCGAGGCGGGCGGATCACGAGGTCAAGAGATCGAGACCATCCTGGTCAACATGGTGAAACCCCGTCTCTACTAAAAATACAAAAAAATTAGCTGGGCGTGGTGGCACGCGCCTGTAGTCCCAGCTACTCGGGAGGCTGAGGCAGGAGAATTGCTTGAACCCGGGCGGCGGAGGTTGCAGTGAGCCGAGGTCGCGCCACTGCACTCCAGCCTGGCGCCTGGTGACGGAGTGAGACTCTGTCTCAAAAAAATAAAAAATAAAAAATAAAAAATAAAAAATCTGGAGACGACAGATGCTGGAGAGGATGTGGAGAAATAGAAACACTTTTACACTGTTGGTGGGAGTGTAAATTAGTTCAACCATTGTGGAAGACAGTGTGGCGATTCCTCAAGGACCTAGAAATAGAAATTCCATTTGACCCAGCAATCCCATTAGTAGCTATACACCCAAAGGATTATAAATTGTTCTATGATAAAGGCACATGCACATGTATGTTCATTGTGGCACTGTTTACAATAGCAAAGACCTGGAACCAACCCAAATGCCCATCGATGATAGACTGGACAAGGAAAATGTGGCACATATACACCATGGAATACTATGCAGCCATAAAAAACAATGAGTTTGTGTCCTTTGTAGGGACATGGATAAATCTGGAAACCATCATTCTCAGCAAATTGACATAAGAACAGAAAATCAAACACCACCTGTCATCACTCATAGGTGGGTGTTGAACAATGAGAACACATGGACACAGGGAGGGGAGCATCACACACTGGGGTCTGTTGGAGGGGGTTATGGGAGGGACAGCATGGGGTGGGGAAGTTGGGGAGGGATACCACGGGAAGAAATGCCAGATACAGGTGACAGGGGATGGAGGCAGCAAACCACATTGCCATGTATGTACGTATGCAACAATCCTGCATGATCTGTGCATGTACCCCAGAACCTAAAGTACAATAAATAAATAAGCAAACAAATAAATAAATAATTAAAAAAGAAAAAATCTATCATGGAGATTGTTCCATGCTAACAATAATAAAAAAAAATGCTTGAAGTTATGGATACCCTTTAACCTGAGGTGGTTACTATATATCATATGCCTGCATCAAAATATCTCATGTACCTCATACATATATATATCTATTGGGTATCCACAAAAATTAAACATAATTTTTTAAAGAAGCTAATACATTTTGTAAATGAAAAATAAACCTCAAAAGTTAAAGGATATGATGTACAAAATTTACCAAAATTTGCAGGAGTTTTTACATCCTTTTTACAGCTTGTAAACATTTATTAAAGTGATAACCAGCTGGGCTCAGTGGCTCACACCTGTAATCCCAGCACTTTGGGAGGCTTAGGCAGGCAGATCACCTGAGGTAAGGAGTTAGAGACCAGTCTGGCTAACATGGTGAAACCCCATTTCTACTAAGAATACAAAAAATTAGCTGGGTGTGGCGGTACATGCCTGCAGTCCCAGCTATTTGGGAGGCTGAGGCAGGACAATCGCTTTAATCCACAAGGTGGAGGTTGTAGTGAGCGAAGATCATGCCATTGCACTCCAGCTTTGGCAACAAGAGCTATATTCCATCTCAAAAAAAAAAAAAAAAGTAATAACCATGATTCATTCAGTTCTTTCAGTATTACAGGTCATTAAAAAAAATATCATTCAATTTAAGTTCAACGTGCCTTATGTTCAAGGTAATATGCGAATTAGCATAAACCAATGTATCAAGGGAAAACATTTTCATTCCTCTAACATATATACACTAATTCTCCATAATTTAAAGAATCACATTAGGAGTAGCAATAAATTAGGAAAGTGCAAAGCAATGAAGAAATATTTATTAATACCTTAACCTTTATTCATTTTAGCTTAAATTTAAGTAAATTTTGGTGGAGGCCCCTTATTTATTCACAAAATCTACATTTAAAACAAACTCAGATATTTATCTTGATATTAATATTCACATAAAATGTACTAAAGAAAATGACACATTAAATGTAATTTCATGGATTAACTAATTGTATTGAATACTTTTGGAAGTATGGATCCTTTTGGGGTTTCTCTTGGACGTTTAATTCCTTTCTGAATGTTTTGGTAGGAAAAGAGAGATTAACCTGCTTTCTTGTGTGATGACTAATAGTTAAACCTACATTTTCCTTTTTATTTATATGTATTTAAAATTCTGATTATACACTGGACATTACAAATTATCTCTTTTTTAAACTCTGAATTTTGTTATATTCCTTTGGAAGAATTTGAGTTTATTTTTAGCAGGCAGCCAAATTATTAGTAGATTTCCTGGAGCGTCTAGAAACTTGGTGCAGGGCTTCATTCGGTAGTATTTGAATTGGCCTGTTCCTTTCCTGTTTTTGTTGTTGCTGTTGCTGTTGTTTTCCTGTCCAAGTTTACATTTGATTGTAAGTTTATGTTGCCTTTGAGAAATGAGGAGTATTTCCTCTCTTGTTCACTGAAATATGTATAAAAGATTGAAAGTCTGGTAGAATTATCTCTGCTTCTGGGTCTTGTGATTGCTTGTGAAGTATTTTTTGTCTGATTCTTCTTATTTATGGAAATGTTAGAGGGACAGTCAATGTTTTGTTAAAACATATATCTTAATGTCATCACAATTTCCTCCAACTTTTTCAGTTTGGTATAGAACTTTGCCATATTTTAAATCTGTTTATATGTAATTATGACCCTCTTCCATTCTTAATGTTATTTATACTTCTCTTTTATTCTTCATTAATTTCACCAGAAGATTTTTTTCTTTAGTATATCCCATGGGAATGCTGGAATAGAATGCTGTGCAATAAATTAGTCACAGTTGTATGTGATAAGATACAGATCCACTCTTAACTTGGAGATGGGGAGGGCCAGCAGTACAGAACTATTTGCCTTTAGGCCTTGAGCAGCATTCTTAGTCAACCTCCATATGCTGTACACCTCTGTAGTTTTTCAGTTTGCTTTTCAAGGATCAAAAATATTTGAGAAGCACTAGTTTATTTTCATTAATTTTTTTCAAATAAAATTTTGAACTTGTTGGTAAGATATGCAAATATCAAATAAACACAAAACAATATACAGCTGTTTATTCTTCAATTAAAAGGAACAGAAATATATACCAATACAAACTTTTTGGAATGACTACTTGTTTTTTTTTTTTTAAAAAAAAGACATTACCAAATATGGATGAAGATGTAGAAGAGTTTGACTTGTTATAAAATAATGGTGGGTTGTTTAAAATTTTACAACCATTTATTAAACACTTTGGCATTTTTGAAAATAATATTGAACATAACCAAACAAAAATCCTAAGTCCTACTCAGACTTCTTTAGCCCAGCAAATATATTATGCATCTTTCAGTGTTCTGCCTTATGATTAGATCTTACTCCAACTTTCCCTTACAAACAGACTTACCCAGGGCATTATATTATCTTGCTGAATTACTCTGCCTCAGATTTCTATTTCCCTCAGTTCTCTGAGTCATCAGACCTCCCAGTCAGTCAACAGGCCCCCTAGCACATCTGCAAGCCTGGTGCAGCCAACCACAATGTAGTCACACCTTGATATCAAATAAATTTGGCTTTATTCAACTATATTAATTATTTACTCACTAGATTGTATCCAGTGTTAGTTTAAAACTTATGGCTCATCTTTTAAATAAATTTCACATTATTGAGAATAGCAGGATTTCAAAGAACTTCAGCTTCAGTAAATAGGTTGAAAGTGACATAATAATTTTGATTATTCCCCAAAAGGACTGCTTTATAGAGCTCAATGCTAATATTCATGTTTGGGTTTGTATATTAATCTCATTACCTAACAGTCAAAACCTATTAGTGTGCCATTATCTATATTAAAATATAGATGAATTCTATACTAAAGTGATACTTAATGTTACTTTTCCTTCTATGTTCTAATTTCTGAATGTTTGGTTGCTTCTTTGCTCTGAAAGTATATCCAATAACTCTCTCTCCTCCCATTTCTCTACTATGCCCCATAGTGTATAACACACTGCCAGTAACAGTGTAAGAATTTTTCAAAGTAGCTATTTGATTTTAATATTAATATTTAAATTATTAAACTAATACATTATCTAGCATATAATATGTGCCTAATAAATGTTATTTTGAAAAAGAATCGAATATGTTACAAAACTCTTATTTTTATCTTCAAAAAAAAAATTTTTTTTGAGACAAGGTCTTTCTCTGTCACCCAGGCTACAGTGCATTGGCACAATCTTGGTTCACTATAACCTCCATTACCTGGTTCAAGCAATCCTCCCACCTCAGCCTCTTGAGCAGCTGGGACCACAGGTGTGTACCACCTTGCCAGGCTAATTTTCTATATTTTTTGTAAAGACAGGGTTTCACCATGTTACCCAGACTGGTCTCGAACTCCTGGACTCAAATGATCCTTCCATCATAGCCTCTCAAAGTGCCAGGATTACAAGTGTGAACCAACTCACCCAACCTCTTCAAATTTTAGATTCTGAAGCACTTTTCTAAAAAGTCTGCCCCATTAGCCTGTGTTTCTCACTTGGTTCCATGTTAATTTGTCTGACGTGATCTCCTTGGAATCTTTTCTCTCTCCTTACACATTCATGTCTTCTGAAAGATAATGAAGGAAATGAATGGCACTTACTAATACAAGTTATACAATTGGCACACACATTTATAAAAAGAATGTGATAGAAGACTTCCAATTATACCTAGTTCTCTCTTGAAATGTCATTTAATTAAAATAAATGAATATAATACAGTATTGAATGGCTTGTAATTTCATCACCCTAAGGTGCTTGCACTAAAATAAAGAATATGTGAATGAAATAAACACAGAAAAATAATAGACCATATTATTTAAATTCCTCAGTAGAAGAAAACTAAGCATACTAAAAACAAGCAACACTGGACAGCTTTCTTAGCCTGGCCCTTTAACGTCTTCTGAAATTTCAAAGAACAGCTTACATACAAAGAGTGATAGCAAAGGAAAGATCAGAAGGATCTAACGCTTGCAAAATTACTTACATTTGAGACCATATCAAATTTAGGAAACAGATGCTACTTTCTGTTCTCCTTATTCCCCCTCATCCCTAACAGAAAGAAATACTAATCATGTTGGGCAGATTCTAAGACATTAAAGTCAGTAAACATTGAGTGGCTCAGTGATGAAACAATAAAAAATAAAATGCAGAAGTATTCCTGTAAGATGCAGAAAAGAAATTTGTGTAGTAAAACAGTAGACTCCTGAATACCGCAATCTTCCCTCCTTTCCATTCCCCTCCCTATTAACAAATCTAAAATTGTAAATATATATGATGACCTAGAGCTGTAATATTTTAACCTGAAGGATTCTCTTCTCTGTGGAAGCCACTGATTTAGGGTTTGCTTCCATAAAGCATCAAGAAAGCAAAAGAGAGTCTCCTCTTAATTGAAATCTTGACTTCCTGGATATTCTTTGCACTGATTGCAGAGTAATAAAATGACACAAGCAAAAATTGAATTGTTATGCTCATGCATCCTCAAACCTGGGCAAATGTTTTGTGTCTGCTCTAGTTCAAAAGGGAGGAGTATGCTCCATTAAATTCGTATCTGAATTTTGATTCCAAACACTTTCTTTTATTGAAAATAAAACAATAAATATGGTAATATTTGCTTAGAAAAACCTCTGTTTTTCTAAGCAAATATTACCATATTTATTTTATATTATATTTAATTTGTACATTAAAATTATACAAAAATAAGAACTGAAAAACCTTAGATATGTAATCATAATCACTAATTTAATTTTTAAAAAGCCATACTATTCCAATTTTCCTTAAAAGCAAACTCAACAGAAGGAACAGAAAATATGATATACAGTGTGAGTCTAGATCTCAGTAAGAATTCTGAAAATTTCTCTCTTGCTATCCAGACATAAAAGTTGAAAATGAAGCTGATTCAGAAGTCATTTCTGTTAGACATTTGTTCACTGCAAGTAAAAGAATAACTAAAGTGGCTTAAATGGAAGGGTTTATTAGTGAAGCCCTTCTGGAGATAGATGTCCTCAGTTTTGGACAATGCCATGACTCAGTGTGTTAGAACTCGTGTTGGCTTCTATGCAGATCTCCCTCCCTCTCTGTCTCTCTGTGTCTCCCTCCCCCTACCCCTTCTCTTCCTCTCTGTTTCTTCTTTACAATAACAAAATGTCTGCGAAAGCTCCATATAATACAATGTTTCGCAACAACATACAAAAGAAAGGGGAAGATGGAAGGAAACAAAATTAGATAGAAGAGGAAGTTGAACTTTAATGTAGGTGCAGTAACAGTCTTGGTTGATGCCATGGGGAACTGATGTGATCCCAGAGTTGAATGATATGGCTAAGCCTTTATACTTTCTCATTCATCATATATTAGATGTGTACCTACCTTGCAAAGGGTACCATGCCCTTGAGCAAGAAAGCTGTCTGTATTATAGCAATCTTCCTACCTGATGGGACTGGCAGCTAAATAAATAATTGGAGAGAGATGCCATATTCCTGGATTGGAAGACTTAATATTAAGTATGTAAATCATAACCAAACAATCTCTTGAATCAATACAATTGCATTAAAAAACTCCAGCAGATATTTTTGCAAAAAATGATGAGCTAATACTATAATTTATATGAAACTACAAAGACCCAAGAATAGACAAGTTAATCTTGAAGAAAAAAACAAAGCTAGAGGACTTAAACCATCAAATATCAAGGCCCATTATACAGCCACAAAGTTAATGAAGCCAGTGTGGCATCAGTGCAAGGGTAGGCAAAGAGGCCAATGAAACAGAATAGAAAGCCCAGAAAAAATCCATTCATATATATTATCTGTATTTATGAGAAAGATCATAATGCAGTGCGGTGAAGAATGGAAGGATTTTCCAATAAATATTTGCTGTTAATTGGATAACTATATGCAGAAACTAGACCCTGACTCCCACTTTACAACATTATAGAAATTAAGTGCAGGTGGATAGGATATGTAAATATTAAAGGTAAAACAATAAAACTTTTAGAAGAAAACATAAGCACGTATCTTCATAACCTAGAAGGAGGCAAAGGTTTATAGTACAGGACACAAAAAGTGCTAATCCTGGATATATTTGACTATATTAAGACTAACAACCTCTGTTCATCAAAAGATATCATTAAAAGAATTAAAAGACAATCCATAGGATGAAATAAATATTTGCAACACAAATAGCCTAGAAAGAAGTTGTTTTCAGAATACACAAAGGATTCTTACAATTAGAAAAAGTTGAAAACAGAAGCTAAAGATGGGAATTAAAAGTGTATGGAATATATTTCTCAGAGTATATTCTATACTTTATCACATAATAAAAAGTTAAAGAAATAAAATCCATGCAATTCTTCCCTTCCAGAGTCAAAATGATTTTTATGCTAATGCCATTTCTTTAACACACTCATATATTTACTTGTGCCTGCTCCTTTAATTAGCAAAACCTATTTTCTCTCAATATTGATAGAGTTACTTTTTAATGCATGCAGAAGAGATTTTAACATCAAACTTTAGGACACGGCCTAAACTGGAGATTCGTAGTTCAGTTTGCTATTTAGCCTGACATTCACTTTTCTGAATAAGTGAAAAATGCCCCACTTTTTAAAAAAAAGTCTGGTCTGAAGAGCAGAAATAGTAAAACAGAAGTAAATAATATTTTTAAATATTATCTGTCATTTATTTAATAGCATTTTTTTCACCACAAATATGTGTTGGCCCTTAAATTCAATTTTATTATGTTAATATGATAGGCTCCTTTGGCTTAAATATGAATTTTGAAAATATTTCAATAAAAAAGTTATGAGTATTTTAATTAATTTCATTGAAATAGATGTAGAAGTAGATCTGCCAGGATAAGGTAACTTCTGGTTTCTTTAATTTAATAAACATAGGATTTTTAGGTACTATTTTGATCAGTAGACGGAGCTTATATAGTACTACCAAAATTATAAAAATATGGTGAGAAACAATATAAAATTAATTTGAATAAAGAAATGCAGGGAATTTGAATTATAAAATAAGTTAAATCTCTTGTGCATGTCAGAGTTTATGATGGGTAAAGAATTTTATTAAAATCCATTTGCAAAGACACCAGTGATTCGAATAAGAAGTGAAAACTTCATACATTTCAGGTGAATTTAATGCATAAAATTGGGCATCAGAAAATATAAATTGACTTTTATTTTTTATAAGAAGAAATATAAAAATTATTGATTATATGTCAAAAGACATTTGAGGACACAAGTATAAAGAAATGTGTAAAAATAGCAAGGCAAAATGTGAAATATAATATTGTTTAAACTGGAAAAAAGGAGAAACTATATACTTGCTACACCCACAGAGTACACAGTAAGTTCTCTCTGAATGGTAAAAATGCTAACCTAGAAAAGAAAAATTTAGTGATCACTCCAGATTGTAGTCTGAATCAGCAAGAAGGATAAGAAAGGAAATATACTGCATGGATTACAGAAACGGCATGGTAATTCTCTAACTGTACTATTCATCTACAGCTTGGCACAGATGCTGAATTTTGAAAATGACTAGCATAAAGACCTAAAAATGATAAACAAATTCAAGTTATGCAGCACAGTGCACAGAACAGTGGACAGTGAAGACAGGAGTGTGTATTCTCGAGTTTACAAGAATGTCACCGCCTCACCAGAGGCCAGAGTCAAGGCACCTCATTTCTCCCAGTCTCACTGTCCTCATTCGTCAAAAGAAAACATTTGCAAAATTCTCTCATCATTCTCTTGCAGGTCTCGGATTTTACAGTGAATTGAATTAAGAATACATGGGCAATTGAGAGACTATTAAAATCCACTCTAGTGGACTTTATATGTGGGTAAAAGCATTTGACAAAAGTTGATTAGCTATTCACTACAATCACAGATGACAGAACTGGGGGGAAAATGGGCCTAATCAAAAGTAAGAACAATATAGGTTAGATTAATGATTTTCAAGCCTCACTACCTTAGAATTAACTGGGAATCTCTTTAAAAATGCAGACTCTCAGGATTCTATTTCATATGATCTGAAATGTGACCAGGCATCAGTGTGTTTAAGTCTCCCTAAATGGTTCTAATTTGGATCCAGGTGTGGAAGCCGCTTAATTAGGCATGATAATATATTACCTGCCAATGAAAGTTTATAGATAATCTTTCTCTGAGCCAATAAATATTAGAAAGTCAATAATTAACTACAAAATGAACACTATAATTATAATAAATATTAATATCTACAGAGACTTTAATATATTAACTAGATAGGTTTCTAGATGCCATAAATACATTAGCTTAATTCATCCTCTCAAAAATCTTTTCATATATTTACTGGTATTTTCCTATTTTTAAAAAGGGTGGCACAGTCTTAAAGAGTTTATGAATTAGAGAGTTCTGGACCCACACAATGCTCTTCTATACGATTTTATCTTCAGTTACAGAATTTCATTTTCTTCCAGTTAAATAGCATCCTGATGTGCATATGATTAAGAATAAATTAATGGAAGAATGACAGTTCTTTTACTGCACCCTACCTTCTCCCAAAAACACTGCATTAATATAAAATGCCTATTTAGTGACTTCAGTATAAAATATGGGTTAGTTTTCCCAAGTTATAATGTACATCACAAAATTAAGCTCTTTTGAATGTATATTTCCTTCTGGAAAATATTATTATCTATATTTTAATTGTGATTATACTACCTTAGATTTCTCATCAAGTTAGGTGTTCTAGAAACTAGAACATAAAATTGCTGTTCTTTCTCAGACTTTCTGTTGAAGTCAATACTATGACTTTCACTGTGTCAGAAACTGTCCTCTGTGTTGTTTCATGCAGTCCCTGTGCTATCGGCATTTTATGATTCTTTGAGAATAAGGTATTTCAGACTTCAGTGACTATATGTTTCCACTGGGATATTGGAAACAGACTTTACAGTCTCCACACACAATGCAATTTTTAAAATAAAATTCCATGAATTAAGGCTCTCATAAATTGCTGGAAATGCTGCTGTTGTGAGCAGCTGCCTTGCTGCATTTGATTCCCATGCTAGGTAGAGTTCACAGGGATATGGCATTTAAACCTGGGCTGCTCTTAATTAGCATGAAGGTCTTGTGAAAAGATTATGCCTTGGCAAAGAGCTTATGCCTATTAAAAAATTTCAGACAGAAGATCAATATGTAATCACCACTTGAAGTATGCTAATCAGAATACACACTACCTGGAAGAAAGTATCAACTGAATCTGTTTACTATCTAACACAGCTAGAGGTCTGGCAGTAGAAGGAGGTTACAAACTAAGTTGGAATCAACAAAGAAATTCAAGCTTCAGCTTCCATCCCACAAGATAAAATAAATGCCGTAAGGGAAAGCCTTTTCAAAGGAACACACACTGGAATCACTTAATCCAAGGGGCTTCAGCAATGTAAATTTTGTATTTGAGTCATGAATGCCTAAATGGACATGAACTCAAATGTATTGATTGTTCCAACTGCATATACAGTGAATAGAAAAAGGGAGGGCAAGAGGAGACATTTAGGAGTCAGGAGGTAGACATAATATAATTTAGGAATGATTTTGAATAATTTTCTGTTCTCACTGTTTTGCTTTGTTCGTTTGTTTTCCTGTAGGAATCAGGAATAATGCTTTCAAAGGGTTTTCAAGTCAAAGCCAAAATCTTCACAGCAGTCTACAATGTTTTATAAGATGTGCCCTCCTTCTTGTCATTATCACTCTGATATTTCTCCTAATACCTCTTCCTTTACTCTGCTCCAGTGTAACAGACTAAATATTTATGCTCCCCAAAATTCATATGTTGAAATACTGATCCTGAAGGTGGTGGTATTATGAGGTAGGGCCTTTTGGGAGAGTATGAGAGCAGAAGCCTCCTGAACGGAATACTGCTTTTATGAAGGGGGCCCCAGAGGGCTCATTTGCACCTTGTGTCATGTCAGAACACAGTGAGACGGCACCATCTATGAACCAGGAAGCAGGCCCTCACCAGACACTGAATCTGCCTGCATCTTGTCCTTGGACTTCTCAGCCTCCACAACTGTGAGAAATAAGTATACATTGTTTATAAGCCATCCAGTCTGTGATATTTTGTTATAGCAGCCAGAATGGACTGAAATGGACCCAGCCACACTTGTTGGACACACCAGCCACACTTCCTCTGAAGAGTCTTTTTTCCCTCTGCCTAGATTGTTCCTCTTTCTCCCCTTTGAAGTTTTCACTTGGATATCTTCTTCTCAATGACATCTTCCCAGGCCACTATCTAAACTGGAAAACACTATTAACCAGAAACAAACTTTGTGTACCCTTGCTCTTGGTTTTTTTTTTTTCAGCTGTTATCTATCATGTCTTATATTTAAAATATTTGTCTGGTTAATTCTGTTTCCTTTCCTCAAATATACTTTTGATTGGGGTAAAGACTTCTGTTTATTATACAGTGTCATATCACTAGAATCTAGAACAGTGCCAGTCATATATCAGGCAATCAAAAAACATTTATTTTTAATGAAAAAATGAAGGAATGAACTTTTGAACTGGGCTTTTTTCTTTTCTTTTCTTTTTTTTTTTTGGATGAGGGATCTCAAAGAAAGTCCCAGTGAAGGAGAATATGGCCAACTCTAACTAGTTTTAAGAGAAACAAACTCTAAGAGAAAAAGGAATAGATAGCAATGTTAACGAGGAAAAGAAGGAAGTAAATTTAAACTGAGTCGTACAATTTTCAACCAGCCGACTTGCCCTAAGACATTTAACAAGCACGAGAAGAGTAAACTCAGATTCCCTTCCTTCCTCCCTACCTTCCCATGGTGAGGCCAAAGCCCTAGACCTTATGTTAAACAGTCCTTTTCCTGAACCCATGCAGAGTCTTTGGGTCTGTCCTTTTGCTATGTTACAGGAGCTGTGGACACCAGTTATTATTCTTCCAATACTGATTCCTGCAATTTGTTACTTCTGACTTGTCTTAATAATAACTCCATTTGATACAGCTCAGTTCCTAGTCCGTTTCTGGAGCCGCATGTAACAAGGTTTCCATTCATTTTGCACTCATTTTGATTATGAGTTGGAAAGCCCACTCATGAAATAAAGTAGAAGTCGTGCCCTTTCTATTTAGTGATGGTTCCATCCTATGAAAGGAGGAGAGTCCAATCTATAATGAGAATAGGAAAAGTCACTATAAATCTAGGACAAAGACTTTTTCCCCATCTATACCACTGTTTTACTTAAAGGTAATATGTGTTCTTTTTTCCAGCTTTTCCAGAAGTAAAACTAGTGTCGTATCTTAGGGCAAGAAAAATATGATTAAACAAACTCTCAAATCTTAACGGTGGAGATGGTATCTTAGAAAAATATAAAAGATTTGGGTTTGAAGATTATTTTCCTGTTTCTTTTCATATTAGATACAGATAATCAGCCTGGAAATTCTCTAGGATGGAATAAGAGAGCCAGTTGGGGCTCTTACCCATATATCCATGACATATACTTTGGTAAATGAAAATTATTTATTAAGTATCCTGATAATGTCAGAAAGAAAGCACATATTATTTTATTCATAAAATAAATAGCATTTGTTCATGTTTTATTTTCCAATTATCAACATATAGCATTAGGCCTTGGCTAACATTTACTAATCTCTTACTAAGAGTTAGCACTTTCTAAAATATATATATTATTTCATTGAATCCTCGTAAAAGATCTGTCATATAGATAATATTATTACCCTATTTTGAAGATGCTAATATCAACATAGTTCAGGTAATTTGCCTAAGACTGCTAAATGGAGAAACACAACTTGCACTCAAGCAATCTAAATTACAGAGCCCTTAACATACTTAGCAGGCTAGCATATGAAATTACATAAGTGAATAAAATTTTTTAACTTGTTCTTTAGTACACATATGTTAGGTCACATATCTGTAAGAGCAGACATTTAAATGGAAACTTTGGTTGATTGATAAGGAGCATTCTTCCTGTTTCTGATAGATACAGTTGTTTTGGAAAACATATTTCGAGCCCTGCATTACCAACGGATAGTGAACTAAGTCACTATCACCCTGAGCCTGAAATGGACTTCATTCATTTCTTCTACTCTTGCCACAGTTCGAGCCATTCTCCACAGAGAAGCAAAGGATCTTATAAACATGAGAACTGAAATCTTGCCTGCCCCTTGCTTAAACGTCTTTAAGGGTATACAAACACACTTGGAATACTACTGTGAGCATAAGCCTAACATGAACTGGCCCTTGCTGATTCTTTCACATTCATTTTTGAATCACTCCTCCTCTCCTTCATTAAGCTCCAGTTATACAGTATTGTCAGCTCTTAAATGGCTTTCCTTCGTTACGGACTTTGCACAGCTTTCCATCTCCGTAGACACTCTATGGACATCACATCTCTTCAGGCTGTATGGCTAGTGTATTCTTATTCTCTACATTTCAGCTTATATGTTACCTCTTCAGTCAGAACTTCCATATCTTGCCTATTTAAAATATATGCACCATTTCTTCTTCCGCTCCAAGTTATTTTCTCTCTCAACACCCTATTTGTTTCCTTCATGACAATTATAATTCATACTCATTTTGTTTGTTTAGTTATTCTACCAACAACTTGGTAGAATAGTGGCAATTCCACAGAGAAGCAAAAAGAGCTTATTAACATGAGAATTAAAATTATGCTGGCCCCTTCAACGGCCTCCAAGCACACTTTGAATCCTACCACAGGTATCATCCCAACTCCATGAGAAAAATGACTGTGTCTGTCTGTCTTTTCATCATCATGCCCCCAGTACCTATCATGGAGCCTCATATGAAGTGGTAGTTCAGTAATTACTTGTTAAGTCTATCATATTGTTCTCCAAGTTAAATTACAAATGGCTTCCAAATTCACACAAGATGAATTTCAAATTCCTTATCCCGGCATTGAAGATTTAACTAAGCCCTTGCAGACACTTGATTTCCTTCTCTCCTAAACCTATTCTAAACTCTCTGTCAACCAACACATCAATGTTACTCAGACACCTCAAACGTGTTCTTATCTTGGCACCTTTCCTCAGCTCAGTTCCTAGTCCCTTCCTGGAGCCCCATGTAAACAAGGTTTCCATTCATTTTGCACTGGTTTTGATTATGAGCTGGAAAGCCAACTCATAAAATAGAAGTTCTACCCTTTCTGTTTAGTGATGTTTCTATCCTATGGAAGGACAACCATTTGCTTGGATGTCCTCTACTATTTCTAATTGTGCAAATTTCAAGTACATCTGCTCTGGTTTTAAGAAGCCTTTCTTTTTTCTCCATTATTTCCTGCCTCTTCCAAGGAAGATTAATTCAGTCCAATGTATATTTTCTTTAAACTTTGAAATATCTCTTCATATAGAAGAAGTCTTGCAATCACTGAAGCTAGAGAAACCATTGCCTTACCTTCCTTCATCATTTACTGTCTGGGGATCTTTGTTTTCTTTGTCTATATAATGACAATAAAATTTTTTCCAACTTCCTATTTTGTTAAGTTAAACTTATAACACATGTAGTGTTGAAGTACCATTTATCAGTAAGTCATACTAAGTACCAAATGTTCATTATTTAAAATCATAGCTGAACTTAAATTTCATTAGTTACTACATTTATTTGGCTATATGCCATAGAGATGCAAAGAGATTACAGACTTTCTAAAAATCTAGAAAAATATTCTGATCATTTTCCACCATATCCTGTGTAAAGAAGGTATTCAATTAATATCTGTTGACTTGACTGATTGCATTGATTAAAGAACATTTTCAAAATGAAGCTTTGTTTGTAAGTGTGCTTCTTTCAGAAACAGGAAGACTATATAATTAGCTCTTATTGTGCAGAAAATTCATAAACCTGAATTGCTATGCAGTTCTTTTTCTTCTACCAGTATATGCTGTCTATAATGCTTAAAAATAATTAGCAAGTCTTTGGAGGTAATCAGCTTTACTTCATACTCTATCTAAAATATTTTAAACAGCATTTTACTGAGTCTTGTGGTTAGAATTCTGCATGATGTTAGTCCTCACTGGAAGCAAATATCTGATGTTTTTTTCACTTAGAACAGAGACTCCCACATGCCACAGGCTGGCTAAATTAGAATCATCTGTGGTGATTATTAACATCACGGTTTGCTGGAATCCATGCCCGACTCACTCATCAGAATCTCTGGGGAGGAAAAGCTGGGAAATTACGCTTTATACAAATACCTCAGGACATTGTGCTGTGTAGCCAGGTAAAAGAAGCTCTCCTCTAAAAAAACAGTTAAGTGGAATCATTATGTACAAAACAATGAGCAGTAAACTTTTCCACTAACTATAATTTCTACTATGATATCTCTCAAATGAAAGAAGTTTCAAGCTTTGGATTTTACTTTCCCATAGATGCCTAACTGCTTCTCCAATACATTCTTTCTTACTGCAAAAATAAATGATAAATTTAAACTTATAGTTTCCTATTTATAATTAACAAAACCTTATAAATAGACTTACGGAGCCATAAAATTAAAAAGTATATTATTTATAGGTATGAATGCTTGCCATTACAGAATAAGCATCGATGAAATTAAAAAAATAATGCATCCATCTATCAAGTTTAAGAATCTGATAGTAGTAGCAGCTTTGAAATATATATCGATTTTATTTTTGAGTAGTATAATCATTTTACAAATTTTATCATATACCACATTTTGTTTATCCATTCACCAGTTGAGGGACATCTGGATTGTTTCCACTCTTTGGCTATTATGAATAATGCTGTTATGAATATTCAAGTTAAAGTCTTTTGTGTGGACATATGTTTTCATCTCTCTTTAGTAGACACATAGGAGTAAAATTGCTGGTTGATATGGGAATTTTATGCATTTAAGGTTTAAGAAACTGTCAAAATATGTTTATGCAAAGTGGTTTCACCATTTTATCTTCCCACCAGGAATGTATGAAGGTACCTATTTCTCTATCCTTGCCAACACTTGTTATTACATGCTACATTAATGAATCTCAAAAACGTTGATCTAAACAACCGAAGCTAAGTGGTAAGCAAAATGCCACATATTGTAAGAATTCACGTGTATGAAATGTTCAGAAAAGACAAATCCATAGAGGCAGAATGTAAATCAGTAGTTGCCTGGAAGTAGAAATAGTGATTGACTGCAAATGGTAATGAAGAATCTAGAGTAATACAAAGGTTTTTTAAAAATTGAGTCACAATGATGATTTGCAACTCTATTAATTTACTAAAAACTTATGAGTTGCATAATATATTAATAATATCCAGCTAATGACATCATCTATATGTATATATATATAGATATGGTGTGCATGAGTATGTGTAAATATGTATATTCAGATCTGCATTTTCAAAACCTCTAATTATCAAGAAACAGATATCTACTAAATTAAATATAGAAAATGAATATGAAAGAGCTCATACAATTATCAATTTAGTGGTTATGACAATTATTAATTTTCCTGTGGTTTCTGAAGTACAGTCTGCCCTCTGTATCCATGAGTGCCACAACCATGGATTCAACCAACTGCTGACTGAAAATATTCAAAAAGAAACAATAAAAATAACACAAATTTAGAAATACAGTATAATAACTATTTATATAACACTTTCATTGTGTTTGGGTGTTATAAGTAATCTAGATATGATTTAAAGTATATGGAAAAATGTGCATAGCTTACATGGAAATACTATACCACTTTATGTAAGGAACCTGAGCATCCTCAGATTTTGGTATCCACATAAGGTCTTGGAACCAATCCCCTGTAGATTCCAAGGAACAACTATAGGCAATTCTTTCTTGAAAAACATATAAAAGACAGCAGGGAATGTCCAGGAAATGCATCTTGCACAAAAGTATATATACATATGGAATATATATTTATATATCCCATTTTTAAATTAATACTCCATTTTGTATTGTAATTTCTTTTCTAACTTAATTATAAGGATTTTTTTAACATCTAAATGTATAGATGTTATTGGTATTTTGTTGTTAATTTCAATCGTGTAGTTTTGTTATTTAAAGTTTCAACTTCTATTTTAGATACTATGGGTACATGTGCAGGTTTGTTACATAAGAATATTGTATGATACTGAGGTTTGGGGTACAGATCCTGTCACCCAGGTAGTGAGCATAGCACCTGGTAGGTAGTTTTTCAGCCCTCATCCCCCTCCCTCTCTCCTCTAGCAGTCCACACTGTCAGTTGTTGTCATATTTATTTCCATGTATTCTCAATGTTTAGCTCCCACTAATTTCAACATTGTAATTTTGACATCATAGTTATAGTCTGTTTTATATACATTCTCTAAAATTTACTGTGATCTGTCTGATTGCTGGATAATTAGGTAATGTTACTGTTCCATGAGTAGTTATCTAAAAAGGATCTAAATCTTTTGTGGCTCCAACTGTTGGTTTTTTCTAATTTTGACAACTATCAACAAGACCTGTAAAAATATTGCATGAATTTTTGTGTATATTTAAATTTTCATATCTTCTAAATAAATACTTAGAAGTGGGATTACTAGCCATTATGCTACATCTATGTTTAACTTTAAAAGAAAATGCCAAGGTGTTTTTCAATAGGCTGTGCCATTGTCATATTCCTATCAGCAACGTTCTAGAATGTGAGTTGTCACCAGGCACGGTGGCTCACGCCTGCAATCCCAGCACTCTGGGAGGCCGAGGCAGGTGGATCACCTGAGGTTGGGAGTTCGAGACCAGCCTGACCAACATGGAGGAAACCCTGTCTGTACTAAAAATACAAAATTAGCCGGGCGTCTTTGCGGGCTCCTGTTATCCCAGCTACTCAGGAGGCTGCGGCAGGAGAATTGCTTGAACCCAGGAGGCGGGGGTTGCAGTGAGCCAAGATCGAGCCATGCACTCCAGCCTGGGCAACAAGAGCGAGACTCGGTTTCAAACAAAAAAAAACAAAAACGAAAAAGAAAAAAAATAGAATGTGAGTAGCTCGGCATCTTCAACAACACCTTGTATGGTCATTTGGCTGTTTTAGCCAGGCTAGTACATGTATAGTGCTGTCTATGGTGGTTTAATTTACATTCCCCTAATCACCATTACATTCAGTTTTTCCCCCATATGTTTATTCTAATCCATATGATTTATTTAGTAAACTGTATGTTCAAATCCTTTGTCCATTTTTTACCTAAATATCTTGTTTTCTTATTCTTGAATTTTGGGAACTTTTAAATATATTCAAGGCTTATTTTTATGTATCTTGATAAAATTCTTTATCATATATATGTATTATAAAATTATTGCAAATAATTTTCTCAGTCTGTGGCTTATCTTGCTTCCCTTTCATTATCTTTTCATTGCCTTTCAAACAGTGGAAGTTTTAAATTTTGATAAAGTATAATTTAATATTGCAATGGATCATGTATTTCATGATATAATGAAGAAATATTTGACCCAAAACACAAATATGTGTGCCTGTGTTATCTTCCACAAGTTTTACACTTTTAGGTTATAAATGAAGTCCATGATTTATTTGGAGAGCTCTTCTTTCTTTAGATAGGGAAATTTCTTGGATTAGGGTCTTTTGAGTGTATATGATTGTACAATTGTTACAGCACTTATCGAAAAGATTGCTTTCTCTGTTGACTGGCCTTTGCACCTTTCCAAAATAAATGGATCATGTAAGTGTGGGTGTAGTTCTAATACACTATTCTGTTTCATGGATATACTTTTTCCACTTTTCACTAATCACACAATGTCTTAAACCTTATACCTTTATAATAAAATCTAAATTCAAATAATGTGAGCCTTTAAAATTTGTTCTTTTTTCAAGAGTTTTTACTTTTCTAGTTGCTTTGAATTTTTATATAAATTTTAAAACTAGCTTAGAAATTTGTATGAAAATCTTAGATTTTGATTGAAATGATATTGATTCTGCATATTAATTAAGGAATATTGGGCAACATTTAAAATATTTTGTGTTTAGATCTGTGAACACAGTATATTTCTCAATTTATTGAGATTTTTATTCTTTTCATCAGTATCATAGTTTTCAGCACAAAGATAATGCACATATTTTGTTAGATTTCTATTTTCTAATTCTTTAGGCTACTATAAAAAGTTTGTTTTTACATTTCAATTTCCATTTGTTCATTCCTGTTCATGAAAAACAATTGACTGTGCATCCTATGACCTTGCAAAATTTCACTATTAGTTTTAGCAGCTTTTAGTGTAGATTCTTTAGAATTTTTAGATAAATAATAATATCATCTTGAAGAGAGCCAGGTTTACTTCTTGCTTTCCAATATATATGCCTTCTATTTCCATCTTTTTATTTCAGTTGGCAGTACCTCTAGTATGATGTTCAAGAGAAGTGGTGAGAATAGACACTGTAGAAAACTATATTTCCCACATTATGTTTTTAGCTATAGGCTTTCTATACTTTCTCTTTATAAGTTTGAAAATGTTTCTAATCCCAGTTTTGTATAACTATTTTAATAATGAAATTACAATGTTTTGGCAGTGTGTATTTTCTCTGTGTTTTCTTGTTCAGTATGACTAGAAGTTTAATAATTTTATTGATCCTGTCAAAGAATCAGCTTTTACTTTTATTGATTTTTATTTTCATTTTTAACTCCACTGATTTTTACTCCTATATTTCTATCCTTCTGTTGTTTGGGTTTAGTGTCTCTTCTTCATGTGTTTTCCTAAGATAGAAGCTAGATAATTAATTTTATACCTTTATTTTTTATCTAATGTAAGCATTCCATACTGTAAATTATATTTAAGTATTACTTCAGTTGTGGATATTAAGTTTCATTCGATTCAAATTGTACTACTTTTTATAACATTTAGAATTGTTATCAATTCTTTGTAAATTTATCTCTTTATCATTATGTGTTGTTCTTGTTTGTTAGTATTTTTTCTGCAGTGTACTTTGTAAACACTAATAGAGCACATTATTTTAAATACTGTTTGCATAATGTATCTTTTTCTATCCTTCAAAATGTCTTCAAGTTAGTTTCTTACAACAGTATATAGTTGAACACCCTTTTCTATTGGATTAGCTATTCTGTTGTTATATCTGGTGTTTTAAAACAATTTACATGTAATTAATTATATGGAAGGAAAAAACCTACCATCTTGCCAGTCATTTTGATCTGTTCCATCTAAGACTTGATCCTTTTTTCCTCTTTCTGCTTGAGTTTGGAATTTTAAATATTTTAGCCTATTTCTTTTCAATACTGACTTATTATTTGCACCTTTAAATGATAAATTGTTATCCGAGAACGTGAAATAAACACCTTTAATTTAAACAATTTATCATCCAATATCATGTGCTGCTTTACATTGTTGTTCTTGTGAGCACCTGGACAGCCATAAAGAAAAGCCTATAAGTAGTTGTTTATCCTGTGTCTTTAACTCTAAGGAATTCTGTATTATTATTCTATACCACATTTGGTCTTTAAAACTTTTAGCTGCTTTGTTATTTACTTGTATGGTGAGTAGCGTCTGGTTTTGGTTTTTTGTTTGTTTATTTTTAATTTTTTTGAACTCTGTCACAGGTGAGCCATTATTCATTGATCATCTCTTCTTAGATTCCAGTCTAGTTGCTTGCCCTGTGACCTCCTCTATGCTAGATCAAAGAGCAGTTATAATTTTGTAAATTCTCAATCTTTTCTTGTAGTTAGGATGAGGAGATGCTCTTTCAACTTTATACATCCTAGCTAAAAGGTAGAAATCATGAATTTTTAAATCCTTGCTTACCTGGTTATTTTTTTCAACTTGTCTTTTATTTTTTTTTCAATTTAAAAAACAGTTTGAACCTAGGATGATGTTATTTCAACAGACAGTAGTTTCATTTGATTTTCCAGGTCACTGGAAACATTATCTTTTTACATGACTTTAATACTATTTCTGGAATTGAGACCTTCTGGCCTACTCGGATGTTATAAAGCTCAGCAACATTCTATGCAAGATATTTATTTACTTCTGCACGAGTTTCCCCTCTACCCATGTTGTATAAGGTTAAGGATTTTTCTCCTGTCTCATCTTGTTTGTAAAATAAAAGCTTCAAGCTTCCAGGTTCAGCAGATTCAAGACAGGCTCCAGGATTTAATACTCTCATCTCTATAAGTGTGGCTTTGGATTTATTTTTGGCCTTTTCTAGAAAACATATTAACATATAAACCTAAAGCAAATATAAACAAAATTTAGAGTGGATTTCCATGTACCCACCACCTAAATTCTACTACCAACAATTTAGTAAGCTTGTGTCATCATATGTCTAATAATTCCATTATTCATCCATCTTACTTTTAATGCATTTAAAACTAAATTTTTGACATCACTAAACTTTCTACTAAAATCTATCAGGATGCATACCATTAAATGGAACTCAATTTATAGACATAAAGTGAAGCATAACCTGTTTACAAGGTATTGCATTGGGTCACCAAACAATAAAGTCGGGAGTAGTCTAGTAGTACTATTCAGATATTCAGATATTTTCGGACAAAGCCAAAGTTCTAAGATTTTATGCAATAGGTGAGAAACAATCAATGTAAGTTTGATGTATGCATGTGTACAGGAAAAATTTGGAGTATTGCTAACAGAATTAAACACAACTTTAAGATTAATTGGGCAATTCTTCAGGTAGCAGAAATTATGTAATAGAGGCTGAGAGGAGAAAGCACAGTGATTCAAACTTGATGGGAGAGAAGTCTTGGCCATGGTTAAGACTATTGGAAGAGAGGAATGGATTGAGGTAGAGACTATTAAATGAAAAGAATAGCCAGGGTATTTAGTAACTGACAGGATAAATGTATGAATGACGACAGTCTTAATTAATGAAATATAATATCTCCAGGGTAGCTATAATAAAATCTTAAATTTTAAATCAATTAAATAAATTGTCCAGTTCATGTAGACAGATATAAATAATATAAAATCATATGGACATGCAAAGGTGATTAATTTCACACCTGCTTGTTTTCCAGATAAAGTGATTATTGAGCGTACTATTTTGGGAAATGTAATCTGTTAATCTAAAAATGAATATATCCTCTAGAGATTTTTTTTACCTTCTTATTAGCTGTGCTTCGTTTTTTTGTTGTTTTTTTTTTTTAATTTTTATTGTGAACCCTCAGGGATTTATCTCAACACCTGCCCTGCTCTTTGAAAGTTATATTCCTGCTTAGCATATCTTATTTTAATACATGAACATCTGCTAAAGGGTTGTTTTAGAAATCCTCCATTCACAGAGTTCAACTGCTTTTCATATTTTACTTTCTAACTTTACATTATCTTCCTGAGTTATAGGACAATCATATTTTAGCTTAAGAAACAATTACTTCTGATGAATCTTTAATATTCAAATTGATAATCAACAGGATTTATTGGGTACCTATTATATGCTCAATACTTTAATGGGCCCTGAGGATGAGAAAGATATATGATTTTCTCCTTATCCTGGAGGAGTTTACAACCTAGTTGGAAGAAAAAAAAACACATAACCCAAGCAAAGTGAGCAAGGCAAGGTATTGCATCATTAAAAAGTTTATTGTATGGTGTACTGCATGGCATTACTGAGGGCAAAAAAGAGGACTGAAGGACAAAAAAAAGGTTTCATGGGGTGTAACTTGAATAAAGATATAGGCTTTTGGAAGAGAAATATTAAATTACACAGCATTACAGCCAAGGGAAATACAAAGTGTGTCATCTCAGGACAGTATCACAGAATTGCTTAATTTTATTGCTATTTGTCCCATGGTATTCTTAACTTCTTTTTTTAGATTAGTATTATATATCATATTGTGTATATATGGTGTATATACAATATTGCATACATGCACACATATACAAATTCTCCTAGTTAAATGATATATTTGAAATGTTTGTGATCTTCCAGCCTTAATTACTAACAACTTGATTTCTTAAAAATCGATGGGGCTACGTTTCCTACGGATCCTATTGAAGAAGTTTCTGCTGCTGGAAAAAAAATCTCACAACCTTTTTACTACTGTTACCTTATTGGTGTTATTTGTAGGAGTTAAGAAATAAATTTTAGGGCCCCTGAATCTAAGCCTCATTTTCCTTTCACCCCACTAATAAAATGTTAGCCCATAAATTGTTCATAATTTTAACACAAAATAACAATTTCTCTCTTTATAAACTAACTTCCAAAACAAAAAATTAAATACATGATTTCAAAAATATAGAATATAAACCTATCTTTATATTGATAAATCAGTTTGTTTTTCTTCTTGATGCTATTAGAGTTTCATACTAGTAGGACTATTAATAAAGGTTAAGCAGTCATGTATTTGTCTAAGTAAGCTAACTCCATGGAAATTTTCATACAGCCAATAATTTCACATTGATATGTATCAGAGCTCATGTTTAAGCAGAAATTAAACTGACTTATTTAATACAAAGGAGAAATTAATTTTAAGAAGCTAAAAATATATTATCTAAAGTTTACATTTTAAAATACATTTTTAAATAAAAAATAATAATAGTCACTGATAGGCAGCCAAAAAATATGCATTTTATTCCTAAGCTTGGTCTCCTGAAATATGAAGTACTCCTATATTCCAGTGCTTCATGTAAATCCCAATTCTTGGTGCCCAGAAAGGTAAGAAGTATGTTCAAGACTCAGAAGTTGCAGAAGAAAATGAAGAAGCAAAAACAGTCAATTCTGCTACACACACTTTCTTCCTCCCTGATTTCATAAAGTTGTCATTTAGAAAAACTCCAAAACTTGAAGCTATAATTTAAGAGGGACTTCCATTCATCCAATAACAGAACGATGTACTTGTTGCCTATCCACTGGGAATTATTCCAAAATGAATTAACAATGGCAAGTTGTAAATATGTGTACATTTCCTAACCTTCAGAAACGCAGTTTGAAAGCTGAAACACTGACTTCATCAAGAACAGCCTGCTGACTATCCAGATAGGTTTTACAATGGAGTGGTGTCATAAACTCACCACAATTCTGTATCTTGATATATGAAACCACAGAAACTTGATTTCACCAGTGTAACGAAGCTAATCAGCTTTTCAAAAATCACTCATGTCAGGTGTTCTCAACAATGTAATCCAGAATTAGAGTTCATTAATTTGCAATGGGAATTATGTCTTTTTAGTGAATAGAATTTGCATATTTTTAATCTAGGTTAATCTCTTTCTGAAACAAATTAAAAATAAAATTGTGTTTACTAAACCTAAAATTGGGGGGATTAATAGATGTAGATAGTCTAAGGACATTTTAATCAGAATTCCTCAGGTGGCCTGCCACAGCACAGTGGAAATGCTGTAACCCCTTCACAGATATAGCATCAAACTTTAACCAACATATGCAATGTGACCTATATAAAGCATGTATTTTGCCTTGGCAACCATAGGCAGAGGAAATGTACAGCTTAGCTGACTTCTGTGATGAACCAGGTATAATTTACTGAAGTAAAGACTTATTAAGGTTCATGTCGCCTGCCCCCTCCAAGACAAAATAGTTTGTGTATTACAAGTTAATAGAAATTAGCCTCATCAAACTATGTCTTGAAGAAACTCCAAATAAATAGTACAATAAATGTAAATTCTATGTAACTAGTTGAAATGTACCATCCAAATGGCACAACTCAGAAGCATTCTGCAAAGAAAATTGTTTTGTGTCACTGAATGAAATCATTAAAGTACCTCATGGTTATACTTGCTCTCAAATCTTTTTTTTTTTTCTTGTCATTCTATTCTACATTAATTTCCATGATCTCAGTTCAGTTAACTGTTGAGAGCAAGGACCCTGTCTTTATATTCAGTGTTTAGCACATTGCCCATCTCAAAATATGATCTTAATATAATTATATTAGACAAATGAATGAAATCAAGTCCTTCACTCGAGGAGCTGATCCTTCTCATCTTATATGCTCTGTTTTTGTGAATAGGACAAATATTTATAACCACCTCTAAAACATGGCACTTGGAAGTCATGGATGACTTCAGTATCCACACTGAATTACTTGCTCAATTCTGATTTTGGATTTTAAGTACATCAAATTTGTTCTTTCATCTTTGAAACTATATTGTTACTACAGTCTTGGTTCATTCTTAAATCATTCTTTTCTTCCACAAATTATAGACACAAGCAAATTAACCTAAAATTGAGTGTGACTGCATGCTATTCTGGTAACAGAGAGAATACATAGCTGAACAGACTTATAGACAGACATAGCAATAGTCTCTTACACACACACACGCACACACACATTTACAAATGTGTGTACATAAGCCCAAATATTAGTCTGTGTTTATGAATATTTTCTAAATATAATTCACCAGTTTTCTAATTTTAGTTGTGGTGAAGGGTCAGAAATAGTCAAGAAACTTTTATTTGTGCTGGCCCTATACTCCCTCTAATCCATCTTACCTATTTCTCCCTTCTATGCTAGCCTACAGATCCTTATGGCAACATCAGAAACAATATGCTAATTGTAGAGACTTTGTGAAACTGTCTCATCTCTAGTCCTTATAATATGGAAACTTCATACCTTGAATATAGTTTTTGATCAGCTGTATTTTATGGCTTTGGTTGTTCTTTTCCTATTTTGCTACTTCACCTGCAGCAAGTTAAAATCTTAAGACATGCAAAATCCACCTTAAATTCAAAGGCACTCTGCAAATTTCTGTCTGCCTTTAAGTAATTGTTTCAAATATCCTTTGTTCTGTAGGTAAAATGGAGAGGATATTAAAATTTCTCTTGAACTTAGGGGGAGAAATTTTCTTCCAAGTTGAGTATGCCTAAATAAAATTTGCCACCATTCCAAAAAAGTATTTTTTGTCTTTTCTTGTATTTTTTTCTCCATTAAACACTCAGCATTCCTACCACAATTCACATTTCCTATGTAAATTAAGTAGCAATAAATGTTTTGAAGGTAGTTTTAAAGAGGAACTTTTTGCATTGGAGTTAAAGTCTTAATTTATGCTTAAATATGAGTTAATATAAATTGCTTTGGGTACTCATCTGAGTGCTCGGTCTTCTATTTGTTCATGCTATCTTCCTTTAATTACAAATACTGTTTGTGTATGTGTGTGTGTGTGACCAAAATTTGTCTGCATTAGAGGTGCTTACAGAAGACAACAGGTAAAAATATCTCTAGTCTTTAAAAGCACCAAGCAAATTATAGTCCCTGATGATTCCCTGAGTCAGGTATAATTACATTTCACATTTGCATGCTCTTTTTTTCGGTCCTTTTCTCAACATATCCCCTCTCTCACCCATAAATGTTACCAAATTGGCACACCTGTGGAGTCACCGTATTTATTTTGATGAGGTGTTTTTTAGAAATGTAGACATTTTCTATGAATATCTTATTAACTGCCTTTATCTCCTTTTATCTGTTTATTAAAATATGAATACTTGGATACCTGAACATTTTAGACAACAGTGCAAAAATGGAGAGAATTGAGTAGATTAACCCAATTATCCAAATGATTGAATGAAAATTTTAGTCTTTTATTTGATTCCATAGATATTTGCTGAATAATAGTGTCAGTCACATTGAAATGCTAAAATGGACCCCAGGCTCAAAGGTCCATTCTCTGTAGCTGCAATATTAAAAATGAAATGCAGTTACAGGAAATAGAGGTTGGAAATAACTTTCCCCTAGTATTGCATGTTTCCATATTTGTCTGAAATTCAATATTTTGGGGGGTAGAAGGTCAACACAATGAAGGAAAAGGAACCAAAATATATATAAATGCAAATTACCTAAACAGAAATCAATATGTATGAATGAGAAAGTGCTGGCTACTATTTACTAAATTAGTATATTATTATACATAGAAAAACTATATGGATATGAATATGTGCTATATATTGATATATACACATATAAAATGTGTAATACCTGTCAAGCTATATTTTCGATATGCAGAAAATGTTTCTATGATTCTACTGTGTTGCCTGAAAAATAGAAATGCTCAAGAACAACTAGATCTCAATAAAAAATGCCAAGACACTGAAACATGAGAGACAATAACAGGTACAGATACAGAAGAAGACATTACAGGAACTAAAGGTAGCTCAGTATATAGAAGAACACATAGGACTGAGAGTGATGAGAATAAAGAATAATGTTAAGCAAGAGCCATACAACCAAGGACCAGAAAATCTGGACCTGATCCTGAGAACCATGGAGCAACTTTGAAAACATGTCAACATCAATTGACATGACCAACTCGTGCTTTCGAATGGTCTTCTGACTGCAGGGAAAAGAATGGATTTGAAGAGGTAAAGCTAGATGGAAGTATTGCCATCCTCTGGCAGAAAGGGAATGATGCTCTAAACTGGAGCAGTGGGATTAAAGTCCAGTGTGGAACAGCTCAGCTGGATTGAATTCCATCTCCACCCTGGTTTTTTTGTTTTTAGTTTGTGTCTTTAGGTAACTTACTTAACTCCTCTATATCTTAATTCCTTCATCTGTAAAACAGAAATAACAGTAGTATCTACCTAGTGGTATGCTGGGGAATGTTTAAAACTGGCACTCTGAGGGGGGAAAAAGGTTTACTTTATAGCGTTCATTAATTTTCATGGTATAAATAATACCAGCATCCTTAATTCAAACTACCAACATGATACCAACCAACTTACAAAGTTCCTGAAAATTTATCTACTGGTACTCATAAGGCAGTAAAAGCTGCACATCTGTATAGCTACCTCATAAGACTACTGTTAGGATGAAATGTGCAAATGCATGCAAGCACTTAGTACCATGCCTAGTACATACTGAAAGCTTATTGTGCTAGCTATTATTATATTGGTTCTGATCACTTTCACCCCAGTTCTAATTATCATTATGTAAACAAATACAGTATGGTTGCTCCATTTAATTTTTTTTTAGAAAAGCCTCCTGCTTTGTGCATTTCTAAATAAACAGTATTCAGAAAATATCTACTATTTCTATCATCTCCCAAAGTTGGACACTTTTATTCAAATGAATTTTGGGAAATGATTTCTGATTATTTAGGATAATTATTTCATTTTTCTCATTAGCCTTATTGAACTTAATCAAGTTATCAGAGAAAATTCAACCATGAATTGTTATGAGGCCTTTTTTTTAAGTATTTTCTTTCTTTTTTTTTTTTTTTTTGAGACGGGGTCTCATTCTGTCATCTAGGCTGGAATGCAATGGCGTGATCACAGCTCACTGCAGCCTCAACCTCCTGGCCTCAAGCAATCCTCCTGCCTCAGCCTTCTGAGTAGCTGACACCACAGGTATGCACCACCATGCCTGGCTAATTTTTAATTTTTTTGTAGAGACGGAGTCTCACCATGTTCCCAGGCTGATCTCGAACTCCTGGAGTCAAGTCATCCTCCCCACTTGAGCTCTCAAAGTGCTGAGATTACAGGCATGAATCACAGATCCTCACCTATATGTGTCTTAACACTGCAGATAATGTTGGTTACATTGCAGATAAAGCACTATATCTGTAGAAATTTACCTTGAAAAATTATCAGTATTACTAACATACACCTGAAAATGAAATACTAAGATACAGATTTTCACTACCAACAACAAGATGCAAGTCAGTATCTCTCTTCAAACTACAATGGCATATCTTTGTGTTTCCTCTTAATTTATTAAAAACCATTTTACATAGAAGTATTATCATTGAGAAATTTATAATTTGGAAATGAATGCACATACAATGAAATTCAGAAATGGGAAAAAAGTTTCACTTTTCTCTGAACATTACTTCACATGAATAACCATTTCTAGGGTAGGATTTGTGAAATTTACCATAGATGGGATTTTTGATAGAACACATCTTATATAAAAATAAGGTAATTGCTAAAACATCTGGCTAAAAGGCCCTGCTAGAAAGCAATTTTACTTAGAAACTAGGATAATTGGATCAGTAGATATGAGTAAATTGCTGTGTGCATCAGAATAGAAAACTTTATATCAGGTGTCCTGAACCGTCAAGGATTTATGACAGTATGATGACATTTTGTCAAAAGGTTCAAAAATATTTATTAAATTCAGATTGAACACAGCAAAATACTAAGGGCCTGGCCCAGATTATAGATATAAAACCAATTCAACACCATTGATTTCACTTTATATTTTAAACTGAGTCATCTGTTGCCATATTAGCTGATAAACACAACTTAAAAATCAACTCCTTACTTAGCTCATTTACCTTGAAGTTAGCTTAAAAATGTCATTAGGTGCGTGTACACACACACACACACACACACACACACACACACACAATACTGGCCTATAAAGTTTGCCAAATACTGCTTTACATTTACAAATTCAAGTTGTTTCCCTCTGCAGTAGTTTGTATATGTTTTTGCTATCATTATAATCCAATGAGCTACGTGTTGTCTCTCCTGAGGACTTAGTTTATTCCATGAGTGATGGAAACAATTAATCTATAAATTGAAAATGCCATCTCTGCATATCAATGGCCAATAAAATCTCTAAGATGTGGAAGCCATTCACCAGACTACAATTAAGTGGTGTTATTTTGACACTTGTTTTTAAGGAAAAAAGACAAATCCCAAGAGACAGTATAAAAAAGTATAATCAGTTTGATTGAACAGTCAATTTATAGGGGTATAAATGTGTAACAATTTTATTTGCCCAATAACTTCTACCAACTCTGATGCCGTCCACCTCTCATCCTTTATCTGAAGGACAGTCATCTTTAGTGACTGCTCAGTTTGAATCTATAAACCCATACATTTTTCTGTCACCTTTATTTATTTATTTATTTTATTTAAATATAGTAAATATTTCTTTACTATAATAGATCGTTTATTAAAAATGCCATTCTTGCTCTTAAGACTCAGTCCTCTTCATTTTAAAACTAAGCATCACAATGACTATTTAAGCCTCAGATAATCTTTTGCATTGTTTCCCAGAAATATGGAAAATCTGTATAGCTTTGGTATGCTGCTTTTGACTCATCTTACCTTTGTTATTTGTTCCCAGTCCCTTTCTCTTATGTCCTGACAGAGTTCAGCACATTGGCCTCAGTGACTTTTATGCAAAAGACACTAACCCACCAGTCCCTGAGTTAGAGGAGCGTGGTTGACTATCGCCAATTTTATAAGAACGATCTGTCTCTTCCAAAGACAAGAAACAGAGAAGAATTGCTCTTTAAAAAGCCCCACTTTTGGACTGGGCGTGGTGGTTCAAGCCTGTAATCTCAGCAGTTCAGGAGGCTGAGGCAGGCGGATCACGAGGCCAAGAGATAAAGACCATCCTGGCCAACATGGTGAAATCCCGTCTCCACTAAAAATACAAAAATTAGCTGGGCGTGGTGGCGTGCGCCTGTAGTCCCAGCTACTCGGGAGGCTGAGGCAGGAGAATTGCTTGAACCCGGGAGGCAGAAGTTGCAGTGAGCCGAGATTGTGCCACTGCACTCCAGCCTGGCGCCTGGCGACAGAATGAGACTCTGTCTCAAAAAGAAAAAAAAAAAAAAAGCCCCACTTTTGGAGTCACCTAATCTTTTTTTTTTTTTTTTTTTTCCTGGCTCCAGGAGATCCCACGAATCACAAACCAAGAACAAAACCCACTAAGAAATTTTCCCTGGATAAATCTGTATTTTTATTAACAATGACATAATGGCTTTGCAATTTCTTTAAAATTCTTATCCACCTTTAGTAAAAAAAACATCCACAATTCACTGATAATATTGGTAAACTGTTAGGTTATCTTGGAATCAATAGACATTCAGCTATAAGATTGAGAGCTGTAAATCTGCGGATGTATAGTATCCTTAGCCATCAAGGAGAGATTAAATATATTTTTATTAAAATGTATCAATAAGGCCAAGATAAAAAATAAAGTTTCAGGCATTTTGAGTTACTGGTCTTCATGTAAAAATATAAAATGTCCCTGTTAAAGTCAAAAACAACATAGGGTAGGAAGAAGGTTAGAAGCAGGGGAGGGAATTGCACTCCTGAATAAAAGTAGTAACAGAATCTCAATTGAGTTTCTGTGTCCAGCTGTGCCCATCCCTTGGCATTAATCCTGGTAATAGATGTGGCATGTATAAGGTGTTTAGTTTTCAGTGTACACAGTTGAAAACAGTAAAACAAGTGTTTTTAGGGTCTGCTATTTGTGCAGCATAAAGATTGAGATCTACTGAAATAGAAAGATCTTATCATTAAGTAATCAGAGCTCACTGTTGGTGATTCATTAATCTAAAAGTGAAAGTGAGGCTCATTAAGCATAATATAACCATGTTTTAAATATAAGTTAATTTTATATACACATTTGCAGTGATTCACTAGGCTCCTGTTGTATGAAGAAAACCTGTTCTTTGGAGTTAGGTGCTGGCTTTCTTACAGACATAATACCTGCAATCCTTTAAGTTTTTGCTTCAATAAAGTGGATTAGAAATTCAAGTTTCTCAAGGCAATCTGAAAAAAAAAACTTTTTGGTTTTCCCCAAACATCGATATGACTTGTAAATATCTAATTGTTAAGCATTTTTTTAAAATAACCTGCCTTGACTGTGTCTTTCCAAAGCATTCAGTCAGTTTTCCTAGAGTTTCTAGTAATTTTTCCATATATTATGGTTCTTTTCAATGGAGTCACTAAATAGGAAGAGAGAATTGAATAAATATGCATGCATTCATTTCATGTAAATAACTCAAGATGTTATTGTATATATAATATTACTTAAATGCTTGAAAGATGCATTGTTTTGGTAACTAAAATGGACATATGTGTTATTTAGAGGATTCAAACTGTGGACTATGATGTTTCAAAAAGTTATTCTTGCACTTTTCAAGAAGATAGCACCTAGGTACACAAAAACAAACAAAATCATCAAGCCAAATGTTAACAAATAGAGAACAAGAAACTAATAGTGTAAGTGTGAACATGCTGGTGGTTTTCCTGCATTTTCTCATTTTATAGCCTTATGATGACTTTGTAGTACCCAGGATATGCTCAAGATTAATACATTTATCTTTAAAACTTTAAAAACAAATAAATAAATAAAATAAAATTTCAGTGAATGTTAAAAATCAAAATGATGTTTTGTTAATCGTCATAGTCCATACATGCCAATTAATTAAAACTTCACTGTATTACATTCTGCAGAGAATTTCAAAGCAATATAAGCCACCATCTCCGAATGCTAAAAGCTCCCAGGGCAATGCATAGGCTCCTCAAGAACATCCTTCTGAACAAATTAGATGCATTCTTCCTAATCACATATACTAAGGTGAATTATCAAGGAAGAAACAAACTGATGTTATCAACCTCTGTAGCTCCATCCCAGAAAATAATTGGTTTTAAATATCTAAAGAATTTAAATTGGCCCTTCACCACCATTGACTGTAGATAAGAAGAGGACGCTTGGAGGCATTCAAAAGTTTGAGCTTTTCCAAAACTTGAGGAGAAAATAAATTTTTAACTGTGTTTTAAGCAGTTTTTAAAATTTCTAATATTTTTTTACTTTGTATAATTAACTGCCTTATTATTTCACATATTGATTGTTAGAGTTTCAAAAATATATTTATTTAAAAAATGTTCCATTGTTTCCTATTTAGAAGTGTTTATCCTGAATATAACCAATGTGATATGTATACTACCGGTCCTATTCACACATATCCTTTCTCTCTCTCTCTACTTGCCTAGTTTCTCTTTTAAATCATTCTTTATAAATTCACTGTGTGTGTATTTCTTGTTAACAGCCTATGAGAATGTTTTAATTAGTTGGCTCTGATTATATAATACTTTAACTGATGAAATTTAAAAAAATAGCCTTACCTTACGTTAATTATTTAATTTTAGATGGTATTTATCTTTGCTTCCCCTTATTTTCACTGGTTTGTGCATTTTTCCCACTGCTTTTTTAAAAGGTTTTCTGTAATCAATTTCCTTAGTAGTCAATTGCCCTTTATCTTCTCTCAAAATTAGACAAACATTTCTTTACTATAATTAAAAATGAAGTATCTTTTTATTCTTCCAAATGACTAATTTAAGGCCTCTGGGATATTTTCATTGACACTTTTCTTTTCTTTTTCTCTTTTCTTTTCATCCTCCAATCTGTTTAGAAAGCCTGTTCTATCTCTGTACTTTCCTTCACCCTCCAACTCTTAGTTTTGCCTAAGATGGTTCATTAACCAAATGAACATCCCTCAACACATTTTTTTCTGTTTCAAGTCCTATTTGACACCGACATTACACATTCCTAGAATGAGTACCTAGAAAGAGTACTCTTATTTATGCATACTTAATTGCATATTTGTAGAATGTATATATATATTCTTTCTCACAACTGTTTCTGGTCCTTTTCATTTTTTCCCATGTCATTTATTAATTTTCTTAAGTGATTACATCACTGAATTCTTGTACATCCTAGTATTTTGTCCTGCAAGTGAATAATACCTTGTAGAATTTGTAGGGTCAGTCATTTTCTCTCAGCGGTTAATACATTCTATTTCTCTGTATGTTAGCATCCAGTGATGTAGAGCACAAACTTATGACTGATGTTTATCTTGTGCAGCTAATTTGTTAAATTAGCTTATAAATTCATTTCTATTCACTATGGTGGTGCAACAGACCACTCCAAACCAAAAACAGCAGCATGTCTTCTTGTGCTGTTCTGCATTCTGCACAAGGCTCCACAGGCATAGTGCAATTTGTCTCTATTTGGTGGTGTCTGGGGTTTATGGAAGGCTGAAGGCTTACTCACTGACCTGTTGATGCTGGGAAGTTCGTATGTGAAAAACAAACAGGAGTCCAGCAGAGGCCCTCCTCGGGCATTCTTTTCCTCCTTATGGGCATTCTCCACGTGGTCACCCTAGCATGGCTTATATGGAATCAGGATAGCTAGACTTCTTATTTTCAAAAGGACAGTTCTGAGAGAGAGAGAGAGAGAGAGAGAGAGAGAGAGAGAGAGAGAGAGAGGGCCAAGCAGGAGTTAGATGGCCTTCTATGATCTAGCCTGGAAAACCACACAATGCCACTCTCAATTCACGCTAATAATTAGAAGTGAGTTTCTAAGGTCAGCCTGCATTCCTATGTTCACGAAGAAGAAAATTAGTCTCCACCTTTTCAAAGAGAAATGACAAATAATTTCTGGAAATATTTTATATCCTTCACATCCTGCTAGAAGAGGAAGAACGTAATGACGATGATGATGGGGAATTAAGGGAAAATTGTAAGAGGTTTCATCAATCCCCTACCCAAAAAATTAAGATCATATTTGTTTCAACAACAACAACAACAACAAAGAAACCAGTGATGGGGGGTCCAGTTGCTGATGCCTCCCTCTTTCTTATATTCAAATCTACATACATAGATTGTAATATTCCTCAAATATCGTACATAGATTGTGTATATTTGAGGAATATCACAATCTATGTACAGTTACTTTCAAACTGCAGGCTTAGAACTATATTTGGCTTAGGGAAAATTACCTTCTATATGCATTTAATTATTTTCTCTCATTCATATGTCTTTTATTTTGTTCTTTTGAGAACGCTGATGAATCTACTATCTAGATTTCTTCTCTTTTTGCCTCATGATTTTTCATCTATGTATATTTTTGTCTCAATATTTCAGGATTTTTTGTGGCACTTCACATGTTAGACCACTCATTGGGTCTCAAAATTAATTGCTTAGTAGGGAATCAATATATATATATATAACATTTTTAAGTATATTATATATACATTTATATTTATATATTTAACATGTTAAATCTATATTTATATACATTTGTATTTTACATATTATAAATTTATATACATGTATATTTAGTATATAGGGATAGATACATATTTTTATTCAGGCTTTCATATGTCTTCCATACAACCTTTATTTTCACTGGTTGAATGTAGTCTGTTCTACGTAAATCTCTTTACTCTTAAAAATGACATCATAATGTGTCACTTTTCTTCTCCAGAGGCTTTTAAGTACATCCTAGATGGTAACCATTTCTCACGTTTTAGAAACCAAAATGTTCTCTACCCCTGGGGCTTGCCAGTATTGATGCAGCAGACTACCAATCCCCTGCTGAGAGACCTGCAGCAAGTTCCATTGTTCCCTGGTGTTCTTTCCTGTCCACAACTAGGCAATGAAAACACCCACCCACTGGCTCCTTATTGGTCTCTTGGCAGCCAAAGAGGCAAGGCACTTCTTCATGAGGAAAGTAGAGAGAAATGTCAGCTTTCCTCATCAGGAGTCCACAAATGTCTATGGGCAAAACTCTTCCTGAGATTTAATTTTCCATCTTCTCATCTAGAGTATCTTGAAAGCTGATCTAGTATTCATACAGTGCCCAAACCATTCTTTCTCCTTGTTTTCTTTAGGTTTAACCTTAAAAAAATACTAAACAAAAATATTATTTTTGGACATAAACCTATTCTATATCCATAATAAAAAAAATTCTTGTCACTGCATACCTTCTTATTAGCTCCCTTCTCAATGTCTATCTCACGATTCTTAACTCCTAACTGTGGAAAAGTTACGTAGACATTTTAGCTGCCAGCCTAAATGAAGCTGCGTGGTTGCGATAGGATAGTGTCCTTGAAACCGTCCAATCTACCAAGCTCCCTACCTTTCTAAGAAATAGCTCTATTAGTACTGAATAATTTCTTTCTGCTGCTAACCCAGCAATTTTAGCCTTTTTGCAATTTGAGTATTTTCGCTGACACATTGGAATTCAAATGGACCAGCCCTTTTCTTTTGATGATTCAAAATCATATCTCAGATATGGCAAAATGCTGCAAATTTCTTTAAAAAAACATACAGAGCAATAATTTTCTCATAACTGCTTAAAGTGGTTTATTCGGGAAAAATACAAACCACTACTGGGATTTTTTTTCTTTTAGACTTTCAAATGATGTTAGGGACAAGCTGCAAATAGTCTCTAAAGAGGATTAAAAAATTAATGCTGATTTCATTTTAGGAAGAATAAGCAAAGAAGTAGATGTGAGATTTAAAAAATTAGGGGAAAATTGTAAGAGGTTTCATCAATACCCTCCCCAAAAAGTTAAGATCATATTTGTTTCAACAACAATAAAAGAAACCAGTGATGGGGGTCCAGTTGCTGATGCATCACATTTTGTAACCTCCCCTCTTTCTTATATTCAAGAAGTAAACAAGTCCAGATATAAACTAAGATTCAAAGATTTACTTTTATTAAGAGTCTCTGACAGCTGAAACAAAGAAAGCTATTGCTATATAAGGACAAATCACAGGGAAGGATTTTAATTCTAAGCAGGCCTGAGGCAGAGTCATTCTTCAGTGGGATACACTCCAAGATAAGAATCACAGACACTTAAAAATAATCACCTCTTTCATGCCTGGGAATAAATCTGTGGTTACTATAGGTTTTTGGGGAAAGTGTCCATATACTTAATTTGTTTCTTTAAATCTTATCCTGAGATTTTTTTAGTAACTTCTAAACATAATGTCCCTGAATACTATTTTACTTAATGTCTTTTCCTACAGTCTTATGTGTGTATTTGACAGAGTAATTCACAGGTAAGATTGTTCTTATTGCATTTATTCATGTAACAAGTATTTATTTAACTACTACTCTGAACTAGATACTGCTGAGCGTTAGCAATTGAAAACATTGTCCCCTTCCTCAAACAGCATCATTGTCTGCCCTGAAGGCTATATTACAGGTAGTGTAAAATTCAGGTATCTCTCTGCAGCTTAATAATCTGAAGCATATTTCTGTATTTAGAAATAGTGAGAATATTACCTTTTAATAATAAATTTTTAATGGGAAAACTGGTAAACTGAATAAACTGTAATTGAGTTACTCGTATTATTCTAATACTAATTTATTAATTTTGACAAACTATGGTTGGTGATATAACAGGTTAACATTACAGGAAGTGGTATGAAGGGGATATGGGAACTTGTTCTGTACTATCTTGGCAACTTTTCTTTCTTTCTTTCTGTTTTTTGTTTGTTTGTTTTTGAGATGGAGTTTTGCTCTTGTTGCCCAGGTGGGAGTGCAATGGTGCAATCTTGACTCACTGAAACCTCTGCCTCCCTGGTTCAAGCGATTCTCCTGCCTCAGCCTCCCGAGTAGCTGGGATGACAGGCATGCACCACCACACTCAGCTAATTTTGTATTTTTAGTAGTGCCCTCTTTATCATGTCCAGGATGCTCCATTCCCAGCGTTCCTCTCATACTGTGGCTCAGACTTAGTTCAATTCAACTGACTCATAGGCTGCTTTCTTACTGATTTTCCCAAACGATCTCTATAAGCATTTTAGTTTCTGATCTTCATCTTGCATTCATGCATGAAAGTCTTTAAGATAAGGAAGCCAGAGATGAGTTTGGGGTGTCTGTCTGATTCATTTCCCTTGCAGATTTGATATCGATGCTCATCCTGAGGAAAGAGGAACTTCGTATGTATATCAAAGACTCAGCAGCCTACAGTTTCAATTATGTTATATGGCCACCCAGGGAAAGATTTTTTCACATCCTGAATGCATATTTTATAGGACAATTCACTCTCTCCATTTTTATTTTCATCTAGAGCAGTGGATCTCAACCTTAAATTCACATTAAAATCACTTGAAGAGCTTTTTCAAAATTATGTCTAGGTTTATTAACAAATTAATTAAATCCAAATATTTAGTAATAGGTCCTCAGCATCACAGCATCTTTAAAGCTCCCTAGTTTGATTTGATATCTAGCCAACATAGATAACCATTGATTTACATGCCCTTTATATTTGAAAAAATGAAGATACAATCTTCTAGAAACTTATCTGTTGCCCAGATCCACCCTGGCTCCAAACAAGGCAGTATTCTCATATGCTGGCGAGGAGAGACCATGAAGTCATTATAGCTCCATGTACACTTTAGCATCTCACATCTTATCCAGTGTTCTTATTCCTTTCTGCACAACAGTTTCAATATCTGCCCTTTTTTTTCCCCCATTCCTCAGGTCATATCGTCCATCTGCCATTCACACTGCAAACTACTCATGGCCCCACTGAATCCTATTTTACTTCTGGATATGATGGACAATCCTAAATAATCCTGTGGTCTATTTAATTTTCCTACCCTAATCCTTAAAGTGACTTTTTATTGTTCTCAGCATAAAAATGAAGTGAGATGCAAACAACTTCTAAGTCCCACAGTAGGTCTCCCAGCACTAACATTTCTTACTAAAAACCTGACTTTCCTATCTACCCAGAAACTCCTATTCAACCTTTTACATTAATGTTTTATAAAAATGTTACCTGTTAGCAAATGCATGACTATTTTGAATCTCTTTACAAATTTAACTATGTCCACAATATCTCAGTGAAGTATAATCAAATTTTAATAATTTAAAATTTTAATCTATTTTTAAAGGCAAGAATTGCTCTTAAATTTAGAAAATGATAAAATAATGTATCATTTAATATCTCATTCAATTGCAAAACAGCTGGGTTATGCCACATGGTCCTTACTCTTTAAAACATGAATAGATCCTTCAAGCCTCTAGATTCCCCGGGATATATGATCTATCTCTGAAAGACATGAAATACCATTTTCCTATCACTCCAAACGATTGGAGAATTATAGGGTCTAGCATAGGATTAACACCTCTGGTGGAGGTCATGCATGAAAATTAAAATACCATTTTTCATTGTGCTGTATTATGCATTGCTACTGAAGCTGCAGAAACGTTCTCATTACCTCTCTTCAAAAACATTGTAAATTTTGTTAATGCCAGCACATCCTGCTATGAATGCCAATGCATTATGTGATATTTTTACACTCTGAATTTTTTTCCCTTTCCTACAACAAAGGGCGAATGAATCAAGGCTTATCCTACATATTATGACCCTGATCTAAGTGTCCTTTCTTTAGAAAATGGTCTGTGTATATGTAAGCATTAATCTGTAAAATATTTCTTTCCTCACTACTTTTACAAATGCCACTGATTCAGAAATGAAGCTGAGGACATTTATGTACATTTTAATTAGACTAAATCATGAGTTGGTGAGTGGCCATCTGCTTTGTGCCCAAGGACATTGTCTCAGTTGACAGTTTGTGTCCAAGGACATTATCTTAGTTGATTATATTAATCTGAATCCAAAACTTTTACCTGCCAATTCTAAGAATATCAAAGAATCTGGGTTAATACATTTATTTACTTATTTTTTATGGACAGATGCAGTTTATTTGCATTACAAATGGAAGACGTGGTGTGGGTCAAGTGTACGAAATCGATATCCAAGGCCACACAAGGATGAATTTTCGTTATTCCTGCAAATATACTTAGTCTGCAGCAGTAGCATCGAGTATTCAGGTTATTTATCTATCTTCCTAATTTTTATTTTAGATTCAGGGGGTACACGGGCAGGTTTCTTAAAAGAGCATATTGCATTATGCTGAGGATTGGAATATAATTGAACCCATTACCCAGGTAGACAGCATAGTACCCAAAGGTAGATCTTTGACCCTTCACTTCCTCCTCTCCTCCCCTTCTTGCAGTCCACAGCGTCTATTGTTCCCATCTTTATGTTGATGTGTACCCAGTGTTTAGATACCATTTATAAGTGAGCAAATGGAGTATTTGGTTTTCTGCCTCTGTGTTAGTTCACTTAGGATAATGGCCTCTATCTGTATCCATGCTGCTGCAAAGAACATGATCTTGTGTTTTTTATGGTTGTGCAGTATTCCAAGGTGTATATGTACTATGTTTTCTTTATCCAATCCAACTATTTATTGGTACTTGGGTTGATTCTATGTCTTTGCTATTGTGAATAATGCTGAGATGAATATATAGGTCCATGTGCCTTTTTGGTAGAACCATTTATGTTCCCAAAGGGTATATACTCAATAATGGGATTGCTAGGTCAAAAGGTAGTCTGTTCTATTTTTAGTTATTGAGAAAACTCCAAACTGCTCTCTGTAGTGGCTGAACTACTTTACATTCTCACCAACAAGGTATATGCATCCCGTTTTTTCCACAGCATTACCAACATCTGTTCTTTTTTAACTTTTTAATAATAGTCATTATGATTCTTGTTAGTTTAAAGCCATTTTAAACTTCATATGACCATATAAACTTTTGCATAACAAATGGAAGTTGTGGTATGGCTAAAGTGTATGAAATCAATATTAAATGCCATACAATGATGAACCTTCATTATTCCTGTAAATATACTTAATTGCAGCAGTAGCATGAACTATTCAGGTTTTTTTAATCTATTTTTCCAATTTTTATTTTAGATTCTGGGGGTACATGTGCACCCCCCTGAGTCTAATATAAAAATAGCAACCCCTCTTTAAGTCTTGTCTTGTGATAACAAATTCCTTTAGTGTTTGTTTGTCTGAAAAATATTTTATTTCTCTTTTCCTTATAAAGCTTAGTTTGATGGGATACGAAATTCTGAATTGGAATTTCTTCCCTTTAAGAGTGCTGAATATAAGCCTCTAATCTCTTTTGGCTTGTGAGATTTTCTCTTTTGGCCTGAGAAGTCCACTCTAAGACTTACGGGGTTCTCTTTGTCAGTTATCTGACCCTTTCCTCAAACTGCCTTTAAGGACTCTTTCTTTTGCATTGACCTTAAAGTCTGATGAATATTGGTCTTGAGGGTAGTCATCTTGTATAGTATCTCATAGAGATTCTCTGTATTTCTTTAATTCGCATGTCTGATCTTTTTTTTTTTTCAATCACAGAAAGGTAGTCTTCAAAAGGCCTGTCTTGTGGTGGGGGGAGGGGCACAAATTAAAAAGCTATAGGCATTTGAGCCCAGGTGGAAAATGGCAGCAGCTGCTGAGTCCTGGGTTTCTCCAGTGGCCTATGTCCAGTGACGCCAATGGCCAGGAGGACTCAGCTCGCATATGGAAGGCCCTCACCTACTTCATTGCAGTGGCAGTAAGCACACTGAATGTTTTTCTGAAGTCAACCACGGATTGAGCACGAGACCTGAGTTCATTGATTATCCCCATCTCCATAGCAGGTCCAAGCCCTTTACCTGGGGGAGATGGTAACCATACTCTACTTCATAACCCTGTGTGAATACACTTCCAACTGGCTATGAAGACAAATAAAGAAAATCTGAGCCATTGTTCAGGCACTGGGGACCACAGCCCTGGTTTGGACCATTACTCTGCACACAGACCAGAAAAAGTATACAGGACTTTAAGCTCACCTTATTTACTTGTATCAAATGATGACTAGCATACTGATCTTCCATCCCTTTGCTTGTGGCAGGATATGGTTTAAATAAATAACTTATACTTAGGAAAAAAATGCTATAGGCATTTGATCATTATTCTAAAGTGGAAATAGTAATTACTAGACTGAAACTGCTTCTTAGTAAATAAAAGTTATTCATAGTTTTATGATTACCTAAAAATATTTCAGAGATGTCATGGGACTTACGCTAGGTTTCATTT
Organism: Ateles fusciceps; assembly: GCA_036589455.1. Classification (NCBI taxonomy): domain Eukaryota; kingdom Metazoa; phylum Chordata; class Mammalia; order Primates; family Atelidae; genus Ateles; species Ateles fusciceps. The sequence continues at coordinate 1,226,399 of JAZHEH010000647.1, forward strand.
TAGTTGCTGAAAAACCAACTTCTTTTATATATATACGTGTGTGTGTGTATATATATGTGTATATATATGTATACATACATGTGTATATATATACATATATATATATATACAACAATCCTGCACGATCTGCATATATATATACACATATATATTATTGCACTTTACGTTCTGGGGTATATGTGCAGATCGAGCAGGATTGTTGCATAGGTACATACATGGCAATGTGGTTTGCTGCCTCCATCCCCCCATTACATATATCTGGCATTTCTCCCCATGTTATCCCTCTCCAACCTCCCTACCCTGCTCTGTCCCTTCCCTAGTCCCCCTCCAATAGACCTCAGTGTGTGATGCTCCCCTCCCTGTCTCCATGTGTTCTCATTGTTTAACATCCACCTATGAGTGAGAACATGTGGTGTTTGATTTTCTGTTCTTGTGTCAGATTGCTGAGAATGATGGTTTCCAGATACATCCGTGTCCCTACAAAGGACATGAACTAATTGCTTTTTATGGCTGCATAGTAGTCTATGGTGTATATGTGCCACATTTTGCTAGTCCAGTTTATCATCAATGGGCATTTAGGTTGGTTCTAGGTCTTTGCTATTGTAAACAGTGCCACAATGAACATACGTGTGCATGTGTCTTTATAACAGAATGATTTATAATCCTTTGGATATACCTCCCAAGCCTAAACCAGGAAGAAGTTGAAACCCTGAATAGACCAATAACAAGGGCTGAAGTTGAGGCAGCAATTAATAGCCTACCAACCAAAAAAAGCCCAGGTCCAGATGGGTTCACAGCTGAAATCTACCAGACATACAAAGAGGAGCTGGTACCACTCCTTCTGAAACTATTTCAAACAATCCAAAAACAGGGATTCCTTCCCAAATCATTTTATGAGACCAACATCATCCTGATACCAAAACCTGGCAGAGACTCAACAAGAAAAGAAAACTTCAGGCCAATATCCATGATGAACATAGATGCAAAAATCTTCAATAAAATACTGGCAAACCAAATGCAAGAGCACATCAAAAAGCTTATCCATCACGATCAAGTAGGCTTCATCCTGGGGATGAGAAGCTGGTTCACCATACACAAGTCTATAAATGTAATTCACCACATAAACAGAACCAAAGACAAAAACCACATGATTATCTCAATTGATGCAGAGAAGGCCTTCAACAAAATTCAACAGCCCTTTATGATAAAAACCCTCAATAAACTAGGTATCGATGCAACGTATCTCAAAATAATAAAAGCTGTTTAAGACAAACCCATAGCAATATCATATTGAATGGGCAAAAACTGGAAGCATTCCCTTTGAAATCTGGCACTAGACAAGGATGCTCTCTCTCACCGCTCCTATTCAATATAGTATTGGAAGTTCTAGGCAGAGCAGTCAGGTAGGAAAAAGAAATAAAGGGTATTCAAATAGGAAGAGAGGAAGTCAAATTGTCTCTATTTGCAGATGACATGATTGTATATTTAGAAGACCCCATCATCTCAGCCCAAAATAACCTTAAACTGAAAAGCAACTTCAGCAAATCTCAGGATACAAAATCAATGTGCAGAAATCACAAGCATTCCTATACACCAATAACAGACTAAAAGAGAGCCAAATCAAGAATGAACTCTCATTCACGATTGCTACAAAGAGAATAAAATACCTAGGAATACAACTAACAAAGGATGTAAAGGACCTCTTCAAGGAGAACAACAAACCACTGCTCAAGGAAATAAGAGAGGACACAAACAGATGGAGAAACATTCCATACTCATGGTTAGGAAGAATCAACATCGTGAAAATGGCCCTACTGCCCAAAGAAATTTATAGATTCAATGCTATCCCCCATCAAGCTACCAATGACCTTCTTCACAGAACTGGAAAAAACCACCTTAAACTTCATATTGAACCAAAGAGAGCCCACATATCCAAGACAATCCTAAGCAAGCAAAAGAACAAAGCTGGAGGCATCATCCTACCTGACTTCAAACTATAGTACAAGCCTATGGTAATCAAAACAGCATGGCACTGTAACCGGGTTTTTTCTTGGGTGCTGGTGAGGCATGGCTTCTCCAAGAGAATGCTGTGGGTTCTTGGTCTCCAATTTCTTTGGAATAAGTGATGGGACCACTGCAGGTGTGATGTACGCTCATAAAAGTAAATATTGGACCCAAGAAGTGTTGCAGAAAGATGATTTTATTTAGGTAGATAAGAGAAGAAAAGGAGAAGAGAAAGACTTCTATGAAGAGTGTGGAAGGGGATTCCAGAGGGGGAAATACAGCCAGGTGTGTGGATATGGACTTTTATCCTGGGAGGAACCCCCACCTTCTCCAAGACCTTGGGCCAATGAAAGGAGTTCCTTAGAACTTCTGCTGGGGTGATTGACTTTTAGTTTCTTCCTGTACCCATGAAATTCAAACATAAACTGTTAAATCTCCTGGATGGAGAGAGATGGGAGGGAGGCATGGTGCTGGGAAATTCTTGTCCTTAAAACTATGCCCCCTTGTAGACCTGGAAAGAAAACACATTCCCCTCAATACTGGTACCAAAACAGAGACATAAACCAATGGAACAGAACAGAGGCCTCATAGGCAATGCCACACATCTACAACCATCTGATCTTCACAAACCACAAAAAAAACAAGCAATGGGGGAAAGGATTCCCTGTTTAATAAATGGTGTTAGGAAAACTGGCTAGCCATGTGCAGAAAGCAGAAACTGAACCCCTTCCTGACACCTTACACTAAAATTAACTCAAGATGGATTAAAAACTTAAACATAAGACCTAACACCATAAAAACCCTAGAAGAAAACCTAGGCAAAACTATTCAGGACATAGGCATAGGCAAGGACTTAATGACTAAAACACCAAAAGCACTGGCAACAAAAGCCAAAATAGACAAATGGGATCTAATTAAACTCCAGAGCTTCTGTACAGCAAAAGAAACAATCATTAGAGTGAACCAGCAACCAACAGAATGTGAAAAAATTTTTCCAATCTACTTATCCGACAAAGGGCTAATATCCTGAATCTACAGAGAACTAAAACAGATTTATGAGAAAAAAACAAACGAGTTGGGGAGGGATAGCATGGGGAGAAATGCCAGATACAGGTGATGGGGGAGGAAGGCAGCAAATCACACTGCCATGTGGGTACCTATGCAACAATCTTGCATGTTCTTCACATGTACCCCCAAACCTAAAATGCAATAAAAAAAAAGTGGAAATTAAGAGACACTTTTCAAAAGAAGACATATATGAGGCCAACAAACATATGAAAAAATGCTCATCATCACTGGTCATGAGAGAAATGCAAGTCAAAACCACATTGAGATACCACTTCATGTCAGTTATAATGGCAATCATTAAAAAATCTGGAGACAACAGATGCTAGAGAGAATGTGGAGAAATAGGAATGCTTTTACACTGTTGGTGGGAGTGTAAATTAGTTCAATCATTATGGAAGACAGTGTGGCGATTCCTCAAGGACCTGGAAATAGAAATTCCATTTGACCCAACAATCCCATTACTGGGTAAAAACCAACTTCTTAATGTGGGTTTGAACCACCAGTGGGAAGCTGAATTAAGATGTTTTCTGATTCTTGCCATCATTTCAACGTTCCTTCCATAGAACAGTGATGTGACAATCTTCATGTGAAACACGCTCCCCTGGGGCAAAGTAATTCCTGAATATATGTCATGGTTGAGGTCTGCTGTTCTAAATTTAATTGTTACAATGGCCCAGCAGGTAGGGTTGCCAGATTTAGCAAATAAAATAGAGACTCTTGATTAATTCGAATTTCAAAAAAATAAGGAATACTTAATTTTAGTATAAGTATATTCCAACTATTGCGCAGGCCATATTATTACTGAAAAAATCATTTGTTTATCTGAGACTCAAATTTATCTACTATGATGTCTTCTTATCTGGCAACCTTAACATGGCCTCTTGCATTGCCTGAAGAAAGGCAGGGAACAGATTTCTGGAAGCCTATGAAAGGTCGGGAGTGACCAGGGTTATAGGAGGTGTTTAGCAAGATAGACAGAGATATATAGGGAAAGGAAAAATACATAAATGCAGGAGCCATGAGAAATGGTTAAGCATATAGTACATTCCCAAGACACAGGAGGTAAAAATGGCATTATTTACAACTTAATATTTCTTTAAAATAAAGAAGTAGAGCAAATGATAGTAAAGTCCAGGAATTATAAAACAATATTATCCTACATTTTCTAAAAAATTTTGTGTTGCCTACAGAAATCACGGTAACAAAGATTTTTCATAGACCTTTGATTGATGGGACCTGTCAGTTTCTGGTTCTCACTGTCTCTCACTGTCCTGTATGCTCTTACTTGTTTTTCCAACTGTGAATTTTGTGTGACTAGAGTTCAGTTTGTGATTGACTATAAACTCTGTTTTATGTTTTCCCGTGGGTCTTATATAGACATTTATTCCCCCCCAAGATTTTTTTTAGCTTAGTTAAATGTTTGTTTCTATATGCATCTCTTTTAACTTATCTTTATTGAACTTTATAAAATCATAGGCACACTGTCATCTTGTAAATTACATGTTTCTATTAAATAAGTAAAGCTATCAGAAAACAAACTTGCAATCAAAAATGAAATTTAATGCTTAAATCGTGTGTTACTTTGATTTACATTCAGGCACATATTTCTTTATCAGTGCACCTGTAAATCAACATTATGGAGACAGCTATCCAAGTATAAGAACAACTGAATATGTATAAACCAAATTGTGTTCACAAATATGTAGATTGAGGTAGTAAACACCTTTAACACCAGTTAAAAATCTGTCACTGATTATACATAGGGGAAAATGCAAGCATCAACGTTTTAGTAAATAGCTTAAGAACCTTGATAATATCAGCGGTTCAAGTAAAGTGTGCATTGCATACTGATAGGCTAGATAAAATCTTTGATTACTGATATAGAGACTCACATGCAGAATATAAATGCACATGCAGTCGTATAAACTATATGTTGTAAACTCTGACGAACTATTATTGACATTTAAAAGACTGACAAATCACTGATACATAATTGAGATTTTAGAATATCATCCAAGAGCATTTTCCGTTTTATTATTTCTTATTGGAAATAAAAATAAATAGGGTTATCAGGTAAAATGTATTTTTAGTATACCTTTCAGACACAAATAATAGCTCAATATATTTTTTCTTCTGGGATAGCATTATCATGGCACAGTTGATTCTATGACAGGCTTAAGTTAGTCAAGCCCACATCTACCACTTCTGCATCATGCTAAGCTCTATCGCAGGTACAGCCAGGTTCACCAGGCCATTTCTGCAAACCCAGTGGTCCTTTTCACAAGGGACTTGGGCACCTCTGAGACAATGCCATTATTCCTCATCTCACAATGCTTAACACCTTTATTTTCTCAAGGAAACATTAAGGAAGCTTGTATTTGTTTGTTTTGAGCTATTTCATTACAAGACAACAATCATCTATAATAAAGAATATCAACATAAACTAAAGAATGTTCTCTTGTCCAAATTACAGAACATGTTATATATTTGAGTAAAGAGAATGGTATAGAGAGATATACCTCCATTAGCAGCAGTTACCTAAGGAAACGTGGAAGCACGAAGAGAGGTAAGAAAGATTGATTGCTTCTTAATATATTATTTGTTTCACTTGTTAAAATTAGCATATTTTAAATTTTAATTAAATAATTAAGGAAATTGGATGAAAATTAAAGTATAGATAGAAATAAAAGAAGCAGGAAATTTTCTCCAGTGTAAGTCTTCTATTACTAGAAAATTTTAAGAGTTTCAGAAACAAAGTGAAAAGTCTTTCACAAACAAAATACAGAAATGACTTCTAAGGGACCTTCCTAAGGTAGCAAAGTTAAGATAACTGGCATCTTTTCCTTATATTGGTTATATTTCTAAATCACAAAATGATATATAAAATTCAAACCCACCTTTGCTAAAATAATAATTTTATGAAAGAAGACTAAAACCGCACTCTACTTATCAATGTGAACTTGTCAATACCCCTTTGTTCTATTTTTCATTTGGAGAACTCAATGTATTCTAAGGAAATCTCTCTTACTAATTAGTAAGACTGCTTGGCTCCAATAGCATCCATACAAATTATACAAAGTACAACAGTGCTTTCTGTATAATTTCATAAATATTCTTTGAATATTATTAAAAGTATAATATCGGACTTTTATATCTATGTATTTATATCTTTGAGGCCTGGTGCGATTGATAAGGAGATTATTCTCTTCTCTTTTTTTGACTTTACCATCTTCAAACCAAAATGTTTCTGTCTTACTTACGAATGAGGGGTAGGAAGAAGTTATTTTTATTTCGTGTATTGTACTCTTAACTTCCCTTGGATTACATATAATATTTATTTATCTAATCATTCTTTCTCTTTCTGTGTTTTGCCACAAAAATATTCCACAACAATTTTCTAAAAACACAGAATAGTTTTCCTTTATCCTGATGCACAACTTCCTAGATTATCAAGTATCATGCATTTTAGTGGTTCTGTCCACCTAATCCGAGCCCAATTCAGTGTAAGCCAGTTAGTGCTTTGCTTGTAGAAAATAAGCTTCAAAACATGAAATATCCAGTGGAAAGGAGGAAAGTTTCAATGTTGGTTTTTGATGGAAATCCTTAAAGTTCAACTTCAATCAGCATCTGAAGTTGATTGACTTTGGGGTTTTTTAATAACAAGAAATTGGTTCTTGTATAGACAGTTCACTTCTAGGTTGATGGTTAATGGGAAGCAGCAAGTAGCTGTGAAAAAGTAGGTACCAGGAACAAATTAATAAATATTAATAAACCGATGACAAACATATAAACAAAAGCTTATATGTCGAGTCTCCTTGTTATTCTATTGAATATTTTCATTGACATGAAATGTTGCTCATTGTCTCATTAATCAAATTTCAGATTTCCTGGTAGCATAGCAGAGGAGTTAGCTTAAATTTAATCTATGATACAGAAACCCAGTTGAAAGAGTAGAGAAACAGGTCTGCAAAGGATTTATTTCTTTGAGGACAAGAGATGTTCATAAGAAAAAAACACCGTCTGAGAGAGAGGGGTTAGGTAAATAAGTTCAGTTCAAGGACAACAGACTAGTAACTCAGGGAAAGTCACTCTACGCATATCTTGGTGGCCTCTGTCATAGCCCCTGTGAAGGTATACTCAGTCTACTAGGTAAAGGGCAATATGGAAATACAAGGAACAAAAACTAAATAATCTAGAATATAGAGCACATAAGATGTCAGAAGCATATTGTCAGAAGTTTTTGAAGCAACTGAAGACATGATTGTCTGTCCAGGCATTACAGTACTTTGAACAGGTACAGAGACAGAGATAATACCCTGAGGAAGCAGCCCAAAGATATCTTAACCTTATCCTTATAAGGTGAACAGGCATCCTTGTGTGTGTAGTGTGGTCTGAAAGAGTATACAAATATTCTATTGCTAAAACCTCACTTCCAAAGTATATACACCTAGCAAAACTATTGGTTCATTTCTTTTAATTTAATCTTATTTGTTTTCAAATTATTTTGAAAAATTCTCTAAGAAACAATCATAGACTGACAAAATAGCTACATGGTGAAATGGAAGGGACCTGTGACTAATAGCCAAATTGATGGTGGTGACAGCCTGTCTGGAGTGGCCACTGTGAGGATGCCGGCTATAGTGGAGGAGGCACAGTCAAGGCTGTGCCCTCCGTGGAGCAGGCAGGATCAGGGACCAGGTGAGAGCCCCACCCTCTAGTGAGTTTGCAGGGCAGGAGCCCACACTCCAAGGCACAGCCACAGCTGCATAGCCACAGCTCCATAGCCACAGCTCCAGACTCCCGCATCCCTGCATCTCAGGGGCCTAGGAAACACCTTTCCTCGCAGACTTAAAAGTACCTACTCCTGCTTTCTGGCCTCGCCCTGCTCCCAGCGCCCACTCTGGGGTGGAGCAAAGTTGTGGCCAAGCCTGGGCACTGTTAGAACCCAGTTGGGTGTGCACGCACTCAAGGCAGAGCTTACACAGCAGCCCCCTTCCAACTCAGCTCCCCCCCGGACTTTGGGCAGGAGGAGACGGGAGCACTGAGGGCAGCTCAGCAAAGATCTGTAGGCACCTCATGGCACAGAATGCCTGGTCACCATGGGTGACATGTTAAAGCCAGACAGGTTCCTGGGTTGGAAGGGGCAAGATCCTGGGGAAATCCCTCCTTCAAGCCAGGAACAGCCTGAAGCCTGGAGGCTGGACTGCCAATTCCCTTTGGGGTCTGCAGCCCAGCATGAGAACTTCACTGATGACTGTTCAGCCAATCTAATGGTGCTTTTTCCAAGTCTGCTGATGGCTGCCTATGGACCAATCAGCAAGCACTTCCTCCCTTCTGAGCCCATAAAAATCCCAGCCTCAACCAGACTCAAGGACTTGTCTGGAAGACCATCCTGGGGGATAGGAACTACCCAGTCCAAGTCTCCTCTCTGTTGAGGGGGGGCACTTGTCAGGACTCTTGGCCTGCAGATAGGAGCTGCCCAGTCCAGGTCTCCTCTACATGAGAGCTAGACATTCATACAGATGGCCTGCCTGTGATAAGGAGCTACCCACTTCAGTCTCCTGAGAACTGCTATGTTGCTCAATAAAGCTCCTCTCTGCCTTGCTCTCCCTCCAGTTATCCACGTACCTCAGTATTCCTTGACTTGGGGCAAGAACTCGGGACCCTCTGAATGGCAGGACTGAAACAGTTAAAACACAAATGAGCTAAAACACACCCCTTCTGCTCACCACATTGCGAATGATGAGAAGGAGAGAAGACCTGCAGCCTTCCGGGAGCACAGACCTAGGGGCTCCCCAGGCCAGGCTGTGAAACCCTCTTTGGGGCTCTGAGGTTCCTGGCGTCTCCAGCCTTCCGAAAGCTGCTGCATTCCCTTCATCCAGACGCAGGTGCCCACAGCAGAAGTCCCTTATGGTACATCTAATGCAGCCAAAGCCTTACACGGAACCGGCAGGTACCGGTGCCTGGAGCTACCCGCCCCACTGCCGCAGCTGGCGTGCCTGGCTGTGCACAATGACCAGCCCCCATGCTCATTCGCTCACACACTCCTCGCCTCTCCGTGCCTGGCTTGCCCTTAGCAGGTATGGAATCCGGCCAGTAGTGTGGCTTAGTGAAGCCTGCCAGGCTGAGTAGATGGAATCCGAGGCCAACGGGCCCAAGCAAAACTCGGGTAAAAGTTCCACCAGCCACAGAGGTTTTGGCTGGAAAAGCAACACCCTAAGCATCCTGTGATAAAATGACCTAAGTTCTTCAGAGAAAAGTTATATTTGATTATTTTGATAAAATGTAAAAATGTCTAGAAGTATGAACCTATCAAAACATACTCAAGTTGAAAGAAAAAATGATAAGAGCCCTGGTCATTTAAAAGTATATTTAAGAAGTTAAAAAATTATCTAACTCAAATTTATCAACCTCACATCACTTTACAAATGAGTTCAAGAGATATTTAAGAATGAGATTTCTCCTCTCATATATAAATTCTTTGGAGAATATAGAAAGAACTCTTCTTTAAGATAAAATGGGTCTATGATAACCTTCATAATTATAAAAATAGATGCAAAAAAATTTTAACCAAAGTATTATCAAAGCAAATCCATTAACATTTAAAATACAATAAACAGTGATGAAGTTAGATTTATCTCAACTGTGTAAGTATCAAATTTAGTAAAGATGTGCCACATTAATAAAGTGGAAATATATCATCTTAAATATACGCATAGAAATACGACATACATCATCATAGCACCAATAGCCAATAAATACAAAAGAAATTCCTTCAACTGATAGAGAATATTCTACAAAAAAAGAAAAGAAAACACTATAGCAAACATATTGATTAGTGATAAAATATTGGTGGCATGTTACAATTCTTTCCTGTAAAATCAGAGACAGATAACCATATATGCTACAACAGTTCCTTGAATACAGGTTTAGGAATCCTATTCAGTGAAGAAAAAAGAAAGATAAAAGTTAGAAAAAAAAATTATTTATAAATATTGGTTTTATCTCATTCTGCTTTCTTCCAAAATTCAGTTTTCATTTCATAACATATAACAAATAAATAACTCCTCAAAACTAATAATAATAAAAAAATCTGATTTAAAAAATAGAAGACATTAATAGTTCTTTAACAAAAATGAATTCCCTGAGAATGAGCAACCACCCTAATAATCAGACCAATGCAAGTTAAATTCATTTAAAAAGTAACATTTTATACATACCAAATTAATTAAAAATAAATTTTATCAAAGGTGTAAATACAACATTGACAAAAAACATGTTTCAAAAAGAATGTACTTATGTTTTTGGTTGGGGTATGAATTAGTACAACTGCCTAGAAAGTAATTTGGCATGATCAAGAAGACCTGATAGAATGGACTATATGTGCATTCTGGCTAAAAATTTCCTTGCTATCGTTTCCATAGCTCCCTTTCTCTTTCTTTGATCACATCCTATAGCATCTTGTTCTTACACTGGCCTTCACTCAGTTCCTTTGAAATTCCGTATTTATCACTTCAGGTTATTTGTAGTTTCAGTTCCTTGCACCTTCAATTCCCTTCCTTCAATCTGTTTAAGGTTTCTTTTAAAGAAATCAAGTATCACTTCTTAGAGAAGTCTGCTCTAATAACCAAAATCAGAATAAAAGTCCAATAATCCACTATCCTTTTATCCTGTTTTATTTATCTTCTCTGAGTTTATGCATTTTATGTACTTACTACCTATTGCCCTCCCCTGCCCACAAACACACACCCCTGCTAGAAATATAGCTCCAAAGATATGTGAACACTTTCATTCACTGCTGCATCTCCAGGTTCCAGAATATCACATGGTATGGAGAAAGCACTCAAAATAATTTTTTGAATATTAAATGAATTCACTCAAGTTGGAAATGAGGAATCTGCATTTTTCAAATGTCTTGAAGAGATTCTGGCAATGAGGATATTTAGAAACTAGTGACCAAAACAAAGTCATCTAATATCATCTATCTCTTTGACTTTTAGAAAAGGTTCCCTGTTGGGATAGACAGTGGCTGGGGAGGTCAATGAAACCTCCCTAAGTTGTCAAAACCTCCTCGCGTCTTTCCCATTGTGGTAGCTGAAATAATCTTAGTCTAGTTACAAGGCAGCAAGTCTCAAGACCGAGAATCATTTCTATGCTTGCGTGTAAAATAAATACTTATTGGTGATGGGCAGATGATAATCTAATGAACAAAAGCAGAAATCAGTTAGCTCAAGAAATTCATTTCTCTCTTTCACTTTAACAAAATTCTGACTTGTAATTGGTTCATAAATACAAAGTCATTCCACTAGTTGTATACTACCAAATTCTTTTAATTACCTCTACTCCTGGGATGTGCCCTTCCTATTCTGCTTTATAAGTTTGAAAAATAAAGATGTAACTGTAGGTAACTCAATAAAAATATACTACTGTACTATGCTTTGTAATACAATTTTTAACATGTTTATCAAGTTTGAAGCAAAAGCTTTCTCTCTGAAGAAAGCCCATCCCAAGTCCACGTATATCATTTATCATCATATTTTAGTCTGGTTTTTCAAAGCATTTGGTTTACCAAACTTCAATTTAAATGCTTCTTGTCTCAGCAAAATATTCTATATATTGCACATTTAATAAAGAAAACAGAAAAATTAGAAAACTATCATTCTCAATAATATTGACATCCATAAGAAGGTTAAAACATTAGGCTGCTTAGTTTTTCTTGGTAATCATCAGATAATAATTATAATGATAATATAAATATTATTAATAAATAAAATTTGTATAATAACTGATATGGGACAAGTACTAAGGTTTACATTTTGAATTAACCTAAGCATAACAACTACTGTATGGATAGGTATTATTATTATTATTGTTATTATTTTGGCAGAAAGTGATTTATTAGGCAGAGAGAGAAAGAGAAACAGAGAGAGAGAGAAAGAGAGAACTCCCATGCTGCTGTGTGAGGGGATCCAGAGATGGAGTCTGCACAGGTAAGGAAAGAAGAGAGAGAGAAGGCTCTCACGTGGCCATGGGAGGGATGGATAGGTAGTATTATTTTCCCCATTTTATAAATGAGAATACTGGAGTACAGATTGGTTAAGCAAATCACTTTAGGTCATGAAGCTAGAAAGAAATAAAGTCAGAATTCAAACCCAATGTTATATATCCAGGGCCTATGATCATATCACTAGTTTATTAGTAGCAGATTATTACCTTTCACAAATATTCTCTTTTTAAATTGCGGTAATCAAAATACAATATGTGAGGTTTTTTGTTTTTGGTTTTTTGTTTTCTTTTGAGACAGAGTTTTGCTGTTTTGCCCAAGTGGGAGTGCAACGGTGTGATCTCGGCTCACTGCAAACTCTGCCTCCTAGGTTCAAGGGTTTCTCCTGCCTCAGCCTCCCGAGTAGCTAGGATTATAGGGTGCACCACTACGCCCAGCTAATTTTTTGTATTTTTAGTAGGAACAAGGTTTCACCATGTTAGCCAGGCTGGTCTCAAACTCCTGACCTCAGGTGATCCACCTGCCTCTGCCTCCCAAAGTGCTGGGATTACAAGAGTGAGCCACCGTGCCCAGCCAATATGTGGTTTTAAGTAAAGACACTGTTCTTAAAAATTAACATAGACTTTAACAACAATACCTTTACACATCACACACACACACACACACACACACACACACACATCATTCTCTAATTGTTTCAATAAAAAACTGACACTTATTAAGTGCAGTCTATGTTTACCAGAGCTTGTATTAGATAAGCATGATCACTGCCACAGCAAAGTTTAATATTCAAACAAGGTTACATCCTGCTAGGTGCAATGGAGGGAGAAGAAGTTTAAGAATATTTAAGACACTTTGGTTTCTGCTTCTGAGATAATGGAAATCACCATCAGCTGTGAAGTGTGACTCATTTCTGAGCACTCCACACAGTATTTTTTTATCTTTCAAACAAAATTCATTTATCAACGCTGAATTGAAGTATATAACTATTAAAAACATGGTATTTTTTTTCATTTCTATTCATTTGCTCTCCCGTCTTAGACTTGAGAATGATGGTTGTTGTTAAATAGAAGATAAAATTATAAAGTTGTAGCAAAAACAAGTGTTCTGCAAAGAAACAGGCTGCATTTCTAGTGGTAAGCAAATTAAAGAGAAGCCTGGTGCTGGGCAACTATCCCTATGGGTGGGAAATAGACTAACAAATGGTAATTTCCTTTATATTCACTATACTTTATTGTTGAGTTTCATTTGGCTCCCACATGGAGAACTGACTGGTCAATGTCTTCCCTCACAATAATTGTAGCACTGTTCTCTTCTGCCCTTGCCAATGCTATATTCAGTCATAATGTTGATAAATGAAGAAAATGTTTTCTTCTGTCTTTTTTGATGAAAAAATATCTTTCCAATATACATATTATCAAATATAAAGCAAGGGGAGGCCTAAAGATAATTATATTTAATGTGTTATATAACTTTTTTCTAATTTCCCTTAATACTTCCTGTATGTATGTTTATTAATATATCTACTCACATTATCCCCTCCCTTACACACTGTCTGTAGATGGCAAGTGGAAATATTTTATCCCCGAAAACTCCTTAGTCAATGCTCATCTATTGGAAGAAGTGAGTGAAACATACAAATATATGTACCAGCTTATAATTCTTATGATGTGCCAACCCTTCTGCTTCTCTTTTTAAATACATATATACTTAAGTTCTGGGATACATGTGCAGAACATACATGTTTGTTATATAGGTATACATGTGCCATGGTGGTTTGCTGCATCTGTCAACCCGTCATTCACATTAGGTATTTCTCTTAATGTTATCGCTCCCCTTCCCCCCACTCCCCAACAAACCCCAGTGTGTGATGTTCCCCTACCTGTGCCCATATGTCCTCCCTGTTCAACTCCCACTTAGTGAGTGAGAACATGCAGTGTTTGGTTTTTCAGTTCCTGTGTTAGCTGGCTGAGAATGATAGTTTCCAGCTTCATCCGTGTCCTGCAAAGGACATGAACTCATCCTTTTTTATGGCTGCATAGTATTCCATGGTGTGTATATGTGCCACATTTTCTTCATCCAGTCTATCATTGATGGTCATTTCGGTTGGTTCCAAGTTATTACTATTATGGATAATGCTGCAATAAACATACGTGTGCATGTATTTTTATAGTAGAATGTTTTATAATCCTTCGGGTATATACCCAGTAATGGGATTGCTGGGTCAAATGGTATATCTAGTTCTAGATTCTTGAGGAATTGCTACACTGTCTTCCACAATGATTGAACTAATTTACACTCTCACCAACAGTGTAAAAGCATTCCTATTTCTCCACATCCTCTCTAGCATCTGTTGTTTCCTGACTTTTTAATGATCACCGTTGTAACTGGTATAAGATGATATCTCATTGTGGTTTTGATTTGAATTTCTCTAATGACCAGTGATGATGAGCTTTTTCTCATATGTTTGTTGGCCACACAAATATCTTCTTTTGTAAAGTGTCTGTTCATATCCTTCACCCGCTTTTTGATGGTTTTTTTTTTTTCTTGTAAATTTCTTTAAGTTCCTTGCAGATTCTGGATATTAGCCCTTCGTCAGATGGATAAATTGCAAAAACGTTCTCCCATTCTGTAGGTTGCCTGTTCACTATGATGATAGTTTCTTTTACTGTGCAGAAGATCTTTAGTTTAATTAGATCCCATTTGTCAATTTTAACTTCTGTTGCTTTATTGTTTTAGTCATGAAGTCTTTGCCCATGCCTATGTCCTGAATGGTATTGCCTAGGTTTCCTCTTAGGGTTTTTATGGTTTTAGGTCTTACCTTAAAATCTTTAATCCATCTGGAATTAATTTTTCTATAAGGTGTCAGGAAGGGGTCCACTTTCAGTTTTCTGCATATGGCTAGACAGTGTTCCCAACACCATTTATTAAATAGGGAATGATTTCCCCCATTGCTTGTTTTTGTCAGGTTTGTCAAAGATCAGATGGTTGTACATACGTGGTGTTATTTCTGAGGCCTCTGTTATGTTCTATTGGTCTTTATATCTGTTTTGGTACAAGTACCATGCTATTTTGTTTACGATAGGATTGTAGTATAGTTTGAAGTCAGGTAGCATGATGCCTCCAGCTTTGTTCTTTTTGCTTAGGATTGTCTTGGCTATATGGGCTCATTTTCTAAATACTCTCAAAAATCTTTGGTTTATATATATTTATGCACACATATAAATGCATATTTACACATATGTGGACATTGTGCAGACCATACTACATAGATCCTGCATTGACTGAACACTGTCATAAATCTTTTACCTATTTTTTAAAAATATACTTTAAGTTCTGGGGTACATGCACAGATCATGCTGGATTGTTACACAGGTATACAGATGCCATGGTAGTTTACTGCATCCATCCCCCTATCATCGACATTAGGTATTTCTCCTAATGTTATCCCTATCCAATCCCCCCCCTCCCCTGCTATCCCTCCCCTAATTCCCTCACCCCCGAACAGGCCCTGGTGTGTGATGTTCCCCTCCCTGTGTCCATGTGTTCTCATTGTTCAATACCCATTTATGAGTGAGAACATGCGGTGTTTGGTTTTCTTTCTTGTGTCAGTTTGCTGAGAAGGATGGTTTCCAGCTTCATCCATGTCCTTGCAAAGGACGTAAATTTATCCCCTTTTTTATACGGGCTTTTTTTGGTTCCATATGAAATTTAAAGTAGGTTTTTCTAATTCATTGAAGAAAGTCAATGGGAGGTTGATGGGAATAGCACTGAATCTACAAATAACTTTGGGCAGTATGGCCATTTTCATGATGCAGATTCTTCCTATCCATGAGCATGGAATATTTATCCATTTGTTTGTGTCCTCTTATTTCCTTGAGCAGTGGTTTATAGTTCTCCTTGAAGAGGTCCTTCACATCCTTTATAAGTTGTATTCCTAGGTACTTAACTCTCTTTGTAGCAATTGCGAATGGGAGTTCACTCATGATTTGGCTCTGTTTGTCTATTTACTAGTGTATTGAAATGCTTGTGATTTTTGCACATTGATTTTGTATCCTGAGACTTTGCTAAAGTTGCTTATCAGATTAAGGGGTTTTTGGGCTGAGTCGATGGGGTTTTCTGAATATATGCCATATGCAAACAGAAATAATTTGACTTTCTCTCTTCCTATATAAATACCCTTTGTTTCTCTTGCCTGATTGCCCTGGCCACTGCTACTGATCTTATAGTTGTTTAGGAGAATTAACTGCATCATGATTTTCATTTTGTTTTGTCTCATCCCTGCCAAAGAATTATGTAACTTAAGGACAAAAATCATACCTTATCTATTTGGTCTCACTTTAAATGTCCATCATAATTGTTTGCATGTAACAAACACAAAATAATTGAATAAAATGAGTATAAAAAGAATGAGTAGAAGTTGTTTTAAAAAGCAGTCTATAAAATTGTCCTTTTAAAAGCACCCTAAAACTTTCTGACATGTATCTCTCACTTTCTTTTCTGTGCAGTTTTATCATTCTGTGTGATTTCTGTCTTTAGCAGAATTTCTATTCTCGATTTTAATTATCTGTTATACTCAGATTCAAACTCCTTTTACTATTAACAAAATCTGCTAGGAATAATCAAATATATCCATCCATCCCCACATGAGAAGTAAAAGACCCATAGGCATTAGAAAATAAAAATGAATGAAAATAATAAAGAAAGAATGCCAAGGTAGGATAGCGCAGTAATTAAGAGTCAAAATGGCTTTTAAGTGTTATATAGCAAAGTACAAACTAAGTAACTTTGAGCATATTTACTAACCTTTCTAATTCTCAGTTTTTAAATATGAAAAAGAGAAACATTAGTTATTTTATATAATCATTTTGAGGTTAAAACGCCAAATGTAACCACCAGGAGACTTGCCACATTGTAGGCATTCAGTTACTGGTACTTACTACTATTAATAATTTTTATTATTATATTTATGATTGTGATATACAAATTACCAGTATCTATGGGTAATAATATATCAATAAGTTGATCAATACAATGATATATTGGTAACAGAAATTTTAATAATAATATGACTACCCAAAACAACAAGTATGTAATATAAATGGAAAGTAAAGACAAAAGATAAGTGAATCCTTCTTGAAATGTATGTTCCTGAACATTGCTAAGTGGGTGGGAGGAAGGAATTTCTTCTGCCTGCCATCCAATATGAAATAACAGGAAATAAATGTGCTTCCATTCATGTAAATATTGTGAAAATTTAGCCTAGGTAACATTTATAGAAAGAAACTGAAATACATAAAATTAAATTGGTGATAAAAATAATCTTTATCCTTAACATATTTTTTCACTAAATTAGCTCCAGTATTTGAGGAAGACTGCACAGATTGCTTGCAGAGTCCTCTGTTACTTATATTTTTTATTATTGTAGAAAGAATGTTTAATATGAAATCTACTCTCTTAACAAATTTCTAATGTCCAATACCTTATTGTTAACTATAAGGTACAATGTTATACAACAGTTCTCCAGAGAATGTACATCTTGATTGATTGGAACTTACATCTGTTATTGTCAGGGTTCTCCAGACAAACAGAACCAATAGATATCTATAGATATATGTCAGGAGATTTTTATGGAAATTGACTCGTGTGATTATGGAGACCAGGAAGTCTCACGATATGCTCTTTGAAGGCTAGAGTCCTAGGAAAGCATGTGATATAATTTAGTCTGAGTCCTAAGCCCTAAGAACCAGGGTAGCCACAGGTATAACTCTCAGCCTAAGGCCAAAGGCCTAAGAAGTGGGCAGGACACTGTTAAAAGCCAAAGAATCTGAAGTCCCTTGAACCAGGAGCAGAAGCTCTAACTGTCCAAGGACAGGAGAGGACGGATGTCTCATCTCAATGGAAGAGTGAGAATTCACCCTTCCTCTGCTTTTTTGTCCTATGTGAGCCCTCAAAAATTTGGATGATGCTTGCCCGATTGGTGACATTGATCTTCTTCACTTAGTCTATTGATTCAAATGCAAAAGTCTCCAGAAACCTTCTCTCAGATTCACCCAGAAATAATGATTTACCAGTGATCTGAGCATTCTTAACCTAGTCAAGTTGGCACATGGAATTAACCATAATGATTACTAACTCCTTATTTTCCTCTTTCCTCACCATCAGACAACCACCATTCCACTCTTTGATTCTATGAAATCAACATGTTAAGATGCCTCATATAAATAAAATTCTGAAGTTTGGTCTTTTTATGATTGGCTTATTTCTCTTAGCATAATGTCCTCAAGGTTCTTCCATGTTGTCATATATTGCAGAATTCCCTTCTTTTGTAAGGCTGTATAGTATTTCATTGTATGTATATACCACATTTTCTTTAGCTGTTCATCTGTCGATGGACATTTTGGTTGTTTCCATATCTTGGCTATTGTGAGTAATGCTGTGACAAATATAGAAGTGCTAATATCTCTTTGATATCCTGATCTCAATATTTTCTTGATAAATACCCAGAAATAGAATTGCTGGATCATATGATTGCCACTTTGGATGGCAATTCTGAAACTCACACTGTGTCTATTTTTAAGTTTCTGAGCAGCCTCTAATTGTTTTCCACAGCAGTTATATCATTTTGCTTTCCCACCAACAATACACAAAGGTTCCAAATCTACTGCTATCCTCACTGACACTTGTTATCTTTTTTAAAAAATAATAACCATCCTAACAGTTGTGCGGTAATAGCTCACGATTTTAATTTGCATTTACCTGATGATTTGTGATATTGAGCATGTTTCATAAATGCATTGGCCATTTGTATATCTTCTTTAGACAAGTGTCTGTTCAGATACTTAGCTTATTTGTTATTTTGGTTATTAGGGTTTTGTTATTTTTTACTAGGGAGTTGTAGAAGTTTCTTATATATTTTGGAAATTAACTTTTGGAAGATTCATGGCTTGCAAATATTTTCTCTCATTCCACAGCTTGCCTTTTTATTCGGTTGTTTTCCATGTTCTGCAGAAGCTTTTTATGTTGATGTAGTCTCATTTGTTTGTTTTTGGTTTTTGTTGCCTGCACTTTTGATGTCATAGCTATAAAATCATTGTCAAAATACAATGGCATAGAGGTTTCCCCCTGTGTTTTCTTCCAGAAGTTTTATAGTTTGCAGTCTTATGTTTAAGCCTTTAACCTATTTTGAGTTGCTATTGTGTAAGTGCTGCTAAGCTAAGGACCCAATATATTTCTTTCACAGCAACTAACAACCTAAAGAGCAATTCATGAGAATATGCTTAAAGTAGGCATGGTTCTCATACAACATTATTTAAAACAATTTTATGAAGATTATTTATTGCCACTTAACCTGTTTTTTCCCAAAGAATAAAACACTTAGTGATGATTTCAGATTTTGTTAGTTCAGGATTTTTCTGGAGATCTGAAGCAAAAACATCTTTAAAATAATAATATAAATATTGAGCCCTTTGAAACAGAGAGACTTTCATCTTTTGTGCTAATTTTTGCTCATCTTATGAAAATGAAATTATTTTTGCCACCAGAAGAAAGAGAGAGATTCTAATTTCAAGCGTAAGCTATGTACGCTGAAAATAAACAAAGCGTTAAGCGTTTTTGTTTAAAGTTCAAAATTATGTCCTGTGTACCTAATCAGTGATCATTTAGCTTGTGGCAGTGCTTCTTATTTCTCTCTATACTAGTTCACACTTCCCAAATCAATTTCAGTTGTTTATCTATCAATGACCTGTTGTCAGAATATTACCTTGCAAACTAAGGCAAGAAATAAAACGCCATTCACTTTACCAGGCTCCTTTCTTCCTACATACCTCCTTTACCCTTCAATCTTCTAAAGATTTAAGTAATGAATTGAATTAAGTGAAATCTTGAATACTGGTTTTCTATTATATAATTTTATTTTCTTGGACCTTAATAAAATACCATCAGATACAAAATTGTGGCAAATCCTTGAGATTGGGTTGCTATACAAAGACTAAAGGCAAAGTGGAAGGCCTGTCTTTCTCTAATGACAGACTGCAGATGCTTCAACATGATGTTTATTTCCAAGAGGCAGCCTTCTGTGTGCAAGTTATTATCAGCCCAGAATTCAATTTGTTGCAGGGTGAAATACAAGAACAGTTTGGTATTCTCATAATTATGTGACTTAAAAACTGACAAAGTTTGGTTTGAAGGGATTTTTTTTTTAATCAAAAGCAATAGAAAGGTTCTCAAGAAGCACAATGATAAAGCAAGCATATTGGCCAATATTTTAGGAAAGTGGTATTATTGTTATACATCTTAATTTTTAGGTTAAGATAAATACTAAGATTCAAGAGGAAACTAATGACACCTTCAGAAGTACAAAATACATGATTTGGCTCTGTGCTTGTCTCTTGTTGGTGTAAAGGAATGCTTGTGATTTTTGCACATTGACTTTGTATCCTGAAACTGCTAAAGTTGTTCATCAATTAAACTAGTTTTTAGACTTGAGATAATGGGGTTTTCTAAATATAAAATCATGTCGGCTGCAAACAGAGACAATTTGACCTCCTAGCTTCCTATTTGAATATGCTTTATTTCTTTCTCTTGCCTGATTGCCCTGGCTAGAACTTCCAATACTATATTGAATAGAAGTGGAGAGAGAGAGTACCCTTGTCTTGTACTAGTTTCCAAAGGAAATGCTTCCAGCTTTTGCTCATTCATTGTGATATTGGCTGTGGGTTTGTCATAACTAACTCTTATTATTTTGAGATATGTTACATCCATATCTATTTTATTGAGAGTTTTTAACATGAAGGGATATTAAATTGTTTCAAAGGCCTTTTCTGAATCTATTGCGATAATCATGTGATTTTTGTCTTTGGTTCTGTTTATGTGATGAATTACGTTTATTGATTTGTGTATGTTGAACTGGCCTTGCATCCCAGGGATGAAGCTGACTTGATCATGGTGGATAAATTTGTTGATGTGCTGTTGGATTTGATTTGCCAGTATTTCATTGAAGATTTTCGCATCAATGTTCATCGGGGATATTGGCCTGAAGTTTTCTTTATTTAGTTGTATTTCTTCTTGGTTTTGGTATCAGGATGGTGCTGGCTTCATAAAATGAGTTAGGGAGGAATCCCTCCTTTTCTGTTCTTTGAAATAGTTTCAAAAGGAATGATACGAGCTCCTTTTGGTATTTCTGGTAAAATTCAACTTTGAATTCATCTGGCCCTGCACTTTCTTTGGTTGGTAGATGATTAATCACTGCCTCAATTTCAGAGCTTGTTAGTGGTCTATTCAGGGGATTTGACTTCTTCCTGGTTTAGTCTTAGGAGAGTGTATGTGTCCAGGAATTTATCAATTTCTTCTAGATTATCTAATTTATTTTTGTAGAGGTTTTTATGGTATCCTCTGATGGTAGTTTGTATTTCTGTGGGGTCAGTAATGATACCCCTTTATCATTTTTAAATGTGTCTATTTGATTTGTCTTTCTTTTCTTCTTTATTAGTCTAGCTAGTGGTCTATCTCTTTTGTTAATTTTTTCAAAAAAACAGCTCCTGAATTCATTGATTGTTTTAGAGGGTTTTTCATGTCTCTATCTCCTTCAGTTCTTCTCTCACCTCCAGCAAAGTAACACAGAAACAGAAAACCAAACACCATGTGTTTTCACTCACAAGTGGGAGATGAACAATAAAAACACATGGCTACAGACAGGAGAACAACACACACCAGGGTCTGCTGGGTGGTGACAGGTGAAAGGAATGAACTTAGAGTAGGGGTCAATAGGTGCAGCAAACTACCATGGCACATTTATACCTTTGTAAAAACCTGCACATTCTGCACATGTATCCTGTTTTGTTTTGCTTTGTTTTTTGAAGAAATAAAGAAAAAGAATCACAAAATTATAAAGCAGTTGCAGATTGTAGTTATGTCCAGGCCACTGTGTAGGTCTGAGTATTAAAATATGGTAGGTACTTAAATAATAGCCTTACTCAATGGGTGTGCATGTTAGACTATATCTCCCACCTACATTCTCCCCAGGTCTTCTCTTACATGGGTATATATGCCATCTACCTAGAGAAACTTTCAAAAATAAGGGCAGTAACCAGAGGTTGTAAGGATTAGCAAGTTGGTTAACAGAGAAAATACAAGAGGGTCAGAAGTGATTTTCACAAGAGAAAGAAAATATGTTATTTTCTAAAAGAAGGATTTTGTATATAATCCTGAATTTTCTGGGAGAATGATAATTCCACAGAGCTCTGGCCATTTATAAATACAGAGCATCTTCAGATTTCTACAAAATGGGAAGAGATCAGATTTTATCAGAAACCTGTAGAAAAGGCATGGTTCTAAGCAGAGGAACTTCTCACCTTCTCAGCCAGTCTCAGTAAAAACATGATTCACAAGACAACAATATGGCGGCTATTGGCAGAAAGTGGTAAAAGGAGATTGCCAGCTTAGTAAAAGCAACTAGGTTAATGTTAAACATTATTTTTGATTAAACATAATTATTTAATACTCTGCCAGTAAAACTTACAAGAAATACTCATGAAATAAGATACTAACTTGTATAGTGTAAAACAGTTTACTCAGATAAAAAATACAATGAAGAAGTTAATATACTCAAAAAATAGGGCCCACTGAGTCAGCAAAAGACTATAAAAATAATGTGTATAAATTACTTCAATTTGTCATTTAAGAAAAGTATTTTTAATTCAAATCGAAAAGTTTTTTCCCAAAAATGTTTTGAAATATTTTTTCAATTGATATTCCATGGAAACTCACCTACAATATGTTTTACCCAAATGCAGGTTCTGTGTTCAAATCAATTTTGAAAAGATGCACACTGGATTTCTCCACTTGGATATTTACCACAATTATAACATATTAAGTTTCTATAATAAATACAACTAATCTAACAATTCCAATATCTCTTTAAACAAGAAACCCTCTCCATCTTTTTTCTTTAATCATAAACATCTCCTGGCATCTCTGAAAATCAGTGTACCACAGAATATATTTTGGAAAGTGCTGCTTTAGGATAGAATAAAAATATTTTTAACCTATGAAGTATGAGAGGTTACTTAATTTATGTTATTTTTAAGGCTTGATTACTAATTGGAAAATAAAATTAAACACTGGAAGACAATTTTTGTCTAGTTAATGATTTCTTGAGAAAAGAAAAATCTTATATAGAAAATCATCATGCATGCTTTCTTAATTTTCTTGTGCCAAATATTCTTTACCTTTATTACTGTTTTATGACATCTTTGCATAATTATCGATTAGCTAAATTCTCATGCTTAAAATGCCACGTGATTGAACTTAGTGAATGGTTTTGTTGATTTCACTTAGAATAGTTTTTATTCTGTTTTATCTTACTTCTATTTGTAATCTTGATTTATATCTTCACCAAAAGAGTTAGTTACCTTGGTTGTAAGATCTTAATTATCCAACCCAAGAAGAGAAATAGCATGGGTCACTGAACCCCAAAATAGCACAAAATAATCATATTATTTTGACAGATCTTCTTCAGTATGAATTGTTTCTTAGTAGAACTACTAACAAGTAGACATGTGTGGTTTTACACCTCTCACCACCACTGGAGGAGCAATTTAATGAAAGTAAGCAACATAAAATTTAAAGATTCCTATATAAGTCACATATCCAATCATAATTCAAGAATAGGAAAAAATAAAATCTTTGAAATTATGTTTCAGTATTCAGAATACTCTATTTATAGTGAGAAATTATGCCATTTTGCTTTCACTTTTAAGAACTGCAAGAGAAGAGTACTGAAAGAATTTAAATTGATATTCATTTAACCTATCCATACAGCCAGCTCCTTTAATTTGAAATATTCACTGCATATGTGTACAATAACCATGGGTAGCCTGAATGTACTTCAGGAGATACAGCTACTTATTAAGTACGTGGAGTTCTGCCAATCTACCCTGCTCTAAATAAAGGTTATAATTAAAATGTAATCAAGAACTTTTTTGGAATTTCTCCTTAAGCTTTAGAGTCAGAATTGAGCAAAATCATGTCGAGAGGTACTTATATTACAGCAGGAAAGATCTGTCTTCCTTTTGAACTGGGCTTTTAGTTTACTTTTCACTTTTACTTTTCCTTTGACTGTTTTTTCTTATTAACCAAAAAGATGATAGATGAAGATAAATGGACTGTATCCACAGGCTTTCATGACTTATTTAAAACATGGATGTTACTCATGTTCATTTTCAAGTACTTTTCTATGAAGTTTCTCCCTTGTAAAAATTAATGAATACCCCTTTAACCTAATTTACATTAATTATGAAAGACATTTAGCCACTGAGAGCACTACAGTAACGCATTTGCAGTTCTTGGGAATTAGTCTAAGAAAAAAAATTAAAATATTTAAAATTTCGGGCTTTTTGAGCAAGTCAGCTCTTCAAAACATCTAAATAAAATAATATAGAAATGACTACTAGGTTAGTTTCTATAAATATGTAAGTAGATGCAAGATTAACCTTTAATCCAAGTAATAGCAATGTTGTGCATCCTGAATCTTGAGAAAAAAACTTTGTGAAATTTTCCATCTTAATTTCAGGAAATGCATTCACTATGAGAATATGATTCTATTTATTTTATATAAAAGGTCTTCTCTACATTACTGGGACTGTTATATTTATCACCATCAAATTTATAGTCATTGACTAAAATGCACTAACTGGAATTGTATTTTTCCTCCCACTTTTAACAACTAGAAAAACAGAAAATATATATATATACACACATATATATATATAAAACAAACACTAACAGGGTTTATTTATATATATATACACACACACATATGTATTTATTATAATATACAATATAATAAACATGTATATAATTATTATTACATATACCATATATTATCATATATTAATATATAAATATAATAAATGTATGTATTAAATACGTATTATAATATATATTAAAATAAAACACACACATATAACAATGTTTATCAGGCAGCATTGGGCTGTGTTTCCTTGAAAGGATAATGAACAGATGAGCCTTATGATTGAACTAGCTTACTGTTGATAAAGAAGGCAATGTTTAGGCTGAAGCTCAGGGTAGTAAAAATACAATACAGCCAAATGTTCAAGCTAAATTGAAAAGACAGAAACTATTAATACAAAGTCAAGGAACTGAGCCAGTTGATTACCCCATATAAACAGCTCCCTTGGTAGCCTTTACCAAGATGGCTTTTAGAATTAGTGATAAAAGTTTGTCAGCTTCCGTGTGTGACTGAATAATTGTATTTGGGATTAACATAAGATTCACAATTCATAACTACTGTCACACAAATGAGAACTTCACAGGATAAACAAATATTCAACCTTTGGAACTGGATTAAAGGAAGAATATACCATATGTCTAAGGAAAAGGAGGGTTGTGTCACCCTGTTCTTCTTCTGAAATGGGTGCTTCCACTGAGGCAATAAAAATGTTGCCATTGCAAGTGGTCTTAGATGTCTGGTATTTCTTAAATGAGTGGACCAGTTATAGGTCTGTGGCCATGCAACCATCATGTAAGAGACCAGGTCTTTCTTTTACCTATCGTCTCTTTAGAATACTAGCCA
The DNA here is from genome assembly GCA_036589455.1 of Ateles fusciceps. Taxonomy (NCBI): domain Eukaryota; kingdom Metazoa; phylum Chordata; class Mammalia; order Primates; family Atelidae; genus Ateles; species Ateles fusciceps. Next base: position 1,252,069 of record JAZHEH010000647.1, read on the forward strand.
AATGAGCTACCCCTGCCAAATCCAATATTTTACTATTGAATCAGTATGGGTAATGCAGGCTTTAAAAACTCTGTAAAGATCACCATGTAGTTGGAGAATATAGAAAGATAAGAATTCTGCATGTAGGTCTTTCTTTCTGTCGTATTCAGAATACGTAGATGAGAATACAATCTTGAGTGGCCTAGAGATGGTTCTTTCTGATTTGGGTTAATTAACATATTTGCAGAGGCTCTTAGGTCTCATTCCAACCAAATAAATTAAACCGGTATTTACAGGATGACTCTCATTCTAAGGAAAAAAAATAAGATGACTTAGCCAAAAGAAAAGATTGAGACAGAATGAAAAAGGATATGCAGGAATTGAAGGCTCTTTCCTTTCACAGAATTCTCCTCCTCCTTTCTTACTGTCCCTACTCGCTCTCTTCACCTGCATGTCTTTATTCCTCCTTACCTGAAACCGACTTTGGTGAAGAAGAGGTGATATCTCTTAGGCAGTTCCCTTCAATAGTGAATTTTTCTATAAAGGAAGGGGGCGAAGGCACACTCTTTTATCTGATACTGAATTACCTGCCCTGTTTGAAGATATGGGTTTGTGTGCCTTCTGGACTAGCTCTAGTCTACTTCATAACTTAGCCCAGATTCCACTTCCAAGAGCTCCTTTTGTTACTTTCACACCCTGTAGTTAAGAAACCAGACATGTCCTTTGCCCACATCTTAATGGGGTTGTTTGTTTTCTTGTATGTTTGTTTGAGTTCCTTGTAGACTCTGGATATTAGACCTTTGTCAGACAGATACATTCCAAAAATTTTCTCCCATTCTGTAGGCTATCTGTCCACTCTGATAATAGTTTATTTTGCTGTGCAGAAGCTCTTTAATTTAATTAGATCCCATTTGTCCATTTTTACTTCTGTTTCAATTGCTTTTGGTGCTTTTGTCATAAAATCTTTGCCCATACCTATGTCCTGAATGGTATTGCCTAGATTTTCTTATAGGGTTTTTATTGTTTTGGGTTTTACATTTAATCTATCTTGAGTTAATTTTTGTATAAGATGTAAGGAAGAGGTCCAGTTTCAATTTTCTACATATGGCTAGCCAGTTCTTCCAGACCATTTATTAAATAGGGGATATTTCCCCATTGCTTGCTTTTGTCAGGTTTGTCAAAGATCAGATGGTTTTAGCTGTGCGGTCTTGTTTCTGAGTTCTCTATTTTGTTCCACTGGTCTATGTATTACTTCTCAAAAGAAGACATTCATGCAGTCCAGAAACATATGAAAAAAAGCTCAACATCACGGATCATTAGAGAAATGCAAATCAAAACCATGAGATACCATCTCACACCAGTCAGAATGGCGATTATTAAAGTCAAGAAACAACTGATGCTTTAGAGGTAGCAGAGAAAAAGGAACACTTTTACACTGTTGGTGGGAGTGTAAACTAGCTCAACCATTGTGGAAAATGGTGTGGCAATTATTCAAATATCTGGAAGCAGAAATATCATTTGACCCAGCAATCCCACTACTGAGTATATACACAAAGGATTATAAATCATTCTGTTATAAAGTTACATGCATGTGTATATTCTTTGCAGCACTATTGATAAAAGCAAAGACAGGGAAACAACCCAAATACCCATCAATGATAGACTGGATAAAGAAAATGTGGTACCTATACACCATGGAATACTAGGCAGCCATAAAAAGGTACAAGATCGTGTGCTTTGCAGAGACATGGGTGGAGCTAGAAGCTGTTATCTTAAGCAAACTAGTGCAGAAACAGAAAACCAAACACTGCATGTGCTCACTTGTAAGTGGAAGCCGAATGAAGAGAACACATGGGCAAATGGTGGGAAACAACACACACTGGGGCATTGGAGGGAATGCAGGGAGGGAGAGCATCAGAAAGAATAGCTAATAGGTGCTGGGCTTAATACCTAAGTGATGGGTTGATCTGTGCAGCAAATCACCATGGTACATGTTTACCTATATAAAAAACCTGCACATTCTGTACATGTACCCAGGAACTTAAAAGTTGAAAAAACAAGAAGAAACCAGACATAATAAAGAGACCTAACCAGAGAATAAATGAGAACTTAGAGAAAAGATTGTGTCTCTGTGTGAAGGCAACAGGATGGAGAGTAAATGCAGTTAGTAACTTGGAAAAAAAAAAGGCAAATAAACAAGGTGTTAATGATGAATATTAAAAAGAGAAGAGCAACAGTCTCACATTATTTACATTGTTCTTGTTTCAATGTGAGAAAAACTAGCCCTTTTTATTTGGATTGCCAGCAAAACTAATACCGTTGAGAAGCCACCCAGGACTTATTCATCCACATGTCAGCTGGTATTACATATTTAAGGCCTTCCTTTCCCAGAGTTCCAGAAATTTGCAGAAGTATTCCAGAGTTTCCTTTTGATTTATCATCTCACACATGAAGGTGCAGACCAGCTGTTACATAGAGGTCTGTGACCAGCAGGCTTTGCTCCTTTGATGAAGCAAGCACATCAGGGTTCAGAAAATCATCACATCAAGGAAAACCATGGTCAAAAGAAGGCAACTATCCTATACCCTCCACAACTATGGAAGAATCCATATTCATTAATTTTTATGATAACAAAGCAAAAGATATTAATATGCACCCAGGAATTCAAGCCCAAATTTAAAACAAAAACAATTACAAAAATGATGTGGAAAAGAAAACACATATAATTAAGAGACAAGCATCAGTCTGGCATTTACAGATAGATTAAACAAAAGTTATGCCTATTTTTCATGGTGACTTAGCTGACTGTTAAAATTGTGTTATTGTACAAATATTGATATTTACCGAATGTGAAAAAAGGCCCATAGAGTGTGTTTGTTCTCAAGATATAAAATAATTAGTCATACACAATAAACACTGGAAATTCAATTTGTAACTTTTAATGAATGCCTCATAATCAAACTTTGATACTAGATGATGGCTATTTTTTTTCTAGAGTGAAACACATAGAAAAATGAATAGGATAAATAGGATATCCTGTTGAAAATATAGGATAACTAGTAAAGGGACTAAATGTTTATACAAATACGATGGTATTTATGTGAGTGACTTAAAACTTAGAAGAAATGTATTGAGACTTGCAAAGAAAACTCAAATAAAAATTTAGATTATCAGGCTTTAGAGTTAAGCTACTCCTTAGGTTTGCATTGCATAAGCCTTTACAAGGGACTAACAAATAATACTTATATAGTTAATAACTTGAAAATGTAAACCATAAAGATATCACAATAATTTGTAAAAATAATGTAAGACAAAGGAAAAGTTTGAGTATTACTAATCAAGAATCTGATTCAACTATTCATCATTGGCATAATATGTCAAAGGTTATTTATTGCCCCAAGGCAAATAAAGTACTGACTTAAAAAAAAAGTAATTGTGTTATTTTGCAGTAATTCTAAAAATTGTTTAGCTATGAACTTTGCTTTGGTATGGGCTTGCTAGATATTTAGACAGCTGCAACCTGCCCAGAGAAGGGTAGAACCAGCAATAGAAATTATAAGTGTAAGGATTATAAGTCATTCTGTTATAAAGACACATGCACACATATGTTTATTGCAGCACTGTTCACAATAGCAAAGACTTGAAACCAATCCAAATGCCCATAAATGACAGAGTGGATAAAGAAAATGTGACACATGTACACCATGGAATACTATGCAGCCATAAAAAAAGGATGTGTTCATGTCCTTTGCAGGGACATGGATAAAGCTGGAAATCATCATTTTCAGCAAGCTGACACAAGAATGGAAAGCCAAACACCACATGTTCTCACTCATAAGTGGGTGTTGAACAATTAGAATACATGGACACAGGGAGGGGAACATCACACACAGGAGTCTGTTGGGGGGGTTGGGGGGCTAGGGGAGGAACAGCAGAGGTTGGGGGGGATAGGAGAGGGATAGCATTAGGAAAAATAATGTAGATGACAAGGTGATGGATGCAGCAAACCACCATGGCACGTGTACACCTATGTAACAAACCTGCACGTTCTGCACATGTACCCCAGAACTTAAAGTACAATTTAAAAAATTTAAATTAAAAAAAAAAAGAAATATAATCATCAAGGAGATAAGCACCCTTATTCTCCAGTTTCTATGAATGGGAAACTAACTTCAGTGAAAGCCTAGCTCTAAGTTTTAAAACTACCTCCTGTGATGAAGATATGAGAATATTATTTTTCTTTTAGATACAGCCTATTAGTAAACGCAGATGGTCACCCCAGCCGCCATGGTGAGAAGTGAATTTAGGATGAACTACGTGTGATAATGTTGTCAAGTCCTCTTGCCTGTGGACTAGTTTTTGTTTATTCTGAGAATATGTATGCAATGGGTTGTATCTGCTTGGCTATATAAAAGAAGAAATCTATATCTTTGCAATTTCTTAACGAATTGCCTGTGACATCATTCAGATTTTAGCTTAATGGTTATTCCATAGTAAAATTGCTTTCTTTCTACCTTTACGGCAATGTCTTCTGGGTTGCAAGGAGATTTTGTTTTTAATTATATGGTCCCAAACCTTCAAATATTTGGATATTAAATAAATCATTTCAAAACAATCCATGAGTGAAAGATTAAATTACCAGGGAAATTAAAAAGAAATACAATTTAATAATAAAATGTTAAATAATAAAGTTTGTAAAATACAACTAAAATAGTGCTTAGAGTGAAATTTACACTTTAAATGTTTGTATCCTAACAGAAAAAAGTTTGAAGTTAATGATCTAAGTTGACACCTTAAGAATCCAAAAAAGATTTTAAAAAGTTAACTGGAAAGTGAAGGGAAGGAAAGAAGTAATGAAATGCAAAACAAACAGGGAGAAGGGAAATCAATGAATTTAAAAATGGAATGCTACAGAAAATTAATAAACCTTAAAATTAGTTCTTTGTAAACATCTATCAGGGCTGCTCAAGGTATAAGTGAGAAAAAGCAAATTACTAACATAGAAATCTCAAAAATCCTGTAAAAATGAAAGCAGATAAAGAAACTTAAAGAGATCTTGCAAATGAATCTGACAACTTATATGAAATGAACAAATTCTTTAAAAATCAACTCCTCTCCAAACTTACGTAAAATAAAATAGAAAAATTAGAATTGCTCTCTATTTTAAAATTTCAATTTGTTGTCAATCGTTACAAAGAAAACTCCAGTTTCAAGTGGACCGATGAGTGAATCTTATCAAAATTTAAGACAGTATAAAATCAATATTAAATACTTTTCAGGCTGGGCACAGTTCCAGTACTTTGGGAGGCCAAGGCAGGTGGATCAACTGAGGTCAGGAGTTCGAGACCAGCCTGGCCAACATGGCAAAACCCTGTCTCTACTAAAAATACAAAACTTTGCAGGGTGTGGTTGCGGGCACCTATAATCCCAGCTACATGGAAGGCTGAGGCAGGAGAATCGCTTGAACCCAGGAGGCAGAGGTTGCAGTGAACAGAAATCATGCCATTGCAATATAGCCTGGGTGACAGAGTGAGACTCTGAAAAAATATGAAAGAAAGAGAGAAAGAGAGAGAGAGAAGAAAAAATTAAAAATTAAAATTAAATAAACATACTTTTCAGAAAACAGAGGTTAGTATGACCTGGCATCAAAAATGTTAGTGATTAAAAGAAAAGAAAATGACAAATATCCCTTGAGAAAATAGATCTCAAATTCCTTTACAAAATACAAGCAAAATCAGAATATATAAAAAGACAATACAAGATTATCAAATGCAGATTATCTCAAGAATGAAAGGTTAATTTAATATCTCAAAATCAGTCAATATAAATCACTATGTTAACAACTAAAAAAAAGTATTCCCTCCATAGATTCAGAGAAATCATTTTAACAAAATTCTCTGCATTACAAGAATTGAAGTAAACTTTCTTATTCAGATAAAAGGCAACTATATAAGACCTCAATTAACATCTGAACAAATAAGATATTGAATATGTCCATTCTGATATCTGAGAAAAGTCAAGGATGTCCATTATTACCAGTTTTATTTAATACTTTACTGGAAGTTTTAGATGATGCAATAAAACAAGAAAAGACATGTAAAGCATAAAGATTTTTAAAAATAAAAATCTATTCATAGAAGACATGAATGTCTATGCAGAAATGACTAAGCTATTTACAAAGCAACCACTAGAACTAATAAGAGAAGTGGCAATGACACAGAATACAAGGTCAAAAGGTCAATATACAAAATAAGATTTCTCTATATCAAACAAATAACCAAGTCAAACAAAGAAAAAATAAATTTTTAACGATTTAATTTGCAATAGTATCAAGAACAACAAAAATACTTACAAAATTAATAGAAGTCATGTAAGACTTCTAAACCACATCATAGAATATAGTTCTGAGATAAATTTTAAAAGGTGAAAATAAATTGAAAGATTGATATAGTTTGGCTGTGTATTTCCACCCAAATCTCATGTTGAGCTCTGAGTCTCAGTTTCAGAGGAGGGGCCTGATAGGAGGTAATTGGATAATGGGGGTGGATTTCCTCCTTGCTGTTCATAAGATAGTGAATGAGTTTTCGTGATATCTGGTTGTTTATAAGTGTGTGGCACTTCCCCCTTCCCTCTCTCTTTCTCCTGCTCTGCCACATGAAGATGTGCTTGTTTCCCCCTTCGCCTTCTTCCATGATTGTTAAGTTTCCTGAGGCTTCCCCAGCCATATGTATCTGAGGCCTCCCCAGCAATGCTTCCTGTACAGCCCACAGAACTGAATCAATTAAACCTCTTTTCTTCATAAATTGCTCAGTCTCAGGTAGTGCTTTATAGCAGTGTGAGAACAGATTAATACAGAGATAAAACATGCTCATGAATTGACAGACCCAGTATTAAGATATCAGCTTTTTCTATATTGATAAACAGATTTATTAGAATTCCAATCAGCATTTTCCAACTTCCAATTTCCAGTCACATCAGAATTTTATAAAAATTGACAAGTTGATTCTAAAATGTAAGTAAGTTAGTGTAAGAAAAAGAAAAATTTGAAAAACGTAAAATGAAATGTGAAGACTTACACTACTTGACCTCAAAAATTACTATAAAGCCATATTAATCAAGACAGGGTGGTAGTAGCATAAAAACCGATAAATAGAACAAAAAACATTACAGAACCGTAAAACACATTCAGTTAGTTTTAAGAGAAGGGCCAATGCAATTTGCTAGAGAAAAGAAAATAGTTTCATTAAAAGGTGTTGAAACAAGTAAATATTTGCATGAAAAGAAAATGAACCTGAACAGTTACCTTACAGTATACTTGAAAATCAACTTGACCTAAATGCAAAAGTTAGAACTACAAAATATCTAGAAAAGTTGCAATAATATTTTTATAATCTGCATATAGTCACCTATTGTTTGCTACAACATGATGAGAAATAATCAAAAAGTGAAAAAACAAGAATTAGATAGGCTTCATCAAACTTGTGTTTATTATCAGAAATTATTCAGAAAATGTATAGGCAAACAAAAAATTGGAGAAAAAATATTCACAAAAGATATATTTTGGAAAAGCACTTATTTCTGGAATATACAAAGAAATACTATAAATAACCAATAAAACACAATTTTTAAAAATGGTCAAAGACTAGAACATACCGTTTCAAAGAAGATATACAGTTTACCAATAATCACAAGAAAAGTTCAAAATATCATCAGGGTAATGCATATTAAAAACACAGTGAATTACAATTACACAGAAACAAGAATGACTAAAATTAAAAAGATTGACAACTTTAAATGCTAGAGAAGATGTGAAGCAACTGAAAATCTCTTACATTACTAATAGAAGTATGAAATGGAACAGCTGCTTGGAAAAAGATTTAGTAATTTCCTAAAAATTAAGCATACATCTACCATATGACCCATCAATTTCATTTCCAGGAATTTACCACAAACAACTAGAAATATATGTTCATAAAAAAATACATGTATAAACTCACGCTTCCCTGTGACTTGACCCTGGAAGTAAGGTGTCAGGCTCCTTTGTCGTTGCAGTGGGGGACTGTGGCACAAGCTTCAGATGGCATTTCTAGCAAACCCCATAAGAGCACACACAAAAAATAAAAGTGTGTAGACAAGCACATATTGAATACACTATCCAAGAGGGAACATGGAACTTAAACAGAAGCAAAATGAAACGTTAAAATCAAGGAAAGAGAAGAAAATCAGTCAGCCTGAATAGCCAGGATGCAATAATATTTTTATGAGGATGAGCAAGAAACTCTGAGCAAATCCCCAAACAGGAGAGGGTATGTTTCTGCAGTCCACTTTCACACTGAGGAATTCTATAGCTCTCTGGAGTATCCCATGCCCTTCCTGAGACCTAAGCAGCTAGTGAGATGCCATTCTTGATCCTAGCTCTTAACAAAACTGGGCATAGTTCTGAAAACCAGAGGTGCCAATCCTAGGCACTAGGGCAACTTGGGCAGTGACTTGCACAACTGGGATGGGTTCCGACAATCAGGACTGAGAAACAAGCATAAGTGCCATAGCCGTAACTGGGCACCCAATACCCCAAGGCCTGGCCAGGACAAAAACAATGCCACAGAGGCTTGGTCTTGAACTGGGGAGTGGTCCCTACACCCAGAGCTGAGTTTCAAGCTAAGTGTAAACTGCCAGGACTGACCAAACACCTGGGTCAGCTGAATAGCCAAGATGTGGGAGGGAGCCCTGCTGAGACTGGGATATGAGAGGGATGCAAGTCCCCTACCCATGGGCCAAAGATGTGGCCACTGGGACTGCCACCCCACCTACCTGTGGCAAGAGCTCAGCACAACAGCTGTCACCCCTCACCCAAGTATTTTGCCAGGAGCCTGAGGATGGCCTCACACCCCTTGTCACAGTTAGTACATGCACTATCATTTGAGGGCCACAGCACAAGCTTGCTTGGTCTGGTCTGCCCAACTTTGCCTCTCAAAAGACAAAGTGCAAGAAGTCTCCTTGGTGTTCAATAACCCAATCCACCATTTGGGACACCTAAGTATTTCTCCCAGGGGTCAAAAGTGGGACATAGTCACCCTACCATTACAACCTCAGCTGGCTCCTACCTGAAAGTGCCACTTACTGGCCTGGAGGCCAGCTCATACAGCCTATTGTGACCACTGCCAACATAAGAACACAGTGCCTGGGAACTAGAGGAGCATCTCACCATCACTGCTACCACCATTGCCCATTCTACCTCAGCTGTCCAGTAGATCAGGAGCTTCAGGAGCCCACAGACCTTCCCAGTATAGTGTTACTAAGAAAGAAACCAGCAACCAAGAAAACCACTCAGAGCCACAAGAATCAACATGTCTGAAATTGTCAACATAGGTGCTGGTATATATTGCCTCAGGTCACAAGGACAGACACACTTAGCCCACCATCACTACCACTGAAACCTGAAGAGTGGCCCTTCTACCATTCCAATCACCAGCACAACTTTACCATAGCCCCAAGCAATAACTATACCCTAACATACTGAGGAAATCACACTTACCACTAACACCATTTGTAGCCAAAGAAATCATACAGAATCTACACAATACTATACAATGAGAAAGAAAACCAAAAGCCCTATCCAACCAACATGATAGTCATATATTCAAGATAAAAATCTCTCCACAAAGAATTAAATTCAACAATAAGATAAGATGCTTTTGTTATGCCAGATGTGCAGAAATCAACATAAAGAAAACATGGTAACGCATGGTAATATGAGACCCCAAAGGAGCATAATTCTCCAGCAATAATTCTCCTAACCAAAGAAAAAAAATGAAATACCATATAAAGAATTCAAATTGTGATTTCTAAGAAGCTCAAAGAGATGTAAGAGAAACCTTAAAAACAATACAAAAAAATTTAGAAAATCAATTCAGAATATAAATGAGAAATTTACCAAGGAGATAAATATCTTGAAAAAAAAATCTGGAACTCAAAATCTCACTGAAAGAAAACAAAATACATTAGAAACCTTAATAATAGATGAGATTAAGCAAAAAAAGAATTTCAGAACTTGAAGATATGTCCTTTAAAATAATCTAGTCAGATAAAAATTAAAAATAATGAACAAACATACAAGACATTTGTGACTACAAAAGGTGACCAAAAGTATGAATTATCAGTATTCTTATTGGTGAAGAGAGATTCAAAGCCTTAGAAATTTATTTAACAAAACAGTAGATAAAAACTTCCCAAGTTTAGCAAGAAATTTAGACATCAAGACATAGGAGGCTTAGCAATCTCCATGTAAATACAATGCAAAAAGGAATTTTCCATGGTATATTATAATCAAACTGTCTAAAAAAGAATTCTAATGTCAGCAAGAGGAAAGTATCTTATCACCTAAAGAGGAAACTCCCTTAGTCTAACAGAGGACTTCTCAGCAAAAACTTACAGGTTAGAACAGATTACAAAAAACTCAACAACACAAAAAAGTTGGTTCCTTGAAAAGATATACAAATTGATAAACCACAAGCTAGGCTAATACAAAAAAAAAAAAGAAAGAAAGAAAGAAAAGGAGAAAGACATCCCACATAACCCACCTCAGAAATGAAAAAGGAGACATTACAAATAATATCACATAAATACAAAAGATCATCAGATATACTGTTAGAAATAATTACATGTTCAAAAACTAGAAAACCTAGAGGAAATTGATAAATTATTGGAAACAAACTTCCCAAGATTGAACTACGAAGTAACAGAAGACCTGAACAGACTGTAATGAGTAGTAACATTTAATCAGTAACAATAATTTTTTTAAAAGCACACCAAAAAAGAAAGCCCTGAATGAATTCACAGCCAAATTCTTCAAAACATGCAGAGAAGAACTCATACCAGTCTTCTGGAAACTATTCCAAAAAAATTGAAGAAGAGGGAATTTTCCCTCTTTCATTCTGTAAGACCAGCATTACTCTGACACCAAAAACCAGACAAGTACAAAACCAAAGAAGAGATCTACAGATTAACAGCCCTGAAGAACACAGACACAAAAATTTTCAGCAAAATATTAGCAAATCGTATCCAAGAGCACATAAAAAAGATAAATCACCATGATCAAGTGGGTTTTATACCTAAGGATAATTCAACATGCCCAAATCAATAAGCGTGATACATTGAATAAACAGAATTAAGGACAAAAACCATATGATCATCTCAATAGACAAAGATAAAGCATTGACAAATTTCAGCATCCTTTCATGATTTTTTTTAAAAAAACAAAAAACTAGGCCCAGAAGGAACATATTCAAATAATAAAAGCCATTTATGACAAATGTCATATCACCAACATCAAACTGAAAGGGGAAAAGTTGAAAGCAGTTCCTTTAAGAACTGGAAGAGAATGAGGATGCCTATTTTCATCACTCCTATTCAACATATTACTGGAAGTTCTAGCCAGAGCAGTCAGGCAAAAGAAAGAAGTAAAAATCATTTAATCACAGAATTAGAAAAAATAATCCTAAATTTTATATGGAATAAAAAAGAACCCAAATAGCCAAAGTAATCCTCAGCAATTGCAAAAGAGGAAGTCAAATCATCCCTTTCTGCTGATGATATAATTTTATATTTAGAACAACCTAAAGACCCCAGCACACAAACCTCTTAGATTTAATAAAGAAACATAGTAAAGTTGCAGGATACAAAATCAATGTACAAAAATCAGTAGTGTTCTTATATCTCAATAATGATCTAGCTGAAAAGAGGGGGATTCCCATTTATAATAGCTACAAAAAAATATATAATATCTAAAATATATTTAACTATGGAGATGAAAGATCTCTACAAGGAAAACTACAAAACACTGATGAAAGAAACTGAAGGCAACACACACACATACACACATAAATCCCACAAAGATATTTCATGTTCATGGATTGGAAGAATCCATATCATTAAAATGAAAATACTGTCCAAAGCAATCTACAGATTTAATGCAATCTTTATCAAAATACCAATGTTATTTTTCACAGAATTAAAAAAAATCTTTAAATTCATATGGAACATAAAAAGACCCCAAATAGCCAAAGCAACTCTAACCAAGGAGAACAAAGCTGAAGGCATTGCATTACCAGACTTCAAATACTACCAGGCTGTACTAACTAAAACAGTATGGTACTGGTATAAAAATAGACAGATAGATCAATGGAAAGAATAAGGAACCCAGAAATAATGTAATGACACATATTTACAGTTAACTGATTTTTGACTAAGTTGACAAGGACATACATTGGGGGAAAGGACAATCTTTAATAAATGATGCTGGGAAAATTGAACTGCCATATGTAGAAAAGAATACTATCTTTTACCCCCTCTTTTACCAAATCAATTCAAGGTAGACTAAAGACTTAAACATAAGACCCCAAACTATAAAAATACTAGAAGAAAAACAAGGAAAAACTCTTTTGGATATTAATCTTGGCAAATAATTTATAACTAAAACTTCAAAAGCACAAGGAACAAAAATAAAAATAGACAAATGAGACTTAATTCAACTAAAAAAGCTTTTGCACAGGAAGAGGAATAATCAGGAAAGTAACAGAAAACTACATAATGGAAGAAAAAATTGCAAACTATGCACCCAACAGTAGGTTAACATCCAGAATATACAAGGAACTCCGATAACCCTACAATGAAAAAAACTCCCTATATTCCTGTTAAAAAGTAGGCAAAAACATGAACAGACATTTTTCAAAAGAAGATATACAAATGGCAAACAGGTATATGAATAAAGGTTCAATACTGCTGATCATCAAAAAAATGCAAATTAAAACCACAATGACATATCATCTTACCCTAATCTGAATGGCTATCATTAAAAAGACAAAAGATGTGGAGAAATAGGAACACTATTACACAGTTGGTGGGAGTGTAAATTAGTTCAACCATTGTAAAAGACAATGTGGCAATTTCTCAAGGATCTATAAATAGAAATTCCACTTGACCCAGCAATCCCACTATTGGGTATATACCCAAAGAACTATAAATCGTTCTACTATAAAGACACATGCACACGTATGTTCATTGCAGCCCTGTGTTCAATAGCAAAGACCTGGAACCAACCCAAATGCCCATCAATGATAGACTGGACAAAGAAAATGTGGTACATATATACCATGGAATACTACGCAGCCATAAAAAACTATGAATTCATGTCCTTTGTAGGGACCTGGATGAATCTGCAAACCATCATTCTCAGCAAACTGACCAAGAACAGAAAGCCAAGCACCATATGTTCTCACTCATAGGTGGGTGTTCAACAACGAGATCACGTGGACTCAGGGAGAGGAGCATCACACACAGGGGACAGTTGGTGGGGGGTAGGGGAGAGACAATGAGGGATGGGGAGGGAGGGGAGGGTGGGGAGGGATAACATGGGGAGAAATGCCAGATATAGTATGCATCTAAAGTAAAATAAATAAATTATTTTTTAAAAAAAGACAAAAAACAACAGATTTTGTTGAAAGTGTGGTGAAAAGGGAATACTTATACACTATTGGTGGGAATGTAAATAATTACCAATTCTATAGAAAACAGAATGGAGATTTATCAAAGAACTAAAAATAGAACTACCATTCAATGTAGCAATTCCACTACTGGGTACCGACCAAAGGAAAAGAAATCAATATTTTTAAAAATGCATGAACTTGTAGGATTATCATATCACTATTCAAAATAGCAAAGATAAGGAATTGATCTAAGTATCCAACAACAGATGACTGGATAAAGAAAATGTAGTCTACATACACAGTGGAATACTATTCAGCCAAAAAAAGAAGGAAATAATGTTTTTTGAAGCCACATGGATAAAATTAGAAGTAATCATAGCAAGTGACTCAAGCCAGACACTGCAAGACAAACACTGCATGTTCTTACTTATCATGGATGCTAAAAAATGTGTACATATGGACATATAGACAGGAATAATACACAATGGAGACTCAGTAGGATGAGAGGACACAAGAGCAGGGGGTCTGAATGATAAGTGACTTCATGGGTACAATGGATGCCATTTGGATGATGGATACCCTAAAGGCTCTGATTTGACCAAATACAGCCTATGCATATAGCAAAACTGCACATGTATCCCATACATTTGTATAAACAAAATAAAATACTTAAAAAATAATCCTTTTATCATCACAAAAATAATCCCAAATTTTAAACAATAATTTGATTATTTGGATGAATGAGGTGGGTCAGGACACTTATTTCATTTAATAAGACAGGGGCAGTGGCTCACACCTGTAATCCCAGCACTTTTGGAGGCCAAGGCAGGAGGGTCACGAGGTCAGGAGATTGAGACCATCCAGGCCAACATGGTGAAATCCCTTCTCTACGAAAAATACAAAAACTAACTGGGTGTGATGGCAAGTGCTTGTAATCCCAGCTACTCAGGAGGTTGAGACATGAGTATTGCTTGAACCCAGCGAGTAGAGGTTGCAGTGAGCCGAGATTGTGCCACTGCACTCCAGCCTAGTGACAGAACGAGACTTCATCTAAAAAAAAACAAAAACAAAAAAAAACTGGCTGTTGCAGAGAACTAGCCACATCTAAACTGAGTTACACATAACAATTATGAAGGAAATTTAGGTTCTAATCTTAGCTTAAAGATTTTTATTATGGAGAATTTCCAAGTTCATAAGTGTAAATCCCCTTTGATTTAGTTCATATGCATTAATTCTAATTTTACAAATTTCTTTTAGTATCCAATGTTGTAACAAGGAAGAAAATAAATATACATACGTTATAACAAGGAAGAATATATATATATATATATATATTTTTTTTTTTAATTATAGTTAAGTTCTGGGATACATGTGCAGAACGTGCAGTTTTGTTACATAGGTATTCATGCGCCATGGTGGTTTGCTGCACCCACCAACCTGTCATCTACATTAAGTATTTCTCCTAATGCTATCTCTCCCCTTGCCCCTGCCCCTTGACAGGCCCTGGTGTGTGATATTCCCCTCCCTGTGTCCATGTGTTCTCATTGTTCAACTCCCACTTATGTGTGAGAACATGCAGTGTTTGGTATTCCATTCCTGTATTAGGTTGCTGAGAATGATGGTTTCTAGCTTCACCCATGTTTCTGCAAAGGATATGAACTTATTCTTTTTCAGGGATGCATAGTATTCCATGGTATATATGTGCTATATTTTCTTTATCCAGTCTAACATTGATGGGCATTTGGGTTGGTTCCAAGTCTTTGCTATTGTGAATAGTACCACAATAAGCATATGCGTGCATGTAACTTTATAGTAGAATGATTTATAATCCTTCAGATATATGCCCAGTAATGGAATTGCTGGGTCAAATGGTATTTCTGGTTCTATATCCTTGAGGAATCGCCATGCTGTCTTCCACAATGTTTAAACTAATTTACATGCCTACTAACAGTGTAAAAGTGTTTCAATTTCTCCACATCCTCTCAAGCATCTGTTGTTTCCTGACTTTTTAATAATCACCATTCTATCTGGCATGAGATGGCATCTCATTGTGGTTTTGATTTGCATTTCTCTAATGACCAGTAATGATTAGCTTTTTTTCATGTTTGTTGGTGGCATAAATGTCTTCTTTTGAAAAGTATCTGTTCATATACTTCACCCACTTTTTGGTGAGGATGTTGTTTGTTTGTTTTGTAAATTTGTTTAAGTTCCTTGTAGATTCCGAATATTAGCGCTTTGTCAGACAGAGAGATTGTAAAAGGTTTCTCCCATTCTGTAGGTTACCTCTTCACTTGATGACAGATTTTTTTTGCTGTGCAGAAGTTCTTAAGTTTAATTAGACCCATTTGTCAAATTTAGCTTTGGTTGCAATTGCTTTTGGTGTTTTAGTCATGAAGTCTTTGCCCATGCCTATGTCCTGAAAGATATTACCCAGGTTTTCTTCTAGGGTTTTTATGGTGATAGGTCTTATGTTTAAATTTTTAATCCATCTAGAGTTAATTTTTGTGCAAAGTGTAAGGAAGGGGTCCAGTTTCAGTTTTCTGCATATCACTAACCAATTTTCAGAATCCTTTCCGCATTGCTTGTTTTTATCAGGTTTGTCAAAGATCAGATGGTTGTAGATGTGTGGTGTTATTTCTGAGGCCTCTGTTCTGTTCCATTGGTCTTTACATCTGTTTTGGTACCAGTACCAAGCTGTTTTGGTTACTGTTGCCTTATAGTATTGTTTGAAGTCAAGTTGCATGATGCCTCCAGCTTTGTTCTTTTTGCTTAGGTTTGTCTTGGCTATACAGGCTCTTTTTTGGTTTCATATGAAATTTAAAGTAGAATTTTTTAGCTCTGTGAAGAAAAAGTCAATGGTAGCTTGTGGGACTAGCATCGAATCTGTAAGTTACTTTGGGCAATATGGCCATTTTCACGATATTGATTCTTCCTAACCATGAGCATGCAATATTTTTCCATTTGTTTTTTCCTCTTATTTCCTTCAGCAGTTGTTTGTAGTTCTCTTTGAGGAGGTCCTTCACGTCCCTTGTAAGTTGTATTCCTAGGTATTTTATTCTCTTTGTAGAAATTGTGACTGAAAATTTGCTCATGATTTGGCTCTCTATTATTGGTGAATTGGAATGCTTGTGATTTTTGCACATCGATTTTGTATGCTGAGACTTCTCTGAAGTTGCTTATTGGCTTAAGGAGAATTTGGACTGAGATGATGGGGTTTTCTAAATATACAATCACGTTGTCTGCAAACAGAGATAATTTGAACTCCTCTCTTCTTATTTGAATACTCTTTATTCCTTTTTCTTACCTGATTGCCCTGGCCAGAACTTCCAATACTATGCTGAATAAAAGTGGTGAGAGAAGGCATCCTTGTCTTGTGCCAGTTTTCAAAGGGAATGCTTCCAGCTTTTGCCCCTTCAGTATGGTATTGGCTGTGGGTTGTCATAAATAGCACTTATTATTTTGAGATATGTTCCATCAATAACTAGTTTATTGAGTATTTTTAGCATAAAGGGGTGTTGAATTTTATTCAAGGCCTTTTCTGCATTTATTGAGATAATCATGTAATTTTTGTCATAGGTTCTATTTATGTGATGAATTACACTTATTGATTTGCATATGTTTAACCAACCTTGTATCTCAGGGATGAAGCCAACTTGATCGTGGTGGAAAAGCTTTTTAATGTGCTGCTAGATTTGGTTTGCCAATATTTTACTGAGGACTTTCACATCGACGTTCATCAGGGATACCGTCCTGAAATTTTCTTTTTTTGTGTGTCTCTGCCAGATTTTGGTATCAGGATGATACTGTCTCATAAAATTAGTTAGGAAAGAGTCTCTATTTTTCTATTGTTTAGAATAGTTTTAGAAAGAATGGTACCAGCTCCTCTTTGTACCTTTGGTAGAATTCGACTGAATATGTCTTGTCCTGGGCTCTCTTTTTTTTGGTAGGTTATTAATTGCTTCAATTTCTGAACTTGTTTTTGGTCCATTCAGGGATTCGACTTTTTCCTGGTTTAGTTTTGGGAGGGTATATGTGTCCAGGAATTTATCCATTTCTTCTAGTTTCTCCAGTTTATTTGCATAAGGGTGTTTATAGTATTATCTGATGGTAGTTTGTATTTCTGTGGGATCAATGATGATCTCCCTTTTATCATTTTTTATTGTGTCTATGTGATTCTTCTCTCTTTTCTTTTTTATTAGTCTGGCTAGTGGTCTATTTTGTTAATCTTTTTAAAAAAATCAGCTCCTGGATTCATTAATTTTTTGAAGGATTTTTCATGTCTCTATCTTCTGCAGTTCTGCTCTGATCTTATTTTTTGTCTTCTGCTAGTTTTTGAATTTGTTTGCTCTTGTTTCTCTAGTTCTTTTAATTACGTTGTTAGGGTATCCATTTTAGATCTTTCCTGCTTTCTCTTGTGGGCATTTAGTGCTGTAAATTTCCCTCTGCTTTAGCTATGTCCCAGGGATTCTGGTACATTGTGTCTTTGTTCTCATTGGTTTCAAAGAACTTATTTATTTCTGCCTTAATTTCATTATTTTCCCAGTAGTCACTCAGGAACAGGTTGTTCAGTTTCCATGTAGTTGTATGGTTTTGAATGAGTTTCTTAATCCTGAGTTCTAATTTAATTGCACTGTTGTCTGTGAGACTTTTTGTTATAACTTTCATTCTTTTGCATGTGGTAAGGCATGTTTTACCTCTAATTATGTGGTCAATTTTGGAATAAGTTCTATGTGGTGCTGAGAAGAATGTATATTCTGTTGAATTTGGATTGGAGAGTTCTGTAGTTGTCTATTAGGTCTGCTAGGTCCAGAGCTGAGTTAAAGTCCTCAATATCCTTGTTAATTTTCTGTCTTATCAATCTGTCTAATATTGACAGTGGGGTATTAAAGTCTCCCACTGTTATTTTATGGGAGTCAAAGTCTCCTTGTAGGTTCCTAAGAACTTATTTATGAATCTGGGTGCCCCTGTATTGAATGTATATATATTTAGGATAGTTAGCTCTTCTCGTTGCATTGATCCCTTTACCATTGTGTAATGTAATGCTTTTGTCTTTTTTGATTTTTGTTGGTTTAAAGTCTATTTTATCAGAGACTAGGATTGTAAACCCTGCTTGCCTTTTTTTTTTTTTTTGCCTCCATTTGCTTGGTAAATATTCCTCCATCCATTTATTTTGAGCCTGTGTGTATCTTTGCAAATGAGATGGGTCTCCTGAATACAGCACACCAATGAGTTTTGATTCTTTCTCCAATTTGCCAGTCTGTGTCTTTTAACTGGGGCACTTAGCCCCTTTACATTTAAGGTTAATTTTTTTTTTTTTTCAGACAGAATCTCACTCTGTCACCAGGTTGGATTGTAGTGGTGCAATCTTGGCTCACTGCAATTAAGGTTAATATTTTTATGTGTGATTTTGATCCTGATATTATGATGCTAGCTGGTTATTTTGCCTGTTAGTTGATGCAGTTTCTTCACAGTGTTGATGGTCTTTACATTTCAATTTGTTTTTGCAGTGGCTGGTACTGGTTTTTCCTTTTTATATTTAGTACTTCTTTCAGAAGCTTTGTAAGGCAGGCCTGGTAGTGACAAAAATGCCTCAGCATTTGATTGTCTGTAAAGGATTTTATTTCTCCCTCACTATGAAGTCTAATTTTGCTGAATATGAAATTCTGGGTTGAGAATACTTTTCTTTAAAAATGTTGAATATTTGCCCCCCCTCTCTTCTGGCTTTCAGGGTTTCTGCAGCCAGATCTGCAGGGAATCTGCAGAGAGATCCACTGTTAGTCTGATGGGTTTCCCTTTGTGTGTAACCCAATCTTTCTCTCTGGCTGCTCTTAACATTTTTCCTTCATTTCAACCTTGGTGAATCTGACAATTATGTGACTTAGAGTTGCTCTTCTCAAGGAGTATCTTTGTGGTATTTTCTGAATTTGAATGTTGACCTGTCTTGTTAGGTTTAGGAAGTTTTCCTGGATAATATTGTAAAGCATGTTTTCCAATTTGGTTCCCTTTTCCTCATCACTTTCAGGTACCAATCGAATGTAGGGTTGGTCTTTTCACATAGTCCCATATTTCTTGGAGGCTTTGGTCATTTTTTTTAATTCTCTTTTTCTCTTATCTTGTCTTCATGCTTTATTTCATTAAGTTGATCTCTAAACTCTGATATCCTTTCTTCCACTTGATCAATTCAGCTATTGATACATGTGCATGCTTCATGAAGTTCTTGTGCTGTGTTTTTTTCAGCTCCATCAGGTCATTTATGTTCTTCTCTAAACTGGTTATTCTAGTCAGCAATTCCTCTAACCTTTTTTCAAGGTTCTTAGCTTCCATGCATTGGGTTAGATCATGTTCCTTTAGCTCAGAGGAGTTTGTTATTACCCACCTTCTGAAGCCTCCTTCCATCAATTTGTCAAACTCATTCTCCATCCAGTTTTGTTCCCTTTGGTGAGGAGTTGTGATCCTTTGGAGGAGTAGAAGCATTCTGGTTTTTGGAATTCTCAACCCTTTTGCTCTTTTTTTTTTCTCATCTTCATGGATTTATCTACCTTTGATCTTTGCTGTTTGTGACCTTCAGTTAGAGGTTTTGCATGATCATCCTTTTTGTTGATGTGGATGCTATTGCTTTCTGTTTGTTAGTTTTCCTTCTAACAGTCAGGACTTTCTTCTGCAGGTCTGCTGGAGTTTGTTGGAGGTCCACTCCAGACCCTGTTTGCCTGGGTATCACCACCAGAGGCTGCAGAACAGCAAAGACTATTGCCTGCTCCTTCCTCTGGAAACTTCATCTCAGAGGAGCACTAACCAGATGCCAGCTGGAGCTCTCCTGTATGAGGTGTCTGTCAACTCCTGCTGGGAGGTATCTCCATTCAGGAGGCACAGAGTTCAGAGACCCACTTGAGGTGGCAGTCTGCCCCTTTGCAGAGCTCAAGAGCTGTGCTGGGAGATGTGCTGCTGTCTTCAGAGCCGGCAGGCAGGAACGTTTAAGTCTGCTAAAGCTGCACCCACAGCCACCCCTTCCACCAGGTGCTCTGTCCCAGGGAGATGGGAGTTTTATCTATAAGCCCCTTACTGGGACTGCTGCCTTTCTTTCAGAGATGCCCTGCTCAGAGAGGAGGAATCTAGAGAGGCAGTCTGGCTACAGTGGCTTTGTGGTACTGTGGTGTGCTCCACCCAGTCTGAACTTCTGGGTGGCTTTGTTTACACTGTGAGGGGAAAAATTGCCTACTCAAACCTCAGTAATGGTGGACACCTTTCTCACACAAAGCATGAACCATCCAGGTTGACTTCAGACTTCTGTTCTGTCAGGAAGAATTTCAAGCCAGTGAATCTTAGCTTGCTGGGCTCTGTGGGAGTGGGATTTGCTAAGCAAGACCACTTGTTTCTCTGGCTTCAGCCCCCTTTCCAGGATACTGAACAATTCTTTCCGGTTGGCATTCCAAGTGCCACTGAAGTACAATAAATAAATAAACTCCTGCAGCTAGCTCGGTGTCTACCCAAACAGCAGTCTGGTTTTGTGCTTGAAACCCAGGGCCCTGTGGTGTAGGCATCCGAGAGAATCTCCTGGTCTGTGGGTTGTGGTAGACTGTGGGAAAAGCGTAGTGTCTTGGTGGTATAGCACCAACCCTCACAGCACAATCCCTCATCGCTTCCCTGGCTAGGGGAGGGAGTTCCCCCAATCCCTTGCACTTCCTGGGTGAAGTGACACTCCACCCTGCTTCTGCTCTCCCTCAGTGGGCTGCACCCACTGTCTAACCAGGCCTAGTGAAATGAACCAGGTACCTCAGTTGGAAATTCAGAGATCACCTGCCTTCTGCATTGGTCTCTCTGGGAACTGCAGATTGGAGCTGTTCCTATTCAGCCATCTTGCCCAGGAACCAGGAAGAAAATATATTAATTGGGTGAAGAAAGCACTCAAAAAATAATATACATAAAAGGAAAATGAAATGGTTAATAATAGTCTATTCTAAATGTTCATCATTTATCCCATAAATTTATAAAGCTTTTATTCTACTCTCCTTTGGGGGAAAAATAGTTACAATCCTTGGAGAAGCAAGTATGTTTTCCAAAATATTCTCTGGAGAGTGAGTAGCTTGCTCTTGGTCACAGAAGTGTGGAGCTGTGGTTAATTTTCCAGGAGTGATGATGACACATCACTGCACTAGATTATGCTGGCCTGGCAGTCTCAGTTAAAGTAATTCACTGTGTGTCATTTCCATTCAGAACAGTGACAGTGTTTCCTTTCTCTCAGCCAAAAGCCTTCTCAGGAGGGATCTACTTCTGACCTGCCAAAGGTTTCATAGCTTCAGGGACTCCCCAGGGAATTGTCTAATGAACTCATTGTGACAACTGATATTTAATGGTGACATAGTCATCGATCCAGAGCTGTGTTACAAGTCATATGGTTGTTAGGTGGAAGTAAGGCAAACACACCTCTGTCATTCAACATAGCCTTAAATTTAGGTAACCAACTTTTCATGCCTGCATATGTGACAGTTTTTCATCATTAATTTCAGGAAGGACATATATGGGCAATTTGGAGATCAGACCAGTTAATAATTTTTCTCAAGGGTGCTAGTTATCTCTTTCCCAACAAGAGGAACAGTTAACATTTATTGAGGGCCTAGACCTATTGCTAAGTGCTTAACATAAATGACCTCATCAATTTCTCCCTTTAAATAAAACGAATACCCAAGAACTTAAAAGTTGTCCAAGCTCACAAAGCTGACATCTATGGGAAGCCAGGAATAAAACCCAGGGCTATTTGATATCCAAACTCTCTAACACCAACTATTATTCTTTCTTTCCTTTAAATTACATAAAATAATAAAACTCCATAAATTAAGCCACCAATAGAACAAAGACCAAAAAACCCCTACCACATTTGAAGAAAAAGTTTGTCAGGAGTCTATTTAGAAATTTTTACTGTCTTTATGCAAGTTCAGAAGAGCCTTGTCTTTAACTACAAAAATAACAGCAAACAGAGGGCACACATATTCAGAGACTAAGATACGTCTCTTCAAAATGGAAATGCTGCAGTAAAACCCATAAATGTGAAAATAGCTCAAAGTCAAGAGCAGAAAACATTGCACTATAAAAACTAAAAGGAAAGGATGACATCTGAGAATCTGTTAACAATGCTGTATAAGCATTAAAGATATTTAATTATAGTGTGCAGACAAGATCCAGTATTCCAGTGGTAAACTTTTTTTTAAAATCTATTAGTTCATATACCACTGCAATATCAACCATCAAAGCAAATGAGCAAATCACAAGCAAGGAATATTTTCAAGACAGTCTAACAATATTAACAAGTTGACTTTCTGACAGACTAGCAGAAAAATATAGTTGTTTTTTCAAACACTGAACAAAAAATCAAAAATTCAGTTAATCAATGAGTTTTTGGTCTACATGACACCCAGTAGACTGATATACTAGTTAAACAAAAATATAAAGAAAAGAGGAGAGATTGTGTTTTGTTTGTGAGTGTGCTTGTATAAAGGCATGCTGCAAAGCGCTGGACAACAAAAGAAAAATATGAAGAAATTGTGGTTATAATAAGTAAGTGTGAAGATACTGAGTCATAGGAGATGATTTATATTCTAAATTTTAATAACTTACCAAAGACTGAGATTTCTAGATCTCGGGGCTTTTTCCGTCAGTTCTCATTGGTGAAGTTCTGCCTGAAGTGTTACTAAACCTAGTCTTGATTAAGAATTGTTTGCAGTATTTAACCTAAAGAGGTTTGAATAACTACGAGTAACCTTGAGTAACCACGAGTACACCAGAGGATATTAGATACTAGATGAAGGTGTATGAGGTCTGTCAAAACAAAAATTTCACTGCACATAGCTAAACAGATAGAAAGACTTTATTCAAGGCAATTACAATAGAGGAAAGAAACAGACTAAGGTTTGAATGCAGTTCCACTGAAAGAGCCATCAGAAGTACATTTAGTAGGTGGGATGAGAGGGAGAACACAGGCCATCTGCTTTTGCTAGTTAGCTTTACCCAAAGGAAAAGTAAATTTGTTTGCATCCTCATAACAAGAGGTAGTTTTACATCTTAGAGCAAGTACTCTCAGAAGTTAGGCTCCTACCCTCCCACAGAAACTGGGAGATAGATAAAACTGACAAGAGACCCTTAAAAAGATTTATGTAAGTAAATTTATGTCCTGGGGATTTGCTGTACAGATTATTTCATCACCCAGGTATTAAGCCCAGTACCCATTAGTTATTTTTCCTGATTTACATACATATCAAAGCGGCAGAGAAAGAGTTTGCTGTTAAAAGTTTTCTAAAGTAAGGTGCTCTAAGAAAATGGAGGTCAGGGCCTCGAGTTGGGAAAAAGACTGTCTGAAGGTTAGGCAGGCTAAGGGAAATGCTTACACTGTCTTGGTAAGTCCTAGAGCTAGGGACTCTGGCATAAAATGTAAGAGTTAAGGAGATTTATCATTGATCTTTGACCAGGGAAACACCTTAACAAACCCAAGTACTTCCCAAGAATAAGCCCTAAAGTCTCTAGGAAGGTAATGATGATACATTGTGGCCAACTATGACTCAAAATTTCCTGAATATGTTTTGAATTTGGGGTTTGGCCAACAGCTCAGAAATGCATTTTTCAAGAAGTGGCCAGTTACCAATGGCATTATGCATGGTCCAGTTCTACCTTTAGCTTTATTTTCTGTTCCTTACCCTACTTTTGCAAGCCATTTCCCCCATTCTTCATTGCTACTTCTCTAGCTTTGGCATTTGCATTTTTGCATTTGAATCCCTTTACTTGGGATATGACCAATTACACAGCATGGCCTTTCTTCCCTTCCTTTCCTTTCCTTTCCCTACCCCCACAATAAACCATCTGACTTTGTGATGTGTTTCTAAAGTTTGGCCATTACACCAAGGCTACAATCAGTGCAAATGATCTCCATAGAAATGTGAAATTCAAAATTGGTTTTCTGGGTTGTCGGACAAGTAAAGTCGATGAACAGAAGGATAAGCAATTTGGGCTGATGCTGCCCAATGCATTATGGCTATGGCTATTTGTCCCAGAAATTAAAACACCAATTTGGAATTGATAGCATTAATGCCAACTGAGAAACAACAACGACGAAGCTTTTAGCAATGCATTGATATGACATTGATGTCAAAAGGCATAGACACTACCTGGAATGCTGACATAATTGTTATAACATTAAGAAATAAACATATATTCAAACCAAAATAGTTACAGTTAAGTGACTAAAGTTGATGGCAAACTCACAGCATGATTATCCTCCTTATTGTCACGTTTTCCCACTTTCACTCTACCTTTATTTGTGTCATCTAGTGTCAGAGACCATAATCTCATTCCACATATTTGACGTAAATACCAGAATCTTTTCTGTTACACTGCTCCCATTTATTTACTCCTTAGTGATTTGCTCCCTCCCTTTTCATCTACCAATATGTTCAGGATTCTTTTATCTTTAAAACCTTAACTTAAGGTAGTTACCTACCCACAAACTAATATCCTGTTTATTTTCTTCATTTCACAACTAAAATTCTTAAAATGTATACCACCCTTGCCACCCCACCCCCAGCCTTGTTCCCACGCTGCACACTCTTTAATCTGCTATGTTTGAAGTTTCTTCCCATTCTTCCACCAAACTGCTTTTTGTAGAGATCACCAGTGACTTCCTGATCTTGAATGTGATGAGCTTTTCTTATACTTTATCTCATTGAACTCTCCTGTAGCATTTTGCATATCAGCCACTTCCTTTCTTATAGAAACGTCTATAAAAACAAAACTTTTTTTATGTCAAGTTTTATCACTTTGCAGTATTTAATTTCATCCTTTTAAAAGCAAGCTTGCAAAAACACAGGACTAATATATATGTCTGTTGATCGTTGATCCAACATTCTTGTCACAATTCCATGCTGTTGAGATAGTATGGTTCAGTAGATAGGACATGAGCTTTGTAATTAGACCCAATTTCTCATTCTAATATCCAATTTTACCTTAAATTCTCTGCATTTTAGTTTCCTTATGTGTGGAGTGTGAGTGGCTTTGCCCACATTCCAAGATGACGGTTGAGACTACAGTATGACATAAGTAAAGCCCTTAGTTAAATTATTTAATATATGGCACATAGTAGGCATGGTTATTTCCATCCCCAAACGTCTGCTACATATTCAGCAACTTAGTAAGTAGTAACTGGGTGTCTCAATCCATAGAGAAAAAAACAGGTGAAGTGGAAGTAGAGCTTTTAGAAGTTTACACTCTGTAACTTTTAAAAGTTTACACTTTCAAAGGAAGTTTAAACTCCTTCCTTTTCTCTTCACTTCTGTGCCACGATACCACCCATATTCTCTCCTACTGTTAGGTTAGTATATTCCATTTATACTTTTCTCTTTTTTCCTCTTTCTTATATTAGTCCATGGCCCAGAGTCAGTTCTCAGATATCTGTTATTCTTTATACAGTCTCTCAAATAGGGGTGTAAAACTTCTCATCATCCAGCTGTAACTACAGCTTTGTGCACTTTCTTAAACATCAGTGTTACTGCACGAACTGCTTGCTGTAAATCTTTGTCCATCAAAACCAATCACCTTCACCTCTAACCAGACTCACCTTAAAAACTCGCTTATGTTTATGTTTCTACCAGGCCTGATGCCACAGAGAAATTGCAAACTCAGCATTTATCAGTCTGTCATCCTACCTTCTTATAAGCTCGAATATCTTTTTATATTCCCTAATTCATTATTCTATGTTCCCTAATTTATTAGTGAGACCACTATCCACTCAACTTCTAAAGCCAAAACCATGTTGTTACTCCTTATATGTCCTTATATGCCCCCATCCTTAACTTATATGCTAATTTCTTAAAATCAATTTCATCCATCCCCAAACCTTAATTCAAGTGTTCATTATCTTACACCTGAAATGCCAAATAAACAACAAACAAAACAAAAAACTCCCTAAAAGCCATCTTGTCTTATGCTTATTTTCCTAAACCCCTCTTGCTCCTGGTATGCACTCATTTCATGCCAAAAATCATGTTTGCATATTTCACAGCAGTGTCCAGAAAAAAAACAAACATAATATTCTCTCTTTTGCCTCACAGATGGAGCAAGGCATTGAACAATGTGCTTAAGAACACCCTTCATCAGCAGAGCCCTTTCTCCAAAATAAACTTCAGGCAACCAGACTCCCCCTGCCATGTGTTTCCAGCCTTCCCAGTGCAGGCAGTGCCACACACCCTATGCACATTTCGTATCTATGTGCCTTCACACATGCTGGTCATCTGCTCAGCATGTGCTTCCTCACTGGTGTGCCTACAAAAGTCCTTTGAGTCCTTCAAAATCCTATTAGCTAAAGATTTATGTAAATATTTAGCATATATGTAAGTAAATAGTATATAACAAATAAACATATTTACTAAATTGGATATCCGTGCTCAAGAGCTCCCATTTTTTGAAGAACTCACTAATGGGTTCAGTACTGTGAGCACTCACTAACCAGTCAGTCTCAGCAAAATCTGCTCCAATAGGCGCTGTTATTACTTCCATTTTATAGATATGGAAACTTTGGCATGGAGAGATTAAGATGCTCACTAAATATTGGTGGAATTGAGATTCAAAACAGGTCTACTTCATCCGAAAGTTATAATAAACTATGCTGACCCCCACATTATTTATTGCCTCCTTAATGAGGCCTTTCCTTTTCCTCCCCTCCCATCATTGCCCAATTCAGTCATTAATGATTTTCTCTTCTGGGAACTTCTATACATTGTTTGCACTCTCATTTTCTGTATTAATAATAAAAATAAAAGCTACAAACACACACACATATATGTATATATATATTTGGCACTGTACAAAGTGCTTTTGTAGTATAATTTATTTAATTTTTGTCATCGCCCTATGAGAAAGAGTTTTCATCACCCCAGTTTTGCCAATGGGGAAACTGAGGCATAGAGAAGTAAGTTGTTCTAGGGGCACATAATTATTATTCCATGAGTATTTTGAGAAGAAAGCTGTCTTGGCTTCCTTGTTCGTCCCTGGCCACTAACCCTTCCATGACATTTAGACAGTCTACAAATCTGAATTTGCCTCTGGTATTTGTTCTTCAGTTCCCCAGTTGCCACCCTTGTCCGTGTTCTCATCTCAATAGTATCGGTTACTGTAATCCAACTGAAACACCTGTATCCGTTCCTGATACACAAAATTTACATACCTACTCCTCCATCGAAAAATTATCAGGGCATCCTATTTCCCAAAGAATACAACTGAAACTCTAGAGCTTTGCTCCCCCTAGTAAACTCCAAAATTCTATAACCTTTTTTTATATTATAGAAAATATATATTAAACACTCCGTACTCAGTATTCTTAAGCACATCACATCTAATTTAACACTTAAAAAAGCCACTTCATCTGATAATAAGGAAGCACAGACTCAAAGGAGCTTTTTATATCAGTCACAGTGGTTCTTAATCCCCCAAATTTCCTGGGCTGGAATGTCCTCCAATGACTTAAGATATCTCAGATCCAGAAATCTTTCAAGGATTGTTTTCTAATTTCTTCCATCTTGTGACCCATTCTTAAATTTTCCACAACCAAAAGATTAATGCCTTGTTAAAGTTGTTTTAACATTTGTTATTTGTTCATTTCTTACCATGCTACCATAAGAAATTTCCTTTTTGTTATTTTGCTTGCTTTATTTATGTTTTGCTTCTGAAACTCAAGTTTAAGCCTCCTTAAGGTAGGAATCCCCTATAAACATCATTTCATCCATATCCCTTTTACAATGTCTTGTAAATATAATGTTTATAATGACAAGACATCAGATATAGAGGGTGGTTCAGAGTTTTTATTCTCCTATAATTACAATGTACATTGGGAATATGATGTAATCTAAATATTCACATCAGGAAAGAAATGGTAAATAGATGTAATTAACTCACAAGTCTCTTATGAAAGGAAAATTAAATAAGAATGTTTGACAGAGAACAAACTTTAGTGAAGATTGGTTACCAATTAATATAACTTATTTTTTCTTTTTCTGATCTCACCCTGTTGTAATCCCACAGACAGTTCTGATGAGTTTTTCCTCTCTGCAATTTTTAGACAATTTTTGAGATGTCAATTAGTTCTTAAGTTTTCAGTGAATATAGATCTGATAAATAAACATGTTCATTTTATTACATTTCAAATTTTCAATGAACAAAGTTTTTTTTCTACATTCTTTCTTAGATCATCATTCCAAGGGCAGGAGAGGAGTAGATTTCCTAACTCAACCTCAGCAATTTCTATTATCTGAGAAACAAAAAACATAATCTTAACAAAATATAAGTGAGTTAGAAAACATGTCATTGAAACAATCAATACTTTATGTAGTCAAGTGACATCAAGCCATATGAGCCGCATCTTATAACAGAAGATGAGGGCAGGATAAGAATAACCTTTCTTTTCTTTAATTTTAATGAGTCAATTATCATGAGAAACAAAAGGATTTCTAGCATGGATAGATTAGAACAAGCCTCCCCTGGAAAACTAAAATCTCTTTAAGAATTCAATCAAAAAGAACAACTGAATGGTAAGTAACCACAAATTTTCATTTATGCTTTTGATTCAAGAAAAAACTTGATCCATAAGAAATACTTCAATACTCCGAGTCATATAAAAGCAATCCACCTTTTTTTAAGTAGCATTTTTTCCCTTATAATTGTAAAAATGTGTGCTGAATTTTGCTGAATTAGCCTAACTAATAATGTGGACATTTAATTTTTTTAATTGAAATTAAGAAATTTTAATCCTTGACCAGAATACTTGAATTTGAAATATGACCATCCAAAATTATGAAGCACTATCTAATGAAGAAATTATATTATTAAAGAATGATAGTTTGTATTTTCAACAAGTAATATGAATCTCAGAATTTTAACATGGGAAGAATGCATAAAGATAGTAAGTAGTCAGGCCAAGTGCAGTGGCTCATGCCTGTAAGCCAGTACCTTGGGAGGCCAAGACAGGAGGACCACTTGAACCCAGAAGTTTAAGACCAGCCTCGGCAATATAGTCACACCCCATCTCTACAAAACCACACACACACAAAAATGTTTTTGAAAAAAATAGCCAAACATGGCAGTGTGCACCTACAATCCCAGTGACTTGGGAGGCTCAGGTAGGAGGATTGTTGAGCCCGGGAGGCAGAGGCTACAGCGAGCTGAGATCATACTGCACTTCAGCCTAAGTGACAAAATGAGTTCTGTCGGGAAGGGAAGAGGAAGGGAGGGGAGGAAAGGGAAGAGGAGGGAAGGGGAGGGAAGGGAAGAGGGAGGGGGAGGGAGGGAGAGGAGGGGAGGGGAAGGGAAGAGGAGGGGGAGGGAGAGGAGGGAGGAGGGAGGAGGGAGGGGAGGGAGGAGGGGAGGGGGAAGGGAAGAGGGGAGGGGAGGGAAGGGAGGGGGAGGGGAGGAGGGAGGGAGGGAGGGAAGGGAGGGGGGGAGGGGGAGGGAGGGGAGGAGTCACATAAGATATAATTCTTGATATCAAATTTTGGTCTGGTGGTACTTTGCACAGTTTGCACAAATATCTGAGATATCATATTCAAACTTTTCTTATTTCAACTATTTTTTATCTGGTTTCTATAATACTGATATACAAAAACAAGTAATTCTTTGAGAGTTCTTTACTTGTTATTTTTAGTATTTGAGTTGTTTTTTAATCCAAAGTACATAAAATATGTGATGCTGATTGGATTTGAGGGTAAGAAGGGAAACATTTATTTGATGATATATAGCATATGGAAATGTGCTCTTCATTTGAAAAATTTATTGAACCTTGTCAGTAGCTTACTTCCATTGTTTATAGCCTACCTAACCTATTGGGAAAGGGGCTTAACGGCCAGTCTGAGCAGATAAAGAATACACAAAAGTTCAGCATGAGTGGAGCTTAGAGTTATAATTCAGTTCCAGCACACCACAATGTCCTTATGACATTGGGAGTAAAAATTTATTTTCCATAGTAGACTAGAAAAATTTTTTTATCTTCATCAATTTCTAGAACATTTTGAAATGCCATCAACATGTTCATTTGCACTTTTTTGACCTTCTTTCTTTAGATATTGCTCCCTCAAGAGTTGACTCTTTGTTCTCCAAGCAAATTGTTCAATCTCCGTATTTAACATTAAATGTTCAATACACATTTCAGATAGCAAGTCAGTCAACTAAATGCTTTTCCAGGATGTTCATTTAAACCAATTAATAAGTTTCTGCCCAATATTTAGGTCAGATATGATTTTCTTAACCCAAGTATTATTTTCTTAGCCTACATAAATGAAAAGAATAAATAGCTATATATTAAATTAAATAGGACTCTTAAATAAGTTTACATTTGCCTTTCAATTTTGACTTAAAAATAGAAAATAAATGTAGAAAACATTTAGTGAGAGCTGAGAATAATGTATGAAATATCTCCAAATTGTTTGGGGGGAAAAAAAGGTTGTGTTTCTTTAAATTCCAGCATCTTTTCTGCAATTTACAACACTGCTCATCTGAAGTCTGCTTTTGTCAAATCATAGAATCTCTCTGTACCCGTAATAACTTATCAAAAACTTACAACTAAAAGTGTCACCTTTCAAATTACTATTTTAATGGCACATAAGATGAACGAATTCAAAGAACAGCATAAAAAGATGATATTTCTTTTAGTGGAATCTCATTTTTCAGTCCTTGTTTTGTTATAAATTGTTGTCTTTAAACCAAAAAAAATCTGCCTGTACCATGACACACTGCACATCCTTTTGTCCTTAAAATGTCCCATAGAAATTTCAAGTAAAACGTTCATTAAACATTTAGCTCCATATAAGTAAACTGAGTACAGATACATTTTGAATTAGTGATCCTCTAGAAAATTAGAAAAATAAATTTTGGATGCAATTTATTTTCATTTTCCTTGAAAATTTACTGACATTGGGTTTTCAAAGGTTTGTCACACACTTGATTATATTCAGCTTGATGGCAATGCTTTCTTATATCAAAATAACACTGTTGAATTGCCTTTATAGTTAATGTTACATACAATGGAATCTACATTCATATCCATTGTAGAAAAGTATAAATACAGTGACATTTATATTAACTTTAGACACACAGGGTCTTCAACCTGAAAATATGTTGAGGGTTTAGTAGCACTTTCATAGACATAACTGAGTGAGGGAGACTCTAAGCTGGAAGGATTTTAAACAGTAATGATTTAATTCAAACAATACCCCATCAACAAACTCTTTTATTAACTGTAAACATCTGGTCAATTTAGGTGCCACTTATAAAGGATTCAAGACTGAATGTGACTTATTTAAATCAGTTCCTTTTTGACAAAAATGTTCTGGCAATTTTAGAGCCCAGCCATCATCTAATAACTAGGCAGCAATTACCAGCAAGTTAAAATATAGTAATGCTGAACCAGGAGCACAGCTGTGCCTGTGTTTTGCATTGGGCACAAGGGTTAACAGAGACATGGCTACAGAAGGAGAGTTGGGAAGAAAAAAAAATCAAACTTAATCTACATGTTTTTGTAGCAAGATTTAATGACATATACATGTTTCCCTTTATGCTGAGGTATTTGCCATGTTGTCTTCAAGAATTATGTTAAAGAATAATTAATTTTAATAATTTTATTAAAATATAATAATATACATTCTGTACCAAATTTGGGACAGCAAAGTAAATTATAAAGAAAAGTGGACATTAAGGAAATACCATTCTATACACCTCCTTATAAAGACAAAATAATACATAAGCCATAAAAATTTGTAAATAGTATCATGTTATACACCCTATTAATTTTGTCTGAGTTTCATAGAACAAAAATTTAAGAAAACTGCTAAACTTAAGAAAATAGTTTAAATAGCATTAATAATAATTCTTTCTTCAAAGAGTTTTCTCCTAAAAGACATTTATTACATTGTTATAAAACATTAACATATGGAATCTTTGTGTTAACACTATTCCTCAGTTTCAGACAGTATTGGTTGACCCTCTACTTAGGAAAAAAAATATGAAGAAATGCATCTGCCACTCAAATATCTTCTAGTTTTGTTTTTACTGTATTTGGTCTCCAAATACTCTTCCTACTTTTTTTTCTTAAATTTACTCCAATTACACTTTTACTCTCATCAATACACTGAAACTGCTTTCTCAATAACCTTTGCATTGCTAAATCCCACAGTCAATTATTTGTTTTTATTTTAACCATCAGCAGCATTTAATACAATTGATCCTTCCCTCCTCCTGGAAACGCTTTCTTCACTTGGCTTCCAGGACACTAAATTTCACAAGTTTCTCCTTTTCAGCCATCTTTGTTCGTACCTTCACTTTGAAATTTTAGTATTGTAGAGCTCCAAGACATAAGTCTTTGGACCTCTCCTATCATTACATTTACATTCACTTACATGGATTTAAAACCATGTATGTCTTGAGAACTCCCTGATAACTCATGCCCTGTGTTCTTGTCTGAAATTCCAAGTCACATATTAAATCATACGCTAATGTCTAATAGACACTTCCAATCTAACATGCCCAAAATAAAATGTTTGATTGACTTCTAACCAGCCAAAAAACAAAAAAATAAATCCACCTGCTCCATTTGTTGCCTTTTACATTTCAGATGACAATAACAACATATTCAGCAACTCAGGCAAAAAAAAACAAACAAAACCTGGGATTTGTTTAACCTTGAACCCTTTTCTCTCATGGTCAATATCCATTCCATGAGAAAAGTCACGCTAGCTCCATATTTGCAATATTTATAGAATTCGACTTCTTCCATTATCTCCACTCTTACCACTTTGATCTAAATTACTATCATTTCTTGCCTGGATTACTAGAGACAATTCCAGTTATTTTATCAAAGAGATGTCATGAATGTTCTCTGATTCTTTCATAATTTGAATTTTCTGATACCTTTATAATTAAACAAGAAATCAGTTCTATTTCCCTCAAAATTAAAATTGCTTGTTGCCTTCTGATATTGACTATGTTGTTACCTATTAATGTTCTTATTAATTGACTTGCTTCATTAAACCTGAATGCCTGAAGAGTTCTTTTATCATTATCGTTCAATAACTTAAGAATATTTCTTAATATTGATAATTTGATGGCAAGATTTCATAGAATAACACAAGTCCTTTGATTTTCAAGCTCAGTTCTTTTTTTACTTCAAGGAACTTTTAAAATTTTATTTTTGTTTATAGTTTTACTTAATTTTTTTGGATTTTCTACCTTGGGGATTCTGATAACCATTATTTGGTTTCTCTGTGTTCTAACTCTTTAATCACTTCGCCTCTTTCTTCTTCATTTATTCTCAGCATTCATGGCTTTCTTGTAAATTAGGGATTCGGTATTGAGCAATATGTAATCTATTCTATTCAATGTCAGCTCTATAATTAGGCCATTCTATGATATTATTACATCATTTAGTTATTATATTAAGACGAGCTTTATAACGCCTTGTTTTTTTTGAGGGGGGAGACAGGGTCTTGCTCTGTCACCCAGGCTAGAGTAGCCTTGACCTCCTGGGCTCAAGTGACCCTCCCGCCTCAGACTTCAAAGTAGCTGGGGCTACAGACACACAACATCACACCCAGCTAATTTTTGCTTTTTGTAGAGATGGGGTTTTGCCATGTTGTGCAGGCTAGTCTAGAACTCCTGGGCTCAAACCATCCACATGCCGTGGCCTCCAAAGTGCTAGGATTACAGGCGTGAGCCACTGTGCCCAACCAAGCTTTATAACTTCTAAGCAGAAATCACCTACACATATTTGTTGTACTTTTCTGCATAATGCTCATTTGCACTCTGGGATTTCTGTCTTTTCTTTATTTTTCTATACAAAGTTTGTTTAGTGGCTAGGCTACATATTTTTTCTTCAATGCTTAATATTGGCAGCTTTATCCAGGATTTCCATTTCCCCCTACAAAATGTGGTGAATTTCTTTTTTGTCACCACTCATGCTTACATGATATCTGTCTGATTGGCACTCTCTCTGAACTACAGTTTGAGAACTGGGGTTTTGCTATTACATGTACTTTTGGGATTTTTTAGGTTGGGCAGGTTACAGAAAAAAAGCTCTATTTGTTTGACTGCAGTCATTTTTGTATAGCCTGGTCTCTGCTATCTCTGCTGAGACTGTAAGTGTCTTTTTTTTTTATTTTTTATTTTTTATTGCATTTTAGGTTTGGGGGTACATGTAAAGAACATGGAAGACTGTTGCATAGGTACACACATGGCAGTGTGATTTGCTGCCTTCCTCCCCATCACCTATATCTGGCATTTCTCCCCATGCTATCCCTCCCCCAACTCCCCAGTGTCTTTTAGTAGAACTGATTTCACTGAGTTTAGGTGTATGTTATTCCTATGGAAGATTCCACTTAGAGTTTTGACCATTCTCCTGAAAAACAGTGCCTCCTGGTGGTTTCTCCTGCCTCTGCTGTGAATCTTAGACTTACTGGTGGCATAGAGAATTGTTCTTAAGGGGTTTCTGGGAAATTTTCTCCAGGCTACTTACTCGCCCTCTCAATCTGCACTTCTCTAAACTGAGAAATATTAATAAGAATTCTCAGAATGTTTTCAATTCATCCTCTTTCCACTTTATGGCATTGGAGAGGTGCAGAAGGAAATGAGGATTAAACAGCAATATACCAGAATCAGTTACTTTTCAAAATATATATTATGAGGCTGAATTTCTTTCCATGTTTGGATGCTGCCAGAGAGTTCATAGCTTGGTTGTATCAGAGAACAATGGTTGTCTACCCTCATTATCTTCTTTCTTTATTCCATATTTGTTCTATTGCTGTGTACATGGCTGCTCAGAATAGAAATTCCACTTGCCAGTATCTGTTGTAAGCAGGTGAGCGCACACCGCTAAGTTTGGCCATTAAAAAACAGGCAGAAATATTTTCTGGCATTTTCTACTAAACATCCTTAAAAGATAGCAAGCATGTTCCATTTGCTCTTTTCTCCTCTTCATTCCGCTGCTGGCTTAATATAAAGAAGTAATGGATAGGACTCCAGCCACCATCTTGGACCATGAGAACAGGAATTTCACTACAGGAAGAAAGGACTCAAAAGCTGAGATAAGCCTAGGTCACTGACAGCTGCATAATGCCACCAGGACTCTTTTTATTTGGAAGAAAAAAGCAGCACATTCTTAAACTTACTACTCTTTGGGTTTTTTTAATCACATGGAGTTAAACTTGACCTGAATGGATACTCTAGTTTTAATAACTTCTGTTCATTGTGTTAAGTATTGGATGAGGGGAAGATACTGCAATTCAAACTTTTCCATACATTATATCTAGTGCCTATTTTTAGCTAATATTTTTGTGGTTACTGGTTATTTAAAAAGTATTTTCATATACAGAGATGTAGATTTAAATTACGCATATGTAAATATAATTTTGTTACATTTTCAAGAGATTTGTCATAATGTTCATAATATTCCTTTATTATGTTCTAATCTAATCTATTTTATATCTGTACATTTTATATCTATTTTATATCTATTTTAAATCTATTTTATATCTATTTTATATCTAATCTATTTTATATCTGTACCTTTTTTTCATCCTTAATATTTTAGTTGCACCTAGTCTCTTTTTCTCTTGAGCAATATCACAAAATTTGTCTATTTTTATGTTTTTCAAAGAATCAGCTTTGGCTGTTTACAAAGTATTTTAGCTCTCTCTTATTAATTTTTGTTCTTATCTCTCTTCTACTTCCTCTGCATTTATTTAGCTGTTCACATTTAATTTCTTAATTCAGATGCTTAGCACCTTAATTTTTAGCTCTTTCCTTTCTAATTTTACTACTTATGTTCAAAATTTTTCTCTAAGATATTAGTTTTGCTGTCTCCCACATATTTTGCTATGTTCTATATTCTTTATTATTTAGTTATAATTTCTTTAAATTTTATTATAATTTATTTTTACCTATGAGCAGTTTAAAAATGTGTTTTAATGCCCAATTTCCAAAATAATCACTGTGCTCAGAAAACACCATATTGTAGTGTTTGCTATATAATAATGTTTTCTAAAAATACATTGATACTTGATTGTGGCCAAGTAAATGGTCATTTTTTAAAAAATATTCTGTGTGTGTGTTTCAGAGGATTGTTTCTTCTATAATTATTAGGGAGCAAGTTCTATAAAGATAAGGGTTTCCATATGACTAGTTGGCCTGCGTGAATCCCGTTTATGCTTATTGTTCCAATGTAATAAATTGTGGCCTCCTGCTCACTCAGAAAAGTATGCCAGAAATTATTTTGTCTTAGGTATTACATTATTATTAAGTCAAATATTAACTCAAGCTTGTTAATTGCATAACTAAAATGTTCTCTATCTTAACTCATTTTTTGGTCATTTGATCTTTGATTAACGAGAAAAACCTGCTGAAATATCCCACTGTGATGCTACTTTCATAAATTCCTTTCTACAGTTTTATTAATCTCATTTCTGCTAAAAGTATTTTATTAGGTATGTATATATATGTTTACAATTGCCATAGTTTCTAAGTGAAGTGAATCTCTCTTTTCCCAGTTTTATTTATTTATTTATTTATTATTACTTTTTTTTTTTTTACTAATTCTTTGTTGTCTTTTTTAGCTGTTTTAACTTAAACCAAAAAAAAAAAAAGCTAGTCACATAGCTTTTTGGGAGTTTGTATTTTCCTGGATAACATTTTTATTCTCCCATTTACTTTTTAAACTTTTTGCTTTGCTTTATGGCTTGCATGAGAAAACCAAGGCAAGTCTGAAAGGGGCACTTATCTGTCAAGTTCACCCAACTAGCAAGAAACAGAGTCAGAACTCAAAATCAGGTCACCTGCGCAAAATCTCCTATCGTGAAGGATAAGCACAGACATCGACTCAATGCGGACCGAGTCTGTGCCAAGTACTGTACCAAGAGCTTTATATGCATTATCTCCTCTATTTCCATTAACTCTAATGCCTCTTCAGGTCATATATGACACAGTATGCCAGGAATGTTTTAATAGATATTAAATAATAAAAAAGAATAACAAGGGAATCATTTGAAGGTATTTTCTTTCTTGTACAAGCTAAATGGTGCACTATGAAAGCAGAACAGCTTTGGAATTGAAGGAAAAATTAATGGTTTTAAATCTAGGTTAAATGCATACATGATTTCTTCCCTTTCCAGCTGTTGTTAATGAACGCTTCAGGTCAGCCTGTCTGCACTTTGGCTCCTCTTAGATAGAAGTAACACGTGTATGTTGCTATTTTTGAAACTGCAAAGGGGGGTAGGCACAGTCCCCTGATGTGAAACTCACCAGAAATTAACTACTTTATTTAACCTACAATCTCAACCATTTATGAAACTGTTGGTTTGATATCAGAGTCTCAAATTATACTTCTCAAGAAGCTGCTCCAAAGGCCAGATCCCGTGGAAGTAGAAGGGCTCTTTTCCTTTTTGAATTCTCTGTTTAGATGAAAACTGATCGTAATTGCATGATGCCTAAGTCTCTTAAATTGACTCCTTCAAGCAGTAACGCAGAATACCACAGCTCAGGGTCCCTCTGAGTAACCTTGACACTTATTTACCTTAAGTGACGTTCCGTTTGCAGCCTCTCAAGCCTAGTTTTGATCAGCCTACTGCTGAAAAACAAAGGGGAAAAATTCTGTGCTGCACAAGAGAATTGCAATCTTACTTAGCTTGTTTCTCTCTGGAAAACAGCCATCACATTTACTTTTTAATGGCACAGCAGGTGTTATCTCACATGGCTACTGGGTGACAAGCTCCCAGCACAGGCTCATTGTACCCCAGACCCTGAGACTTCTGTCCAAGGCAAGGAGGCTACAGGAGTTTTTCACTAGCTAATTTTGTTAGGATTTGACTTTGACCTTGCTAACTCATTCATTTATTCAATAGACTTTATTTATTGAGCACCTTCGATGGACTAAGCACTGATCACAATCTACTAAGAAGACAAGGAATTGTAATGATTAAAAAAATAGAGAAGCATAATATCATAGGTAACACTGGGAAATATAAAATGCACAGTGAATCTTCTCAGTTTATTTATCCCTAATATATCAGTTCCCCTGTTACTGCACTTCTGGTGCCGCCATTGGAGAAATTGCACTACCAATTTTTGCATGTCCCCATTTGCTTTGCAGGACCTGAACTGATATTCTCCTTCACCCTTACTCTAAGATGTTCTTGAGAGTAATCTCTATTAGGGGAACTACCATGTCTGTCTTTTTTAACACAGTATCCTCAGCAGTTAGCAAAGTACCTAGTACACAGTTACATGTTTAATAAATATCTACCAAGCATATAAATGAAAGGACAATCGTACAACTGGTATGAACCATTGCTAGGTATTCAAAACCCATCTCTGTCCCAGCCCATGCCTCCGTGTCTGCATGTCACAAATCTCCAATCTGGCTCAAGTACTCATGTGGGCACAGCTGGAATATCATTCCCTGACACACTTCCTCCTTGCCACTCTCTGAATCAATGGCTCCTCTGGGATTCCCATATCTCTCCTTCCTTGGTCTGCTCCATCCTGCTGTTATCCCATTTCTGACTCTTACAGTTTTACCTGACTCTGACATCTTCCTTAAAGATTCAAAGCTGTAACAACACAAAGCCTGCTATGGAAGACAGCCAGATCTTCTGGGAAGAAAATAGCATACTTGTGGGTATTTGACAGTGATGCCTTTGTAAATAATAAGTTATTTGACATTCAAGACTATTTAAAAAGACGTGTGTGTGTGGAAAGAAGAGTCAGCTGCCAGGGAGGTTTAATTAGTACAAAGGTCAAGGCTGTGCTGCACATATTTTTGTAAGATACCATGTGGAATTGTAAGGCAGTTAGATTGTGCTTATTTCAGACTGTCTGGTTTTTTTGGTTTAATGAGGCAGCGCAGTGCATCTTCACAGATCGCTGACCATTGTTTGAAGCATTGTGATGATAACTGCATTTAAAGTTATTGAGCTTGGGCTTAAATAAATTATATAGAGTTCAAAGAGCACATATTTGGTGTTCCATAAACAGGCAGAACCAGTGAATCACAGCTTCTAACAGCAAATAAAATATTTATTTTAAAAACCACATACCACATCTCTCTACCAGGAGTTTTTTAGACTTTCCATATTTTGGAGTGTGTAAATTACACCCTGAAATTTCTCTA
The DNA here is from genome assembly GCA_036589455.1 of Ateles fusciceps. Taxonomy (NCBI): domain Eukaryota; kingdom Metazoa; phylum Chordata; class Mammalia; order Primates; family Atelidae; genus Ateles; species Ateles fusciceps. The sequence goes on from JAZHEH010000647.1 coordinate 1,291,705, forward strand.
TAGGTTATATAACATATTTCTGGATGTCTTATGTAACTAGATAAAAACTAAGTAACATGCACTAAAACTCAGAGGGTTATATACTTTGAACTTACGGCTAAACAATAAGAGTTTTGAATTTATTTTCAAGTAGATGGAGAGGGAGGCCTTTTATTGAAACAAACACACATGTTGTTGATTTCTGTGGATTTTATGAAAAATCTGCAGTTTTGTGAAAATCATTACTATCATTTTTGTAAACCTTGTCTTGGTATTTCCCAATTTTGATAGTAAACACATTTAAAATAGATACAGATTTTATATTAGATAAAATAACATATTAGATAATAAATTTAAATAAACAATACTTTAATGAAAGGAAAATAGGTAAGTGGGTAAGTGAATTCAAGTTATTTGCCAGACTTTAAGAAATTAAGCAACATGCCTCAAATTATGCAGCTAATAAAAGAAAGTTCCATGATTTGAATTACAAAATGTATACTACTGCTTTATCCCATTGTCTAAATTTCCAAGTTTTACTTAACAGTTTATTTATGAAATAATTAGGTATATCCATTTAAACAAGATATAATTATTTACAGTAATGCAAGTACTGCAAATATAGTCTGTATTTTACAGGATATTTACACAGAATATATAGGTGGTTCATATCTGTAATCCCAGTATTTGGGGAGGCTGAGGTGAGAGAATTGCTTGAACCCAGGAGTTTGAGACCAGCCTGGGCAACATGGCAAGACCCTGTCTCTACAAAAATTTAAAAATTAGTCAGGCATAGTGGTATGTGCCTGTGGTCCCAGCTACTCAGGAGGCTGAGAGGAGAGGATCGTCTGAGCCCAGGAGGTAAATGCCACAGTGAGCTGTGTTCATGCCACTGTACTCCAGCCTGAGTAATACAGAAAGAGACCTTGTCTCATTTAAAAAAAAAAAAAATCTATGTGTATAATAAGCTTAACAAAATGTTACATACAAATTTATGGCAGATTCTGTAAATTATTTCATTTAAAATCTGTTTCAATTCTTTTTCCCCATGTCCTCTATAATACAATTGGCTAAAATATTAAAATACTCAACTTCATGGGGTCCTTTTTGGTAGAAATAGTCATATGACTCAGTTCATGCCAAAGAAACCTAAGCACAAGTGTGAGGGTCCTGCAGTTTCTGCCTCTTTTACGTTCTTGCCTGGGAGAGGCATGAGATAGAGTTGCAGCCATCACCACCAAGGAAAGTAGCCCTGTGAGTGAGAAGGGGCTTGCTTCCAAAATGGCGTTGGTGAATTCCACCCACCATAAAGGGTTACACTACACCTCTAGATTCAGAATATAAATAAACTTCTATATCTTTAAAGGGATAGAATTGAAATAACGAGACAAGTGTCATTTATTGTTTTATGTATTCTATACAGCATAAGTTAAAAGATTTTTTTTCTTTAATGGGCAGAAATATAAAAATGTCAAAAAATAGTATGACCCAGTCTTTCAGCATCTGCCTGAGTTCAAGTGTCAGGACAGTCTTAAGTCTCTGAAGAATATTACATTGCTAGGAAGATAGTTAAAAAATCAGATATATTTCTCCCTGGGGGAGTTAGAAAGGAAAATATTTTTGTGTTTTTTCTAAGTGCTTGTTCTAATTTAAAAAGTAGCTACATTAACAATAGATTGCCTTTCATTATTAATTACAGCTTATATTTTAAAAAACGCATGACTACTAAAAAGTCTAGAAGGTAACACTGCTCTAGCCACATTAATCAATAAGAGATTGGTTAAAGGATTAATACTTTGGATAGCCAGATTTTAACTGAAAGAAGTAAGTAAAATATCAGGTCTGCTGCTATCTACTTTGAATATACTTCTAAAAATCTGTATGATTTAAGAATATTCTCTGTTGCTGTTATTATTAATAAGAACCACATCACTAACTCCATATCTGATTATTCTGTTTCATTTCATATTTAAAAAAAAATAGAGTAGCAGCCTCTGTTCTTGGCTTACCTTTCCTGGAAAGGAACCTCTACCTTATAAGTGAATGGAGGTGAGAACAACAGGGTACCAGTGTTCCTGGCTTTCTGAGCCTGGAGTAGCACTTCGACCCTACATGTGGGAGCTGGATACAGAGAGTCCTAAACCTCTCAGCCATTCATGCATGGAATAGAGCCTCTGAAACACAGAGATAAGCCTCAGAAATACTAACGGCCTGGCCATCGCCAAGAGATACTGAATCCTTCTACTGGGAGCCAGAGTGAAGGGAAGCATGTAGCCAGGGCAGAGGGAGCCCTGTGTTCTTGGCTGCAACTACCTGAAGTGGAGCTCCTACCATGTGGAACTGAGATATTAAAGGGAGGAAATAGCTGTTGTGGCTCAAATGCCACAGATTCTTGCTGTTCTTAGTGAGGTATAGTAGAGACTTTAAATGGTTGTTTATTTATATATAATTTTCAGCAGTTATTGTTGTCTCACTAAGAAGAAGGTCCATGGAGTTATTCACTTCATCATTCTGGAGGTCCTATTCTTGGTCTTAAGTCATGGGCCTGGCCCCTAGCTTTCTCTGCTTTCCAGATGTAAGAGGTGAAAGCCTCTATATAACTACTAAGAAGGCAATCTGGATTTCACACTTGACTTGTAATTGCCTTTTAATTGCTCTAAGCCTTTCTTTATATTTTTTAGGAATCCGTCAAGCTCAGCAATAGTCATCTAATTCTATATTCCTATTTTTCCTATACTTTTTAAAAACCTGATAATATCACCAGCAAGTGGAATCTTTTCCATTGAAATATCATTCTGATTAGTACCAGTGAAAGTTTTAATAATCAAACTGCCACTTTGTGTTAGCATCTATCTGTGCTTTACCAGCTACCAGTGATGAGGTGCACTTTGCTAGCTGAGTGATTAGAGATCTAACATAATGTTCAGGGTTCTATTAGGGAAATCCTTTGGGATTACACCTGTGGAAAGGATAGGATGCAGAAGAATGAAGCAGAGGGGAGAAACTAAGCTGAAATGGTCTCAGTCAACCCCAAGGTGAGTTATGAAGCTGAAATGCCCATTAGAAATGCCTTTCAATGGGCCAAAATATCTGGCCTTTATACTACTATTTTGTTCAGTCATTGCATGTGGGCCATGCCTGAAAGGGCATGACATTGGGTGAAGAGACTCCCTGCAGCTAAGGCAATCCATAAAGGGCTAGCTGTTGGAGGATTTCAACCAATAGGCCTTCCAGCAGCTGAGAAAACAAACCCTTCATTGAAGATAAATCAGAGTGATACATCACCCCGTCCAGTTCTAACCTAGTTCCAAAGATTTGGGAGCTTTCAGACTCTCTAGAATTTGGACTTAATATAAGCACTGAACTAATTCACAAACTCATCCTTGAGGATTCTATCTCTCTGTATTAGCCTCAATATATTAAAGGGTTCAGGAGTAATATGCAAATAATTCTTGTGTACATCTTTAAAGTGGCAAGACTTCTCATATAAGTGTACTCGGTACACTGGCCAGGGAGACTCTATTTCCCTTTGCCAACTCCAACCTGAGTTTTCATTCTAAATTCACTGTTGCTAACAGACCTGTGTTTTACCATAGGATTCAAAGTATCAAGAAACCTCATGCACCTCAACCTCATATTCAAGATCTATCTTTTCCATCAATGGAATCCATTGCCACAACATAACAAATTTTTAGGGGGAAAAATAGAATCAAACCCAGGTCTTCAAATATGACATAGCTATCAGGCCCAAATATTAAGTATTTTAATAGAAATAGAATTAGTTCCATAGGTTATGTTTGAGGAAAAATAAAAGAAATAGAGATGCTGTCCCTGAATTTATTATTCTTTCTGAATGATTTACATTTATTATGTAAGCTAGATAAAATTTTCTTTGTATTAATAATATGACAATAATTTCAGAGATGTCTCATTTTTTCTCAATATATTCTTTTAATCTACCTACATATTCACTAAACAAAGGTTGTGTCTTAGCCTAGCAAATATAGTCATTGCCTTTCAGATTCCTTGAGCATAACTTTGGGTAAGCTGTAATGTTGGCATCATCTGGTTAACCTCTGGTTAACCTCCAGTGGGAAAGGTAAGGTTCCCAAAGGTTCACTCAGCAACATGAAGGCAAAACAAAGACTGAAAACCAGGTATTTGGATTGCAGTTTCTGTAGACTTTTTGTTAACTTGCCTTATAAATTCTAAAATTCTCACTTTAATCTTTAATGTAATTGTAGTTCCTTTTAAAACTTGTGTATAATATCCCAGACTCTTGTGTGAAGTAGTTTTATTATTTGTTTCTTGTAAAAATATATAAAAATTAAAATAACTATCTATCGAAAAATAAAATCCTTACTATTTTCCTTGAAGCTATTATTCTGTTATAAAGTAGTAGTTAAGTATTTACTCTAAATGAGATTCTGTTCAAGAGATGGGAACAAAATATCCGTCACAGTCTAATTGCTGAAGCAAGTAAGTGAATGCATAATTATGGTATAGCATGTTAGATCCTTTACAAGAGAAAATTTCAAAATGCTGCAGAGATCCGTAGGCTAAAGAACAAAAATTAAGAAAAAGCTTCCGACAAGAACAACGTTTAAGCTATAACTTAAATGATGGAGAGGGGTTTACTTAGAGGATTGGGAAGGGCACACCATCCATGAAACTTAGCACAAATGTGAAACTGTGCTTGCTTTAAGAAAGAAGGTAGGATCACAAAGGCAAATAATTCTTATGATTACTTACTAATTATCTAAGATGAAATGGACATCTTATTATACTTCATCAAAAAAGGATTTTGAAAGTTCAAAGATACAACACATTACCAATAGCATCACAGTTTATTATAAGCTAGAGATGTTACTAGAAAGAAATGGAGAAGGCAGGAATGGTGCAAATGTATAAAATGTGACCTGAAAGGAACCTGAAGACCTACTTGCCAAGGACTGTCTACATCACTGAGCTGCCACAGGGCTCCTGGATGCAACTTCAAAACAAAGCCCTAATAGGATAATGTATTTTTATCAGTGAAGAACGATGACTTCATTAGAGCAACAGAAACAAAGACTGCGCCCAAAGGAAAGGAACAGAGAGGATGGCTGATGCTGAGTAGGGTGGATCTCATAGGATACCCACAGAAGGACAGGAAAGTCCTTTCCTCATTGGGGATGAGGGCACCAAAAGGGAACAAAGGCTATCCAAATTATTTGGCAGGTTTAGTCCCTGTAAATAATCATGAGAGAGAAATGGGTGCAAAGTGGTTGGGTTGCACATTTTAATAAGAAAAATTTAAGGGCAGACAAGGATTTCCCATTTCCTTGGGAAATGCATTAAAGCATAAATAAAAATATCTGCTTTCCAACAGATGGTGTTTTTTTAGGAAAAGAGCAAGATTAGGAGAATGCTAAAAGCAGCCATATCTTGTTTTTTGTGTAATATTTCTGGTTTTATGGCACAAAATAAGATAGACCCCTACATTTTTGAAATAAAGAAGGAAAAAATGTAAATCATACAGTCGATCCAGCAAAATCACAAGGGAAAAATTAGTTTTTAACTGAAAAAGGTTTGTTAAGGCTGGGAGTTGGCCAAACCATCTTCTCCTACATGATTTACAGTCAGTAAAAGGTTATCTGCAATTCTAAAACTGCAGAGCTCTGTTTTCTAATCTGAATAAGAAGTAAACTTTGTCATAAGTTTTGGAAGAAAATCACTGCTTTAGACTAAGGCTTCAAATTTATATTCACGGTTCTGTGGTTGGCGAAGCTTAGTGGCTAGAAAAACTGGAATGGTAAGAATAATAAATAATAGCTCATTAAGCAATTTCTCCATGCTAGGTGTTGTTCTAAATTCTTTAGTTATATAATTTTTCACTTTATCCTCCTAACAAAACTATGAACTAGGATCATTAGCATCCCAAACTTATAGGTGGGATGCATTGGGCAGGTGTCTCCTACTCAATGCCGCATAGTAAGTGGCAGAACAGGACCAGAACCCAGAAGGCAGATGCAGCCTATTCTCTGACCACTGATTAGGTAGAGATTTCTTCTTCAGTCTGCTGCATTATGATGTCACAGAAAACACAACAAAAGCTGTAATTGGGTTTAGGGTATATTAGGTAGGATATTTGGGTTGAATTAGAAATCAAGAAACCTGGTACATGACCTTGTTCTGACCTTGGTATGCCATATTCTCTTTGGACATGTTCTTCATACCCTCTGTCATTAGTTTTCTCATCTGTGCTAAAAATTAAAAAATGTAATAATCTTTATAATACTAATGATTTAGAATTTTAGAACGTATTTGTTAACTACTCACAAGACTCTTAACTTTCAGAGCTCAAAGTCAGGTATGTGTCTATCATTGATGATTTTCCCACCCTTTTCTGACATTTCTCAAGTAATCACAAAGAACCATGTGTTATTGGTACTGAATTGCAGCTTGCCCCTGGTCTTTTTATTTCTTTACAACTGGGTCAGGTTTAGCTCGGTGTGGTTGTATCTAATATCATAGCAGATATCATGTCATCTCTGATAGTGTTTTCTGAAGTAAGATATATCCCCAACATACTAGATCCCCACTGAAAACACACTGAATTGTGCTACTCTTTGACAACTTTAGCAGAATCCTGAAAGGAAAACAATCACTCAACCAAGGATTTCTAGGGGGTTGCAGAGTATTCCAGGGATATTCTTATGTTTCAGCTATAAATGCCACAAGAACAGGGGAATATCAGAAAACTCTTGAAGGAAAGTAGTTCTATATTCCTCAAAGGAAGCACATAGATTTTATAGGATGGCCTTGAGCAGCTACTAATTAACCATGGTCCCAGCAATTATAACTATATATCATTAGAAAAGTATCTAATATATTGTATATACCATATCTATATCTATATACACATAACTATATATATAGTATATTTTGTATATATACCAAATATGTAGGACTGTTTATTGATGACTATGTTTTAAATATTCTATTCAACCACTAGCCTGAAGGTCTCCCTTTTTCAATAGGAACAGTTGTTTGTAAGATGAGAATTTGCTTATAGAAGTTGTGATTCTTTTTTGTGTGTGTTTTTTCTTGGAGTTCAGGTCACCTGTCCTCTTTATAATATCAGATGCTTCCTGTGCTGCTTTGTTTGGTGCCTGAGGATAAAAACTCTATGCTTTTCTTTCTGGGTACTTCACACCAGGCTTACCTCTGGAGTTTTTATGCACTTTGCTTTGAGCTTTCCCTCAGAACTCAGCGACTCCCACATATCATCTCCAAATTCTTGTTCCAAATAGCTGTTTGCATCCAATAGCTGCCTGTGGTTATGTTTCTCCACATGTTAGTTGTTCTTGGGTTTTCCTATTGTTTTTCGTTTTTAGGCACTCATCAGAACAGAAGTGTTATAGCTGCTTCTGAGATGCCGTAGCAAGCATGGCTTGGGGCTAAAATGTGACAGACATGTGTTGACTTCCTATCACCTAATATTTCATTTGTAGCTAGTGACAGCATCCAATGCCTCTGGCTTCCCTCTTGTATTCATATGAATTAATGCAATGTCAGCTCCCCAAATGTAAATACTAAAGTTTTAAAACCCAGATTAAAGTTACTAGAAAATCTTTTCCCATAACATCTTCGCAAAAATTAATTGACAAATGATAGCATTTCTGTAGCAACAGAAGTAAAATTTTGCATATATATAGTGTGTTGGCAACACAAGCTCATTCATTCCTACCATCAGATATGCCTCTAAAATTTTTAATGTCCTTTCTCTACGTATCCTATACCCAGCTTACTTCTCATGTTGATGACTATGACCTCTTACTAAATAAATTCAGCTATACTGATTGCTTTGCCTATTGGATTCTGAAAGTACTCAGTATTTTAGAGGGTAAAATCCTACAGCTTTATCCTCAACTGTAATATATATATATATATATATATATGCATTGTTATATACTTAAACAGTGTCACGTGTATGGATTCTTTCCCTAGTAAGAATAAGAGTGTGAAATCAGTACTATATTTTCTACCTCTTCAGTATCCTCTATATTATTTTGCATGGATCTAGGAATTATGGAAAACATTCACTAGTTCATGTGAATTTTATCTAATTGGAAAACTTTAATAATTCTTGACACCCAGAATCACTGAGAATATAAAAAAAAAAACTCATAAATTTGGTGAGAATGTAAATTGTGGCGACTTTCATAAGGCATTTTGTCATTAGCTGTTAAAATTTTTAAGTATGAATATCTTTGAATCAGGAATTTCAGATTTAAGAAATCTAGTCTATGAATATTATCACAAACGAATAAAGATACAGTAGGGATTTTGTAATAACATTATGTATATTAGCAATAAAAGTGGAGTCAAACATTGATCAATATGAGATTGGTTAAATAAAGGCATATCGATACCAGAGACTATGAAACAATGCCTCATAAAAGAGTAGACCTCAATATCTAATCAAAAGAAAGTTCCTTCTATAGCATTAACAATAACCAAAACCATAAATAGACAACAAACCAAAAAACACACACACAAAAACCTACGTTGCAGAATATAATGTATAGAACAGCCCATTCTGGTAGCACAAACACACCACATGTGCCAGCTGTGGGTCTACATACCAACTAGAGAAAGACAAAGGAGTCACTTTCACCTTGACTAATATTTTGGATACATTTATTTAATTAATAACTTATTTGAATGCCTGTTATGTTACAGATACTGTGCTACATGAGAATTTCATTTTAATGCTTTCAATTGTATTTAGTCATTTAAAAATATTTGTTTTGTCTTTAAATACATTTTTTTTTTTTTACTGTACTTTAGGTTCTGGGGTACATGTGCAGATCATCTAGGATTGTTGCATAGGTACACACATGGCAATGTGTTTGCTGTCTCCATCCCCTCGTCACCTACATTTGACATTTCTCCCCATGTTATCCCTCCCCCGACCTCTCCACCCTCCCTGACGAGCTGTCCCTCCTTTGGCCACCCCAACAGACCCCAGTGTGTGAGGCTCCCCTCCCTGTGTCCTTGTGTTCTCATTGTTCATCACCCATCTACGAGTGAGAACATGCAGTGTTTGATTCTCTGTTCTTGTGTCAGTTTGCTTAGAATTATGGTTTCCAGATTCATCCATGTCCCTACAAAGGACACAACCTCATCATTTTTTTATGCCTGCATAGTATTCCATGGTGCATATGTGGCACATTTTCCCTGTCCAGTCTATTATAGATGGGCATTTGGGTTGGTTCTAGGTCTTTGCTATTGTAAACAGTGCTGCTATGAACATACATGGGCATGTGTCTTTATAACAGAACTATTTATAATCCTTTGGGTAAATACCCAGTAATGGGCTTGCTAGGTCAAATGGAATTTCTATTTCTAGGTCCTTGAGGAAGCGCCACACTGTCTTCCACAATGGTTGAACTAGTTTACACTCCCACCAACAGTGTAAAAGTGTTCCTATTTCTCCACATCCTCTCCAGCATCCGTCTCCAGATTTTTTAATGATCACCATTCTAACTGGCATGAAGTGGTATCTCAATGTGGTTTTGATTTGCATTTCTCTAATAATCAGTGATGATGAGCATTTTTTCATATGTTTGTTGGCCTCATATATGTCTTCTTTTGAAAAGTGTCTGTTCATATCCTTCTCCCACTTTTGGATGGGTTTGTTTGTTTTCTTGTAAATCTGTTTTAGTTCTTTGTAGATTCTGGATATTAGCCCTTTGTCAGATAAGCAGATTGCAAAAATTTTTTCCCATTCTCTTGATTGTTAGTTCACTCTAATGATTGTTTCTTTTGCTGTGCAAAAGCTCTGGAGCTAAATTAGATCCCATTTGTCTATCTTGGCTTTTGTTGCCAATGCTTTTGGTGTTTTAGTCATGAAGTCCTTGCCTATGCCTACGGACTAGGTATAGCCTAGGTTTTGTTCTAGGGTTTTTATGGTGTTAGGTCTTATGTTTAAGTCTTTAATCCATCTGGAGTTAATTTCAGTATAAGGTGTTAGGAAGGTGTCCAGTTTCTGCTTTCTGCACATGGCTAGCCAGTTTTCACAACACGATTTATTAATCAGGTAATCCTTTCCCCATTGCTTGTTTTTGTCAGGTTTGTCAAAGATCAGATGGTTGTAGATGTGTGGCATTGCCTCCAGGGGTTCTGTTCTATTCCATTGGTCTATATCTCTGTTTTGGTACCAGTACCGTGCTGTTTTCATTACTGTAGATTTGTAGCATAGTTTGAAATCAGGTAGCATGATGCCTCTGGCCTTGTTCTTTTTGCTTAGGATTGTCTTGGCTATGCAGGCTCCCTTTGGTTCCATATGAAGTTTAAGGTGGTTTTTTCCAGTTCTGTGAAGAAGGTCATTGGTAGCTTGATGGGGAGAGCATTGAATCTACAAATTACTTTGGGGAGTATGGCCATTTTCACGATATTGATTCTTTCTAACCATGAGCATAGAATGTTTCTCCATCTGTTTGTGTCCTCTCTTATTTCCTTGAGCAGTGGTTTGTAGTTCTCCTTCAAGAAGTCCTTTACATCCTTTGTTAGTTGTATTCCTAGGTATTTTATTCTCTTTGTAGCAATTGTGAATGGGAGTTTGCTCATGATTTGGCTCTCTGTTAGTCTGACATTGGTGTATAGAAATGCTTGTGATTTCTGCACATTGATTTTGTATCCTGAGACTTTGCTGAAGTTGCTTATCAGTTTCAGGAGACTTTGGGGTTCAGATGATAGGGTCTTCTAAATATACAATCATGTCATCTGCAAATAAAGACAATTTGACTTCCTCTTTTCCTAATTGCATATGCTTTATTTAATTTTTTTTTTCTTACCTAATTTCTCTGGCTAGAACTTCCAATACCATATTGAATAGGAGTGGTGAGAGAGTATCCTTGTCTAGTGCCGGATTTCAAAGGGAATGCTTCCAGTTTTTGCCCATTCAGTATTATACTGGCTGTAGGTTTGTCGTAAATAGCTTTTATTGTTTTGAGATATGTTCCTTCGATATCTAGTTTATTTAGAGTTTTTAGCATAAAGGGCTGTTGAATTTTGTCGAAGGCCTTCTCTGCATCTGTTGAGATAATCATGTGGTCTTTGTCTTTGGTTCTGTTTATGTGGTGGATTACATTTATAGACTTGCGTGTGTTGAACCAGCCTTGCGTCCCTGGAATGAAGCCTACTTGATTGTGATGGATAAGCTTTTTATGTGTTATTGTAATCGGTTTGCCTGTATTTTATTGAAAATTTTTGCATCTATGTTCATCATGGATATTGGCCTGAAGTTTTTTGTTGTTGTTGTTGAGTCTCTGCTGGGTTTTGGTATCAGGATGATGTTGGTCTCATAAAATGATCTGGGAAGGATTCCCTCTTTTTGGATTGTTTGGAATAGTTTCAGAAGGAATGGTACCAGTTCCTCTTTGTATGTCTGGCAGATTTCATCTGTGAACCTGTCTAGACCTGGACTTTTTTTGGTTGGTAGGCTATTAATTACTGCCTCAACTTCAGCCTTTGTTATTGGTCTATTCAAGGTTTTGACTTCTTCCTTTTTTAGGCTTGGGAGGGTGCAAGTGTCCAGGAATTTATCCATTTCTTCCAGGTTTACTGGTTTATTTTCTAACAATAAATATTATCATGGTTTGCCACAAAATTTATGTTTTTAAGAGTACTGAAATTTGTTGAGACAGGTCACTCAGGAAAACTGGCAAGATTATGTTCTAAATAAGTCAGTGCTATAACCATGTATAATTTAAGCTTATCAAAACTGCATTACGTGAAAAATCTCTAAAACAAATTCCTATTTGTGCATATGCCATAGATACAGCTGCATATCACATTTTTAATAGGAAGCACTGAAGAAGTGTTGGTTTTTCAGATAGAACATAACGAAAAGGAACTAATTGCTTTAAAAGTTTTCTCACATGAAACCACTGCACCTCCAATTGGACATGACTTTAGGCATCACCTTGTCATCTGTCCTCCGAAAGAGCTTTGAGGAAGAATCTGGGTTTTTCTATTTTCCAGGTTTTAGAGGACACCTACATTTCTTGGTTCATGACCCCTTCCTTCACCTTCAATGCTAGTCATGACTGGTCAAGTCTTTCTCATACTGCACCACTCTGACATCCCATGTTTGTAGTCAAATAGTCCCTCTCCATTCCTCTAAGAACCACTGTGATTACATTGGGCCTATCTGGATAATACAAGCTAATCTCCCTGTGATGGTTAATATCAAGTATCATATGTATTGAAGGATGCAAAGTATTTTTTCTAGGTGTGTCTGTGAGGTTGTTGCCAAAGGAGATTAATATTTGAGTCAGTGGACTGGGAGAGACAGACTCACCCTCAATCTGGGTGGGCACCATCTAATCAGCTGCCAGCACGGCTAGAATAAAGCAGACCAGAGAAGATGGAAGAGCAGACTTGCTGAGTCTTTTGGCCTTAATCTTTCTCCCATGCTGGACGCCTTCTGCCCTTGAACATCAGACTCCAGATTCTCCAGCTTTTGGTCTCTTGGACTTCCACCAGTGGTTTGCCAACCCACAGACTGAAGGCTGCACAGTTGCTTCCCTACTTTTGAGGTTTTAGGACTCGGACTGATCCACCACTGGCTTCCTTGGTTCTCAACTTGCAGACAGCCTGTCATGGGACTTTACCTTGTGATTGTGTGAGTCAATTCTCCTTAATAAACTCCCTTTAATAGATACATCTATCCTATTAGTTCTGTCCTTCTGGAGAACCCTGACTGATACACTCTCCATCTCAAGATCCTAAACTTAGTCAAATCTTCAAAGTCCTTTTCACCATACATAGTAACATATTCACAAGTTCTGGAGATCTGGATGTTGACAGCTTTGTGGGGCCATTATTCAGCTGGCTACAACTAGTAAATAATTCAGCCCGGTTTGAATAAATTCTCAAAATTACTGTTTCAATAGCAATGAATTTGAAACAGGCTACATCACTAAAAATGAGTAGCATAATTCATCTGTTACTAAGTGCAGTGGTGTGCTAGCAGAAAAGAACATGGAGTGACAGGACACTTTCATTGCCCTTAAAGAACTCCAGGAGACAGACAGACAAACAAATATTTACAATATGATGTATTACAGTGTAAAGTAAAAAGGGTTTGATTAGGGAAAGCTTCAGAGAATAGACACCCTTAAAGGAGCAGGGATTAAAGTAATATAGAGTTGCCAGGCAGGTAAAGCAGGTAGGAGGAAGAAGACTAGAGGTGTAGGAAAAGGAAGAAGCATACACAAAGTTGTACAATACTTATGAATATGGGATGTTCAGAGGACAAAGGTTTAAATTTGGCTGGAGCAGAAGGTTCAGGTTCAGGAGTGGTGAGAGTAAGTTTGAACATTAGTCAAGAGCCAAAGAAATTTGAAAAGTATCTTCAGTCTCACTATCATTACTCCATGAGATGGTCAGACTGCACATGTCTATCAGTCAGCAATTAGTTGCTACTCATTAAAGTAACAGAATCAGGTGATTCTCTCTCAACTCCCATGAGAGAGTTTGCAATTTCCTGCTTAAACCCATAATGTCTATCAGACATCCTCAGAGACTATGGAGAAATTCTGAAATTTTTTTTTTTTTTTTTGAGATGGAATTTTGCTCTTTTTGCCCAGGCTGGAGTGCAATGGCACTATCTCAGTTCACTGTAATCTCCATCTCCTGGGTTCATGTGATTCTCCTGCCTCAGCCTCCCAAGTAGCTAGGATTACAGGTGCACACCACCACACTCAGCTAATTTTGTATTTTTAGTACAGACGGGGTTTTACCATGTTGGTTAGGCTGCTCTTGAACTCCTGACCTCAGGTGATCTGCCCACTACAGCCTCCCAAAATTCTGAATCTTATAGGTGATAAAAGGTAAAAGTGACCTTAAAACCATCTTTTTAAGGATATTGCCAAGTATGTTCCATAAAATGTTAGTTCTGGGAAATATAAATTAGAGTCCCCTCAGAAAATATGTGATGGTCAAAAGGTTTTAATACCACTGTATGTTATACATGCCATTTTAAGATGAAAGTTTCACAAGTATGTTAGCATATTAATTATCCTGAAATTGTGCAAAAATTCATTTTTATTCATAATTTAATAGATTTTATAATCACACAAAATTTATTTTTCCCTTTGGTTTATTTGTTTTCCCAGAGGATCTTTGAAAGGGGGTCCATTGAATAATAATCTGGAAAAATAACTAATCCGGTTAGTTAGTTTCTGGATATAATTCAATGGTTGTTTCTGGCCTAGCAGCATCAGTACCACCAGGGAACTTGCTAAAAATGCAAATTGCCAGGCCCCACTCCAGACCTACTGAATCGGAAACTTTAGGGGTAGAGCTAACAACCTATTTCAACAAGTCATTCTGGTGATTTCAATGCCACACAAAAGTTTGGGAACCACTGCTCTAATACAATCTAGCTGCACGGGTGAGAATGTTCAGCCCCCAGAAAGTTCAAATGCTCCTTTTGCCCCTGCAGGTCAGAATTTTACCTTGGGCATTGGCAGATCTTAGGCTCCCCCAAGTTTCAAATTATTCTGCCCATTAATCCTCAACTCTTCCTGATGCTCTGCAATGATACATTTCCAGCATCCACTTTAGAGCAACAGATTGTATAGTTGCTCTCCTTGCAGAGAATTTACTTCCTTATACTTCAATTCCATATCTCTAGGGAATATTTATAGCTTGAATGGAAATAATATGTCTTAATACTGCCTGAGCCCCTACTCTAAAACAAATATGAATAGCAGCTTCTTTGTGTACTAAAATCTTTTGCTATCTTTTATTTAAGAAATTGTTTTTAAAAACCCCATGTTTCTTCTCTGCAGGCCATCTTGTTTTTCTGAACTGCTCTGGAAGTAATCTAGCATCATAAAGTATTACTAACAAATTATTTTAAAAAGGCTACTTAGTGAAGAAAAAAAAATGAGGGAATTAAGCTTCATAAAATGAGGAAAAATTAAGTTTAGGTTAAGAAAAATAGCTGCTAAATGTTAGAAAAATACAAAGTAAAGTGATAAAGGACAATTTCATTTGGGTTAGTTTTGCTGTTGTGGTGGTGGTGTTTTGTTTTTTTGTTTTGTTTTGTGTTTTGGTTTTTGGGTTTTTTTACCTTAACATTAGAAAGAAGATGAGGGGGAGAAGTAAAATTTGATTTGGAAAGCAAAAAATGAAATAGAATGTTCATTTGGAATTTTATTTTTATTCTATCATAGTCATTGGTATTCTCTGCCTTTCTAATTATATACAATTTAAGCAGCAGAAGAAAAGCCAGCCTTCTTTAGCCATTTATGAGATGTATTTCCACCAGGGTGATTTCCCCTCCAGCTGTCACAGGCTGGGAGGATATATTCCCTCTGTGTAAATTTAAAGAGCCTGGCAGTAACATGAGTGGATGGCAGTAAATAACACTGCCACCTGCACTTAAATGGAATTTCTGATGTCTTGTTTTTCATTGCTGTCAGTAATGTATCTCTCCTTAAAACAATATTTCATCTGACATAATGAAAATGATAATGTGGCCATGGTTTATTTACGGCATGCGTTTCTATCAGTTGGGTTGAGTTTTGTTGTAGTCACGTTAATCAAACACAAAACTGATTTTAGTTCAGCACTGAAATTCTTCAAAATTACTTTTCCAAAACAGATACTTTTTACAACATAGAGAGAGACGTATTATAAAGCCACAGAAATGTTTCAATATAAGATCAGTTAGAAGAATGTATTTTCTTTTATTAGGAGTTTTTTATCAGCCGTTTTTCCAGAAACATTTTCCAGGAAAAATAAGACAAGATAGCTACTTCTACCCAGATGAAATGACAATTTCACTAAAGGAATTTTCTGATTTTCACAAAAATAGGAGTTTGTCAGAAATGTTTACAATAAGTGATTGGAAGATGTTTCTTCCTCTCCTACATGCCTATAGACCGATAGAGAAATCCAGTTCTGAAAAGTAAATGGAAGCTTGCTTACTGAAGGATTCATTGTTAACTGTTTTCTTTCAGTGAATAAAAGAGATCAAGCAAACTTCTCTAGCCACTACCCATCTACATACAGAGTGGAAGAATATACAAGACAGAAGATTTTATTTAATTGAAAATTTAACTTTGGCTTTACTATTCCTAGAGTTTTTCTACACATGAAATATTAGAAAACATGCTACCTTTTATGTGATAGAATTTTAAAATGGCATACTGCATGTTTCATATTGAATTTATATTCATGTTGCATATTCATAATTCATTACACAAATTTATATTTTATAGGTATATAACAGACAGAGTCAATGAGAATTATTGGTCATAAAAATAATTTATAGAGTAAAAGGCAAAGTATATCGTTAGTATAGGGGAAGAATATGCATGTGAATCAAGTTGCAGTGCTTATTAGCTGTATGAACCTTGGGCAAGTTATTTAACTTTGTTATTCAGTGTCCTCATCTGCAAACTGGGTATAAATCAAGCCTAACCTCATGAGATTTCTATGAAGATTAATAAATTGACATTCATAAAGCCTAGCATATCACAAGATCTAGATTAGTGTTTGTTAAATAAAATAAGTCAGTAGGAATAAAAAAGTTGAATCATTTCTCCCGTTATAATTATTTCTTATGTTGTCTCTAATAATTAAGTACTGTTATCAATGAGCAAAAATGTCACTTTCAGAAAATTCATGCATATAACACAAATTTTAATGTTAATAATAATTTCATTAAGAAGTGCCTTGGTACCTAATTGATGAGCTCATGAATTTAAAGAATTATGAAAGTGTGAAAGTGAAAGAAGCAAGTATTATATTTTTAGAAAAACAACTTTTGCATTCCTGTAACCAAAGCATTTTTCAACCTGAAAGTTGTGTTCAAAATATATTACATTTTCATGGCACATAGCAGACTGAACAATAAAGCAAAACAAAGTATGCATGGGTGATATTGTGAGCTCTCACAGGGCAAAAATAATTAAATAAATAATATAAGAACTCAAGTATATAAAGATGACCCAAACTTAAAAAAAATTGAAATTAATGCTTGTACATTTCAGTTTTTTAATTTGAGGTCCTCTTTATATATTTGAGTTCTTATATCATTTATTTATTCCTTATTTCACATTAACCTAAGGATGTTACCCACAAATTTAACCATTTATTAGAATTACCACAAAATCTTAAACTAATGTGGCTATGTGGTTGGGGGTGGTGGGGGAGAGAATAAGTGGATTTTATCATATAATCAATTTTTAAATGATATATCCTCTCATATTGTGAGAAATACAATAAATAACACACACACACACACACACACACACACACACACAAAGAAATAGGCCTTGCTAAAATGCACTTGTACAAGTGGTGTATTCATTTCATTTGTGGATACCAGAATCATGACTTCAAGGTCAGTCTAGATGGCAATGTCTAAATAACAATGCTAGGAGACGTCCTCAATTTAGAATTTTAAAAAGCATCAGAAGTGACTACATAAGAATATTAGTTTCATCCAGCCTGGCTGTGGGCATGGGAAATGTCTGTAAGTGGTCTCTTCCGGGAACTGATGTTTCGATAGGCCTGTAAGAACAATGGAGTTTAGGACGTTGGCAAATGTACTGAAGTGATAGACAACAGGTTCTATGAAGGATAAAGAAGAATTTCTACATTTGAGAAGGTCATTATACTCAATCTGTACTTAGAAAATATTTGGTCTAGCAGAATCAAAAATTTTTCCCTGACATTTTAGCATTTGTTGAGAGATTTTCCAGGCAGTGATTCTTCAGCCATGGTGTCACATTGCTGTGGGTTACTCTGAACAGTGCAGAGGTATGTTGGCATATTTTAACCAAGATGCACTATTTTTGTAAACTGTTACTGAAGACACAAGTTGTTACAGTGATTTCCTTCAGACAAAACATTAAGTTAAAGAAAGAAACAAAGCATGAATTCAGTTAATAGCAAAAGGAATACGTTTATGATTACAGACAAAAACTTTGACTACTAATCTTTCAAGATAAAGTCAGGGTAGTACAGTTCCACTAAAACATCATCAGAGTTTTGAAGGTAAGCAAGTAAAGAAACTGATCGTTTTTGATCATTTCTGTTGACCAAGAATGTGTATTGGCATCTATTAATAGTCAAGCAGGTATGTTGTAGGCTGTAAGGTGAAAACACAGTTCAACCTATTTTTTAAGCTGTTTTCTGGAAATCATCCCTGTCTCATTTATAATTGTTTTGAATTTTATATGTTATTATTTGGTATTGTGGTAAATAATTTTAAATATTCCATAATTTGCTCCAAATACAGAAAGCATGAAAAACAGCTAAAAAGAGGCCCTGTAATTTCTTCAAAATACATTTCTGAAGACAAAGAACACTATTAACATTTTATGTTTATAGTAATCATCATATAACAACACATAAATTTGGCCTTCTAAGATTAAAATCATGTCTCTCAAATTTAAATTTTACTTACGTGAGGACTAAAACCATAATGATTGACATTCTAAGGTCAAAGTTATGCTTACCAAAGCTAAAGTTTACTCATGTGGTGACCTAACACACACCATAAATTCTTTTAAAATATTTTTTTTCTATTTTTTGGTCATTTTGCTACATTTCAATGTCTTTTAATTTTTAATTATTATGGATACATAAGAATTGTACGTATTTATGTGCTACATGTGATATTTTGATAAAAGCACACAATGTATAATGATCAAATCAGGGTAACAAGAATATTTATCACCTGAAGCATTCATTTATTTGTGTTAGGAACATTCCAATGTACTCTTTTAGTTATTTTGAAATACACAATATATTATCTTTAGTTTAAGTCACCCATTTGTGCTACTGAACACTAGATGTTATTCTTCCTACCTAACTGTATTTTTGTATCCATCAACCACCCCTTCCCTTCTCCATCCCTAGAAACCTTCCCAGCCTTTGGTAACCATAGTTCTCTATCTTCATATTTTTACCTCTCACATGTGAGTGAGAATATGTGATATTTTTCTTCCTTTGTCTGGCTTATTTCACTTGACATAATGTCCTCGGTTGTTGCAAATGACAGGTTTTTATTCTTTTGTATGTCAGAGTAATGTTCCGTTGTATATATGTATCACATTTCCTTCATCCCTTTTCTGTTGATGGACAGTTAGGCTGATTCCATATCTTGACTGTTGTGAATGGTGCTGCAATGAACATGAGAATGCAGATATTTCTTTGATATACTGATTTCCTTTCTTTTGGATATATATCTAGCAGGAGATTGCTAGATCATTGCTGGTAGTTCTATTTTCAGGTTTCTGATAAACTTCCCTATTGTTCTCCACTGTGGCTTTACTAATTTACATTCCCGCCAGTAGCATATGAGGGTTCCCCTTGCTCCATATCCTTGCTAGCATTCGTTGTTGCCTGTCTTCTGGATAAAAGCCATTTTAACTGAGGTTAGATGATATCTCACTATAGATTTGATATATATTTCTCTGATGTTTAGTGATTTTTATCATTTTAAAAATATGCCTATTGGCCATTTATGTCTTCTTTTAAGAAATATCTATTTCAATCTTTTGGTCCTTTTTAATTGGATGATGATGATTATTATTATTATTATTATTTGCTTTTGAGTTATTTGAGCTCCTTATATATTCTGGTTATTAATCCCTTATCAGATGAGTAGTACGTAAACATTTTCTCCTGTTGTGTAGGCTGTCTCTTCACTTTGTTGATTGTGTTCCTCCTTTTGCAGAAGCTTTTTAGCTTATGTGATCTCATTTGTTCATTTTTGCATTGGTTGCCTGTGTTTTGAGGTTTCCTTCAAGAAATCTTTGCCCAGACCAATGTCCTATAGTGTTTCTCCCATGTTTTCTTCTAGTGGTTCCATAGTTTCAGGTCTTTAAGTCTTTAATCCAGTTTGATTCAATTTTTGTTTACAGTGAAAGATAGGGGTCTAGTTTCATTTTTCTGCATATACATACCCAATTTTCCCATCACCATTTATTGAAGAGACTGTCCTTTCCCCCATTGTATGCTCTTTGTCTTGGTACCTTTGTTGAAAATAAGTTGATTAAATTTATTTCTGGGTTGTCTATTCTGTTCTATTTGTCTGTGTATCTGTTTTCATGCCCGTACATGCTGTTTTGATTACTATACTTTTGTAGTGTAATTTGAAGTCAAGTAATATGATACTTCCAGCTTTGTGCTTTTTGTTCAGGATTGCTTTGGCTATTCTGGGTCTTCTGTGGTTTCATATAAATTTTAGGATTATTTTTGGCACCATAGATCATTTAATTCCTGGTTCTATGAAAATGCAGCTAAAGGTAAAATATATTATTTATCTAATTAGTTAATGAGGAGCTTGAAGAGGAGCAAAAGGCAGAAAAGAAAACTTCATCCCTAGCTGTGGTATAAGCAACTATAAATGAACCAACTGAAAGTATTAATAACATTAAGCCTGAGGCCAAAAATCCCCAGTAAATACCTGTGAAAACCTGAAATTTTAGAAGCTCACAATGCAAGTTGTCTTGAAAACCATGTCACTTTATATCTTTCAATATGCAATTTGGCTACAGTGGCAATTATAGTAGTTATTGATTTAATTTGCATTGCTTTAGTTTTGGATGAGGTTTGGCTAGTAATATCTGATTCAGTAACACAATAGATGTTCCATTTAATCAAGATTTCAGTAAGGCTATGGGAAATCAAAGTCCTATGACTATAGTTAAGATATATCAAAGTTAAGACATATCAATACACATGACCCCAGTTGACATTTAACAATGTCAGAAATTATTTTTGAACACTGTAGGAAACATACCAAAAAGTAATACAATTGTACAATTGAGAAAATAAATTCTCAAGGAAACCAAAGAAAGCATACAGCAAAGATACTACTCTTGCATTCATAATGCCTTTGTGACTAATCAAGATACTAATGGTTTTAGTTTATTTTTATAATTAAGAGTATTTTTTAAATCACTTTATAAAACTATGTCAAGAATGAGAAATTATCTAGACTGTACTGACTTATACACCAGTAGCCAATGATGAATTAATGCTTGAACAATTCTATTTCAAGCTATAATGAGCTTTATTGCCAGAGTTCTGAACAGCAACATGAATGATAAGAAGCATTAACAGAAATATTAAAAATGTGCCTCTTTTTCTATTTCCTCATTTCATGTAGATGAAAGTTTTTTTCACTTTCTTTTTCCGTTCACCACATTTACCCAGGAATGGCTGAGACAGAAGTAAGCCATCTAAGGTACACATAAAACTTCTCTTCTATTCATGTATTTATCTTCAGTTTTCTTTCTTTATGAATGTAGCAGTTTTTAAATATGGTCCAAAATTATTTGACACTCCTTACTCTGCCACTGCTTGATCAACAGAATCCAGCAGAAATGACACAATGCCAATTTTCAAGTTCAAGGCATTAAGAAATTGGGAGCCTTTACTTGATGTCTCTCGAGACACTTGCTTCTAAAACTGAGTCACCATGTTATAAGGAAGCCCAAGTAGCCCATGGAGAGCCCACATAAAAATGTCCACACGGAATCCTCAGCCCTCAGCCCTTGCTGAGCTCAGCCAAACAATCATCATCAACATGACAACCGTCAACATGTGAATTAACCATCTGAGAAGTGAATTCTTCAGTTCTCCATCAAACTTGCCCAGATGACAACTCCTGGAGCAGACACAAGCTTTTCATGACAAACTCTGCACAAGCACAGATACATGCACTAAATATACAATTGTGATTGTTTTAAGCCACTAAGGTTTTGGGGGCTTTTGTTGTTTGTTTGTTTTTGTTTGTTTGTTTTAAGCAGTTGTAATTAAAAGATACCGATTTGTATCTCTATGTGTGTCAGGACAGGGGGCTTTAACAAAAATCTAAAATAGTGTCAGATAGAGAGAATTTGAACTTCAGGGTGAGTGTATATTAGAAAGGCCTTGCTAAGAGTTACTAAAAGAAGCCTAGAGTCTATGAATACAGTTTTAATGGAAGTCCAAAGTTCCTTAAGAAGGTTGTCATCAGTGACTTAAAGAAAATCAAGGAAATATCTAAAATTAGAAGAAAATAGATCCTTAAGTAGTGGCAGAAATTTAGCAAAACTGACATCTGCAGTCATGTGCAGTACAGGAAATTTACATACTAATGAGAATATTTCCAAGCAGAATATTACAACTGCCTCCTGGATTCTTCCTGCTGTCTATGATACAATGTGGGAAAAGATAGTTAAACCAAATAATATATTGTTAAATACAAAGAAGACAGGGATCACTAGACTCAAAAATAAAACTCTTAACATTCAAAGACTCATCAGATGACAGAATATTCTCACAGTAAGAAAGTGTCTCAAGCCAAAGATAAAATCCATGGTAAGACAATAAAATCCTTTGCTAAAATCTCAGAAATAACTAAAATGATGCCCCATGGAGACTTTCAGTCAGATAAAGCATGCTTTGAGTACACCTCTCAATGAAACAATGGTGCTTCTTTGAATTTCTAAGTATCCTAAGGACATATCTCTTCTTTAAAAAAAACTCAGCTTCAAATACAGGCTATATTTTTTGGAAACAGGAAAAATAGAATAATAAGAGGATGAAACCAAGACTCCAGAGGAGAGAACCAACACGTGGGGAATCATTCTCAGGAAGCAATAATAAACCTCAACAAAAATTAGGATTAGGATTATTTGGATTCACGTGTGCCTTTTGTTTTCCCCTTTTTAAATCAGAATGCCTACTAAAGTTATACAATACTGTCCTAGCATTGTATATTTCATATGAGGATAGAGGGTGCAGATCATTTGTCTCTATAGTTCGCAGGTCTTCCAAAAGGAGCCTTTGGGAACTGCACCCAAAGAAATGAACTCAAGTACTCTCATCTGTACCTGCCT
Source organism: Ateles fusciceps (assembly GCA_036589455.1). NCBI lineage: Eukaryota > Metazoa > Chordata > Mammalia > Primates > Atelidae > Ateles > Ateles fusciceps. Next base: position 1,314,594 of record JAZHEH010000647.1, read on the forward strand.
TCACTGAGATGATGCAACTCTGTACATCAAGCTTTAACTTGTTGGTTTAGCAACATGGGACTTCAGGGAGGACTTGGGAGGAAATGAGTACATCATGCATGTGGAAGAAATGCTAATAAGTTTTGGTCATTTTAAAACCTACATAGAAATTCTCCGACACTCCTCCCATCAGAAACTGGGGTCTACATGCCATCCCATTAAATTTGATTTCTGTGACTATTTAAGCAATATAATATAGTGGAGTTGACGCTTTGCTAGTTTGGGGGCCAAAGCCTTAAGAATCTGGCAGCTGCCAGTTCCTGTTGCTTAGAATACTTGCTCCTGGAACCCAGGCATCAATCCATGAGGATGCTGCCTGTGGAGGTGCCCATATAGAAAGGAAACAAGCAGCCCTTGCTAATTATGCCCACGTGAGTAAATCAACTTAGAAATGGATCCTCCATTTCCCAGTGGAGTGGTGCCTGCTGATACTATCTTGAAAAGAAATAAACTTTCTCTGCCTGATCCCATTTCATCCCATAAAAAATGTGATTTATATATGCAGTAACAGAAAACCAGAACATAACTATTACTAGACTAATAATCTTGAAGAGAAGGAAGATGTTTTGGCAATAAAATTATGAGTGCTACAGACGGTTAAGAGAATTGTTATTTTAAGAAGTAATCTCTCTCTTTGTTTGCAGATTCGTGCTACCCAGACCAGGTCTCTAATAAAATAACCTTTGAAAACTAACTCTTCTTCTTTTAAAATAAAATGTAAGTACTAAAAAATTTTTAAAGTTTATGCAAAACTCAAGTTGAATCACTACAATAATGAACAAAAATAAGAAATATTGATCCTTATATTCTTGTTGCTCAGAGACATGGAGTCTGACACACTTTGTATTAGACTAACTAGTACTGGAAACCAATTGCATTCAATTGGTTTCCAATTCAATTGCATTCAATTGGTTTCCAGTAGTAGTTATTCTAACAAAAAGTGTGTGGTGATATTCAAACAAAATATTCATACTAGTTTTAATGCCCATAGGTAAAACCACTGACAAATGAACTTCTATTTTAGTTTGCTTTTATGACTATGTTATGAAACCATAGGTAATTTTTCTTTCTCATAAAATGGTGTAAAGAAAACAAACAGGGTTACTCTTCTAGTGCTTCCCCTCCTTCTCCTCCTCTTCTTTCAACTTTTCAAAAAGTTAAAAATAATTTTATAGCCTCAAAATCTAGTTGGAAAGCAATTCATTTGCTTTTCAGTATGTTGCCTTTTATAATTAATTTCAGGTAGAGATTCTGCTTTTAGGATGTAAATGTATTATTCAACTAAACACTATCCCATAAAATGTTAATATTACCGTTTTTAATTGAGTATGGGATGTTTCCCTTGGTCTTTGTGGGAAGTGTTTTTCAAGTGAGACAGGGAAATCAGTTCTCACTTAGCAAGAATACATGATATGCTTCTCCTGGCAGGTGTGCAGTTCACCAGTTCCACCTGGAGGACACTGCAGCTATAGTGTGATTTGGGTTATAGTCTCAGTCATTTGACATTAACTCTGCTGTTGACTAGACCTTCAGCAGATGTGACAAGAACCACTTGATTTAAAATCCCTTTTTATGATGTTCCAGCTCTTGAAGTATAGATTATGCAAGATGAAAGGACATGATTTTTTCCCAGTGTAATTCTCAAAGACAACCACTCTCCATTCTCTAAGTGGGTTCAGTATATGCCTGAGGAAAAGTGAATTAAGACTGACGCAGGAAATAGGCATCAAGATACACAATTCAGAATTTCAGACAAGTAATATCAGCATTTCTTTGATTATCCTAAGCATCCTCCAAAACAAAATCAATTTGTTTTCTAAAGCTTGTATTATACTGATTATTGGATAATTTAGCTAAAGCCTAAAATACATTATTGACATAATTGGTACACTAAGGCACTTTTATGGGTTCTTTTAAAGTGGAGTCTACGCACATTAAAAACTGAAGAAGTAACTTAACTTCTGAGTTTTGGTTTTCATATCTACAAAATAAAAATAATATAAAGAAGTCTTTTTATTTTAAAAATTCCTGATGAGGATGCAGATAGGTTGGTAAATGAGTGCAAAAATATGGTTAGACAGAAGGAATAAGATATAGTATCTGAGAGTATTGAGTATTTCTAGTGTCTGAAGTAATGAATGTCCCCATTACTCTTATTTGATTATAACATATTTTATTTTTATGCCTGTATCAAAATATCACATGTGACCCAAAAAATATGTGCAATTATTTTGTATCAGTAAAAAGAATTAGTAAGGGGATCATGAATATGAAAGAACTGGCAAAACATCTCATACCCAACAAATAGTAGCTATTATTATAATTACATGTAATATATAAGAAAAACCTTAAGCTTGTGCTCTAAATCATACTTCTCAGTAAATTATTTTTGCTATCACATACTTGTACTGATATAAATGTTCATAAAAAATAGTAGATGAGATCCTCTGAGGATCCAAGATGGCCAAATAGGAACAGCTCTAGAATGCAGTTCCCAGCAAGAACAATGCAGAGGGTGAGTGCCCACTGCATTTCCAAACAAATCTTCACTGCCCACAGACCAGGAGATTGCTGGGGTGAAAAGCGTTATGAATTTTCAGCATGGCAGTTTCATCCAGTGCCATGTTGGCTCACAGAAACTCACACAAATCTGGGCAGCCATTTCATCTGGCACGTGGAATGCCTGGGAGACAGAGCCGCCCATTCAACTGAAAGGGAAGGAGCAGAGACAGGGAGCCAGGTGATCTAGCTTGGTGAGTACCACCCCGACAAAACAAGCAATCTGAAATGCTCTGGATTGAGAGTTTCATAGCAAGCGCAGCTGGACCCAGGACTGTCCAGCTGAGTGAGGGGGAAGGGCGATCACCACTACCTAGGCAGTTCACACAGCAGCTGGGCAGAGCCTGCAGCAGCTCAGCAATGCCTCTGCTGGCAGACTGTGACTAGACTACTCCGTGCAGGGCAGGGTATCTATGAGAAAAGCCAGCAGCATGACAGGAACTTATAAATAAAGCTGACCTTCCGAGGACAGAGCACCTAAAGAGGTGGTCATGAGTTCCACTGCAGCAGACTTAAAAGTACATGCCCAGCAGCTCTGCATGGAACAATGGCACTCCCAGCACAGCACTTGAGCTCTATAAGGGACAGACTGTCTCCTCAAGCAGCTCCCCTGACCCCTGCATGCCCAAAGAGACACCTCATAAAGGACAGCTCAGGTTGACATCTGGCAGGTACCATTCTGGGATGAAATTAACAGAAGAGGAAACTGGCAGCAACCCTTACGGTTCTGCAGCCTGTGAGGGTGATCCTCAGGCAAGCAGGATCTGGAGTGGACCTCCAGCAGTCCTACAGCAGAGGGGCCTGACTGTCAGAAGGAAAACTAAAAAACAGAAAGAAATAACTTCATCATCAACAAAAAGGACGTCCACTCAGAGACCCCTTCCAAAAGTCACCAACTACAAAGACCACAGGTAGATAAAGCCACTAAGATGGGAAGAAACCAGCGCAAAAAGGATGAAAACACCAAAAACCAGAACACCTCTCCTCCTCCAAAGGATCACAACTCCTCACCAGCTAGGGATCAAAGATGGATGGAGAATGAATCTGATGAATTGATAGAAACAGGCTTGAGAAGGTGGGTAACAACAAACATGTCTGAGCTAAAAAAACATGTGCTAACCCAATGCAAAGAAACTAAGAACCTAGAAAAAAGGTTAGATGAGATGCTAACTAGAACAAACACCTTAGAGAAGAATATAAATGACTTGATGGAGCTGATAAATACAGCATGAGCACATCATGAAGCATACACAAGTTTCAATACCTGAGTCCACCAAACAGAAGAAAGCATATCAGAGATTGAAGATCTACTCAATGAAATAAAATGAGATGGCAAGAATAGAGAAAAAAGAGTGAAAAGAAATGACCAAAGCCTCCAGGAAATATGGGATTATGTCAAAAGACCTAATCTATGTTTGATAGGTGTACCTGAATGTGAAGGAGAGAATGAATCCAAGCTAGAAAACACGCTTCAGGATATTATCCAGGAGAACTTCCCCCAACCTAGCAAGCCAGGCAACCATTCAAGGTGAGGAAATACAGAGAACACCATAAAGATATTCCTCAAGAAGAGCAACCCCAAGGCACATAATCATCAGAATCACCGGGGCTGAAATGAAGGAAAAAATGCTAAGGGCAGCCAGAGAGAAAGGTCAGGTTACCCACAAAGGGAAGCCCATCACACTCACAGCAGATCTCTCAGCAGAAACCCTACAAGCAAGAAGAGAGTGGGGGCCAATATTCAATATCCTTAAAGAAAAGAAGTTTCGACCTAGAATTTCATATCCAGCCAAACAAAGCTTCATAAGCGAAGGAGAAATAAAATCCTTTATGAACAAGCAATTGCTGAGAGATTTTGTCTCCACCAGGCCTGCTTTATAAGAGCTCCTGAAAGAAGCACTAAACAAGGAAAGGAACAACCAGTACCAGCCACTCGAAAAACGTACCAAATGGTAAAGACCATCGACGTAATGAAAAAAGTGTATCAACTAATGGGCAAAACAACCAGCTAGCATCAAAATGGCAGGATCAAATCCACACATAATATTAAACATAAATGGGCTAAATGCCCCAATCAAAAGACACAGACTGGCAAATTGGATAAAAAGTCAAGACCCATCGGTGTGCTGTACTCAGGAAACCTATCTCACATGCAAGGACACACATAGGCTAAAAATAAAGGGATGGAGGAAGATTTACCAAGCAAATGGAGAGCAAAGAAAAGCAGGAGTTGTAATCCTAGTCTCTGATTAAATGTACTTTAAACCAACAAAGATCAAAAGAGACAAAGAAGGGCATTACTTAATGGTAAAAGGATCAATGAAACAAGAAGAGCTAACGATCCTAAATACATACGCACCCAACAGAGGAGCACCCAGGTACAGAAAGCAAGTTCTTAACAACCTACAAAGAGACTTAGACTCCCACACAATAATATTGGGAGACTTTAACACTCCACTGTCAATATTAGACAGATCAACGAGACAGAAAATTAACAAGGATATCCAGGACTTGAACTCAGATCTGGACCAAGTGGACCTAACAGACATCTACAGAAAACTCCACCCCAAATCCACAGAATATACATTCTTCTCAGCACTGCATTGCACCTACTCTAAAACTGACCACATAATATTAAGTAAATCACTCCTCAGCAAATGCAAAAGAATGGAAATCATAACAAACAGTCTCTCAGACCACAGCACAATCAAATTAGAACTCAGAATTAAGAAACTAACTCAGAACTGCACAGCTTCATGGAAACTAAAAATCTGGCTCCTGAATGTCAACTGGATAAACAATGAAGTGAAGGCAGAAATAACGATGTTATTTGGAACCAACGAGAATGAGGACACAACGTACCAGAATCTTTGGGACACATTTAAAGTAGTGTCTAGAGGGAAATATATAGCAATAAATGCCCACATGAGAAGCAAGGAGAGATCTAAAATTGACACCCTATCATCAAAATTGAAAGAGCCAGAGGAGCAAGATCAAAAAAATTCAAAAGCTAGCAGAAGACAAGAAATAACTAAGATCAGAGCAGAACTGAAGGAGATAGAGACACAAAAATCCCTTCAAAAAATCAATAAATCCAGGAGCTGGTTTTGTTGAAAAGATAAACAAATAGACAGACCGCTACCAGATTAATTAAAAAAAAAAAAAAAGGGAGAAGAGTCAAATAGATGCAATAACAAATGATAAAGGGGATATCACCGATTCCACAGAAATACAAACTACCATCAAAGATGACTACAAACAATTCTCTGCACATAAACCAGTAAACCTGGTAGAAATGGGTAAATTCCTGGACCTTTGCACCCTCCCAAGCTTAAACCAGGGAGAAGTCAAAAGCTTGAATAGACCAATAACAAGGGCTGAAGTTGAGGCAGCAATCAATAGTCTACCAACCAAAAAAAGTCCAGGTCCAGATGGGTTCACAGCTGAATTCTACCAGACATACAAAGAGAAGCTGGTACCATTCCTTCTGAAACTATTCCAAACAATTCAAAAGAGAAAATCCTTCCCAAATCATTGTATGAGCCCAACATCATCCTGATATCAAAACCCGGCAAAAACTCAACAAAAAAGGAAAACTTCAGGCCAATATCCATGATGAACATAAATGCAAAAGTCTTCAATAAAATACTGGCAAACCAATGGCAACAGCACATCAAAAAGCTTATTCATCACAATCAAGTAGGTTGCATTCCAGGGATGCAAGGCTGGATCAACACACGCAAGTCTATAAATATAATCCACCACATAAACAGAACAAAAGACAAAATCCACATGATTATCTCAATGGATGCAGAGAAGGCCTTTGACATAATTTAACAGTCATTTATGCTAAAAAATCTCCATAAACTAGGTATTGAAGGAACATATCTCAAAACATAAAAGCTATTTACGACAAGCCTACAGCCAATATCATACTGAATGGGCAAAAACTGGAAGCATTCCCTTTGAAATCCGGCACTAGACAAGGATACTCTCTCTCACCACTCCTATTCAATATCGTATTGGAAGTTCTAGCCAGAGCAATAGACAAGAAAAAAATAATAATAAAGGATATTCAATTAGGAAAAGAGGAAGTCAAATTGTCTCTATCTGCAGATGACATGATTGTATATTTATGTCAAGACCCTATCATCTCAACCCAAAATCTCCTTAAACTGATAAGCAACTTCAGCAAACTCTCAAGATGTAAAATAAATATGCAGAAATCACAAGCATTTCTATACACCAATAACATACTAAAAGAGAGCTAAATCATGAGCAAACTCCCATTCACAATTGCTACAAAGAGAATAAAATACCTAGGAATACAACTAACAAAGGATATAAAGGACCTCTTCAAGGAGAACTACAAACCACTGCTCAAGGAAATAAGAGAGGATACAAACAGATGGAGATATGTTCCATGCTCATGGTTAGGAAGAATCAATATCATGAAAATGGCCATACTCCCCAAAGCAATTTATAGATTCAATGCTATCCCCACCAAGCTACAAATGACCTTCTTCACAGAATTGGAAAAAACCACCTTAAACTTCATATGAGAGCCTGCACAGCCAAGACAATCCTAAGCAAAAAGAACAAGGCCAGAGGCATCACGCTTCCTGATTTCAAACTATATTACAAGGCTACAGTAATGAAAACAGCATGGTACTGGTACCAAAACAGAGATATAAACCAATGGAACAGAACAGAACCCCTAGAGGCAACACCAGACATCTATAGCCATCTGATCTTTGACAAACCTGACAAAAACAAGCAATGAGAAAATGATTCACTGTTTAATAAATGGTGTTGGGAAAACTGGCTAGCAGTGTATAGAAAGCAGAAACTGGACCCCTTCCTGATACTTTACACTAAAATTAACTCCAGATGGATTAAAGACTTAAACATAAGACCTAACACCATAAAAACCCTAGAAGAAACCTGGGCAATACCTAGTCCATAGGCATAGGCAAAGAATTCATAACTAAAACACCAAAAGCATTGGCAACAAAAGCCAAAATAGACAAATGGAAACTAATTAAGCTCCAGAGCTTTTGCACAGCAAAAGAAGGCTCCAGAATAGTAGTTGTGGCCCTAGCATTCAGGGCTGCCCCAGAGTCAGGTTAGCCCTAGTATCCCCAAAAGTAGTTCCCACATAGTTAGTTTCCAGTCCAATGCTAGTTTCCAAGCAGCCCTCTACAGCCCCACAATCCAGAAGACTCAGGTCCAGGCCTACCCCAGTAGACTCCAGCACCAGACAGGTACCTCCAGACTTATGGTTCCTGGCCCACCACTGCTTTAAGTAGGTTTTCCATGGCCTCAGCCTCAGGTCAGCCCCCGACAACCTATCCTCCAGGGAAGAAACCACAGACCCAGCCACACAGACCTGGGATAAATCACTGCCCAAGAACCAGGCTGGCACTAGGTTGGAGTCTACAGGGTAATTTCCAAAACCTGTGCAAACTCAAGCTCAAGGGTACCATTACTTGGTACCAAGTCAGCCTCCATGGATCCAGGTTTTAGATATACCCTTATAGAAAGAGACTCCAGGTCCATTCCCATGAACACAGGCTCCAGCCTCCACACCAGGAACCCAGTTGACACATCCACTCCAGTGGACCCCAGCACCAGGTCTGTCCCCATAAACCTAGGATCCAGGCCCACCCCAGGAACACAAGTCCTAGAGTAGCCTTAATGAACCCAAGTTCTCAAACAAACCCTTGTGGACTCTGGTGCCAGGTCTGCCCACCTGCTAAGTTGTTACCTAATAATAATACTTTGTATTGATATTATGGATTAAATTATCTAATGACATAAAGTGGCAGAATGGATTAAAAACATAGGACCCAACTATATGCTCCCTACAAAAGACTCACTGCACCTGTAAAAACACACATAAACAAAAAGTAAAGTGATGTAAACAGGTATTTCATGCAAATGGAAACCAAAAGAGTATAGGAGTAGGGATACTTATGTCAGATAAAATAAACTTTAAGCCAAATACTGTAAAAAGGGACAAAGTCATCATGTAATGATAAAGGAGTCAGGTCAGTCAATTCATCAAGATGATATAAAAATTGTGAGCATATATGCATTCAACATCAGTAAAACTAAACGTATAGAGAAAATATTAACAGAATTAGATGAAGAAATAGACAGCAATATGATAATACCAGGGTACCTCAATACCTCACTTTTAACTATGCATAGATCATCAAGACAGAAAATCAGTAAGGAACAAGCAGACTTGAATAATACTATACATCAAATAAACCTAACAGCCTTATACAGAACATTCCATCCAAAAGCACTAGAATACACATTTTTTTCAAGTGCACGCAGAACATTCTCTAATATAAGTCATATGTTAGACCACAAATCAAGTTTTAGCAAATTTAGTAAGACAAATCACATCAAATCATATCAGGTATCTTATCTGATCACACTTGTATAAAACTAGAAATCAATAACAGAAGAAACATGAGAAAATTCACAAATACATGAAATTAAACAACATGCCCCAGAACAACAAATATGTCAATGAAAAAATTCAAAAGGAAATTTAAAAATTCTGGTCACAAACAGAAATGGACACACAACATCGAAAAACTGCAGGATACAGCAAAAGCGGTTCTACGAAGAAAGATTACAGTGATAAATGCCTATATCGAAAAAGAAGAAAGATCTCAAGTAAACAACCAAATAGTACATCTCAATGAACTAGAATAAAAAAGAACAGACTAAGCCCAAAGTCAGCAAAAGAAAAGAAATAATAGAGCATAAATAAATAAAAGAATATATAAAAAAGAAAAAGAAATGACAAAAAGAGTTTGTCTTTTGAAAAGATAAACAAACTGGACAAATCTTCATTTAGACCAAGAAAAAAGGAGATTATATCAATAAAATTATAAATGAAAGAGGAGAGATTACACCTGATACCACTAAATACAAAGAATCATAAGAGACTGCTTTGAACAATCGTATGACAACACATTCGATAACCTAGAAAAAATTGATAAATTCCTAGAAACATACAACCTACCAAGACCAAGTCATAAAAAAAAAATAGAAAATCTGAACAGATCAGTAAAAGGCATTGAACCAGTAATCAAGAGCCTCCCCAAAAAGAAAAGTCTACAACAAAATAGTTTCATAGATGAATTCTACCAAACATTCAAAGAATTAATGCCAATGCTGCTCAAAAATGTGAAGAAGAGAGAATATTTCAAAAATCATTTTGTGAGGACAGCATTACCCCAATACCAAATCTAGAAAGGGACACTGCAAAAAAAGAACATTATAGGTCAATATCATTGATGAACACCGATTTTAAAATTCTCACAAATACTAGCACATTAAAAGGATCACATACCATGAACAAGTAAGATTTATCCCTGGATTGCAAGGATGCTTGTTGCACGTATTGTACATCAATAAATGGAATACACCACATTAACATAATAAGAAGAAAAATATATAATCATCCGAATAGATGCAGAAAAAGCATTTGACAAAATTCAATATCCTTTTATAGTAAAAATAAACCTTTAAACATTCAACGAATTAGGTATTTAGGAATGTATCTCAACATAATAAAGGCCACACATGACAGGCCAACAGCCTACATGCTATCTCAATGGTCAAAAGCTGAAAGCTTTTCTCTAAGATCAGTAAAAGAAAAGGAGGCCCACCTCACAACTTCTATTCAATAGTATAGAAGTCCTAGCCAGAGCAACTGGGCAGGAAAAAGAAATAAACAGCATCCAAACTGGAAGGAAAGTAATAATTTTGTGTCTGTTTACTGATGATATGATCTTAATTAGAAAATTATGAAGACTGTACTGAAAAAACTGTTAAAACTAATAAATTCAGTAAATTTGCAGCATACAAAAAAAAACAAAAATCAGTAGTGTTTCTATATATTAATAATGAACTATCTTTTAAAAAAATCAAGGAAACAATCCCAAGGATGTATCAACATATGCAAATCAATCAGTGTGAAACATCATATTCACCAGAATGAAGGAGAACGATATGCTCATTTCAATTAATGCTGAGAAAACATTGGATAAAATCCAACATCCCTTCATGATAAAAAAATAAATAAAAAATAAAAAACAAAAACTCAAAAAAACTGGGTGCATACCTTAACATAATAAAAGCCATATAAGACATACCCACAGCTAGTATTATATTAAACAGGAAAAAACTGAAAGCCTTTTCTCTAAGTTCTGGAGCATGACAAGTATGCCCACTTTCACCACTGTTATTCCAGAGTACTGGAAGTCCTAGCTAAAGCAGTCAGACAAGAGAAGAAAATAAAGGGCTCTAAATTATAATTGAAACATTCAAATTATCTTCATTTATAGATAATATGATCTTGGTATAATCTTGCACTTAGAAAAAACTGAAGACTACACAAAAATACTACTAGAACTGATAAACAAATTCAGTAAAGTTTCAGGATACAAATCTACATAGAAAAATCAGCAGCATTTCTGTATGCCAACAGTGCACAATCTGAAAAAGAAATTTAAAAATTGATTACATTTACAATAGCCACATATAAAATTAAATACTTAGGAATTAACCAAAGAAGTGAAAGATCTCTATAATGAAAACTGTAAAACACTGATTAGAGCAATTGAAGAGGACACACACAAAAAAAAGATATTTGATGTTCATGACATCGAACACTACTGTAAAATGTCTATATTGCCCAAAGCAATTTATAGATTCAATGTGACCTCTATCAAAATGTCAATGACATTCTTCACAGAAATAGAAAAAACAATCCTAAAATTTATATGCAACCACAAAAGACTAACAATGGCCAAAGCTATCCTAAGTAAAATGAACAAAATTACAGGAATTACATTACTTGACTTCAAATTATACTACAGAGCTATAATAACTAAAATAGCATGGTACTAGCATAAAAACAGATACGTATACCAATAGAGCAGATATAGAACCAATATACAAATCTGAGCACCTACAGTGAATTCATTTTTGACAAAGGCGACAAGAACATACTTTGGGGAAAAGACAGTCTCTTCAATAAATAATGCTGGGAAAACTAGATATTCCTGTGCATAAAAATGAAACTAGACCCCTCTCTTCCACCATATGCAAAAATCAAGTCAAAATAGATTAAAGACTTATGTCAAAGACCTCAAACTATGAAACTACCACAAGAAGACATTGGGGAAAATCTCCAAGATACTGGTCTTAGCAAAATAAATGGTGCACAATACCCTATAAGCACAGGCAACCAAAGCAAAAATGGACAAATGAAGTCACATCAAGTTAAAAAGCTTCTACAAAGCAAAGGAAACAATAACCAAAGTGAAAAAACAACCCACGGAAAATATTTGCAAACCACCTATCTGACAAGGGATTAATAACCAGAATATATAAGGAGCTCAAACAACTCTATAGGAAAAAATCTAAGAGTCTGATCAAAAATGGGCAAAATATCTGACTAGACATTTCTCAAAAGAAGACATACAAATGGCAAACAGGTATATGACAGAGTGTTTAACATCATTAATCATCAGAGAAATGTAAATTAAAACTACAATAACATATCATCTTATACCAGTTAAAATGGCTTATATCCAAGAGACAGGCAATGACAAGTACTTGTAAGGATGGGGAGAAAAGGAAACTCTCTTACACTGTTGGTGAGAATGTAAATTAGTACAACCACTATGGAGAACAGTTTGAAGGTTCCTCAAAAGACTGCTGAGTATATACCTAAAATGAAGAAAATAAGTATGTAAAAGAGTTGTCTGTACTCCACCATGTTTGCTGCAGCACTGTTCACAATAGCTAACATAGAAAACAACCTAAGTATTAATCAGCAGAGGAATGGCTAAAGAAAATGTGGTACATATACATAATGGAGTACTATTCAGCCATAAAAAATAATGAGATTCTGTCATTTGCAATAACATGGATGGAACTGGAGATCATTATACTAAGTGAAATAATCCAGGCACAGAAAGACAAACATCGCATGTTGTCGCCTATTTGTGGGATCTAAAACAATTAAACTCATGGAGATAGAGAGTAGAAGGATGGTTAACAGAGGCTGGGAAAAGTAGTAGCGGGATGGGAGAGAAGTGGGGGATGGTTAATGGGTACAAAAAAATAGAAAGAATGAATCAGATCTAATATTTGATAGTATGACAGGGCAACTATAGTCAATAATAAATTAATTGTATATTTTAAAATAGCTAAAGGAGTGTAAACGGATTGTTTGTAACACAAAGTATAAATGCTTGAGGTGATGGATACCCTATTCTCTGTGATATAATTGTTACACATTACATTCCTGTATCAAAACATCTCATGTACCCCAAAATGTATACACCCATAAAAATTAAAAATAAAAGAATTACAAATATAAAAAGCTATGAGATACCACTTCATCAGTGTTAGAATATCCATTACCAACAAGACAAAAGATAAATGTTTTAGATGGTGTTGAGAAAAGCTGGATGATATTATGCTAAGTGAAATAAGCCAGACACAGAAAGACAAATATCTCCTGATCTCTCTTATATGTGGAATCTAAACTAACTCATAACTAAGCCCAGAGTAAAATGGCAGTTGCCAAGGCCTAATGGGGGAAGGAGTGCATGGGGAAATGTTGGTCAAAGGACACAGAGTTTCATTAGACAGAAAAAAGAAATCTGAGGATCTGTTGCATAGCATGGTGACTACAGCTTAATCATAAAGTATTATATACTTAAAAATCACTGACAATAAATATTAAATGTTCTTACCATACATACACAGGAAGGTTAAGTATCAGGTGATTTATATGTTAATTAGCTGACTTAATCATTTCCCAATATATATGTTTTGAAATATCAGTATGTACACTGTAAATATACATACTTGTATTTATCAATTATACGTTATTAATGTATACATAATTGAGTGGAAAGACAGAAATATAGAAACATTTAATAATTACTTCAACTCTAAAAGAAGTGATTTTATTTGGGGCTCAACATGTCCAATTTCAGCTTTGACTAAATCTAGCTCCATGATTCTCATTTTTTTTTTCCTTTTTAAACAATAGTTGGAATATTCTACTAATTGATCACCTATTTTGAATCTGGCAATCTTCCCACTCACTTTATCATCTGAATTTGCTGCCTGGTCAAGTGTTAATTAAACAGTGTGGCCATGCAAGTGAAAAGCAAATTGTTCTACTGGGCTGCTTTGAACATACCTCAAAAATAATGTTTTGGAAACCCAAATTTTAAGCAAAGTACTAGGTTTATATGCCATCTATTATTGTTCGCAGCCATAGTTGAGTTGCTTTCCAGTTTTTGCTATTTACTTGAGCCCAGAGTAACAGAGACCTAGATAGTTTTAATTTATAGAAAGTGTCATCTAAAAAACAATCCATTTTTTTCCTAAGAACGTTTCCCCCCTCATCTTTAGATGTGCAAAAAGATGGGTTTTGAACTCAATAATCCTAGGGTTGGAATTCCTCCATCTGTTAACTAAGTTGTGAATTAGGCAAGCTATTTACTCTCTGAAACTAAATTTTGTCACCAGCAAAATAAGATAATAAGAAATTAAATGTGATGATGTCTACTAACCCCTTAGCACAATAGCAGACATATATGAACACTACTAATATTTGCTTATATTTTTATTATTGTTATTATATTTCTTCCAACATGCTGTAGAAGCTGTATACAAAAATATACTAAGACAGACCTGTTCTCTTAGAACTTAGGATAAAAGTACATATGTAAGGTATTTAGAAATAATTATTTCAGTTGTATAAATGCCTTACATTTTTGTTATATTTCAAGGAATTCTATAAATGTTTCAAGAATTATAAATATCATTGTCTTTATTTTACATGTGTGAATATTAAGAATTAGAGAGTAGGTATACTGAAAATAGTATTGCCTATCAAGTATCCTTTCCACAGTAGCATGCTACTACTAACTTGTAAGAAAGAAGTAACTTACACAAGGCACCTGTTTTCATTTGTAAAATAAATATTTGTCATTGGCATCTTAGATTACTGTGGGCTGAAATATAGACAGGGATTTCATGGAAGAGGTGGCAAAGAATGTGCCTGGAAGTATCAAGTAGGTATATGAGAGAAACAAGACATACCAATAGGTGTTTAAAACATGACCAAAAGCAAAAGGAAAAAACAAGGCGTCTCATGCATGTGATACAGAAGACACTATAAGTGGAGGGCATATATTGATGAGTTATAGGGAAAAAAGATCGTTATGTTAAAACGATTAGTGTATAATCTCAAATTTCAGAGTATGAAGGAGATTCTAATAGCACAGATATTTTTAATTTGGAGAAAAGAGTGACATGGTGAAAGAGGGTGGGGTTAAAAATCTTGCTTCTAGATGATGCCATTGGTATGTTTTAACGCAGAATCTGCAATACTTTATATTGAGGACCATACAGATATGACATAACTGTGATTATATTACCAGGAAAGAAAACAAAATGCTATCCAAACTAACTTTCCCTCTATCTTCCTTCCTTCTTCCATCATTTGATGGCATATTCTTGACATTTTATTTATAGCATAAAGGAGGCAAATTTTCTTTGGTCACATCTTATGAATGTCTGAGGATACTGTTTCTTATTAATTTTTTAAAAAATAGTTTAAAAAATGCAAACTACTCGGTTGTGAGAAAACTTTTTAGTTGCTTTAAACAAACAATGTTAGTGAGAAAAATGGCCACATAGAGTCACAATTCTGCATCCTTCAGTGTCATATTGGGTCCAGCTTCTACCTATCAGTATAGATTTCTGTTACATTCCTCCTAAGATTTCTCTTTTTGTCAGCACACTAAAGAAGTAACTGTGACTCCACTTGTCTTCTGAAAAACTCCTTAAAATACCCCACAATTGGAAACATACTGGCTATTGACAGGAAATAATTTGCATGATCTTCCCTAAAAGGAGTCACTCTACTTCTTACCTAACTTATCTAGGTTGCTAGGAAACATCTTTGAAATTTAAATTACCTGATGCAAATTATCTAGTGAGTTTTGCCATGTTTTACATGTAAACTTGATTCTGCTTTAATATAACGTTGAATTTTGAAATCATCCACAAATAACTATTTTTTAAACTCCACTAAGACAACCGTTTATACGTACTTCACTTCACTTTGGAATGACCCTAGCATTCCTGTTTAAACAAACAAGCAAAAACAAAACAAAAAACCATATCATCAAAATAGAATACAATTCGAGTTGTTGTTAACCTCTTAAAGACAAATCAGCTTTCCTTTTCTAAGATCCAAGAAAGTCTTAGAGAGTGATGGGCATAAAACATTACTGGAGCCTTGAGTATTCAGAGGATACCACCTTATAGTCACCTATACTGTCTAGCAGCCTTGCTCAAAATTTTGGAATATTGGTGAGATTACAAAGCATTAAAAAACATGAATGTTGAAATACTTGCACCAGAAAAAGTGATTTATGAAATTGCAGTGCCCACAAATTTTGCAGGTCAGAGGAAGACTCTCATTCTTATGAGAATTTTTCTTCTGAAAAGCTTTAAATCTAATTAATTATAGCAGATTAAATCCCTTATAAATATTAAGGTCATAAAACTAAACTATAACCTTGTTATACTTTGTGAATTCCCAATTATGTATTAAAATGTTTTGAAGTATATCATAGGTTCTATTCACAATGGAGAAATATGTGGAATCATTGTACCTAGAAAAATTTGTGTTTGTGTGTTTATCTATTTGTGGGAAGACAGGGTAGGAAACACTTAGAAGGAAGAACACTGCATGGATTAAAAGAGGACATGAGTTCTGTGATATTCTTTTGTTGCAATAGCTGAATGGGGGAAATGGAATAAAAGGTCACTGGGCAGTAGAGTTGATCTTTTTCACTGCAGGTTAGATGGCAGGCATAGGCTTTGTTTTGTAATTCTGGCTACAAACTAGTATTGAAGCCAATACTGGTAGTCATTTAGAACTACTTCCATCCAGGCAGTTGAGCAAAGTCTGATTCTGCTCAAAAGCAATGTTATACATTTTTTGTTTATTTTATACATGATTTATAGGCTATTTTATCCATGTGGTGGTTGGGGAAGGAATAAAGACTTCTAATATCATTTCTAATCTTGACCAAATGGAAACATTTTAAAAGGGAGATAATCCAGGAATTCATAGTGAAGAACAGAATGGTAATACCAGGCAATACTGTCTTAGATCTATATCTATCTATCTGTCTATCTATCCATCCATCCATCCATGTCTTCATCTACATGTATATACCTTTACATAGGCACATGTTCTAATTTTTAGCAGTTTGTAGTGCCCACCACACTTCCACACTCAAGTAAATTATATAAAATCTGTCATTAATTTAAATTACTTTTATTCTCCTTTCATTAAATCCATTGCCTTAGTTCATTTTTTCTCCTAAAGCAAACTTAAGAGCAAATAGTTAACTTTGCAGGTGATTGAGGAACTATAACTGAGGGAGTAGAAGGATTGACAGAGTAAAGGGAAAAAATCAATCAAAGGTATGTTAACTTATCATCCTGGGGAGATGAACATAATCCCTGTAAGAATTCTATGAAGAACCATGGAGAGTGATCTTCAGAATTGTAACACTACAGAATGAAAGCTGTTCTCCACTTTCTTCGACTCATTAGTTAAAGTTTACTCCTAAGAAATTTAACTGTTCTTTATTTAACAGATTACATGGGCACTGTTGAGTGGTATTGGTAGTGTCTGACAAAAGAAAGTCTGCACTTTTCATATGGGAGCTAGAAAGTACAGGGAACTGTCCACCACAGCTGTGCTGAAATCCAGGAATGTGGTACAGTGCCCCACAAGTGCCTGCCACAATTGTTTTGTTGTTCTTGTCATTATTTCTTTTCAATAGTGACATATTTATATATTTCATTCCATTTCTAAGTATGTTCATTTTAAAGTTACTCAGATCTGCATTCAAATCTTGGTTTGGCATTGACAACCTATGAGACTTTTAACAAGTTACCAAATCTTTCTAAATTTGTTTCATAATCTGTAAAATGATGCTAAAAAATGTGCTAACAATAATACTCACCTGTTTAAAATTGTTTTAAAAAAGAAGTAACGTTGTGTAAACAGCTCTCAATTCACTGTTTGGTAGAGAATCATTATTCATCATTATTATCCCATGTTGTGTCCAAGATGGACGCAGGAGCTTCAAATCAGTCAGACTTAGTGTTAAATAGTGGCTCATTGGTTGTCTGACTTTCAAAAAGTAATTTAACACTTTTAATTATTAACCCCTTTACCTGATTTCAAAATGCATTACAAAGCTATAGTAATCAAAACAACATGGTATTGGTATAAAAACTGACAATATAGACTAACGTAATAGAATATAGAATTCAGAAATACATCCAGACATCTTCAGTGAAATGATATTCTGCAAAGGTGCCAAGAACACACAATGGGGAAAAGACAGTATCCTCAATAAATGGTGCTGGGAAAACTGGACACTCATAAGCATATGAACAAAATAAGATCCTTACCTCTTACCATATGAAAGATCAATTTAAATGGATCAAAGTGTTAATTGTAGAACTGAAGACTATGAAATTACTACAAACAATATATAGGGAGAAAGCACAATGACATGGGTCTGGGCTATAATTTTTTGGACAATACCTCAAAACCACAGACAACAAAAGCAAAAATAGACAATGAGATACATCAGCATAAAAAGCTTCTGTGCAGCAACAAAAACAATCATCAGACTGAAGAGACAACCTACAGGACAGGAGAAAATATTTGCAAACTATATACTGATAAGGGGTTAATATCCAAAACATAAAAAGAACTCAAACAACTCGATAGCAAAAAAACAAATAACATAATGTTAAAATGTGCAAAAGACCTAAATAGGCACTTCTCAAAAGACATATGAATGACCAACAGCTATATGAAAAAATACTCAACATCAGTAATCATGAGGGAAATGCAAATGAAACCACAATGAAATATTATTGATATCTCACTTTAGTCAAAACGGTTATTATCAAAAAGACCAAAGATAACAAGTGTCAGTAATAATATGGAGAAAAGCAAACCCTTACACACAGTTCATGGGACTGTAAATTAATACAGCTATTTAAAAAAAAGCAAAAGGTTTTTCATATACAAAAAGGTGCAAAAAAATAAAACTGTAACTGTAATATCATCCAACAATCCTACTAAAAGGGGTAATAAAATATCAATTTTATAAGTTTGTTGTGAGAAATAGTTAAGATATTACAGATAAAATTTTACATGTAAATCAAATAGCCTGGTCCATAGAGGGCAGTCAGTAGATGTTGGTTGTCTTTCTCTTTCCCTCTGCTGCAGTATTCATTAATTTGTACATCTGTACATTTACACACTCACTCAATAATGCTACTCTCTGGGATTAAAAAGACGTACTATTATTTACTTTTTAATTGGAAAACATTCCCAGGTTAGTGGGACACATATAAATATAAGAAAATATTGGCAGTGGTGGTCCATCTGGAGCAGCTGCTGAGAGGACGCCAGCTGCAGTGGGAGAGGCACAGCTGGGGCTGCATGCTCTGCAGAACCAGAGGGTTCTGGGAACAGGTGATCGCAGTGAGTGTCCTGTGCCCTACCGAGGTGGTGGGGCAGGAGCCCACACTCCTGGGTGCAGCTACAGCTGCTCAACCACAGCTCCAGACCTAGGTATCCCTATCCTCCCCAGCCCAGGGAAGCCCCATGCCCCTGCAGGCTCAGAAGTGCCTGCTCCTGCTCCCTGGCCTCTCCCCGCTCCTGGCACCCACTCTGGTGCAGAGCAAAGTTACAGCTGAGCCTGCACTGTCTTGACCTGGCCAGATATGCATGCCATGCCCTTGGGCATTGCTGACATGCCAGCCCACCTAACACCTGTGCCCCATCTGCACTTTGGGTGCCAACTAGAGTGGGAAGGAGGCTGGGCAACTGAAGGCAGCTCAGCATGGGCTTCTAGACACCCCTTGGTGTCGACAGCCTGGGCAGCATGGATGGCATGTTGATGGCAGTTATGGCAGCAGCAGCCCATCTGGAGTAGCTGCTGCAAAGACACAGGCTGCAGTCGGGGAGGCATAGCTGGAGCCTGTAGGAACCAGGAATCGGCAGAAGTCTTGCTTCTTCTGAGTTGGAAGGGCAGGAGCCCTGCTCTCCTGGGCACAGCTGCAGCCACCCAGTGGTGGCTGCAGACCTAGATATTCCTGTACTCTCAGGGCCTCAGAAAACCCATCTTGCCTCCACAGGCTTGGAAATGCCTGCTCCCACCGCCCAGCCTCTCCTGGCTCCCAGGTGCCTGCTCTGATTACGAAGCAAAGTTGAGGCTGAGCCTCGGCAACACAGCCAGGTGTGTGTACACTCAGGGCAACACTGAAACACCAGTCCCCTGTGGCCTCTGCCGCCTCCAGAGTTTGGGCAGCAGCTGCATGGGAGAAGGGGCTGAGATGGGGCTGAGGATAGTTCAGTGCAGGCCTGTAGGTGTCCTTCAGCACAAACAGCCTGGGCACTAGGGTCATCAGGTTGATGACGGTGGGAGGCTGACAGCCTCCTGGGTGGAGACGGGAAGGTTACTGGTAAAGTGCCACCTTCAGACTTGGAATAGCCTGAAGCCTAGAGGTGCCAGGCTACTAGTTCTGCAGACCGGATTGAGAACTTATAATGCTTTTTCTGGGCTTGCCCATGGCCACCCACGGACCAATCAGAATGTACTTTCTCCCCCTCTGAACACCATAAAAACTCCTGGATTCACTCATAATCAGGCAGAGATCAGAATGATCTACCTGCACACAAGAGCTGCCCAGTGTGGGTCTCCTCTCAGGTGAGAGCTTAGCAGATGTCAGGACGACCTGCCTGCAGACAGGAGCTACCCACGGCGGGTCTCTCTTAACTGACAGCTGAGCAGACATCAGGACAACCTTCCTGTGGATAGGAGCGACCCACTGTGGGTCTCCTCTTTGCTGAGAGCTGCACATTCAATGGGACAACCTGCTTATGGATAGGAGCTGCCCACTCTGGGTCTCTTGAGAGCTGTACTGTCACCCGATAAAGCACCTCTTCACCATACCCTGCAGTTGTCCACATATTTCATTCTTGCTGGATACAAGACAAGAACTTGGAACCCACCAAATGGTGGGACTGAAAGAGCTGTAACACAAACAGGGCTGAAACATGCCCCTCACTCGCCATGTTGCAGGCAACAGGAAGGAAAGAGGAGCTGCATTTTTAGGGGAGCCCAGACTTAAGGGCTCCTTGAGCCAGGGCTGTGACACTTTCTGTGGGGCTCTGTGGTTCCTGGCAACTCCAAGCTTCCGAGTGCCACCATGTTCCCTAGTGCCAGCAGTGAAGGTCACTTGCAGTATGCCTGGTCTAGCCACAGCTTTGCAGGGAGCTGGCACCCATGTTGGCACCTGGAGCTCCCTGCCCCTTGGTAGCTGGTGTGCCTGGCTGTGCGCAGCAGCCAGACCCCTGCGCTTACTTGCTCACGCCCCCCTCACTGCTCCATGACTGGCTCACCATTGGCAGGTGTGAGATCCAGGCTGGTAGCATTAGCTACGAAGGGAGAGGAATGAGCCGAGCAGGCCTGAGCAAAACTGGGGTAAAAGCGCCACTGGCCACAAAGGTTTCTGGCTGGCAAAGCGACACCCCGAGGATCCTGTGACAGTAGCAGGAGGCAGACAACTTCCTACGTGGGGAGGGGCAGGTCCCCAGTGAAACCCCACCTTTGAGCCAGGAACAGCCTGAAGCCTGGGGGCTGGGCTGCCAGTTCCAGGTAAGTCCACAACCTGGAGTGAGAACTTCATTGACACCTCCCATCCAATTTGATGGTGCTTTTTCCAGTCCTGCCCGTGGCCACCCATGGACCAACTGGCACACACATCCTCCATTCTGAGCACATAAAAACCCCAGACTACGCCAGACTCAAGATACTCATGAGGAAACCCTGCCTGCGGACAGGAGTACCCAACTTTGGGTCTCCTGAGAGCTGTTCTGTCACTTAATAAAGCTCCTTTCTGCCTTGCTCACCCTCTAGATTTCTCTGTAAACTCATGCTTCCTGAATGCGGGACAAGAACTCAGGACCCAATGAATGGTGGGAGTGAAAGAAGCAATAACAGTTCCCGGCCGGCTCACCAAGCTTCAGGCGGTAACATGCTCCCGGACTGTGGGATTGAAGAGTGGTGAGCCTTCTGGTGACCCAGACCTCAGGATTCCCTGAGCCAGAGCTGCCATAACACTATAGCCCTCCTTCCCTCTGCTGGTACCGGGTGGCCATCCCACATAATGGGAAGCAGTGGCAGGGCTGGACCAACCTGGGAGCCATGGGCCCGAGGCGGGCAGTGAAACTGAAAGAGCCGTAACACAAACTGAAAGGCACCCTCTAAAAACACACTCCTTCACTATCCCTCTCCCTGTCCCCCTGTTCATTACGCTACAGCCAACGAGAATGAGAGAAGAACTGTAGCCTTTCTGGGAGCCCAGACCTCAGGACTTTCTGAGCCAGGGCTGTCACATGCTGTAACACCCTCTTTGGGGCTTTGGGGTTCTTGGTGTCTCCAAGCTTTTGGTTGCCACTATGGTCCCTGGTACCTGCAACGGAAGCTGGTCCAGCCGCAACCTCCCACAGAGCCCGCACCTATGCCAGCTCCTGGAGCTGCCTGCCCCACCACAGCAGCTGACATGCCTGGCTGTGCGCAGTGGTCAAATCCCACACTCACTTGTTCACACACCCATTACCACTTCACGGCTGGATCTAGGCCAGTAGTGCGAGCAGAGTGCAGCCTCTGGGCCAAGAGGACAGAATGAGCCCAGTGGGGGAGAGCAAAACCTCAGCAGAGGTGCCACAGGTCACAGAGGTGTCTGGCTGGTAAAGTAATACACTAAGGATCCATAACACATATTCTGAGAAATTAAAAAGGAAGTGTCTACTTTGCCAAGGAGTAGCAAGAAAAGCATCGGAGAAGAGTTATTATTTGAGGCCAGTTTGGGACGGCATATAATTTTACTACTTTCCTACCTTATTCTATTAGTTAATAAATATGTCTTGTCTGTGCCTCATGAGGAGGGAAACAGTTTGATAAAATGAAAAGCACCCTGTCCTGGGAGCCAGGTTCACTCCGTCCTAATTCTAGCTCTGATACTCATCAGTTGAAGCAGAATAACCTCTGTGGACCACACTCTTGCTCCATAACAGCTTTTCCTGATTCACAACTCCAACGCTGCAGTCATAATAGAGAAAATTATGAAAATAAATAAATAAAACATAAAGTTGGACAGATAGATTATTTTCATGTCCCTTCGCTACCCTGGATGACCCACCAAAAAACTCTGGAAATGTAAAGGTAGAAATTGATGGTCTCACCAATGTGTTTGTGGTTACTTTGCTAGAACCTTTGATATTGAGATCATGTTTTTAAACACCAAAGGGCATTCCAACTAAAGAGATCTTAAACATAAAATTGGTTCATCTGTCTCTCTGTAAAAAGAAACAAAATAATATTTTTTCATTTCACTTGTCTCTATCATGAAATATGAACTATTTTATTCATTGCTGGCATTTGCCAGTTCAACTCAAAAATCAACTTCATAAATGAAATACCTGTCTTTCATAATTCAGCTTATAGTTAGATTTAGAAATTATAATTAGGTATCTTAATAATCTCCTTTCATTTAAGAATTTATCATTGCAAAAAAATTCTGACAAAATATTAATTTTTCCCTTTCTATAAATTAAAGATTTAGTCTAGCCAAACAAAAACCTAAAACCAGAGTGCCTTTCCTTGAAGTTTATTAATTTTTTCTTCCTGTAGGTAAATTCTGTTTTCAAATTCCATAGGTTTGCTTTTATAAATTTTTTAAAATGCAAGTGACAAAAATTCTGTAAGATATAAAGCATGATGTCTGCCTAAATATTAAAAAGAAGTTAGAGACTATATTCAAATGGTGAAGTGAGTTCTTTTTCTATGTCATAGAATCTGGATATGCAATAGCAAACAGTATGTGGCGACCTGTAAAAAAATAAAAAATACTACTTAGCCAACTTCCCGAAAACAGAATTATCCCTTTTCCTCCCAGAGGGTCAGCCTTGAAGCAGCCAGGTTTTTCTCTAGAGGTTTTAGGTGTTACCCCTGCTGCTGCTCTTTGCTGATAAAAATTTGAATAATACTCTCTTCATTATTGTGTAGAAGATTTTACCTCTTGTACATACATAGTAAACTAAAACATGGCTTGTTTGAGAGTTACATTTTTAGGTTGATGCTTTATTTACATAGAAAAACAAGAAGCATTTCTTGAGAAATAAGCACAAGTGCTGGTTTCTTTTCACTTTTAGATGGTGAAAAGAAAGTTATGGGAGAATCATTACTAAAAGTAAAACACTCATGGAAATTAAAGAAAAATGAGTGAAAAGAAAATGAAAAAATAAGAGCCATGCTAGTATTAGCAACTACTCATAAAAATTTTATTTCTGAAAAATTTAGCAGGTGATAAAAGATGCAGAGAGACTTTGCTGGCACATATTGAAACAGAAAGAAGGAGCTGTGTGAAGGGAAACTGAAGCCTGTATGTAGACACAAAGAAAACTCAAGGAGGTATATTTATGAGAAGAGAAAACTCAGGATAAAAGAAAAAAAAGGTACTAAGTATGACTATCTTAACCACATGCACTCACTTCTTTGCCAACAATCCCTGTCGGAGTTCTCATTCTGTCTGCTACTCAGGAAACCTGCCCTCAGAGAACAGAGTGGCTGATTACACTGTCTAAGGCCCTGTTATGTCCTGCTGTGTTCTAATCTCCCAGTGGGTATCTGTGGTGGTAGTTGATTTTGGAAATCAGTAGGGATTTGTGTAGGTACACACATTTGAGATTCAGCCTCCTCTAACATGATGCCGTTATACTTTAAGCAGAGGAATTCACACAGCTAATTTTTGAAAGGCAGTGCTCCTGGGTAGAAAAAGTGGATTTGATTTGGAGTTAATGAATGATGAATTTGTTCTACGATAATGTATCATTAGAGTCATGCTAGGAAGAGAAGTTTCAAAGGATCATTAAAAAACTCAACTTGCCAGACTAAGTTGTTTCACTTTAATTGAGAAATCTCATTTGAAGTATAGCTTCTTACAGGAATATAGTGCACACAGTACACAGAGCACAAATAAAAGCAATTGCACCTATTACCTTGGCCTTCATGGGGTCTGCCTACTCCAAATGCCTGATTAAATTCTGATCTCAAAGGCAGGCTCTGATGCAGTCACTTAACTCTTTGTCCTTGAAGTAGGAAGGGTTGTAAGGTTTGTTTCCAAGGAGGCTAGGGGATGAGAAGAGTAACTGACCTATGAAAAAAGGAGCAATGCTTTTTCCCTAGTAGCCCATACACACACACACATGCACCACACACACACACACACACACACACATATCCATATATATATACTGTTGCTTCATATTATTCCCTTTAAAAATCCTAGGTACATGTAGGAATTATAAAAATGATATCCCAAGATTGCAACTATTTCTCTTTATCAGAGGGACCATTTTATTTGTTAAAGTTCTTAACCATCTGTAGGAGATTCCCTAAATTTAGACCCCATAATTTTCCTTAGAGAAGTAATGCTAGGCTATTTCAGTCCCTCTAAAAAGATTTTAACATTATTATTGTCTCATTAATAGAACAGTTTATTGGCCAGACACGGTGGCTCACACCTGGAATCCCAGTAATTTGGGAGGCCGAGGCAGGTGGATCACCTGAGGTCAGGAATTTGAGACCAGCCTGGACAACATGGCGAAACCCCATCTCTACTGAAAAATATAAAAATTAGCCAGGTGTGGTGATGAGCACTAATCCCAGCTACTCGGGAGGTGGAGGCAGGAGAATCACTTGAATCTGGGAGGTGGATGTTGCGGTGAGCCGAGATAGCACCATTGCACTCCAGCCTGGGTGACAGAGACAGACTCTATCTCAAAAAAAAAAAAAAAAAAAAAAAAAAAATACGGGTTTATCTTATTTGCTGTTATTCCTATTTCTCAAATCAGACTTATGGGCAATCTATATAAACAGATGAGCAGACTTTCAGTAACTCAGGGTTTTCCTAAATAATTCAGGGTTAAAGGTAGCCATTCTTCTGGTGAGATAGTCTCCTTGAAAATCAACTTGATGTCTTCACTTCTACTCTTTAATAAATTCTTTCACCTCACTATTCCAATCTGGCTTCTGCTCTCCTTCTTCATCATATACACTCATACTCATATTCACACTCTTTCTATTTCTTTCTATTGAAACTACTCTTATCTACATCAACTCTGACTTCCTTTTTGCCAAATTAAGTATATACTACTCTATCTTGGGTTTTCTTGACCTCTCAGTAATATTCAACTACTTGACTGCTCCCTTCTCTTGAAACATTCTCTTTTCTTGCTCTTCATGACTTCAAAGTCTCCTAACATTTATTCCATCTCTGAAGAGTTACTCTTTCTCAGAATTCATTATTGGATTTTTCTACTGTAGCTTATGTCTAAATGTCTAAATGTTAAAGTTTCTAAAACCTTACCATCTCTTTCTCTGCAGTCTCACCTTTAACGACTTCATGTATTTCCATGACTTAAAAATAAACAAAAGGACTTTTGCTTTCAGCTGTAATGTATAGAGTCTGGAAGTCATCACTCCCTTAAAATAATAAAAAAACTGAAAATCAAGAATGTTTCTGAAATCTGTTAGAAAACTGAGGTCACCAGGACAAATTGCCATCCTAAAATGTGAAAGTGTTAGTGAATTCTGAGAATGATAGCCAAGATCTGATTAACTGAAGCAGAAACCTCTGGAGCCATAAAATGGTAGTAATAACTCAATGATTACTTTGACAAATTGCTGGAGGCTGAATATGGAGTTGTTGAACAATGAGAAACTCCTAAGGGTCACAGCCATAAAGGGCCCACTATTCTTTCATGAGTTTTACTTTCATAAACTCCACAAGTTTCTAAGCTGAACAGTCAAAAAACAGCCCTTTGTGGCTTTGGAGGAAGAAGGATCACTTAAAAGTAGGTACAGAGGCCTATTGGGGATGAAGGACTTACCAGAGACTCATTCTACTGGGGAAAGGATATTTCTCCACCTCCAGCCCCCTTGTACCTTCCTGTTTCACCTAAGGGAGAAGTGTGGAAAGCAAGAAATGTTTATGAAACTACAGCCCAAGTGCACTGGAGAAAACAGAGATTTATTAGTAGCATTATGCAATGCTTCTCCTCACCAAAACCTCACCAGAACATTAATAGAGCTCCAGTGAAATAACAGTGAACTAGAGTTGCAAGAGCTGTAAAGTTCAGACTCTCTCTGATGAGGAGTATTTAGGGAAGACCAATATCAAAAAGGGAGATATAAGTAAAGATACATAGAAAATTAAAACATGTAGATCAGAAACTTGAATTTACATCAAGAAAATAAGAACATTAGGGAAGGCATAAATAAAGATCACTAAAACTTTTATTTTTCTTATTCTTAGTTGATCTAAAATTTTGTTTAAAGTAATAAAGTAAGAATGTATTGAGAGATGATTGCCATATACAGACCGACAGGAACGCCATTAGAGATGAGTGAGAGGAATTGACAATATTATGTTATAAGGTACCTTCACTACATACAAATTGTCTGAGAAACGTGTATTAGAAACTCTGGAGCAACTGTTGAAAACGTTTAGAAAGATGTATAATTATTGAGTTAAAAGAGCAGTGAAAATGTAATCAGATAAAATGCTCCATTAAAACCAAAGAAGACATAAAAATTGGGATATTTTAAAAAGAAGAAAAATGCAACAAATAGAAAGTTGTATATATGGTAGATTTTAATCCAACTAGATCAATAATCAAGTAAAAACCATGGGATGCAAAGCTGATGCAATGGAAAGGAGAAATAGGCAAATCCACTATTATAGCTGAGGTCTTCAATACCCCTCTACTCGTAATTGATAAATAAAGCAGGTAGAAAATCAGTGAGAATTTAGTTGACCTGAACAGCTCTATCATACAATCTAGTCAACATTTCTAGAACTCTCCATCTAACAACAGCAGAATATGAATTCTTCTCAAACTCACATGGAACATTTGTCAAGACAAACCACATTCTGGGCCATAAAATATACCTTAACAAAATTAAAAGGATAGAAATTATACAAAGTAACAAAGTATGTTCTCAGACAACAATTGAATTAAATTAGAAATCAATAAAATAAGGATAACTGGAAAAATCCCTAAATCTGTGTAGATTAAACAATAATATCTAAATTACACATGGCTGAAAGAAGAAATCTTGATAGAAATTTTTAAAGACTGTATTTGGAACCAATTCAAAATAGAATTTATCAAAATTTGTTGGCTGTAACAAAAGCAGTGCTTAAAGAGAAATTTATAGAACTGAATGCATATTTTAGAAGAGAAGGAAGACCTCACATCTATTATCTACGTTTCCACCTTAGGAACTGGGAAAGAAGAGCAATATAAACCTAAAGTAGGAAGACGAAGATGATAATTGATAAAAAATTAGATAAGTTACATAATTGTAAAAAAGAAAAACCATAGAGAAAAAAAATAGAGCCAAAAGCTGTTTGGTTTTTTTGTTTTTGTTTTTGTTTTTGGTTTAGTTTTTTGGTTTTTTTTTTTTAAGATCAATAAACATCTAGTCAGGCAATCAAGAATAAAAGGAAGAAACCATGAATTATTAATATCAGTAATGAAAGAGGGGTCATAATTGCTGATACTAAGATCACTAAAAGGATAATCAAGTAATAATACAAACAGTTTTTTTGCCCACAAATTCAATAACCCTAATGATTAACCAATTCCTTAAAAAATCACAATCTACTAAAACTCACACAAAGAGAAAGAGACCATCTGAATAGACCTATATCTATTAAATACGTTGTACTAATAATTTGTGCCTTTGACAAATGAAAGCACCAGGCCTAAATGGTTCTGGTGATGCATTCTACCAAATATTTAAGGGCTCCATGGTACCAATTCTCCACATTCTCTTCCAAAAACAAACAAGAAAAAAACACACCTCAGTGTCACTAAGGAGCTCAAACTTACATCTCTATCCGAGACATTTCTTCTGAGTTCAAGATATATGAATATCCAATTCCCTACTTTAAATTTCTTCTTTCATGTCTTATAGACATCTCAAATTTAATTTCCTAAACATACTTCAGAAAAAATATTTTACCCCCTCTAAACCATTATTTTCCCCTCTGCTGAATCTAAGTATGTAATATTAGTTACAGAAACCTAGGAATCATGCTTGATCCTCCAAGTAAATCATTTTTATATCAAATCTGAAAGTGAGTTCTGTGGCTTTTACCTCCCTTATATTTCTTAAATCCATCTACTGACTCCATCTCGTTCTTGCTGGAATTACCATCATCACTCTCTTTGGCTTACTCTTTAATGGACTGACTGGTGTCACTCCACCCTCTCTTGTTTCTCTAATACACTGTATACTACAAGGAGAGGACTTACCTTTAACATTCCCCTACATAAAACAATTCAATAATTCTTCTCATATACTTATATCAAAATTCAATATCTTATTGTGATCTTTAAGGTCCTATATAATCTAGCTGTTATTGATTTCTTTCCAACCCTTGTTTTTCACTAGACTCCAGTCACATTGGGATTCTCTCAGATCTCAAACACCAAAAGAGCTCAACACATTCTATTTTCTTTGCAACAGGATATTCAAGCCAAACTTGATTCACTCCCTTCATATAACTAACTTCTCATGCTTTGGGATTTAGCTTAAATAAAACTTTCCAATAAAGGTTTTTCCTGACCATCGTCTCTAAAGAAAGTTTTTTTCACTCTAATTCTCTTTCTCAGCAACTTATTACTGAACTCATAAAAATGGATTACAAACAGCATTTATTTTGTTTGCTTCCTCTGTTGCTTGTCTCCTCCAATAGAATTTAAATTTCAGGAGTGGAAGAACAATAGTGGATTTGTTCACCACTGTATTCCTAGTTTCTAGCACAGAATTTGACACTTAACATTTCTAGTGTGTATTTGTTGAGTCAATGAATGTGACTAGAAAATTACAGTTGACCCTTGAACAATGCAGGGGTTCAACAACGCTCACACAGTCAAAAATCCACTTATAACCTTTGACTCCCTCAAAACTTAACTAATAGCCTACTTTCGACTCTTTGCTGCTTCCTGGGAGAACTTCAGTATAGTGGTGCTTTGTATGGGTGTCATGGTATTATTTTTTAAATATTACAATAAATAAAATGAAAAATATGCAAGAATAGTGAGAGATAACTTTACTGCAATACTGGAGAGAAGAACTTCCAAGTGGAAATGATTAGCGTCCCCACGCATTTTAAGCTGATATTTGCAAGGCCTGAGCTCACTGCAATTGCAACAGGAGGTGGCTACAAAATTACTGCAGTAGTACAGTATGTACTATAGTTAACTTATGCAATTATAACTTTTGGGGGTTTTTTGGAGACAGAGTCTACCTCTGTCACCAAGGTTTGAGTGCAGTGGCGTGATCTCAGCTCACTACAACCTCTGCCACCAAGGTTAAAGTGATTCTCTTGCCTCACCCTTCTGAGTAGCTGGAATTACAAGCATGCACCATGCCCGGCTAATTTTTGTACTTTTTTTTTTTTTTTTAAGAGAAGGGGTTTTACCATGTTGCCCAGACTAGTCTTGAACTCCTGACCTCAAGTGATCTGCCCGCATTGGCCTCCTAAAGTGCTGAGATTACAGGCGTGAGCTACAAAGCCTGCATCGTTATGTTTGTTTATATCTCTCGACTGTGAATGGCTCCATGTGTTTGAATGCTTAAGTGTTGATGAATTTTAACTTTTTGTAATAGATTTGTACATATGTTATGGTAGTACATGATGAAATAGACTAATTTATATATATATATATATATCTCATATGCATTCATGACATACCTAACTTTTGAAATTTTTTCAGTATTTCTGTGGTACACAGTTCATCTGTAAAATTTTTCAAATTGCCAGAAATGTCCAAAAATATTTTCCTAAATTAATATATATAATTACAAATCTGCATGTAAGTGGACCCACACAGTTCAAACCCATGTTGTTAAAACATCAACTGTATATATTAACTTGATTTGATAACAACAAAGAGAAACAAAATAAATATCTGCCTAGTTCAAAATTAAGTAAATTATTTGTGTACCAATTCCTGAATTCTCCAAATATATGTTTGGTATGATATTTTTGCATCACTGTCGTAGAAAGAGATCAATGGAATCATTATAAACAATGTACATAAAGAATTTGTATTTAAATTTATCCAGTGTACTAGCCAGAAATTACTCCTGCCCTTAAAATAATTATTTATATTATACCTGAGAGAACATGATGAATATTCATAAATTTTTGTGAAAGAGATCACTAGTTGGCAGCTTCCTGAATCTTCCTTTAATGAGAAAAGCATCTGTTTATTCCTCTTATTCACTTCATACTCTGTATCAACATGTAATAGAGCCTAAGTTCTGGTGACAGATCATTGGCTACTTACTTGCTATATAATCTTGAGCACATTTCTCAATCCTATTGAATCTAAGTTTCTCATCTGCAAAATAGGGTTAATAATAATATTCCCAATGTTATTTCCTTTTCTTTAACTTCATTCTCTTTATATGTAATGCATTTAATGTTAGAATAATTATTTTAGAGAAATTAATATCTTTATTATTAAAAAATATCAGGAATACAAAAATAGAGCTAAAATTAAATAAAATTTCACTGCTTGGAATTACCTATGTAACCTCCTGTATTCCTTCCTGAGGACTTCATTCCAGATTTATCTATGCAAACAATCAGATAGATAGGTAGATTAATGTAGTTTAAAAGATTAATAGACAGGATCTATTAATCTCTGAGAACCATAAAAGTACTAGCTCCCCTAAAGATGCTTATACTAAAGATAATATTATATAAATATTAAGAATTTGCAGTCACTATGTTTTAACCACAATTTTTTATTATAGACAGTTTTAAATACTCTGTCTTAAAATTATTCCTCTTTGTGCTCTCCTACCTTTACTCCAACTTTTTCAGTTAACTATATAATTTTCCTTTCTCAAATTTTTAATACTGACTTTATATTTTTTAATCCAATTTTCTCAAGTTGTTTCATCTTTAATACTTAAAAGCTCACTATTTGAGATTTTTATTGCATGTAACAAATTAACACATATTTAGTAGCTTGAAACAGCAGACATTTATTATCTGATATTTTGCATGGGTCAGGAGTCCAATGTGGTTTGGGTTCAGAGTCTCACAAGACTGAAATCCAGGTCTGCCTGGCTAAGTACTCTTCCAAGCTCAACTATTATTGGCAAAATTCAGTTTCTTATGATTGTAGAACACAGCAGACATTTATTATCTGGTATTTTCCATGGGTCAGGAGTCCAATGAGGTTTGGGTTCAGAGTATCACAAGAGACTCTCTCTCCTTACTATCCTGCTAGTGGTTGCCCAGAAACCAGGCACTCCTTTCCGTAGGCAGATCCTAACATGTTTCTTTCTTTCAGCTCAGCAGAACATCTCTCTGAAATTACATGTTCTTTAAAGGATCCCCCCTGATTAAGTCAGGCCCACTCAGTTAATCTCTCTTTTGATTAACTCAAGACCAACTCATTAGTAACCTAATTAGAAAGAGATATCTGATCTCATTTAATAGTCGCACCCACACTCAAGGGGAAGAGATTACATAAACCATATAAACCTAAGTAATGAGAATATCGAGAGCCATGTTAGAATTCTGCCTGCTACACTCAATTGAAATTTGTTTTATTCCTGATTCTTTATTTGATTTACTTATTGATTACTTCCACTACATCAATAAGTAGTTATTTTAAGAAAATATCATAGGAGTTATAGTCCCTGAATTCTTTCTTGCCTAAGAACGTCTGTCAGGGGTTACTTTTACTATAAATAGCTTGACCAGAAAAATATTCTTAGATTATTTTTGTTTTCCCTCAGAATTTTATATACTTTTCAGATGACATTGAAGACTGTTGTGGAGAAATCTGTGATATTTATGATTTCCTGCTTCCCACTCATTGCAGGAGACAGGATTTTTTTTCCTGCCTGGATGTCAACAGAAGTCTTTCTTTTTTGAAGTTTATAATTTACCTAGGCTATGTTTTAATATTTGTCTCCTCCTTGTATAGCTCTTAATAGTTTTTCTCTTCCATTAACTAAATTCTCTCCTCCAAGAATAGCAATTGCTTTTATGCTACATCATCTGTGGCCTCCAAATCTGGCAATCTTCTGTAATTTAAAAAATTTTTTGTTTACTTTTCTTCATTGAGTTTATTATCCTGTCTTTTCCCCCAGGACCGAAATTCAATATTTTACTCTCTCTTTCCTGACTCTTCTTGTTTCTAATTTATTTATTAGAGCTATAAATGTTGATATTTTGAACTTGATTTGTTTTATTAGCACTGAAATTTCCTTTTCATTTTATTCTTGTTTAGTACCTTGCCTATGATCTGTTGTTTTATTGATTTTGTATTTTTATTGAGTTCTTTATAGCTCAAAACCTACTTGGAAAATTTTATTCTCTTTCTTGGACAATATATGTTCCCTACTGGGTACTCCATTTGTCTTGCATTGCTGCATTCCTTTTACCCACTGTTTTGCAATGTTTATTTAGTTGCTGGCTATTTTTTAAAGCCTTGCTCTTGGTAGCAAATGTATTTCTAATATGAGTGTTAATTTTCTCTGAAATAGTGAGGGTGAAATCTCTTTGATACTGTCACATTTTATCAAAACTAAAGTTTCAGGACAGGATCATGTTTTCTATCCATTAATCTGCATTGTGAAAGTTTGTTGTGTTGAAAAGGCAAGGAACACCTGAAAATAAAAGCACCACTTCTAAAAAAATAACTGCCTCTATTTTATCACTGGAATTTTTTTTAAGGTCCTGTAAGGAGCACAATCCATACAGCCAGGGGTTATTTCCTGTTCTGAAAATCTTTGCCTCACTGGAAAAAGGCAACTTCCTAGAGACCATTTTTAGTTCTGTTGAGGTCCTGTTTTCAAGGGCTTCATTTTGACTTTTCCCTACACTCTCTATCACAGTCACAGTTAGCATTCTCAGTGAAAAATACCAGGATTTTGTCAGCTCACCTTCTATTCTCTGGCATGAGGCTTAGGGTGACAGCAGAATTAGGAGATGTTTTGCTATAGACTCTTCTGTCTCTTTCCTTTGGCCTTCATTTTTCAAAGTTTATAGCGTAACACTTTACCACTTTGTATTCACTATATGTTAGGAAGGCTTAAATCTGTGATGAAGCTTTGCTCAGTCATCCTTACCTGAAAGTTTCCATTCCTTTATAAAAAGCAGATTTAAAATATTGAAAACATCTAAATATCTGTCACCAGTTAGAAAATTGTTAGATACCCATGTAGCCATAGAAGCATGAGTAGGAAGAAATACTCATGGATTGATATGAAAAGAGCTCCAGGATTCAGTGTTAGGTGTAATAGGATAAATACAAACCACAGTGCATAATACGCTTTGGGTCAAAAAGGGAGGTGGCTTAATGATGGTATGCTGATGTGCTAATATATGCATAAGTATCTCTGGAAAGATACATAAGGAATTAATGGAGATGGAAGACTTTATATACCGTACTCTTTTGAATTTTATACATATGAATACCTATTCAAAAAAATTCTGACTTATTTTTAAAACATGCATTATTGTTGCATCTATTGTATTCTAGAGGCTGATAAAATTGTCTTAATTTCTCTTCAATCTTAAGCAAAGTATTAAATTAGGAGTCCACCCTACAAAAGCATGACTTCATCGTAATTAATTACATCTGTAATAAACTTATATCCAAATACTTTCACACTCTGAAGTGCTGGGAGTTAGGACTTCAACATATCTTTTTTTGAGTGGAGGGCACAGGTTTTTTTTGTTGTTGTTGTTTTTTTTTTTTTTTTTTCGGTAGAGGATATACATACAGCCAGATATAAAAATACTAGGATTATTATGGTTCCTCTAACATTGAAGCAATTCTCTTATTAGGCAAAACACTAACTTGTAAAGCCTTTCAAACATATATTTGTGGTTCACCTAGAAACCCCTTTTTAAAAAAAAAAATTATTAAATGTTGAAAAGATCTCAAATAAAATTTATAAAATATTTATAAGTGAGCATGTATATGCCAACCAGTTTAAGAAAGAAAAAATTACTACTTTGAAGGCTTTTATGTATTCCTTCCCAAAACCATTCACTTTCATTTCATCTTTGATGAAACTGCTACTCTGAACTTAGGTTTATCATACATTTGTGTTGTTTAGTTTTGCATGTTTTAAGTTTGTGTTAATTTAATTGCTACATTTATATTCTTCTTGCTTCTTTTGCTTAAGCCTATGCTTCTTGCAAACTTGGCATTGTTGATAGATGCCATTTAGGTTTCTCCTTCTGTAAAGTGTTTGCTTAAGGTTTTTGCCTATTTTTAGTAGATTATTTGTCTGTCTCTTACTGATATCTTGAGTACTTTATATATTCTTAATGCCAATCCTCTAACAAATATTTTTGTTGAAAATATTGTCTTCTAATTTGTGAATTGTCTTATCACTAAGGTATTAATAAACACAAGTTTTATTTTTATGTCTTTAAATTTATCAAGTTTTTTCTTACATGATCTCTGCTTATTGTGTTTGTGTGGGTGTGTGTGTGTGTGTGTGTGTGTGTGTACATGTGTTTAAGAAATTTTTCTTTACCTTGATGAAAATATTCATCTATATTGTTTAAAAAACATTATTATATATTATTTATAAAAGTTCATTGTTTGCCTTTTACATCTAGGTCTTTAAGACATAGAGGTTATTTTTAGTACATGATATGAGGTAGAATTCCATTTTTTATTCCAAATAGAAGATTATGTGTTCTAACTTCTTTTAATCAAGTGTTTCCCCACTAGTCTGCATAAATCATGTTTCTGCTTTCTTGTTTCTATGCTCTCTCCTCATTTTTGTACCTAATTTGTCTATTTCTTCACCATTGAACTACTGTATTAATTACTGTAGTAACAAATTCTTAACATATGAAAAGGCAAGTCTCCTCACTTTGTTCTATATCCTGATTAATTGCTTATTCTTTATTTTTTGCTCATCCATGTACATTTTCAAATGAGTTGATCAAATTATATATACACACAGGCTTGTTAAAGTTTTTATTAGAATTACTTGAATCTATTATTACAACATTGAAACTTTTAATTAATGAATATGATATATATCTCCATCATTGGGTACTTCTTCAATATTTTCAAAATGTTTTATTATTTTTCCATTAAGAGCATTCATAGCTTCTCTTAAGTTATTCTCATATACTTTATGTTCTTTGTATTGTTATTGTGATTACCTGTTTTGGCATGTACATAAATGTGACTGATTTGTAGATATTGATGTTCTTTAGCCAAAAGGTTGCTAAATTCTGTGATTATTTTATAACGTATTTGTATTGATATTTTCATAGTAATGTTTAACATACACAATCATACCATGAAAATAAGAATTTTTAAATTTTTCTAATTATTACATATTTTACTTCTTTTTTGGCTTATTATTCTAACAGAGTCTGCTGGAGGTTTAGGTACAATTTTGAAAAGTGGTCATGGTCATCTTTGTCTTATTCCTGATATAAAAGAGAATATTTTCAAAGTTTCACAGTTAATTATGATGCTTGCTAGAGGATGCTGTTTTAGTATATTACTAAATTGCTACAAATTTTTATAATAAATGAAACTTGAATTTTACAAATACTTCTGCCTTTCCTGAATGATTATATGGGGTTCTCCTTTAATCTGCTGATGTAATTAATTATATTGATTGATTGTTAAATGCTAAACCAAAGTTGCATTACAAGATGTTTCCAGTATGTTTATGACATGCTATCTTTTTACATAATTCAAGCTTTGGTTTATTAATATGTTGTTTAAAATGTTTGCAACAAAAATGCATCTTAGCACTTTTCTTTCTACTACCCTTTTTATTTTTTAGTATCAAAGTCATTGTAGACACATAAAATGAGGAAAGGATATTTTTGTCCATATTGCATAAAATATTTTTGACTATTTTGTATTTAATATTATTTTTCCAGTAAATGGTTGGGTACACAATAATAATCTAGTGACTAGAAATTATTTTACTTATTTCTGTGAAAATATGTTTATCTGCACATCCTGCACATGTACCCCTGAAGTTAAAAGTTTGAAATTTAAAAATATGTATTTTATTATTTTATTAAAATACATATTTTTAAATTTATGTATTAAATATTAATAAAATACATATTTTAATAAATACATATTTATTAAAAATATTTATAAATACACAATACTTATTAAATATGTGTATTTTTAATAAATACACATATTTATATTTATTATGTATTCATTAAAAATAAACACATCATAAATATTTATTTATCAAAAATAAATTTTTAATTATAATAAATGTATTCAAAATTAACATATATAAAATATTTATTAAAATATGTATTTATTTATTAAAAATAAATATACAAATATTTTTAATAAAATTTTTTAAATATTTAATATTTATTAAAAATAAATACATAATACTTTTAATAAGTATTTTTTAATATTTATTGATATTTATTGAAAATATGTATTTTTTAATTTCAAACTTTTAACTTCAGGGGTACATGTGCAGGATGTGCAGGTTTGTTAAACAGTTAAACGTGCCACGGTGATTAGCTGCACAGACCATATATCACCCAGCATCCACCATTAGCTATTCTTCCTGATTCCTGATGCTCTCCCTCCTCCCAGCCTCCATGCTCTGACAGGCCCCAGTGTGTTTTGTTCCCTTCCATGTGTCCATATGTTCTCATCATTCAGTTCCCACTTATAAGTGTGAACATGCTGTATTTGGTTTTCTGTTTCTTTGTTAGCTGAGGATAATGGCCTCCAGCTCCACTCAAGTCCCTGCAAAAAAAAAAAACATGATCTCATTCCTTATTACAACTGCATAGTATTATATCGTGTATATGTACCACATTTTCTTTATCCATTCTATTACTGATGGGCATTTAGGTTAATTCCATGTCTTTGCTATTGTGAATAGTGTTGCAATGAACATACACATGCATGTGTATTTATAATAGAATGATTTATAGTCATTTGGATATATACCCAGGAATAGGATTGTTGGGTCAAATAGTATTTCTACCTCTAGGTCTTTGAGAAATAGCCACACTGTCTTCCACAATGGTTGAACTAATTTACACTTCCACCAACAGTGTAAAAGCATTCATTTTTCTCCACAACCTCACCAGCATTATGAAATGGATTTTCTCTTAAAATTCTGGCTTCATCATGGCTTTCTAATACGAATTGTAATATTTACAATATTCACCAAAATTCATCTAATATGGGAAAGGTGATTGGTAGTGAGTTAAAAGAAAAAGAAAAAGTAATTGCTAGTAAGTTAAAAGAAAAAGAAAGGAAAAGGGAGTAGTTTTGTCTTCAAGTAAAATGTCTGGTTGTGCCAGACATTTCACAAGTGTAGAAGGCTCGAGGGGGATGTGGACTTCTTGAGGGTATGTAGTAAGTTGTAGAAGTCTCGAGGGGATGTGGACTTCTTGAGGGTATGTAGTAAGTTGTAGAAGGCTCGAGGGGGATGTGGACTTCTTGAGGGTATGTAGTAAGTTGTAGAAGGTTTGAGGGGATGTGGACTTCTTGAGGGTGTGTAGTAAGTTGTAAAATACTCAAGGGGATGTGGACTTATTTGCCTTGGTTTGCAACACCTGCAAATAATGAGTTTGAAAAGAAGCAATGAAATTTGAAAATTTGACCATATTAGATCAATTTTGGTGGATTTATTCATAAGATGAAAAAAGACTGGTGAATCTTTTATTACAAAATATTTCTGTTTCTATGGGTACTCAAATAAATATTGATTAAAAAAAAGTGAAAGCTAAACTTAATGCTCTTGAACAAGTTGTTACTGTTTTAGGAGATAAGGTTTATAATATGCAATCTCGTCTTTTTCTACGCTGTCATGTTGATTTTAAGTACATTTGTGTAACTAATACTCCTTATAATGAGACTGAATGAAATTGGCCTTTGGTTAAAGCCCACTTGCAAGGTATTTGGAGTCATAATAACATGTCTTTGAATGTTTTTAAACTACAACGACAAATACATGCTATTGATTTTTCTCGTCAGGAACTCCCACGCGATGCCACTATTGCTCGTGATATTGTTAACACTTTGTCTTCTTGGACCACAGGTTTTCATCTGCCATCTTTCTCTTTAATTATAGCTGTGGGAGGCTGTGTCCTTCTCATTGTCCTTCTCCTGCCATTCCTCTTTCGCCTTGTGTTCTCCTCCCTCCAGCGTATTCAACTCAAACTTTTTGAGTTGCATTTAAAAAATAAAAAATGGGGAAGATGTGGGTGTCGCTCCAGCGTAGAGACCCCCAAAAGTGCCTCCACCATAATGTGAGCTTGAGCCCAGAAGCATTTTCCCCCTCCTGGAGGCAGTCGAGCTATGGGAAAGCAGGAACTAAGGATGAGGGATTGTGTAAAAGGGCTATTTTGATCTCCCAGGCGCTTACACAGTGGCCTGGTGATGGCTGTGTGGTTTTACTAAGACATTGTGTTTTATCTCGGTTCCTGCTTTGGACTAGTTTTGTGACTCTGTTTATCAAGTACTGCTTGAACCCTGTGATTATTTATGTGATTCTTTAAGATTACTGTTCCTGGAATTTATGGTGGGCCTGACCTTTAAAGAATGTTACTTTGTTAAATATAAAACTCTTTCACAATAGATAATAAGAAGAGCATCTGCTTGTTTTGCATCTTTTTGTGGTTATTTTATGACTTCAGTACTGTTCTCTTTTAACTTGTATCTTACCTACTTTGCCAGACTTTGTAACTTTCTGTTCCCTTTAATGTTTAAGCTAAAACAATGTGGACTGACGTCAGTGTCTGAAAGCTGACAGTTTTATGTTGGGACCCTAAGCACAAATAAAATTGCTGTTTAGGCATTGCCTTTTCAGCCCTCCAGACCCCGCTTCTCTGTCTCCTATGTTTTCCGCGCACTCTCTCTTCCAGGTATCGGGACCCTCTCGCTGGCCTAGAGCTCCCCTGGCATTAATGCCATCCCCAACACTTTGTAGGTGACCTGGCCTTTCTCTCTGACAGCCCTTAACATTTTTTCTTTCATTTCGACCTTGGAGAATCTGATGATTATGCATCTTGGCAATGATCTTGTAGAGTATCTTCCTGGGGGTTCTCTGCATTTCCTGAATTTGAATGTTGGCCTCTCTTGCTAGGTTCTCCTGGATGATATCCTGAAGTGTTTTCTAACTTGGTTCTATTATCCCATCACTTTCAGGTACCCCAGTCAGTCGCATATTCTGTGTCTTTACATAATCCCATATTTCTCGGAGGTTTTGTACATTCTTTTTCATTTTTTTTTCTCTATTCTTGTCTGCCTATATTAATGTAGAAAACCAGTCTTCTACCTCTGAGGTCCTTTCTTCTACTTGATCTATTCTGCTATTAATATGCGTGATTGCCTTGTGAAGTTCTTGTGATGTTTTTCAGCTCTAACAGGTCAGTTATGTTCCTCTGTAAACTGGCTATTTTGACTGTCAGCTCCGGTATTGTTTTATCATGATTCTTAACTTCTTTCCTTTGGGTACAATGTGCTCGTTTACCTCAGCAAAGTTCATTATTACCCACATTATGAAGCCTACTTCTGTAATTTCAGCCATCTCAGCCTCAGCCCAGTTCTTAGCCCTTGCTGGAGAAGTGTTGTGGTCATTTGGAGAAAAAGGGACACCCTGGCTTTTTTAATCCTCATTGTTTTTGTGTTGATTCTTTCTCATCTTTGTGGGCTTATCTACCTTTGATCTTTGAGGCTGCTGAATTTTGGATAGGGTTTTTGAGGTTTTTCTTTGTTGTTGTTGTTTGTTTGTTTGCTTGGTTTTCTTTTAACAGTATGGCCACTCTTCCATAGGGCTGCTGCAGTTTGCTGGGCATCCACTCCAGACCCCAGCTGCCTCAGTTCTTTCCATAACTAGAGATATCACAAGTGAAGCCTGCAAAATAGCAAAGATGGCAGTCTGACCCTTCCTCTGGAAGTTCCATCCCAGGAAAGTATTGAACCATTAGCAGCTTGAATGTATCTGTAGGAGGTGGCTGGAGACTCAGTTGTGCGTTCTTACCCAGTCAGGAGGAACAGGATCAGGGACCTGCTTAAAGAAGCAGTCTGGCTGCTTTTTGCTAGAGCAGCTGTGCTGTGTTGGGGGAGTCTTTCATCCCCTGTTGGTCTGGGCTTCCCAAGGCCCACAGGCTGGACTGGCTGAATAGCCAAAATGACCAAAGTGGTGGCCTACTCCACCCCCTCAGTCACTTGGTCCCAGGGAAAATCTGGAACACTGTCAACCCTGTAGAACACAGGCAGTGGCTGGAATCTCTGGCTGGAAGGACCTGCCTGGGAGGACCCACCTCACGAGGGGGGAGTGGATCAGGGTCCCACTTAAAGTGAGTTATTTTTTAATCATCATAAAACTATTCAGGAATTCTCTTCTTCTTGAGTTGCTTTTGTTAAATTACATTTTTCAAAGAATATATGCAGTTTATCGACATTTGACTTTTTTGACATAAAGTTGTCTTCAGTATCTTACTATATATTTAGTATCTATTACAGCTATAATTATCAACAGCACTTTCAATTCTGCATTAATTGTCCTCTCTTACTCTCTCTCTCCATTAAGGCTGCTAGAGGTTTATCAATTTTATAATGCTTTCAAATAATGAAGTTTTGGTTCCGTATGAATTTTAGAATTTTTTTTTAGTTCTGTGAAAAATTATGTTGGTATTTTGATGGCAATTGCACTAAATCTGTAGATTTCTTTGGGCAGTACATGAAAAATATTCAATATCACAATCATCAGGGGAAATGCAATTTAAAATCACAATGAAGTACCACCTTATTCCTTCAAGAGCGTCCATTATTCAAAGTGAAAAACAATAGATGTTGGCATAGATGTGTTGAGAAGGGAATGCATATACACTGAGTGTGAAAATGTAAATTAGTACAATCTCTATATAAAACAGTATCAAGAGTCCTTAAAAAGTTAAAAGTAGATCTACCAATGGATCCAGCAATCTCACTACTGGGTATCTACCCAAAGCAAAAGAAGTTCTTACCTGAAAAAGACACTGGAACATGTATGTTTATAGCAGTACAATTCACAATTGTAAAGATGTGTAACCAACCTAAGTGTCCATCAACTAATGAGTGGTTAAAGAAAATTTTGTATGTGTGTGTACACACACACACACATCATGGTCTACTACTCAGCCATTAAAACAAACAAAATAATGTGCTTTGAAGCAATTTGGATGGAGTTGGAGGCCATTATTCTAAACGAAGTAACACAGGAGTGGAAAACCCAAAACGGTATGTTTTCACTTATAAGTGGGAGCCAAGCTCTGAGTATTCAAAAGCAAACAGAGTGCAATAAGGGACTTTAGACACTCAGAAGGGGGGAAGGTAGGATGAGGGCAGAGATAAAAAGCTACACATTAGGTACAATGTACACTACTCAGTTAACAGGTGCACTAATACCTCAGAATTCACCACTAAATG
The DNA here is from genome assembly GCA_036589455.1 of Ateles fusciceps. Taxonomy (NCBI): domain Eukaryota; kingdom Metazoa; phylum Chordata; class Mammalia; order Primates; family Atelidae; genus Ateles; species Ateles fusciceps. The sequence continues at coordinate 1,356,937 of JAZHEH010000647.1, forward strand.
ATTCATCTATTAACCAAAAACCACTTATACCCCAAAAGCTACTGAAATATACAAAAAAACAAAGTTTTGCCTTTGCTGATGATAATCTTTATTTCACATTTCTTTTCTATTTTATTCATTTCTGCCTTTTATCTTTTTCTTGTTTCTAGTTTCATTGCCATTATTCTGACTTTTTCCTAATTTCTACAGATAATTAATTACTTTTCTTTTTTCTACTATGAGCATATGAGTCTAGATTTTCCCCTTTATCTGTGATATAGCTATATATCGTCAATACTGATATGTAGTATTTTCATTATTGTGATTTTAAATGTTTCCTGATTTCTATTATTCCTTTTTTTCCCATATCATGTGTTTATTTCCAAATATATGTATGTTTTTGAATTAACTTTATTTATATTAAATTTAATTGCATGAAAGTCCAAGGATAAGGTCTTTATGATTCAAACTTTTGAAACTGGTTGACAGTTTATGGCCTGGTGAATGGTCAACTTTCATAATGTTCATTGTGCAATTTAATAGATGTATTCTGCTACTTCTAGGTACAATGTTCTACTACATTCTTAATCTGAAACTAGTTAATTGCATTAATCCTGTCTTTTGCTATATTAATAACTGAAAGAAGTGAATTATAGTTTTCTACCAATAATTTATATTTTTTAATTTGTCTTGGTTGGTTTTAACCTTCTCTCACCTGGCTTTGAATGTAGACTATTGTCATTTCTGTGGGATTCATTTACTAATTATTTTCCTAGTTATTCCACCCAATTATGCATCTCCAAACAATATATTTTAGTTCTGACTAGTTTTGAAATTCATAAACTGTATTACACAGGATGTATAGTGGAGTGACCGGCTTCTTTCTCTCAATACAGCCCTTCATGTTGAGGAAGCTATATTTTTCTTTCTTAATTGATGTATCTTGCTCTGTTTTATGACTATGTTATATTTTACCTATCCACTGAAGTGTTCAGAACATTATCAATTTATCACAGTTCTGGGTATCCATGCTCCAAATATGGATAAAAACAGCTTTGTTGTGCTAATCCTCAGGATAAGTTTTTATAGCACCAGTCAGCACCAATGTTCAGAACAGGTGATTTTCTTTGACATCCTTTAGAGTGGTTAGTTGTTACTAGTTTGCCTTTTCTTACCTTGTGTTTTTATGTCCTATCCTCTCAGCCCCTTGAAACAGACTCACTCAGTTTTGTAAATGCCCTCAAGGGAAAAACCAGCTTCAGTGTTTCACCCATTTCTTTTGGTATCAACCTTCATTTAGTATTTGTCCTGTTTATTTGTTTATTGTCAGCAACCTGAGATGTCCCTTTTATAATACCAAAATCATAGTTGCTTTTAGTATGAGACTCCATCTTAGTACTTAATTCACCAGATTACAAGAAAATGTTAACTCTGTGCACTTTTTCAGTGTGCTCCTGTGGCAATTTTTAAAATAGACCAAAATTATTTTTAGAGTCCTCCCATTGAAAGGTAGGGTCTATATACCCTCTTCTTGAATCTGGGCCCTTTGATTGTTTGAACAGTGGAATAAACTGCAAGTGCTAACTTCCAGGCCCAAGTCTTGTAAAAATGGCAGCATGCATTTCTCACCTTTTGGGACGTTTACTCTTTCAAATTACCTTATATGTTCAACAATTTACTTTGTGTAACTGGCCTACTAGTTGACTATAATCTCAGTTACTGAGCCCAGCAACATAAAGTCATGGTCTCAACAATCATTCTGCATATTTTGCATAACCCATCAGTGCAGTAAATATATACCAAAGTAGTCATAACATTTGCAAAGAAAAGACACAGATACTTTTAAGAGTGTAATTAATTACTTCATTCATATTTAATATAAGCAATGGGGCTAAAAATCTATTGAGCATCAAATATTAATAATATAAAACATATAAGAAACAGGTTGATATTTTTAAAGCACATATTATTTGTGAAAGAAGTCTGAAAGATATAAAGTGAAGGACCACTTGATATGAAATAAATATAAAAGGCAACTAATACTTGTCTAAAGCAGTGATTCTTACTGTGGTGATTAGAATCTTATAGGGTTTTTTAAAAAATACAAATAACCAAATCCCATTAATACCCAAGAAGGGAAGATTTAGATGAACTCATTAAAGCAGTGGTTCTCAAAGATGGTTGAATATTATAACTATTTATGGACCTTTAATACAAATTTTCAGTATGCATTCCAGGCCAATTAAATCAGAATCTGGGTGTGGGACTCAGGTTGCACCAGTACTTTTTTAAAGGTCCCCAGCTTTTCCATTTTTATCCAAAGTTGAAAGCTCTCGTCTAAAATATCTGATTGATTGCATATATTGTTGTAATACAAGAAAAATACTTTTAAAATTAAAAGTTCTATATACTTAACTGTATTTGTATTTCCATTATCAATTCAGTCAAAATTAATATAAAATTTGGGAAAGCAAATTCTCCTAGAAGGAAAAACTCAGTGGTATATAGAAAATTTGAAATGAAATTCTGTATTTAACTTGGAAAAATTAAGAAAGCTTGTTCAATCTAGAAAGTGAACTACTCAATTTAGCCCAAAGTCAGAACCTAAAATGAATGAAATATCACAAAAATGTGGCTTCTCTCTCAAGTAAATGAGCAAAATGTTGAAGCATTCCACTTATTTATTAAAAAAATTATCAATCATCTTCATATTTTAGTCATTAAATTAAACGTTTGAGACATAGTAGTGAAAGAAATTAAAGAAGACCCCAATCCTCCTCACATAATCAAACGAGGATACAAAAAATACAGAAAAATCTCATGCAAATATCTGTGTAATGACAAACTGTGAAAGGGGCTGTGAAGGAAATATTTGTGGTTCTATAACACATCTTACAGAAGAATTTGGCAAAAGTGACATTATGCTCATTATGCTAGCTTTAAGGCCCAAGGTTTAAGGAACTGGAAGCTTCTACTCCCTGTCTATCCAGACCCTCACTCTTGAATTTCAGCTATCTTGATGTAAGGAAGCCAAAGCAGCAGTGAAAAGACATACATGGAGAAGAACCAACATCCCTAAGCCATACCTAACAGCCAATACCCACTTGTCAGCCATATGCATGAGCAATCGTGAAAAGTCAATCACAGAGCCCCGCCTCACTTCCTCCAATGTGGGTATCAAGAAGGGCTTCTCAGAAAGTTTGTGTCTAAAGAGGGAGCAGAAGGTATAGCGTGTACAGAGACCTCTGGAAGAAGCGCGCTTACAGTTAGGGCCTATCTGCAAGCCAGAATGTTTTATTTAGTTGGGCAATTAATTGGATTATATGCAAAACTGATGAACATTACTCAGTATATGTTTTGAGTTAGAAAATAAAGGAAACACAAATATGTTTTATATCAAACATCACTATCAACAGAACACACAATGGTATCAAAGAAAAAAGTAATATTTAGTTTAAAATGTGACGAATGGTAGATACAGATGAGTTAAAAGATATTTTTAAAATCTACTCTTTAATTTTCCTATCTAGTCTTGTTCACTAGAATATTATTCTATATTTTTAAACCACAAATAACGGCTATTTTGAACCAACAGAAGTATAAAACACCTATAAACTTGATTTTTTCCTGCTGTTATTTTGAATTATAAGGAGATGGAAAAGTCTTCTTATCAACTTCTATGAAATACTCATATTGAGTTGAGCTTTGTGAGTTCAAATAGTCATACTTAAAAATTGAGTTTCAACTCACTGCTTACAAGTTGTACGCTCACTGTTCTAAGCATATCCTTGCATATTCTGAAGTAAAGGGGAACTGGAAAATAAGTGAGGCATCATCACCTTATTCAGCTCTTTGTCTGTCATTTAGAAACAAATACATGTTTAAACGTCTTCCTGTCCATGTATTGCCCTCTTTCCAAGCACTTGCCAAGATGTAACTGAAACTAGTGATACAGTATTAAGGCTCAGTGCAAATCCTCACATGTGGTGGATTAAAGCACAGAAGTAGTCAGACCTTACGATTTCAGACAGCTCCTGCAGCTGTTTCTCTTTGATACACCAATGAGATGAATTGAGCATGTATTTTTATCGTTTTCAACAGTGTTCAAATACATCCATGACATATCAGCTCTTTCTAGAAAGCCCAAGCACTCTCCTAAGCCTCACTGAGGTCTTCAATATTAGTAAAAAATAATTATAATTTCTTGAGTTAAGTACTCAGCTACACAATAGTTCATGCTTTCCCCCTTTTTTAATGTGCCCCATTGGGTATTAATAGTGTTCATATTTATTTTCCATTATTTAGAGTTTGGCTTATAAAATATTAAAATGCTTATTAATATTTGGAAAAGTGGCAGAGGCACTAATATGTATTGCAAGCAGCACACAGCCATACTTCAGCCACATACTACTTAGCCACACATATAAAATACCTTGATTAAATTTTGTCTTTATTGTTCAGAAGGCAAATAGAAAAGAGGACATAGAAACACATTTAAAGATGCTTAGGACAAGCTAGTGTTTATCTGAAACTTTAACCATTAGCCCAAACTGGTCAAATAATACTTATGAATGCATATTATATACAACAATTTTAAAAGGCTTCTTACCTTCTCAAACATAAAAAGAAAACAGTCAATCCCATACCTTACTAAAACAACAAAGTAAAAAGCATATAACTTTCAAATTATGAATCTTCTGTGTTTCTCAATCATCGTCAGGTACACTCTTTTCTCCCCCAAGAATATAATGAATTCAACTTGTTTCATTCACCCTTTTTGACTGACACCTGTAAGCTGCATTTGCAAAATACTTAAAAAGATTATAGATACACTGTCTGCCCACAGGGTAGTATGGCACATCTACAGTGCCATGTTCAGAGGATCCCACTCATCAAAAACTAAAATTATTTTGCAAAATCATACACCTAGTATGTAATATCTGTATTTCTAAAAATAGAATACACTAGTAACACCGTCTTTTACGTTTTGATGCCAATCACCAATGTAATAGTCAACATTAAGCAAAATGAAGAATAAATTAAGCCAGTCTAAAGAATTATTTTGTTTTGTTAATTTTAGGAGGATGAATTTATAAAAACATGCTTTAAAGGGCTTTTGCAAATAAAAGTGCTTTTGACCTATTTGCTACTTAATGATCTATACTGGAATAGAAGATAAACAGAGTGAGAAATTCAGCACAAGGCAAAATAAATCCCCCATTACTGGAATTTTTTGGAGCATACTGCTAATGCTCTAATTTCTTCCACAACCTCAATTAATACATTAATCACAAACAAGCACATCTCCCCCATATATTCAAGTGGCTAAGGTCAATTTTGCATTTCTCCTCTGGCCAACCCACTTGCTTCCACTGTGAGAGTATATCCTGCCTCTCTTATTTTATGAGTAAGGGGCACTAGAAAACTGTTTCACCTTTATGAAGCTTAATTTTTCAGTCTTTCAGGTGGAAATAATAGCACCTACCTCAAAGGATGCAATTAAATGAGACTGTTTATAAAAACCACAAATTACAATGTAATTCTTTTAAGAAGCATTAGCTCTTATTGGATGGTTACCCTAACTCCACCAATTTCGTATGTTAAAACCCTAATTCCTAGTGTGATGGCATCTGAAGAAAGGACCTTGGGAAGGAATTAAGTATTGAAGGTGGAATCCTTCTGATGGGGTTAATGCCCTGACAAGAGAGAAACAAGAAAAAAAGCTTGCTTCCTCTCTGTTTTCTACCATGTGAGGACAAGACTAGAAGAGAGCCAGCTGCAAAACAGAAGGTAGGCATCACCAGACACTGTCTACTGGCACCTTCACTTTCAACTTCCAGGCCTCCAGAACTGTAAGAAATAAATGTTTGTTGTTTAAGCCACCTCTCTAAGAGATTTTGTTATGGAAGCCCAAACTAACTAAGATATATAAAAAGCAATAATTTCTGATAATTGCATTTAATATTTTCATTAATCTGAAATTTTGTTGTAAGAATTACAAAGGGCAGACTAGAAATTAAGGCATTACAAATATCAATTAGATAATTACTTGCTATATCTCCTAAATCACAATGCTACAAATATGAAGACTTTCTGTGTTGATGCTTCTTTTCATTAGGGAATGTATTTATATTTCAGATGGATTTTGTTTGCTTTTAACTGGAGTCCACAGATTAAGTTCAATATTCTTGAGAAGTACTTTGTAAGGAAATTCATTATTTATTTTTTTAGCGCAGGGTCTCGATGGGTCGCTCAGTTTAAAGTGCAGTGGCGCAATCATGGCTCATTGTAGCCTCAACCTCCTGAATGCAGGTGATTCTCCCAATTCAAACTCTCAAGTAGCTGGAACTACAGGCACATGCCACCACACCTAGCTAATGATAATAATAATAACACCTTGAAGAGACAGGATCTCATTATGTTGCCCAGGCTGGTCTCAAACTCCTGGGCTCAAGCTATCCTCCCACCTTGGCCTCCCAAAGTGGTGAGATTACAAGCATGGGCCACCACACCTGCCTGAAAGGAAATTATAATGTGATTTTCACTCAGAGAACATTGACAAGCCATCTTTGATCACAAATATATGTGTATATATCATCACCTTTCATATATATGGCCATATATATTTATATGTGTGTATATACATACACATATGTATATTAGGTTAATAAATATATTTTGTATATATATCTTTTTTTATATACATATATATATACACACACACACATATATCTTCTGATCTTAGCTGAGCAAGAGTGGAGTTTCAAGTGAATGCACACAAGCACACAAGGTATTGCAAGTACCACAAACAGTTGGGTAACTAGTTGCGAGTGCACTGGCAGGAATTATTAAGGGGAAGTAATCTTCCGTGAAAGGAGTATCCTGACTGATATCTGTGCATTTGCTGGCATTATTGTTGATGAACCATCAGAATATGAATTATGGAATAACTCAAGAGACTCAGAAATTCTTATTTACTCTTTGAGAATGAGAATTAAATTTTTATTGATATGAAATCTACTGTAAATAATAGATATATTATGAAACATTGGCCCAGAAGGATTAATATGCACTACATTTTTATTGTTTATCTACTGTTTTAAGCCCTGAGGCTTTCATTGAGACAAAAGTTAAATAAAATCAAGAGATAGAAAATGTCTCCTTCTCCTTCCGTTCACCCATACACCCTATTCCTGTCTCCCCCTGCCCCTACCAAATAGATTAGAGAAGCACCATCCCTACTGTAGATAAGTAAGTTAAAACAAGATGATGGAATTTTTAAATTATTAAATAAGATACATAAATATATTTTGTTCACTTTATATTTACTAAGAGGATATTTTGCAAGTATATGACTGAATGCTAAATTTATCATCAGAAATATCTTCTAAAGGATCTTGTTATTTTCTATGCAGTATATACTATACGTATAACGTTTCTCTTTAAGTTTACATATAAAAATACATAACTTTATAATACCAGCCATTCTGAATTTGCTCTTATTTACATAATTTCCCTCCATATTGTGATAAATTGTTAAAGCATTTACTATTATTGAAGCTTTTATTAATATTCAGCAATATTTATTAACCTTTGAGAAGTCACTGACCTCATGTAAGAAGGTAATGAAAGCCATTCCAAGAAAAATGCACACAAACACAAGCACACATACTTTCCTGCAATGCCAAGAAGCTCAGACATATGCTGCAGCTCATCCACAGACCAGGCTGATTAGACTTAAGAAATCCTGACCAAAGGCTATTTCACCCTGAGGCTACGTAGTATTCATGCTTTTGAAAGTCCACAGGGCTTTAAATCAAAGGACATGGGTTCCTACCCAAATTCCACTCCTCAATTAACTTTAATATTCTCATTTATAAAATGCGAAGTGGTCTCTTTGGTCTCTTCCTACCTAAAATTCTCTGGGTATAGGCAAAGAATAAGCTCCTTTAAGAAGAAAAATAGTTCTATTTGAAAATTACAAAAATAAAATCAGTTATATAATATGAACCATGTTTTGTTTTTCTATAGTTTATTAATATAAGAAACCTTGAAAAGAAAATATATATGCTATCTAAATAACATGACTTTATAGCTTTTGAAAAGTACATTGGGTCTTAAGGGCCATATTTACAAATGATTATATGAACCGTGCTTGCATATTCATTTGTTTTCTTTTTCAGGAGTGTTTTAAGGATATTAAATACTGAATTAATTGAGTAGAAGTATATGGTTGAAATAAACATTGAGACAATACATTCATTTTTGTAACTGATGCTATCCTTTGAAAATAAGTGTTAATATTTGAAAGGAACTGCCATTGACTATTGATACTGACCCAAAGGAATTCCTTTCACACTGGCAAAGAAATTACATATAATGTCATCAACAAATTTGATAGTCTTTGGTTGTCTTAGCTTAATTTTAAACTTGAAAAGTAAAAAGTGAGGATACTTGCATTTGGGGATGTCTTAAAACTCATATCTTCCACCACTGACTTCAAATGCAATTTTCTGAGCACGTGAAGTAGATCATCATGTGATAGACAGAATCCAATTCTTTCTCCCCAGAAATTGGAGGAAATTTCCAGGAGTAAAGAAAATAAGAGAGAATGTATTTCACTTGCAAAAATGTTAAGGAATTTCTGTGAGATACAGGACACAAGAGACCAGAATGCAGGAAGGACTCATTCAAAACTGTCATCCTTTGATAGAGTATCCTTGCTGGAAACAAGTGAAAGGCACCATCCCAGAATGCGGAATGTGAAACCTAAAAGTCATAGCAGGCAAAGCGGGCAGTGAGTTTATGGGAGGAGCACATCAATCCCACAACCACTGTATAAAATATCCTTGAATCAAGATTTTATGACAGCATTTTTTTCTGCATTATACATGACATAAAGATAGTTTTGTCAGTCAGCAAAGGACACCATCATTTTCAAAATTCGGCAAACATGACAAGCAACAATGAGAAATACATTAGCTATCTGTATCAACTGCCACTTTAATTAAATTCTGGACCACATATCTCTCCATTTCACCAAGTAGCTAAGTTTCTAAAGTATTATCATGAAAGTAACACAATTCTAAATTTTACACTGTCTGTGCTTCTTGGCCTGTTGGATATAGATTGATATCCACATGATTCTGAGGAATAGCTTTCAACTCAAATTTGCTTTCAACCAAATCTGAGAATGTATAAATGTTCAGATCCTTTCCTTTAAGGATATAGAAATGGCAACAAGTCACCATACTTACAAAAGATAAGCACTGTGGTTCTGTATACGACCTGTTTGAAAATTCTGTCTCTCTGAAATAAATGGTAAAAAAGAAGAGAAGGGAGAAATATGTAGAAAATTTGTAGTGTTTTTAAAAATAGTCAAAGCAGCATTGCATCTGAGAAATTAGGCCAGCAATTATGAAGAGAAAATAAATTGAGATCATTAAAGATAAGATGATGAAATGATCAACTAACTTAAAAAATTTATGAGAGACAATAGCAAAATATTGAATAATCAAGAAAATTAAATTAGCCAAATAAAGCACAAATATATTCTAAAAATTCAAAAGAAAATGATAAAGAGAATAAAATAATAAGAAAAATTTAAAATGGAGAGCAGATTCAATCTACTTGTAAACAAGAATCACAAAAAAGGGAAAGCAGATTTTTGAAAGTTAGTGAGCCTGGGTGTTTAAACCCATGATCCTATACCAGGAATCAAAGCTGTGGAGTAGAACAAATATTATGGACCCTGAGACCCTTCACAAATGAGAACCATTTCAGTGGAACTGAAGTCTGCATCTTACATTAGTTACAGGAAAGTGAGAGTGAATCCAGACTTTCAAGACAGTGGGAGTAGACGCATGCACACACAAATATGTGGGCATTACATATCTGAAATAAAATTAAATATTATAGAACTGAGAGCAAACATGTTGATCATTCCAATATATATAACTGGACATAATACACCTATTAGAAGAATGAGCAAGTTGTTCATATAAATTAACAAAGCAAAATCTAATTATATACCTCATAAGACAGAAAGATAGCTATAGATATAATAAATGCAAATAAAGAGAAAGCAAGAGTCTGAAATCTTTTTATCCAACACAATAAAACTTAGAAATAAAAAAATGTTAAAAATGACAAAGTATACTTTATAAAGCTAAGACAATTCACCATTAAAATACAATAATTATTACTATTTTTGAATCCAATGAAAGCAACAACTTTCATAGAGCAGAAACTTTAGTCTTAGTGGAACTAAATATTTTTTAAAAAATGATAAACACCACCCTTCTCTCACTTGAAGACGGAAAAAGTGGGCAGGATATTGGTAGGAGTAGAGGAGACCTAAGCAACACCATGAGTGAAATAGGTCTCATAGATTTATATCCAGTTATTTCCTCAACTGTAGGAATGTATAGTTTTTAGAAACCCTAATTTACAAAAATTGATTTTAGTAGAGAATAGAAAAAGTTGTAAAAGATCCTCTACACCCCTTGAAAGAGAGAGGAAAAAGTGGGAGACACAATTGGTTTTACCAGAATTTTCATGACTAGATAATTCCATTGCTGCTTGAGCTGTTCAAGAGTTAAAAAAAAAAAAAAATTTAAGTTATTTTTATGAGACAAGTATGATGTGACTTTGAACAAAAACATGATCACACAAAAAGGACAGCATTGATCAGTCTTTCCCACAGATATTAGGGCAGAAATCTAAAATATTAGCCAAGTGAATCCAACATCATATTAAAAATTAGTATATAAAGATCATGAGGGGTTTATTTCAGGAGTGCAGAATGGATCAATATTAAGAAAGCCATTAATTTAATCTATCGGTGTAATAGATCTAGAAGAAAAAGCATTATGAATGTCTCTTCAGATCTTATAAGCCACTTGACAACATTCACAATCCTTTCATGTTAAAAGCATTCAATAAAATAGAAAGTTACTTCTTAACTTTCCTAACACACACTCACACACACAACATTATTGCACATTAGGTGAAATAATAGAAGTATTCCTGCTAAAGTAAGAAAAAGAAAAGGATTCTTACTATCTTCACTATAATCAAACATTGAACTAAAATAATTTACAAGTGAAAGCAACTAAATTCAAGAACTTTTAAAGGACCACATAAACTTCTCTCTATTTACAGGAAAATTATTATATATCTAGAAATCTTCTATCAAAAATATTAACAGAAAAATTGTTATGGCTGGGCGCAGTGGCTCAGGCCCATAATCCTAGCACTTTGTGAGGCCGAGACAGGTGCATCACTTGTGGTCAGGAGTTCGAAATCGGCCTGGCCAACATGGTGAAACCCTGTCTCTACTAAAAATACAAAAAAATTAGCTGGGTGTAGTGGTGTGTGCCTGTAATCTTAGCTATTCGGGAGACTGAGGCAGGAGAATCGTTTGAACCCAGGAGGCAGATATTGCGGTGAACCAAGATCAGGCCACTGCAATCCAGCCGGGGTGACAGGGTAAGACTCTGTCTCAAAATAAGAAAGAAAAATTGTTACAAAAATAAGGAAATTAAGTATAAGAATATAAACCTAGCAAGTAAACAGGTAGCATTCCTATATAAAAACAGTAACTGAATAGAAGTAACTATAAGTAAGAAAAAGAAAAGGATTCTTACTATCCTTTTCTTTATGATAGAAAGAAATTCCACGTATAATAGCAAACAAAATACAGGTACAGAAACTATAATTACTGAAATACACACACAAAAAGAGACTTTAACAAGTAGAAACGTTCACCATGTCATAAAGAATAAGCAACATTACAAATATGTCCATTCATTCCAAGATAATCTATAAATTTAATTCAATTCTAATGACATTACCATCAGTTTGCTTTTTTCCTGGAGCTAGAAAAGTAGATTATAAACTTTACATGGAATAACACTGGGAATTATTGCCAAGAGTTAATGCTATCACAGACACATGCACAGAAAGAGAGAGAGAGAAAGAGAGAGAGAGAGAGAGAAAAAAAGAGAGGGAGAGAGACCGGCTTAAAAGAATACAGTATGCTGTATGATTCACTTACATTAAATTCAAGAATAGTCATAAAAAAAGGAATAGCCATAACTAATATGGTGAGTCATAAGTAATAATTCAAATGTGAAAAGAGAGGAAGACAAACAGGAAATCTATTAGAGTGATGAGAAATTTTTAAATCTTGTTTTGTATGGTGGTTTATGGGTATAAGCATATGTACAATTTTTAAGGTTTGTGCAAAAGTATATTTTATTTAATAGACTTCATTTGTACAAAAGTTTTAGTTTTCCTGAAATACTGAACAAACACTACAGAGAGTTCTTGTGCACCCCTTAACCCACACACAATTCCTCTTATTTGGCATTAGTGAGTATACTTGTTCAATGAATGAACTATTATTAATATATGATTATTAACAAAAGTCTATAATTTACATTGTTTCACCTTAATACCCCCTATGTTGTACAACTTTAAGGGTTTTTACAAGTACATAATGTCATATATATGCACCATTACAGTATCATACAGAATACCATATCTATCTTCTATATATCACTAGAGTATCATATAGAATAATTTCACTGTTTCAAAAATCCCCTCTGTTTCGCCTATTCATCTCTTCCCTCTGCCCCTGGAATCACTGGAAACCAACGATCTTTTTAGTGTCTCTATAAATGTTGCCTTTCCCAGAATGTCATATAGTTGGACTTATATTGTATTTAGACTATCAGACTGGCTTCTTTCATTTAGCAGTATGCATTTAAGTTACCTGCATCTTTTTTCATAGCTGATAGCTCTTTTGTAAAATTACTGAATAATATTCTACTGCATAGATATACTATAGATTGTTTATGCATTCACCTACCAAAGATCTTAGTTACTTCTAGTCTTTGATGATTATGAATAAAACTGCTAAAAACATTTTTGTGTACATAAGTTTTCAACTCAATTGGGTAAATGGTCATATGGTAAGACTATGTTTAGTTTTCTAAAACTGCCAAATTATTTCCAAAATTGGTGTACTAGTTTGCATTCTTGAGAGTTCCTGTTGCTCTTCATTCTCACCAGGATTTGGTATTGTCCATTTTTTGTTTTATCCACTCTCCTAGGTGTGTAGTGCCATGACATTGTTTTAATTTACAATTCCCTAGTGACATATAATGTAGGGCATATTTTCATATGCTTATTTGCCATCTGTGATTCTTCTTTAGTAATGTGTGTGCTCAGAGACTTTGCCCATTTTTCAGTTGAGCTGTTTTCTTATTTATGAGTTGCAAGAGTTCTCTGTACATTTTGAATACAAGTCCATTATCAGGTATCTTTTGCAAATATTTGCTCGCAGTCTGTGGCATAAATTTTCATTGTCCTAACAATGTCTTTTTAGGACAGAAGATTTTAATTTTACTAAGGTCTCAACTATCAATTTTTTTCTTTTATGGATCATGCTTTTGGTATTGTTTCTAAAAACTTATTACCCAACTGAAGGTCACTTAGATTTTTTCCTTTGTTATTTTCTAGGAGTTTTATACTTTTGCATTTTATATTTAGTTCTACGATGCATTTTTAGTTAACTTTTGTGAAAGGTACAAAGTCTGTGTCTACATTCATTTTTTGCGTATGAATGCTCAATGGGTCTAGCACTGTGTGCTCAAAACACAGTTTTTAATTTAATTGCCTTTGCTCTTTCGTGAAAAATCAGTTGGTTATATTTGCATAGGTCTATTTCTAGGCTCCCTGCTCTGTTTCACTGACATATTTCTCTATTATTTAATCAATCCCACACTGTCTTGATTTCTATAGCTTTATAGTACACCTTGGAGTCAAGAATTGCCAGTCTCTCCCCCTGGTTCTTCTTCAGTGTTGGCTATTCTGGGTATTTCTGCCTTTACACCTAAATTTTAGAATAGGTTTGTCAATATCCACAAAATAACTTGCTAAGATTTGGATTAGGATAATATTGAACTTACAGACCAAGCTGGAAACCTGAACATAGAGTATCTTTCCATTTACAAAGAGAATCTTTGATTTCTTTCATTAGTTTTTTTCTGTATGAGTGTTCCTCCTACAGACTTTGTGCGTATTTTGCTAAATGTATAACTAAGCTTTCCTTTTTTTAATGCTAATAGTAATGGTATTGTGTTTTTATTCCAAATTCCAGTTTTCATCACTGCTGTGTAGGATATTAATTGATTTTGCTATTATTACCTTTTATTTTTCAACTTTGCTATAATCACTCATTAGCTCCAAAAGTCTTTTGTTGCTGATTCTTCTGGATTTTCTACATAGACAGTCATGTCATCTGTGAATGAAAATGGTTTTATCTGTTTTTTCCAAATCTGTTGTACCTTTTCTTTTACTTTCTTGTCTTACTGCATTAACTAGGACTTCTAGTACATTGTTGAATAGAAATAATTAGCAGGAGCATCCTTGCCTTGTTTCCCATCTTAGGGGGACAGTATCTAGTTTTTCACCGCTGATTATGTTAACTATAACATTTTGTAGGTTTTTCTTCTCCTTTTTTAATCAAGTGAGGAAGTTTCCCTCTATTCCTAGTTTGCTAAGTTTCTATTATGATTGTATATTGTAACATGTCAAATGCTTTTTCTACATGTATTGATATGATCATGTGATTTTTCTTCTTTAGCCTATTTATATAAATGATGACATAATTGATTTTTGAATATTGAACCAGTTTTGTATACCTGAAATAAATATTGTTTGGTCATAGCATTATGTCTTTTTTATACAACATTGGATTTAAATTACCAATATTTTTTTGACAATTTTTGGATTTACATCCATGAAAGATACTGATTTCTGTAGTTTTTCTTTCTTGTAATACCTTTATCTGGTTTTGGTATTAGAGTAGTACTCATCTTAAATTGAGTTAGAAATTATTCCTTTTGCTTCTATTTTTTTATAAGACACTATGGAGAATTAACATTTCTTCCATAAATGTTTGGTAGAATTCACCAGTGAAACCATCTATACCTGATGCTTTCTTTTATGGAAAATGTAATGGTTATGTGTCAACTTGACTGGTCCACAGGAAGCCCAGGCATTAGCCAAATATTTTAAGTGTGCCTGTGATGCCGTTTTGAATGATATTAACATTTTGAATTAGTAGAATGGGTGAAGATTGCCTTCCATAATGTGGATGGTCCTCATACAATAAGTGGAAGCCTGAGTAGAATGAAACGCTGAGCTTCCCATCAATAAGAAAGGAAGAACTTCTGCCTGACTGCATTGAGAAGGGACATCTGTTTTCTCCTGACTTCAGATTGAATTAAAACATCAGCTCCTCTTGAGTCTCGAGCCTGCAGGATTTTCAACTGAAATTTACACCACTGGCTTTCCTGAGTTTGCAGCTTACTGACTGCAGATCTTGGGACTTCTCAGTTTCTCTCTATACATATCTTTAGATGTAGAGTATACACACACACATGCATGCACACACATCCACACACACGCTATTGGTTCTCTTTCTCTGGAGAACCCTAATACAAAAAGTTATTAAATATTTAATCAATTGCTTTAATTGACATTGGCTTATTTTTATTACATATTTCTCCTTCTATGAGACGGTAGTTTGTGTCTCTCAAGGAATTGGTCCATTTCCTCTAAGCTCTCAATGTGTGGATATACAGTTGTTAATAATATTCTTCAATTATCCTTTTAATGTCTGTGAGATTAGCAGCAATAACTTCTTTCATTTCTGGTATTAATCACTTTCTCTTTTTTCTTGGTTAGCTTGAGTAGAGGTTTATCAATTGTAATGATCTCTTTAAAGAACAAGCTTTTGCATTTTAGACACATTAATTTTCCCTAAATATTTGTTAATATATTTTACAATTTTGAAATTTTATTTGTGCTATCCTTTGTTTTATTTTATTTCAAAGTGTTTAATGTGTATGTAGTCAAAAATACAAACCTTTATGATTTCTAGGTTTCTTAAATGGCTCCAAAGAGCCTCTCTACCTCACCTTCTTAAGGCTATTCAAATATTCTCAAAACTTTCTGCAGTTTTTTGGTTTATATTGGATATTTAAATTTTAAATATAACTGAAATTTATTTTTATGTTTTATGAGATATGTATCTCAATTAGCTTTTAGATAAAAAGACTGCACCACTTATTAAACTAACCACTGTGCTAGTTCAGGGACAAGCTAAGCTATGCAAATAAAGATGCAAACATTCAGTTTAATTCAACTATGAGGGCGCAGGTGTGCCATCTTCATCAAATAGCTTTTATTTCTGAATCATCAGCTCCCAGACAACAAGAAACAAAAAGGAAACATGAAAGCACATACCCACTCATAATGAGGACAAAATTCAGAAATGGCACATACCAGCATCTCACCTCCAGTTTCTTTCCTTTACCCTTTGGCCAGAACTTAGTTACATGGTCATACCTAAATGCAAAGAAGTCTGCAAAATGTAATCTTCACCTGGTGGATCATGCATCCTCCCTAGGTAAATCTCTATTAATACGGAAAGGGAAAAAGAGTGTTAAATTAATACTAACTATCTATCACAATTGTCCTTTTCCTTCTAAATTAAAATGCCCATTGAGTCTTACGAGACTAAGACTGTTTGTTTTTTCCCTAGACTTTATTCTCTTCCACTAATCTTTGTTTTGTTGCTATGACAACACCATTCTCTGCTTATAGTGGTTTTATAGCAAATGTTAACCTTTGATGATATTAGTTTCTCTGCCCCTTACATGAATGTTTCTTAATTCTTCCAGATATATTTTTAAGTTCTTCTAAATCTAAATCAATATTCAAATTAAAATTGAAGTTGTTATATTTACTAATTTTAGTGTAGCTTCTTACAATTGAGACATCAATTTGTTCTCTAATTCTTCTAGTTTCAATAATTATAATAAGCTTCTTTAATGAAAGTACTTCTGAAATTTTCTAAATCTAAATATAACATAGAGATTATTTACAATAATGATATATGACTTACATCTTTTTCGTGTGTCTCTATTTTACATTGGTTAATATGCCACTCTGCCTTATTTTCATACTTTTCTCCTCAAAGTTACAAATATTAATATCATTATTCCTACTTTCTTTGGTTTGCATTCGCCTTGTCTAGCCTTCCTTGATATTCAGAAATTTTACCAAGAAATGTTTCAGCGTGTTGAGAGGCATTCTATTTTTCTACCATTGCATTTTGACATGAATTCTTCATGAAAATAAGTGAGCTATTTTAATCTGTAAACTTAAGATTTTTTTCTTTGACCAAGAAACTAGCTCCCGTTACTTGTGTAATTATAACTTTTGTAACTCTTTATGTTTCTATTTGTGAAACTCTTACTTATAAATAACTGTCTTGGATCTGTTCTCTAAGTGCCTCATATTTTTACGGTTTCTAATTCTATGAAGCGAAATATTTCTACTGTGTTTTTCTCACTACTAAATCAGTTCTGTTGTAAACACAATTTTTCAATTCACTTTTCAAATTTTTAAGCTCAAAAATCATACTATTTATTTAGTAAGTGTTTTTTGGTTCTATAGAAATAATTAGGACTATTCATAAATATCCCAGTGTTTGTCTCCTAAATACATGGGAAGGATTACGCCTTCTTCCTTGAAGTGTACCATGTAACTTTCTCTGGCAAGCAATATATAAGTAGTAGTAATGTATGTCACAGCCATGCAGAACTTTAAGGGCTAGTGTGCAATTTTCCATGCTCCTTTTCCCAGCCTTAATGAGCATAGAGCATCTTGCCCTTCCTGACTTCTGGTACTCAGGTGGAAATGAGACTGGGAATGAGATGGAGCTAGGAAAGCTCACTGGGGGGCCACTTTCCTGAGATCTCTTTTACCTTTTCCCTGATCAATCCCCAACACTGGTATGAAACTATGAGACTTGGAGCTTCTACAGCCATCCTTACCATCAAAAAAGGATGAAGGCAGCACACAGAAGATCTAAGAGATATTATTTAGGGGAGTAACAAGGTAGAAGGAACCTACTTCTGTTGTGCCTTCATGAAGCATTGAGCCACACAAGCCCAGGTAATTTTGAAGGAAAGAAAAAAAAAATGTTCTGTCTCCTCCAAAACACTCTTATATTAGGCCAATGGTACCTGCAACCAAGTTTCTATTCAATCTAATACATATCTAAAAATATAAGTATAAAATAACCAGTTAATTATGTTCAACATTGAAATGTTGCCCATTTTTGAACTCAACAGTAGACCCCAAAAATCTTATGAGAAAAGGGAGAGAGTACAGCTTGTTAGTGTCATATATTGCTTTCATTTATTTTAGAATTATGAAACCACTTAATATTGCACATTTAAAGACATAAGGCTTGTGGTAGGTTTTGACAGAATACTCTAAATAGCTGTAGTGTTATTACTATTGCTACTGTTTTTAATGAATGTTGAAACTTCATGTGGAACATAATCAAATGTAATGACTATTCATAACTTTATTCCTCTATATTTATTCCTCTATAATTAGCAAAATAATACTTTATCCTATAAATATAGTATTAAAGTTACTAATTACACATAAAAGCTGTTTTTCATTAGAGGTTTTGAAACTCATTGGTAGCTTAATGAAATTCATTGAGCTTAGCAATATAAGGAAAAAGTTGTTAATGCAGTAAAAAATGTTGTTTTGTTGATTTTTGCCTGATAGTAGGATAAACATAGACCATGTGTTAGAAATTCAATACTTTGAATATGCTGAAAAATAAAATGAAGAGTCCCACTCAATTCATATTGGTCTTGGCACATACACCAACAAAGGGGCCCAAGACTAAGGTCTGAACTTTGTTAATGGGGCTGTGTATGAAACTTCTCCTGGGTCTTCATTCCTCTCTGTTAGTAAAGAATAGGTCCTTCCTTCTCTCTCTTCCAAATTTTCCCACTCCACAGATTCATACTGTCATTTCTCCAGGAAGAGAAACAGCTCCTACCACTGCATAGCAAGCTCTCTCACCTCAGAATTCACATACGTACAGTCTGTACAACTCACCTCAGAAAAACATGTAAAAACAGGAGCCAAGCTTCATATAAAATAGTTTTGCAGAATTACTTTTTTATGCAATTGTAGATTTTTCTATTACATTTTAAGCATTTTGGGTGCAATGGACATAGTTCTTTAGTATAAAATACATTTACAAATATGTCTTTATTGTTTTGATAGCTCGTACATTTCTAAGCACACAGATATTCTGCAAATATTTTGTTGAACTCAGTCTATAGCCATTTCTGTTCTCTTCACTGCATAATTAATGGATTACTGACTCACAGTATAAAGCTGAACTACAAATGAAAAGGAGCAATTTGATGACCTAATGCATTTTAAAACTGTTCTCATTTCCTTTTGAAACAAGTAAATAGAAACAGGTTCTTTATTTTTTATGTATGTATATGTAAAAGGATACATATATATATATATATATATACATATATATATATATATATATACACACATACACATACACATACACAAAAGCTGATCAACTTCCATAAAGTTGTAAGGCAAGAGTTATGATAATAGTTTGCTTTAGAGTAATGATTTTAAAATAAATTGAAATAAGAGTTTGAGGGACAAAGTTTCAGTACAGATGTGCATAATTACTATGCTTGCCATAATGATTAAATATTTATAATATCTACTTCTTTAACAGTGGAATAATAAGACCAGGTATTCTGTTTCCGATGAATCCTTCATGTAATATCTTTTTGTTCCCAGTGGATGTTCCAACACAGAATGCCTGACTGATGGCTATCGATTCACATATTGTACACCACTTAAATATGCTGGGACGAGGAGAAATTTCTGTTTGGGGATTTTGGTCAGCTTCTATGGCTTTTGAATTGTGAGGTACAAACTACCCATATGTCTTTTTCTATAAATTTGGTAATAAATTTCTCTCCCACCTGAGCTGTACATAGCAAGAAGAAAATAAATGAAATACATTCTGAGATGAGAGTGGGGTTGGGACTAGACTGGAGAATTACTCATTTTCCGTTTTCTGTCTTTATATGGGTAGGAGCATTAACTGTTGTCCTGGCTAAGTTCCAGCTCAGGTAATTGCCTTCTTCCAAAAAATTTTCACTGTATTTTAATTGAACAATGTATTTTTTACTTCCTGTCTTAAATCATATGCCTATGCCTGTTTTCACCAGCTACAGAAATACATCTACTCTGACCTAAAATTAAAAAGGCTGTGGATGTAATCATTTTCAAAGATAAAGCAGTACACTTTTTAAAAGAGCATTTTATTCTTTTTCTCAATGAAAAAGAACTAAGTAGCTTTACAGTAAGAAGATCTCCGCCTTCAATAGAAAGATAAATGATTGAACAGACTATATATAAATATTTGATATCCTTGAGTCTTCCTGATACACAAAAAGCAGGAAGGCAGCAGACTTGTTAACAGCTGATATTTTATGCAATACCTGAAGAAACATTAAATCTCCATTTTTCATTCCAGTGTCAAGATGTCCACACTAGTAGAAATACTGACCAGTACCCATTCATATGTTTTCAGAAATGTTTCAGAAACTTTCTGGGCATCAGAAATTAATGCTGAAGCCTAAATGTCAAGCCTAAGTGATCATATTTTAATAAAATATAAGGCATTAAGCATTAGTCTGTTTTGCATTGCTTTAAAGAAATACCTGAGGCTGGGTAATTTATAAAGAAAAGACGTTTATTTTCGCTTGTGGTTCTGCAGACTATAGAAAAGCATAGTGCCAGCATTTCCTTCTGGTAAGACCTCAAGAAGCTTCCAATCATGACAGAAGGCCAAGAGGAAGCAGGTATGTCACATGGTAAGTGTAGGAGCGAGAAAGAGAGAGGAGAGAGAGATGCCAGACTCTTTTTAACAACCAGATCTTGTGGTAACTAATAGAGTGAGACTCACTAATTACCATGAGGACAGCATCAGGCCATTCATGAGGGATCCACCCCCACAACCCTAACACCTACCACCAGGTCCCACCTTCAACACTGGGTATTACATTTCAACATGAGAGTTGGAGGAGACAAATATCCAAAATATCATATCACATTATTATGATAATTAGATATGACAAGCCTGTTTGAAACTGGATTAGGTCAGCAGTTCCCAAACTTGATTAAAATTACTGGGGGCGCTTGCTTAAAATACAGATTAACAGGTCTCTCTTGGAAATCAGAGGAAAAGAGAAATTGTTATGCAAGAAAATTTGACCTTATAAAGTCTCCATTGTCCTTTCCAGTCCAAACTCCTCAGGTCAACTCCCCATCTGCCACTGGCCTTCTGAGCTCACTATCTCAAGTTTAGCTACACATTGGAATTACCTGACAAGATTTCTAAATACCGATGCCAATCCCACCACAACAGATTCTGATTTGATAGATTTGAGTAGATGTGTAGCCACTGGCATTTTCAAAGCTACTCAGCTAACTCTAATGTGCACCAAAAGTTGAGAACCACTGAATAAAGGTGGTTCTAAAGTAATCTAGACTAAGGGTGATGATAATTCTACACTGGTTTTCTAAGAACACCAGAACAGTACACTTGACTCTCAAGGGATGTAATTACCAAGTGGAAAGCACACACTAACCTCAGATTGACAAAGATCTCAGTTTGAGTCTCAAGTCTACCAGGTAAAATAAGATCTACTGCCACTCAGAAGACAATCTATCCTCAGCTTTCCAGTTATGGCATGGGAAGTATAGTACCCATTAATCGAACAGGTAAACCAACTAGTCTGCCAGATTCAACTTTCTCTTCTGCCTTATTCAGCCCTTTTACAATACCCAAGAAGTGACTGTCTTATAAACAGGGTGGCCCTGTCTCCCTGCTTGTTTAGAAGAATCCTATCTATCCTTATTGTCTTGGCAAAATTAGTAATCATGTCAGCTTTTATTCTCAGAAGTGTCCCAGTTTAGAATATAAAATTAGTAGTCACCTTACCCACATGCCACATTTTCCATTTATCACTTAAAATTGACTGGACCAATGTGGGCAGCTGACCCATATAATGAACTGAGCCAATGGATTATCTATATAACTTTATCTAAAATATGGAGTGCAGA
The DNA here is from genome assembly GCA_036589455.1 of Ateles fusciceps. Taxonomy (NCBI): domain Eukaryota; kingdom Metazoa; phylum Chordata; class Mammalia; order Primates; family Atelidae; genus Ateles; species Ateles fusciceps. Next base: position 1,378,981 of record JAZHEH010000647.1, read on the forward strand.
GTTATATAAGTTATCTAAGCTGCATAACGAATTACCTAAAAGCATAGTGGCTGAAAACAAGACTTATTATTTCACATTTCTGCAGGTCAGGAATCTAGCTATGATCCCTTCAGACTCTATTACTACAATTAAGCTGTTCAGCAGTGGCTCTAGGCATCCTCAGGCTCAACTGAAAAGGCATCAACACACAGGTCGCTTATGTGGTCATTGGCAGGATTGAGTTCCTCACCGGCTGTTAGATTAAGTACCTCAGTTTCTCACTGTCTGCTGGCAGGAGGCTGGCTACCCTTGGTTTCTTGCTACATGGATCTCTCCCATAAAACAGATCCCAACATGGTAGCTTACCTTCATCAAAGTGAACAAGTGAGAAGAGCCAAAAAGAGAATGAGAGAGAGCAAACAAGACAATATTCACAATCTTTTTTTAAACCTGAGCTTGGATTTTATATCCAACCTCTTTGCCATATTCCACATGTTTGAAGTAAATCACTATGACCAGTCCACGCTCAAGGGGAGGGGACTACACAGGGCATGAATACCAGGAGGCAGGAATCACTGGGAACTATTTTAAAGGCTGCTTACCACACAGAGAGACTATAATCAAATAGTGGAGCTGAAAAGTCCAGTAAAATTATAGATAAATATGGAACGTAGCAAACCAATGTCATGAGTAAACTGAAGTTACGGGGTAGAAATGAATAAAAAGTGAAGGAGATGAGAGTTGAAAAAATAATGAAACAGATGCAATCAATCTCTTCAGAGTCTAGAGACTATTGTTGAAGAGTAATTCAGAGACACTTAAAAATTTCTTATGTAAATTATTTACATTCGAAGGAGTCAGGTGATAGACTACTGTATCAATCAGGGTTCTCCTAAGAAACAGAACCAGTGGGTCAGTGGGTCATATATAGATATATAAAATGTTTATTATGGGAATTAGCACATGCAATCATGAAGGCCAAGAAGTCCCACAGTCTGCCATCTGCAAGCTGGAGAACAAGGAAAGCTGGTGGTATATAAATCAGTCCAAGTTCAAAGCCCTGAGGACTAGAAACTCTATTTTCCAGGTGAGGAAAAAATAGCTGTCCCAACTCAAGAGAGAGAATAAAACTGCTTTCTCTGTTTTCTCTTTGTTCTATTTAGACCCTCAATGGATTGGATGATGCCCATCCAATTGAGGGTGGATATTCTTTATGCAGTCTACTGATTCAAAAGGTAATCTTTTCTAGAAACACTCATAGACACACCTAGAAATAATGCTTTACCAGCTGTCTGGGCATCCTGTAGCCCAGTCAAGTTGACATGCAAAATTAAGGATCACGACTGCCTTAAAGACTGAAAGCAAATCAGGATTCAAAGAGTAAAGAGGGGGGATGAAAATAACTGCAGACAGTACAGGAACAAAAACTCACTTGTACATTTCTAGGGTAAACTGATTAGCCACCAGCTAGCAAAAAGGTGAGTCAAGGCATTAGGTCCTTGATCGGGCTGACTAGGTAGATCAAGGAAAGCAATTTCACTTCTCTAGAAAACCTTGAGGGTTTCTCTATAAAACAAATATGATAGCTGCCAGTGTATAAATTCTGCCAGGGCCATTTAAGCCTCCTTCTTAAACTATTTATACTTTTATTCCTTTGTCAGAGCTTTTCACTATGCAACTCTAGACTTACCACATTTAGTCAGATGACTTACCATGTTTCAAAAGTTCCCCTGTGTTTTAGAATCCATGTGATGAAATCCCTCTGGGTTTATTGCGTTTAAGCTAATTCAGATGGATTTTTGTTTCTCCAACCAAAGAGTCTTCATTAAGCAATTTAACTGAGTTATTGAAAAGATTTAATAAAATAGTGTAAATTATGTGGAACTTAATTGGAACTCATAAGTAGAAGTTGTTTTCAAGCCATAAGTACAATTATTGAAGAGACTAGACAAATTGAAACATGTACATGAACAAGTGAAGAAGCGATTAAGCAATCTCAAAACCATGTCTCTTGAAGAATGACTGAAGGAGCCAGAGAGTTTAGCCAGGACAAGAAAATCTCAGACGGTATATGCCTATTTTTCTAAGTGCTGACAGTCAATCATATAAATGACGACTCCACAGTAGACATAAAATCATAAACCCATAAGGAAGCTGCGAGAGGGTAGATAAAAGTGTTTTAGGGAGCAGGGCTTTCTTCAGCTTCAAAAGAATTCAAGCATAAGCAGCTTGTTGGAAATGCTGTATATTAAAACCAAATGATATGTAAGGTCTTTCCAATCCTAAACTTATATGAATTTGTGAAATAAGGGGAGAATTCTTTTCTCTCTGTGTTTTAGTTTCCTATTCTGTAAGATAGCTAGGATAGCGACTGCCCTTTCCAGCTGCAGTTGTTGAAAGAGTATGCTGAGGCCTTAGTAGACTATACCATGTTCCACAAAATACAAATTGAAGAATAAACCTCTGAATTAAAATTTCCATAAATATGAGATGTATATTTTTACTCCTTAAATGAAATATTTCTTGAGTCCCTACTTTGTGCCAAACACTCCTATAAGTACTTAAAATGCATTAGTAAACAAAGCAGATAAAATAGTGACAATTTATTTTTACATACAATGTCATAACAGGGAAGAAAGGGGAAAACCAAACCAGTTTTTAATTATTAGTGAATCTGTAATCATGATAAAGCTACAACATGAATCTAGGATTCACCCACCTTGCAAAATTAAGGAAAAAGAAAAAAAAAAAGTTGATCAGTACCAATTAGCAGGAACTGAAAAGTTATAGACAAGACTTGCTTTCCAAAAAAAAAAAAAAAAATGGAGAGACAGACAGAGAGGGAGAGAAAGACATACTAATAGAGGCTTAATCTCAACTTTCCCAGTCTCCACCATTAATAAGACAAGCTTTATCATTTGGTCTTCTCAACACCCCTTTGCTTGTATTCCCAAGGCTTGTGGTCTCTCAACACTATCTACTAAGAAAGTACTCAGGACCTATTTCCCTAATCATGGATAATACAATAACTGGACAACTGATTCTCTTTACTACCACTACTGCTCTTTGAGACTTTCTGTTCATTTGAAAAATATGTACTAAAAGGCTCCTTAAGAACCAGGCCTATAGTATGATATACGTGTGTGTGTGTGTGTGTGTGTGTGTGTGTGTGTGTGTGTAAGATGTATGTGTGTATGTGTCTTTGCATATTTGTGTACAAGGAAATTAACAATTTCCTTCTTAGATCAAAACATTGGTCTTTGTATCACAGGTAGGTATTAGAATCAACTGGAGGCTGTCCCGAAATACACCCACATAAATTCTGATTCAGTAGATCTGAACAAGTGAAATTTGGAAAAGTAATTCTGGTAAATATATTTGATTTCAAATCATTGTACCAAAAAGATAACTAGACTAAAAAATAAAATTAACTAACAAAGCTTTGTCTTCCACCATTCTAGCCCATCTCTGGCAAAATCTTTAGCTTATTTGGCTAAAGTAAACAGTGTCCATAATTTAGTTTTTATTTCATGCTCATTCATAACACAGGCCTTCATTTAAAGCACTGTGATATTTTACTTTTATTATTACAATTCTATAAATGAAAGAGAGCTTCTTCAATAAATGGTGCTGGGAAAATTAGATAGCCATATTCAGAAGAATGAAACTAGACCTGTCTCTCTCATCATATATAATAGTCAACTCAAGATGGATTAAAGACTTAAATGTAAGACCTGAAACTATGAAGATTCTAGAAGAAAGCCTGGGAAAAACTCTTCTGGACATTGGCCTAGGCAAAGAATTTATGACTAGGTCTTCAAATGCAAATGCAACACAAACAAAAGTGGACAAATGGGACTTAAAATAAAAAGCTTCTTCACAGCAAAAGAAATAACCAACAGACAACATATAGAATGGGAGAAAATATTTTCAAACTATGCCTATGACAAAGGGCTAATATCCAGAACACACAACGAACTCAAACAACTCAACAAGAAAAAAAAATCCTATTAAAAAGTGTGCATTTTTCAATATAAGACATCCATGTGGCTAAAACACATATGAAAAAATGCTCAACATCACAAATCATTAGAAAAATGCAAATTAAAACCACAACAAGACACCATCTTATATTAAAAAGTCAAATAACAGATATCAACAAGGAAGCAGAGAGAAGGGAATGATTACATGCTGTTGGTGGAAATGTAAGTTAGTAAAACCTCTATGGAGAACAGTATGGAAATTTCTTAAAAAAATATAAATAGAACTACCATTCAACCCAGCAATCCCACTACTATCTACCCAAAGGAAAAGAAATCACTATATTAAAAACACACCTGCACTTCTATGTTTCTTGCAGCACTATTCACAGCAGTGATTAAATCAACCTAAGTGTCTGTCCGCAGATGACTGAATAATGAAAATGTGGCATACATATACCATGGATACTACTCGGCCATAGAAAATAATAAAATCATGTCTTTTGCAGCAACATAGATGGAACTAAAGACAATTCTCCTGAGTGAAATAACTCAAAACAAAGTCAAAATATCACATGTTCTCACTTATAAGTGGGAGCTAAACAGTAGATACATATGGACATATAGAGTGGACAAATAGATGTTGGAGACTCCAAAAAGTGAGAGGAGTGTAAGGATCGAAAAAATGACACATGGAATACGATGATCACTATTCAGGTGATGGGTACATTAAAAGCCCAACTTCACCACTATACAACATATTCACATAATAAATCTGCACGTGTACTCTCTAAACCTATTTTTAAACATTTGAAGAATTATAATATTTTAAAAAGTCTTTGTTTATGGGATATCCTCATTTTTCCTGAGTCATTCTAATGTAAAAGTGTACAATCAGAGAGTCATAACAATTGTAACTCAAATCAACTAACTATAATGGTGGGCGACAAAGTTATCCATAGCTTTGCCTAATAGAATGCTTTAAAGTAGGAAAGGGATGTAGCACTTATAATACATTTCTTTTTCTATTCACATTTCCATTTACATTGGTATGTGGCTCTGTTTATCTTTTCCCGAACTGTTTAAGGCCTCTATGCACTGCTGCATTATTGTTACTGCTTTACTAAAAGAAGCTGACAGGTCTCTCAGCATACCCTTCTATTAACATGCACTCCAGAATACACAGGTTACTTTCATTCTGATGGAAACTATATCACACTTGATCTGAGCTGTTCTCCCTATAGAATAACAAAGCCAAAATACAAACACCCTTCCCCCAACCCCTCAATCCCTACTGCTTCGCCTGTTCTTTTGAGTTGTACTGAATTACCATCAGGCTTATTAACTTATTTTAAGGCAAAAGCAAGTAAGCCATACAGCATATTACAGCAGACACCAAAACCATAATACCTTTTCTATGGAAAAATCTTGAATTTTAAAAGATATTTAGTGGATTTCCAAGAAAGTGATAAAACAGCTGATTTTTCCGAATATTAGGAACGAAGATTTTAAACTAGAGAAAAATGGGCTGTGGAGACAGAACAATCTGTTTGAATACCGAATCTGTCACTTTTACTGTAGTCTTAGGCTAGAGTAACTTAATATTTGCCTCACTTTCCCTAAATTTAAAATAAGATTTTAATATTAGTCATTCAAGGTTGTTGAAACATCAGTGATGACATGTAATAAGCTCCTAATACAGTCTGTATATAACTATAAATATATCTACTAAATAAGTAAATATCTGCATGAAAAAACATTTGTCCTCCAATCAAAGTATACATATTTCAGTGGGTAGATGGATAAATTTTTTAAAAAACTGAACATATTATGAAAGCCAACTATACAGAATATGTTGTGAAGTACTATAGAACCATTCAGAGGGACAATAAAAAGTCTTTCAATTACTCTTCCAGTACTTTGTCTATGTACTATCAAAAACTAGAATGAATGATGGAATAATTAAATGTATAGGTAGTCTTCTTCCAATCTTCATTCAGGTTACAGGTACATAATGAGTCATACTTTCTGAGGCCGACTTTCAGGCCACCTATTAATTTTTCTTTCCCTTTTTGATTCTGCTGGTAATTTACCAGAATAATAGATTTCTAAAGAAAAAGAAAGAGACAGAAGGAAAAAGATGAAGGAAGGAGAGAAAAGGAGGAAGAAGGAAGACAAACCAAAGAGGAAGAAAGAAAAAAAGAAGTCACAAATTTTTTAAAACTCTAAGATTTGGCTTAATCTGATTTAAGAACAAGCTGTGTTATAACTCTCCTTTATGAATTAGTTTTGTGGTTTTTGTTGTTTTTATCTTAACCAAATGATTGTTGGAGAATTACTTTAATACATTTATAAAGAAATTTGTAACAGTGACTTGCTTTCTTTTTATGAATTCACTGTCATCTTCTTTCTTAATTATATGATACATACACAAATACACCCTATTTGTAAATTGTTCAAGTAATACACATACATGCCAAAACATGTTATTATTCTGTTAGTTCCATTTCCAATTCTTCCTCACTATTACCAGTCCTTTAACCATGCTCAAATATAAATATAAAAAATACATTCACATTAATACAGGCCTTTTACAAAAATGAGATCTTGTCCTGTGTATTGTTCCAGAGCCTTGATTTTTACACCTTGCTAATTTCCCTAACCTTTGTGGAGAAGAATTACAATACACTAGACCACAATTAACTGACAATGTGTGTGATCTGAAAGTCCAAAAAGCTGGACTAATAAATATGTGAGTTATCATAGTTTTAAACTTCCAAGTGTTCTTTCCTCACTCTTTGTTACGGCGTGAATGTTCTCTTGCTTCCCTCACATTTATTTTTATGTTGATCTTTTCTATTCTTCCAACATGTTCTTATTTTCTGGTTTGATATAATCTTTTCCTCTGAGACTTCAGGAACATTTGAGAAATCTTCCTCTATTATTACAAAGTAGACAGGTTTCCTATAATTCCTATGCAAAATAAATAGCTGCTATGTCCATGGGAAGACAGGTGCTGCAGTGGCACTTGGTGTCTATGTTACATGGACCTTGCCCCAGCAATGGGGTTGCATATCAGAATCTGGAGTAGTGCAGAAAAGGTCTGTGTCATTAGAAACCAATGAGTATCTTATTTCACTGCTAGTGTCTGTATTTATATATTAATTTTATTATAAAATCTCAAACAATGTTAAATGTTGTTGCTAGATTTCTATGTTAATAAAAAGTGGAATTACCTAAAACACTGAGAAAAACTATGTGAGAAAGATTAGCAAACAGAGTATTGACAACAAATGCAAGCTTTTTATGCTTTAAACATTGTTAGGTGTATTCTGCCAATACTCCTTGGACTTAGACATTTTCTTTCAGCCATACCCTGAATTAGTTGAAAGGAAAAAAGGTGGACTTTAATTGTGACTCTTGGTGTTCACTTGCTAAGAAAACCTTTAATCTATTAGAAACCCATGGTGCTTCCGGTCTTGAATTTGACTTGCTTTCTAAATGGAGTTCATATAGAGCAATGGCTTAGTGCATTAATAATTAGACACCACAAGTCAAGAAGCCTTGAGTTTAAATCCTGGCTCTTCCTAGTCCCAGCTGAGTAACCTTGTTTGTTTTGCCAAATATCTTTAAGCTCAGTTTCCTCATTTGTGAAAGGGGATAACAATGACACCTTCTTACAGGGTTGCTGAGTGAAATTTCACTAAATAATTCAAGTTTCCTAGCATCATGTCTGGCCAAAAAAAAAAAAACGTTATAAATAGAAATATTGTTATGTTCATTTTCTTCATATATTCTATTTTTAGTTTCCTTGTTATCTTACAAGGAAATAGTACAATTCATCGATACATGCTATTTTCAAAACTGTACCGTTACAAAGATTCTGAAAATGTCATTTATTTAATATGAGTATTCTATCTCCTTTAATGCTAGCTTCAGAGTTTTGGGAAATTTCTTTGTGTTTTGCTAACACAGGCCACTTCTCCTAGATATAAAGTGATGGTCACTTTGTTGTAGTTTTCAAGCATTGATATAGACATATTACACTCTTCTCATAGAAAAAAAAAAAACAAGAAATTTCAGCAGTGACGAGGTCTAATTTTTGGAAAATTGGTACACAGAAATAAATGTCAACAAAATGTGTTCAATGTACACATCAAAAAGAAGCAAGGTAAATAAAAGGAAGTATAATATGGCAGAGTGAGAAAACTAACAGGAATATCTGTGACACTATAATATCCTCTTGAGAGATAAACTGCATCAAGTCGGCATTAAAAATTTATGCAAACTCTGATTTGGTGTAGTATGGGGACAATAAGAAGCTCATGACCAAAACTATGCCTTTAATTGCCTGTCAGTATGCCTGAAATGTCACTATTAGAATTTTTATATTTATTATATTTATGTTCTTTATTAAAAAACAGTGTCCAGGGAAGACAAGACATCACAAGTTATTCTCAGTCTTCGCATAAGAGAAAATGATTAAAGCTAATTTAGTGTAAGGCACTCTGGGTAAGGCAAATAGGTGAGGTGTCTAAAAAAGAGGAACACGGATTTCGGGCATGGCAAGTTAACGTGTGTACGTGCGAGAAGTGAAACTGAAAAGATAGATGAGGGAAATGATTATTTCTTAGACAAAAGTTAAAATAGCCTGAAAAAGCAGCATTTCTTTTTCTCTTTCACTTAAGAAAATGACCTACAAGCCATTGTTATACCTGAGCCCTCTAGAACAGAATTACAACAGCATCTATTTTCAATGATAAGAGAAAATTTATCAGAAACTCAGGAGTTGGGTAACCTTGCAAGTGTTGCTACAGCTATAGGCTCCCTGATTTATGGCAATGTTAGGAAGCTGGGCCCTTTCCTTCCTGAAGTACTGCAACATGTTATAAAAGGGCATTCTGAATCACAAGGCATAAAACAGCATGTCAAGGGAGGGATATTCCAAGTCAGAAATAATGGCGATAAATCAGGAACAGTGAATGTGGCTGTATGGCTTTATTTTGTTAAATAAAGTCTTTGCTACACTTTTTAGTATACTCCATTGGAAACTAAACCCATGACAGTAACATACAACTGGAAGGATTGGTCTTTTTAATAAGCATTATCTCAAAAAGGATACACTATGCTGCACTCCAATACTGGAGAAACAAGTAAATATCTTCAAGGGATATATATTTTCAAGGGATACACACATACATATATACCTTTAAATGTGGAGATATATATGTATATACATATATATACCTATATACCTATATCTCCACATTTGTTTTCTTGATAATTTAAATTATAGTTTACCTATAAATATATAGATATAAATAAGCCTGATTCAATTATTAAATTTCAGTGGGCCCTATGTATGTGTGTGTGTGTGTGTGTGTACATGTTTTAATTTTTAAATGCTCAAAACGTAAAATACAAATTTAGTACAGGAAGTTCAAAGTATAGTCAGTCATTGAATCAATCAGACATGAATACTTATACTTTCTTCAAAGAATATTCTGTAATATCATGATTAGAATTGAATCCACGTTAAAACTGTTTCCCTATTGTTTCTTAGATTTCAGAGCAGGTCAATACTTGAATAGTTACCTGTAAATATTTGTTAAATTTTGAAAATCAAATAATCATGTAGTACAGATAACCATCTGTGTTGCATTTGTTTCATCCAAGGGTAGACCCTTGGGTGTTAGAGCTTTAAAACTCATGTACAGAAAGCTGAAACTGGACCCCTTCCTTACAACTTACACAAAAATTAACTCCAGATGCATTAAAGATTTAAACATAAGGCCTAACACCATAAAAACCCTAGAAGAAAACCTAGGCAATACCATTCAGGACATAGGCATAGGCGAGGATTTCATGACTAAAACACCAAAAGCATTGGCAACAAAAGCCAAAATAGACAAATGGGATCTAATTAAACTTCATAGCTTCTGTACAACAAAAGAAACAATCATTAGAGTGAATCAGCAACCAACAGAATGGGAAAAAATTTTTGCAAGCTACCCATCTGACAAACGGCTAATATCCAGAATCTAAAAAGAACTAAAACAGATTTACAAGAAAAAATCAAACAACCCCATCAAAAAGTGGGTAAAGGATATGAACAGACACTTTTCAAAAGAAGACATCTATGGGGCCAACAAATATATGAAAAATTGCTCATCATCACTGATCATTAGAGAAATGCAAATCAAAATAGCATTGTGATACCACCTCATGCCAGTTAGAATGGCGATCATTAAAAAATCTGGAGACAACAGATGCTGGAGAGGATGTGGAGAAATAGGAACACTTTTACACTGTTGGTGAGAGTGTAAATTAGTTCAATCATTGTGGAAGACAGTGTGGTGATTCCTCAAGGTCCTAGAAACAGAAATGCCATTTGACCCAGTAATCCCATTATTGGGTATATTCCCAAAGGATTATAAATCATTCTATTATAAAGACACATGGACACATATATTCACTGTGGCACTGTTTACAATAGCAAAGACCTGGAACCAACCCAAATGCCCATCAATGATAAACAGGATAAAGAAAATGTGGCACATATATACCATGGAATACTATGCAGCCATAAAAAATGGTGAGTTCATGTCCTTTGCAGAGACACAGATCAGTCTGGAAACCATAATTCTCAGCAAACTGACACAAGAACAGAAAACCAAACACTGCAGGTTCTCACTCATAGGTGGGTGTTGAACAATGAGAACTCATGGACACAGGGAGGGGAACATCACACAGTGGGGTCTGTTGGGGGGTGGGGGTCCAGGGGAGGGATGGTGGAGGATGGGGAGATTGGAGAGGAGTGACACTGGGAGAAATACCTAACGTAGGGGATGGGGGCAGCAAACCATCATGGCAAGTGTATACCTATGTAACAATCCTGCAAGATCTGTACATGTACCCCAGAAATTAAAGTATAATGAAATATATATATATTAAAAAAAGAAAAAATAAATCTTCAAAAGTAAGAAATTTGGAAATAATTGCTCTAAAAAAACCCATTGAGTGTACCATACCAAAGAATCAGCCCTAATGTAAACTATGGACTATGGATAAAAATGATGTACCAAAGTAGCTTCATCAATTGTGCAAACCTACTCTTCTGGAGGAGGATGTTGATAATGGAAGCTAGGCATGTTTGGGAGTAGGAGGTAAATAAGTTTCTGTACTTTCTTCTCAATTTTGCTGTGAACCTGAAACTACTCTGACTAACGGTTTGATTTTTTTTAATAGGAGGCAGAGTTTTTTTTTTACTTTACACTTTGTGTACCTTTCAAACTTTGTGATTTAATAGGAAGCAAAGTTTTTTACTTTATATCTTGTGTACCTTTCAAACTTTGTGATTTCACACATAATGTATCATGTGTGAAATGTGTGATTAGCTATTCATAAGCTGAAGTTTGATAATGTTAATTTTTATTAGCATGAAATTGTACTTAACACACACAAAAATAAAAAATTTAATGTTAGTTTTGTTTAAAAAAAAAAAAACTTACTCTTTTAAATACTTATAAGTGACCCAAAAGTCTATGATGTCTAATAAGTTTTGGTTTGTCCACGGCACAAGCTACCACGTCTCAGCCTTCAGTGCTGCAAACCAAATGCTGCTGTGGCTTCATGTGCTCTTGGCTATGACTCACATGTTTGATGTTTAAATGTGGAAAAGTACCCTCTCCCACAAAGTAAATAAGTCAACAAGCAGAATCCCACTGCTAGCACTTGTGAGAGTAATAAAGAGAATGGGGAGGAGAGCTAATTAATTCTTAATCTTAAATCAGAAGTTTTTGAGATAAAAAACTGGAATTCTGAATGGCAATGAATTTGTTCTGTTTACTATTTTACTATATATTCTGCACTCACACACAAAAGCAAAAGTGGCTTGCAAAACTCATCCAACTAGTGCACAACTGTTCATCAATTTACTTGTTCTCAATTCAGACAGAAAACTGGAATCAAAATGGAAAAGATGATAATTTTATGGTATAAGAATGTACAGTTATCAATGACTCTCAATGGAAGAGTAATACACATGAAAGCTTTTACAATTTCTTCATGTTTGTGATTTTGAATTATCATGAAGGAATCTGATTGATGCACATTTCACAAATGTCAATTCAATGTGAGAACAGCCTTTCCTTTCTTTTGAAGAAGGAAGGTGACATAAGAAAAGTTTATGCCCTAAAGAATCAAATAAACCTAGATTCAAATGCAAGCATCACTTTTTTATTAGTCATAGGAACTTCAATAGCTACTTAATCTCTTTAAGTCCTAGTTTACCATCTGAAAGTGTAACTAAAAATTGGTCTGAACATTAACTGAGGCAGTGCATGCACACTGCCTGCACATGAAAGCATTCAATACTGTTTTTTACTTAAAAGCAAGTGGCATCCCATCTAAATCTAAGTTGTTTTTCTAGCGAAAAACAACTAGTGACTCTATTATTCACCAGTAGACAGTTGTGGCATATCTAAAATTAAAGGTACAGTTTATGGCCTTGAGTCCAGTATAAAGTCTTATTGTCAAAGGTAACTGATTCATCAATTAATAATTGATAACACTTTTAAGTAACAACTAGCCAGGTCAACCAATATTTACATGACTTTTTAAAAAGCAGTTATAGATAATTCATAAAGTTTTTTTTTTCATTTATTCTTCAAATTCCAAAGCCTATATATTCACTGAAATGTAATAAGCCACTTAATTAGAATGTGGATCAAGAGCCGTAAAAATGAATTTTCATGTCTTTTTTACATATAGATAAAATTATAAATAAAATGAAGGCCTCATGAATATTCTAATACTCATAAAATAAAAATAATTTATCTATCAGTACATTTTAAAATAAATTACTATATTTATTTAGGAGCTACAACTTAGGGAATTAATTAGTAAGAGAAAAAGAAGAAATTCAATTAATCGATCAATTTATTATTCTGCTATCACTTGATATTAGCTAAGCATTTCATCTTCAACCGTTACATAAATACTGCTTTTATTGAACTATAGTTCAGTATAAAAATATTTTTAATTATGATTTTACTCTACAGCTTACTATAAATAATAAATCTTAACTTCATGCCTTACCTTTTCAAGATTTTTCAAAACCACCTGTTAAACAAATCCTATTTTAATGTACTGATTAAAATAACTTTCCCCCCAGTTCTTAGTAAATCACTTGCTTTTCTTTGCAGTCCATCTTAAAAACTTGACATTTATTATCTTTTTAAGAAGATAGATTAAAAAAAGAGATACAGATCACATTTGCATGAACTCTCCATGATATGGTTTATCAATGTGAATCAATCAGGGAATCAATAGGAGGTGATAGAGAAGCTGAGAGAGACAGGCACTCTGCTAAGTACTAGAATAGGAAGCCATTAAAGGAATTAGATTCAGAGATAAGCTAAAATTATATATTGCACATTCTAATCTATATTCAGAATAACCTTTTAGTACTAAATCAAAAGGAAGCTCTGAACAGAAAATATATCAACTAAATAAGCTTTTGTTGTATATACTGTAACAGAATATTAAAAACACCTCAGCTGGTCAGGTTGAAAACAAAGGTTGCTAAAATAAGCACAGTTTCAATGTCCTCCCTCCAGATGATTCAAGGTGACATAAATTACGGCACAAGCACAAAGGTATTTTTGAATATATTACTACACACAGATTATTTTGAAACTGTTGTAAGCAATTTATTGGTTTTTCAAAATAAGCCTTAATCCTTTGAAGTTGTATTTTAAACAAACCCCATTTATAAGATTTGCTAATATGGTCTTACTCTTCAGTACATGTTATTAATAATATTTAATTTTAACCTAATACCTTAAGCCAGTAATATTAAGACAATAGATTAATGAAATAGATTTATAAGCTAATCATTGGCTACCATTTAAAATTAATGAACTTATTGATAACCTACCTGCATCCTAAAAGCATCTGTGAAGGTCTAAGAACAATAACATAGAAACAACTAAAAGCAATAGAAAACTAAAAATTAAAACTCAAAAGAACGACCGGCTTAGGAAAACTGTAGAAATTAAGCTCAAAGCTAAATTCTGAAATTCTTATTAAGAATAGTGAAATTAGCAAATGCTGGGTTACTTTTCCACAGCCATTGAAGGAAGAAGGTCTTAATTCCTGTATGGAAGTAATTAAATAGTTTACATATGTTCAATGAATTTGTGAAAATAGAAAAGGAAGAAATGTTGTGTATACATAAGTTTTTCTAATCATATGAGAAAGTACATTTAATAAGGCAATTCTATGAGGTAGGGCTGAAATCAGTAGAGAGAAACAGGGTCTGGAGATAAAGCATCTCAAGTCCTTAATTTAAGAACAATTAAAAGTTGACATATTGTTTTGACAAGGGATAAATAGTAAACAAATCCACACAAGGAACCAACCAAGAACCTCAAGAGAAGGTAATCTATGTTTTGTTTGAAAGAAAATTTGTTAGATGCCAAGTATGTGGACAGTCCTGATTATGTTTCATGGTAAAAGATATGTTTTAATTATCTGAAGTGCCCAGATAATTAAATTATTGTCTAAGTGTATGGATATAGCCTACAGGAATTTATATAAAAGCTACATTTTTTACCTGCAAAGTATTTAGATGGTTCATAGTGTCAAGTAAAATATCAAAAATGTATACTGTTAATATGAACAAAATAAACCTTGAATGATCACCTTTAATGAAGGAAGCTACCAAATGTCACCTCTGCCTCTGAGAAAACAAAATTGAGATCTGTAACATCTGGATACGTATTTTCTTTCTTCCCCTGACACAAAGGAGATAATAACCCTTCTTGTAGCCAAGACCAAATATTCACATGTGCCAATGAATCCCAACCTTTCCCGCATTCTCCAAGACTATACACCAGCAATTATTGCTTTCTCATGCATCCTCCTCTCTCTCTTTTTCACTGGTTCTAGTGGTTTTGAACAATAATATTCAAAATGCTTTAGTTTCTCCATTACTGTTTTTAAATGTCTTTTGTTTGTGCACATGTCATATCCGTTAGAGATCTCCCCCTTTCTTTTTGTAGGCAGGTTTGAGTTTTGTGTTGGGAAAATGAGAAGCAAATTGATCTAAAGACCTATTTCTGGAGGCGGTGCCAAGATGGCCGAAAGGAGACAATACCAGAATGCAGCTCCGAGCAAATAAGATGAAGAGGGCTAGAAGACTTCACCATTCCAAGTGAGGTGCCGGGTTTATTTTCGGGGGACTGGAAGGACTCTAAAGTAGCCCAGGGAGGGAGACAAAACAGGGCGAGAGCTGCCCAGGGAAAATGAACCAAGACATGTGGGGCGTGCCCCCCACCTGGAACGTGCAGCCGGCTGAGAGGGTCAGGGGACTTCACCCCCTTGGTGCTCTGATTCAGATCCTGTGCTTACCTCATCCCTCCTGCAACCCACCATCCATGAGAGCCCTGCCAGACTGAGGGGTGCCATAGGTTGTTGATGGTGCCGTAAGTTGTCAGCTGAACCAGGGTGGAAGTCTGGACTAGCACCAGCAGGATGGAGCAACCCACCCCACAGAAAGAGGCAGAGATGAAAGCAGGGGAAACAGGTCCTAAGACCTGGCAGGCCTCAACCCTCCTCCACCACAAAACAAATTGAAGCCCGCTTGCTACACAGCTTGGCAGCAAATACACCAGTTTGACTCCAATGGGGAAGATCCTGGGGAAGGCGAGACACCATTGGGAAGGTGGGGCTAATTTCACCTGCAAAAAAACCCCAGGGGAAGACCACCCACCCAGCAACCTGACTGAATCTGAGGCAGCCCAGCAGCACTTCTACAGGCCAAAAAAGATATAGCAACAGAAAGGACTTAACTCAGAGATTCCTCCTGAAATCACCAACTTCAAAGATCAAAGGGAGATAAATCCATGAAGATGGGGAAAAAAAACAATGCAAAAAGGATGAAACCTTCAAAGACCCAAACACCTCTTCCCCTCCCAGGGATCACAACACCTCACCATCAAGGAATCAAAACAAGACAGAAAATGAGTGTGACGAATTGATAGAGCAGGCTTCAAAAGGTGGATAATAACAAACTTCTCTGAGTTAAAAGACCATGTTCTAACCCAATGCAAAGAAACTAAGAACCCTGAAAAAAGGTTAGACAAAATGCTAACCAGAATAGCCCACTTAGAGAAGAACATAAATGACTTGATGGAGTGGAAAAACACAGCACGAGAACTTCATGAGGCATGCATAAGTTTCAACAGCCAAATCCATCAAGAAGAAGAAAGGATATCAAGAGATAGAAGATCAACTCAATGAGATAAAATGAGAAGACAAGATTAGAGAAAAAAGAGTGAAAAGAAACAAAGCCTCCAAGAACTAAGGGATTATGTGAAAAGACCTAATCTGTGCTTGATCGGCGTACCTGAATGTGACCAGGAAAATGAATCCAAGCTGGAAAACACTCTTCAGGATATTATCCAAGAGAACTGCCCCAATCTAACAAGGCAGGCCAACATTCAAATCCAGGAAATACAGAGAACACCACAAAGATATTCCTCAAGAAGAGCAATCCCAAGGCACATAATCATCAGATTCACTAGGGTTAAAATGAAGGAAAAAATGCTAAAGGCAGCCAGAGAGAAAGGTCAAGTCACCCACAAAGGAAAGACCATCAGACTCACAGCGGATCTCTCGGCAGAAACTCTACAAGCTAGAAGTGGGTGGGGACAATATTCAACATTCTTAAAGAAAAGAACTTTCAACTCAGAATTTCATATCTGACCAAACAAAGCTTCATAAGTGAAGGAGAAATAAAATCCTTTATGGACAAGCAATTGCTGAGAGATTGCGTCACTACAAGACCTGCGTTACAAGAACTCCTGAAGGAAGTACTAAACACAGAAAGGAACAACCAGTACCAGCCACTGCAAAAACATACCAAATGGTAAAGACAATTGACACAATGAAGAAATTGCATGAACTAGTGGGCAAAACAACCAGCTAGCATCAAAATGGCAGGATCAAATTCACGCATAACAATATTAGCCTTAAATTTAAATGGGCTAAATGCCCCAATCAAAAGACACAGACTGGCAAACTGGATAAAAAGTCAAGACCCATTGGTGTGCTGTATTCAGGAAACCCATCTCACATACAAGGACACACATAGGCTAAAAATAAAGGAATGGAGGAAGATTTACCAAGCAAATGGGGAGCAAAAAAAAAAAAAAAGCAGGAGTTGTAATCCTAGTCTCTGATAAAATAGACTTTAAACCAACAAACATCAAAAGAGACAAAGAAGGACATTACATAATGGAAAAAGGATCAATGCAACTAGAAGAGCTAATGATCCTAAATATATACACACTCAATACAAGAGCACCCATATACATAAAACAAGTTCTTAATGACCTACAAAAAGAGACTCCACACAATAATAGAGGGAGACTTCAACACTCCACTGTCAATATTAGACAGATCAACGAGACAGAAAATTAACAAGGATATCCAGAACTTGAACTCAGATCTGGACCAAGCAAATCTAATAGACATCTACAGAACTTTGCACCCCAAATCCACAGAATATACATTCTTCTCAGCACTGCATTGCACCTGATCTAAAACTGACCATATACTTAGAAGTAAATCACTCCTCAGCAAATGCAAAAGAATGTAAATCATAACAAACAGTCTCTCAGACCACAGTGCAATCAAATTAGAACTCAGGATTAAGAAACTAACTTGGAACTGCACAGCTTCATGGAAACTGAACAACTGGCTCTTGAATGTTGACTGGATAAACAATGAAATGAATGCAGAAATAAAGATGTTCTTCGAAACCAACGAGAATGAAGACACAACGTACCAGAATCTCTGGGATACATTTAAAGCAGTGTCTAGAGGAAAAGCAATAAATGCCCACATGAGAAGCAAGGAAAGATCTAAAATCGACACTCTATAGTCAAAATTGAAAGAGCCAGAGGAGCCAGATCAAGAAAAACTCAAAAGCTAGCAGAAGACAAGAAATAACTAAGATCAGAACACAGCTGAAGGAGATAGAGATGCAAAAATCTCTTTAAGAAATCAATAAATCCAGGAGCTGGTTTTTTGAAAAGATCAACAAAATAGACAGACCACTAGCCAGATTAATAAAAAAGAAAAGAGAGAAGAATCAAATAGATGCAATAAAAAACGATAAAGGGGATATCACCACCAATTCCACAAAAATACAAACTACCATCAGAGATTACTACAAACAACTTTATGCACATAAACCAGTAAACCTGGAAGAAATGGATAAATTCCTGGACACGTGCACCCTCCCAAGCCTAAACAGGGAAGAAGTTGAAACCCTGAATAGACTAACAACAAGGGCTGAAGTTGAGGCAGCAATTAACAGCCTACCAACCAAAAACAGCCCAGGTCCAGATGGGTTCACAGCCGAATTCTACCAGATGTACAAACAGGAGCTTGTACCATTCCTTCTGAAACTATTCCAAACAATCCAAAAAGTAGGAATCCTTCCTAAATCATTTTATAGACCAACATCATCCTGATACCAAAACCTGGCAGATATTCAACAAGAAAAGAAAACCTCAGGCCAATATCCATGACGAACACAGATGCAAAAATCTTCAATAAAATACTGGCAAACCGATTGTAACAGCACATCAAAAAGCTTATCCATCATGATCAAGTAGGCTATATCCCAGGGATGCAAGGCTGGTAAAATATACACAAGTCTATAAACGTAATTCACCACATAAACAGAACCAAAGACAAAAACCACATGTTTATCTCAATAGATGCAGAGAAGGCCTTCAACAATATTCAACAGCCCTTTATGCTAAAAACTCTCAAGAAACTAGGTATCGATGGAATGTATCAAAAAATAATAAAAGCTATTTATAACAAACCCACAGCCAATGTCATACAGAATGGGCAAAAACTGGAAGCATTCCCTTTGAAATCTGGTGCTAGACAAGGATGCCCTCTCTCACCATTCCTACTAAATATAGTATTAGAAGTTCTAGCCAGAGCAATCAGACAAGAAAAAGAAATAAAGAGTATTCAATTATGAAAAGAGGAAGTCAAATTGTCTTTATATGCAGACAACATGATTGTATATTTAGAAGACCCCATCATCCCAGCCCAAAATCTCCTGAAATTGATAATCAACTTCAGCAAAATCTCAGGATACAAAATCATATGCAGAAATCACAACATTCTTTCACAGGCTCTTGCATTCCGATATATCAATAACAGACTTAAAGAGAGCCAAATCAAGAATAAACTGCCATTCACAGTGCTACAAAGAGAATAAAATACCTAGGAATACAACTAACAAAGGATGTAAAGGACATCTTCAAGGAGAACTACAATTCACTGCTCAAGGAAATAAGAGAGGACACAAACAGATAGAAAAACATTCCATACTCACGGTTAGGAAGAATAAATATTGTGAAAATGCCCATACTGCTCAAAGTAATTTATAAATTCAATGCTATCCCCATCAAGCTACCTATGACCCTCTTCACAGAACTGGAATAAACCACCTTAAACTTCATATGGAACCAAAAGAGAGCCCACATAGCCAAGACAATCCTAAGCAAAAATAAAAAAGTTGGAGGCATCATGCTACCTGACTTCAAACTATACTACAAGGCTACAGTAATCAAAACAGCATGGTACTGGTACCAAAGCAGAGATATAGACCAATGGAACAGAACAGAGGCCTCGGAGGCAACACCATATATCTACAACCATCTGATCTTTGACAAACCTGACAAAAACAAGCAATGGGGAAAGATTCCCTGTTTAATAAATGGTACTGGGAAAACTGGCTAGCCATGTGCAGAAAGCAGAAACTGGACCCCTTCCTGACACCTTACACTAGAATTAACTCCAGATGGATTAAAGACTTAAACATAAGACCTAACACCATAAAATCCCTAGAAGAAAACCTAGGTAAAACCATTCAGGACATAGGCATAGGCAAGAACTTTATGACTAAAACACCAAAAGCATTGGCAACAAAAGGCAAAATAGACAAATGGGATCTAATTAAACTCCAGAGCTTCTGCACAGCAAAAGAAACAATCATTAGAGTGGACCAGCTACCAACAGAATGTGAAAATATTTGTGCAATCTACCCATCTGACAAAGGGCTAATATCCCAAATCTACAAAGAACTAAAACAGATTTACAAGAAAAAAAAGACAAACCCATCCAAAAGTGGGAGAAGGATGAAGAGATGCTTTACAAGAGAAGACATATATGAGGCCAACAAACAT
Organism: Ateles fusciceps; assembly: GCA_036589455.1. Lineage (NCBI taxonomy): Eukaryota > Metazoa > Chordata > Mammalia > Primates > Atelidae > Ateles > Ateles fusciceps. The sequence goes on from JAZHEH010000647.1 coordinate 1,399,223, forward strand.
AAGAAAAAATGCTCATCATCACTGGTCATTAGAGAAATGCAAATCAAAACCACATTGAGATACCATGTCACACCAGTTAGAATGATGATCATTAAAAAATCTGAAGACAACAGATGCTGGAGAGGACGTGGAGAAACAGGAACACTTTTACACTGTTGGTGGGAGTGTAAATTAGTTCAACCATTATGGAAGACAGTGTGGCACTTCCTCAAGGACCTAGAAATAGAAATTCCATTTGACCTAGCAATCCCATTACTGGGTATATATCCAAAAGATTATAAATTGGTCTATTATAAAGACATGTGCACACATATGTTCATTGCGGCACTGTTTACAATAGCAAAGACCTGGAACCAACCCAAATGCCCATCAACGGTAGACTGGACAAGGAAAATGTGGCACATATACACCATGGAATACTATGCAGCCATAAAAAATGATGAGTTTGTGTCCTTTGTAGGGACATAGATGTATCTGGAAACCATAATTCTCAGCAAACTGACACAAGAACAGAAAATCAAACACCGCATGTTCTCATTCATAGGCGGGTGTTGAACAATAAGAACCCATGGACACAGGGAAGGAAGCATCATATACTGGGGTCTGTTGGGGTGAATAGGGGAGGAACAGTGGTGGGTAGGAAGGTTAGTGAGGGATAACATAGGGAGAAATGTATTTGTAGTAGTTTGAAATACATTTCCACAATAGAGAAATACAGAATTACGGAGGGATGTGACTGGAGTCGTATTTTTTGAGATACTAACCCAAAATGAAAGCTATTCTTATATTATGTAAACAAATATAAACAATTCAATATAGTAGTAGGATTGTAAAATACCTACTCAGTTCTATATTATCAATATGTAAAGCGAAACTATACATTTTATAATAAAATCTAAACAATTTTGTATGCATTAGATATTCACAATTGTAAAGCATCAGGTATATATCTGTTTTGTAAAGAATCACATTTTACTATATTTTCTTTGGTTCTGACCTGTAGTATAGGATTTTCAAAACAGTTGGTCAGTTTGGAACAATATAGAGACTGAAAATGAGCTTAGATGTATAGCAAGGTTGCTGAGCTATTAGAGTAACTATACCTGGCATCAGGCTTTTCATTCTAATGAGTATATCTGTTGAGAACTAAATGTGTTTAGTCAAAAGTGAAACAAGTGAAAACATTCTATTTAATGACAATATAATTTTGGCTGTGAAAACTAATTTTAAACTTGTGATTTCAACAAATAACTTTCTATTAATCTGCTCTGGCTACCATAACAAAATACCATGGATTGTGGGCTTAAACAATAGGTATTTATTTTCTATTTATATATTTCTCTATATATATATATGCATACACATATATTGATATATATATATAATTATGTATACATATATTCTTTTTCTATTTCTATTATTTTCTATTGGCGGCCAGAAGTTCATCATCAAGGTGCAGGCAAATTCAGTTTCTGGTGAGTGTTCTCTTCCTGGCTTGTAGATCGTCACCTTCTAGCTGTGGCTTCACTGGGCCTTTCCTCTGCACTCATGTGGAGAGCTCTCTGTTGTCTATTTTTTTAAAGACACCAAAGCTATGGCACTAGGGATCAACCTTATGACCTTGTTCAATCCTGATTACCTCCCTAAATGTCCCTTCTCTAAATTCAGTCACTTTGGGGGTTTAGGGATCCACTATATAAATTTTGGAGCACAATTTTGTCTACAAGAACCTTGAATCTGTTTTAATTTATACTTCTACTTCTACATTTGAATATATTTAAATATCAACCAAATAGTTATTACTGATAATCTATTGTTTTCTAAAGTTTATATGACCGGGTTGAATAAACGTCCTTCACTATTTTACTTCCATATGAACCTTTCAAATGTAAATTATAGACAGTGTAATTATGTCATTTTAAAATGTGCAACTTTGCATTCAAAATGCAACATGTTTTCTGGATTGGTATATTAGGTTGTTCTTGAATTTATAAAACGCAATATCTGAGACTGGGCAATTTATAATGAAGAGAGGTTTAATTGGTTCATGGTTCTTCACGCTTTATAGGAAGCATGGTGCCCACCTCTGCTCAGCTTCTGGGGAGGCCTCAAGGAGTTTATAATTATTGTAGAAGGTGAAGGGAAAGCAGGCGCATCATATGATGAAAGCAGAACCAAGACAGAGGGAATGAGGGGCAGGGGCCACACCCTTTTAAATGACCAAATTTCTCAAGATCTGACTATCACAACAACAACACCAAGCCATGAGGGATCTGCCCCATGATCTAAACGTCTTCCACCAGGACCCACCTCCAGCATTGGGGATTACAATTCAACATGAGACTTGGGTAGGGACAAGTGTCCAAACTACTATATCAGATGTGATCTCACTCACAGAGTGTTCACTAGAGAAACTGGACCAGCTATGAACAGAGCTGGTCCAAACAAGCACTTTGGAAGGCCGACTAAGGCAGAAGGATCACTTGAAGCCAGGAATTCAAGAACAGCCTGGCCAACATGGCAAAACCACATTTCTACTAAAAAAAATGCCAAAAAAAATTAGCTAGGTGTGGTGGTGCACATTCATAATCCCAGCTACTTGGGAGGCTGAGGTATGAGAACCATCTGAGCATGGGAGGTGGAGGTTGCAGTGAGCCAAGATTGCGCCACTGAACTCAAATCTGAGTGATAAAGTTATCTCTATCACAAAAATAAACATATATGGATATTTAAATATATATTTATATATACATATATGGATCTATACATATTTAAATATGTATTTATGGATATGTTTTATTTATTTTTATATATTATATAAATAAAGAGAGAGAGAGGTTCAAGAAAGACAAAGTTATATGTGGGATCCATACAGAGTTCCAATTGCTGATTCCAATCTATTCCTGATACAAATCCCATCCCTGGGATCCCACAAAATCCTACAAATCCTCCTTTTCAATTAAGCTTACTAAAATTCTTGCTACTTATAGTGCAGATTTCTAGCTGAATCATTTTTATGGGCAAGATTTTCAAAAGAGTTGTTTCCACAAGCTGTCTCCGCTTGCTCACCTCACGGCATTCAAAGAACTGCAGTCTATCTTCCTCTCACATTACTTAAGCAGCATAAAGGTCAAATGGAGCATCATTTGTTACACTCCATCAATGATTCAAAATCATGTCACATAGTAGATCATTAACATTCTTTCACAGGCTCTTCCAGGCTTTTCTTTTTAGTTGGAGTTTCTACTCACCCTGACCCCTCTTCTGTTCCTAAAACATGCCAAGCATGTTCCTTTCTGAGGCTCTGAGAAGGAATGCTCTCTTCATTTAAACCCACGAACCCCAACCACACACACGTGGGTACACTGTCATCTTGCCATGGTTAATAACCATTCACCCAAAATTCTCGGTTTTAATATCACTTGAGACCTTCTACATTGAGACCTTCTTGGCCTCCACCCACATGAAGTTCCCTCTTTTACTCTCATAACACGCTACATTTCTTCATGGAAATGTTCACAGTTCGTAACTGCAATTTAATTTCTTAATGTTTGTCCAAACTCCTCCCTGCCATCATCCATTAGAATACTGTGTATCCCATTAGGAAAGATGCTATTTTGTTGACATTATATATTCTATACATTTCCCCTAGCTCATGCCTAATAAATGACAATAATTGCTGTCTAATTTAAGCATAGATCTATGTATATTCAGCCAAAATTTTTTAGTATTCATACTATTCTTTGGTTATAAAGGAAACATTTGGTGATATTACCTATATTCTTTTAAACATATGATTCCCAAAGCTCAAATGGAAAGATTTGTATTTTGTGGGTTGTTTTTTTTGCTTGTATGCCAATGTTTATCTACTTGTATTGGCTGTCTAGAAAGCTGTCTGGAAGCAGAATCTGAGGCTGAGGCCAGGTTCAGCGAAGAAGAATAGTAAGACAGTTAAATCCTCCCCTGCTGAAGACAAACGAATTTGTGAAGTATAACTCTTGATTTTTATATTTGACATCTTTGACTTAGTAAAATTATACCACCCAGGGTGCTAACCAAAAACCTAGTTGAATAATTCTCTTATTTGAATTAGTGTTGAGATTGAGTTCCAAGATCATCTTATTTTACTGGGTTGAAGGAAATATAGACATGAAATTTAATTTCCAGGTTAGCCCAATTGCTTCTAAAGTCAGAATAAATTCAAAAATGTCTCTGAGGAAATCAGTGTGTAGACAATAGTTTGAATATAATATTACTAAACCAAAGCTCAGGAGAACTTAATATAATCTCTAACCCTGGCTAGTTCTCAAGTATCCTAATCTTACCAGTTTTGTTTACCAATCTAAAAATAAAGATTATACAACTTTAATCAGTAACTATTAAATGAAACTACAAAATATTTTAGAAGTTTTACTTCACTACATTTGGGTAAAAACAAATATTTATTTTCTTATTATTGGTATTATCTTGGTTTGATGAAATAATATGTAGCAAAACATCGAAAGGTGATGATCTAGATACAATTTCTAAAAATAAATGACTGCTTTGATTTGAAGCAATAATGCATACAGTTATTTGGATATAGTTCCAAAATAGAATTTAATGGTCTCATTTAGAATTAATATTACTTAACTCTTGGGAAGTGGAATTCGGTAATTCAGGTTTCATTATGTAAACATTTTTGGCATTTCATTTACTTTCTAAGTACAAACAGCTGGCAAAACAATAGAAGTACAAGATTATTTGCAAATTAGTTTTTGGGTTAATTCTCCAAATGGCTCTAGGACAGAAACAAATGTTTCAATCTGTTGTGTATTACTTGGAATTAGTACTCATCTTCTCGGTTAAAAATATAACAACTTTTAAAGGTAAAACCGATTTGGAACTCAGTATTATAATTTGTGACACAAATAAACAGTATTAAGAAAGTTAGCAAAGGCAAATAATACAGTCAGCCTTACTCCCAGGCTGTACTCAAGACACTGTCATTAACAATATCTGCACACCTTCCTTAATCACAGATTCACGAACTCCATTTCTGCCCATAATTCTTATGTTTCTAGGCTTTACTGGTACTCCAACTATACAAACCCATCCCTGTCATTTTCCCATTTTACTTATTTTCCAGATTAGGTTCCATGTTTCTTCATTAATATCGCTGGCATACATTCTAAAGCCTTTTACTGTGCCAATCTAAAGCTCAATTTGGTTAAATCTAGTTTAACCCATGCATGCTTGCACCATGTAGCCAAAGTATGATATCACATCACTCTGTAATGTTCTATTTTTCCCACAAACATAATTATTTCCTTGTAACTACATTGTAAAATCCACAGATGATACTTCTACCACCTTAAAAAAAAACACACACACACACACACACAAAGAAATGCTCATCCTACATCCTCATTTAATTACAGCCCTTAATATCTGCACACTTACACCAAAACTCCTTGAAAGATTTATCAGTATTTGTCTTCTCTTCCTACTTCACCTCGAATTTGTCTCAATTAGGCTTTCACCTTCATAATGCTACCAAAGATCTCCATGTTGTTGAATTCAATGTTCAATTATCAGTATTCTTATTGATTCATTAGCAATAAATCATTTAATATTATTATATACATTATTTTAATATTACATCCTATTTAATGTTACATCTGATATTTGATTCACCTGATGTCAGTGATCATGCTTTCAGTCTCCTTTGCTGGTCCCTCCTTACCTCTTTATTGTCTAAACATTGGAGCAGCCATGATCTCAGACCTTTTACTTTGTTCCTCTCGATACTGTCTAGGTAATCTTAGCTAACCTTGTATTTTTAAATTATCTCTATAAATTAATTATTTCCAGATGTATAGCTCCATCAGCTACCTCTACCTTGAACCCTAGACTTGTAGTTCTAATTATCTACTTGACATATCTACTTGCATATCTAACAGGAATTCCAAAATTTAACAAATCTCCCAAACTAAACTGCCAACGTTTCCCTCAAAATCTACTTCTCATAACAGAATGTAGGAGAATGTCTTATCTCAGTAAGAGCAACTGTGACCATCTAGCTGATCAGGACAAAAACCCAGAATCATGTTTATGCATATTTGTCTCTCATAGCCCAAGTCAACACACTAACCCTACTAGATCTATCTTTACGACATTCCCTTAATCTATACACTTCTCACTACCTCTGCTTAGGTCATGGTCAAGGCATAACTGCCTCTGGTCTAAACTAGTGCAAAGTCCTTCTATCTGGTTTCTCTGTCCTCTGCTACTATTGCCCTTGCTCACTCTGCCCCAGCCACATTAACTTATTTGATGACTTTGGGGCAGGATGGCCGTGCTCATGCTCAGCACATTTGCCCTTGCTGTTCCCTCTGCCCAGGTTACTCCACCCCTAGACATTCACATGCCTCATTACATCTACTTCTTCAGATATTTCTTCAAATAATCCTTCTAAGTAAGTCTTTCTTTATTTAATATTACATATGACCCTACTACATATATTTAGTAGACATCACACACACACACACACACACACACACACACATATATTTGATATATGACTGGCTTTATTCCATATAGTATGTCAGAAGCAAGCAATGTTTTTCCAAGCATAATACATTAATCACCCAAAGCAGCAGCCAATAATATGTTCAATCACATTTCTTTGGCATCTCCTAACTTTGTTGATTTGACCACCTAACTATAGAAACAAAGTTTTCTATTTTGTAAATCATAATTAATGAATATACTAATATATGATTAATAGAGATATTGCATTAGCTTTAGAAGAATAACAATAGGCCTGAAAGGATCATAAAATCTAAATTTTGTTAATTTTCTTAAGGTTTTAATCACAGTCTAATTCACACTGCTTATCTTAAAATGAATATAAACTTTAAGATAAAAACAATATAATATATGGTTTTCTTCTAAAATTTCTTATAGTCGTACATTATTTGGAGAAAATTAAATGAAAATTGTACCAAATCAAGAATTTCAGTAGCAGCAGCACTACTTTTCAGAATGTTACCAGTGATTTATAAAAACAAACAAAATCATGAAATGTAAGAAAACATGCAAAAATTGACAACATTAAAGGTGTTAAGGCCATATTTGCCAGGCAAATTGGTCGTCTAAATGGATGCTCTCAAACTTTATCATGCATTACAATTACCTGGACAGCTGCTGAAGTGCAGATGACTAAACCTCATCTCTACATTTCTGACCTAGCAAATCTGGGGTAAAGCCTGATAATGTGTGTTCCAGGTGATTTTTGTTCAGAAACCACAATGTGAAAAATATAGCTTAAACTATCATGCAGATTTAATAAAAGACAAGTTTCTTTTTCCAGAAATAACTTCCACTAGTTTCTCATGCTTAAGAGAAAGAAGATGGCATTCTTGCTTTGTTGATTGGTTGACGTCAGAATTTCCTTTTGGCCTGTGTGGAATTCAGGCCACCCTTCACACCAACACCACTGAAACAAAGCAATTTCACAGCCACATGCCTTTAAGACCTGTATCTAAGAACATTGTAATTTTCCTGGATTATGCAGCTACAGGTATAATTTGCAACCTTATACATGTGACTCCCTATTGTGTTACTTCTAAAAATTGAAATCTGGAATAAAAGAAACTGAAGCTTTAGAGTATCATAGAGAATAATATCAAAATCAAAGCAAGAATACTTCAGAGAGTCTGATTCTGTGGAGTTATTCTTGATTTACTAACTAGATGTGCAGCTGGATCTCTTAAAATCCAATTGCCAACATAAAAAGAAAATCCTTAGTTTCTCCCTCATAGCCTGCACTTTCTATTGACTTTTTGGTATTAAAATATGTCTTCTGCCTTAATCTAGGCCATTTTACAACCACCATCTTTTCTCTTCATACTCTTTTCAAGATTAAAGGGACAATGGACAGAGATAGAAAAATGAGACGATGGTATGTGCTTCTGACTGGAAGGGAGTTAGTGTGTCTGATTCACTGTAAAGAATAGCTTGATTGAGAAAAATGAGACTCTGGCACATACAAGGTTTATCTCTTCCTTTTATTTACAGGTCTTGATAAGCAGGCAACTGAAAAGACAACTCCTAAAATGAGCACAGTACATCACAGATAGTTATTATGACTGAGTCTACTTACAACGTAACATTTGTTTCCACTACTGCCTTTAGTCTAACTCTTTCTCAGTGCTTCCATTCTCACTGTAAGGGATTCTTACTCAAAATACTGATACACTCTCATCCATAAATTTCACATTCTAACACTCCATACACAAACATACAAATGTTAAGATTTTCAAAAGCATGTAGTACCTTTTCATAGAAAATTTTGACCTCAAATAGGAATGTTAAAGCGACTGTTCTCACTGTCCTTGAAATATAAAGGCACACAGTTGTGAAGATGAAAGCCTCCTTCATCTGGGCTCATAAAATTTTAACAGATATGTCTCCTGTAGTGGTTTAATTTCTGAATTTAACTCATCTATTATTTAATATTGATGTCTTAGAGGATTGTTATATAAATTAGTGATTGAAGTAGAATTAGATAAAATATAAGATCAAAACCAGAATTTGCCTGTGTATAAAGGATTAAATGAGTTTACAGATTATTCTGATCATACAGAATTACTGAGCATAGGATATGCTAGAAGAACATCTACAGATTTAAAAAACTTAAAAGCCTCTATGAATTTGATTCATAAAAGAAAGGGTATCCTACATGACAAAAATTAGTTATCGATTTAACAGCCCTGCCAATATGATGATGATTTTGGCACACTTTACATTTCTCTATAGCATGACATTGAAAATAAAATCTAAGGACCTAATTGGAGCATATTAATGTGTGGAAGTTAATGAAAACTCGACACTGAAATTGAGAATAAAATTTTTTCTTTGATTTGTATGGAAAGAAAAAAAGTGCTTGACCATTATTTAGTATATAATGTGCTTCTCCATTCCTCAAGAATAGTCAAAAATTGGTCGATTAACTTTGTGATAAATACGAATAAAATATCAGATGGTTTAAAATACGTGAAAGTACACTAAGATTTTAATAACTCTTGAATATATCTTAAGAATAGAATTCGAGAATATGAAAAAAAAACCCTTTTCAAAGAAAAAAAAAAGAATAGTTTATTTCCACTGACTTTCTATTAATACTGGAAACTAAAATCTCTACTATGATTTCACAAAGATTGCTAATTGTACTTGTCAGATCCAAACTTGGCTGGTTACATCCAAAGCAGGGACAGTAATATGGCAAATGATTCCAGGGTATCCAATTATCCCTTTGTGTTTATGTATCTATTTTATATTCTGCCTAATTTTTTAAGTTATTGAAGAGCTTGTACACACAGTAACAGTGTAACAAGATAAACAATGAACAAGGAAATAAGGGCAAGGAAAAAGAGACATTGCACAATGACATACTGTCAGGTTAGACACATATGAAAGGGAGAGTTCCCTTATCCCCCTCACAGGATGGGATGTGCGACAGGGCTGTGGCTCACTTTTTCGGTTGTCTCACTGTTCAAACCCTCAGGGAGAGCATGCAGAGGGACAGGTGCAGAGGCCAGGGCAAGTGCTTTGGGCGCTGGCCTCACGGTAATGTCTAAGGGTAAGTGTCTGCAACCCCAGTGTTACAAAGCTCCTTCAGCTCTTTCAACACTCATGGCATGAGTGTTAAAACAGCTCAATGGGCCCTCTGCATTATTGTAAGGGCAAAGGGCCAGTGTGACAGCTTTCTGTATCCCAAGCTCTTGCCCAGTGTACTGGAAGAATCAGATCACCCATGGGGTCTAAGGATGAGGCAAGGTTTTATTGAGCGATAGAGGCGGTTCTCAGCAAGAAGGATGGAGAGCCGGAAGGAGGAAATGGGGTGGGAAGGTGATCTTCCCCTGGAGTCCGACTGTTCTCAGCGGACATTCAGAGGCCTCTTCCCCTCCTTCTCTGCCATGCCACCAGACACTCTCCGCCATGCTGTTCCTCTGCTCCTCTGGATGTAGAGTTGCTTGTTATGTTTGCCCGCTAAGGTTTTGGGTTTATATGAGGGCAGTATGAAGCATGTGGTCGGCCAAAATGCACCTTTTCGGGCACAAAACAGAAATGCCTGTCCTCAATTAGGGCCACAGGTCTTCAGGCTGGAGTGGGGCCTTTGCCAGGGAGCTGCCCTCTTCTACCCAGTATTTCCCTGCCCCCCTCGCATATCACATAGATACAGATGATAATATAGATGATGGTAGATTTAGTTACAGATATTGATTATAAATATCAAACTCTTACAGTTGCTAAAGATGGACTACAAATTTGCCTCTAGGCTTAAATTTTTCACGAAGGAAAATTACATTTTCTGAAATCTTCAATTTTACAAAAACAATAATGATTAAAAGTAAAAGCAATTGAACCGTAATAATTTCTCTTTTCTAATATTTCTCAGATTTCTCTGTAGTTATCCCCTGAAAGTTCTAGATTTTATGTTTTATAGCTGAAAGATAGCAGTAGAAATTTAACTCCTCTTATCTGCCATCAACATTGATTTCCATGGTAAATATTGCTTATGTTTGATATATATGTATACTTTAATACATTCTTTTCTTTATTTTTCTCATTTGCTCATGAGTCATCCACATTTCAGGTCATTATTTTTACTTCTGAGAGGAAATCACAAATCATACTAAATATATTTTTCATAGGAAAAAACCTGCCCATTGTGCATTATTAATAAGAATAATAAGAGTAAGATTAAGCATTTACTGCTAAAGGGATCAGGAGCCACTGACTAAGCAGAATAGCACTACGAGTTTTCCAGCTTTTATCTAAAGTACATGCTGAGTGCCTTTATCCACCCATTTAATCTCTTAAACTTTGAAATCTAATTTCTTCTTTTAAATCCTCTTTTTCTTGTTTTGTTTGGTCTCTTAACCCTTGAAGTTCTTTTAGATAAGCCCTAAATTCACTTGAAATAATCCCTATTGATTCTTGTGTTTCTCAGAAAGCTTGTGAGCAGGAAAACAAACTCAGATCAAAAGCCGAAATAAATGTCACTGAGCTAATAAAAACAATAAATGCATTTAATATTTAAGCTAACAATAGATATTTGTAGCAGAAAGCATATCCTCAATAACAAATACTCTGTAGCACTTACTAAATGCTCAGCTAACCCTTACACACCCCCACATGGCAGGTGTTGTTATTATCCTTGTTTTACAGATGAGGGAATTGAATAGATGCAGATTAAATACTTGGTCCAGAGTCACATGGCTAGCGAGGGATGGAGCTGCAATTCAAACACTATCTAGTGGTCTGCTCTATTCTATGCACTGAATCTCTAAACTGCCTCTTCTGAGAGGGAACTGATCATAAGCAGACCTCCCTGTTCCGTATGCAGCTTCTCATATGATTCTGATTATCCACTCTGCCACTGCTCACACCTCTCTCTAGCAATTTAACATCACACAATAAAGCATAATGAAAATTAATTTATTCTACCAATGTGTAAAATATTTAAAATATATAATATTTCTATTCTTCATATGTGTAAAGAAAAACTAATAAATGGATATAGAACATGGGGTAATTACAGAGATGTTTGTTTACCAAATGGACATTTGTAAATTCCCAGGTTAGTGACTTTTTCTATGTTCCCAGATCTTAGCAACTATATGAAAATTGTGGACATTTTGAAAATCAAAATGTTGGATTTACCATAAGGACTAATGAAATACTGAGTAACTATTCTAATATATCTAAATGTCAAATCACACATTGTATTGTAGTTGAGGAGAATGCTATCTATTCTCTGATGCCCATATGATACAAATGATGAAGAATTTGTATCATTCATACTTTAAAACTGTAATAATGCAAAGAAAATAACAGATTCAAATAAACAATTATAAAGTTGTTTCTGTTATTTTGATTTTGCCACTGAAGAGGCAAGGATCTTGAGTTTGCATTTCTGGATTCAGTACAATACAATAAACATTTACTAACCATCTAATTCTTTCAAAACTTTGAACTAGATGCTGAGGAGGGGTGGAGCTGTGTAAACAGAACCCAATGTATACTCTCATAAAATTTAAGATGTACTTGAAGGAATAAAATATACTGTATGTATAAAACATAACACAATGCAAACTGCTAAGAAAATCAAAGAAAACGAAGTGTTATTGAACCTTATATGAAAGAAAAATTTGAGGTTAGATATTATTCAAGACTGAGTCCTGATAAATAGATTTTTACAAGAATTATAGAAATGGAAAGAAAGGAACTACTAATGGGAAGAGCATCATGAACAAAGACAAAGTGGCAGGAAAGATCAATGAAGGTTCTGTGGATGGCAACTGCTAAGCGTGGCTTCAGTGTGCAGTGGAAAAAGGAGACTAGTAGGACTGTCATAGACACTTAGGATCAAATGATGAGGAGCCTTGAATGTCAAGAAAGAACATAAGTAAAAGTCATAGAAGATTACAGAAACAGCCTGTGATACAGGACATCTGATTTAAGAAATGTTCTCTCAAAGTAATGAGCAGAATTAATTGGAAAGGTTGAAGGCCAGAGGTGGGAAGACTAATTAGGAAGCTATTAAAGTTGTCCAAACTATTGGAAATGGGGATCTGGGTTAGTGACAATGTTAGGAAAAAGAGGAAATGAATGAGAGAGAAACTGCAGAAGAAATTGAACTTTCTAGGTAATTTCTTAGACTTGGTTTCTGAGGGAGAGAAGGGAAAACTAAAAATTAATTCGAAAATTTTATATTCAACTGATTGCAAGAAATAGGAAGCAAAATTAACCCAGCAAAAGATAGTGGAAGGAAATGTTTGTAGGAAAAACAGACTTGCTTGTGGACATGATTAATGTGTGGTGGTAGAGCAAAATAAAGGTACTCATCACACACTTATTGAGTATGAAACTCAAGGGAGAGATTAGGGGATTGAGGTATATTTGGAATTTCTCTGAATACAGATGATAGTTGAAATTGTGACAATAAATGACTCAGCAAGAAAAGTGAGAAAAAAATGCAGAACAGGAAACCAGAGAAGAGATTCTTAGATATTATATCAAGAAATAAAAGGAGAGTTAGGAAGAAAATATCAAAAGGTTAGCACAGAGCAATGATACAGAAGCCAAAGGAATAAATTTTCATAATGAAGATAATGAAGTAGAAAAAGGATGAGAAATAGGAAGCATTTGATTTTATAACTAGATGACTTTTCATAGAGAAATGTCAGAAGTTATAAGGATAAAATCTATTTTACCAGGCAATCAACAGTGAGGAAAGGTAGATATGGAGTATAGATTTGTATGAGAAAAAGTAAAAAGTGGATTACTGAGAGTTATTAAAGGCAAAATATACTGTTGTTAACATTTGTTATATGTTACTTTGTTTTAATATTAAACATTTTAGCAATCCAGCATGTGAACCCTCTCCTAGGTTTGTAATATGACCCACTGAAGAAATCTTGGTGGACAACATTAAAAGAGGAAAGACAAGGTCATCCCTCTGGCCCACCCATAGGGCAAGAACACATGATTGGGGCTTGGCCATGTACATATATTTGCCAAAATATTGATTGTGGAAAAGTCACACAGACAAGTAGGGAAAATGAACAATTTCTTTCAATAGCAGGATCAGCAACAACCTTATTTCTAGAAGCAGCAGGACCAAGTGCCAGTATCAGCCACCACTGTACAGCAGTGGTGGTAATGGAATTTCTTGGGCCATTTCTAAAACATAATTTTGGTCATATTATTGGCTGTGCTGTCTATCTTGATTCTTTCCTACTTTTTGAGTCTGGTTTTCTAGCCTTCCAGAGAGTTTGGAGACCTAGTCAATATCCTTTCAATACATGACTTACCTGGGTAAACCAGCTGGAATTGATTTTTTTGTTTGTTTGTTTCTATGCCTAAGACTAAGGCACACCTGTTTGGTTGACCCATGTGTGACTGACGTGGATATGACAAAGGATGAAGGTAACCAAGAATTTTAGGTTTCTGACTTGAGAATAATTGAAATGTCTGACTTTCTTACCCAGCTATGCAGACTGGGTAAGAAAGCAAGTCAAGTGAGTGAAGAATTAGTTTTATGTAATAATTAAAAGCCAATCGGGATTTGAGATATTAATGAGAATAAACAATGGATCCAGAAGAACAAAGAGTAAGGGGGATTACAGGAAAATGTAATCATTCAATATAGCTGAACTCAAAAGATAAAAGGATTCCAAGCTTTCTAGGCAACTACTTGGAATCAAGATGACTTTATCTGACTTTGTCACTAACTGTATACCCTTAAAGAGTGGTGTGTATACTCACAGGAAATACAGTCTACATTTCAGTGTTATTTGGTGCCTCCCATCAAAATCTTCAGAGTTCCCTCAGCCTCTTGATTCTAGTATTAATACATCTCATGCTTCTCCCGAGCTGACTTAATATCATTTATATCAATTATCTCCAGTCTAGTCCTGCTCCCCAGAACCAAATATCTCTATTAATGTTTTGCTTCTGAAATAACATAATTAGTTTTAAAAATTGAATATCCCAACCATGCACATTCAGTACAAAATGAATCATCATTGTTAATAATCTGGGAGTGGAAATCTCCAAAAATATTACAACATAGAATTGCCATAAAGTTACATGATGCTGGAAACCAAATTCTTTTTTTAATATATTTTATTGCACTTTAGGTTCTGGGGTACTTGTGCAGAACATGCAGGATTGTTGCATAGGTACACACACGGCAATGTGGTTTCCTGCCTCCTTCCCCATCACATATATCTGGCATTTCTCTGCATTTTATCCCTCCCCAACTCACTACCCCCTGCTGTACCTCCACTATTCCCCTCCAACAGACCCCAGTGTGTGATGCTCCCCTCCCTGTGCCCATGTGTTCTCATTGTTCAACACCCGTCTATGAGTGAGAACATGCGGTGTTTGATTTTCTGTTCTTGTGTTAGTTTGCTGAGAAAGATGGTTTCCAGATTCATCCATGTCCCTACAAAGGACACAAACTCATCATTTTTTATGGCTGCATAGCATTCCATGGTGTATATGTGCCACATTTTCCTTGTCCAGTCTACCTTTGATGGGCATTTGGGTTGGTTCCAGATCTTTGCTATTGTAAACAATGCCACAATGAACATACATATGGATGTGTCTTTATAATAGAACGATTTATAATCTTTTGGATATACACCCAGTAATGGGATTGCTGGGTCAATTGGAATTTCTATTTCTAGGTCCTTGAGGAATTGCCACACTGTCTTCCACAATGGTTGAACTAATTTACACTCCCACTAACATGTAACAGTGTTCCTATTTCTCCACATCCTCTCCAGCATCTGTTGTCTCCAGATTTTTTAATGATTGCCATTCTAACTGGCATGAGGTGGTATCTCAACGTAGTTTTGATTTGCATTTCTCTAATGACCAGTGACAATGAGCATTTTTTCATATGTTTTTTGGCCTCATATATGTCTTCTTTTGAAAAGTGTCTGTTCATATCCTTCGCCCACTTTTGAATGGGTTTGTTTTTTTCTTATAAATCTGTTTTAGTTCTTTATAGATTCTGGATATTAGCCCTTTGTCAGATGGGTAGATTGCAAAAATTTTTTCCCATTCTATTGGTTGCCGATTCACTCTAATGATTGTTTCTTTTGCTGTGCAGAAGCTCTGGAGTTTAATTAGGTCCCATTTGTCTATTTTGGCTTTTGTTGCCAATGCTTTTGGTGTTTTAGTCATGAAGTCTTTGCCTATGCCTATGTCCTGAATGGTTTTGCCTAGGTTTTCTTCTAGGGTTTTTATAGTGTTAGGTCTTATGTTTAAGTCTTTAATCCATCTGGAGTTAATTTTAGTATAAGGTGTTGGGAAGGGGTCCAGTTTCTGCTTTCTGCACATGGCTAGCCAGTTTTCCCAACACCATTTATTAAACAGGGAATCTTTCCCCATTGCTTGTTTTTGTCAGGTTTGTCAAAGATCAGATTGTTGCAGATGTGTGGTGTTGCCTCCAGGGCCTCTGTTCTGTTCCCTCAGTCTATATCTTCAATCTTCAGTCTCTGATATCCTTTCTTCTGCTTGGTCGATTCAGCTATTGAAACTTCTGTATGCTTCGTGAAGTTCTCAGGTTGTGTATTTCAGCTCCATCAGTTCATTTATAGTATTCTCTAAGCTCTTTATGCTCATTAGCATTTCATCAAACCTCTTTTCAAGGTTCTTAGTTTCTTTGCATTGGGTTAGAACATGTTCTTTTAGCTTGGAGAGGTTTGTTATTACCCACTTTCTGAAGCCTGTTTCTGTCAATTCATCAGACCCATTCTCCATTCAGCCTTGTTCCCTTGCCAGTGAGGAGTTACGATCCCTTAGAGGAGGAGAGTCATTCTGGTTTTGGGTGTTTTCATCCTTTTTGTGCTGGTTTCTTCCTATCTTTGTGGATTTGTCTACCCGTGGTCTTTGTAGTTGGTGACTTTCAGATGGGGTCTCTGAGTGGACATCCTTTTTGTTGATGATGAAGTTATTTCTTTCTGTTTCTTAGTTTTCCTTCTAACAGTCAGGCCCCTCTGCTATAGGACTGCTGGAGGTCCACTCCAGACCCTGCTTGCCTGGGGATCACCTGTAGCAGCTGCAGAACAGTAAGGGTTGCTGCCAGTTTCTTCTTCTGCTATCTTTGTCCCAGAAGGATACCCGCCAGATGTCAGCCTGAGCTCTCCTTTATGAGGTGTCTCTTGGGATATACGCGGGTCCGGGGAGCTGCTTGAGAAGACAGTCTGTCCCTTATAGGAGCTCAAGTGCTGAGCTGTGAGTTCTGTTGTTCCATTCAGAGCTGCTTGGCATTACGTTTAAGTCTGCTGCAGTGAAGGATATAACTACCTTTTTTTTTTCCCCCCCGGTGCTCTGTCCTGGGAAGGTGGGGCTTTACTTATATGTTCCTGAATTGCTGCTGCCTTTTTCCAGAGATGCCCTGCCCAGTGAGGAGGTAGCCTAGTCACAGTCTGCCAGCAGAGGTGTTGCTGAGCTGACATGGGCTCTGCACAGCTGCTGCGTGAACTTCCTTGCAGTTTTATTTATAGAGGTATAGTTAGAACTGCCTCAGTAATGGCGGACTGTCTCTGTAATGACAGATTGCCTCAGTAATGGCGGACTGCCTCAGTAATGGTGGATGTTTGGTAATGGTGGCTCTTGGTAATGGTGGACTGCCTCAGTAATGGCGGACTGTCTTGGTACTGGCAGACTGCCTCGGTAATGGTAGACTGCCTTGGTAATGGCAGATGCCTTACCCCCCACAGAGCTGGACCATCCCGGGTCCAGCTGTGCTTGCTGTGAGACTCTCAATCCAGAGCATTTCAAATTGCTGTTCTTTGTGGGGGTGGGACCCACCAAGCCAGATCACCTGGATCCCTGTTTCAGCCCCCTTTTTTCAGTTGAATGGGCAACTCTGTCTCCCAGGCATTCCAGGCGCCACTTGAAATGCAGCCCAGATTTTTGTGAGTTTTTGTGTGGTGAACCGCTGTGCCGGCTGTTTCTGTGCTGGGAACTCACGGCACTTTTCCACCTGGGAATCTCCTGGTCTATGGGCAGTAAAAACTTGTTTGGAAATGCAGTGATCACTCACCCTCTGTGTTCTCGCTGGGAACTGCACTCCAGAGCTGTTCCTATTCAGCCATCTTGGATCTCTTTCTGGAAACCAAAATTTAAGTCACTCATAAAGCAGAATCCTTGCCTTGGATTTGTTTGTTTTATGGTGTGTGTGTGTGTTTGCGCCGCACATGCATGCACATGTCTTGTCTTTATTATTGTTTGGTTTAGGAGTTTCTTGCCTAGATATGGAACTGAACCTCTGAGCTTAGGGAGTGGAGAGTGGAGATGGCTATGTCTGTGTACTCCTTTTCAGTAATCAAGGTGAAGCTCAATAAAAGTGTACAGTTATTCATATTTTATTTTCCCAGGTACCTATACGTTTTTAATTATAAATGATGAATCAGTTTTTAAAAAGCAGTTATTCCTTCTCAACAAAAACCTCATGAAAAATTTTTTGTTGCAATTTATGCAAATTAAGAGGTCATCTAAATAATTCTTGAAATATTAAAATTACACACACAGCTGACTTCAACTACCTTATAAATTATATATAAATTTATTAGCAAACATTTTTAAATGGAAAAATATATCTTAGGTTTAGGGTTAAAATGTTATCTAGTTCATCCTCCTAACCAATGGAGAATAGAATATTTCTAATTCAGTGTACCTATCTACAGTGCTTCTTTCTATTTATTAGAAAGTTCTACATTATTTTTAGTCAATTTACTTTCTATTAATGTTTCTTCTCTTGTCAAAGTTTTGCTGTCTGCAACAACATAATTTAAGTATCCTTCACTCGGCAGAACCTTAAAATATTGTACAAAACATTTATTTCTCCTAGCTAAATATTCACAGAAGTTTTAATTGCTTTTCAAATGGAGCCCAAACCTGTTTGCCAGTGTCTCTTAAAATGTGTGACCTGAATTGAACACAATATTCCACATACAAGCCTCATCAGTGCAAGCCTTTCACAAAATCAGAATGTTCCATTTCTAAAAATACAACCTAAGAATTAGCTTTGACAAATGTGCTAACATACTGACCTAGTGGTCTTCCAAAGTTAAAGGTGTTTTTTCAAACATACTGCTCTCAAACTAGGTCTCTCTTTGTGCATAACATTTTGTATGCACAAACTCTTTACATAAAATTGAATGGAGAAAATGGTGTGTATACTGCATAGTTTTATTTAACAGTGTTTTTAGCCATCATTCATTAACTCATGTACAGAACGATCCAACAAATAATTTCAAAGACACAGAGTAAGTTATCAGCATGCTATAGGTCTGCTATAATGAAGCTGTCAACAATTTTTCACTCAATTGAAATAAATAGTCCTAAAAATAATTATTACGTGTTTATTTAGTGTTATTGTTCCTGAAGGCATTTTTCAATCATTGATTTACAGCTCACCACGTAATACAGGAAAAAAAAAGTTTTATTATGATAGGGCTTACCACATATGAAAATATATTAGACTCAATAAAAAAAATATTGAAAATTCTTCTAGAAGAGGCAGCTCCCCACTTGGCACTTGGCATGGATAACTTTGCTTCTGTAATAACTCCCCAATCTGAACTTTCTCTACTTCCCCGCTTACATCTTTTCATTCTAAATGCCTCACCAGTGACTTTCTGCCAGAATCATTCTTTGAATGGCCCTAATTTCTCCTCATGCTGTCATGATATTCTCTGAGGAAATATCTAAGGACAGTTATAGTGAATGCTAGTTAGGTATAGGGAAATTTGGGCTTCTTTAAATTATCTTCAAAAGAAGACAGGGAAAACAAACCATTATTAAACATCCTCTATGGGGCAGGCACTAGGCTGAGATATTTCATAGATATTATTTCATTTCAGTCTTATAAGATCTTGGAAGAGACATACTACTTTTGCTTTATTAAAAAAAAAAACTGGCAGTACTAAGAATCACAAAGATAAATATTTGGCCCACTCAGAATGGGATTTAGCTAAGATTCAAACACAGGTTTTTCTGATTCTGTATCCATTCTCTTTCTGAAAGAACTAAGGTAAAATTCATTATGTTTACTGTGGAAGCAGAAGTTTCTTTAAGCACCAAAAAAGTGTGGCATATTCTTTTCGGGTCTCCAGCATAGCGAGGTTCTGCAGAGATGTAAGAACTCCAGTTTCCATATGCATTAGGGCTGAGGAATTTTACATATGGATGTTGTTTTAAGGAGCTTTCAGGCCAAAAAAAAAGAAAAAAACAGATTTCAATATTACATTAAATGTTTTTGGCTAAAGAGAAGTTGAAACAACATTCACAAATTCAGTTACATGGCCTACTAGTGAGAGCTTACAAATAATTGAGAACTCCTGAGGACTTCAGAGACTCCAGATACACTGGAATAGTTAAGGGTTACTTGCATAAGGCATCTGCTTCATAACCACAAGCAGATTGAAAATGTCATGATCTCACTCCACCTGTTTCCATCTACCTGTATTCGCACCAGTTTCAAATGAACAGGCAATGTGTCCTTTCATCTTGCAACTGTTTGATTTTCTTTGCAAAGATGAAGTAATAGTGGCATTTTGTGTCATCTTTTGCTTTTCATTTGTTCAAAAACAGCTCAGGTTGTTCCAGTCGTCCATATCTTGAAGAAGTGTCTAATAGACTTTTGCTGTCGATGGATTCCCTTTTCACAGATGACTGGCTTGCTTACCATCTGCAGTTTGATAGTTATTACAGTTAATTTACTTAGAAAATGAAGGCCTCACTCGGCAGCACAAGAGTATATTACACTTAGCTGACAAATCCAATGCCCTTCTAATCATGCAGGCATAGTCAGACTGCCCTACCTGACCTTGCTCATAAATCTCTGACGCAAAAGTGTAGGCAGTAGCCTGTGTTCAGAAACCTTCTCCACATACTGCAATCAGCAATCAATTTAATAGTTCTACTTATTCATAATGACAGTTGGAAACTTACCAGATGAGAAATGGAGATGACCATTTCAATCTTTGGAATGGGGGATCAGAACACTAAATTCTGAGTTATTATCCAGAAAAGATGACCATTTAATATGTTTTATTGTATATTTAACAATCCCAAAATTGTAAGTTTGCATTGCATTCAAGGAGCACCAGAATATCTAACAGCTAATAGGTACGTGGTGAGAGTCCATTCAGATGTTCTTCTACACTGCTTAATTTATAGTCCAATATATTTTGTTTCTGACATTACATAATATGTACAGTGTACTGTCAGAACTGTTGACGGTAGATGAAGAAATTGTCTTAACTTTGTGTTTGGAGGAATAACAAGAAAACCTCATGACTTAAAGCAATGTTTTCATGCACATGCTGCAACACCTTTAGAATGTCATGAATTTGTGTGTGTTTTTTTTCTCTGAAGTATATTTATATTCCCTGGATGGATCGTGTGGTTCAAATATTCATGTGATATTAACATATTTTCAGATTGCCTTTCTTATAACAGGAGAAAGCCAGCAGTAAGAATAATTTATAATATTAACATGGCAATAAGTTTGTGTAGAATTATTTAAAAGATGAATAGAAAACTTGTGTATATGCATATGTGTATATATATATAAATATGACACAACTATTTGGGACAAAAATATACAGAAAAAGATAGGAAGGAAATACAATATAGTAAAATCATTATCACTAGGAGTGCGAATTCTTATATTTTTTATTTTTGTTTTATGTATACTTTTTTTTTTTATTCTTTTTTTTTTATATCCTCGGGGGGGGGGGTGGACTTTTAAGCTAAAATTTACTAATAGGAGGCTCTTGAAAAAAAATGGTTAGCATGCATTTCACATGGTTCATAAAGTTAAAGAGCTGGCTCCGAATGCACTCTGTTCATTCCTCCTCTTACAAATTGCCTGGCTGGCTCCCCTGCAGTTGCTAGTGTTCAGGATGTCCTGCCACTTCACTGCAATTTTCTCAAGGTACGTTCCTCTGACTTTGGTCAGCTCTCCATCTCCGCAGAGTTATTTGAAAACTGCCCTACAACTTTCCCATGTCTATAAGTACTTAGTTTCTACACATCATTATCTTTTTCATAAGGGAGAATCAATTTTTCCATGCATTTCCCCATCTTTTTTTTTTTTCTTAAGAGTACCCTTCCCAAGGAAATGCATTTAAAATATCTTTTCACAAACACTAATCCATTTCTCTGGGAGATACATTTTCAATGAGATTTTATGTCCCTTATTTAAAAATTGTCCCTTAACACATTATGGCAGTGCTCTTTTTCATGGGATAATGAGACATTGAATTTTCACATGAGCCTCTTTTTTCACTTTGTTCCTTCAACTTTTAATTTTTTTTCAAAAGGACATAGGTGTAGGTGGCTCTTACTAAAGGTATCACAGTGTAGACCAAATACAGTGCCATTGTGTCATACCCTGGTTTGTTTCACAAACCAAATCACTGAGCTATTTTTTTCCATCTATCTGCCTATGAATTGGAAAAAAATAATAATAAATTAAAAACAGAAAGTGAGGTCTTATGATAGGATAGTAAAGCAAATCTCTAAAAGCCTCAATGGACAAATCAAAAAAGTCTGTTGAAGATTGAATGCCAGTAAAATCTCAGGATACCATGCCTTGTTAAAAAGTCATTGCTAGCCAGTGAATTCACATTAAATCAGGTGTTTAATTCAAGGAAATACTAGAGTTGGCTTTAAAAGAAGAGAAAGAAAAAAAAATCAATGATTGGCTATGATTTAAAAGAAGTCATACTGGGCATGGTTTAAGATTTGTCACGTCTCCACTGAAGGCTCATAAAGTAACTGATGAGTAATATATTTAGCAATTTTCAGAAACCTTGAGTGTAAAAAGCGAAACGTAACCAGAAATCTTATTTTCAGGGAAAATATATATTTCATTCAAGATTTCATTAAAACTAGGGGAGCAAGGATGAATTATATTAAAGGAAGACTATGTGAATTTGAAAGCAGGCATTGTCATCTGGAGTTTGGGGTCAGCATCTCAATTTCTCATCTGATTTGTATTAGTCTTCTCAGATGTAGAAAGACTGTGAGGTTAGCTAGGGTTATGTCACACAGCTGTTCTGCTTTATTGAGAAGGCTGGTCCAGGGAAGCTGAGCCCTGCTTCAGGGCAATGTTGATCCATTAAGTTTCATATCACATTATTGCCTTTCAAAGCTGAATGATTAATTTGCAAGTGGATTTAAGAAAGTTTAGAAGAAACAGAACAATTTCTCATTATGCTGTATTCTTATGTCTTTCTCTGTAAATATTAGGCATTATTCTTATTTTCACTGACAGCTGGAACTGTTTGCTGACTTTTAGAAATAAAACTACTTTCATTTCCATTTTAGTATAGTTTCTACATATAGACAAATTTCTTGTGATTAAAAATATTTTGATGAAATGACTTTAAACGATAGTAATTTTTTTTTTTTTTTTTTTGACAGAGTCTTCTTACTCTGTCACCCAGGCTGGAGTGCAGTGGTATGGTCTTGGCTCACTGCAACCTCTGCCTACTGGGTTCAAGCAATTTTCCTACCTCAGCCTCCCAAGTAGCTGGGACTACAGGTGTATGCACCACACTCAGCTAACTTTTGCATTTTTAAAGTAGAGATGGGGTTTCACCATGTTGACCAGGCTGGTCTCGAACTCCTGATCTCAAGTGATCCACCCGCTGCGGCCTCCCAAAATGCTGGAATTATAGGCATGAGTCACCGTGCCTGGCCAGTATTTTTAATTCAAAATAAAAAGTATTCTATATAAAACAGAAGCCAAAATAATCATGTTGACTATGAAACAGGCTCTTGTTTAAAATGTAGATTTTGTATTACTCCCTCTTGATACAGGAAGCCTAACAGATGGCTAACAGAAAACAAGTATGTTTTCAGAATAGTTGAAAAGTTTGATATTTGTTTCTTCTTTTCCATTTTAAAGGGGATATAGGCAGAATATTTATACTGTTTTCCTTTTTGTCAGATACAACTTTTCTAACCAATTCCAGCAAAGCAAGCTAAAAAGTGAAAGATGTAACAAATCAGTCACTCATTTGGTTTCTGTTGCACTTAGCAATGACTTTGAGTTCCTTGTTACTTTCACAGTTATTCTCTGGTTTGATGAGTTAGGAATCATGTAAATACTGTCTAAATTGATAAGGTGTCTAGCTCATTTTACTTTCTATACCTCCAAATAAAATTAATGTTTAAAAGCAGGTGGTGTCTATTATATATGCCTTCCCTCTTCACTGAAATTGCCTCCTTGCAGAGGTGTAACATAAATTACTGAATAGTTCCTGGGTAACATAAGAGCAAGAGGACCATTGGCCAGAGATTTCATCGTCCTCATGGTCAAGACTGACCCAAAAAGTGAGAAGCTGTCATGAACATTTTGTGTGCTTCCAAATTACAGTAAAGAATCAAGTTTTCTCCCACCAGTTGCATCTTCCACCAATCATAAAATATCACACTATAAACACCCATATCCATGGAAAGTAGGGAAAAGTGAAGAGGGCGCTATAATGTGGGAAGGAAATTATTGTAATCAAACTTGCACTCCATTCTTTTCTTATATGGAGATGGCGGAGCACACCCAAAAAGAAAAAAGACACCTTATCATGTCATTAGCATGACCATAAATAAATTTGACAATTCACCTCTCTTTTCCTAGAAAGATTCTATGGATAGATATTTCCAGCAGGATGTACCTGTCTAGGGTTGCTTGGGGAAAAGTAAATAAATAGCAATAACAAAAATACCCAGAATCTACAGATGAAAATAAATAATATATAAGGTACAGTAAGGCACAAAAGAGAAATATGTCATGACTGAAAGAGTCCACTTTGACAATTAATTGTCAGACAGTTTCATCTTGTCCACTGCCCAAAAAAGCCAATGCACTGAGAACTGCAGGTTTTTGCAGCAAAGAAAGAATTTAATAATTGCAGGGCAAGTCAGGAGGGAGGATGAAAGTTAATTCTCAAATCCCATTCCCAGAAACCTTGGAGGTTAGGGTTTTTTAAGGATAGTTTGGCTGGCAGGGGGCTAGCAAATGGGGAATGCTGACTGGTTGGGCTGGGATGAAATCCTAAGAGGCCAAAGCTATCTTTTGCACTGAGTCAGTACCTGGATGGGGATCATAGAACTGGTTGAATTAATTTATTGATACAAGTAGGAGTCTAGGTGGAGTCAGTCAGTCACTAGAACACAAAAATCTGAAAAAAATCTCAAAGACCAATCTTAGGTTTTGACAATAGTTATGTTATCTATTGAAGCAACTGTGGAAGTTACAAAATCCTGCGACCTTTGGAGCAGTAAACAACTACAAAAAGGTAAGATAAAGAACAATGACTGGTTATCTACACCTACACGTTAGCAGAAGTCAGGCCCTTCCCATAATCCTAATCTTGTGGCCTTTCATTAGTCTTACAAAGGTGGTTTCAAGATCCCTGAGAGGGTTAGTTTTGGGAAAGGACTATAATCATCTTTGTTTTAAAGTTAACAAAGGTAATTAGCTTGTGAGGTTAGAAGCAGGATGGAGTCAATAAGATTAGATTCTCTCATTGTCATAGTTTTTACAAAAGTGGTTTCACTCTTTGGATGTTTGATATAGTCACACTTAGAGAGGTCATGTGCTAAGTCTTCACCTGAGCATGCAGCAAAAAGGGACCTGAGAATTGATATTGGCAGTGTCAAACCTCTCCATGCTTCACCTTTTCCTCATATTACATGTACTTTTGCAATTGTTGCTAATGATGATACAAGGTAAGCTCTCTGACTCTCATGAGTCTCATTTAACAGTAAGATCTTTCGTATTATCTCATCAAGAGAAATAGTTCATGGCTCCTCTTTTTTGTCCTGAGAGATCTCTGATCCTATATTGTTCATATGAGTTGCTGATATTTTATGATCCTCAAGATTTATCCTCAAACACTGAAAATTCTGAAGTTTAGCGGACATTTTGGCAATCTGTGTCAAAACTCAAAATTCCCAAGTTCTGTATTGTTAATGTAATACAGCATGGAAATTCATTGCATTTTTCCACTAAGCCTGCATTTGTTGAGGGTCCTGGTTAAGCCAAGGTCTTAAATTATGTTTGTTTTACATAGATATTCG
Organism: Ateles fusciceps; assembly: GCA_036589455.1. Taxonomy (NCBI): domain Eukaryota; kingdom Metazoa; phylum Chordata; class Mammalia; order Primates; family Atelidae; genus Ateles; species Ateles fusciceps. The sequence continues at coordinate 1,424,891 of JAZHEH010000647.1, forward strand.
AATTCAATTAGGTCACCCTGATGGTTAATTTTCGATGTCAACTTGACGGGGCAAATGGATATCCGGATAACTGATAAAACATCATTTCTGAGTTTGCTTGTGAGGGTGTTGCTGGAAGAGATTAGCATTTGATTTGGTAAACTGATTAAGATCTTCCTCAACAATGTGGGTGCACATCAACCAGTCCTCTGGGAACCTGAACAGAACAAAAAGGTGGAGGAAGGGCAAATGTGCTCCCTCTTATGGATTCAGACATTTATCTTCTGTCCTCATTTGTCAGTTCTTCTGGTTCTCAGGCCTTAAGGCTTGGACTAAAAATATACCACAAGCTTTCCTGGTTCTCTAGTTTGCAGATGGCAGCTGGTGGTACTCACCTCTATAATCACATAAGCCAATCCTTCATAATAAATCTCTTTCTATATATCTATGTATAGCCTGCTAGTTCTGTTTCTCTGGAACCTGATTAATGCATCATTTAAAAATTTCCTGCACTTGACAGTATTCTCCCAATAAAAGAAGGACACAATGTTCTGCCTTTACTATTCTAATTATACTTCAATATTAAATTTCTGGGCAATAAATCACATTGTAACTGATAGTTTTATATCATAATAAAATTTATTGAGTCACTATTGGCCATTTTGAAAGTTAATAGTGTATGGATACCTGAAAATTTAGATACTCAGTTATACAGGCCAATAACCCTGATGAACATATATGAAAAAATCCTCAACAAATTACTAGCAAGCCAAATTCAATAATGCATTAAAATGATTCACCACAATAAAGTGGGATTAAGCCCTGGTATGCAAAGATGGTTCAATATATGTAAATCATTAAGTATGATATATTACATCAATAGAATGAAAGCCAAAAACCGTATGACTATCTCAATAAATGCAAAAAAAAAAAAAAAAGCATTTGACAAAATTCAACATTCTTTCATGATTAAAAAATATTCTCAATAAATTAGGTATAGAAGAAATGTACCTCAACATAGTAAAGCCCATGCATGACAAGCCCACAGTGACATCACAGTCACTAGTGAATATTTGAAAGTTTTATCTCTAACATCAAGAATGAGACAAGGATTCTCACTCTCCATACTTCTTTTCAACAGAGTACTGGAAGTCCTAGTCAGAGCAATTGAGCAAGAAAAAATAAATAAATAAAGGGGATTCTCATAAGAAAGGAAGAAGTGAAGTTGTCTCTGCTTGCTGACTTATACACACACACACACACACACACACGCACATGCACACACACACAAAATTCTAAATATTCTACCCCGTAACTGTTAGAAGTAATAAACAAACTCAGTAAGGTTGCAGGATACAAAGTGAACATACAAAAATCAGCTGCATATCTATACAAGAACAATGAACTGTCTGAAAAAGAAATCAAGAAAACAATTTCATTTACAACAGTGACAATAAAATACTTAAAACAACAAAAAGCACTTAGATGTGAATTAACCAAGAAGGAAAAGATCTGTGTACTAGAAAAAATAAAATGTTTATAAAAGAAAGTGAAGAAAATACAAATAAGTGGGAAAATACCATGTATTCATGAATTAAAGAATGTTGTTAAAATGTCCATACTATACAAAACAATCTACAGATTTAATGCAATCCTTACTAAAATGTAATCATTTTCATGAAAACAGAAAAAAAATCCTAATATCCACATAAAACTACAGAAGACCCTGAATATTCAAGGCAGTCTTGAGCAAAAAACAAATCAAACCAAAGATTGGGCATTATATTTACCTGACATCAAAATATTCTATAAGGTTGCAGTAATTAAAACAGCATGGTACTGCATAAAAATAGACACATCAACCAATGGAACAGGATAGACAGTACAAAAATAAACCCATCCATTTATGACAATTGATTTTTTTTTATAAAAGTTCCAAAGCACATAATAGGGAAAAGACAGACTCTTCAATAAATAAGAAAACTGGATTCATTTGAGAAAACTGGTTAGCTCTATGAGAAATAATGAAATCAGACCCATATTTCCCACAGTACATAAAAATCAATTGAAAATGGGTTAAAAATTTAAATATAAGACCTGAAACTCTAAAACTGCTAGAAAAAAACATAGGGGAAAAGTTCTACAACATTGATCTGGGAAATTATATTTTGGAGAGGTGACAAAAGCAAAAACAGATAAATGGGAGTATATGAAACTAAAAGTCTTCTGCACAGCAAAGGAGGCAATTAACAAAGTCAACAAACAATCAGAGAGTGGGAGAAAATATTTGCAAACCATATATATAACTGATAAGGGATTAATATCCAAAATATATAAGGAACTCAAACAATTGAATAGGAAATAAGACAAATAATCAAATTTTTGAAAGGCAAAGGACCTGAATCAACGTTGCTTAAAAGAATATATACAAATGGCCAACAGGTCCATGAAAAAAATGCTCAACATCACTAATCATCAGGGAAATGCAAATTAAAACCACAATGATATATCACTTCACACCTGTTAGAATGCCTATTATCAAAATACAAAAGATAATAAGTGTTAGCAAGTATGTGGAGAAGAGAACCCTGATACAATTGGTGGGAATGTAAATTAGTACCTTATGGAAAGCAGTATGGAGGTTTCTCAAGAAACTAAAAATAAAACTACCATATGATCCTACAATCCTAGTTCTGGGTATATGTCAAAAAAATTAAAATTAATATGTCAAAGAGATATCTGTACCTCCATGTTCATTGCAATGTTATTGGCATTAGCCAAAATCAACCTAAGTGTGTATCAATAGGTGAGTGGATAAAGAAAATGTGGCATATATTAATAGTACATACAAAATGAAATACTATTCAGTCTTAAAGGAAATCCTGTCATTTCCAACAACATGGAAGAACTTAAAGAACTTTATGCTAAGTGAAATAAACCAGGCACAGAAAGACAAACATGGCATGACCTCATTTATAGGCAGAATCTAAAAATGTCAAACTCACAGAAGTAGATAATAGAATGTGGACTCTAAAAATGTCAAATAAATAAAAGAATGGTAGCTATGAGAGGGCTGGGGAGAGTGTAAATGGGAGATTGGGGAGATGATTGTCAAAGGATACAAAGTATCAGTTAGACAGGAGGAGTAAGTCTTTGATATCTATTGCACAGCATAAGTATAGTTAATAATGTATTGTATATTCCACAATGGCAAAGAGTACATTTTAAATGTGTCATCACATAAATAAATGCGGTAATGGATATGTGAATTCACCTGATTTCATCATTCCATATTGTATATTCCTACCAAAACATCACATTGTACCCCATTAATATACACAATTATTATTTGTCAGTTAAACTAATTTTAAAGGATGATTTGTAGGAGTAGCAGGTCTCTAGAGCTCTGGGGTTGAACAGTAAGGCTGATAAGATTAGCTTACATGAGAATTTCGGGAAGAAAAAAGCAGACGTGTTGACCAGCAAGCAGAGACTATGACTTTGGCCCACTAAATTCCTTCCAGTTTGTCCAACAAACTAAAAGTCTATATGACTCACAGTCTTTGCCTATGCTATCGCCTCTGTCCAGGATGCATTACCACCTTTTACACCATTTTTGCTGAGAAACAGCCACAGGGCTTTCAGACACTGAACAAATATAATCTTCTGAATATTTCACAGGAAAAGAGGCACTTTACTGTTTACATGACTTCCTCTATTATATACCTTCCTCATATGCCACTATTATTACTTTTTAGCTTTTCTTCCCCCATTCCAACTCTAAGATCCTCGAGGGTAGAAGCTATGGTCATTCCTTTAAATTCAGTACCTATCACAAAATAAGCACATGAGCATTAATATTTTCTGTTTTTAGTCTTTGTTATGCCTTTTCTAAATTAACTTTAATAGTGCCAAAATTGATTAGCTTCAAATCAGGTTTTCTGTCAATAGAAAAACATGAATATATATTAAGAATGAGATATAGGCAGGTTATTGACCTTTGCCTATAAATCTTTCCACTTTTCTTGTGTGCATGTAAGCATACATTTTAGCACACATATATGTACACTGAATAGTCATGTGAAAAATAATAATAATATCCTTTGATTTTTCTCTCAGCACCCAACTCATCTGAATAGCCAGTTGGTTGTTGTAGTTGTTGGCAAATGATGTCTCAATTTTTATGTTTCTAGTTAGCCCAGTGAAACAGGAATCAATGCATTTGTCACTTTCTATCTCTTCTAGCTTGGTTGTTTTTGTGATCCACTATTCCACTGCAGTGAAGTGTTAATGCAATTGACTGGTAGTGCCTATAAAATAAACTGCCTCCTCCTTTTGACAGGCCATGGTTTGAAGAGCTAAACGACAAATCATTTTGATCTAAACAGTTTAATTATCTTGCTAAAAAAGAATGTGTGTCCCTTTCGTTGATTACCTTTCTTAGTCTTCTCTCTAGGAGCATGCCATTTTTTCCTTACTAGGCTGTTTCTTTAAACTACTCTCCAGATTTTCCAAAGAAGTATAAAAACCCCATAGTGTGTAAAAACTTTGCAATTTTCACTGGGTTCAATTTCAACTAACTCAAATACAAGGGTCGGTCCTGAGGGCTGCATGATATGTCTAGGTAGAACACACTAGTAAGTAAAACAAAAACATCGACAGTTCACAACCTAGCTAACAGAAAGGAGCACTTTTCCTGAAATGCTTATAGTCTAAATACGAGCTCTAGTGACCATGTTTTGATTAATTTCCAACAGAGATGCCTACCCAGGTATGAGTATTTTTCAACTACAGCCTACTCAAAAAAGATTTCTGTGTTTTGAAACAACATAACAATTAACACCCATGACTGCTGCTTTTTGTTGCTTTATTTTTCTAGAAAAGCTCCTCTTAGCTTAACAGGTGTTCAGTCATTCTGTCAAAAGGATTTCTTCAGAAAAGTTAGGTGATACTGTGTATGTCATCTCTCCCATACTCTCATTGGAAAGCTAACAGGGAGTCTTAGCAGGCTTTCATTCACTGTCAAGCACCATTACTGCTGAATACATTAAATAATACTTCCCTTTTTAGTGCATTTCAATCTGAAAAAGAAACCGTGGCTTTTGATGTGTGATGTGCACTTGAACTGGATACTTAAAAAACAAAAAAAAAACATTCAAAACTTCAAAACTATTCATTGCTGTTACTGCTTTATCAATACTGTTCTAAAGCAACTAAGGATTACGGGGCATAAAATTCTGGAAATTTCTATTAGACTTGGTATGGCTTCAAGTAGATTTCTCTAGTGAAACAGAATATTCAGAATTCTTGAGGATTTTAACATGATATTTTGTGAGGAATTTCCAAATAGTTATAATTAACCTCAAACCAAATGCTACTCTTCTAAAGCTGTTCTACATAGTGGTGTGTCTCTCAGATTTAGCCCTGTTCAATCAGGGTACCAGACTGGGTATTCTGGCCTGAAGCCCAGCACCCATTCAGGATGTCTCTGTGATATTTCTTCCTCCTTAATGGTTGGCTCAAGGATGTCCCTGGATTGGAAAGTCATATTCTTGAAAAGCTTCTATTTTCCCCTAGCAATGCCAGTCAGCATTAACTTACTGTTAGACAAGAAACTCTTAAATAGAGAGCCGATTTTACTTATCTAGCATCAAGAAAGAACATAACATTTAAGAGTCCATAATGTACCAGAAACCTTGTTTAGTATTTTATATCTTTAGTCCTCCTAAGAAAACTAAAAGGAAGTTACCATTATTCTCATTTTCTGTATCAGAAAATTCCTAATAATCATAGAAGGAAATATCCTAAATATGATCATTGCTTTCTTTGTATATTGGTTCATTTCCTAGTTTTTTCTTCATTTTTTAACACTCTAAATGAAGGAGATCCTTCAAAGAAATTACAGCTGTACCTGTCACCTACTTATAACCATTTACTAATTTTCATAAAAGGATGGCAACAGAACTCGGCATAGTCCCAAAGCTCTCCACACCGTCTCTCCAGCATCTCCACAGACCACATTCCTTTCTTCTCTCCAGTGTTCCTTCCGCTCCTAATCCCCCAAAATGTGCTGAATCCTTCCTGCCCTAGAGAGCACATGCTATTCATTCATCCACAAAGATCTCTCCAATTCTCTCCACTCCCAATTCTTCAAGCTAACTTGTATGCATTCTTTAATTCTTAGAATAAAAAGCACTTCCTCAAGGTAGCTAAAAATATCATTTCTGCAAATATATTGAAATATATCTTTTGCTGCTATGAGGGCATATAATAAATCCTGTTTTATATTGTACAGCAAGATTCATTGTTTTATGCCCTCATAGCATCTTCTCCGTAGTTGCCAGAGAATGTATTTTCATTTCAATTAATATTTACCTAATCATATGCTTTTCATATTGCTTATAACTGCAAGAGTCAAAAAGGCAAAACCTATGCCTGCTTTATTTACTGCTGCAACCCCATGGCCTAGAACAGTGTTTGAAACATAGTAGGTGCTCAGTGAATATTTGTTGAATGAATAAAGGAGCCACTACTCTGCATAATTAGTGTCCTTATTTTACTTAAAAAGCCATAGGTGAGTTTACTCTGAATTAATGTTTCCAAGGATTTCTTTTCCATTCTTTTCTATATCTGAGTGCTTAGCCATCTTTCTGTGAAATATGAGAATTCACAAAATTGTAACGTTAGAAAATAAAATGAAACAGGGCTATTATCAGTCTTGAGGCTCCAGATTTGTATTTACATCAATATATCTTATTATTGATTACATAATTTAACCTACATTCAACAAAATATAATTTTGCTTCTTGACACTTTCATTAGTGTACACTTGTTGGTTCTGGTAAATACATACTTTGGATCGTTAGAAAGGAAATTTGAAGTTCAATAAAAAGAAATCCATCCACAAAACACATAGCCTGATGTTCATTCCACTATCAAGATTTCATTAAATATAAATAAAAATGAAATACATATATTTGGGTTTGTGCATAAAAGAACCACACACGTTCTGCTTTTATAATTTCTATCTTATTTCACCCCTTTGCAATGTTAAAGCCTGTTGGTAAGTGCTTTTTGCAAAATCTTTTTTCTGGGCTTCCATGACACCAGGTTTCCTCCTAATTTTCATCCTTTCTTTCTATTGCTACCCATCACTCCCTTCCTTGGCTTTTCTTCAACTGTTTCTTCCTTGAACAGCACATATTGAAAGCTCACTGTATATTAGGTGCTGAGCTGTATTCTGGAATCAATAAATCTTACCTGTTTTTTTCATCTCACTAAAACACCCTGGAAGGGATTAAACATAATTTTTGTTATATGCTGATAGCTTCCAAATCTGTATGTAGTCTACACTGTTCTCCTGAGCTTAAGGCTCACATGGCCATCTGTGAGTTTATGCCCCATTAGGGCATAAACTATCTCAGACTCAGCATGTCCAAAGTGAACTTGCTGTTCTCTCCCCCAAAGCCTTTCCACTCTCTATTTCGTAACTAGATAATGGTAACAGTGTCATAATCTCCCAAGCAAGAAACACAGAATTCATTCTGACTTTCCTTCTTTATTCTTCAAATGCAACTGGTCCTCAAGTCCTAACTGGTTAACCTTTTATCTCCTTTTCATTGTCACCGTCCTAATTTTAATGCTCACCACCCATTTTCTGTATTGCAATATTTATCTCATAACTGGTCTTCTCTTTCTTATTTCTTTTTCTCTCAAATCCATTTTTCATACAGCCACTAGAGTTCTATTTCTAAAGTTAAATATGGCCATATGGCCCATGCTTAAAACACAGCCATGGCTTTAAATTTCCTGTAGGGTAAAGTCTAAGCTTTGTTGCACCATATTTGTCGTGATCTGGTCATAACTCACCTCTCCAGCTTCCTACACCTTATCTTGCACCTATGATGCTATTATAACATAAAGTATCCTCCATAAGACATTGTGTTTTTATATTCCCGTACTTTTATAATGCCTTTCCTCTGCCAGAAACGTCTTCCTCACCTTGTCCACTAGAAAACCTAACCATCAGAATCCGTATTAGACATCTTTTCTGTGAAGCCTTCCATGGCCTCTTCAGAAAAGGCTGCGCCACCACAGATTTGCATAAATATAGAACATAATGTTCTTTAATGCAATTATAAACGTACACATTTGTCTTCAACTGTATCTTTAGAACTGTAGGACATAGCACCATAATCCATGGCACATAATGGGTCCTGAAGACCAAAATAAAATAAAATTTCTAAATTCCTACAACGGACACTTCTTTGGTTAAAAAACCCAAAATTTGAAGTTCGCTGCCAAGGCAAGATGGGAGGCTGATTACGTACCCTTTGCTTCTGCTTTCTTTTGTTCATTCATCATTACTAGATTTGCTCAAAAGCCAGCTTGAGAAAAGCCTCGGCTCTTCCTGTGTCTATGGCTCTAACATAACAGCTATCCCAGTTCACAAGGAATTTCTTCTTCAAAACTGACTACCGGCTGTGGACTGGTTTTGGCCAATGTCCTGTGATACACAGGACTTGTGCCCTATATTTCACCTTTTTATGTATAGGACCTAATTATAATGCATTTGAATGTTAAATTTCTACTCCAAAGTAAAAATGGGTCACAATGTATATTTCATACATATAAACCTGAAGTGCACACATGTGAGCATATTTCATGAATATTCATAAGTCCTCCCATATCCTGTTAAATATGTACACCCTGCCACCCCATTTAGCATATATATCTACCTCTTCTTTCTCTCCCTTTGAAGCATGGCTTTATGGTTTTGGCCAGAAGCTTTCTTCCCCCACTGTCAGACCTGCAGGACAGAACCTTCCCCACCCCTAGAAATAAAGTTCTCCTTTTAAATGTATTGACTTTGTGACTCTTTTTTACTCAAAAGTACTTAACAAGTTTTTGTGGAATGGGAGAATTAATAATCATAAGTAAACTAATAAATTCGATTTCTCCTTTGACAAAAAGTCTCTCCAGATAAAAAGTCAACTGGGAAAGCAAGATGAATATAATACAACCACATTTACGGGGATTTAAACTAATATTTTATTAACCATTACAAACCAGAAGATAAATAGATGGGTTTCAGAAAAGGTTTGAGTTTTGTTCACGAGGGGAAAAGATTATCCTTGGGTATTACCAGTACACATGCTCCTCTACTTACGATAGGTGGGGTTAGTTCCAACAAACCCATTGTAAATTGGAAATACCTTAAGTCAAAAAAGCATTTAATACACCTACCCTATTGAACATCATAGCTTAGCCTAGCCTACCTCAAACATGCTTGCAATGCTTACATTAGCCCACAACTGGGCAAAATAATCTAACACAAAGCCTATTTAATAAGAAAGTGTTGAATAGCTCATGTAATGTATTGAATACTGTACTGAAAGTGAAAAACAAAACAGTTGTAAGATGAAGTATGGTGTCTACCGAATGCTTATCACTTTTGCACCATTATAAAGTAGAAAATTTTAGGTCAAACTATTATAAGTTGGAGAGCATCTTTATTAAACCTTGCATTTTATTTCGGAAATACCACCTTATCCCCATCCTTATCTCTGAATGGGGACCACTAACCTTCCTCATAAATGTAGATATTCAGGAAGATATGCTCCTCCTCTCTCCAATGGAGATAAAGATTTTTTGTTAATTAATGACATAATTCTTCCTGTCTGAACCTTTCTTTCAGGAATTAACTTCCTAGGGAACATGCACCATTTTCTGTTAATCACATTATGGTCCTGTCAATAAACATAATGAACACGATGATAACAGAGTTCTAAGCATCTTTAATTCCTATCCAAAACTTGCTGTAAGTGTACTCTGTGTTGGTTTGTTTGTCCAAAATTTGTCACAACTAAAATATTTCTGCTTTAGTAATTGATGTTATTTGCATAGAGAAAAAGTCATTGCTAGTAAATGCTTAATGATTTCCTATAAAAGGGTGATAGTATCTCACTTTGGGAAGGGAAAACTGGGAGTCATGCAGAATACATTTTGGTTTGGAATTCATTTCTCTTGGAAAACTAATTAGAGTTCATTTCATTCTGGTACATGGGAAGGGGACACAAAAATGCTAAGGTTCCCAGTATTATGTTTCGTATGCCTGAGCAGAACAATCTGTTGATCCAAAAGTAATTAAGCCCACACTTCTTTAAGAAGAATTAAGACAAATTAAGAAAATCAAGAAGTAAGCCTGAGCTTCTGATGTGGCAGCCTTGGGGAGATGGACCAGTGGGAAGCCAATCTTTCCCTAATGGACAGGAATGTGAGATTATAGGAGAACTAAGATATGAAGTAAAATTACTACTACTGGTTAATGCCATCTATCTTGTTTGGGTGCTTCTACAGCTCAAACATCCTCCTCTGTAGTTAGTCTCCTTTTGCAGCCAGTCTAATCTAGCTCGAGGGGACTAATTCCTGGAAAATTTTAAACATCCTGTTTTGGGAAAATAGGATGGGCAAATTGGTTAATACCACTTGCTTCTTTGTTCATCGTGCTAATAAATTTGCCTCTTTTCCATTTTTTAAAGCCCCAATGTACAGTGTGCTCCATCTATTATGATAGGACTATATGAATGAGAGAGGACTAAGACAACCAGTCCTTAATATTATTATTATTAATATTATTATGTTATTATTAATACTAATGGTTATATTATTACTATAATACTTTATATTAACAAGGTACCTCAATATTATTCAGAAGTCTCTGCAGCAATGAAGATGATGGTGATGGTGAAATCTAGGATGTTGCTGCAACCTCAAGATAACAGAGGGATAGGCGGAAAATCACATGATAATTTTTAAATGAAGGAATCTCCAGGAATTCCCATGACCTTTTCAACATCTTTCAAGCTTCTGAATGTGGTCTATTTATTTATTTTGATTAATCCAATAAATTAGCTTTGAACCTCTACCTTTCTATTAAAGAAATTTAGTTACCTCTATTATTGTCTTATTTAAAATAAATTATAAGAACCTAAGATATATAGAGAAAGGTACCAAATAATAAAGTAAGCTCCATTATTTAAAAAATAATAATAACTGGGTTACAAAGGAAAATTCCTAATAATGGAATTGTAACATTGTCCCCAAACCTAAGATTTAGTAATCCAGACAAGTATATTGTAGACTAGAGATTAGGGCACAGCTTCTACAATGTGAAGAAAAAGTTAATTTTTATTCTCTATATGTGTGCTTAATATATTTTACCATAATATAAAGTCAAATCATTCTACTATAAATTTATAGCATTAGAAGGGTATAAAAGGGAGTTGCTATGCACTTAGAAAGGACCTAAGTTCAGTATAAATTTGATAAATTTTGCAACTTTAAATTGCCTGAGTTTATTACTAAAACACTTGAAACCTTCTTTGTAATTCTCTCATTTCTCTAGAACCCGTAAGAGCTGTCAGGTGCATCCTTGGAAGCATCATTGCTTTTGTTTTCATCAGTTCACATATTCATGGCATTTCCCTGCTGCTTGTCAAAATAATTAATATCTGAAGTGGAAGAAATAGGTATACAGCATTTTAATAAAAAATTTTTAGACAATCATGGTTAGAGATATAGTCTAATAAAAGTGTGAGCTTTCGGTCTTTGACCTTTTGTTACACTGCAAAAACATTTCTGATCTGCTTAAAGAATTATGGACACAGCTGTCATCTTTGTAGAGTTAATGAAGGGTTTATTTTCAAAAGAATATCTTGCAAAAGTTTTGAAAACGTTTGAATATTCATCAATTAGGATCTACCTCACAGTCAATAAGAATAAATATGAAAAAAATTCATTCTATGGAACAGTACTGAAAGCTTATGAGAACTTAAAGTGCCTATCACCTTGAATATGTAATTTTTGCTCATTTATCAATAAATGTATTTAATCACATCATATATTCTTGCTAGCTATAAGTAGGTTATCAGCCACTTCTTTGGGTGACCTATGGAATCAAAATATCTGGGATATTTTAGATCACGTTCTTTTCCAATCCATTATAAAACACAATGCTTCACTTTTCCAAGGTATGACACCACCTGACATCTTGTATCCTTCTTACAGATGTGAGAACATTTAGAATTATATCATCCTCCATATAACACATCTGGCTTTTTAGCTCCCACTGCCTCTGCTTTTAGTCTGTAGTTAGGAACCTTTTGTTCTTTTGTATGAAATCACTTTCTCTCAAGAGTTTCTTAAATCAACACAGAATGAACAGTCCCATAAAATGAGCAAGTGAAACATACTCGTCCAGCAAACAAGCATGAAAAGTACTAATACAATTACAAATTATTGCGGAAAAAGGGAATATGGTCTTCCTCCTTGTATATTACACTTTTTAAAAATAAGTCTTTTAAGAAAAATTGAAAATAATTGAGTCTAAATAATAAAAAGGATGGCAAATATCACACAAGTTCTTAGCTTACTTCATAACACATACTTTTCTCTATAGAACACCCAATGACATAGAAAAGAAAGGCATTGGAGGATCCAAGATGGCCGGATAGGAACAGCTCTGGAGTGCACTTCCTAGCAAGAACAACACAGAGGGTGAGTGCCAACCATATTTCCAAACAAATTTTCACTGCCCACAGACCAGGAGATTCCCAGCCTGAAAAGCACCATGAGTTTTCAGCACAGCAGTTTCAGCTGGTGCCGGGCTGGTGCATAGAAACTCACATAAATCTGGGCAGCCATTTCAACTAGTGCCTGGAATGCCTGGGAGACAGAGCCGCCCATTCAACTGAAAGGGAGGGAGCAGAGAAAGGGAGCCAGGTGATCTGGCTTGGCAGGTACCATCCCCACAAACCAAGCAATCTGAAAAGCCCTGGATTGAGAGTTTTGTAGCAAGTGCAGCTGGACCCAGGACGGTCCAGCTCAGTGCGGGGAAGGGCAACCACCACTACTGAGGCAGTCCGCCACTACCAAGGCAGTTCACACAGCAGCTGGACAGAGTCCATGGCAGCTCAGCAATGTCTCTGCTGGCAGACTGTGACTAGACTACTCTGTGCGGGACAGGGCATCTATGAAAAAAGGCAGCAGCATGACAGGAACTTACAAATAAAGCCGACCGTCCAAGACAGAGCACCTGGGAAAAGAAGTGGTTATGAGTTCCACTGCAGCAGACTTAAAAGTACCTGCCCAGCAGCTCTGCATGGAACAGTGGAGCTCCCAGCATAGCACTTGAGCTCCTATAAGGGACAGACTGTCTCCTCAAGCAGCTCCCCGACCCCCGTATACCAAAAGAGACACCTCATAAAAAGGAGAGGTCAGGCCGACATCTGGCAGGTACCGTTATGGGACAAAGATAACAGAAGAAGAAACCGGCAGCAACCCTTACTGTTCTGCAGCTCCCACGGGTGATTCCCAGGCAACAGGGTCTGGAGTGGACCTCCAGTAGTCCTATAGTAGAGGGGCCTGACTGTTAGAAGGAAAACTAAGAAACAGAAAGAAATAACTTCATCGTCAACAAAAAGGACGTCCACTCAGAGACCCCTTCCAAAAGTCACCAACTACAAAGACCACAGGTAGATAAAGCCACTAAGATGGGAAGAAACCAGCGCAAAAAGGATGAAAACACCAAAAACCAGAACGCTTCTCCTCCTCCAAAAGATCACAACTCCTCACCAGCCAGGGATCAAAGATGGATGGAGAATGAATCTGATGAAGTGACAGAAACAAGCTTCAGAACGTGGGTAATAACAAACTTGTCTGAGCTAAAAGAACATGTGCTAACCCAATGCAAAGAAACTAAGAACCTAGAAAAAAGTTAGATGAGATGCTAACTAGAATAAACAGCTTAGAGTAGAATATAAATGACTTGATGGAGCTGAAAAACACAGCACAAGAATGTCACAAAGCATACACAAGTTTCAATAGCCAAACCAACCAAGCAGAAGAAAGGATATCAGAGATTGAAGTTCAACTCAATGAACCAAAATGAGAAGGCAAGAATAGAGAAAAAAGAGTGAAAAGAAATAAACAAAGCCTCCAAGAAATACAGGATTATGTAAAAAGACCTAATCTATGTTTGATATGTGTCCATGAATGTGACGGAGAGAATGAATCCAAACTGGAAAACACTCTTCAGAATATTATCCAAGAGAACTTCCCAAACCTAGCAAGGGCCACCATTCAAGTCCAAGTCCAGGAAATACAGAGAAAACCACAAAGATATTCCTCAAGAAGAGCAACCCAAAAGCACATAATCATCAGATTCACCAGGACTGAAATGAAGGAAAAAATGCTGAGCGCAGCCAGAGAGAAAGGTCGGGTTATGCACAAAGGGAAGCCCATCAGACTTACAGCAGATCTCTCAGCAGAAACCCTACAAGCCAGAAGAGATTGGGGGCCAATATTCAACATCCTTAAGGAAAAGAATTTTCAACCTAGAATTTCATATCCAGCCAAACTAAGCTTCATAAGTGAAGGAGAAATAAAATCCTTTATGGACAAGCAATTGCTAGAGATTTCATCACCGCCAGGCCTACCTTATAAGATCTCCTGAAAGAAGCACTAAACATAGAAAGGAACAACCAATACCAGTCACTCCAAAAATGTACCAAATGGTAAAGACCATTGACACAATGAAAAAAATGCATCAACTAACAGGCAAAACATCCAGCTGGCATCAAAATGGCAGGATCAAATTCACACATAACAATATTAACCTTAAATGGAAATGGGCTAAATGCCCCAGTCAAAAGATACAGACAGGCAAATTGGATGAAAAGTCAAGACCCATTGGTGTGGTGTATTCAGGCAACCCATCTCACGTGCAAGGACACACATAGGCTCAAAATAAAGGGATGGAGGAAGATTTACTAAGCAAATGGAAAGCAAAAAATAGCAGGAGTTGCAATCCTAGTCTCTGATAAAATGGACTTTAAACCTACAAAGATCAAAAGAGACAAAGAAGGGCATTACATAATGGTAAAAGGATCAATGCATCAAGAGGAGCTAACAGTCCTAAATCTATATGCACCCAATACAAGAGCACACAGGTATATAAAGCAACTTCTTAATGAACTACAAAGAGATTTAGACTCCCACACAATAATAGTGGGAGACTTTAACACTCCACTCTCAATATTAGACAGATCAACAAGACAGAAAATTCACCAAACGGACCTAACAGACATCTGAAGAACTCTCCACCCCACATCCACAGAGTATACATTCTTCTCAGCACCACATTGCACCTACTCTAGAAACCACATAATTAGAAGTAAATCACTCCTCAGCAAATGCAAAAGAACAGAAATCATAACAAACAGTGTCTCAGACCACTGGGCAATCAAATAAGAACTCAGATTAAGAAACTAACTCGGAACCGCACAGCTTCATGGAAACTGAACAACTGGCTCTTGAATGTTGACTGGATAAACAATGAAATGAAGGCAGAAATAAAGATGTTCTTTGAAACCAACAAGAACAAAGACACAATGTACCAGAATCTCTGGGACACATTTAAAGCGGTGTCTAGAGGGAAATTTATAGCAATAAGAAGGGCATTACATAATGGTAAATGTAAAGAACATGAGAAGTGAGGAAAGATCTAAAATCGACACCCTATCATCAAAATTGAAAGAGCTAAGGAGAAAGATTAAAAAAACTCAAAAGCTAGCAGAAGATAAGAAATAACTAAGATCAGAGCAGAACTGAAGGAGATAGAGACACAAAAAACCCTTCAAAAAAATCAACAAATCCAGGAACTGGTTTTTTGAAAGGATCAACAAAATAGACAGAACACTAGCTAGATTAATAAAAAAGAAAAGGAAGAAGAATCAAATAGATGTAATAAAAAAAAAATAAAGGGGATATCACCACTGATTCCACAGAAATACAAACTACCATCAGAGATTACTACAAAAATCTCTATGCACATAAACCAGTAAACCTGGAAGAAATGGATAAATTCCTGGACACTTGCACTCTCCCAAACCTAAACCAGGAAGAAGTCAAAATCCTAAATAGACCAATAACAAGGGCTGAAGTTGAGGCAGCAATTAATAGCCTAACAACCAAAAAAAGTCCAGGTCCAGACATGTTCACAGCTGAATTCTACCAGACGTACAAAGAGGAGCTGGTACCATTCCTTCTGAAACTATTCCAAACCATACAAAAAGAGGGAATTCTTCCCAAATCATTTTATGAGATCAACATCATCCTGATACCAAAAATTGGCAGAGACTCAACAAGAAAACTTCAGGCCAATATCCATTATGAACATAGATGCAAAAATCTTCAATAAAATACTGGCAAACCAATTGCAACAGCATATCAAAAAGCTTATCCATCACAATCAAGTAGGTTTCATTCCAGGGTTGCAAGGCTGGTTCAACATACACAAGTCTATAAACGTAATCCACCACATAAACAGAACCAAAGACAAAAACCACGATTATCTAAATAGATGCAGAGAAGGCCTTCGATAAAATGCAACAGTGCTTTATGCTAAAAACTCTCAATAAACTAGGTATTGAAGGAATATATCTCAAAACAATAAAAGCTATTAATGCAAACCTACAGCCAATATCATACTGAATGGGCAAAAACTGGAAGCATTCCCTTTGAAATCCGGCACTAGACAAGGATACCCTCTCTCATCACTCCTATTCAATATGGTATTGGAAGTTCTAGCCAGAGCAATTAGGCAAGAAAAAAAAACGGTATTCATTTAGGAAAAGAGGAAGTCAAATTGTCTCTATTTGCAGATGACATGATTGTATATTTAGAAGACCCTATCATCTCTGCCCAAAATCTCCTTAAACTGATAAGCAACTTCAGCAAAGTCTCAGGATGCAAAATCAATGTGCAAAAATCACAAGCATTCCTATACACCAATAACAGACTAACAGAGAGCCAAATCATGAGTGAACTCCCATTCACAATTGCTACAAAGAGAATAAAATACCTAGGAATACAACTAACAAAGGATGTAAAGAACCTCTTCAAGGAGAACTACAATCCACTGCTCAAGGAAATAAAAGAAGACAAAAACAGATGGAGAAACATTCCATGCTCATGGTTAGGAAGAATCAATATCATGAAAATGGCCATACTGCTCAAAGTAATTTATAGATTCAATGCTATCCCCCATCAAGCTACCAATGACCTTCTTCACAGAATTGGAAAAAAATACCTTAAACTTCATATGGAACCAAAAGAGAGCCTGCATAGCCAAGACAATCCTAAGCAAAAATAACAAAGCTGGAGGCATCACGCTACCTGATTTCAAACTGTACTACAAGGCTACAGTAACCAATACAGCATGGTACTGGTGTCAAAACAGAGATATAGACCAATGGAACAGAACAGAGGCCCTGGAGGCCAAGCCACACATCTAAAACCATCTGATCTTTGACAAACCTGACAAAAACAAGCAATGGGGAAAGGATTCCCTGTTTAATAAATGGTGTTGGGAAAACTGGCTAGCCATGTGCAGAAAGCAGAAACTGGACCCCTTCCTGACACCTTACACTAAAATTAACTCCAAATGGATTAAAGACTTAAACATAAGACCTAACACCATAAATACCCTAGAAGAAAACCTAGGCTATACCTAGTCAGGACATAGGCATAGGCAAGGACTTCATGACCTATTCAAAAGTAGGTGAAGGACATGAACAGACGCTTTTCAAAAGAAGACATATATGAGGCCAACAAACATATGAAAAAATGCTCATCATCACTGATTATTAGAGAAATGCAAATCAAAACCACATTGAGATACCATCTCACGCCAGTTAGAATGGCGATCATTAAAAAATCTAGAGACAACAGATGCTGGAGAGGATGTGGAGAAATAGGAACACTTTTACACTGTTGGTGGAGTATAAGCTATTTCAACCATTGTGGAATTCAGTGTGGTGCTTCCTCAAGGACCTAGAAATAGAAATTCCATTTGACCCAGCAATCCCATTACTGGGTACATATCCAAAGGATTATAAATCATTCTATTATAAGGACACATGCACACATATGTTCATAGTGGTACTGTTTACAATAGCAAAGACCTGGAACCAACCCAAATGCCCATCGATGATAGACTGGACAAGGAAAATGTGGCACATACACACCATGGAATACTATGCAGGCATAAAAATGATGAGTTTGTGTCCTCTGTAGGGACATGGATAAATCTGGAAACTGCAATTCTCAGCAAACTGACACAAGAGCAGAAAATCAAACACCGCCTGTTCTCACTCATAAGCAGGTGATGAACAATGAGAACACATGGACACAGGGAGCAGAGCACCACACACTGGGATCTGTTTGAGGGGGAGTCAAGGGAGGGACAGCATGGGGTGGGCAGGTCAGGGAGGGGATAACATGGGGGAGAAATGCCATATGTAGGTGACGGGGGATGGAGGCAGCAAACCACATTGCCATGTGTGTACCTATACAACAATCCTACATGATCTGCACATGTACCCCAGAACCTAAAGTACAATAAAAAGAAAAAGAAAAGAAAGGCATCTGATGCTTTTAAACGGCTCCTAATTTCATACATCCGTAAGACTTTAGCATCTGAATTTCAGATAATCAAAAATAATGTATTTTTTAAAATCCCCATTTCCTGATTTTGTAAAAATAATGCACGTACTATTTTTTAAAGAAAGAATTATTAAAGTAAAATAATAACAATGTATGTAGAAGTGTCTAGGAGAGTATCTGGCACAAAGCAGACACAGGAAAATCAACTTCTCATTCTCTATCCTTCTCTTATCAAAAGAATATAGATAAAAATTTTGTAATATACAACAGATTTTCATAGATGCTAAAATCTCTTCAAGCAGCATACCATGGAATTTTATTTTAATTTTACCTATTACTGAACTGTAAAATCCTGAATTGGCATTATAGATGACAATTAAGTCAAATAAATTAATTTTATATGTTTTCATTAAAGTTTAAAGTATATTGATGTAGAACTTGAGCTAGTTTTCGCTTTGAAGCAGACAGCCATCTGTATCCATGTGGGTTCTACATTCACAGATTCAACCAACTGTGGATTGAAAATATTCAGCTGAAGGCTGAGGCAGGAGGGTCACTTGAGGCCAGCAGTTCAAGACCACCCTGGGCAACGTAATAAAATCCCACCTCTGAAAAAGAAAGTAATTATTCAGGTGTAGTGGTGCATGTCTGTAGTCCCAACTACTCAGGAGGCTGAGGTAGGATTCCCTGTGCTCAGGAGTTTGACACAGCAATGAGCTGTGATAGCACCACTGCACTTTAGCCTAGGCAATAAAACAGTATCTCGTCTCTTTAAAAAATTTACAAAAAATACAATAAAAAATAGAGTATAAAGACTATTTGCCTAATATTTACAAGCACCTGTAGATTTTGGTTCCCTAGGGGTCCTGCAACCAATCCACTGCAGATTCCAAGGGTCAATGGTCTACAATTTCGTTTAACTACATAACCTCCCAACTAATAAACCTTCCTCCAGTTGCCTGTTGATGCCTGAAAATGCTTTAACAGAAGATAAATATTCCTCCACAATGATAGATTACACTTAAAATATGTAAATATAATGTTATTATACTTTAAGTTCTGGGGTACATGTGCAGAATGCGCAGGTTTGTTACATAGGTATACATACGCCATGGTGGTTTGCTGCACCCATCAACCCGTCATCTACATTAGGTATTTCTCCTAATGCTATCCCCCCCACCGAGAGGCCCCAGTGTGTGATGCTCCCCTCCTTGTGTCCATCTGTTCTCATTGTTCAACTCCCACTTATGAGTGAGAACATGCAATGTTTGGTTTTCTGTTCTATGTTAGTTGGCTGAGAATGATGGTTTCCAGCTTCATCCACATCCCTGCAAAGGACATGAAAAAGCAGCAATTTAACTTCAACTCACCACAAAGTTATAGGGACTGATGTGTGAGTCTCTCTGAAAGTAAGTTTTGATAGGAGTCAGACAAGAACACTGAAGAGCTACGAGGTGAAGAAAGAAGGAAGGTGAGATGAAAGGGAAATGAGTTAAGGGTAAACGTTGCCTTCTACTGGCAAAGTTTTCTCTTCTGCCTTTGCATTTTCCTCTCTCTCTCTTTCCCTTTGTCTTAGATCTAATTACTTCTTTCCTCATAAGGGTGACAGCTATGCACACATTTTAAAGATTGGGAAGGTCAAGAGGTGCTAAGCTAGATATTTCCTTCAGCATTCGTTTATAGGTGTTCTAGGTAAAAGGGTGGTGTAAGGCTGGGATTTAAAAGACTGAGAGAAAGAAAACGTGTAATTTCCCTTACGTTTTTTTTTTTTTTCCTAGCCCTGGAATTATATGAGTTATTCCCCTACACCCTGGTTTAAAAGAAAAAAAACTTGCTACTATGGTAACATGTTTACATCCAGTCTTAATGTACAAAAGTCAAGAAAAGCTGAATTCAGGAACATTTTCCACAGCTATGATACAAAGTTTTCAAATTTAAAGCCAATTTCTTTTTATAATTCATTCACTTCCTGTCCCAGTTAAAATAAAAACAAAAAAAGTAAATATATTCCTGGAATTTACAAGACATGGTCATATTTTATTCCACTCAGAATTATTTTACCCTTCTTATCCTTCTTGAAATTTGCTGAAGGTCAGGCTACATTAATATTTGCTTCTATTGATTAGAATTGAATCACCAGCAGGCAGTAGAGTGAGTAAAGTTCAGAAGATTGCACAGCAGACAACAGACAGAGATGCAAGGAACAATGGATTTCCAGAACAGCATGGGCCTGTGTAATTTAGCATGACCTTTTCTGGTTTTCTATGAGCAAGTGTACTATTCCTTGGCAATTAGGAGAATTTAGTATGAACTGTGTGAGGTTTATTGAGTCTCATGTTTTATATTGAATTTCTGGGCCTGACTGCATAGCAGCTACAAAGTTTGCTACGGAGAGATACTTGGATTTTTGTTTGTCGAAAAATGATCTCGATGCTCATCTTTCTTTTGCTCCTTTACTTTTTTTCTACTTTTTTCCCTACTTCAAACACCACCACCTCAGGAAGAGCTCACTTAAGAAATAATTTTCCGAAGATTAGAACTACTTAACGAGCATCTTAATATTTAACATTTATAATGAGAGCTCTTCCCTTTGGGTCCAAGAAAGATTGTAGCCAAAAATAACTAAATATCAAAGGCTAAAAGAAAAATAAAAATATGTACACATTCAGATTTTTTTTTCTCTTGTAGGAAGGTGAATTCATATACCTTGTTAACATGTGCTTATGGTATAAAATTATTTATTATGTATCAATATTTACCTTATCAACTGTAAGTAGAAGTTGATCTCTTTAATTTGAGTTCTCTCTCTTTGACTATCTACATTGCATTTGCCTAATGGCATTAGTCTTATTTTAGTTATATTTCCTGTATATATTCTCAAGCTCTTTGGTATAATTAATCCTTTGACTTATAAATTGATAGAGATTTAACCATTTGTGCCTTGCAGAGGCCCAAGCTTTAATTAAGTGCATATTTTCTATATTTGTTAATTTTGAAAACAAATCAGAATATCTAGAATAATTATTCCTTCTCAAAACGTACAAAGGTAAGTGGACAGCAGTAACTTAAGAAGAAACTAAGTTTACCATAAATGTCTCTTTCTATTATGCAGCTGGAAAAAGAATAAGGCAACAATGCTGAGCCATTCAGAGAAATATTGTATTTAATAAGCTTTGAAAAGAAGGAAACAATTTTTTTTTCCTTTTATTGATGCTTTGGGAGTTGAGCCCAATAGCACTACAGTTGTGACTTGAATTGCATTGGAAATTAGATTCTGTACACTGAGTTATCTTTAAAAGTGTTCAAATAGTATTACAATTTATTGATAGTATGAAGGTATCATATACTAAAGAATTAGATAATATTCTCCAGCAATGCATTAAATAAAAACTTGATTATAGCTCAGATTCTATTGGTGCTAATTGATCTTTATTTAGATACTTGAAAATTTTCTGTTTATAACAAAGAAAAAGTAGCAGCATCTACCTTCTTAGAATTCCAGTTTTTTTGCATTGTTTGTACTTAATCTTGCTATTTAAAAAATAAAAATCTAATTAGAATGTTGGAGCCAGGAAAGGTATTTTTTTACTATTATTATTATACTTTAAGTTCTGGAATACATGTGCAGAACATGCAGGTTTGTTATACAGGTATACACATGCTGTGGTGGTTTGCTGCATCCATCAACCCGTCATCTACATTAGGTATTTCTCCTAATGCTATCCCTCCCCTAGCTCCCCATCCCCCCGAGAGGCCTCAGTGTGTGATGTTTCCCTCCCTGTGTCCATGTGTTCTCATTATTCTACTCCCACTCATAAGTGAGAATGTGCAGTGCTTGGTTTTCTGTTCCTGTGTTAGTTTGCTGAGAATGATGGTTTCCAGTTTCATCCATTTCCCTGCAAAGGACATGAACTCAACCTCCTTTATGACTGCTTAGTATTCCATCGTGTATACGTGTCTCATTTTCTTTATCCAGTCTATCACTGATGGGCATTTGGGTTGGTGCCAGGTCTTTGCTATCATGAACAGCGCTGCAATAAACATACGTGTGCATGTGTCTTTATAGTAGAATGATTTATAATCCATTGGGTATGTGCCCAGTAAAGGGATTGCCAGGTCAAATGGTGTTCCTGTTTCTAGATCCTTGAGGAATTGCCACACTATCTTCCACAATGGTTGAACTAATTTACACTCCCATCAACAATGTTAAAGCCTTCCTATTTATCCACTTCCCCTCCAGCAACAGTTGTTTCCTGACTTTTTAATGATCGCCATTCTAACTGGTGTGAGGTGGTATCTAATTGTGGTTTTGATTTGCATTTCTCTAATGACCAGTGATGATGAGCATTTATTCCAATGTTTGTTGGCTGCATAAATGTCTTCTTTTGAGAAGTATATGTTCATATCCTTTGCCCACATTTTGATGGGGTGTTCTTTTTCTTGTAAATTTCTTTAAGTTCTTTGTAAATTCTGGATATTAGCCCTTTGTCAGATGAATAGATTGCAAAAATTTTTCTCCCATTCTCTAGGTTGCCTGTTCACTCTGATGACAGTTTCTTTTGCTGTGCAGAAGCTCCTTAGTTTAATCAGATCCTATTTGTCAATTTTGGCTTTGTTGCCGTTGCTTTTGGTGTTTTAGTCATAAAGTCTTTGCCCATGCCTATGTGCTGAATGGTATTGGCTAGGTTTTTTTCTAGGGTTTTTTATGGTTTTAGGTCTTACATTTAAGTCTTTAATCAACCTTCAGTTAATTTTTGTATAAGGTGTAAGAAAGGGGTCCAATTTCAGTTTTCTGCACATGGTTAGCCAGTTTTCCCAACATTTTTTAAATAGGGAATCCTTTCCCCATTGCTTATTTTTGTCAGGTTTGTCAAAGATCAGATGGTTGTAGATGTGTGGTGTTATTTCTGAGGCATTTGTTCTGTTCCATTGGTCTAAATATCTGTTTTGGTACCAGTACTGTGCTGTTTTGGTTACTGTAGCCTTGTAGTCTAGTTTGAAGTCAAGTAATGTAAGGACTCCAGCTTTGTTCTTTTTGCTTAGGATTGTCTTGGCTATACAGGATCTTTTTTGGTTTTATATACAATTTAAAGTAGTTTTTTCCAATTCTGTGAAGAAAGTCAATGGTAGCTAGATGGGAATCGCATTGACTCTATAAATTACTTTGGGCAGTGTGGCCATTTTCACGATACTGATTTTTCCTATTCATGAGCATGGAATATTTTTCCATTTGTTTATGTCCTCTCTTATTTTCCTGAGCAGTGGTTTGTAGTTCTCCTTGAAGTGGTCCGTCACATCCCTTGTAAGTTGTATTTCTAGGTATTTATTCTCTTTGTAGCAATTATGAATGGGAATTCACTCATGATTTGGTTCTCTATTATTGGTGTATAGGAAACCTTGTGATTTTTGCACATTGATTTTGTACCTTGAGAATTTGCTGAAGTTGCTTATCAGCTTAAGGAGATTTTGGGCTGAGACGATGGGGTTTTCTAAATATACAATCATGTCATCTGCTAACAGAGACAATTCAAATTCCTCTCTTCTTATTTGAATACCCTTTATTTTTTTCTCTTGCCTGATTGCCCTGGCCAGAACTTTCAATACTATGGTGATAAGAGTGGTAAGAGAGGGCATCCTTTTCTTGTGCCAGTTTTCAAAGGGAATGCTTCCAGTTTTTGCCCTTTCAGTATGATATTAGCTGTGGGTTTGTCATAAATAGCTCTTATTATTTTGAGATATATTCCATCAATACCTAGTTTATTGAGAGTTTTTAGCATGAAAGGGTGTAGAATTTTATCGAAGACCTTTTCTGCATCTATTGACATGATTATGTGGTGTTTGTCATTGGTTTTTTTAGTTTTTATTTGGTCTACTTTAAAGTTTCTGGGCTGATTTGGTTGACTATCTTGATCAAATAATTGACCTTGTTTGTTAAAGAAGGTAAACAACACAGAGCTTCAGGCTGATACAGTCACAGATTTTTTTAAATGGGAGTCTGATGTCGAAATTATCATTCTTCATTTCCCTTCCTAGACAGGCCTGCCTAAAATAGTTATACCCACTGTCACAAAACATCTTACACTTATAAACATTCTTCCCTTTGCTTGGCATGTACTTAGAATAAGTTTTGAAGTACTGGTGATATAAATAACTGAATTTAGTAAAAGAACACTGGGATTAGAATAATGTATGTAGTGTCACCATTAAATAGCTCAGCCCTTTTAGATAAATGACAACATCTCTCAACCACATTTTCTCTCTCAGCTCTAAAATGAGGCATTAGACTTAATCATCTATAAACTCTGGCAGCTCAAATTTCTGTTACCTGTTCCAATTATACTCTCTTTCCCAATTTATCTTCTGTCAGTGGCCCCATTTATAAGATTGTTGGTCAGTAAATATTTGCAATGAAAATAAGAGAGAAATACATTCAATTTTCATTGGAAAAAGACAGAGTTCCTATTTCTATTTCATTATTATATAATCAAGGCTGAGACAAACAGAAAGAAAGAGAAACAGAGAGTAAGACAGAAACAGGCAGAAGGAAAAGCACTGTAACAGTATTCCATAATATTTCTTTTAAAAATTATCATAAAGGTTCTAGCATATTAGGAAGTTTAAGAGAAAAACCATATATAAAAAATTTTTTCAACTGAGTAGCATTTTATAAGAAAATTTATAAAAATATAGACTATTCATATATAATTGAATTTTTATTATTGATGATGGCTTACAGTATAATTTAGTGTTTTATCTTAATTTTTCTTAAAAAAAGGAAACTAAAATATTGACAATCATAACTTCTTGTAGTAGGTACAATGTGTTTTTCATGATGTATTCCTGCCAGAGAACCAGCTTTCCGATAGTATCTGGTTATGAGGTTTGGAAATTTTAAGAACTCTGTTAATCTCCTAGTTCCATGAGCTGATGAGTAGCATTCTTACACTATCATTTAAATATGACTTCGTATTACTAACACCAGTTGTTCCATTACAATTGCAATTAAAGACTAAGGAAACTTGTTTGAAGGAAGCTTAATGTGGACTTTTACACCCAAAGAGTGTTAATTTGCTACAGCAAATATATGACTACATAGAGCAGTTATTCATCATTTTAACTTTAGTGCAAAATGAGAATTTGTGGCCATGCTATTAAAAGACTTAAAGGGCATCTTTAGTATCTCCCAGACCTCTAGATAAATTAAAATACTAAAGAGATGCAGTCATGTAATCTGCTATGATTTGAATGTGTCTCCCAAAGTTTATGTGTTAAAAACTTAATACCCAATGCAACACTGTCAAAAGAGATGGTTAACAGGTGATTAGGTCATGAAGAATCTGCCCTCACAAAAGGATTAGTGCTATTATCATGAGGGTAGGTAAGTTATTGCTATAGGAAGATGCAGCAAGAAGGCCCTTGCCAGATGTGGGCCTTTCCGCCTTAGATGTCCTGGACTATAGAACTGTAAGAAATAAGTCTGTTCTTTATAAATTATGCAACCCCAGGTATTCTGTTGTAGCATCACAAAACAGGCTAAGACAAAATCTTAGAGTATTTGGTTATCTGTAGAAAACAATTTGGGGGCTGAGTTATGTGGTATGAAAAACAATCTGTTCACTAAGTTAATCATCAGTATGAAAGGAAATTAGGAGTTGGTTATCCATAAATAAATAAGCACATGAACTTTGACTCTTTTTTTTTTTTTTGAGACAGAGTCTCACTCTGTCACCAGGTGTCAGGCACCAGGCTGGAATGCAGTGGCACAATCTCGGCTCACTGCAACCTCAGCCTCCTGGGTTCAAGCAATTCTCCTGCCTCAGCCTCCTGAGTAGCTGGGACTACAGGCGCACGCCACCACGCCGAGCTGATTTTTGTATTTTTAGTAGAGACGGGGTTTCACCATGTTGGCCAGGATGGTCTCGATCTCTTAACCTCGTGATCCGCCTGCCTCAGCCTCCCAAAGTGCTGGGATTACAGGCTTGAGCCACTGCGCCTGGCCAACTTTGACTCTTAATAGAAGATTACTAAACAATTAAACTATATAAACATTTAATTTCTCTATTTCTGAAGTAATAGGAACCTCTCTCCTCTTAAAAAGCTTAAAATAATCAATATACAAAAGATTCAGGTGGGCAGATGGATTACTTGAGAACAGGAGGTCAAGACCAGCCTGGCCAACACAGTGAAACCCAGTCTCTACTAAAAATACAAAAATCAACCAAGCATGGTGGTGTGTGCCTGTAGTCCCACCCTCTCAGGAGGCTGAGGTAGGAGAATTATTTCAACCTGGGAGGCAGAGGTTGCAGTGAGCTGAGACAACAGCACTGAACTCCAGCCTGACAACAGAGTGAGGCTCTTTTAAAAAAAAAAAAAAAAAAAGAAGAAGAAAGAAAGAAAGAGAGAGAGAGAGAGGGAGAGGGAGGAGGGGGAGGGAGGGAGGGAGAGAGAGAAAGAAAAAGAAAAGGAAGAAAGAAAGAGAAAGAAAGAAAGAAAGGGAAGGAAGGAAGGAAGGAAAGAAAAAGGAAAAGAAAGGAAGAAAAATGAAAGAAAGGAAAGAAAAGAAGGAAAGGAAGGGAGAGATAGAAAGAAAAAAGAGAGAAAGAAAGGAGAGAAGGAAGCAAGGGAGGAAGGAAGGAAGATAAAAGATTCAAGAAAACATTTTTGTTATTTTACAGAATACTGGTCTTTTAGAGAGTAAAGTCAAAAGACTAATCTTCTATTGGATGCCAGATATTTGTGTGATTTTAGTTGACATTAAAAAATAAATTAGGCTTAAAAACATAAAGCAACTGACCTTTACTGATCATCTAGTGTGAGCCTGGTCCTATGCTAAATGTTCCAAAATCATCCTATTTAATTTGAGTTCATTGAGAGACTCTAAGGAAAGATTTTGCTCTTTAGATCCACAGGTCAGAGCTCTTACACAGTCACAAGAAACAAAAATGGCTTTGATTGATTATACATACTGATGACAGCAATAACTTAAATGCATTTAGGTGTTTTTTAATATTTGATTTTTTTTTAATTTTTTTAAAATTTATTTATTTTACTTTAGGTGCATACTATATCTGGCATTTCTCCCCTTGTTATCCCTCCCCACCTTCCCCACCCTTCCCACCTCCCACTGTCTCTCCCCTACCCCCCACCAACTGCCCCCAGTGTGTGATGTTCCTCTCCCTGAGTCCATGTGTTCTTGTTGTTCAACACCCACCTATGAGTGAGAACATGCGGTGTTTGGCTTTCTGTTCTTGTGTCACTTTGCTGAGGATGATGGTTTCCAGATTCATCCAAGTCCCTGCAAAGGACATGAACTCATCGTTTTTTATGGCTGTGTAGTATTCCATGATGTATATGTACCACATTTTCTTTGTCCAATCTATCATTGATGGGCATTAGGGTTGGTTCCAGGTCTTTGCTATTGTACACAGGGCTGCAATGAACATACGTGTGCATGTGTCTTTGTAGTAGAATGATTTATAGTTCTTTGGGTATATACCCAGTAATGGGATGGCTGGGTCAAATTGAATTTCTATTTCTAGATCCTTGAGAAATCGCCACACTGTCTTCCACAATGGTTGAACTAATTTACATTAAAAAATCTGGGACAACAGATGCTGGAGAGGAGGTAGAGAAATAAGAACACTATTACACAGTTGGTGGGAGTATAAATTAGTAATATTTGATTTTTTAAATAACTTTTTATCAATCTACATAAAACATATGGCTAAGCTGACTGCATTGTTAGCAGTTGTACATAATCTGCAGGCATAGAATCGATGTGTAGTAAATATTAAAAAACTAATTAGTGAAGCTATTGCAGTAGGTAGTGGGTGTGTATTAGTCTGTTGTCATGCTGCTAATAAAGACATACCCAAGACTGGGTTAATTTGCAAAGAAAAAAAAAGATTTAATGTTTTACATGGCTGGGGAGGCCTCACAATCATGGTGGAAGATGGATGAGGAGCAAAGTCACATCTTACATGGCATCAGGCAAGAGAGTTTGTGTAGGGGAACTTCCCTTTACAAAACCATTAGATCTTGTGAGACTTAATCACTCTCAAGAGAATAGCATGGAAAAGAACTACCTCCATGATTCAATTACTCCCACCACGTCCCTCCCATGGCACATGGGAATTATGGGAGCTATAATTCAAGATGAGACTTGGGTGGAGACATGGCCAAACCATTCAGGGTGAGTGACAAGAAAGGGGCTAATGTAGTCAAATATTCCATCCAACACAGGAATAGCTTCCAATTACTTTGGTGTAGTGAAGAAATAGTCATTAAGGATGTTTTCTTCTTTTATGTATTCTTGATGCTCTGGCATCCAGGCCTTCCTGAATGGGGAGAAACTGCCCCTTTCAGGGCTAGCCGGTTCTTAGAGATAGCAAAAGACTTG
The DNA here is from genome assembly GCA_036589455.1 of Ateles fusciceps. Taxonomy (NCBI): domain Eukaryota; kingdom Metazoa; phylum Chordata; class Mammalia; order Primates; family Atelidae; genus Ateles; species Ateles fusciceps. The sequence goes on from JAZHEH010000647.1 coordinate 1,453,776, forward strand.
GCCAGGAGCATGCCTTTGATTTGCAAACCAACCAATCCAGTTCCCATACCTCAATCATCCATTTTATCTAATTCTCACACACCAAGTCAATGTTCCCTGTTCCATAATCACCCCGGGATCAGGTACCAGACAACTAGGGACCACTCATGTAGCCCAGAGCCTGCGAAAATTATTCAAACTATCCAATCCTAAACCTGTACAGCTGCTTACCCTGCCTTTCTCACTGCATCCCACCAAAATCACAATAAAGGTTCTGATCCATGCATTCCCCTTGCTCCCTCTATCTCCTGATCAACTTCAGTGTGCTTCTCCATGTGTCCCTGAAAGGCTTGTTGTGCCCCTCCTCTTGGGAGCTATAAGTAATAAACTATCTTTTCAATGGCAATTTTCTCCTGATCTGTTGGCCTCACCATATCTGAAAGAAAACAAAATTTTGTGTGCATTTTAAAACAGAGCAATTTTCAAATTACAGTCAGTTCTGAAGATGTTCTCTTCTACCCAAAATGTCAAGGAGCACAAGTTTAGGTATATTAGTCAGGGTTCTCCAGAGAAACAGAATGAATAGAATATGGCTCTATCTATCTACTTATCTATCTATCTGATATATATTACATACACACACACACACACACACACACACATATATTTATGGAGAGAGAGAGGGAGAGATTGATTGTTATGAATTAGCTCATGCAATTATGGAAGGTGGAGAGTCCACCATCTGCTGCATGCAGTCTGGAGACCCAAGAAAACCAGTGGTGTAATTCAGTCCCAATCAGAAGGCCTGAGAACAAGTGGAGCCAACGATTATGTAAACCTAATCTGAAAGCAGGAAGCAATGCGATAAGCTGTCCCAGCTCAAACAGTGAGGGAGGGAAAAAGTGAATTTCTCCTTACTCCACCTGTTATTCTATTCAGGCCCTCAGCAGATTGGATGATGCCCACCTACATTGAGGAGGGCAGGCTACCTTATTAAATCCACCAATTCAAATGCCAACCTCATCCAGAAACACCCTTATAGACACACCCAGAAACAATGTTTATCCTGGGTATCCCACGACCTACTCAAGTTGACACATAAAATTATCCATCACAAGACGGAAAAATGTCTTCCCATTTTACCACTGCAGCTCTTTGCAACAGAGAACTACTGAAGATAGGCCAAAAGGTCACAGCAAATTTCAGAAAAGCCATTCCTAGACTAACTGAATAACTAGCTGTAAGGATCTTTTTCAAAGAATATTAGCAACTTCCCTATATTTTTTTTTATAGTTACAAACAGTGATACCTAGAATTATATACTCAATAAAAACTATGTACTAAGGATTCAATGTGTGTAATTTGAGCATTTACAAAAGAAGACAGAGAATTTGCTGTAATTTGTACAAAAGCCCTGGTGCAGTTAGGCAATAGATAATGCAGAACTCAGAAGCATATCACTGGAGAATACTGAAGTAAAATCATGAAAAAAAGAGGGGCACTTTCTGAGAACTGAAGATGGCCATCTCCCCCTAGACCACAGGCCCATGATTCTAATAGGAAGTGCTTGGAAGAAAATATCGGAACCACATTAAATATGAGTTATAGTTCCTATATACGGTTCTCCTTGCACAGCAAGGGTTTAGACACTTAATTACCTTTAGTTATAATCTGTTTTTCAGGTCTTTTAAAAAATAGCTGTATAAACCAGTGGACCCAATTGACAAGTATGGTCATGATACTATTCTAATAGTTTAAACACGCCAGGTAGGCATTTCATTCATCTATTCTGCCTTAACAAAAAATAATTCCATCTATGTACCAGTAATTTTGTTCATTCCTAGTGAACAGGCAACTATAAGAAGTAATTCCTTCATTTTTATCAGTTAAATTGCCAGAGAATAAGGAAGAGGAAGAGAATAAGGTTATCAGGGCAATAGTCAAATTAACTGATTAGTTACACTGCATTTACAATTAATTTGATTTACTGACTTGCCTAGTTATATATTTATTTGTTTATTCATTAGCAAATATAGATGGAGCACTACTTTGTGCTAAGCACTCTGTCCACTTCTAGGTAACAACAATGGACAAACTAAGCATGTTCTTTTTAATTCAGAGTCTATTTGGAGAGGCAGACATTAAAAAAAGAAAACTCACAGAAACAATCTAGAATTGTGGTAATTGCTATTAAGAAAAGGAAAAGCCCTATGAAAGAGAAGTCAGGAGGCTGTGTAGACATATTCTGCATCAGAAATGAATCGGTCACATAAATGATTTGATATTACAGAATATTTTTTAAATGATGGAATTTTTGTATTTCATGTTTTTCTCTCTGGAGATTTTAGCAGTAAAATCCACTCAATTTGGCATCTCCTTTTCTCTTACTGGTCTTTCTTCACACCAAATAGGGGTTTTCTGATTATTTAAAATATTTTTTTTTCTCAGAACAGCTTGACTTAAGATTTCCCCAAGCATTTTATTGAGCAAGAAGATGACATAAATTCTCCATTTTATAAATGTCTTACTAAGGTATTCTACCAATAGCGATAGGAATATGTGTTTTAGAAATTATTTTCTAGTCCAATAAAAATTAATTTTCACATGGGCATTATAGGCTGTATCATTCAGAACTTATTTATATGTTAGTATTTCTGTGGTAAATGGAGCTTATATTTCTGTTTAGATAATCAATTTTTTAAAAATATATATTTTTATTTTAGTTTAGTTAATTAGAATTGGGGTCTTGCTATGCTGACCAGGCTGAAATGCAGTGGCTATTCACAGGCATGATCATAGCACACTACAACCTCAAACTTCTGGCCTCAAGTAATCCTCCCACTTCAGCCTCTCAAGTAGCCAGGCCTTCAGTTGCATGCCACACCTGACCAAGAATCTTAACAACAATAATAATAATGATAAAGTGTCCCATAACTTAATACTTACTTAGAAGATCTATATAATTATATGTTTTTAACCAGAAAAGCATACACAGTATAACATTTATTAAGCCTTTACGCTATGATGTGCACTGTGAATCTTCTGATCAAATATAGTTTGATTAGGCAAGCTTAAAAATCTTTTCATATTACCAACATTTTACTAATAATTCAAGTTTGTGTGTGTGCATGTATGTGTATCTTTAATAGGAGAATTATTTATAATCACATTTAGTATAATGACTAATACATTTAATTTCATTACTTCAATGTTATTTCATATATGCTTATTAGCTATTTTCAGCATTTTTTCTCTCCTCATGGCAGCACTGAAATGTATTATATCCACAGTCAAATGAGAGAGCTGAGGTTCTGATTTTCATGAGAATGCTTCATGTTGTCATCTTTGAAAGTGATCTGGTTTTATCATGTTAAGAAAACATCTTTCTAGTTTACGGAACCTTTATGTCAGGACTTAATGTCAAATTTTACCAAACTATTTGGCACTGTTAAAATAATTACATTTAATTCGACTTTGATTTACTGATAAACTGAACTGCAGGTTTCTAATATTGACCATTTGCCTAAGCCTGAAATAAAAGCTTCTTCATCGTAACATGGTATTCTTTCAGCATGAGGTAAGTTTTCAATTATATTATTTTAGTCGTGCTTTTAAACCTGTAATCATGAAAGAAATTGGTTTGCTTTTTGTGCTTTCTCCGGTTTGGGTAACAAAAAAGTAGCACTTGTGGCATCTTTATATAAATTCCTACTGGCTGGAGAAGACTGTGCAGGGCTCACAGCTGGTAAGCAGGACATAATACACTATATTCAACACCTATCGCTGCTCACAGCCTTGGCCAGGGACTCCTGGGCAGTAAACCTTGATATGTTGTGACCCCAGTATCGAGGTTACATTAACTTCCTTAAGTTTGGCAACTTCTCTTCTGTTTTTATTCTTTATCTTTTATGACATTAATAATCTTGAAGAATATGGCCAGATACATTACAGAATATCCCTCAGTGTGTTTTCTGATTTTTCTGTTTGATTTGATTTACATTATGCATTTTAGTTGAAATAGTACAGTGACGCTATGTATATATGTCATTCAGAGGCACATAATATTCACTGCTTCTTATTGAGGATGTTAACTGTGTTCAGATGCTGACTGTTTTCTGTACAGCATTAAAATCTCTTTTTAATTTTTTTATTAGTAAATGATTTGTGGAAAGGTACAGTCATTCTTAGCTTAAGGACAGGAATATGTTCTGCGTAATATATTGTTAGGCAATTTTATCATTGTACAGATATCACAGAGTGTACTTATGCAAACCTAGCCCATAGAGCCTACTACACACCAAGGCTACATAGTATAGGCTATTGCTCCTGGGCTACAAACCTGTATAACATGTTACTATACTGAATACTGTAGGCTGACTATAACACAATGGTAAGTATTTATGCATCTAAACATCTAAGCACAAAAAAGATACAGTAAAAATACAGTATTATAATTTTTTGGAATCACTGGTGCATGTGCAGTGGGTCCATTGTTGACCAAAGCATTGTTAAGCAGTGCATGACTGTATTTTGAGACTATGTAAATATACATTCCTCATTAAATTTCCCCACTTTCAGAATCTATTAATTATTCTTTTTGTTGTAAACCTGAATTAACTTTTACCACTATGGTTGTAAAGTGTAAAGTGGGGACATTCCCCAACATTCTTTCTACATTTGATTGTCATTCTGCTGTTGTCATTCTCAAGACTAAACAAAACAACAAAAAAAAACTTTCATTTGAGCAAGTTCTCAACCTGTCTGTACCTTAGCTTCCTTATCCCAAGAATAGTCAAGAATTATATCTCTTAGAGGTGCTGTGAAATAGAAAGAAGATAATGTATAAGTAAATTAACATAATGACTAGCATAAAGCAGCATGCAATAAATGTTAGTTTCCCGAGCTATTCTTTCCAACATAAGTTTCTAATTTATTTACTTTAAAAGTTCTTGCTTCCTTTAATTTATAATACATATTCTAATAAATAATACCATTCTAATCAAATGATTTCTAGATAAAAAATAATTCAGCATATCATGCAATTTCATCCCCCTTGAATTAAGCAAATTATTAATATGACCATATATTGAAACAATTGCAGATTCATCTGACACTAATCTTTGGAGTTTCCTGATTAGTAAATGTGGGCTTTACACAATTTGTAATGCAGCTGTTATTGGAAAAGCCAATACAAAGTTCAGCTGCAGTCTTGAAAACAGATTTCATTGTATTTTTAGATGGTTCTTTAATTTCTGTTCCCTTTCTAAAGAAAGACTCAATTTTAATGTCCCTGGTATGTATTATTTCCATTCTCTTGGCTCAATATTTTCTATTATTTATTTTTCCAAGTATAAAATTTCATTTGTGGTAACCCCTGGGGTCACGGTTATCAGAAACAAACAACTGAAATAGATATGTGGACGAGATTGGACTCACATGCCATACTGGTTGGCAAACTACAATAAGCCAATAAGGGGTTATAAAGGGCATATATTTGAAAGGTCCCAGAATCACTGTAGATATCAAAGATCTCTGAATTCCCTTTCAATTTGCCCTGGGTCCTTTGCTAACATGCCACACAACTGAGTCAACACAGTCTTTAGATTTTTGCTTCTCCTGTGGTTTTATGAATGTGAGCCATGTCAAGCCTGGGAAAAATATGTTCCTCCCTCACCTGTCTCTTTTCCTAAAAGTCACATCCAGTGGGTAATGAGTGAATTACCTGGGTATTCTTTTTAATAAAGAAATATTTTGTGCCAAAATGACATTTCAGTAGATCTTATGCTATCTCATTAAAAGAAATATAAAAGGGGCTACTGCCCACTTAGACATTCTAAAATGTTATCTTAAAGGACAGCCCCCTACAAATCATATTATCAATTTCCTGCCAATCCCACTATAATCAAAGCTTATTTTTTTCCCTTTCAACTAACCACAATCCATTTGTCCCTCTGTTAAATTCCAATTCTTTTGAATGCTCCCTCTATACATTCAGCAGTCCCATTCATACTAAGTTGCAGTGACAGGAGTTGATGCAGTATTAATAGAGCTTTAGTCTCCTTCCCTTCCTGATTCAACTTGATCAATGAGACTACCTTTGTCTTATCCATGTCAGGTTTGCACTTGCTTAGGTCTAGCCTCTACTCAGTCATCCTCACTTGAGCCATGGAACTGATCCCTGACTGACCGCCTAAGAGAACTATCTTTATCTAAAGAGTTCTGACATTCTGCCTCCTTCCCATACTTATTGGAACCTTGCGATCCCCCCTTCAAGCCCAGATCAAGTGGTTGTCTTCCACTCTTATTATAAACAGGATTTGAAAGCTTTACTCCTCTCCCAGGAACAAGCTCTAGACCTGATATTCCAGCTTTTCCTCCCTTTTACCTGCTGGCCATAAAAAAAGAAAGTGGGACTCATGGGGTGTCATCAATTTATGTCTCAAAATAATACAATTCTTCCGTGTCCCACAACAGGACAAAGTTCAAGCCCTTTCCACAAGTGAAAATTAAGGTAGAAAACAAAAACAAAAAACATAACAGTTAAGTGTGTACACACATGAAATTTCTTCATTTTCTTAGCTGTTGATGGGAAACTCTTAAGCAGATACCAGCTAAGCATGTGGCACTTTGCATTTCAATCAATTTGATTAAAAGGATGGAGGGCCACTCATCAACATACTCCAAGATACATAATTCTACAATAGTAGAGCATCCTGGTCCCTGAGGTTTCTGCAGTCAGCTTCCTTTATAGCTCCAGATTCCCATGGTACAAATGTAAGTGACCTAGCAGCATTCTGTTAAAAACACTTTATGCCCTTTGCCCTCAGAAGACAAACACATTCACTTTAGCCTTTGCACCAGAATATAGCAAGCTGGACACCAATGTCTCTCTGGGAAAAGGAACAATTGCTCAGTCTCCATTCTCGGGAGGGATAATACAGTGCCCACAGAATCCATGGGAGTTAAATAAATATTTGCTAAAAATAACACTGGTATTTGGAATTCATTATTAGGGGATGTTGTAATAGATTTTTCAGATTGTTCTTCAGATAAATCTTCTGACTACCCCTTGATGAGCAGGAGAAGTGTGGCAACTCTTAAATTGCCATAATTAACCTAAATTGTAAGTTGTCAACACGTTCTATGCTATATATCTTTTCAGCTTTGAGGCTAATAAGCCTTTCCTAGAAAAATACAAAAATGTCATGCATTTTATTACTTTAACACATGATTATTTGTTGTATCACTTCACTTGATTCCCAGAAGTTAGATCTGCATACATAACTCTGGAATCATCGACATAAACTGTAAACCACTACACAAATATAAGCTATCATCATCGCTGCTATCATCACCATCATCATCGTCATCATTATTCATAACAATCTGTCCTTTTTCCCTCCAGTATCTCCCTATGAATCACCATTTCCTCTCCAGTACACAATCACTGTCCTTCTGGACCCTCATTGCCTTATGCCTGAATATTACAATTCATTTGTAAACAACTTTTCTAACTCCATGATCTCCCAGCCCCCAATTCATCTCATACCAGACCATCAGATGCAGCTCGCTAAAAATCTGCATTTACTATGCTTGAAACACTCTAATTCGAACGCAATATTCACTTACTGAGAACATACCATATGTACAAACATTCACTATGAGAGACAAAAATGAGCAAGACCGAGCAAAATATGTATACACAAGTTACTATAGTCCTAGGCAGAACTGATAACTGACAGAACAGAATTAAAATACAGTTATAAGCAAACCCAGAGATGGTAGGGTTTAATTTGCATTGAGTACATTTGGAAAGGTGTAATTGAGATGGTGGGGTCTGGAGGCCGCTTTAAAGAAAATAATAAATTTTTTGAACGGTAAAGATAGGAAGACCTACAGGAGAAGAAAATGTGAGCTGAAGCACAAAAGCAGAAGAGCATAAGTTACATATTTAAAACAGCAATTTTATGATTACACGGAAAATGCAGTGTGTTTCCTATACCAATTTCTTCTGTAGATTTATAGATCACATAGCCTCCTCGGGCTCACCCCCCATTCATCAGCCAGTACCCACATTAGAAATAACGGAGAGAGTTGAAAAAACGGAAGAAAAATTAAGGTTCCCTTACCTTTTTATCACCTGTTGGATAAAAGTTGTTTGTTTTTGTTTAATTCATTTTACCAGACCAAACATTTTAACATACCTTAAGGCGGGACAAAGCTGTTTTCAGGAGAACCTTAGTTCTTCCAGAAAAAAGCAAAAGGCGATTTGGTTGACCAGTTAGGAAAAAGCTGACGGCAGCTGTATTCCTTATAAGTTGATTTTCTTGCTCCTCTGCCAATTTGATCTAATAACCTACATCTGCTTCTAAAAGTCACAAGCAGCCATAGACACCTCCAAGCAAGAAAAACAGATCATGTTCTCTTTTTGGTGCTGTCATTGCCTGCCCCAACTCTGACACCAGTCGTTCCCGCCTAATCTCAAGTTGCTATGTATTTGTGTACACAAAAGTATAGACAATGCCCAATAATTTGTTTTATTTTGTTCTGTGAGTCTTATGTTTTTCCTTCTCTGATTGTGGTGATTTGGGGGGAATCATATTAAAACCTATGTTTTTATCAGGCATCCCAGAAGAATTCAAGCAAGAACAATTCTTTATCTGAATTGAATTTATGGCTGCTGAATGAAGACAAAGCTTATGTAAAAAGGCTAAAGTTAGGTACAAAAGAGATAAAAAAAGTTTTGCTCCTGGAGCTCCATATTAGCCAAATGACAGAAAGCTGACTTCTGACTAAGGTTAAAAAAAAAAATGTTCAATTCCTGAACTGTGATTTCTTCAGTGTTATGTGAAACCCTGTTTCTACCAAAAATAACGAAAAAATTAGCCAAGCATGATGGTGCACACCTGTGGTCCTGGCTACTCAGGAGACTCAGGTGGGATCACCTGAGCCTGGGAGGTGGAGGTTGTGGTGTACTGAGATCACAACACTGCACTCCAGCCTGGGCAACACAGTAAGACACCATCTCAAAACCTTCCCCTACCAAAAACAAAACAAAACCAAAAAAACTAGCCCCTTCTTTGCTCAGGGACTGAAAACCACCTTTGTAAAGCTAATGAAAGGCCACAAGAAAAGGATTATGGGAGGGGCCTGAATTCTGTCACCCAGGCTGGAGTACAGTGGCATGACCTTGGCTCATTGCAGCCTCTGCCTCCCAGATTCAGGAGATCCTCTCACCTTAGCCTCCTGAGTAGCTGGGATTACAGGTGTGCACCACAACCCCAACCTCTGCCAGGTAATTTTTTGTGTTTTTGGTAGAGACGGGGTTCTGCCATGTTGCTCAGGTTGGTCTTGAACTTCTGGCCTCAACTGATCTGCCCACACTTCAGCCTGCAAGGTGCTGGGATTATAGGTGTGAACCACCATGCTGGCCCAGTGCTGTATGTTAAACAAGATTAACAAAAAATCCAATTCTTCTCACAAAAGTGGCTAAAAGAATATTCCTCTGTTACCATCTTGCTGACTCTTCTATGACTCTCTGATTTTTCTTTGTATCTCATGTTATTTTATTCACCAGCATCTGCACCTCATACCTACTACTGCTTCAGGGCTCTTCCTGGAGCTGCTTCTTGGCCTGTCCTCATATCAATGCTTAAAAAACTGCATTTAAGTATAAAACATTTATAAGTTAAATTTACATATTCTCATTTGTCCAAGGAGTTAAATTAATCCTGTGACTCCATTTTGACCCACTCATCCAGGATTGTGCAAGAACCACGTCCTGATGTAGTTATTTAATTTCCTTTTTTTCCATTATAATATTCTTTGATATTCTTTCATATTAATATATCCTACAAAAACATGTATCGTAGTTTGAAGTGCATAAACTTTTTATTTCATTGATAATATTGTGCTATAGCTTCCATCATAGTTCTTAGGCATATAGAGCAAACATTCTGCAACCAGATTGCCCAAGTTCAGACTAGAATGTCTACTTGCAATGTCACCTTAGATACTTCAGTTTCTTTAACTATGAAACATGGATATAATAATCCATCACAGGGTTGTTATGAGTTCTGAACAGTAACTGTCACATAGGAAATACTAATAAGTGTTTTCTATCATTGTTAACATTACCATATGTTTCACATATCCTTATTTCATAATATCTAACCATGTTGCTACACAAAGCTGGGCTATGGCTTCTAACTGCCACATCATATCCCATATTGCATGTCCACCATATTCCATTTCTCCATTATCTCCACTAGACTTGATATTGAACATCCCCTTATGTGCCCGATAACTGAGTACTTTTTTTGCAAATAGTCTGTTCCGACTTTGCCTATATTTTACTGTTTTTTCCTATATTTTTTCTTATTTATTTGTAAAGCTCCCTATGTGTTATAGATATACATCTCCTGTCAGATACAGACATTATAATACCTTTCCCATTCTTATATCTGTTTATTTGTTCATGACACCTGTAATTTAAAAAAAAAATCTTTAATTTTAACACAATCAAACTAATCCATTCAGCTCATGATTTGTGCTTTTCAGATTTTCTTTATGAAGTCGTTCCTCAACCTTAGGTGACAAAAGTAGTCTCCTACATAGTCTATTAACTTTGCAGGATTAATCTACCTGAAATCCAACTTTGCAGTGGTTAGGAAGAAATTCAGTTTTATTTTCTTCCATGGAGTGATCCAGTTTTTGTAAACTATTTACTCAACAATCTGTCCTTTCTTCACTCATTTGGTCTGAGATGATTTCTATGAAATACTCTGCATGGCAAAAGCCAGCGGCCTAATATATAAAAAATTATCCTAATGCTTAATTCTGTATGTTTCTCTTTAAGAAGACTATTGAGTTCTTTTGGTCAGGTGTGTACCCAAAGCTTTCATGCTTAATCACGTCCTCTCAAGTTTATGTGGGCATTTCTTTTACCAAGTTCACATGGGAGAATAAATTCAAAGCAAATATTCAACTTGCCTGCTCACTCATTTACAGAGACTGATATGCTTGTTTAAAGAAGAAATTTAAACAGGGCCTAGTTTGGCCCTGGCCTTGGATTCTAGCTCTGATATGTGACTTTCCATTTTTCTTATGCCATAACTTGCCTTTTCTTGGAAGCCTGCCTTGAATTTATTTTCCTATAGCTACCATATTTCTCCCTTCTGAGTCTCCACAAGCATTTCATCTTTCAACAAATTTTGAGTAACTATGATGCACTAGGCAAAGTACAAGTTAAACTGTGTCAATAAGACAGTGAATAACAGTAAACTGCACTGATGGAAGCTAGAGGCTCTGAACCAATGGAACTAACAGTGAAAAGGCTAATTAAATGAATAATCAAATATAACTATAAATTAAAAACTATGGTAAGTGCTGAGGAGGAAATCAGTAAGGTACTATGTGAGAATATAATTGAGGAGGTGGAGACCTTACTTAGACGAGGGGTTTCTAAGGCATTTTTGAAGAAGAGGAGTTTAAGATATGAGCGAATGAAGTAGGAGTTATCCAAGTGGAGGAGCCCCATGTGAAGGCCTTGAGAAGGAAACATACTTGGCAGGTAAGTGTGAAGCCCTGAAAGAGAGTCTAATGGCTGCCGGAAATGTTTTACATTGTATGATGAGACTGTGATTTGAGATTGTGGGAATTGGAACCATTGAAGTCTTTCTAAACCAAAATTCTCACAAAGATCAGGATTCCATGGTGTTTCTGCAGCAACCTACAGATTAAGTAAAATTTTTAAAAATCCTCAGAGACTTTTAGAGGTTCTTAAAACTGAGAGTCCCAAATCAGGATACAAAGATTAAAAAGATAGTTCTCTTTCCACTTACAATGTACATAGACACAAGAGAGTATCACTGTCATCCTAAGTACAAGAAAAATTCAGAAAATAGATAAAATCATAATTTTATTTGAACCTACCAGAGCCAAGGTTTTAAAACAACCAAATATACAGAACTTTAGAATGTAACAAGTTTTTCCAAGAATTGGGAACTATTAACTGATTTGCCCTTGGCAGAGCATGGGAAGAAGAGGTGGTAGCCATAGAAATGAGTAAAAAAGAAGCAACTAACCTTCGAATGTATCTTAAAGGCTAACTGGGGGCTAACATGATAATTTAGATCCCTGAGAGCTCCAGACACAAATAGAGCCTGCACACACTCACCAGCAATTTTACACCTCCTTCTAGCCGTTGCTTACAAGGAAATCTCAGAGGCAGAAAACATGGGAGAGTCTCTCTCAGGGGTACCGTCACAGAGGTGACAATCAGAAATAGCATGGAGAATTAGCACAAACTTAGCAGTGTCCTAGACTCATATATCTTAGAAAGTGAAACCCTCAAACTCACCTTCCCCTTAACAGATGAATGATGATAACCACTGGGGCAGTGTTAGAAATAAGTGCCCCGTGATGTTGGAAAAAGACTAGAAAGCACTCCTGGAAACCACACCCCCACCAAAACACAAACACACACACGCGCGCCACACACACACGCGCACACACATACACACAGTCTTTAGTTGCTAGGATGTGACAGAAATCCACTCCTCCCATGTTGCACTGAAATGAAGTAAAAATCAAATCATCTGCCACTGAGGGAAGAACAGGAAGTGCATTCATGCTCAGGATCTTAAATTAATACAAAGCAGAGATCTGCTGCAATAAGGAGAAACAAGAAATTTGGCTGTACTCAAGATCCCTCAAAGGCAGAAAGCAGAGTTTGGCTGACACAGGAAGAAAGATCAGTAATCGTACAAAAGCCCACTACTCAGGCTCAAAAACAAAAAGCTACCTAAGACAGATGCCGGATAAGAAAAACAAAGATATCCTCTAATACCACCACAAATAGTCTTAAAGCAAGTAAAAAGCAATGGAACCTTACCACAAGAGAGGTGAAAGCTCACCACTGTGAGAGACACATCTGACCTGCAGGCACGGAAGGCCAGCTAAAAAGAAGGATGGATCTGAGGATGGATGGGAAAGACTCAAAACTACCACTCCCTCCCATTTCACTCTGGAGATCTAGAACTTCCACTAAGAACAAAATAACATGTTTTCTTCTGTAGGAATTTGAAGGCTATGGCACCATAAAATGACTATGAACAACAAAATCCAAACCCAGTGAAACTACTGGGATTAATTTAACTCCCCATGCTAATGACCTGATAGGAAAAGAGGTGTGGCAATTGCAAGGCATAAATGCTATTTACTTCAGTTTCTACTGATCTCCTATATACAATGCCAGCAATAAAAAATTATGAGACACAAATATGACAAATTCACAGCTAACATTATACTGAACAGGTAAAAACTGAAAGCCTTTTCTGTAAGATCTGGATTAAGACAAAGATGCCCACTTTCACCACATTTATTCAACATAGTACTAGAAGTCTTAGCCAGAGAAATTAGACAAGAGAAAGAAATAAAAGACATTCAATTTGGGGAAAATGTCATACTAGCTTTGCTTGCAGATGATATGATCTTATATTTGGAAAAATCTAAAGTTTTTCCACCAAAAAAAGTGTTAGAGCTGATAAAAACATTCAGTAAAGTTGCAGAATATAAAATTAACATAAAAAGTCAGTAGCATTTCTATATGCTAGGAGCAAACAAACTGAAAAAGAAACCAAAAGAGTAAAAACATTTACAATATCTTCAAATAAAATAAAATACAAGCAATAAACTTAGCCCAAGTAAAATATCTCTACAATAAAATCTGTAAAACACAAAGAAGAGAAACTGAAGAAGACACAAGAAATGGAAAGATAGTCCATGTTCATGGATTGGAAGAATCAATATTGTTGAAAATGTATGCAAAGCAATCTACAGATTCTTTGCAATCCCTATCAGAATACCGATGACATTCTTCACAGAAATAAAAAAAAAGTAATCCTAAAATTTATATGAAAACACACACACACAAATAATAGCTAAAGCAATCCTTAGCAAACATAACAAAGCTGGAGGCATTGCACTACCTACCTCTGAAATAAACTACCAATATATAATAACAAAAACAGTATGGTACTGGCATAAAAACAAACAAATAGACCAAGAAACAGAATAGAAAATGCAGAAATAAATCCATGCATTTACAGTCAACACATTTTTGATAAAGGGGCCAATAACATACACTGTGGAAATAATAGTCTCTTCCATAAATGGTGCTAGAAAAACAAGATATCCATATGCGGAAGAATAAAATTAGACCTCTATCTCCTGCCATATCCAAAAATCAAATCAAAGTGGATTAAATAGTTAAATGTAAGATCTGACATTAAAACTACTAGAAGAAAATATTGAGGAAACAATCCAGGACATTGATCTGAGCAAAGATTTCTTGTGTAAGAACTCAAAAGCACAGGCAACAAAAGCAAGCATGGACAAATAAGATCACAACAAGCTAAAAAGATTCTGCATGGCAAAGGAAATAATCAAAGTGAAGATACAACCCACAAAATGGAAGAAAATATTTGCAAACTACCTATCTGACAAGAGATTAATAACCAGAATATACAAGGAACTCAAATAACTCAATAGTAAAACAACAACAACAACAAATAATCCAATTTTAAAAATGGGCCAAAAATATGAATATGCATTTCTCAAAAGAAGATACACAAATCGCCAAGAGGCATATCAAAAAATGCTCAATATCACTACTCATCAGAGAAAGGCAAAACTACAATGAGATATCATATCACTCCAGTTAAAAAAAAAAAAAGACAGTCAATAATGGATGCTGGCAAGGATGTGGAGAAAAGGGAATGCTTGTACATTGTTGGTGGGAATATAAATGAGTATAATCATTATAGACAACAGTATGGCAGTTTCTCAGAAAACTAAAAATAGAACTACCATATGATCCCATACAATCCAGCAATCCCACTGGTGGGTATATATCCAAAAGAAAAGAAATAAGTATATGAAAGAGATATCTGCACTCCCATGTTTATTGCAGCACTATTTACAATAGCCAAGATATGGAATTAATCTGCGTGTCCATCAATGGATGAATAGATAAACAAAATGTGGTGGACATTAACAATACACTATTATTCAGTCATAGAAAAGAATAAAATTCTGTTATTTGCAATAACTTAGATGAAACTGAAGGACATTATGTTAAATGAAATAAGCCAGGCACAGAAACAGAAATATCACATGTTCTCATTTATCTCTGGAAGTTGGAAAGTTTGATCTCATGGAGACAGAGAGTAGAATGATGATTATCAGAGGCTGCAAAGGGAATTGGGGAGGGGGAACAAAGATGGCTTCGTTAATAGGTACAAAAATACAGTTAGATGTAAAGAATATGATTTAGTGTTTGGTAGCACAATAGAGTGACTATAGTTAACAACGGTTTATTGCATATTTCGAAATAGCTAGAAGTATAGAATTGGAATGTTAATAACACAAAGAAATGATAAGTGTTTAAGGGGATGGATATCCCAATTACAATCTGATCATTATACATTGCATGCTTGTATCAAAATATCACATGTACTCCATAAATATGTGCAACTATCATGTATTCATAAAAATTTATAAATTTTAAAAATTATGATACACAGAATGAAAAATAGAACCATTGTCAAAAAATTAAGCAGGCAACAGAACTAGACCCAGAGATGGTGCAGCTAATGGTAAATCAGATAGAGATTTTAAAATGGATATGGGCTGGGTACAGTAGATCACACCTATAATCCCAAAGCTTTAGGAGGCCAAGGCAAGAGGATCACTTGAGGCTGAGAGTTCCAGACCAGCACTGGGCAACACAGCAAGACCTCATTTCTTCAAAACATTTAAACTTTAGCCAGATATGGTAGTGTATGCCTCTAGTCCTAGCTACTTGGGAGGCAGAGGCAGGAGGACTGCTTGAGCCCAGGAGTTCAAGATTACAATGAGCTATGATCGAGCCACTGTACTCCATCCTGGGTGACAGAGCAAGACCCTGCCTCAAATAAATTAAATTAAATTAGTGAATATGATTAGTATGTTAAAAGATAGATGAAATGGGCGAATTCTTGGAAAGAACAGATAATAGATAATCATAATAGCTCTATATCCACTAAAGAAATTAAAACCTCCCCCAAAGAAAACTCTAGACTAAAATGGCTTCACAGAATGAAATCAACCAAAATTTAGGAAATAGTTAATATAAATTTTAGAACAACTCTTTAAAAAAGTTGACAGGAAACACTTGACAACTCATTTTATTAGGCCAGCATAAACCTATCACCAATACCAGAAAGATACTGGTAAACACACACACACACACACACACAAAATACACTTTATAAATATAGATGTCTAATATATAAACATTCAAATCTAAACACAGATTTCAAAATTACTAGCAGTCCAATCCAGCAACATACAAAAAAGATAATACAAAACTAATCAGTTAGCTTTATCCTAGGAAACCAAAGTTGGTTCAACATTAAAACATCTATTACTTTAATTTATCATATTAACATACTAAGAAAGCAAAAGTAATGTTATTACTATCTTGATAGATGCAGAAAAAACATTTGACAAAATTCAACATCCATTCACACAAAAATTCCCAACTCGAAACATAAGGGAATACTTCGATCTTGAAAAGAACATGTTAAAATACTACAGAGTACATAGAATGGTGAATGACTAAATGTTTTCTCCCTAAGATCATAAAAAAGACAAGTTGATCCACCCTCACCACTCCTAATCAACACTGAACTAGAGTAAATTTGCACATTCATGCATGTGGAAACACACATACATACACACACATACACATACACACACACACATACACACACCCCATAGAGATTGGAAAGAAAGAAGTATAACTGTCTCTCTCTCCACAGACTGCATGATTGTTTACATAGAGAATCCCAGGAAATCTACAATAATACTACTATAGCAAATTTGTTTAGAATATCAAAAAGCTAGAAATAGTTAAATGTCCATTAATCAGTGAAGGGATAAAAAGAACTGTGCTGCATGAATAAAACAGAATATTCCTTAACAACATAAAGTAAAAATAATTAATATATGCAACATGGATAAACCTCAAAATCATTATGGCCAGGAAAGAAGTCAGACATGAAAGGCTGCATATTGTAAAATTCTTTTTATACGACATTCTAAAATTAAAAAAAAAAGAAGTTTAGAAAATGGATCAATGTTTGCCAGCAGCTGGGCTAGAAAGAAAAGATTGACTGCAAAGAGGCATGAGTGAACTTTTTGGAGTAATCGATATATTCTATATCTTGACTGTGGTGGTGGTTACAGTGACTGTATAAATCTGTCAAAATTCATTGTTTACTTCAAAAAGGTATATTTTAGGGTCTTTAAATTGTACCTTAATAAATATGGCTTTTAAATAAAAGACAACTAGGACAGTCTCTGTATCATGAAGTTTGCAATTTAGTGTAGCAGACAGATAAATGAACTAATTATAATAAAATGTGTTAAAGGTAGCATTTCAACAAATACTTCATTCAACATGTATTTGTGGAGGTCATACTAAGTGCCAAGCACTCTTTTAGTCCTTAAGATACATCAGGAAAAAAACAACATTTTTAAATAAAGTTTATTTCGTATTGAGGGCACATGCAAAATAAGTTAAAAAAAATAAAGAAAGTATAACATATTCAGTAATAAATGCTAATAAAAAATGAAAAGTAGTACAAGCTAAGATAGAAATATGAAGGTGGAGAAGGGAGGGGTCTTTTTGCAATGTAAAATCAGGTGATAAGGGTAGATTGCATTGAGATAGCGATATTGGAGCTAAGACATGAAGAAAGTAACATTTGAGCCATGTAAACCATGGGAAAGCATGTTTGAGGCAGAGTTAAAATCCCATGAACTGGCCAAAGAATTTGGTGAAACAATGTCTGATATGTTCCAGGAATTGCAAGTAGGTCTGGAACAGAGTGAGCAAGGCAGAGGACAGTAGAAAATGAGGTTAGGAAGGTGAATTGTGTGGGGCCTTTACAGACCATTTTAAGTGATAGAGTTTGGCTATGCCCCACCCAATCTCATCTTGAATTGCAGTTGCCATAATCTGTACATGTCATGGGAGGGACCAGGTGGAGATAACTGAATAATGGGAACAGTTTCTACCATCCTGTTCTCATGATAGTAACTTCATTCTCATGAGATCTGATGGTTTTATAAGGGGCTTACCCCTTCACTCATTCTCTCTTTTCTGCTGCCCTGTGAAGAGGAACCTTCCACCATGATTGTAAGTTTCCTGAGGCATCCCCAGCCTCAGGAACTGTGAGTCAATTAAACCTCTTTTCTTTATAAATTATCCAATTTCAGCTATGTCCTTATAGCAATGTGAGAATGTACTAATATAGTAAGGATCTGGGTTTTTATGCTGTCAAATGGGAGACGTTGGAATCAACCTAAATGCCTATCAATGACAGACTGGATAAAGAAAGTGTGGTGCCTATACACCATGGAATACTATGCAGCCATAAAAAGGAATGAGATCACGTCTTTTGCAGGAACATGGATGGAGCTGGAGACTATTATCCTTAGCGAACTAATGCAGGAACAGAAAAACAAATGCCACATGTTCTCACTTGTAAGTGGGAGCTAAATGATGAGAACTCTGGGACACAAAGAATGGAACAACAGACACTGGGGCCCACTTGAGGGTGGAGGTTGGGAGGAGGGATAGGAGCAGAAAAAATAACTATTAGGTACTTGGTTTAGTACCCGCATAATGAAATAATCTGTACAACAAACCCTCATGACATGAGTTTCCCTGTGTAACAAACCGGCTCTGTAGCCCCAAATCCAAAATAAAAGTTAAAAAATAGAAAATTTGTTTTATTTTGTAAATTTTTATATTTAATAATTTTATAATTTTGTTACAAAATAAAATATACTTCCAACTGTACAGCAATACAACCAATGCAAAATTACAAAATTGGTAACAAATAACTTCTATCCACTGCAGGATCTTGAGAGGAATACATCATGACCTCACTTTCATTTTAAAAGTCTTCATGTTGAGACTGGAAGGTTGGGACAAGGGTAGAAGCCATATAGGAAACTATTATAGTAATCTTAGGGAAAAGATAATGATTATTTAAAGACAGTGATAAAGGAAATGGAGAGAAAGGTTCCAATTCTGAATGTATTTCAGACGTTGAGCCAACAAGATTTCTTGATGGATTGAATATAGATATAAAGCAGAGGCAAGAATGAATGATTTTGAACCTGAGCAATGACAATTATGAAGTTGTAAATAACTCGAATGGAAAACCTTGTTACAGAAGTTGGGAGCAATGCAGGGGTTTGATCTGAGATGTTTAGGGGTAAAATATGTATTACACATTGAAGTGAAAATGTAGAGTGTATAGATATATGCATCTTGGGTTTGGGAGAGAGGTATAGGGTGGAGACAGACATTTAAGAGTTGATGGCTATGTATTATTTAAAACCTTATGAATGGATAAAATGACTAAGGGAATACATATAAAAATAGAAGAGAATCAATCACCAAGCCTTGGGTTTCTCCAAAATTAAGAGGTTAAGGAGACTGAGATGAATCTGAGAGGGGAAAGAAAGGAAGAAAATTGGAAGAGAGTGGTAAAGGAAGTATATCAACAATTATGTCAGATTCTGCTGATGGAATATAACTAAGGATCGTCCACTGGGTTCAGTAAAATGGTAAACATCTAAATGGAGTAGGTTAGAAGAGAATTAAGTAAGGAACACAGTGAAAGACAATGAGGTGTAGATAACTCTTTCAAGAGTTCAGTAATAAAAGTGAGCAAATAAATAGTATGTTAGCTGGTAGGGAAAGTAGGGTCAATAGGTTTTCTTATTGTTTGTTTTACTTTTTATACCAAGAATTTTATATATACACATAAGTACAGGGTATAGTATAGTACTCATCACCAAACTTTGATCATTATCAATATTTTGCGAATCTAATTTCATCTGTATCCCAGCACATTATAAAGCATACCTTATATTTCACATTATTTCAACTAGAAATACTTTAGAATGTGCTTTCAGCTGATGAGGGCATTTTGGCATAACCACAACACCACCGTCACAGCAAACAAAATTCATGACAACTCCTTAATATCATCTAGTACCCAATAAGTTTTGTTTTGCTTTGTTTTTTGAGATAGGGGAAACAATAAAATATGCTTATGATAATCATAATTCAGTACGAAAAAATTGACTGATATCAAAGAGACCAAAAAAATATGGTTGGAATAAGATCCCTGAGTAGGCAAGACAGGCATGGGATCTAGTGCACAAGTAGAGGAATAACTTTAGATAAGAGTCTGGACAGTTTATGGTAACAGGTGAGAAAGCATAGTATTTGGTGTGGTTATAGATGCTGGCTGGGCACTTTGGCAAATAGGGTAGTGGGATAGGGTGGAATTTCTCTTTCATCTGCTTTATTTTTAGTAAATAAAATCCAAGGTCACCAGGTCATCATGATCCCACGTCATCTCCTTATTTCTAAGGAGATGCTGGAAATTTGCAGAGAGAAAATAAGATGTTAAATAATAATCCAAGATATGTGGAGAGTAAATAGCCAGGGGACATCCACTATACTTTTATGACCTTACTTGAAAGTTGTGGTCATATATTTAATGTGAGAGTAATCAATGTGATTGAGAATTTTTCTCTAGCTAGAATCAGTTCTAGCATGATGGAGCTACCCATAGGATATTACACATTAATGTGGGTCTGGCTAACCCCAATGACCAGAGGAAATGTATTTTGAATGATGCAATGCCCAATATGAGCCTAAAATAATAAATAAGGATGAATCAAAAAAAGAAATGTGGTGAATGGCAGGGTGAGGACACAAAAAGAGACACTGAAAACACACGAGGAAAGAAATGAGGAAAAAAATGTTTGAGTTTAAGAAAATACACTAGTTTGATTGTGCTGAAATTTACAATGTAAAGAATGGAGTAGTAACAATCAAGCTAGAAAAGGATGCAGACCACTAGAGCTTTATGACAGAGCTTGGTTTTATCCAGCAGACAATGAAAGGTTAACAAATGTTTTTAAGAAGGGAAGCGAAAAGATTCAGTCATGTAGTTGAACAAAAATAAATAAAATAAGACATATGTGAGGATTTGGGGAAGACACATGAAAAGTCAGGAAACCATGAAGTGAAGCATTTGGAGCAGAAATCTCCCAGGCAAGAGAGCAACAAGTTTCTGAACCAGAGCAATGGAAAGATGCAGAAAATGAAAGAAGGAAATCAATTAAACAAATATTTAGATGTGGAATTAGCAAGATTTAATAATTATTGCAGGGATCTCCAAAATGGAATAGGATGACAATACAGTAGTTGTAGGAAATAAATATTAGAACTTCTAACTTTTATCTTAAAAAATAGGATTTTCTTATATTTAATACTTTGATTAATAACACAGCATGATGGCTAGCGAGGGTACCCTTCCTACAGGCCAGGAAGTAAAAATTGCATTGCTGAAAGATCCTTTGTCTCAGTGCCAATTTTTCTTTGTGGCACCGAGCATCTATTTCCAATAAATGTAAATAATAACTAAATGAACTCATTTTGAAGTGCCTGATTAACACTTTCTACTATTAAGCTGCAAGTTCACAATAGATTGGAGACCACTGATTAGATGTGGATAGAGTGTAGGAAGGAAAAGGAATACAGAAGACTGGTTTCCACTCAAGTGACAGGTATATATTTTTGCCACCAAATGAGACAGCAAATAACAGATTAGAAGCCAGTTTTAAGGAGGACTGATAAGAGATTTAATTTTTGATGTGTGTTTAGGTATCTGAGGACATCTTGGTAGAGCTTTCCAGCTGACAATTGAGTAAATTGGTTTGAAACTTAGGAATTAAACATACAGATTTGGAAACTAATAAGGTACAACACTGGTTAAAACTCTGGAAGTGGGTGAATGGAAGAACACTAGGTGGCAGGTCCAGATGGTGGCTAAAGGGATACCGATATTTGCTGGCAGGAATGGTAGTGTCAGTGGTGATAGGATTGAGATGTATGGAAAAGATAGTCATGAGAAAATCAAAAAGAAATAAAGATGAGGAGAACCAGGAAAGCTGAATACAGAAAAGAACAGTGTAGAATATTTTAAGAAGTAGGATGTATCAATAGCATTAATGTAGGAAAAGTACAATGAAAGTAAAGAAAGGAAGAATAAATTTTGCCAACTGGAACATTTGCATCCTTTATGTAAGCAACATTTTAGAAACAGTAATTGGTAGCAGAAATATAAGTGGGTGGAGGAGTAAAAAGAAATAAAGAGGGTGAGGCAGTGAATATAAACTACCTTTTGAGAATTCTGGATGAATAGGAGGAAAAGATATTAATTTTGCTTATATCCACTTTGATTCCTGTCTCCATGTCTATAAGTCTTCATTGTCTTAACAGTACTATTATAATAATTACTGCCCTCTAGGGATGAAAAAGACAAAGAAAAAAAGAGACAATATTAACAGTAACAATAACAACAGTTGCAATGATAATATTTAATACTTAATTCCTACAGCAACCCACTTATGTAGGCCCTTAATTTTTATTCAGTTTTTGTAGGTGAACTAAGACTGAAAGTGACAAGTGATTTGATCGAAGTAACACAGCTTGTAATGTAGAAATGGCTGCTATGCACCTTGAGATCAAACTTTGTATAACCCAGAGTCAGTCTGGTTCATTCTCCCTTACAGGAATAAGACCGGCCTGAAGGCCCAGGAATTTTCCTTTTCTAGAACCACCTCTGGCTATATCGATTTCTATATCTACTGAATTTTTAGTCTTCATTCTGTGTTATGCAGTTGTTCTTTTCTGTCTGGTCTGTACTAGGACTTCAACCCCTCTTCTTTACTTTTACCAGAAGGAAACGCCATTCCATGTGTGTTGAAAGCCCATACTTTACAGAGAGG
Source organism: Ateles fusciceps (assembly GCA_036589455.1). Taxonomy (NCBI): domain Eukaryota; kingdom Metazoa; phylum Chordata; class Mammalia; order Primates; family Atelidae; genus Ateles; species Ateles fusciceps. Next base: position 1,476,687 of record JAZHEH010000647.1, read on the forward strand.
TTGGTGAGGTGGAGAGCAGGAAGTAACCTCACAGCAGAGAAAACAACTCCATATTTGATATCTTTGGGTTTTTTTTTTTTTTTATCCTTTAGATAGTTCTGATCATTCAGGCTTGGGGCTCTTTCCATGTTACTTGCTTCCATCTCTCTCTTTCCCCTCTCAATGCTATTTTAAAGATTGAAAATGCTGGCTTATTAACGTCCTTTTTTTAGGGAGAGAGAGAGAGAGAGTGTCACTCTAGTATTTTTGTTAAATCTTCTTCAATTCCTGGTGTTTTCCTTCCCAACTCCAAGTGACCTAAAAGTTGCATATCTTTATTTTCCTAATTAAGGACAGTTCCTTCCCTAAAATGAATTTTATTTTCATTGAATAAAAATATACTTTTCTCAATCATACATGTAAAAGCTTTAGTCATGCATCTTTTGATCTATAATCACAATTGATTTAATCAGTTGTTTTTGCTGACTATAGTTGAAAAACTGCCAAAATTCATGGTTAACAATTCAATTATTTCTCTAATTGAATATATGTTTAATGACATTTGCAGTTTATGATTTACTACACATATGAACTTTTCAAGAACCCACAGATCTAGAATTTAAATAAAGGTACACTTAATATATGTCCCCTACAGGAAAACAATAATTAAAACTAAAAGAAAAAGGTACTCCTTAAGCAAATAATGCTATTCTTCACACATAAAGAATAGTCATAAGAAAAATGACAATTTACTTTCAAGACTGAGTTCAGCTGAAACCCACATACATACTCAGACCATTTATTCACTACTGAACCCCCAGTGCCCAGAAGAGTGCCTGGCTCATACTAGCCACTATGTAAAATATCTGTTGGATGGACAAGGTTTAGTTCTAATTTAGTTCTAATTGAAATTTTTTGAATGTGAGCTCATTTTGATCCAATTCACATACTTCTTCAGTAACTTTAAGTTAGATTCAGATGGCTAGGGAAATTAAGAAAAATATTCAACAATTTCAATAAACGAGACTAAACTAACATCTACCAAGTCACTATATTTAATTTGGACGGTATAGCAAATAAAACATGTCAAAAAAGATAAAGAGGAATTAAATATGAGATTGAACTCAAAAGAGAAAAATCTCTGTTAAATTTTACTGCATTATGCTATGTGTTTGTATTTCATCAGTTATCTTATATTAATATAATCCTTTCAAGGTAGGTGGCAGTGATAAGCAAAATAAGGCAACTTCCCCACAACCACCAAAAGATGTCCATATCCTGGTCTCTTGAACTTGTGAATATATTGCTCTACTGGGAAAAAAGTATTTTGAAGCTGTGATTAAGAATCTTGAGATGAGAGAGTGGGTCTAATTTAATCACATGAATACTTAAAAGTGGATAAACTTTCCTGGCGGTAGTCTGTCAGGGAAAGATGTGGTGTTGCTGAATTTAGACAGAAAGGAATGCATCCAGCATCTAAGGATGCATGAAATCTTTATAAGCTGGAAAAGACAAGCAAACAGATTTTTCCTAGTGCTTCCAGAAAGAAGTACAGCCCTGATGACACCTTGATTTTCACATAAGACCCATATCAAATTTATCAAATTTGATAATAAATCATGCTATAGTTCTGGATGTCAGAACTCTGAAATAGATTTCACTGGGCCAAAATCAAGATGTCAGCACTGGGTCAGCAATTTCATCACTCCAGTCTCTGCTTCCATCATCACATCTCTCTCTTTGACTCTGACCTGTTGGCCTCCCTCTGATAAAGTCTCGTGTAGGCCAGGCACAGTGGCTCATGTCAGAATCTCGGCATTTTGAGAGGCCAAGGTAGAAGGATTACTTGAGCCCAGGAGCTTGAGAGCAGCCTGAGCAACATGGTGAGACTCCATCTCTACAAAAAATAAAAAATTTAAAAATTAGGTATAGCGGCATGTGCCTGTAGTCCCAGTTATCCAGGAGGCTGAGGTAGGAGGATCACTTGAGCCCAGGAGACTGAGACTACAGACAGCCATGTTTTCACCACTGGACTCCAGCCTGGGCAGTGATAAAGAAAGACCTCATCTATGAGGAAAATAAAAAATCATGATTGCATTGAGTCTACCCAAATAATCCAGAATAATCTTTCCATCTCAAAATCCTTATCACATTTTTAAAATCCCTTTTACTATGTAAAGTAACATATTCACAGGTTCCAGTAATAAGTTTGTAGACATATTTGGAGAGCTATTATTCTGTGTACCATACCTACAGAACTGTAAAATAATAAATTTGCATTGTAAATTCACTAAACTTGTAACAATTTATTATAGTAGCAATTATAAACTGCTACAGTTGCATTATGCTTCATATGCTTTCACAGAAACAAAGTTTCATAGAAATTAAACATTTTACCCCAGTCACACAATTAAGGAAGGCTGAAGTTTCTGAGAATCATCTTTGTCCTAAATACCACACTAACTTGAATATTAGCAGCAGTATGAAAATTAGAATATAGTACTAAACATTTCATTTATGCATTGATTCAACAAACAATTATAGAATGTCCACTATGCACCTGAACCTACTCTGGATAATGAGTTGACTTGGTCATTAAACATCTCTCTTCTGAATTTTCCTATTAATAATCCCTAATGGATGAAGCCCAATTTCTATACAAAATAAATTCATTTTAATATTATTTTCTTTATATGCTAACAATACACTCTGCAACCTTTCAGAAAAAGTTTTACTAAAAATTATATTTAGAAGTTGGAAAGTAAATTGTCGAGTTTAAGATAAAGAAGGCCACTCCTGAACTACTAAAGTAGCTCCCTATGAGCACGTGTACTCACCTTCTTCAATCCACTACTGTCTTAGTGTATTAGTCAGTTTTCACACTGTCATAAAGATACTACCTGAGACTGGGTAATTTATAAATAAAAGAGGTTTAATAGACTTACAGTCCCACATGGTTGGGGAGGACTCAGAAAACAGTCATGGCAGAAGGGGAAGGAGAAGCAAGCCCTTTCTTCACAAGGTGCCAGGAGAAAGAGAGCAGGGGAAACTGCCATCTTTATTTCTTTATTTCTTTATTTTGAGACAGAGTCTCTCTCTGTCACCCAGGCTGGAGTTCAGTGGCACAATCTTGGCTCACTGCAGCCTTGGCAACCCCAGGCTCAAGTGATCTTCCCACCTCAGCCTCCTAAATAGTGGGGACCGCAGGCACACACCACAATGCTCAGCTAATTTTTTGTATTTTTGGTAGAGACAAAGTCTTGCCATGTTTCCCGGGCTAGTCTTGAACTACTGAGCTCGAGCAATCCACCTGACTTGGCCACCTAAAGTGCTGGGATTACAGGGGTGAGCCACCATGCCCTGCAGGAACTGCCACCTTTAAACCAATCTGATCTTGTGAGACCTTTCTCACTATCACAAGAACAGCATGGTGGAAACCACCCCCATGATCCAATCACCTTCCACCAGACCCCACCTTCAACACATGGGGATTACAATTTAAGACGATATTTGGGTGGGGACACAAAGTCAAACCATATCACTTAGTCTGCGTACTCAGGGAACAAACTCTGTGACAGAAATGTACATGTAGTAGCTTTCTTTCATTTTTTTATTTTTTAAATTTTTTTTGAGATGGAGTCTCACTCTGTCACCCAGGCTGTAGTGCAATGGTGCCATCCCTGCTCACTGCAACCTCAGATTCCCAGGCTCAAGTGACTCTCCTGCCTCAGCCTCCCAAGTAGCTGAGATTGCAGGCACCCACCACCACACCTGGCTAATTTTTTGTGTTTTTAGTAGAGACAGGGTTTCACCATATTGGCCAGGCTGGTTTCAAACTCCTGACCCCAAATGATCTGCCCGCCTTGGCCTCCCAAAGTGCTGAGATTGCAGGCATGAGCCATCGCACCCAGCCTACATGTAATAGCTTTCTTAAAGGCTTGCTCCTAGGAACAAGATTTGTAAGGAAGTGAAGGAAGCGGAATTAGGCATAAATGGAAATTGAACTGTTATAGACAACAGGGGACTGAGAAAATCACACAAGACATCCAGGAGCTGAGATTACGCCTTATATGTGCCTGGAATTGAGGCAAAAAAGGATTAGTCCCTGAAACCTTGTATTGACTAGCTGTTAGTTAGCAAGGTTGTTCCCAAAGAAAGGGCATGCCCTTTTTAAGGCAGGTCGCTTTGGATAAAAACAATCAGTAGAGAGGTACTCAACTCTAAGCTAAGAGCAGCCAATACTCAACAGGCATACCTTCAATTTTAATTTGACTCATACTGTGTCTCCTGGTAGACCCATCCCTATTCTGTGGAACAAGAACTCTAGTTCCTCAGAACCTAAAATTTGGGGACAGGAAGAACAAATCATCTCAGTAGATCACTGGGAATTATAAGTGAGGCCACTCCTGCCTCACACTCTGTCAGTTCACAGGTATCAATGTTGGCTGAGGCTTAGTCTCAGGAAACGCAAAAAACTCCAGACTATTATGTCAATTCCATCTGGACCTGTTCTGAGCCCTGGTGAAAGCTAAAATCTTTCACTTACTTATAAATGGGTCTGAGCACTATTATTAAGTAATGAGAATTATGAGATGTAGTAACTCATACTATACATTTGAGGGGGATGCCCCACCAGTCTGCAGACCACTCTGTAGGTGATGAAATAGACTTATGAGGTTTTGCAGGGTTTAAATCACACCACTAGGCATGCTGTGTTCTATTAAACATTTCCATAGCTTTCTGTGAGTCAGCACACACATACACAGAAATGCACACACATACACACACACACCCATGCACAAACATACACATGCTTCTCTGACATTGCCACTCATTTATCTTGCTTCAAATGGTTTAAATACTATAAGCTGGCTTTGATTATTCCAAAATCCTAACATTTCCACTGCAATTAGGGAGTCCAATTCTGTAACACCAATTCCACCACCAGCCATAACCACAGAGGACAGCCACCACTGAGCTTTTCAGTGAAGGTGGTTCCTTTCACGAGGACATTATTTATCGCTGTGGAAAATGGAGTATCCTCTGTACTTACCTAATATATTTCTCCAGCATGTTCTCTGAGTCTCTTGGTTTTCTTCTTCCATTGTCTGCTATAGCAATTCTAGTATTTCTACTTCATTAAATGTGTGCCATTGCCTTCTCTAAACTTCTAAGAACCAACTTAGTTGCATTTAGTAGCACTTCTTGGGATCTCTGACACAATGTTAAATCCTATATCAAAAGAAAGCATTTCCATATCAATAAACTATCTTATCCAACTAAGTTCTGTTCTCCCTCTATTCCGTTATCCCCAGAATCCAGTCCCACACATATTCTCCAGCTTCTTCCTGGCGATATTAACTAGGTCCTTTCTTTTCTATAGAAAGTCCAGCATTATCCCAGTTGGGTTATGTTAATACTTGACAAGAGGAGAGATGGAGGTCAGCATGTGTTGTCTACATCATCCTCCAGAAGATGGTAAAGCATTTGTCTTCAACAAGGAAAAGTCAGCTGCAGGCTGAGATTTCAGAGGAATGTGAGGATTCAAATTTTCACGTGTTTTGACTCAAATGTCCCAGTTACAAATCTCAGGATTCTATACCTTCTCAATAAGAGTTTTGACCCTGATACAGTAGACTTAGAAGGCAAGGAGTAAATATTCTTTGGCTCTCTAGTGCCCTCATAAATAAGTTTTAGGCCAATTGTCAGCACATTCTGTGTTGCATTTACAGAAGATGAAACTATCTTCTAAATTTACCTTTACTCAACTTGACCAATAAACATGGAGATCATTACTATCCTCAACATCTATACAGCTATACCCCTAAAATTTTGAAATACTGATATTCCTTTCTCTGATTCAACTTTCTCCTCCTACAGCTGGACTTACTGAACCTGTTTTACAACCGTAACATAATTTACTATTAAATTATCCCTTCATGGTTCTTGATCCAAGATGGCCGATTAGGAGCAGCTGAGGATTGCAGCTCCCAGTGAAAGCGCGGAGGGTGAGTGGACGCCGCATTGCCAGACAGATTTTTATTGCCCACAGACCAGGAGATTCCCAGGGGGAGGAGCCCCACGGGTCGCCAGTGCGGCTGGTTCGGCCGGCGCAGCAGTTTTTGCCGGCGCGACTGTTTTCGCCGGCGCTGCTGTTTTGGGCAGCGTCCCGGCGCAGCGGTTCCCCATACAAAATACGTGGGTCCGGGTGCCGTTTTAGCTGGCAATTGGAGTTCCGGGAAGGCAGAGCCGCCCATTCATCTGATTAAAAAAGGGCACTGAAACAGGCAGCCAGGCCGGGAGATTTCCCGGGCAAAAAAAAAAAAAACGCCACGAATCTCCGCGCCCGTGGTTTCAGCCGGCGCAGTGGGTCGCCGCACGGGAAATCACACAGATCCCGGCGCCTTTTCAACAGGCGGCTGGAACACCTGGGAGACTCTGAGGCAGGGAGCCAGGTGATCAGGCTCGGCTGGTCCCACCCCCCACAAAAAACAGCCATCGGAAACGCTCTGGATCCAGAGTTTCACAGCAAGCACAGCTGAGCCCGGGACGGCCCAGCTCTGTGGGGGGAGGGGCGTCCGCCATTACTGAGGCAGTCTGCCGCTACAGAGGTAGTTTGCCATTGCTGAGGCAGTTCTCACTACACCGGTATAAACAGGACTGCAGGGAAGTTCATACGGCAGCTGGGTGGAGCCCACAGCAGCTCAGCAAAGCCTCTGTAGGCAAACAGTGACTAGGCTGCCTCATCGCTGGGCAAGGCAGCCCTGAGAAAAAGGCAGCAGCACCAGGGAAACTCATAAATAAAGCCCTAACTCCCCGGGACAGAGCACCTGGGGGAAAAAAGGGGTTTATGAGTTCTGCTGCAGCAGACTTAAACGTACCTGCCCAGCAACTCTGAATGAACAACGGAGCTCATAGCTCAGCACTTGAGCTCCTATAAAGGAAACTCTGTCTCCTCAAGCAGCTCCCCTGATCCCCGTATATCCAACGAGTCACCTCACAAAGGAGTGCTCAGACGGACATCTGGCGGGTATTCTTCTGGGACAAAGATAGCAGAAGAAGAGACTGGCAGCAACCGTTACTGTTCTGCAGCTGTTGCAGGTGATCCCCCCAGGCAAGCAGAGCCGGGAGTGGACCTCAGCAGCCCTACAGCAGAGGGGGACAGACTGGTAGAAGGAAAACTAAGAAACAGAAATAAATAACTTCATCATCAACAAACGGGACATCCACTGAGAGACCCCATCTGAAAATCACCAACCACAAAGACCACACGTAGATAAATCCACAAAGATGGGAAGAAACCAGCGCAAAAAGGAGGTAAACACCTGAAACCAGAACGCCTCTCCTCCTACAAGGGATCACAACTCCTCACCAGCAAGGGAACAAGGCTGGATGGACAATGAGTGTGATGAAATGACTGAATCAAGCTTCAGAAGGTGGGTAGTAAGAAACTTCTGTGAGCTAAAAGAACATGTTCTAACCCAATGCAAACAAACTAACAACCTTGAAAAAAGATTTGACGAAATGCTAATGAGAATAACCAACTTAGAGAGGAATGTAAGTGAATTGATGGAGCTGAAAAACACAACACAAGAACTTTGCGAAGCATACACAAGTTTCAACAGCCGAATCGACCAAGCAGAAGAAAGGATATCAGAGGTCGAAGATCAACTCAATGAAATAAAACAAGAAGGAAAGAGTAGAGAAAAAAGGGTAAAAAGGAATGAACAAAGTCTCCAAGAAATATGGGACTATGTGAAAAGACCTAATCTACGTTTGATAGGTGTACCTGAATGTGAAGGAGAGAATGAATCCAAGCTGGAAAATACTCTTCAGGATATTATCCAGGAGAACTTCCCCAACATAGGAAGGCAGGCCAATATTCAAGTCCAGGAAATACAGAGAACACCACAAAGATATTCCTCAAGAAGAGCAACCCCAAGGCACATAATCGTCAGATTCACCAGGGTTGAAATGAAGGAGAAAATGCTAAGGGCAGCCAGAGAGAAAGGTCGGGTTACCCACAAAGGGAAGCCCATCAGACTCACAGCAGATCTCTCAGCAGAAACCCTACAAGCCAGAAGAGAGTGGGGGCCAATATTCAACATCCTTAAAGAAAAGAACTTCCAACCCAGAATTTCATATCCAGCCAAACTGAGCTTCATAAGTGAAGGAAAAATAAAATCCTTTGCGAACAAGCAAGAACTCAGAGATTTCATCACCACCAGGCCTGCTTTACAAGAGCTCCTGAAAGAGGCACTAAACATAGAAAGGAACAACCAGTACCAGCCACACCAAAAACATACCAAACAGTAAAGACCATCAACACAATGAAGAAACTACATCAACTAACGGGCAAAACAGCCACCTAGCATCAAAATGGCAGGATCAAATTCACACATAACAATATTAACCCTAAATGTAAATGGGCTAAATGCCCCAATTAAAAGACATAGACTGGCAAACTGGATAAAAAGCCGGAAACCCGTCTGTGTGCTGTATCCAGGAAACCCATCTCACATGCAGAGATACACAAAGGCTCAAAATAAAGGGATGGGGGAAGATTTACCAAGCAAATGGAGAGCAAAAAAAAGCAGGAGTTGCAATTCTCATCTCTGATAAAATAGACTTTAAACCAACAAAGATCAAAAGAGACAAAGAAGGACATTACATAATGGTAAAAGGATCAATGCAACAAGAAGAGCTAACGATCCTAAATATATACGCACCCAATACAGGAGCACCCAGATACATAAGGCAAGTTCTCAATGACTTACAAAGAGACTTAGATTCCCACACAATAATAGTGGGAGACTTGAACACCCCGTTGTCAATGTTAGACAGATCAACAAGACAGAAAATTAACAAGGATATCCAGGACTTGAACTCACACCTGGATCAAGCAAACCTAATAGACATTTACAGAACTCTCCACCCCAAATCCACAGAATATACATTCTTCTCAGCACCACATCGCACCTACTCTAAAATTGACCACATAATTGGAAGTAAATCACTCCTCAGCAAATGCAAAAGAACAGAAATCATAACAAACAGTCTCTCAGACCACAGTGCAATCAAGTTAGAACTCAGAATTCAGAAACTGACTCAGAACCACACAGCTTCATGGAAACTGAACAACTGGCTCTTGAATGTTGACTGGATAAACAATGAAATGAAGGCAGAAATAAAGATGTTCTTTGAAACCAACGAGAACGAAGACACAACATACCAGAATCTCTGGGACACATTTAAAGCAGTCTCTAGAGGAAAGTATATAGCAATAAATGCCCACATGAGAAGCAAGGAGAGATCTAAAATTGACACCCTATCATCAAAATTGAAAGAGCTAGAGGAGCAAGATCAAAAAAACTCAAAACCTAGCAGAAGACAAGAAATAACTAAGATCAGAGCAGAACTGAAGGAGATAGAGACACGAAAAACTCTTCAAAAAATCAACAAATCCAGGAGCTGGTTTTTTGAAAAGGTCAACAAAATAGACAGACCACTAGCCAGATTAATAAAAAAGAAAAGAGAAAATAATCAAATAAATGCAATAAAAAAACGATAAAGGGGATATCACCACAGATTCCACAGAAATTCAAACCATCATCAGAGATTATTACAAACAACTCTATGCACATAAACTAGTAAACCTGGAAGAAATGGATAAATTCCTGGACACATGCATCCTCCCAAGCCTAAACCAGGAAGAAGTCGAAACCCTGAATAGACCAATAACAAGGTCTGAAGTTGAGGCAGCAATTAAGAGCCTACCACCCAAAAAAGCCCAGGTCCAGATGGGTTCACAGCCGAATTCTACCAGACATACAAAGAGGAGCTGGTACCATTCCTTCTGAAACTATTCCAAACAATCCAAAGAGAGGGAATCCTTCCTAAATCATTTTATGAGACCGACATCATCCTGATACCAAAACCTGGCAGAGACTCAGCAAGAAAAGAAAACTTCAGGCCAATATCCATGATGAACATAGATGCAAAAATCTTCAATAAAATACTGGCAAACCGATTGCAACAGCACATCAAAAAGCTTATCCACCATGATCAAGTAAGCTTCATCCCGGGGATGCAAGGCTGGTTCAACATACGCAAATCTATAAACATAATCCACCACATAAACAGAACCAAAGACAAAAACCACATGATTATCTCAATTGATGCAGAGAAGGCCTTTGACAAAATTCAACAGCCCTTTATGCTAAAAACTCTCAATAAACTAGGTATTGATGGAACGTATCTCAAAATAAGAAAAGCTATTTACGACAAACCAACAGCCAATATCATACTGAATGGGCAAAAACTAGAAGCATTCCCTTTGAAATCTGGCACTAGACAAGGATGTCCTCTCTCACCACTCCTATTCAATATAGTACTGGAAGTTCTAGCCAGAGCAATCAGGCAAGAAAAAGAAATAAAGTGTATTCAAATAGGAAAGGAGGAAGTCAAATTGTCTTTATTTGCAGACGATATGATTGTATATCTAGAAGACCCCATCGTCTCAGCCCAAAATCTCCTGAAACTGATAAGCAACTTCAGCAAAGTCTCAGGATATAAAATCAATGTGCAAAAATCACAAGCATTCCTATACACCAATAACAGACTTAAAGACAGCCAAATCAAGAACCAACTGCCATTCACAATTGCTACAAAGAGAATAAAATACCTAGGAATACAACTAACAAGGAATGTAAAGGACCTCTTCAAGGAGAACTACAAACCACTGCTCAATGAAATAAGAGAGGACACAAACAGATGGAGAAATATTCCATGTTCATGGCTAGGAAGAATCAATATTGTCAAAATGGCCATACTGCCCAAAGTAATTTACAGATTCAACGCTATCCCTATCAAGCTACCAATGACCTTCTTTGAAGAACTGGGAAAAAACCACCTTAAACTTCATATGGAACCAAAAGAGAGCCCGCATAGCCAAGTCAATTCTAAGCAAAAAGAGCAAAGCTGGAGGCATCACGCTACTGGACTTCAAACTATACTACAAAGCTACAGTAATCAAAACAGCATGGTACTGGTACCAAAACAGAGATATAGACCAATGGAACAGGACAGAGACCTCCGACACAACACAACACATCTACAACCACCTGATCTTTGACAAACCTGACAAAAACAAACAATGTGGAAGCGAGTCCCTGTTTAATAAATGGTGTTGGGAAAACTGGCTAGTCATGTGCAGAAAGCAGAAGCTGGACCCCTTCCTGACACCTTACACTAAAATTAACTCCAGATGGATTAAAGACTTAAACATAAGACCTAACACCATAAAAACCCTAGAAGAAAATCTAGGCAAAACCATTCAGGACATAGGTGTAGGCAAGGACTTCATGACCAAAACACCAAAAGCAGTGGCAACAAAAGCCAAAATAGACAAATGGGACCTAATCAAACTCCATAGCTTCTGCACAGCAAAAGAAACAGTCATTAGAGTGAATCGGCAACCAACAGAATGGGAAAAAATCTTTGCAGTCTACCCATCTGACAAAGGGCTGATAACCAGAATCTACAAAGAACTGAAACACATTTACAAGAAAAAAACAAACAAGCCCATTCAAAAGTGGGCGAAGGATATGAACAGACACTTTACAAAAGAAGACATACATGAAACCAACAAACATATGAAAAAATGCTCATCATCACTGGTCATTAGAGAAATGCAAATCAAAACTACATTGAGATACCATCTCACGCCAGTTAGAATGGTGATCATTAAAAAATCTGGAGACAACAGATGCTGGAGAGGATGTGGAGAAATAGGAACGCTTTTACACTGTTGGTGGGAGTGTAAATTAGTTCAACCATTGTGGAAGACGGTGTGGCGATTCCTCAAGGACCTAGAAATAGAAATTCCATTTGATCCAGCAATCCCATTACTGGGTATATATCCAAAAGACTATAAATCATTCTACTATAAGGACACATGCACACGAATGTTCATTGCAGCACAGTTTACAATAGCAAAGACCTGGAACCAACCCAAATGCCCATCGATGATAGACTGGACAGGGAAAATGTGGCACATATACACCATGGAATATTATGCAGCCATCAAAAACGATGAGTTCGTGTCCTTTGTAGGGACATGGATGAACCTGGAAACCATCATTCTCAGCAAACTGACACAAGAACAGAAAATCAAACACCGCATGTTCTCACTCATAGGCGGGTGTTGAACAATGGGAACACATGGACACAGGGAGGGGAGTATCACACACTGGGGTCTGTCGGGGGGGAAAAGGGGAGGGATAGTGGGGGGTGGGGAGTTGGGGAGGGATAGCATGGGGGAGAAATGCCAGATATGGGTGATGGGGGAGGAAGGCAGCAAATCACACTGCCATGTGTGTACCTATGCAACAATCTTCCATGTTCTTCACATGTACCCCCAAACCTAAAATGCAATAAAAAAAAAGAAAAGAAAAAAAAAAAAATTATCCCTTCATAGTCTCATTTCATTCCCAATCCAGTCTAAACCCGACTTCAACTCCTTTCTTACCAGCTTTCACGAATTTCATGGCCATCCAAACTTTTATCATAACAAGTTCTCCCATCCTCAACTTTGAAGAACCAAATACCTGTTTTCCTATTTCTTTCTGCTGGACTATTGCAAATTACTGGAGAAAAATCACATAACGGTAGAGTTCTTCTTCAATAAAATTTATGATTTTCAACTTAAGTAGTCTTCAATATTTTCCACCCATTATTTTACTTATCATTATCTCATAATTCTCTTTTGTCAATGGAACAAAGTTGTTTCAAACCAAATCTAGTATGATCAAGCATGTTTCCAATTGATATTTTAACTCTTTTCTTTGTAAAAAAACAAATAAACTTGAATTCATCTGATATTTTCTCCTTCATTTTACCTCCTACATGTAAACTATAACATCATCAGTGCTAACTTCCTCAGTAAGAAAAAGTGATGCTTATGTTCTTTTGTGCACCAATACATTCATCTATGATTTCTGTTTAGGAGCTTTCTAACAACAACAACAGCAATAATAGTAATAGTTGTGTATCTAATGTTTATCACATGACACTGGACTAAGCACTTTAAAGTATTGTAACATTTAATCTTCACAACAACCCTAAATTATCCCTCTTAAGTTAATGGCAAAACTAAAATGTATCCAGGTCCACAGACCTAATAAAATATCTTTTTATAAATATCTATTATAAATTCAAGTTTCAAACTGTAGTGGTCTGGTGCCAGATCACACATGATTGGCACTGACTGATAATGTCTCCTCTATTGCTTGTCACTAATCTATTCCTAACCTTGATTCCTTCCCTTCCGTCTCTAAACATGCTCAAGTATTTTATCCAAAACCTACCTGTCCTTGGTTTTAAGCTCCCTTCAAGTCACCACTCCAACTTTTTCCACTCCTGTATCATCAAGCTTCCAGAAAAATAAGAAAACATACACTTTTTGCCTCCACATTCTCATCTCCAGTTCATTCATCAACACTCTATGGTCTGCTTTAATTTCTCATCACTCTAGTAAAATTGTAAATGATCACTTTCTTAAAAACAAGGAGCCTTTTGTCAACCCCATGCTTCTCAACCTCTCTGCTGTATTTGATTCTCTTCTCATTACAGATCTCCTTCTTTTGACTCATGATATCACTCTCTTTGGCTTTCCTTTTACTTCTTATGTCCACTACCTCTCAAGTCTTAAATGTTGCTCTACATATTTTGCTAAAATATTGGCCTCCTTGCCCTTCTCTCCCATTATTCCTCTCCCTGATGCACCCCACTAAAACATTTAAAGAGCTGATCACTGCCCTGAAAAAGCTTATTAACCAGTTCACTGAATAGTATATGCAATACTCCAAACACATTTACAGAACCTGGGTGACCAGACATAAATCACTATGCAAAGTATTATGGTACATTAACTGTTTTGGAAGCACAGGATAAAAGATTCAATTGTTAGAATAATTCATAAAGGTATACTTCTAAGAGAATCTAGTTATTGAAGAAACTATGAAAAATATATTCTCTCTCATTGACTTAACTTGGGAAAGATGGTAATTTATGTTCCCCCATTCTCAAAGAGAGGCAAAGAAAATAATTCAGCAAGATGCTTTAGTTATCAATCCTGCGTGTTTAATGATCCTTCAGTTATTTTAATTTAGTCATCTATAAAATCATGAATGTCTTAAGTTCAATTTCAGTATTTACCATCACTTTGAACATATTCACATCACAACTAATTGAATAATACTTGCTCAGCTTTCATCAAACACTAACATAGATTGATTTGAGGACAACTAAATATTCTTTTAATGAATGACATATTAATGTGCTCAAAGCCATTCTACGGATGCCATATGCTTCTTTCTCTTCTCAGGCCCCACCACATAGCGTCATAATCATCCAGAGTTGATGTTACATTGAATTGATTCAAATCCCTCTGTGGCTTCTTGTTAGCAGTTCAACCTTTGGTTTATTACTTGAACTGAGTCTTCATTTCCTCATACATATGGTGGGAAAAGTTATACACACGTAAAAATCAGAACATTGCATTGCTGTTAGAATCAATGAGACAATTTATGTGAAATCCTCACCTAAAGAGGTTGCTCACAAAATGTTGATTCTCTCCTTTCTTTTCATCTCCATTGCAAATTGAGAAGATTTTTTGCCTATTCTTTCCATACATTGTGTAGAAAAATAGAGGAGATACAGCAAATAAAACATTAGTTTTGAAAAAGGATTTTTAAATAAGGTTGTTCCCAATTTGTTGGCATTATGAATGTCCAGCAATATGCCTTGCACCTCTCTCTAGCATATTGTGTTTGACATTCCCAAGGAAACTTAAATACGTTTATCTTCAATCGAAGTCATTGTGTGCTATCACTGTAAGAGTTATGATAGAAATAATTACAAAGATATTGCCAATCTATCACTGTGATGGCTCTGCACACTTTCCTGCTGCTTATTCTCTCTTTTCTATTCTATTTAAAGAAATATTACTTGGTTCTTTTTACCATAGAGAAGACAGCAATACTTAAAAATTTGAGTGGAAAAATATGCAAAAATTATGCATATCAATTCAATGAACATTAAAATATGGAAGAAAATATAAGCATTATGGAAGTCCACATAAAATATGGAAAACACCTTTGCAGACAACATAGTTAAGCTACCAAGATATCCCAAAACCCAGTAACAATAAAATGCTGTTATGGAAAGGGATTAAAATCAAGAGTCGCCAAAAAAAATCTAAGATAGGCCACGGTTAACATAATGACAGAATATAGCGATTCTTGGAAAAAAAACTGAATGTAGTTTCTTTTATTGTCCACTGAAAATTGCCATTGGGACATGCTGTAGAAACAGAGATATATGTGTTTCTAGAAGACAAAGAGATGGATTTGAAGGATATCAATATTGCTTGAAGAGCAGAGAAAACATATAACTTAAACTACCAAGTCCATTTGGGATTCATTCCAAAGCTGAGGGAAGTGGCAAATGTAACGAAAACTCTCTATCAGCTATTTGCCATGTTTTTCTGCAAATTGGGGTGGGGCCTATAAGCAACAGAAAAATGAATGTAGCTCTATATAGAAAAGAACCATTAAAAACCATAATGAAGGTATTTTATTTTCAGAGAACAGTAGTCTTTTAGAATGTGCTAGAATTTTTTTCCCCCTGACCCATTTTATCTCACAGGTTTCAGTTTTTGGCTCTAAACAGTATATCTCCTCAGCAATTTCCAAACTTTTAAAGCTAAGATTGCTTTGCATTAAGATGCTTTGGCAAGGCCCATAATGAGAATTTTAAATCTGAGGAAAATTTCTTGAAGTTCTAAATGATGCCATCAAGGAGAACATTCACCATATGGAACCAGTGATTGATCTAAAGACGAGTCTTGTTTTCAAGTCTTTTAATCTCTTATTTTCCAGCAAAGAGAAATTTTGTAGAATCTTCTCTCTTCAGAAAGACTTAAACTAAAATAGGCAGCTATCATGGAAGGAGTCTACCTCATGTATATTTACAGAATGGAAACTAGTACATTGTTAGCCAGAATGCAATAAAAAGGCAAGGCACTCTAAAGACAATGTGAATTCCTCCGAATTGGAGTTCCTGTTCTGTTACTACTCCTATGTTCACTGCTGGATAGAGGGCAGTCCCCAATAGATGCCATGTTCCTAAATGATGGCCTGTGTCTGAGTTTAAGATTGTTCACTAATGTTTTTGATTTCCTCTGATTCTTGGAGACACTGGTAAATGTATTTCTCACCTCCCTTCCACCTCAAGAGGGCTTCTTTTTACTCTCTCCCTTTGCCAATATACCAGCTGAGACGCTGAAAATAAGAGAGGAAGGCAGAGGCATAACTACGAGGAGCCTGGATGTCTGATTTACCTCAGAGACATTAAGCTTTTGTGTGAACAATAAATATGCATTGCATAGAGCCACTACAATGTTGGGTTTGTTTATGATTGCAGTTAGCCTAACACCGTAACACCATGTCTCATTCAGGATCTTGTACGTACAGAGTCAATTCAGCAAAGAGGAAATTATGAGATGCAGACAGGAGTTATATGAGATAATTTCACAAGTAAAGTCTCTGTCTGATGTGGGTTTAAATTTTTACATGTTCCTAATGAAAGTACTAACCAATCCTGTCACTAGTGTCTGTGATGATTAAGTTTATGTGTCAACTTGGGTAGGTCATGGTACCAAGATATTTGGTCAAACACATTTAGATGGTGCTGTGAAAGCATTTTTCAGATGAGATTAACATTTAAATCATAGACTTTGAGTAAAGCGGACTAATCTCCATAATGTAGATGGGCCTCATTTCATCAGTTAAAGGCCTTAGGCAAACGACTAACCTATCCCGAAGAAAAGAAAAAATTCTATCAGAAGACTGCTTTTGGATATGCACTGCAGCATCAACTCATCCCTGGGTCTCCAGGCTGCCTAAAAACACTTCAGATTTTGCACTTATCAGCCTCCACAATCACATGAAATAATCCTTAAAATCTAAGCATTTTTAAAAAATCTTTCTTTCTGTATGTGTGTGTGTGTGTGTGTATGTGTGTGTGTATGCATCTATTGCTTTTGTTCATCCAGAGAACCCTTACTTCTAAAGTGTCTATTTTAAAATAAAGAAGTAGACCATAAAAGAGATCCAGTATGAAAAACCGTAACCATTGTCAACTAGCCAATGTCAAGTCAAATGGCATCCTAGGTTGATTCTGGACTTAATATACTTGCCATGGAAATATGCTTAGATGTTTTTCATGAGTTCTGCTACTGCTTTTTGTATCTAAAGTATCTATTATCTTTTCAATTATAACTATAAACAATGAGTGAAACAAAAAAGACTTTCCCCAGAAGGTTCCATTGGAAAAACATATACACATGAATTGATAGTAATTAACCAATGTGAAAATTATTATGGGACATATTTCCATACTGGACCTGTATTAGACATGAAGGAAGTAAAACTGATGGAAACCTAGGCCCTACCTGTGACAAATCATATTTTCCAAAAATAACAGCAATAATATCACCTAACAAATATGCTCTTCTTACCAGATGACTTTGATATTTCTCCAACCCAAAGGTAGAGTCTCCTCCTTCTCTTGAACCTCTTGAACCTCTGTGGGTTTTTGTCTCAAGAAATACAATATGTTAGAAGTGATGCAATTTCAAAACAAGGCCACAGTAATGTTATGTTCTTCTGCCTTGCTCTCTTGAGACACTTGGTCTGAGGGAAGTCAGATGCCATATAAGCAGTCCAACAAGCTCAAACAGGTCAACCTGGAGGCAGCACAGAGAGATCTTATAAATATATGGAGAGAGAGAAAGCAGGGGAAGAGAGAACAAGACAAGGGCAAGAACAAGCAAATCAGCTCCCAGCTTCTCCAACCCCCTATATTTCAGCTCCATCCACCATCAGACTAAACCACGTAAGACACTACTGAATTGCGCTTCTCATTAGTATGCAGAAGCCCTAACCCCCAAAGCAAAATTTGGGGGTTTTTTAGGGTTAAATGAGGTAATAAGAGTGGGGCCCTAATCCAATAGATTTGGTGTCCATACAAGAAGAGAAAGAGATATCAGTGACCTTTCTCTCTTCACACATTTACAGAAGAAAGGTCAAAGAAGAAAGTAAGAAGTTAGTGTCTGCATGCCAGAAAAAGAGGCCTCACCAGAAACCAATCCTGCTGGCACCTTAATCTTGGACTTCTTGTATGGCAACCCAACAAGACTAATACAAAGACTTTAAGCAAGAACCATACAGCCAAGCCCTCCCCTAATTCCTGACCCACAAAACTATGCAAGGTAATAAAATAGTGATCCTTATTTTAAGTCACTTTTTGCGTGATTTGTAACACAGTAATAGGTCATTGGAACACCACCTTTGAGGTGCTTATTGTTATCAGGGGAGATAAAACACATAACTGTATATCAAAGTGCTATGTTTATGTATCAAATTCTATGAGTGAGAAGGTAAAACAGAAGACAGAAGGTTTTTGAACCGGAAATTGTTTAATTTTAAACAATTGACCAGAGTGGATAGACTAGAATGATGGAACCTTAGATGGGTTCAAAGTAGGAGAAGAGAAAGACCAGTGAAGAGTCACTTGGGTGATGCAATGGACCAAAGTGTGTTTTCCCAAAATTCATATGTTGAAGTCTTAACCCCTCATGTGATTATATTGGAGACAGAGTTGTGAAAGTGATAATGTTAAATGAGCTCATAAAGGTAGAGCCCTGAACCAATAGAACTGATGCCCTTAACTTAGAGGAAAAGACCCCAGAACTCTCTCTCCATCATGTGAAGACATACCAAGAAGGCAGCCATCTACAAGCCAGAAAGAGATCCCTCACCAGAATCTACCATGCTGCCACCTTGATGTTGGAATTCTAGCCTCCAGAAATGTGAAGAAATAAATTTCCGTTGCTTATGCCACCCTATCTATAGAATTTTGTTAAGACAGCCCAAGCTGACTAATATAAGTGGCTTCACAATATTTTCAGGATTTAATTAGATTGGGTACCAAATCCTTAGTAGATGTGAAGAAAAATAAAAATATGTGTATAATTTGTTTTATTCACACAATAGTTTATGAGCAACCCCAAGGCAAGAATTACCTTCAGCACCTAAATTATGGCCTGTAACTGAGCTCTATTAATTGCTAAAGGAAGGGAGAAAAGGAGGAAAAGGAGTTAGAAAACTGAATCTTGCAATAATACAGAACTTCCTACAATCTAGTAGAATCTCTAAGAAAGGAGCCATCTAGAAAGAAGAAGTAGAACAGATCAAGTAATAGAATGGAACATGCCAAAATGGAGAAAGCCTATCTGAATCACGGTCTTAACCACTGCAGGCACATGCAAAAGGCTGGTTTCATTTGTGCCTGTGCTTTAGGCTACTCATTGTCAAAAATCTCTTCCTACTCATTATTCCCTAAAAATCATTCACTGCTGATAGAACTATTTGTTGTGACCAGCCTGGGCTGCATGGCCTCCCACTAGTTCCCACCTCGTTTTTCACCCTCCAACAGCTCTTTCTCTGTTGGCTTCAGTGTTATTCCATAGGCTTCCCCTGTACTTACTTCTTAGTTCTTAAGTGTTAATCTACATCTAGGTTTGGACATTTTTAAATATAACGAGTGTAAAGAAATGCACCTCACTCAAGTGTTTTTAAAGGAGTTTAAAACTTGTTAAAGGCCAATGACAGGCAAAATAATCATTAAGAGAGAAAGGCCATTAATTGTGGACTTAAGAATGCAAAAGGGCGAGATTGGGATCCAAGATGGCTGAATACAAACAGCTCTGGAGGGCAGCTCCCAGCGAGAACAATGCAGAGGCTGAGTGATCACCGCATTTCCAAATGAGTTATTACTGCCCACAGACCGGGAGATTCCCAGGCTGAAAAGTGCCACGAGTTCCCAGCATGGCTGTTTCAGCTGGCACAGCAGGTCTGTGCACAAAAACTCACATAAATCTGGGCAGCCATTTCAACTGGTGCTTGGAACACCTGGGAGACAGAGCCACCCATTCAACTGAGAAAAAGAGGGCTGAAACAGGGAGCAAGGTGATCTGGCTCAGCGAGTACCAAAGACCAGCACAAAGACCAGCAATCTGAAATGCTCTGGATTGAGAGTTTCCCAGAACGTGCAGCTGGACCCAGGACGGTTCGGCTCTGTGGGGGAGAAGGGCATCTGCTACTACTGATGCAGTCCACCATTACCAAGGCAGTCTGCCATACAAGAATCGCCAAGGGAGCCCCGGGGCCCCCCCCAGGGGGGTGTAACCTATCCCCGGAAAAGAAAACAGGGGGCGGCCCCCCCCGCCCCCCCCCCCCCCGGGCCGGCGGGGGCACCTTTCTGGGGCGGCCGGGGGTAAGGGAGGGGCGCGGGGAGGGGATAAAGGCCTCGGGTGCCGGGGGGAGGGACGGGGGGGAGGGGGGGGGGGCGGGGGGGGCAGCTCCGCAACCCCTGTATATCCAAAGAGACACCTCATAAGGGAGAGCTCAGGCTGACATCTGACAAGTATCCTTCTGGGCCTAAGATAAAGAAGAAAGACACTGGCAGCAACCCTTACTGTTCTACAGCTGCCACAGGTGATCCCCCAGGAAAGCAGGGTCTGGAGTGGACCTCCAGCAGTCCTACAGCAGAGGGGCCTGACTGTTAGAAGGAAAACAAAATAAGAAAGAAAGAAATAACTTCAACATCAACAAAAAAGGGCATCCACTCAGAGACCCCATCCGAAAGTCACCACTACAAAGACCACAGGTAGATAAATCCACAAAGATGGGAAGAAACCAGCAAAAAGGATGAAAACACCCAAAACCAGAAAGGCTCTCCTCCTCCAAGGGATCAAAACTCCTCACCAGCAAGGGAACAAAGCTGGATGGAGAATGAGTCTGATGAATTGACAGAAACTTGAGAAGGTGGGTAATAACAAACTTCTCTGAGTTAAAAGAACATGTTCTAACCCAATGTAAAGAAACTAAGAACCTTGAAAAAAGGTTTGATCCTAATGAGAATAAACAGCTTAGAGAAGAATATAAATGACCTGATGAAGCTGAAAAACACAACAGGAGAACTTCGCAAAGCATACATAAGTTTCAATAGCTGAATTGACCAAGCAGAAGAAAGGATATCAGAGATTGGAGATCAACTCAATGAAATAAAACGAGAAGGCAAGATTAGAGAAAAAAGAGTGAAAAGAAATGAACAAAGCCTCCAAGAAATATGGGATTATGTGAAAAGACCTAATCTATGTTTGTTAGGTATACCTGAATATGATGGAGAGAATGAATCCAAGCTGGAAAACACTCTTCAGGATGTTATCCAGGAGAACTTCCCAAATCTAGCAAGGCAGGCCAATATACAAGTCCAGGAAATACAGAGAACACCACAAAGGTATTCCTCAAGAAAAGCAACCCAAGACACATAATCGTCAGCTTCACCAGGGTTGAAATGAAGGAAAAATGCTAAGGGCAGCCAGAGAGAAAGGTGGGATTACCAACAAAGGGAAGCCCATCAGACTCACAGTGGATCTCTCGGCAGAAACCCTACAAGCCAGAAGAGAGTGGCGGCTAATATTCCACATCCTTAAAGAAAAGAATTTTCAACTTAGAATTCATATCCAGCCAAACTAAACTTCATAAGCGAAGGAGAAATAAAATCCTTTATGAACAAGCAATTGCTGAGAGATTTCATCACCACCAGGCCTGCTTTACAAGAGCTCCTGAAAGAAGCACTAAACACAGAAAGGAACAACCAGTACCAGCCACTGCAAAAACATACCAAATGGTAAAGACCATTGACACAATGAAGAAATGACATCAACTAATGGGCAAAACAACCAGCTAGCATCAAAATGGCAGGATCAAATTCACACATAACAATATTAACCTTAAATGGAAATGGGCTAAATGTCCCAATCAAAAGACACAGACTGGCAAGTTGGATAAAAGGTCAAAACCCATCGGTGTGCTGTATCCAGGAAACCCATCTCACATGCAAGGACACACATAGGCTCAAAATAAAGGGATGGAGGAAGATTTGCCAAGCAAATGGAAAGAAAAAAAAGCAGGAGTTGCAATCCTAGTCTCTGATAAAATAGACTTTAAACCAACAAAGATTAAAAGAGACAAAGAACGACATTACATAATAATAAAAGGATCAATGCAACAAGAAGAGCTAACGATCCTAAATATATATGCACCCAATACAGGAGCACCCAGATACATAAGGCAAGTTCTTAATGACTTACAAAGAGACTTAGACTCCTACACAATAATAGTGAGAGACTTTAACACTCCACTGTCAATATTAGACAGATCAACGAGACTGAAAACTAACAAGCATATCCAGGACTTGAACTCAGACCTGGACCAAGCAAACCTAATAGACATCTACAGAACTCTCCACCCAAAATCCACAGAATATACATTCCTCTCAGCACCACATCACACCTACTCTAAAATTGACCACATAATTGGAAGTAAATCACTCCTCAGCAAATGCAAAAGAATGGAAATCATAACAAACAGTCTCTCAGACCACAGTGCAATCAAATTAGAACTCAGAATTCAGAAACTAACTCAGAACCACACAACTTCATGGAAACTGAACAACTGGCTCTTGAATGTTGACTGGATAAACAATGAAATGAAGGCAGAAATAAAGATATTCTTAGAAACAAATGAGAATGAAGACAAAACATACCAGAATCTCTGGGGAAACATTTAAAGCAGTGTCTAGAGGAAAATTTATAGCAATAAATGCCCACATAAGAAGCAAGGAGAGATCTAAAATTGACACCCTATCTTCAAAATTGAAAGAGCTAGAGGAGCAAGATCAAAAAACCCAAAAGCTAGCAGAAGACAAGCATCACACACTAGGGTGTGTTGGGGGCAGATGGGGAAGAGACTGCAGGGGGGTGGGGAGGTTGGGGAGGCAAAACATGGGGAAAAATGCCAGATATAGGTGACTGGGGTGGGAGGCAGCAAACCACATTGCCAGATGTGTACCTATGCAACAATCCTGCATGTTCTGCACATGTACCCCAGAACCTAAAGTGCAAAAAAATATATTAAAAAAAAAAAAGAATTCAAAAGCTGGTGTAAAGCAGGAAATGAAAGATAAGCAGAAATAGAAATTCAAGACCAACATCTCACAATACAACATTTTTCTTTGTCTTTATGATTGGAAGCACTCACTTATAAGAAATGGATTCTTTAGTGAACTTATCTGAGACCCAGTTTTCACCTGGTCTTTTGATTATAATCTAGTGCCAAGGGGGGGAAGATAGATCAGGGCAACTCTTAATGACCTTGTTCTGCTCCTTTGATTCCACAACTCCAGTGAGGGAATGTGTTCTCTTTCTGGGTCCCTGAGGGCACTTAGCTTTAAGGGCAAGAATTTCCCAGTGCCATTCCCCCTCTCCCATCTCTCTCCATCTGGGAGATTCAATGGTTTATGTTTGAATTTCGCGGGCGTAGGAAGAAACTAAAAGTCAGTCACTCCAGCAGAAGTTCTAAGGAACTCCTTTCATTGGCCCAGGGTCTTGGAGAAGGTGGGGGTTTCTCCCAGGATAAAGTCCGTGCTTCTTCACCTGTGCTGGATTTGCAGCTTTCTGGAATCCCCCTCCCACATGGTGGGAGCTCCCTCTGGGATTTCCCCCTCTGGAATCCCCTTCCACACTCTTCATGGAAGCCTTTCTCTTTTCTTTTCCTTCTCTTTTCTCTACCTAAATAAAATCACCTTTCTGCAACACTTTTTGGGTCCAATATTCACTTTACAAGCCTACGGTCCACCTGCAGTGGCCCCACCACTTATTCCTTAAGAGGTTGGAGGCCAAGAACCCACAAGGATCACCGGTATCCAAGAAAAAACCCAGTTACACTAGGAGAGATTTGGCCTGACTAGTTTCATTGCATATAGGTTTTACAAGGAGACAAAATGAACTGAAACTTCAGTTCCCTTTAGCCTGAATATTACTTTGTAGTGGTTTGCTATTTAATCTCATGTGTAACTTGAGCAGTCACACTGCACAGTTTCTCCAAAAGAGAGTTACCATTTAATAAAATGGGACTAGGTTTCCAAATTTGCTTTTTAAATAGACACAAATTTCCTTCTGGGTCTTTTAGTAGATCACAGCAGCAGTGGAGCCTACTGAAATATGAATCACATATGAGGGATACATCCTTATTTCTGAATACAATTCAATTCCAAATGTGTGCTAAGAGGTGAGTCCTAGTAGGATGAGCAACATCAGCAAGATTGTTGACTAAAGATAACCAGTGCTCATCCTCCCACAAAAACAAAACAATAAATAAACAACTGAAATTCAGCTAGAGTCTTTGAGAGACTCTGTTCAGCAATGAACTGGTAAAATCACTATGGTGCACATAAACCCATGATGTCAGCATAGAGAGGAAAACAAAGCATCCCATCTCTGCTTCCTCATATCCCCCATATTGATTATTTCAGAGCCAGGAGAGACTTCCCCATGCAGGGAAGAAGTAAACAGAGAGCCCCCAAAAGCCTCCGTTACAACTTCAGTCCACGCTTCAGAAGAATCAGCAGTTATCATAGACTGAGCATAATTTAGGGAGCTGCCTTGAAATCATGCAGCTGCATTGCTCCAGAGTAGAAGCCCATGTTGAACACCTCCCTCACCATCAGTGACAACAAGTGCCACTGCGTGGTACAATCTTGAAACCAGAGCAACTGCTAGATCCTGGCCTTTGGAGTCTGGGCTCAGCAAAAACAGCCATGACTATCTTGCCCAGGTCCATACGATGCTCTACCCCTAAACAACAGGCATTCCTGCACAGTGCAGAAACCAAACAGAGGCCAGCTGAACACATGAAAGTATAAAACTATAAAACTCACTAGTAAAGGTAATTTCATAATCAAACTCAGAATAAATCAATATTGTAATGGTGCTATGTAAATCCTTCAAACCTCTCGCATAAATGTTAAAAGTCAAAATTATCAAATATAAGTTACAATTAGTTGCTAAAGAACACACAATATATACAAAGGTACAAATTAAGGCAATAAAAATACAAATTAAGGGGAGAGTAGAAGGCTAGAGTATTTTTAGGTGATTAAAGTTAAGTTGTCATCAGCTTAAATTAGTATATTGTAACAAGGTTCTTTATGTTAGTCTCATTGTAACCACAAAGACATTGGAGCAGACACATAAAAGAGAAAGATAAAATAATCAAAGAACTAATATCAATTCTTCTCAAACTATTCCAGAAAATTGAAGTAGGTACTTCTAAAGTCATTCTACAAGAGCACTGTTACCTTGATGCCGAAACCAGAGGGCACACACACACAAAGAAAGCTATAGGCCAGTATTACTAATGAACATAAAAGCAAAAATCTTTAGCAAGCTACTAGCAAACCAAATTCAACAGCACTTTTTTTTTTTTTTTTTTTTTGAGGCTGAGTCTCGCTCTGTCCCCAGGCTGGAGTGCAGTCAACAGCACATTTAAAGGTTCATCCACCATGATAAAATGGAATTCATCTCAAGGATATAAGGATAGTTTAAAATATGCAAATCAAAAAATGTGATATGCCACGTTAACAGACAGGTAAACAAAAATCATATGATAATTTTAATAGATGCAGAAAAAACATGTAACAAAATCCAACATCTCTTCATAATAGAAACCCAGCAAATTAGGTATAGAAGGTACGTATCTCAACACCACAAAGACTATATATGACAGATCTGCGGCTAAATCATAGCAATCAGGGAAAAATTGAAAGCTTCTCCTCTAAGATCTGGAGCAAGGCAAGTGTGCCCACTTTTACCACCTCTATTCAATACAGTACTGGAAGTCTTAGCCAGAGCAATTAGACAGGAGAAAAAAAATAAAAAGGCATTTGAATGGGAAAAGAGGGAAATCAAACTGTCTCTGTTTACAGATATGATTTAATAAATAGAAAACCTTAAAGACTCCACTAAACAAACTGTTAGAACTAATACACAAATTCAGTAAAGTTGCAGGATATAACACCAACATATAAAAATTGGTCGTGTTTCCATACCACCAATTCCACTTACAAAAGATACAAAAAAACAAGATACCTAGGAACAAGTTTAACTAAGAAGGTAAAAGACCTCTACAATGAAATCTATAGAACATTGAATAAAAAAAATAAAGAGGACACAAATAAATGAAATTGGAATTGATCGAAATAATTAATATTTTAAAATGTCCATACAAACCAAAAAAATCTACAGAGTCAATGTAATCCCCACCAAAATACTAATGATTTTTTTACAGAATATACAAAACAATCCTAATATTCACATGGTACCACAAAAGACTACTAATAGGCAAATCAAATCTTAAGAAAACAAAAAAAGGTGAAGCCATCACACCACCTGACTTCAAAACATACTACCAAAGCTATCACAACCAATACAATGTGGTACTGGCATTTAAAATGAAACACAGACCACCAGAACAGAATAGAGAGTAATGAAACAAGTTCACAGATCTACCATCAATTGATTTTTGACAACCAAGAACACATATTGGGGGAAAGGACAGTCTTGTCAGTATATGGTGCTGGAAAAACCATATGTCCACATGCAGAAAAATGAAAGTGGACCCCTATCTTTCATCATATGCAAAAAATCAAATCAAAACAAATGAAGGACTTAAATGTAAGACCAGGAACCATGAAACTGCTAGAAGAAAACCATAAGAAAAAATGCTTCATAATACTGGACTAGTGAAATATCTTTTTTATATGAGGACTCAGAAGTTCAGGCAACACAAGCAAACAGACAAATGAGACTATATCAAACTGAAAAAACTTTTGTACTGCAATAAAAACATTTAACAGAGGAAAGGGACAACCTACAGAATTAGAGAAAATATTTGCAAACCATACATCTGACAAGGGGTTAATATCCATAATATACAAGGAATTCAAATAACTTTATAGCAAATAAACCGATAATTCAATTTAAAAGGGGCAAAAGATTTTAATAGACATTTCTCAAAAAAATAAATACAGCCAACAGGTATATTAAAAATTGCTAAACATGACTAATCATTAGGGAAATGCTAATCAAAACCATAATAAGATATCATCTTATTTCAGTTACAATAGCTATTATCAAAAAGAAAAAAGATTAGTGTTGGTGAGAATATGGAGAATTGCTGGTGGGAATGTAAGTTAGTACAGTCATTATGGAAAATAGTATAGAGATTCCTCAAAAATTTAAAAATAGAACTACCATATGATCCAGCAATGCCACTACTGGGTATATATATCCAAAGGAACTAAAATCAGTGTGTCAAAGAGATATCTTCACTCCAAAGTTTACTGTAGTACTATTTAATAACCAAGATATGGAATCAAACAGTGTCTAACAATGGGTGAATGGATAAAGAAAATGTGGTATATATATAAAATATATTGTATATATAAGTTGTATATATTATATAAGCATTACATATAATATATAATAAAATACTACTAATATATACATAAAATACTATTCTTTCATAAAAAATAATAAAATGAGCCAGGCGTGGTGGCTCACACCTGTAATCCCAGCACTTTGAAAGGCCAAGGCAGGTGGATCACAAGGTCAATAGATTGAGACCATCCTGGCCAACGTGGTGAAACTCCGTCTCTAATAAAAATACAAAACTTAGCTGGGCGTGGTGGTGCACACCTGTAGTCCCAGCTACTCAGGAGGGTAAGGCAGGAGAATCACTTGAACTGGGAGGCAGAGGTTACAGAGAGCCAAGATCGCACCACTGCACTCTAGCCGGGTGACAGAGTAAGACTCTGTCTCAAAAGAAAAAAAAAAAGTAAAGAAAAGAAATCCTGTCATTTGCAACATGAGTGAACACAGGATATTATGTTGAATGAAATAAGCCTGATATAGAAAGACAAATAAATATCACATGTTCTCACTCATATGTAGAATCCAAAAAAGATGATCTCATATAAATAGTGAATAGAACAGTGGTTACGGAGACTTGGGAGGGTAGAGGGGAAGGGCAATAGGGAGAAGATAGTTAATGGGTACAGAGTTAGAAAGGAAGAGCAAGTTCTGTTGTCCTATTGTCCAGTAGATGTCTGTATTCAACAACAAGGTATTGTCTATATCAAAACAACTAGAATAGAGAATTGTGTTCTAACCACTAAGAAACAATAAATGGTTGTATATGCTAATTACCCTGATTTGATCATTATATGATGCATACTTATATCAAAACATCACACTGTACCCTGTAAATATAACAAATTGAACAAATGACCCAAATAGGCATCTCAAAAATAAAAATATACGGACAGAAAATTAGCACATGAAAACATGCTCAACATCATATATCATGAGTGAATTGCAAATGAAAATGAGAAATCACTACACATCTACTAGAATGCCAAAATAAAAAACACTGATGATACCAAATGCTGGAGAGCACATACAGCAACAGAAACTCTCAATGATTATTGCTGGGATGTCACTTTGGAAGAGGTTGGTGTTTCATATAAGGTTAAATGTAGTCTTAACCTATGATGTAGTAATCATACTCCTAGGTATTTACCCAAATACATTGAAAATTAATGTTCACACAAATTCTTCACATAAATGTTTATAGCACTTTTTTTTTCCATAAAAATCGCCAAATTACCAAACTTGGACACAAACAAAATAACTTTCCATAGATAAACTGCCAAATTGCCAACTTGGATGCAAACAAAATACCCTTCCATAAATAAACAGATAAACAAACTGTGGCACATCCATTTAATGAAGTGTTTATTATTCAGAGATAAAAATAAATGAGCTACAAAAAGACATGAAGTAAACTTAAATGCGTATTTCTAAGTAAAGGAAGCCAATTTACAAAGATTATGTGCTGTATGAGTGCAGGTATATGACATTCTGGAACAGGCAAAGCCATGGAGACAGTAGAAAGCATAATAGTAGCCAGTGTTCGGGAAGGAGGGCGGGAAGAGGATGAATTGGTAGAACATAGGATTTTTAGGAAAATGAAACCTCTTTATGATACTGTAATGGTGGGAACATGACATTATGTGTTTTGGAAAGCCCATAGAATAGTCAATACATAGAGTGTATACTAATGTAAACTATGGACTTTGGTTAGTAATAATATATTGACATTGGATTAATTATATTATCAATAACAACTGTAACATATGTACCACGCTAATGGAAAATATTAATAGCAGAAACTGTATGGTGTGGGAGCAAAAGTATTTGGGAATTATATTTTTTGCTCAATTTTTCTGTAAACCTAAAACTTAGCTAAAAAAAGTCTATTAATTTTTGTAAAAGTTATTTTTTAAAAAGAGTTGAATCCTGCATTGCAGAATAAACTAGTACATTGATGTGCCCCACTATAAGCAACATAAGAACTCTCTGACCCAGATAAACCCTGAGATAAACAGGATTGAATTATGGATAATAAGCTATGAAGATATTACTTTCTAGACAGAAGACAAAACCCCTGTGTTTTTGGTTAAGATAAGTGACAACTATCTTATCACATCCTCCATGACTGCTGCAGACATGGGAGAGCAGAATTATTCTGAATACAACTCATCCTCAAAACCAACTTCAAATACAGTTGGACATATAGATTATAAATATTTACTAAAAATCTGAATGAGAATAACAGGTGGCTCAAATTGGCTCAAAAGGTAAAGAATTTTTCTTACAAAATTGTACTAGACATAAGTAGTACATTTTAATTTTTTCACAAAGCACACACCAAAAATCAGTATTACTACTTATCAAGTTTTATGTCACATCTAATAATATGTAGCATTTAGGATTTTCTAATGCTTACAGAGTATAAAATAATCTATAATCTGATAGATTGAATGCTAATCATTTCAAATTTCAATCTCTGACAAATATTTTAACATGCAACCTACTCAGGGCTGCTTCTAGTTGACAACTATTGTTGTCCTCAAGAAGATCTGAAACTAGAATTGCCATGAATTTTTGTTTACATTTCTAATGCAGTTAGATTTCAGCTTCTGGAAAAAATAGTTTCTGGGCTCTGATGACTTCACATGGCTTTAGCCTATGCTAATTTGATAGTAGTTCCATTACAAGTTTGTGGCTCCAGATTTCATGTTTTCCCTGGCTTCAATTGAACTTATTAAATAGCACTCAGCTTTTGTGCATCCCAGCAGTTCTCTAGAACTTACATGGCAATGCTGCTCACTCACATCACATATTTACTCCTCACATCCTGTTCCCTGACAACCTGTGAATAACGAGTGAGTCTTCACTGGGTGATTGCTTTTTGAAGAGAAATGAATAATTTACCCGATAATCATGGTCATCTATCAGACTATGAATTTTCCCCTAATAAGTGATTTTGTTATGCTTAATAATCTTATGCTGAATTTTTCATGAGCCAGATGAGTGCATTCTGGCATCTGTTAATAATGTCAACTAATTTTTTTTTTTTTTATGAAATGAAACCTTGGGAGATGAGAACAGGAAGACCGGGTGTTTAAAAAGATATATTACCTTTCAGAATGGGGGCGCTCTGTGCCTGAATTATAAAAAAGTCTCCAGGGTTTTCAGAGCAATTCACTGTTTTCAAATCTTTCGTTCAAATGATCACATGCTGCTAAGCATATTGTGCATCATTTGCACACTTTTTGGAAGATCAATTTGTACTTAATGCTTTGAAAGATGGGAGTCACAGGAGTTGAGTAGCTATATTCAAGTATTCTCAATGAGTAACAGCTGAAGGACTGAGCACTATAATCTCCTATTTAAAAACTGAGCTTAAAAAAAAACTGAGCTTCAAACCTTAGGAAGCAAGCTAACTTGCCAGTCTCTGAGAATATCAAAGGCATAAAAGATTATCTTATTCACTGAGTAATTATTAATGAGGAAATGGAACATTAAGTGGAAAAATAATCTAGAGCAAGGAATTTTACATAATTATAAAATAATGCCAGCTATTTACACATTTCTAAGGAAATATTAACAGTGTAAAAATATCATATGAATAGTAATTTGTAGTTTCAAAAGTACTTTTAAGTGATGATCAAGTTTAACATATTTTTTAATTATCTGAAATTCAGTTTTAAATTATTTTAAAAATAAATTCAACCTAGAATACATTTTAACTTCCAGAAGCTTAGTAGAAGAAAAATGGAGATAATAATTTAGTTTGAATATCAACTAAATTTATTTATGTGTGTGTGTGTGTGTGTGTGTGTGTGTGTATTTTGATGTATAATAATCATTTTGGCTTCTGTCATTTAAAAATTATGGAATCTAGTGCAACTCAAGTATTGTAACTGAGTTTTGACTAAAATGTAAAGATATGAGAGAGAAGAGACATGTCTCATTTAAATTTGTGTCACCAGTGCCTAGTACAGTGTTTGGCATATAGTAGGCACTCAACTAACTTTTGTGTGAATATTTGGCAACTGCAAATTAACAGAAATGTACAGTTTCCTACTATCAGTGAAAAGGGGAAAATAATAAGAATGAAGTTATAATAAGGCTTAGTCCAAAATGGATTAGATTTGAGTAAAAGGTGAGCCAACTTTAGTATAATACAAAGAATAACAATTCTTGTCACAATATAAAAATCAACTCTTGCTTTTTGCAAAACTTTGATGTTTAGCTTAGAAAATGATAATGTATGAAATTTGTATAGTGTTTTATAATTTATTAAACAATTCCATATTATCATATTTGCTGTTTTTTCCTGGAATTTGAATATTAATATTTTTGTTTTATTTATTCTATTTAACGGAATACAGAAAAGTGCATAAAGCACTCTCATCTTAAGTAAATAATGATATTTTTACATACATATAGGTCTGAGTAAAAATTAAGATATAAAACATTTCCAGAATCCTATAAGCTTTCCACTATCCTTTGTCTGATTAATTTTTCCTGTTCCTAAACTTTGATAGAATGACAGAATAAAGATGTCTTTGTGTCAGACTACATTCCATCAATATTATATAACATCTATGAGTTCTATCCATTTTGTTACATATTTAGAGTTGGTCATTTTTTATTGTTGCACAGCACTCAAGAAACAAACATTTGTTTCTTCATTCACCTGTTGATAGGCATCTGGTTGTTTTCAGGTTTGTGCTATTATGAATAAAACTGCTATGAACATTTTGAACACATATTTTTGTTGGCATGTGCATTTATTTTTTTTGTATGTGACTAGAAGTGAAATTGCTGGGCCATATATTACATATATATTTAGTAAAATATGTTTTACAATTTTCCAAAATGGTTATACAATTTTAAACTCCTACCAGCAACATACATTTAATTTGCTCCATTTGCTTGTCACCACTTCATATTGCCAGTCTTTTTTAACTAGCAATCTAGTGTTATATCTAGTAGGTATGTCACAGCATTCCATTTTAGATGATACCCATTTTAAAAATAGGAAAACCAAATTCAGATCAAGGACATGGCTTTCCCATAACTGCATACGTAGCAGAAGCTATGACCTCTATCTTGGTTTCTGATTCTATATTCATTTATTTGCTGTTCTTACGACTCACTTATTAAGTAGCACTTGTGCTACTTAATAAGTGAGTCGTAAGAACATAGCACAGTTAAATATTTTGTTAAATATTTATTTGACACTTATTAGAATTCTCCAATGTGTTATACACTGGATACAGTGCAACACAGTGAATACTGCACCAAAATACTAAATAATTTTATAAAGCAAAACAAGCAAAAAAAATATCCAGAGATGCTCAAGCAAAAGGATATGAAAATTTCAAGTGATACTGGGCAAAAGAAATAGTAAATTGGAAAACCGATTTTGGTCTTACTTCTCTAAAAGGTTTACCATCAACTATCAGTCCTTTTTCTCACATGTAATTTCCATTCTCAGTAGGAATGGATTAACCTTTTATTGCTACTATTATTACTAGTGGGAGGAACACTAAATGAAAGGAGTCTGGATTCATTTTGAATAGAAAATCAAATGAACCATGCATACCTTTCTCAGTGCAGAATTGCATAGATTTTTCTTGTTGCTCCAATTAAAAGTAGAGTTCGTTAAAATATTTATGATACATCTAGAGCAAATATGTGCAATAAAAGTTTACCACATTCTTTTGTATTTATTTCCTGTAAAAGCTTGGGCCACTGAGTATGTTGGAAGAATGGCCCAGATGTTCATAACATATCACAGGGCTGACTAGCTAGTTTGAGACTGTGATTTTTTTTTTTTTTCTGGGACAGGGTCTTCCTCTGTCATCCAGGCTAGAGTGCCATGGTAGATCTCATCTCAGCTCTCAAGCCATACTGCCACCTGATGGTCCCTCCTCAGCCTCCAGAATAGCTAGGACTACAGACGCCCACCATTATACCTGGCTAAACTTTTTTTGGTAGAGATGGGGTTCCAGTATGTTGCCCAAAGCTGATATTGAACACCGGAGCTCAAGTGATCCTCCATCACTGTCCTCCCAAAGTGCTGGTATTACAGGCCTGCACCTGCACGGCTGGCACATCCAAGGCAGTGCCATTTTTATTGACTACCACATATCACTGCTCAATTATTTTTGGATTATTCAGATCTGCACAATCCTTACCTTGAAAAGAAAAAAAAAAATTAAGGATTCTTACCTGCTGGAAAGGTTTCTTCTGAATAGAAGACAAAAATGAAGATGATTTCTTCTTAAGAAGTTACTCGTGGCCCTTTTGACTTTTTAACAACACATCTGACAGCCGTCTCTGTAAAATATTGCCAATCGGTTTTCTCAACCGTTGCTCTTTTCTAGAGGACGTACCAGAAGCAGAACAAGGATCACCTTTTATAAACAGAGGAAGTGAGTTCTCTATGAGGGTTATTAGGAAAATAGGTTGACTCTCACATAGCTGATTCAGTCCTTGATATGAATACAAGAAAGGCCAGGAGACTATTCCAACAGCTGGAAATGAGTGCAGAAAGCAATTATTTTGCTGGTAAGTGTCACCGATGTTCAATATGTTGGTGAGAATATTTTTCAGGGGGTTTAGGGGATCTGTGTCAGTATGTGTCCTTTATTGAGTGTATCTACCAGAGTAAAAGTCTTAAAGTTGGTAAAAAGCAAATATTTATTACTAAGACTTCTGCATAGCAATTAAAGTCTTAAGATTTTTTAAAACAATCAATTCAATTAAAACCCATTACTTCTGAATCAATAGCTTGTTTGAAGCCACAGTAATACTTAAATATGTTTAAGACTCAAATGCATAAATTTGGTTTGCTGGAAAGCTCTCAAATTTCCAAAACATAATTTTAAAAAATTAAAAAGGTAAAAAAAAATACAATTCACTGATGTCAACATTGAAGAGCTGTTAGAATAGTTAGTCTTGAATCCATTATTTATTTAGGTAACAAGGAATCCAGTCAACTGCTGACTGTCATTTCTTCCAAATCAGTTTTGAGGATATGAGGAATTACATGCCACTGGCAGTAACTCACTCAGATGAGAGTCCAGTTCTTTTTCTCCCTAACAGTAAGATGCCAGTGAAAATGGGAAACACTGACAAATGGTTTTTAGACACCTTCCCCTCCACTCCCAGCTGCTTCAGCGATGAGGGGTTCCAGTAGGCTTACGCTATTCCCAATAGCACCCACACTTCTGTGACTGGATGTACCGGATTTCCGGTGTCAGCGAGCGTGGCCTTGCGTGGACTGCGCGTTGGCTGTGGCAGGGAAGCCATCCTATGTCATGTCTTTCACACAGCGAGGCAGAGAAAATGCGTGTCAAACACCGCCAGGGACCCCACTGCTTCTTATGCTGCTCATTCATTCACATGCCTGCCTCCAGTCTTCCTACTCATTTTCCACTGGACCGAGGTTTTGTTGGGAGAAACGGGAAGCAAACAAAAACGTTAGGAGGAGCCGAACCACCGGTTTGAAGCATTTATGCAGATATATATTTTCCTTTCCCCAGAGTGCTAATATTTTTACCTATGAATTTGCTTTTTTGTTGCCCTTAAATTATGGAATTTCTGCTAAACATAAAGACGATAAAATTCCTTAGTGCATGGGTTTGCTTATTGAGAATGACTTTTGGAATTGAGAAACTCGATTTACAGTGATGTGACAGTTCAGCCACAGCAATACGTAGGAAAGCAAATTGGCACAGAATCTGTTAAGAAAAAGGTTACTGTGTTAAAAGTGAAACTTTGGAGATGTTGAAGTTAAAGTTTAATAAAATATTACGGGACTTTTGTTAAAAATATCTCAATTCAGTTCAAGGCAATAAGGAGAATAAGAAATATAAACAAAATATCATATTAAACTAGACAGTATAACAATCCAGGACTAGGAATACCCACTTGGGTAAATACTAGTAAGAAATAAA
The DNA here is from genome assembly GCA_036589455.1 of Ateles fusciceps. Classification (NCBI taxonomy): domain Eukaryota; kingdom Metazoa; phylum Chordata; class Mammalia; order Primates; family Atelidae; genus Ateles; species Ateles fusciceps. The sequence goes on from JAZHEH010000647.1 coordinate 1,512,075, forward strand.
ATTTTCTTAGGTTTGAGACATTATTTCAATTTTGGGATTCTTACAGCACATGTATGTTTAATATTGTTATAAAGCTAATAGAGCCTGTATTTAAACAGTAAGACTGATTCTAAAGCTGGTAGTTCTCTCTCACTCTTTTCTTTTGTAAGCAACCTTTCTAATAATAATTTTTTTAAAATCGCATGCTAAAGTTTCTTATAAAAGTTAATATACACTGAATCTATGACTTAGTGAGTTTACTTCTAGGTATTTTCGCAAGAGAAATAAAAACTATACATTCATAAAAGTTTGTATAAGAATGTTCATAGCAGCTTTATTCATAATAGCCCAAGACAGGAACCAACACAGGTGTCCATTAATAGGAGAATGAATAAACAAACTGGTATATAAATGCAATGGAATACTTCTCAGCAATAAAAGTAACGAACTCCTACACTCCAAAACGTAAGTCTCAAAAACATTATATTAGTACAATATGTACTGAAAGAAGCCTTACACAAATCACTAAATATTGTATGACTCAATATCTATGAATTTAGATGAAATTCTAGAACAGGCAAAACTATTTTGTGGTGCATAAAATCAGATTAATAGTTTCTTCTGGGGGATAGGAGAACAGATACTAATTGGGAAGAGGAAGAAGGAACTTACCTGGATTGGTGACGATGTTCAATGTCTTCCTAGGGATTTAGGTTACACAGGGGTATGCATTTGTCAAAGGTCACACAAACGTACGCCATTTGTGCATTTCTTTATGTAAAATTAATGTAAAATGTAAGCAATATAGAAGTGTAGTTAATGATATGCATGCTAAAGACTTTAGGGGGAAAAGTACTAATACATGAAATTTACTTTGAAAAGCAAGATGGAAAAGGATACAGAGAAGGATGTGTATTTGAAGATATATATGATAATGCAAATACAGTAAAATGTTAAAGGTAGAATCTTGGTGGTGGGTATTTGGGTGTTTACTGTAAAATTCTTTCAACTTTGCTGTATGCTTGACAATTTTCACAGTAAAATGCTGAAGAAAAAACTGTTTTCCATTTCATATCAATTATCAAATCAGCAAATAGTTGATGATTTTTAGACATTTTTAAATTATCTACTTTATATTCATATATTCTAAAGGATCTTTTCTGTTTTTTTAAATCTAGCCAAACAATGATATATTTTCACTTCTATAAGATATTGCAATTAGATTATGTGTAAATGATCCAGAAGGAAAAACTAACAAGACTTTGTTTATTGAGTTTCATTTGTTTACACATTTTCTTTGGTTGTTTTGTTAAATACTAAGCAGTTGTCATTAGTTTAATAATGATTAATTAAAAGACGCTAGCTGACACCAGTTTATAATAACTCATCCGTACAGGCAGCTTTACTTCACAAACAAGGATACATAGCAACATACAACTACTTAAAATTGCGGACTTCTCTAGACCCCAGATTCCTCCCTGGAGAGGCTCAAAGCTTCCTGTGGCACAGTCTGAATGGGATGAGGATCTCAATAAGCTCTTCAGGAAGCTTAAATCTCCTGTTTAAAGGTAGTATTTATATTCTTTTGGCCTCTCTTAATTATTCTGAGAACTCTGGCTAAGTATTTGTCTGTTTACTTGCACATTTCTGAATGTTTTGAGTCTACGTGAATGGATTGGCAATTTCCCAGGTTCCCTTAGCCAGGCATGATGTACTTAGGGTTGTTTATAAACATCTCATTCCAAAAAGGACTTTGGATGACTTTTTTTTTAACTTCTACAGAAGTAAAACAGCGATAATTACATATAATTATATATTTTTTAAAGGCCAGTGCATTAGATCTTTAAAATAACAGGCTGTCCAATTGCGAACTAGATTTGGTTTCCTCTTTAGATCTAGTTTTAACCTAATAAACCTAGTAATCAGTTTTATATGTTTTAAGGTAGAGTTATTTATTTATTGTATTAGGGAAAAAGCAGGATTTAGTTCCTGCCAGAACAACAACAAAAAATGAGCAGTGGATGTGATTCCTTTCCCAAAGTCAACCAGAGAAACCAGAGGAAAGCAAAATATCCAGAAATAAGAAAATAGGAACAAAAAAATTAAATCCAGAAAAAATCCTTATAGAAAATTATTTTCTCTCCTCACAGTTGTATATAATTATGTTTGTAAGCAATTTACTAATGTGTTTTTCCTTTTCTTATACTTTTGATATAATGGCGAATCAGAACTGTGTTGAAATCTTCCACGTAATGGTATTTTTATTCATTTATTCCTGTAATGTCATTTTTGCTTGTATTTATTTTGAGAGTATTTTATATTTCCATATTTAGAATGGTTTTATATCTTCTTGATGAATTAAATATTTTGGTGTTATTTAGTGACTATAATCAAGTTGTTTGGTTTAAATTTTAGTCTAATGTTAGTAGAGCAACATCATATGGCTGGTTTGTTCCTGCTGTATCCTTTTCCATTCTTTAATTTTCAGTCTTTGCATATTACATGTTTTAGATGTATCTTTCATAAAAAGCATGAAACTACATTTTTTTCATAGTGTGACAGCCTGTGCTTTTTAACTTTAATTCTAATCAATATAAATTGACAATGACTATATATTTGCACATTTTTATCTAATGTTTTTATTTTAATTTTTACCATTCTGTTTGTTTCTTCTATTTCCTTATCTATATAAAAATTAATATTTATATATTACTTTAAACAAAACAAGAACTTTAACATTTTAAAAATATCTCTAGTTCTGCCTTTTCCTCTCTTAAATGGGCATGATTTTATACTAAATAGGTATTTCATCCAAGGCTATCATGAAAATACCTCTATTTCTCTTTTGTGGAAAAATGTCATACTTTTTTAAACAACAATCTCATCAAGGTATCTTAAAACTCTCAATATTTTAAATGTAAAAATATGCAGTATCGTCAGTATATTTTTTTAGCACTTTCTTCAAAAGTTCTTACAATGAAGGGGCTGTTATGTAGCACAACGTCAGAGGTTTAAGTAGCTGAATATATGATTGATCTAACATTGAAATGTCAACGTGGAAGAAAAAACAGTTCTAAATCCAAGATGTATACCCTCAATATGTTAAAAATATAACTCCATTGTCCTTTTGCATACAATGTTGCTATGAAGAAGATTGCTGTTCATCTTGGAAGATGTTTTGCTCCTTTGGGAGTCTTAAAATTTTTCTTCTGATTTACAGTACTGCACTTTATTATAACATGTCTGGGTGTCAACTTTTTCTTGTCTCTCCTGTTTAGCACTCTGTGCCTTGTTCATCTGAGGCCAGTTATCATTCTTTAATCCTGTCATGTTTATATACATTATGTTTTCAATATTTGCTACTCTTTATTTTAATATTTTCCACACTACAACTTGTATTAGCTGTATTATGCTAGATCTGTTTCTATAATCTATATATCTTAACATTTTCCTTTTTAAAAAAAAATTCTAATTGCTCTATACTTCATTCCAAGAGAGCTCCTTAGACTGATTTTTTTTTTTTTTTTTTGAGACAGAGTCTCGCTTTGTCACACAGGCTGGAGTGCAGTGGTATGATCTTGGCTGACTGCAACCTCCACCTCCTGGGTTCAAGCGATTCTCCTGCCTCAGCCTTCTGAGTAGCTGGGACTACAGGCATGTGCCACTGCGCCTGGCTAATTTTTGTATTTTTAGTAGCTACGGGGTTTCACCATGTTGGTCAGGCTGGTCTTGAACTCCTGACCTCGTGATCCGCCCACCTCTGCCTCCCAAAGTGCTGGAATTACAGGCGTGAGCCAACCCCTGCAGCCTAGACTAATATATTAACACATGAATTCATCTTTCAGCCTCATCCATTCTTTTTTATTATACATATTGCATTATTTATTTCAACTATTATAGTTTTATTTCTAATACTTTTGTTAATTTCTAAAATTAATTTTTTATATTGATAATATATTATTGATATATCTTCCCTTGGAGAGATAAAAAGTGGATTGAACTACTAAGCATGAGAGTAGCCTGAAGCAAAGTTTGGCTTATGGTAGCAATTATAAAATAGATAACAGACATGTCTTCTCAGCTTCTCTCTTGAGCACTCTGCTGTTAGCTTGAAATCATGCCTACATCCTCACTAGAGAAATTAAGGAGATTGAGCTTATGTTGGTAAAAGTGACTATGAGAATAATACAAAGCCTGTGCAAAAATTCTACTTGAGTGAGGTACTGATTAAAACAACCATTGTAACTATCTGGGCAGTCATTCTTCTGCCCTTCCATCTGGAAACTCCTGGGGCTCTCAGGTTACAAACTAGAAGGACAACCTTCTTCGAATGCTATTTCTTCCGGTGAAAAGCCTTCATCTAAGGAGATGCTTAGTGGAGAGATGAATGGCAAACATTACCCATTCTGCTGGGGAACCCAGAGCCTTCTGTCTTAAGATTTATTGACTCCCTTCATCCTGGATCTCACTAGGGGTAAATAATATGGTTAAGAGAAGCTTTTTTTTTAATTGAAATACAGGCAAGGTGATGATCAACAAAGTCACAAGTTGGTACTTTGAAAGAGTAATATATTAGATAAAAATCTGATAAAATCTTGTGAAGTAAAAGAAAATAGAGGGAAGCCATGGATAAATTATATTTTGAATGCCAAAAGGGACATAATTACAGAAACAGAAAATATTTTTTTAAATAAAAAAAACTACTAATTTTATGCCAACATAAATACTTAATAAAATAGACACATTTCTAAAAATTAATGTTTATCAACTTACAGAAAAAATAATAGAAAGTCAAGTAGTTCTATACACTTTTTTTAATAAAGAAAACACCTGATAGTTTTATAGGCAAATTCTACCAAATTTTCAGGAAAAGATCATTTCAGTATTATGACTACTTTTCAAAAAAATAGATAACATATTTTCTGACTTATTTAATGAATCCAGGATAATCCTGATAGAAAATTGAAAAAGCACATTATAAGAAAGAAAATGTTATGTGAAACTATGATGCAGAAAACTATATCAACACTACTGAGGTTAAAAACAAAAACAACTAATGATATGGAGGGATTGGAAGATTCAATGTTATAAAAATGTCAATTCTTCCAAAACTGATCTATGAATTCAGTGCAGTGCCAAACAAAACCCTGGTGAATTTTCATTTTGGATGCTGGAGTATGAATTGATAAGCTGATCCTAAAATTTGTATGTGAATGCAAACAACTAAAACTCTCCATAAAACTCAAGAGAAGAAAAACAAAGTGAGTTAAAATGACTTCCTGTGCTCCATATCAAGCTTATAAAAGTATAATAATTAGGTCATTGTGGTATTGGTGCAAAAGAATGAACAAACATGGGAATGAAATCAAATAAGGAGCCCAAGAACAAATCTCAAACATACATGACACTTGCTAATTGACAAAAAGGCACTTCTGAGTAAAATAATTTATATTAATTAATAAGAACATATGCAACCCAATTACAAACAAAAGAAATGGGCGAGAGACTTTTAACACACGATTTGCAAACTGGGATAGCCAAACAGCCAGAGAGTATATTAAAGCGTTTCCAACCTTAATGGTAACCAAATAATTAAATCAAATTAAAACCGCAATGAATCATTCCAGTTTTGGGATAAGATGAAGCATACTCCATCCTGTCTCCCTCCATGAACACAGGTATAAAATCTTGTCAGAATGCAGGGAGTCGCTATTTGAAGGCACAGAAAATTAAACAGCAGCAGGAGAACTGGGGAAGAAGACCAGAATTCAAAATGTTACTGAATTGGCAATGTTCAATATTTTTTTTCTTTCAATATACCCTGACCTGAACTCAAAGCTCCAGTGTCCCCGAAAATTAGCACTGAGATACAAATAGATAATTTCTCTAGTTCTAGTTTGAGGGGCTGGAAAAGGAACTTCTAATGCTCAGTAAGAGAGCAGCATTATGTTTTTGTTGTTGTTTTGTTTTGTTTTGTTTTTTTCCCTGTCTCATCTCTGCATTGTCTGGCACCATAGTTTCCAAGAAGTTCCATGGTCATGGTGGTGGTGGGGTGTTGACAATAACTGGTAGAAGAGCCCCCCCTGGAACCAACACTCTGAAAGTTTTTTTCTGGTTGGTGAAGCGAGGGTTTCCAGTAGGTGATACCAACCCCATTGCTTTGTTTCTCTCTCCATCCTCTCATTGCTTGGCCTTAGATGTGAACACAGTTGTGTAATTATACAACAGAAAGGCAGAATTAAACCCTCAACTTCTAGCCAGAAGACCAAAAAATAAAGTACTTGATGACCTATAGTAAAAGTAGTAGCAATGTAGTAAAACATATGACAACATTGCAAAAAGGATGTGAAGAATTGGGAATATATTGTTGTATGTGAAGCAGGATGTGGTATTGTGATATAAGAAATGTATATTTGGTATTTGTGCCAGTTCCTAACACAAGAACTTCTAAAACCCTTGGAAATTTATAAGTGATAGGGGTGACAAGAACACTTTTTGTTATTCTTAATAAGCTTCCTTCAACCATACTGGATTTTATGCTGATGAGGTGACTTTTGGTGGACCCATAGATAGCTTCAGTATGGAAACTGGTTGGCCAAGGAAGAACCATAGAGTTAGAAGGTTGGAACTTTCAGTCCTATCCCCTGATCTCCCATAAGAAGTGGAGAGGAGTCAAAGATTATGTAATCACCAAAAGCCAGTGATTTAATTATTCATGCCTACATAAAGAAATCTTCATTAAAAACCCCTAGACAACAAAATTTGTATAGCTTCTAGTTTGGTGAATACATTGAGGTACCCCTAAAAGGGGCATAAAAGCACCTCCTCCCATATACCCTGACCTATACATCCCCATTTGACTTCCATTTTGCTATCCTTTATAATAAGAACTGTTAACAGTACATGAAGTAAATAGAAAATAAAATAGTAAATAAAGCACTTTCCTGAGTTCTGTGAGCCATTCTAACAAATTACAGATCCTGAGGAAGGGGTTGTGCACTGCTGACTTATAGTTAGTCAGAAATATGGGTTGCCCGGACTTCTGACTGGCATCTGAAGTTGGGACAGTCTTGTGGGATTGGACCCTTAACAATGTGGGATTTGTGCCAACTCCAGGTAGTGTCTGAATTGAACTGATTGATTTGCAGGACATTAAGTTGGGTCTAGGGAGTTGAAAAATTGATTGGTATAGGGAAAACTCTAAACTTTTGTTGCCAGTATTGTGAGTAAAAACAGTTTAGACAGTATATTATTTAGACAGTATATTATTATGTGACTAATTAAAGATATAATTATATACATGTATATGCATACACATTGATACAATAGTGAAGATAAAATTATCATGAAACAGAAATAATCCAAATTAGAAGAAAGTAATTAGAACAAAGAGGAGAAGGAAAAAATAATCTAGCAGGATGGTAGGGTTTCATCTAATAATATCAATACTTACAACAAATATAAAAGACCTAAACACTAAGTGAAAGAAAGTTTGGATCTAAAGACCAATCAAAAGAAAGACTGGATGAAAAGTAAGACTCACATACCTGCTGTCTACAAGAATCTCATATTAAAGACAAAATAGATAAGTTAAAAGTATAGAACAAGATGAACCATGCAAACACTAATCACGAGAGCAGGTGTATTTGTCTTAATAAAAGGCAAAGTGACTTGAGAACAAATGATATTACCAGGGCATAAAGATGGATATTATATACTGATAACAAGGCCAATTCATTGCTAATATTGAAAAATCCTAAATGTGCATCCATCTAATAGCAGAGCTTAAAAATGAAGCAAAACTGATAGAATTTAAAGCAGAATAGATAATCTACTATTATGTTGTAGACTTTATCACTCTTATCTCAGTAATCGGTAGAGCAAGTAGACAGAAAATCAGTTAGTATATATATATATGGCATGAATAACACTGCAACTTCATCTAGTTAATATTTATTGGATACTTCATCCAACAACATCAGAAAATACAATCTTAAACTGTACATCAATACCAAGATAGCACATATACTAGGCCTTTAAAAAGCCCTCACAGATTTTAAATGACTCATATCATACAAAAGACGTTCTCTGATCATAATGGAATTAAACTAGAAATAAATAATAAAAAGATATCTGAAAAAAAATCCAAATATTGGAAAATTAAATAGCATACTTCTAATTAACTCGTCACAGAAGAATCAAAAGGGAAATTAGAAAATATTAATTATATTTTTTGTGACTGAGTTGTGATTTCACAGAATTTCATGTCATGAAAATTCATCAGGTATACATTTTGTTTGGTGTACATTTCTGTATGTGTATTATACTTCTCAACACAATGAAATAAGAACTAGAATGGACAAATATCTGGAAAAATGTAATTTAGCAAAATAGAGTCAAGATGAAATAGAGAAGTTGGAGCAAGACTGGAGCTGCAGTAGGCAGCCTAGTTGGGTAAATTCCACAAGCCCCCAGCAAATCAAAGAAAATGATATAGCAAAGAAAAAAATCCACAGACAACATTGTTACAAAACTAAATGTTATGTTATCTCCATAGATTCCAAAATACAAGTGGGTGCCGTCGAATATCAACAGCAATAAAATGTGTGGTATCAGCAAAGTGCCCAACAATGAAAGCAAAGGAAAAGCAAAATGACTTTTGAGAATCTCATATATTGAATTATTGGCAGGTACTCATCTCTGAAGCAGAGTCCCTGCTCAATATAGCTCAGCAGGCTAATCTGAGAAGAGCAGATGAATCTAGAAAGAGGTTAAGTGAGAGCGAGGGGAACACAAAATTCAGATAGTGCTGGGGGATATGGATCTATGAACTTTTGAAACTAACCAACTGAAGTTCTCTCAAGCTAGAATAAACAAAACAGGGACAGCAATGGCTAAGAGATGGTACAGATAAAAACTAGGGAAGGAGACCAGAGGACACATCTCAAAAAGGTTGTATTTTTTAGCACTTCACAATAAGCACAGAAGAGGGAACTCTAGAGCCATGAAACGAGGAGCCATCTCCTGACCCCATACTTCCCTTCTAATAATAGTCCAGGAAAATCTATTTTACTTATGTAGTACTTGAGCAGCAGAAAATGGTGGCAGTCAAACTTCAAAGTATGTAACAATGTTTTGCAAAAATCCACCTTTTAAAAAAGCAAAAGAAACCTTTATCAAACCAAGGCTTCTATTAAGTGCTAACAATTTATTCTTACAAGATTATGTCACACATAAGAGAGTAAGACGATGTTTCACGTGGTACTTATTAGCATCTATTGTTCTTCAGTTTTGATTAAAAATAATTTTATACCAATGTAACTACCATAATATACATAAAACACAGACTGGAATTTTTGCATGGTGGTTTCTTGTAGTTAAAATATATCACTGAGTCAAATAAAATATCTTAAAACATTTATAAAAAACTTTTGGTAATAGCAAAGAAGATAGAAGATGTTGCACAGTAATGGATGGCAACATAAACCTAGATCTATTACATTCGGGAGCTTGCATCATTAATGTCAGTAATTATTTCAAGCAGTGACTGCCCAGAGGAAAAGTGGTCTGTGCTGCTGCAGAAAACAACAGAGCAATAGCTTTTGGCATTGTACAGATTTACAACACTACAAAAACTCATTAGTGTGGCCTTTCCCATTCTTTCTTCAAACACCTATGGTGAGTATAATGAAATTGGACTAAACAGCCGAAAGAAAGAGGCACATGTTTTTTACAAGCGGCAGTTATAGGTAGAGTTTAGGTTCTGATGGAATATGAAGACTTTTGATGATGTTTCCAATTGGGCCCTAACTGAGTTCCCATTTTGGAAGCTATAGTTCTGAAACTTTCAGGCACATTTTACTTTCCTTTTCAATTTCACTAGTTGGTCCCTCTTTATTTAAAAAAAAAATAGTATTTGTTTTTTTAACTGTACAAATATTTGTCTGTCTAGTATAATTACAGGAATTTATGTAACTGCCAAAGTAAGTCCTTTTAAAACAGAAGTTTGAGATAATTATATGAACTCAGACATTAAAAATATGTACTTTTAATAGTATCAGCAGTAACATTTTCAATTAAGAAGTGATTCCATTAAAACATAACAAAACATGATAAATCTATTAATAAAAAGTCTGAAATAAAGACTGTTACACAGGGTTTGATAATTTATTAATTACTTTCTAATTTTTTTACTGTTTTACATATCTGAATCCAATTTTCCTTTTAGACATTAAAAGAAAGATCATATTTCAAATAAACAGAAGCAAAATCTTTTGGCTTGTACCATTACAGTAGTCTCTTCATCTAATCTGTTTACCTCTGCTTCTTTTCTTACTCTACAATCAACCATCACCTGTTCTATTTCCCACGTAAAATATCTTCCTGTCATAGTTATCATTCCTCTTTTCAAAATCTCATCAAAATAATAGCAAGTTAGTTAAAAGAAAAGAGTTAATCCATAACAGCATTGAGGATTGAAGTTAGAAATGTCAGAAGACCAAAGATCGTGATGAATTTATGCAATAGGCGATGAAGGGACTGTGTTGACAGATAAGCAAGGGCTGGAGGTAGATCTTGAACAGACAGAGAGAAGATGGACAACGGCAAAAGCTATTTCTGGTACAGCAGCAAGGTATGAAGGACAGGTGAGGGAACTGTGGTACAAATCAAGGTTGAGTACTTTCTGGAAACACAGAACATTATACTTAGGAAGAGCTAGTACTCCTGGGTTGGGGCCTGGGGGAGCATGGGTGAATGCATAGATAATCTATCTGCTTGGCATACATACACACAAAATATGTATTGAGCCGTGGACAAGCTCAATACACATTTGTTGAACAAATTAATAAATGAGTACAGAGTATTTCTATTATACATCAGTCATGAGAAAAATCAATGGCCTAAGCTGTTATCCTGGAAGCACTGAGCTCCAGACCCACAGTTAGAGAAATTTTAACTCCTCCACCACCTCCCATGAGACTAGAAAGTTTAGAAGGAAAAAAAATACCCAGTGGCAGCTTTTCCAAGGGTTCACACTATCTCAGTTCTCAATATCAATTCACTATTGGCCCTATACCCTACATTCCTTAGCCTCAACCATTACTGCAGTTTATGACTCCTCTCCAGTTGCTCCTAATTATTCAGTCAGTAAGCCTTACCATCCCTGCTCCAACTCATCCCCTAGGAGCCAGAGCTCCTTCCACCCAACAGAGAATTTTCTCTCTGTGTGACAATGATTTCCATCAACCTTAGATAATTGGATTTCTAAGTGATAAAACTCTTTCATTCTACCCAAAGTAGCCATATTCTTTTAGGAGGTTAAGTCACATTTGTCAAGGAGCAGGCCGAAGAGTTCTTTGTGTGGCATGCCCCTGCCTCCCACGTTTAGACTTACTCTCAAGCAATTACTTTGTCCCCTTGAGAGTGTACTGAAACTTGAGCTGTGTTTTGCCTTCCTTCCCCTGCCACAGAGACTCTGCCCTGGTATGAATCAACCATTATTACCCATGTCCCTTAATCCTGATATTTGCACATACAATCATCAATTACAGTCTTCCCTCGACTCTTCCAAATTGTCTAGGGGATCTTATGCACAAAGGAACCCAGTGGTCTGCTGAGATAACCAAGAATTCTTGAAATGAATGGTCCTCTAAGGTAAAGTAAATTGTAATTATTGGAATTATATATTCAATACATTTAGAAGTTTTTCATTTGAATAGCATACTAGCTATATTATTTTGTTAGTCACTAGAATTATTTTAGCAACAATTATTTTTTATACTTTGAAAGCAATGGTGTATAATATTATGAATAAAAAGTTATTAGACTGACTCACATGAAGATATCAGTCCTCTATCTTTTTGGTTATATCATGTATTTTGACTTCATATTCCTTACTTTCCTTGCTTACATATCTAATTTTTTCACTGTGTTCCAAAGGTTGAGATTTGTCAAGTCAAGGTGATCTTGTGATAGCTCTCTGTGGTTGGAGCATCAGTAAGTCAAAACGGGAGCTTTTAAAGCTTAAAAAGTTGAAAGAATTTCTGTGATAAAGAAAACTCCCTAAAATAACAAATTTTTTTGTAAATTTTGTGTTTGTTGACATTTATATTTCACTGCTAAAGATTTTCTCTTTTTAATGTTTTTTGTGTTCCGTTCCATGCAAATCAGAATCCCTAGTTTTATTTTTTAATTTTTCTTTTGTGTTCACACAATTTACTGATACAGATACATCTTACAATGTATATGCATACAAGTTTTGTTTAATAAAAAATAGTCTCATGCACATACTTTTGTATTTCCTAGTGATATGGTTTGATGTTTTGCTTCCTACAAATCTCTTGTTGAAATTCTTATGTTGGAGGTAGGACAGGTGGAAGGTGTTTGGGTTACAGGGGCAGGTCCTTCATGAATGACTTGGTGTCATCCTCACAGTAATGAGTTCTCATTTTAAGTTCATGTGAGATCTGGTTCTCTAAAACATCGTGGTACCTCCTCTCTCTCTCTTGCTCTGTCTCTCTTCATGTGACATGCTGGCTCTCTTCTGCCTTCCGCCATAATTGCAAGCTTCTGAAGGCCCTCACCAGAAGCACATGCTGGCAGTATGCTTCATATATAGTCTAAATAACTAAGAGCCAAATAAACCCCTTTTCTTTATAAATTACCCAGCCTTAGGTATTTTTTTTTTTTTTACAGTAACACAAATGGACCAACACACTTGGTTTGTGCATTCAACAATATGGGAATCCTGTGAAGTGGGATAAAACTCTTAGATCATTTGCTTTAATAGATGTGCCATGATTTAGTCAGCCCTTTTCCTATTGATGGGCATCTATTTTGTTTTCAATTTTTCCTGATTGTAAACAATGTTGCCATGATATAAATATTTATTTCAATTTTTCAATTGTTCTTAATTATAAACAATGCTGCCATAAATATTCTGTACCAATGTGTTCAGTACAGGTGCTTTTATTTTTGTGGGAATCAACTCCTAGGGGGAAGATTGCTGAGTCCAAAGGTATAAGTATTTTTAATTTTAATACAGGTTGCCAGATTGCTTTCCAACACTTTGCTTCTCTGCCAGCTATACGTAAAAATACTGCTCTAAGTTTCCCTTCTTTTGAAGTACAGATTTTAAAATTTCTACCTTAGCAATTTTCAAATGTCAATATTTTAGAAGGATGAATTATTACTTATAATATTGTTTTCCATTAAGGACTGTTCAATAGGAATTTTATGAATCCAAGCACTATAGTTTCTCTGCATATTCTACCCTTATCTGTATTGGCAATTTTGTTATCAAATAAGACAAAATAACCAGATGGCCATTCCTACTATTTTCCTGAGAATTTAATATCATTAAAACTCAATTTCCTGCCAAAGTTACTGTAATGGTTTCAAATCTTGCCTTGCAGTGTTTGAGTAAAGAATTGCTCCCCTCCCTACCTGTATGCTAAAAATAATTTTACTGTTGATTAGTTTTATTTAAACGGAACTTAAAAGAGAATGGGAGTAAGATAAAGCAAGATAACAACACTTCAGTCATAGTGGATTCTCAGTATAAGGGATGCTAATGGGCAGCAGTTTTTGTTGTTGTTGTTCTTGTTGTTGTTTTGAGACAGAGTCTTGATCTTATTGCCTAGGCTGGAGTGCAGTGGCATGATCTCAGCTCACTGCAACCTCTGCCTCCCAGGTTCAAGCAATTCTCCTGCCTCAGCCTCCTGAGTAGCTGGGATTATAGGCACGCACAACCACATCTGGCTAATTTTTGTATTTTTAGTAGAGAGGGGTTTTACCGTGTTGGTCAGGCTAGTCTCAAACTCCTGACCTCAAGTGATCCACCCGCCTCAGGCTCCCAAAGTGCTGGGATTACAGGTGTGAGCCACTGTGCCCGGCCAAGCAGTTTTTTATTATTGTTGATATCCAAAGGCAAACTGCTTGAGGACTGTCTTAATTACTGTGTGTCATTTTTGAAGTGTCAAATACCCATTAATTACTGGTTAATTATGATTGCAGACCAGATTCAAACAGTTCTCATTTGTTTCCCCAATGTATCTGTAGAAAAAGAGGTAGCTCAGGACTATCACATTGTCACAAATTATCTTAAAATAACGTTTTCTTATTTAAATGGAATGTACATGTGTACTTATAAAATTGGTGAAGTTTCCATGGATAACACAATAAAAAATTGTTCTATCAGTATTCCACATAGATAATGTAGATAACAACTCTCAAGCCGGCCCGGCACCAAGATTCCTTTTAATGAGGAAGGAAAAGGCAATTCATATTTTAGTACCTACTATGCTCACAGGCCTTACTGTTTTATAATCTCACTTAATAAGTTTATTTTGAAAATGCCAGTGGAATCTCAGAAGATCATCTGAAAGTTTTATCAGCCATCTGTGCCTCACTGTAAATTAAGCTTCAGTACCATAGCACAGAATATTAGAACCAATAGTTAGACTAGATGATCCCAATAAGTCATGTAGGTCAGTAACCCTTGTTTTATACTGGAAGAAACTGAGGCCTACAAACATTCAGGTGCTGAGATGAAAAGGTTAGCTGTTCACTGTAACAAGACTAGAATACACATTTATTGACATTCTGTCTTAACGTTCTTTACTGCACGTCTAATATGATTAAAACTGAAAGGAGATTAAAGTTGAGTAAAGCTCTAGACTGCAGAATGTAAGAACCAGGGTGTATTGGAAGGAGAACAGAAATAATCAAATCAATTGGTTCCCTAAGGAAAATTAATGGCAAATAAAGAGAAGGGAGGTGGGTGACGGAGAAGGGGTGACGGAGAAGATAAATTCCTTACAGAGCAGGTTTGTCAGGATCATCACTGCCGCTACACAGCATTTTAAAACAGCATTAAACCTATTGTGAAGATCCTCTTCACAAAGTAAAAATAGTATGAATGGGGGCCTTTCAAGGTTACATCCTTTCATCTACTCTCTAAAGCTGTTCTATAATAGTCAAGAGGATTCTGTACAGTGCTTTATTTCAGCTTTGCTCTCATTAAGGACTCATAAACTTAATTACTAAACATTCCTTAAGAAACACAGCTTGAAATAATAACTTCATTAGAGAAATTTAGCAGTGTTCATTCTCTCTTTAATAGAATCTTATTTTAGAGTTGAAGGTTTTACTTGTCCTTTTATTCTAAATGCAAAACTTTTTGCCTTTATGTCTCTTATAGAAAAGCATTTCAAATACCAGGTAAGGAGAAATTTTTAAACTACTACATGATGTCCTTTTGAAGAATGTTTCAAATTAGAATGAGCTACAGCTTAAAAAGTTCTAGATATATGTATCATTGGTAAATATTATAAAGTGTATGGTAAAATAAGAAAAGGAAAAGTTGGTGTTAAAATAAGTTGTTTTTCAGAGTGGAGACTCCTTAAAGAACTAAAAGCAGAACTATCACTTGATCCAGCAAGCTCATTACTAGTTAGCTACCCAGAGGAAAATAAGTCATTATACAAAAAAAAAACATATGCATGTTTATAACAGCATAATTTGCAATAGCAAACATATAGAACTAGCCCAAAGGCCCATCTATGAATGAGTAGATAAAGAAAATGTGGTATGTATGTATATACATATATATGTATGTATATGTATATGTGTGTATATGTATATGTATGTATAAAGTAGATAAAGAAAATGTATATATATACACACACATATACATATACATACATATATATGTGTATACATACTACATTTTCTTTATACATACATACTACATTTTATCTACTTTATACATACATTTTCTTTATGTATGTGTGTGTGTGTGTGTGTGTATACACACATATACATATACATACATACATACATACCATGGAATACTACTCATAAAAAGAAACAAAATAATGGCATTCACAGCAACCTGTATGGGATTGGAGACTATCATTCTAAGTGAAGTAACAGGAATGGAAAACCAAACATCATATTTTCTCACTCATAAGTGGGAACTAAGCTATGAAGAAGCAAAGGCATAAGAAACATACAATGGACTTTGGGGACTCAAGGGAAAGGGCAGAAGGGAGATAAAGGATAAAAGATTACACATTGGGTACAATGTTCATTGCTTGGGTGATGGGTGCACCAAAATCTTAGAAATCACCACTAAAGAACTTACTCATGTAACCAAACACCATCTGTTCCCCAAAATGAAGTATTTAAAAAAATTGTTTTTGACTATGCCATTTTACTCATAATAAAAATAATTATTTAATAATATTTGTTAAAAAAATAAAGTGATTGTTAAACCTGAAATTCTTTAAAGAGAATTAAATAAATCAATTTAGGTCTAAAATTAGCTACTGGAATATTAAAAGATACCTGTTTTAAGTTTCAAGGTGAATTGCTACATGTTACTCCTTTGCTGAAAAATCTTCAGTATTTACTCACCCTACAGGAGAGAGTCTAAATAACTTGACCAATAAGCTTATCTTCTAGTATTTTTCCTTAAACAAATCTCCACCCTAGTCACAGGACTTTACTTAAGCTCCTTTCATTGCTCCTCTACAGCCTCACTGTCTTCAAGCTGTTCTCAACATTCCCTCTCCGCCTCCATCCTGTGTGCTCCTTACTGTTTTGCTTTATTTCTATCCCTTCCAGATGAGCCAATTAAAATTCTGCTTCTCCCTTGATCACTCAGGTCAAGGTAATGTTTCCTACCTCTGAATCTTCCTATAACCAATTGCCTTTGATACACAGCTCAGGATATACAAAATATGAAATTGTACCCTTTCCTTTTCTGATGCACATGTTTTATTACTCTAAAGCATATTATAATCTCCTTGAAAGTAGAGATCATCTTATATTGATGTCCTAAGAGAGTACACTCAGATACTGTTGATAAATTGAAATTAGTTTTATTATCAAGGGATCCTATAATATGGAAGGCATGTATGTAATTTTCATGTGGAATATATTATTGAGTTTAAATAATGAATCATTTTTTAGTTTATATAATCACTGCTTCTAATATTATCAAAATGAGGAATTAAAAATTTATCTATGTAGTATGATCACAAATTTGTCCAAATGTAAAGATTAAATTTTAGTGTATAAAAATTTTTTTAAAAAATCTGAATAAGAGATATCTGGGTGGTAGAGTTGTTGTAAAGATAAAATGTACTTGCAGATATTTTGAAAACAATAAATCACTATACAAAGATACAGAGCATACTGTCTTTTCAGTATCGATGTCTTAGGCACATGCTGTCTACTCAGTACCTATCATTTCTGTTTCCTCCCTGTTTTTTGCAGTTAGCAATCTGGGAAGAACTAGGCTTTATGCAATTCTGCTGAGCACATGGCTGAGATATGACTCAAGTATGCTTGAATACTAATCAAGTTTTCTTCCCCAGAGTAAGGATGAAGGCTCAGTGACTTGGAGTTTGGGTCAAGGACCAGCAGAGCCCAAACTCTGTAAGAATTTCTTTAACCAGAGAAACATAGTCTGAGCAAAGCATATAAGTCTAAATAAATTAATGGTAACCAAATAAATTGAAGTTTTTTGAATCTTAGACTCTACAGTATGGGGAATCACTAACAGATAACTTTCCATTTTTATTGACTTAGGGGTCAAGATTCTTGATATGGTTTCGCTCTTTGTCCCCACCCAAATCTCATCTTGAATTGTACTCCCATAAATCCCACGTTGTGGGAGGGACCCAGTGGGAGAGAACTGAATCATAGGAGCAGTTTCTCCCATACTGTTCTCATGGTAGTTAATAAGTCTCATGAGATCTGATGCTTTTATCCGGGATTTTTGCTTTTGTCTTCCTCATTCTCTCTTTGCCTGCTGCCATCCATATATAATGGGACTTGCTCTTCCTTGCCTTCTGCCATGATTGTGAGGCTTCCCCAGACATGTGGAACTGTGAGTCCAATGAAACCTCTTTCTTTTGTAAATTGCCCAGTCTCAGATATGTCTTTTATCAGCAGCATGAAAACAGACTAATACAGTAAATTGGTACCAGTAGAGTGGGGCATTGCTGAAAAGATACCTGAAAATGTGGAAGCGATTTCGGAACTGGGTAACAGGCAGAGGTTGGAACAGTTTGGAGGGCTAAGAAGAATTAAAAAAAAAAATGCGGAAAAGTTTGGAACTTCCTAGAAACTTGTTCGATGGTTTTGCCCAAAATACTAATAGTGATAGGGACAATAAGGTCCAGGTTGAGGTGATCTCAGATGGAGATGAGAAACTTGGAAACTGGAGCAAAGATGACTCTTGTTATGTGTTATCAAAGAGACTGGTGGCATTTTGCCTCTGCCTTAGAGATTTGTGGAACTTTGCATTGAGAGAGATGATTTAGGGTATCTGGTGGAAGAAATTTCTAAGCAGCAAAGCATTTAAGAGGTGAATTGGGTGCTGTTAAAAGCATTGTTTTAAAAGGGAAACAGAGCATAAAAGTTCAAAAAATTTGCAGCTTGACAATGAGACAGAAAAGAAAATCTCATTTTTGGAGGAAAGATTCAAGCCAGCTGTGGAAATTTGCATAAGTAATGAGGAGCCAAGACAATGGAGAAAATTCCCAAGACAATGGAGAAAATGCTCCAGGGCATGTCAGAGGTTTTCATGGCAGCCCCTCCCATCACAGATGCAGAGACCTACAAGGAAAAAGTGGTTTTCTGGGTGGGGCCCAGGGTCTCCGAGCTGTGTGCAGCCTAGGGACTTGGTGCTTTGTGTCCCAGCTGCTCCAGCCATGGCTGAAAGAGGCCAATGTAGAACTCAGGACATGGCTTCAAATGGTGCAAGCCACAAGCCTTGGCAGCTTCCATGTGGTATTGAGCCTGCAGGTGTGCAGAAATCAAGAATTGAGGTTTGGGAATATCTGCCTAGATTTCAGAAGATGTATGGAAACACCTGGATGCCCCAGGCAGAGGTGTGCTACAGGGGCGGAGCCCTCATAGACAACCTCTGCTAAGGCAGTTCAGAAGGGAAATGTGGAATTGGAGTCCCCACACAGAGTCCCTATTGGGGCCCTCCCTAGTGGAGCTGTGAGAAGAAGATCACCATCCTCCAGACCCCAGCATGATAGATCCATTGACAGCTTTCACCATGTGCCTGAAAAAGCTGCAGACACTCAACGCCAGCCTGTGAAAGCAGCTGGGAGGGGAGGCTGTGCCCTGCAGAGTCACAGGGGCGGAGCTGCCCAAGACCATGTGAACCCACCTCTTGCATCAACGTGACCCAAATGTCAGACGTGGAGTCAAAGGAGATCATTTTAGACCTTTGAGATTTAAGTGCCCTGCTGGATTTTGGACTTCCATGGACTTTCCAAAACAAAGCCATCCCCTTTGTTTTGGCTTATGTCTCCTATTTGGAATGGTTTTATTTACCCAATGTCTGTACCCCCCACTGTATCTAGAAAATAACTAGCTTGCTTTTGATTTTACAGGCTCATAGGCAGAAAGGACTTGCCTTGTCTCAAATGAAACTTTGGACTGTGGACTTTTTGAGTTAATGCTGAAATGAGTTAAGACTTTGGGGGACTGTTGGGAAGGCATGATTAATTTTGAAATGTGAAGACATGAGATTTGGAAGGGGCCAGGGGCAGAATGACATGGTTTGGCTCTGAGTCCCTACCCAAATCTCATCTTGAATTGTACTTCCATAGTTCCCACATGCTGGGGGAGGGACCCAGTGGGAGATAATTGAATCATGTGGGTTGTTTCCCCCATACTGTTCTTGTGGTAGTGAGTAAGTCTCACAAGATCTGTTTTTATCCAGGGTTTCTGCTTTTGTGTCTTCCTCATTCTTTATCTGCTGCTTTACATGTAAGATGGGACTTGCTCCTCCTTGTCTTCTGCCATGATTGTGAGGCTTCCCCAGCCACATGGAACTGTTAAGTCCAATTAAACCTCTTTCTTCTGTAAATTGCCCAGTCTTGAGTATGTCTTTATCAGCAGCATGAAAACAGACTAATATAACTCTCTACACTAAATATGCTGCATCTGATCCTCAAACCTAATACATTTCTGTATCTGTGGTTAAATAAATCAGGAACTTAATCTGACCTTATCTTACAAGTGTGGGTATGTGTGTTGTTTTCCTGGCAATCTACAGTCCAACTGAAATAGTTTCTTCTATTTGCACACTAAAGTGCTTCTTAAAATTCCCATCAATTTCAGTCAGCAGTAAGTTAACATTCATTGTACGCAAAAGGCTTGGAAGATTTTTCAGTGTACAAATGAGAACCTAAGTGTCAAAATGAAAAAAGAAAAAGATGTAGAAAGAAATTCTACAGGCAAAACCTTATCATATGGAATATTCAAAATACATAACTGTCATCATATTTAACTGATAAGACTGATACCCTAATGGCAATCTTTAAATGTCTCTGCCTTCATCTACAGAAACAAAGCTTCCTTGATACTATATATAACTGCTAATCAAATAGTATCTATCATGTCCAGAAATGTTTGCTAAAGGGTTCGAATATCAATGAAACTTTTAAATTTAACTTGTGCTGGACAGCTTTGCCTCATTCGTGCACACTGGGACTCTCATATAAAATCTAATAAGACACTGAATTAAGAATATAACACTAGCTAGGCATATCAAGAACTACTCAGGAAAGGGGCAAACATGGGGAAACTCAAAGACGGTGACAGGGTATTAATGCTTAGGTAAAATAATATGATTTCAAACATTTAAGATTTATTTCTTCCTCAGGTCACAGTACAATGTGGGTTGGTAAGAGGCTTTGCTCTTCACAAATTCAGGGATTTAAGGGTCCAAAGGCACCAAGAAAAGAAAGAAGAGAGGTCACAGAGAAGCCAACCCTGGCCTTTACGCTTTGGACTGCTCACTTTACAGTGGTTAAGCTGATTAGAGGCCCTGTAATATACTTTGCCTAGGAAGAGGAAACTCATTGTTGATTAGTCAGTCTCTGCCATACTCATCACTTATTTTAATCAAGAAGTTTTTCAACTAAAAATTATTTCATGGCTGTCTGAGTGCAGAGGCTCATGCCTATAATCCCAGCACTTTGGAAGGCGGAGGTAGAAGGATTCCTTGAGCTGAAGACTTTGAGACCAGCCTGGGCAAGATCCCATCTCTACAAATAATGGAAAAATAATTACCCAGGTGTTGTGGCGGGTGCCTGTGATCCCAAATACTCAGGATATTAAGGTAGGAGGATTGCTTGAGCCTGGGTAGTCAAGTTTGCAGTGATCTGTGATCATGCCACTACACTCCAGTCTGGGCAACAGAGTGAGAGCCCATCACACACACACACACAAATTATGGTAGTAAGAATCTGGGTGACAGTGAGATCCCATTGCCAAAAAAAATAAAAATAAAAATACTCTGAGGAAAATTAAAATAAAATTTAGTCAGTGATGAAGATAATTTGACCAAAAATTTGACCAAAAATGTGTTTTCTTTATCTGGGTATTTCCATTAAAACTGTACTTGATTATGTTAGATGTTGTAAGAAAATGGACTTAAAGATGCTTTTAAAAATAAAGAGGAACTTTGGCATTTTAGGACAGGGCTAAATATAAATGTGTTATTCAATAAAGAACCGCTAACACATACTCTGATAGTACATCAATGCTTAAATTCTGCACTAGATGATCAGACTTAAACAGCCAGCATCTAAATGACTATGTCCCCCAACGTATCTCCAATGCACTCTATTAGCAAACATGACAGTCCAATTATTTCCACGGCACTTAGCATTTCATGGTGGACTATTGCCAATAGTAGAATATAGGGTGGGAAACATGCCAAAGAAGTTAACTGATTTTAAAAGCTAAAATACTGCTAGCATTGAAAATTCAAGGTTATTATTTAAGGCTAATTCCCCTGACCCTGTTTAAACTCACCAGATAAGTAAATACATTGGCACCTACTTAAGTAATAACTCTTTCCCTTTAAATTATGCAAAAAAGTAGGTAAGCCAATTTTGCTACAAAAAACATGTTAGTAAAACTTTATGACATATAAAATCAAACATTTGTTTTACTTATCACTGGAGAATAGAAAATAATTCAAAAATACATTGCTAATACATTATACGTTGACCTGGTCTACATCAGTAAATCCAGAGGAAAAAAATAGCCTTTCATGTCAATTGATGCTTGATAAGATTTGGCTGTATCCCCACCCAAATCTCATCTTAGATTGTAGCGCCTGTAATCCCTAGCTGTGGTGGGAGGGACCCATTGGGAGGTAATTGAAGCATGAGGGTGGGTTTTTCCCATGCTGTTCTCATAATAGTGAATAGGTCATGAGATCTGATGGTTTTATAAAGAGGAGTTCTTCCACACATGCTCTCTTGCTTGCTGTCATGTAAGACATGCCTTTGCTTCTCTTTCACCTTCTGCCATTGTCATGAGGCCTCTGCAGCCATGTGGAACTGTGAGTCCATCAAATTTCATTTTCTTTATAAATCATGCAGTCTCTGGTATTCCATCATAGCAGTATGAAAATGGACTAATACAGTAAATTGGGACTGGAAGTGGGGGACTGCTGAAAAGAGTAGTGACTTTGGAACTGGGAAACAAGCAGACCTTGGAATCATATGGAGGGCTTAGAAGAAGAAAGGAAAATGTAGGAAAGTTTGGAACTTCCTAGAGACTGGGAGGGCTCAGAAGAAGTCAGGAAGATGTGGGAAAGTTTGGAGCTTCCTAGAGATTTGTGGAATGGTTTTTACCCAAAAGTCCAGGCTGAGGTGGTTTCAGATGGAGATGAGGACCTTAGGAACTGGAGCAAAGGTGAGCAAAAACGACTCTTATTATGCTTTAGCAAAGAGACTGGTGGAATTTTGCTCCTGCTGTAGAGATCTGTGGAATTTCGAACTTAAAAGAGATGATTTAGTGTACCTGGTAAAGAAATTTCTAAATGGCAAAGTGTTGAAGAGAAAGCAGAGTATAAAAGTTTGAACAATTTGCAGGCTGAAGGTGCAATAGAAAAGAAAAACCCATTTTCTAGGGAGAAATTCAAGCCAGCTGCAGAAATTTGCATAAGTAACAAGGAGAAGAATGTTAATTACCAAGAAAATGGGGAAAATGTCTCCAGTTCATGTCAGAGACCTTCACAGCAGCCCCTCCCATCACAGGTCCGAAGGCCTAGGAGGGGAAAAAATGGTTTCCTGGGCTCGGTCCAGGGCCCTCCTGCTGTGTGCAGCCTTGGGACTTGGAAACCTGCATCTCAGCTGCTCCAACCAGGGCTAAAAGGCATCAAGATACATCTGAGGCCATGGCTTCAGAGGGTGCAAGTCCCAAGCCTTGGTAGCTTCCATGTGGTGTTGAGCCTACAGGGGCACAGAAGTCAAAAACAGGTTTGGGAACCTCTGCGTAGATTTCAGAGGATGTATGAAAATACCTGCATGTCTAGGCAGAGGTGTGCTGCAAGGGTGGAGACCTCATGGAGAACTACTGCTAGGGCAGTGCAGAAGGGAAATGTGGGGTGGGAGCCCCCAAACAGGGTCCCCACTAGGATACTGTCTAATGGAGCTGTAAGAAGAGGGCCACTGGCCTCCAAACCCCAGAATGGTAGATCCACTGACGGCTTGCACCATCTACCTGGAAAAGCCACAGAAAGACACTCAATGCCAGGCTGTAAAAGCAGCCATGAGTGGGGCTATACTCTACAAAGCCACAGGGGTGGAACTGTCCAAGGCCATGGGAACCCACCTTTTACATCAATATGATTTGGATTTGAGACATGGAATCAAAGATCATTTTGGAGCTTTAAGATTTGACTGCCTCACTGGATTTCACACTTACATGGGCCTGTAGCCCATTCATTTTGGCCAATTTCTCCAATTTGGAATGGGTGTATTTACCTAATACCTGTATCCCCATTGTACCTATGAAGTAACTAACATGCTTTTAATTTTACAGGCTCATAGGTGGAAGGGACTTGCCTTGTCTCAGATAAGACTGGACTTGGATTTTTGGGTTAATGAGTTAAGACTCTGCAAATGAGTTAAGACTTTGGGAGACTGTATCATTATGTTTTGAAATGTGAGTACATTCAGATTTGGGAGGGGCTGGGGTAGAATAATATGCACTGTGTCCCCACCCAAATTGCATTTTGAACTGCAGCTTCCATAATCCCACATATTGTGGGAGAGACCAAGTGGGAGGTAATTGAATCATGGGGGTGGATTTTTCCCAGGCTGTTCTCAGAGTAGTGAATAAGTCTCATGCAATCTAATGGTTTTATAAATGGGAATTTTCCTGCATACGGTCTCTTGCATGCTGCCATGTAAGACATGCATTTGTTCCTCCTTTGCCTTCCAGTAAAAACCTAAAGACTTCACCACAAAACTATTGGAACTTATAAACAAATTCATTAAAGTTGCAGCATACAAAATATACATACCAAAATCAGTAGCATTTCTATATGCCAATAGGGAACAATCTGAAAAAGAAATAAAGAGAGTAATCTTATTTACAATAGTTAAAAATAAAATAGGCCAGGCACGGTGGCTCACGCCTGTAATCCTAGCACTTTGGAAGGCCGAGCTGGGTGGATCACCTGAGGTCAGGAGTTCAAGACCAGCCTGGCCATCGTGGTGAAACCCCACCTTAAAAAAAAAAATTAAAATTAAAATTAAAAAGATAAATAAATAAAAATAAAATAAAATACCTTGGAGTACACTTAACCAAAGAAGTAAAACAACCTCTAGAATGAAAACTATAAAGCATTAATGAAAGAAAAAGACACAAAAATTGGTAAGATATTCCATGTGCATAGATTTGAAGGATCAATATTGTTAAAACGTCCATACTGGAGGAGGGGGAGGGGGGTGGAGCGCGCGCCATTTCTAGTCGTTTTCAAAGCGCCTCGCGCTGATTCTCACGGGCCCGGTCGCCGGCCCCCGCTCTGCCCTGGATTGGTAGCTTATGTCGATCTTGATGAAAGAGCAATTGATGCTCTCAGGGAATTTAATGAAGAAGGAGCTCTGTCTGTACTACAGCAGTTCAAAGAAAGTGACTTATCACATGTTCAGAACAAAAGTGCATTTTTATGTGGAGTTATGAAGACCTACAGGCGAGAGAGAAACAGGGGAGCAAGGTGCAAGAGTCCACAAAGGGACCTGATGAAGCGAAGATCAAGGCCTTGCTCGAGAGAACTGGTTATACTCTGGATGTAACCACAGGACAGAGGAAGTATGGTGGTCCTCCACCAGACAGTGTGTACTCTGGCATGCAACCGGGAATTGGAACAGAGGTGTTTGTAGGTAAAATACCAAGAGATTTATATGAGGATGAGTTGGTGCCCCTTTTTGAGAAGGCTGGACCCATTTGGGATCTACGTCTTATGATGGATCCACTGTCTGGTCAGAATAGAGGGTATGCATTTATCACCTTCTGTGGAAAGGAAGCTGCACAGGAAGCTGTGAAATTGTGTGACAGCTATGAAATTCGCCCTGGTAAACACCTTGGAGTGTGCATTTCTGTGGCAAACAACAGACTTTTTGTTGGATCCATTCCGAAGAATAAGACTAAAGAAAACATTCTGGAAGAATTCAGTAAAGTCACAGAGGGTTTGGTGGACGTTATTCTCTATCATCAACCCGATGACAAAAAGAAGAATCGGGGGTTCTGCTTCCTTGAATATGAGGATCACAAGTCAGCAGCACAAGCCAGACGCCGGCTGATGAGTGGAAAAGTAAAAGTATGGGGCAATGTAGTTACAGTTGAATGGGCTGACCCTGTGGAAGAACCAGATCCAGAAGTCATGGCTAAGGTAAAAGTTTTGTTTGTGAGAAATTTGGCTACTACAGTGACAGAAGAAATATTGGAAAAGTCATTTTCTGAATTTGGAAAACTCGAAAGAGTGAAGAAGTTGAAAGATTATGCATTTGTTCATTTTGAAGACAGAGGAGCAGCCGTTAAGGCTATGGATGAAATGAATGGCAAAGAAATAGAAGGGGAAGAAATTGAAATAGTCTTAGCCAAGCCACCAGACAAGAAAAGGAAAGAGCGTCAAGCTGCTAGACAGGCCTGCAGAAGCACTGCGTATGAAGATTATTACTACCACCCTCCTCCTCGAATGCCACCTCCAATTAGAGGTCGGGGTCGTGGTGGGGGGAGAGGTGGATATGGCTACCCTCCAGATTACTATGGCTATGAAGATTACTATGATGATTACTATGGTTATGATTATCACGACTATCGTGGAGGCTATGAAGATCCCTACTACGGCTATGATGATGGCTATGCAGTAAGAGGAAGAGGAGGAGGAAGGGGAGGGCGAGGTGCTCCACCACCACCAAGAGGGAGGGGGAGCACCACCTCCAAGAGGTAGAGCTGGCTATTCACAGAGGGGGGGCACCTTTGGGACCACCAAGAGGCTCTAGGGGTGGCAGAGGGGGTCCTGCACAACAGCAGAGAGGCCGTGGTTCCCGTGGATCCCGGGGCAATCGTGGGGGCAATGTAGGAGGCAAGAGAAAGGCAGATGGGTACAACCAGCCTGATTCCAAGCGTCGTCAGACCAACAACCAACAGAACTGGGGTTCCCAACCCATCGCTCAGCAGCCGCTTCAGCAAGGTGGTGACTATTCTGGTAACTATGGTTACAATAATGACAACCAGGAATTTTATCAGGATACTTATGGGCAACAGTGGAAGTAGACAAGTAAGGGCTTGAAAATGATACTGGCAAGATACGATTGGCTCTAGATCTACATTCTTCAAAAAAAAAATTGGCTTAACTGTTTCATCTTTAAGTAGCAATTTGCTGCCATTTGTATTGGGCTGAAGAAATCACTATTGTGTATATACTCAAGTCTTTTTATTTTTCCTCTTTTCATAAATGCTCTTGGACATTATTGGGCTTGCAGAGTTCCCTTATTCTGGGGATTACAATGCTTTTATCGTTTCAGGCTTCATTTTAGCTTCAAAACAAGCTGGGCACACTGTTAAATCATGATTTTGCAGAACCTTTGGTTTTGGACAGTTTCATTTTTTTGGATTTGGAATAGATTACATAGGAGTATGGAGTATGCTGTAAATAAAAATACAAGCTAGTGCTTTGTCTTAGTAGTTTTAAGAAATTAAAGCAAACAAATTTAAGTTTTCTTGTATTGAAAATAACCTATGATTGTATGTTTTGCATTCCTAGAAGTAGGTTAACTGTGTTTTTAAATTGTTATAACGTCACACCTTTTTGAAATCTGCCCTACAAAATTTGTTTGGCTTAAACGTCAAAAGCCGTGACAATTTGTTCTTTGATGTGATTGTATTTCCAATTTCTTGTTCATGTAAGATTTCAATAAAACTAAAAAATCTATTCAAAACAAAAACAAAAAAAAAAATGTCCATACTATCCAAGGCAATCTGCAGATCAAATGCAATCTCTATCAAAATACCAATGAAATTCTTCATAGAAATAGAGAAAATAATTGTAAAATTTATTTGGCCCCACAAAGAACAGGAATAGCCAAAACTATCCTGAGCATAAGAATGAAACTGGAGGAATCAACTTACTTGATGTCAAATTTTACTACAGAGCTGTAGTAACCAAAACAGCATGGTACTGGCATAAAAACAGATACATATACCAATGGAACAGATAGAGAACCCATGAACAAATCCACCCACTTACTGTGAACTCATTTTCAAAAAAGGTGCCAAGAATGCACATTGGGGAAAAGACAGTCTCATCCATAAAACTGGTGCTAAGAAAACCGGATATCCATGTGCAGGAGAATAAAACTGGACTCTTATCTCTTGCCATATACAGAAACCAAATCAAATAGATTAGAGACTTAAAGACCTCCAACTATGAAACTACTAAAATAAAACACTGGGTAAACTCTCTAGGACACTGGACTGGGCAAAAATTTGAGTAATACCCCACAAGCTCAGGCAACCAATGGAAAAATGGAAAAATCAGATCACATCAAGTTAAAAACTTCTGCACAGCATAGGAAATAAATAACAAAGTGAAAAGACAACCTATAGAATGGAAGAAAATATTTTCAAATTATCTATCTGATGAGGGATTAATAACCAGAATATGTAAGGAGCTCAAACAACTCAATAGGACAAAGTGTGATAATCCAATTTAAAAATAGGCAAACCATCTGAAAAGACATTTCTCAAAAGAAGGCATACAAATGGCCAACAGGCATATGAAAAAGTGCTCCACATCACTGATTATCAAAGAAATGTAAATCAAAACTACAATGAGATATCATCTCACCCCAGTTAAGATGGCTTTTATCCAAAAGACAGGCAATAAAAAAGCTGGTGAGAATGTGGAGAAAAGGGACCCTTGCACCCTTGTGCTGGCAGGAATGTAAATTAGCACAAACACAATGTAGAACAGTTTGAAGATTCCTCATAAAATCAAAAATAGATATCATTTATAATAGCTATAATAGTATATAATTACAATAGTTATAATTTATAGAGTGCTTAAAATAGTTATCATAAACATAGGCAATACATCATAAGCCTATGAGACTGGTATACTCTTATGCTCATTTTACCAAGAAGTAAATCGAGTCACAGAGGAAATAACTTGCTGATGGCAGAGATGGGATACAAATCCAGATAACCTGGTCCCCCAGGCTCTCTATCTACCTAATGCATTATATTTCCCCTCTGTATGACCTTGGGTCACCTCTTCACATTCTGATTCATATCTTCATCATTGGTGAAATAAAGGTTTTGAATTACACAACATCTAAAATCCCCTGTACATCTAAAAAGTTGATTCCACCTAAAGTGGATTTGGATTTATATGTGTAATTAGGATTCTAAAGCAGATGCTGGCAAACTTCCTGTAAATAGCCATGTAATATGTATTTTACGCTTTACAAGCCATGCAGTCTCTCCCAAAACTCTGCCATGCCATTGTAGTAGAAAAATAGCCATGGAGATCAAATGGGTATTATGTTCCAAATAAAACCTTTATCTACAAAAACAGGCAGTGGGCTGGATTTGACTTGCAGGCTGTAGTATGTTGATGTGTGTCCAAACTATCATATGTAATAATGGAATGATTAGGCTAGCTTTAGCAAGAACAAATTTAGGAATATTAAACATCATTGTGATAGAAGACATCTTGACACATCAGACTTTCATGTTTTCTGCCTTCCCAACTACATTATTTGGGACATATGACATCTATCTGGCTCTTGGTTTCTAGGAAGAAAGACTATATAGATTCAAATACCAAATTAATCCCTGTCAGTTTTTATAGGTCCAAGATAAGTGGACATTTGCACTCGTTGCTGTATTTCAAAGAGCTATAGTCTGGTATCCAAATCATGATTAGGCTACCAGGATAGTTCACTCAATTCTATCACATGCATGTTATGGTCAAAATAATACTCGTGGAATAATACACAAACACACTCTCTCATACATACACACACACTCATACACATACATTTCCAGAGAAAATCTTACACATACACATTTTAGTTACATTTGCTAAATAACATGTAGTAAACTTTTATTATTTCCAAAAGAACTACAATCTGCAGAAAAGATATTTGTACCAAGAACACAGGTAATTTCCTCCTTAAGGGGGCTGAGGGGAAAATCTTGTCTAATGTCTCAATCTCTGTTACAACTGTATATAATTTAAAACAACTTTGACATTTCATTCAGTAAACAGTCTGATATTCTGCTTTATGCCTAGCACTAGAACAGAATTTCTGGGGAATATGAATTAAATGGTTTTGCCTCTTTCCT
This sequence comes from Ateles fusciceps, assembly GCA_036589455.1. Taxonomy (NCBI): domain Eukaryota; kingdom Metazoa; phylum Chordata; class Mammalia; order Primates; family Atelidae; genus Ateles; species Ateles fusciceps. The sequence continues at coordinate 1,541,748 of JAZHEH010000647.1, forward strand.
TAAGCTGTTTTTACTTAATTTTGGTATACGACATTCCCAAAGAAAAAATGTTTACTAATGATACATATGTTGAATAATATCACAATAATAGCTAAAAAAGCAATTCAAAATAATAAGAATGTTATATGTGACTATATAATATTTACCAGTTGAGGGTTAAGAAACCTTATATAACTTGGAAGAAGAGAATCCTATGGATTAGAGTACCAGCAACATTTTGGAATTTCATAGTTGCAAGAGTCCTTTACTAAACTTGAAGTGGTGTGATATTACTCGACTGTGATAACTGAAAGAACAAAAATAGGAAAAATATAATACAAATGGAAAGATAAATGTAAATGTAAACTCCAACACATCAATAATTATGCAAAATGTAAATGGTCTAAATTATGCAAAATGTAAATGTAAATGGTCTAAACAATTAAAAGGCATGATATGCCAGGGGGTAGTTAGACGCAATTCTATACTCCCTACAATATATTGTAGGGAGTATAGAATATAAAGATACATAGGGATTAAAAGTATATTTTGTATCAATGGAAAAAGACCATGCAAATCCTAAAAATAACACCAAAAAAGACAAAAACAAACAACAACAATAAAAACCCCCCACAACAAAACCAAAAACTTGGTTATAGGAATATTAAACGAAGTAGATTTCAGAGCAAAGAATAGCACTAGGAACAAAGGCAATCATTTCCCAAGGACAAAACAGTCAATTCATCAAGAAGATATGACAATCATAAAGGTTATATGCCTAATTATTAAGCTTCAAATACAAGAATCAAAAACTGACAGAACTGAAAAAAGAAACAGACAAATCCATAAAGTTAATTTCAACATTATTCTCATGATAATTGATAAACAAGTAGCCAGAAATATCAGGAAAGATACAATTTAAACAATAATATAAACCAATTTAATCTAATTGAGATTTACAAAACACTTAATGAAAATCATAATATACAATCAGTTTAAGTGCACATGAAACACTTACCAAGATAGATAATATTCTGAAACATAAAAGAGGATTAAACAAATTTAAAAGGATTAAAATAATATAAAAAATGTTCCAACCACAATGATATCATAGTAGAAATCAATAACAGAAGTTTACCTGGAAAATTCCAAATTATTTGGAAAAGAAATCACAGAATTCTAAGTGACTCATGGTTCAGAGAATATAATAAAGGTAAATTAGAAAGTGTTTTCAACTAAATGAAAAAATAACATATTAAAATTTGTAGATGTAACTAAAGCAGTACTTACAGGGAAATTTTAGTACTAAACACTTATACTAAGAAAAAAGAAGGCTCTTAAATGAATAACCTTAAGAAACTAGAAAAAGAGTAAATAAACCTGAAAGTAGAATAAAGGAAATAATAAAGATCATGAAAATCAATAAAACAGAGAACAAAATACAAGATAAAATGATGCACCTAAAAGTTGGTTCTTTGAAAACAGTAAAATTCATAAACTTCTAGCTAAACTGATCAAGAAAAAAAAAGAACATACAAATACCAAGAATGAGAGCAATGACATCAACGTAAATTATACAGATACTAAAAAGCATAAGGAACTATTATGGGTAACTCAATGTCAATAATTTGACAATTTAGAAGAAATGGACAAATTCCTTAAATGAAACAAACTACCAAAACTCTCTTAAGAAGAAATCATTTGAATAGACTGATAGCTATGAAATAAATTGAATTTTTAGTTAAGCTTATCACAGGCTTCACTAGGGAATTCCATCAAACATTTAGAAAAAAAAAATACCATTTCATGCACAAACTCTTCCAGAAAACAGATGAGAGAGCACTTCAAAATTCATTTTATAAAGCCAGCATTACCCTGCTACCAAAACCAAAACAAGAAAACTACAGATAAATATTCTTTATGACGAGAACACACGGCCACAGAAAGGAACAACATACACTGGGGTCTTTTGGAGGGTAGGAGGGTGGGAGGAGGGAGAGGATCAGGAAAAATAATGGGTACCAGGCTTAATACCTGGATGATGAAATAATCTGTATCAGCAAACTCATTAGGATAAACTGTCAGTTACCTATGTGAACTTAAAAGTTTAAAAAAATCCTTCATGAACATAGATATAAAAATTCTGAACAAAATTTCAACAAATCAAATCTGACAATATTTTAAAAATGATAAAATCATGACCAGGTAATCTTACAAAAGCAAGGTTGACTGAGCATTCAAAAATCAACATGTCAATATATTGATAGAAAAAAAGAAAAAAAAATGATCATTTTTACATAAAGTATTTGATAAATCACTTCCCAATACAAAACATATTCTTGATTTTAAAAAATCTCACATGAAAATAGGAATAGAAGGGATCTTCCTCTACCTGGTTATGGCATCCCTGGGAAACCTACAGCTAACATAACCGCTAATGTTAAAACTCTTTAGGATAAACTTGTCAGTTTTTATTTGTAGTATTTATCCTTTTTTGATAAAGTCAGCATTATTGAGGTGGAATTTACATATAATAAAATTCACCCATTTTTAAGCATACATGTCAAAGTGTTTTTAAAAATGTATACAGTCATGTAGCCATTACTACAGTTATGACATAAAAGTCCTTTCTTCTACGGAGTTAATCATCTTTCCTTACCTGTTGGCTCCTGGAAACCATGAATATTCTTTCTTTCTCTAGAATTTCTAAATTTTCCTTTTCTAGGATTTCATATACATGAAATCATATAGCATGTACTCTTTGGTGCCTGGCTTATTTCACTCACCAGAATGCTTTTCAGATGTATCGATGATTTTGTGTGCATCCATAGCTAGCTGGCTGTATTTATTGCTGAATTGTTGTCCATTTAATGGCTGAACCATAATTTGTTTATCCATTCAACAGTTGAAAGAAACTTAGGTTGATTTTCAGTTTGGGCTATTATAAAAAAAGCTGTAATTATTAATCACATTTAAATCTTGAGATAGAGATATATTTTCTTTTGGGTAAGTACCTAGAGGGGTTATTACCAAGTCCTGTCTGAGTCATATACTGAGTTAAGTATTTAACTTTAAAAAAAAAAAAACAAAAAAAAAACTCAGCTTCCCAACTGGCTATTGCACTTTCAATTTCTATAAGAGACCCTGTGTTCCAATTGCTCCACCTCTTGACAACCACTGAAATTAGGTTTTTGTTTTATGTATTTTAGTTGTAGACATTTTAGTGAGTGTGTAGTGGTTATCTGCTTGTGGATTTAATTTGCATTTCTCTAAAACTAATGAGTGATAAGTATCTTTTTGTGTGCTTGTCAACTGTGTATATTTTCATTGGTGAAGTGTCTGTTCAGATATTTTCTATTTTGTTGTTTGTTCATTCTCTTACTTTTGAGTGGTTAGATATTTCACATATTCTGAATACAAGGTTCTTTACTAGATATGTTCTGCAAATCTATTCTCTTACAATTTTTTTCGTTTATTTGAGAGTATATTTTGAGGGCTTTTTTATTTTGAAGAAGTACATAAAATGTAACATTTTTTTCTTTTATGGCTTATACTTTATGTGTAAAAAATGCCAGACTAATCAAAGACCTCAAAGAAATTAGGTATGTTTTATTAACAGATTAGATACTATGCTGAAATAAAATTATGTACCATTGCCTTTGGTTTCTATTTATTTTTGCATTTCAGATGTCCTCTTGTCATTTTTTTCTTTCTAGATTGATCCCTGAAGATTTTAGCTTTTGGCTCATTTTCAAGCTATTCAAGATAATTCCTTGTCAAAATTTTGGTAACTCCAGTATCCAAAAAGATAATTCTTCCAAAACTGAAACCTCAGCTCTTTGATTTCCTTTCTTCACATAATCTCATCCATCTTCTTTCCTCTAGTTACTCATTCTCATGGTCAACCCCTTCCAAAATCTCAATTTTAAGCATTTTACTCAACAATTGTTAGGTCTAATCATTTCACCTTCCTCTCTGGAGGATTCCAAATCAAATAATCTTTCAATACATAAGAACCTACAATCAATTGATCCTATCAACTTTTCACTGTATCATACATATCCACCCTCTTGTCCCCACTTCCCTTTTGATCCAGTTTAAACACCACAGTCACTATATTATAGAAATTAACTTGCATATAACATAAACTCCCTTGTGCCCTTCCTTGCTTAGCATATTCTCTTAGCTAAAGCAAAACCTTGGTTAAACCCAACTTAACCACTTACACCTTGCCAACCCATGCACAGTGTAAGGTAGCTGGAAAAAAACATGAAACTTTGCTAACTCATCTCATGACCAGCAGATCACAATTTCACTGTATTTTCCTATTCCATTCACTCTTGGACAATTATTTTACATACTCTCATCTCCTGAAAACCAACAAAGTTTTTACTATTTGAATTCTTAGCAGATGACCTTGTTTCCTACATCACTGATAAAAAAAAAAAAAAAAAACAAAAAAAAAACTTCCACAAATGGCCACCCTATGTCTGTGCCCATTTATTCTGTTTCCTCTTCTGTTAAACGCAGTGTCATGCTCCTAGCAAAGGCTAATTCCACCACTTATTCACTAAATCCCATTCCCTGTATGTTTATTCATGACATTTACTCTAGCTCTTTCTCTCTACCATCAATTTTTCCTTCTCCACTGCATCATTTCCATCCAAATATAAACATGTTTCCATTTTGCCTTTGAAAAACAAAACACATGCACAAAAACAAAAAGCATCTTTTAGTCCCAGTCTGCATTAGCTGCCATTCCTATACTAGCCATGACAGGAATACTCCTAGAGAGAGCAGTTTCTAAAATCTCTCCTCTCAGCATCATTTAAACCCAATCCAATCAAACTTTTGCCCTCACTTACTAAATCAGAACTACTCTTATCAAGTTTACCACATCTGGAGGTCAATTCTCATTTGTCGTCTTGATCACTATTTTTCCATGGTTTTAAAATTATTCATCTCCCCATGCTGACTGTGAACTCTTTAAGATGCTATATATCATTTATTTTGCTATCTTGAATATTTGAAACATTTCATTATATATGTGTAACCTTTAAAACATATCTGCTTAATGAATAAACAACAAAATTTAACATCTGAAAATTGGAAATTCAAACAAGAGCACATCATTATTTACTAACCACAAATTTATGTAGAACCTTGTTTGAAAGTTCAGATCAATTTCTGAGGCTTATTTTACCTCCAGAGATACTTTAGGAGAGTATTATGAGGAGACAGAACTTCAAATATGAAATTTTGAAAGCAGATATTCAAATACTTACATATATGGATTTTTTCATAAATCTTTAAACATTATATTCTAACATATATTTTATTGTAATTGAATCCTACAAAGTGCATGAGTTGCCCCTCCACAAATTAGAAAGAAAGTCTAAGGTCTTATATTTTAAATAATCAAAAATAAAACCAAGGGGTGTGACAGGGTATGATTGTTCTAAAGGGTACTCTAAAATTAAGTACAAAGATAACTAACTCATAATGATAGCTACACAACCTACATTTTAAATTTTCTTTGATCAAATAAATTGCTAGGTCATTGTTCATGAGACACTTATATGTCAAATGAGGATGAAAGCCTTCTAGCTCTAGCTGAAGTTATTTTTTTTTCCAAAATGTAATTGTTAGAATCTCGATCTCACCTCAGTTTCCAGTGAAAATCACTGGTGGACATTATAAAATTAAATTATAGTTCATTCTTCTCCATTTGTATTTCCAACTACTGAGTATGCAATTATAAAAAGAAATAAAGCTGCCCAATTCTTAGGATCCATAACAATAACTCAGGAAAAGAACAGGAAGAAATGGAACCATAAACATGTGTCACAGCTTCCATGGAACAGCTTTTCAAAATTAAGTTTGAAAGTAGACAAACTTGGTATTTTGAGTCATCTATGACTCTCTTACTTAACTCACATCAGCCAAAGTGAAAGTCCCCAAAATGTCAAATTAACTTGCTCAAATTATTTTTCTCAACTTTACAATGCCCTTTAGGAACACCATTACGGAGAAGCTATTGTTGGCATTTACAGCATAAAACTTGATTTTGGAAGGCTGATATTGCAACTGCCTAAATATTACTAAATTGAAAACTGTATAGTACCAGTTATTTGATCACGCTATATGAAAAACTTAGTTTGTGGATGACTCACTTTTAGTTGAAAAGGAAAAAAAAAGCAGGATTAGAGTTAGAATGATTTTATTGGTTGATTCATATTTAGATATAAGGAAAGAATAAAAACTATAATTAAAAAAACTTGCTGAGATAAACTCGAATAAAAAATGAATAATTTATTATATTCATGTATTAGCTTTCATATATTCAGTGTGAGTTATGATATAAAAAATAGACATTCACATACTGTATTAATCTTACTGGTGCAGAGACTTCTATTTAAATAAAACAAATCATAGTGTTAGCCATTTAAAATAATTTAGAAATGTATTCTCCTTTATATTTCAAGTTCAGTACAAGTAAAATCTATCACTAAGGAAAATGCATAATAAATAAGAGTAGAATGCTCATCAGTATGAAATAACCAATCTAGCTCTTAAATGAACCATGTAAAGATTTCTTTTCAAACAAAGAATTATAAATTGATATAGGTATCAAAAGCAACTCCTAGAAAAACAATTACATCCAAGGAAAACAATTTTTCTACCACTTGCCATGATAAATAATATCATTGTTCTTCCACGTGTAAAAGAAGCAGTCGTGGTTTTGTCTATTTTTCTTTATATGTACAGACATAAAGAATGCAAGAAATAACTGTCTTTTCCTCATCTTATAGACTTTCTACAGCTAGTCAAAATATTATTTACACTATTGCTTCTCCTTTACAAACTCACTGGAAAAAATATTTTAATCATCTGAATAAAGAGGGAGACGTAGGTTGGGACTAACTTTTTTTTTTGAGACAGTCTCGCTCTGTCGCCAGGCTGGACTGCAGGGAGCAATCTCAGCTCACCGCAACCTCTGCCTCCTGGGTTCAAGCGACTCTCCTGCCTCAGCCTCCCGAGTAACTGGGACTACAGACATGCACCACCACGCCGAGCCAATTTTTGTATTTTTAGGAGAGATGGGGTTTCACCATGTTGGCCCGGATAGTCTCTATCTCTTGATCCCATGATCCACCTGCCTCGGCCTCCCAAAGTGCTGGGATTACAGGCATGAACCACTGCGCCCAGCCAGCACTAACTCTTAAACACGGATAAGAACTGTAAGTAAGCTAGATCTGATTCTATAATAATCTTACAAAACAACAAACTTACAACAATGAATTCACAAATTGAGTTCATACCTACCTAAATATACCATTATATTCAAAACCTCTCAGTATTTACAATGTGTATAGTCACAATGTATATGTTGTTACAGACAGTCAGAAAACAAGCTCCTCCCAACCCCCATTGCTTTTAAAGATAAATAAAACATAAATTGAAACTGTGTGTCTCATGATCTATGTGCTCTGCACTCTAATGTTCCGCATGTCTCTCAGCAGCACTCTTCGGTAGTTTTGTTCCAGATTTTCCATGTATTCAAAATAATCACTCACTCGAAACCCACGCAGTGCTTCTTCCTGCCAAAAATCATAAAAGGAAAATCATTTACTTGGCTAAGACACACAATTCCAAGTTAATCAATTTTAAATCATTGATACACCATTTATTTTCAGCTATAGATGAGGGCGGGCTGTTTATGTTGCTAGTAAATGTGTAATTGCTTTTTATTTAGTGGGCTTTATATGTATATGACAGGAAGAAACTATATGTTCCCATTAAATAAGGTTTTCTATTTTCAAAACCAAAAATGTTTTACAGCTACCAAAAAAACAAAAAGCCTTAGATAGGAAAATCTGCCTAATTTTTAAAATAGTATCATGTTATACAATGGTTGCTGAAATTTGTAATTAGTAAAGACTCTAAAGTTTACCTACCAAAGGATACTATAATAGTGCAAGAAATGTCTGTTGCATAAGCTACTGTCCATAAGGCCTCCAGGAATCTGCAGTTCCTAATGCTGGTACTACGTACATCTATACTAATTTGGAACTTAATGGTTAGTGTTCCAAATGAGGCACTCAGGAATAAACAGTAAGAACAGCCGTTTAACATTTTAGAGTCTTTTAGGGAATTTTATGAATATTCCTTTTAGTACCTCCACATACTCTCTCTGCAGTACCTACACTCAAGGCAAAATAAAATATGCAGCAGTCATCTTTGATTCCGTGTAATTAATATTTATAATGTTAGTTTTGGAGGTCACAAAAATGTTAGAAAATTCATGCCTTTCAGGAGTTTATAGTTTTTTTCCCTTTTTATAGCAAGAATTACTATAACAAGAAAAAAAAAACAAAAGCAACCCAAAAGAATAAAAGACAATACATATCATATACCAGATATTTTGCTAGAGGCAGTTTATAGAGAGAGAAACCTCAATATAGAAATAGCTAGGAAAGCATTACACAATTCTTAATAAGAACACATGTTTTTAAAGGCTTCAGATATCACTGGTCACTTACGGGTGGTAATCATTTAAAGCTTGCATATAACTTGGGGTAACTTTATTCTTATTTTGCCATCATTACCAAAAATCTACGTAGTTTGAGGGAAAGGTTAGTCAGGACATTCTAAAAAATTATTAATGACTGATTTACAAGGCTGATATTATAGCTGAAAAGTGAAATGGTGTTGTTACATACTGAATACCATCAAGGCTAGAGCAAATACCTTCCAACATAAATATCTGAGCTCTACTCAATATAATTAACAAATTATTTCATCCCTTCTTTCACTTTTACATTCACTCATTCATTCTCTTGTTATATGTAAGAGTCTTAATTAGCACTGAAGACACAAAGATGAGTAAGAAGAACTTTGCCCTAAAATGTTGACAGTTGAGTTGTATATCGTCTCTGATTTTATGTATAAGTAACTGAATCAAAGGGAATATTTTTATCTTATGAATAGCAGAAATACCGGGTCTTTGTAAGTTCCTGTCCTACCAAAAATATTTCACTGTTTTCTTTGGAGCAAAAATGGGATTAAAGTAAGAACAATCCTACCATTCAAGAACTCATTTTAAACAGTTATTGTTATAGTGATGGAACAATTATGAATTTATCCATTCATTTCATTCAAATTTTGTGTAACTTGGCTTTAACTACTTCTTCACTAAAACTATACCTAAGATGGGGAGGAATTACAGTAATGTGTTATTCTAACCAGAGAATAAAGATCCAATGGCAGAAGAACTGTTTCAGGGCATATGCATTATTTTCAAAGGAATATTTATTGTTCATTAAATATGAATGGTAACAGGAGATGACAGCACTTCAACAATAGCTCTAATAGTTCTTTTCTGGGCAAAAAATAAGCAATATCTATTTAACATCTTTTAATTATTGTTTTATTTTAATGAAAATCCCTTAGGGACAGCCATAGTTATAACTCAATTTAAATATATTTTTCCTAAGAATGTATTTTTTGAAATCACGGTTTCCATTTTAAACATTAATTGTAAATGCCCTGATAACTACACCAAAGAGATACTCATAAAAATGACACATAAGGCTATTAAGGTATTATTTCATAAGAGAAAAATGTTAATGTACATTTAAAAAGGAATGTTTTCAAATGATAATAGTTCATTACTGAAAATTTGTAGGCAATTTTAGCTCTGAATAAAATTCCAAAATACCTACATTTTACATTTTGTCTTCAAAGTAGAATATTTTCATCTTATCCTCAATGTTCTCTAATGGCCTTTTTAGTGGATAACTTTTACTTGTAATTATGACCATTTAGACTGCCATCTTATCATTCAAGTTATAACAGACTATTTCCTGAGAATACTGCTGCTTATTTCATTTATAGACCAAAGTGTATCAAACGCTATATAAAAATATGAATGCCCCAATTATTTAAATAGCAGACACATTAATTACATAAGGTAACAACAACACTATTCTGCTTTATATTAACAGTGTATTATTTGCTCAATAAAATTTTTTAATAGATTATTACTAGAGTGATTTAAGTTTTGGTTAGGAAGTTCATTTTGAGCTTATTGTATTTTTTTGTTGTATCTAATGCTATTCACCTGGTATGTTTTTAATTATTTTCTCTCTTCATTAATTTTGAGTTTCAAACATGGAATCATTCAAAAGTATTAAAAATTCCCATTCTAAACCACAATGTTGGATGTATTCAATATTATATAACACGGAATATATGTAGTTTCCCTCTCTCCTTTGTGTATAGAAGTCCAGGTTCAAATTTCAAATATGCATTTGTCTGTTTTAACTTTTGAGAGCACTTGATCGGAACAACTGAATCTAGGATATTTATTAAAATACCAGACTAGTCAATGAAAAACAACTTGACATAGTAAAAGGAACACTGGATTTGGATTCAGAACAAAAGAAAGGGTTTGAATTCTCCTATGTTTGTTACTAGACGTACGAATTTGGGTAAGTTTATTGACTCTAAGCCTCAATTTTTTCATGGACAATAATATCACATGGTTGCTCTCTGGATAAATATTCTGAAATCTGAACTCCTTATCATAGCTTAGAGTACCTTATATGATTTGGTCCCTGTCTCATCTCTTACGTTTCTTATTCTTTGACCTTGTTCTGGCCACAGTGGTCTTCTTGACACTCTCTAAGTGAGTCAGCTCATTCCTACCTCTGAGATCTCGCACTTGCCTTTATTCCCATTTAAGCAGGCTTTTGCCTAGGAAGTCTTTGTATGACTTTTTCCTTTGCATCATTCAGGCATCTCTTTACCCCATCAAGGGTGGACTTGCCTGGCCTCCTCATCTAACTGGCACCTTAGACTCCTCCACCATGTTTGGTTTCCTTATTAGAAATAGAATAAGGTCTGTACTACTTAAGATGTTATGTATTTATTCATTTTTTTGCCTTCCAGGAGAATTTAAGGTCAATGTGGGCAGAGACATCCTGGCCTGTGACAAAAAACAGTACTTGGCTCACAGCTGTTGCACAATAAATAGTTTAATAAGTCAATGAGTAAATGAGCAATACCTGTAAAGCCCTTTGCCCAGTGTGTGGCATACAATAAGCACTGAAGATATTAATAGTGGTCACAGATAATGAGAACATATTTTTATTACTGATTGTCTTTGAAATTGCTCGGCTATATTTTCTTGATCACACTACAGACATATGATATTAGGCACGGTGGGCCTATCAAGGATTACTGACTCCACTCTCTGCTCATCAACCCCTTGCCAGGAATATAAGGAAACCATTTATTTAAAATATTAGGATGTTACTGACTTTTCTCTCAACTTCACAAATGTGCCTATTTTGGAAAGAAAGCTATACCAATACCTTCAAAAGTTATTTGTATCAGTTGATGTTTGCAAAAATACTGCAGATAGTATTTTTAGCAGAATTTTTTTTAGAACTACTGCAAGCCCTGTGAGCTTAAAATATGAATTGAAGATAAGCCCTTTTATAGTAGCAAACAGATAAAAGGCACAAAAAGATCAAGTGGGCTAACATAGTATACCCTGGTTTATTCCTTCCCAAAGATTTAATTATTTATGCCCTTGCAAAATGATTGTTTTTCAAATGTAACAGCTCTTTATAAATTATGGAGAAAAAAGGGTAAGGTAAGTTACTTTATGTGGGTTAAACTGGAAGAGTTGACTTTTATTAATAACATTATGAGGCATATAGAATAAAAAATTACCACAAAAGGTATAGAACTTAACACACACTTAACAGTTTACTTAAAGATTTGCATTAATGTCAAATCTCATATAGAAAGCTCTTGAGAGAAGGAGGATTTATGAATAGAGTTGTCTCTACCCTTACTAGAGATTATCTTTTTGTGTGTCATGTCTTAACCTATCATATATACATATATATGTATATATGACAATATATGTATATATGACATATATAGATATATTTTATATATATGCAATCTTATTAATCAAAGTGATAGAAACAGAAACAACCTTTAAGCAATGTTTTTTCCAGTGTCTTCCTTCTGGAGTGTTCCATAAAATTAGAAACTCCTGAATGCAATCCCTAAAATTTTCAAATCCTTGGTACTGGCATTCTGGATTCTGACTTATTAAGCTTCAAACATCACAGTTTTATGTATTCTAAAGGTTTTCAAGCTACTTGAGATTTTCTACTACAATCTGACAAGTCATGCCTCTGCCACGTAAATTCTGATTTAACAGGTCTGGGAAGGAGTCTCAATACATTAATTTTCATAAGTACCCTAAGTGATCCTTAGGATCAGGGAGTTTTAGGTAGTTTGTGGTTCTGGATAGAATGTGAAGCTCTTACAGATTCAGGACAGAGTATGTGGTTCTTGAAGATTTAAATTCATCTGAAGGGTGCTTGGACATATATGATTGTACCAGAGGCATGACTTAGTCATGGCCAGGTTAATGAGGAAATAGGTCCTGATCAGAAACAGTATAAGAGGATATTTCTGACCAAGGTGTGAAGGTAATGTCATTGACAGATATTATCATGATACGATATATTAAGAAGTCTCAGGAGCTGGAGAAAAATGGGAGCAAAAGTACACCAAAGTCTAGCTATGCACTCAGAAAATTTCCTGTTTCCTTTGCTTGTATTCTCTACATGTCTTCTTCTGTTAACAAAGAAATATAAAGAAAAGAGGGATAGCAGAGGGATGTACAAACTTAATAATTGCTAAGTTTTTTTTAAGCACTTACTATGTGCCAGATAATGGTCTAAAAGTATTTTACAAATATCATCTCATTTAATTCTTCAACAACCGTATGTGATGAAGGGGTTAGCACAGAAGTTTAAGCCATGCACCCGAGCTCACACAGTGAGTGACAAAGTTAGAATTTGAAACTAGGTAGAATCAAGTGATACAAGGACAATGCAGAAAACATATCTGCAAAACACAGTTGACACTGTACTAAATACCTTTAACATATTTGCTCAGATGGTGAACTGTTTTTACTATTACGTATACTTTTATCTTATAAAATCTTAGTATTCAATCAGATTTTCTCAGTCTGATCTTCATTCCTTACTCTGTCAACATCCTCTGGTAATAGCAGCTGCAATGGCATCAACAAAAAATCCCTCTTGACAATTTACTGATTAGGTTGAAATTAATCTGATTTTTTTCTTAATTATAAATTCATTTTGTCATAATACGCAAGATTTAGTTGAAGCATTTTAATTAAGTATTTGGAATCTTCAGAGCCTGATTTTTACAGAAAGGCAATCTTTTTCTAGGCTTGTATTTCAGTGAAGTTTGTCCCCAGGATGAATTCACAAACTAAAGCCAATATTGCTGACTGCTTATTAGCATGTTAGAGAGAAATACAATACAGTTAGCTAAAACACTAGGACATTTACATATGAACTACTATTAAACTGTCACTAAACCTGCGTGTGTGTGTGCCTGTGCCTGTGTGTGTGTTTGTGTGTGTGTGTGTGCTACAGAAGAGTCAAAAGAATGAAGAATGAACTTAAGACTCTCCAGCTTGCTGGGATATTACAGAATATTTACTTTGTTGGATGTTTTTCTCCTCGGAATTATAATATCTAGACTTTCTGAACCATCATCCGTCACAGATAAAAATGTTCAGAATTCTGGGTTCAAGGACTGAGCTGTTTCTTCAGTGTATCTTCACAGGCTGCTTTCTAGCTCAGTACTAGTCCACTAATCAATCACGACAGTGTGAAAATGATGCATTTAACTGCTCTAATATCCAGCCTACATTCTAGTGTGTCTACAAGGATACTGTGAAACAATCAGACAATATTTTGCTGATATCAACTTATACTCATGGCATTCATCTAATCTGATATTTCAGTGTTCAATCTAAAGAGCAAAAACAAGTTTTTCTTTCCTCCATAAGCCTGTTCTGCCTATTAGTGTTCATACTATCTTCTGATCTAAAAAATTCTAACTTATCTTTTTAATATATTGATTTAGAATCATGAAGAACTCTTTAGTGAGCTGTTAGAATTGTAAGCAATGAGTCTATACTCTCAATTACCTGATTTAAAATCTTGAATCTAAACCAAAATGACTACAAATGGACTGATATTTTCTCAATATTGAAAATTGCACACAGATTTTTATTTCTAAAATAATGCTTTTATCATGTCACTTTCTCTCAATATATGAAACTTAAATCAGGAAAAGAATTGCTTATCTTCAGTTTCTCAAGATAACTGATAATAACTGAAAGCATGACACATTTGTGGTTTTCAATATTTTGCAAATGAATTCAATTAGGCCCAATTATTTGAACTCATTTATAACAGTCAGAGGCTTGATCTATTTATTTTTATTCAATTTCTTCTTTAAAATGGTGTTATGATAAAAGAAATATGAGCTCATTCCTCCCACATAAATATATACAATGAAAAGTAAGTCTCTTGTTCTATTTTATCTTCATTCTTCTTGAAAGCAATCATTATGAAATATGTAGAATCAGGGAATAATGTGATTAAATAATCTATACAATAATACTAGTATGGCTGTGGTATGCAAGACAGGGTTTTGTTCTGCCACCCAGGCTGGATTGCAGTGGTATGATCATGGCTCAGTGCAGCCTCGACCTCCTGGGCTCAATTGATCCTCCCACTTCAGCCTCCTCAGTAGCTGGGACTACATGAGCGTGCCATCATACCCAGTTAATTTTTGTACTTTTTTTTTTTTTTTGATAGAGATGGGATTTTGCCATCTTGCCAGGCTGATCTCAAACTCCTGGGTTCAAGCTCTCCACTCACTTTGACCTCCCAAGACGCTGGGATTACAGGTGTGAGCCATTGCACCCTGCCTATATGAAGAATTATTGGTAAGTCTTTTCTCCCTTTGTACAAATCTGAGATTTTGAATAAGAAAGTGTAAAATATAATTTCCAAGGTTCAATCTCTATAACTACAGTTGAATGAGGAATTCTTAAATCATGTGCCTATTTTTGACAGGGGATATTTCTAGGGTAGGTAAAATAAAATCAATTCATTAATCAATACTTCATTATTGGTATTACATGAATAAGTGAAAAATGCTGTACATATATTTATATAATTTGCAGACAACAGATTATTTCAGGGCCAAATGGAGTAGTTAAAAAGATATGTAAATATATATTTAAATAAACTATAGCAGAGTTTATCTCACAGGAAAAATGAATGCCCATTAAAAGAGAACAGTGAATTTTGACACCTACCCACTGAAAATAAAACAACAAAAAAAGTAAAGTCATGGTATCAATCTAAAAGCATTTTTCTTTATCTCTCAGATAAATGAAAACAACAAGGGTAAAAAGTAAGGTTAGTTCTAGGACACATGCTAAAATTAATTCCTTGCCTACATGTTTTTAGTTTAGCTTTAAACCAAAGCCATTCAAATTTTAGTAATTTAACAGCGACTTAGGTCATAATCTCCTCTCCCCATTTAAAATCCTTTAGTTTTAAATTGATGGTATTATGTTGAAAACACAATGGAGAATGGTTTGGGACACATTTAAAGAGGTTATCATTTGCAAACTCTGTTATAATTTTTCCTGCAAATAGTCAAAAGAGAGATAAACTGTAAATCAACACTAATCAAATGTAAAGACGATGAAATATAAAGACTGTCTTCTGACAGGAAGAAAAATAAGTGGTAAGCATTTAAACAATTTAGTAACGTTTGTTATCCGATGTGAATAAAATGAAGTTTATTCTCTTTCCCTTTAATTTATTTACATTATTTACTTACACATCAACAAACATGTATTGAATACCTACCACCTGCCAGGTACTGTCTGACATATTGTTGAAAATACATCAGTAAACAAAATAGACCAAGTCACAGTCCTTATAGAGCTTACACATTTTACCAGGGAAGACAGACAAAAACACGTATAAAATAATTTCAGATGGTAATGAAAATTGTCAGAGAAACTAAATTGGGATTAGATGTTGCAGAATTACAGGTTGGGGGATATTCAGACAGATATGAGTACAGGAAAATTTCAGACTCTGAAATTCCTATAACTGACCACTATAGATGATGAAAATGTTTCTTACTGAAAATAAACCTAAATTTTATATTGAACATAATTTCAATTTGCTTAACACTTCCTGTATTCCAAATCACCTCTTAGAGAGTATCTTTTATTTTTCTATCTTAGTTTTTCTTCTACAATGTGTAATCATTTGTCTCAGCATACTTTTTCATTAAGAATATTTCTAAGATTATACTTTTAGTGATATATATTGAAAGTACGAAAACTTTTGAATTCAGAATTTATGAAATAAAAATTCTTAATAATTTGGCAATCTTAAATAATCAATGGCATTTATTTAAAGAACAAGATTGTTAAATGGAAAATAACCCTGGCAAGTACTTGATGGTAATTTAATTTACATAGAAACTGTCTGTTGACCTAGAGAAAGCCTAGCAAATGATGAATGTTGTTTTTATATGTATTCCTGTGGGATGGCAAAGGTAGTAAAGATAAGAAAACATTTTAAGTTCAAAAATTTTTAACTTCAAATAGCTGGATTTCCACCAAGAAATGCACACTGGGATGTATTTATATCTCATGGACTTTCTAAAGTCCCCAGCTTCCAAAGTCACATTATTGTAATTGAGAAAGTAACTCTATCTTGTTTAAAAACAGTAACATATTTGGTATTAACTTTTTAAAATGAGTGCTATGATAAAATAGTCTTTCATAAAAATCTTTTATAAACATAGAAGTTTAGAAAAATATTATAAAAATATAAAAGCATAGGAAATTCTTAATATATTAAATATGTTTACAAAGTATCCAACATCTGTACTCACAATTAAATATTTACTGACCAAATAACCCACAGAAATATTTTTAAAATATTTCTTTTTTGGCACAACACATGGGTTACAAGCAAAGTGTTGGATCCAGACAGATTATTTCATATCCCAGTTCCACTTTCGCTATACCATTTGGGGCAATACAACTCTATGCTTCAGTTTACTCATCTCTAAAATGGGGATAATAGTACCTATCTCTCAGCACTGGTTTTTAGGATTGGATGAGTGTCTAGAAAAGAATCTAATATTAAGCAACCAAAGTTAGCTATTAACTCAACATTTTTCTCTCTAAACATACTTACTTTTAGGAAAACTTGCAGATCTTGAGTCTGAGTGTGCTGTAGAATGTCTTGTTGTAAATGTCTGAATATAGCTATACAGATATACACTTGATAATCAGGACCAAGGAAAATACAAGTAGCAATATAATGGCATATTTCTATCCAATCTAAATAATTCCAAAAACACTGGGTTATCCATTGCAGGCAAATCTTAAAAAAAAAAAAAAAAAAAAGTAAGTTCATTTAAAAACTTCTAAAACCACATTTGACTTTTAAAAAACATTAACCAATAACTCATACAAAACTAATGAAAAGCTTAGCATTTAATTGAAATACAAACACATTCTTCATGTATGACTAACAAGGATGCTTCTCCTATTTGCTTCAGTTTCAAAGAAACCTTTCATGGTCTTGGAATTCAGGCCTTAAGGGTAACTGATAATGTTCATATTGCTCATGTACCTATCACTGAATGCCTTCTTTATTCATATTGTCCTCCTCTTACCCAAAACACCAATATGCTCTCTACAGATAACAAATGCTAAGAGACTATTTTAATTCAGACATGGGAGTTTTTTCTATCCTACCTACAATCACAGATGTATAATTATGCAGATGACAGATTGCAAAATGTTACATTAATGCAAATGGACTCTTCCTGAATCAAAAAACAATTTAAACCAAACAGAATTACGTAACATAAAAACTAGGAGCTAATGCAGAGAATATTTCAAAAATCAGACTTTTACAAAAATAATTTTTTTCCTCTTAATTTTTTGAATAACATTTGTTCAGATTATAAAAGCAATGTGTGCCCACGGTGGAAAACAGAAAAGTTTAAGAAAAAAACAATAACAATTAACACAGAGATTATAAATACTGGTAACATTTTGATACATCAATGAATATTACCCATAAGGGGTAAAGTTGAGTCCCTCTCAAAAGATACGTCAGAGCCCTAACCCCTAGAATCTCAGAATCTGACTTTATTTGAAAACAGGGTCTTTACAGACATAAGCAGGTTAAAATGAGGTCATTAATGGTGAGCCCTAATCCAATATGACTGGTGTCTTTAAAGGAAGGGGAAATACAGTCACAAAGACAGGCACATGAAAAGACACAAATGGAGAACATCATATGAAGTAGCAATATGTATCTGCAAGCCAAGATTCTAAAGGCTACTAGAAACCAGGGAGAGAGGTAAGTAACAGTTCTTTCTTTACCAACTATGGAGTGAACATAGCCTCGTTAATACTTTGATATGGCCTTTTGGCTTCCAGAACTGTAAAAAAATAAATTTCTGTTGTTTTTAACCACCAAGTTCATGGTACTTTGTTACTATAGTCATAAGAAACTAACACAATTACTTTCCAATATTTTCCTTTTATGATTTACAAATTACTTTACCTTCAAAAAAAGATTCCCCTTACTGAATATCTCTTCTCCTCTAGTTTTATGTTTTTTGGAGATGTGGGGAAGAAAGGAAAGAGATTTAATGGCTTATCTCAATTTCTCATAGGTATAGAGAATACAGAAATATAAATTTTCCTTTTGTGTTCCATCATTTTGTTATTCTAAAAATATATTCTTGAATAGGTTCTAACAGTTGTTTTTTATATCCTTGATTCAACTTTTTGGCATGCTGATCTTGCTTTTAACTGACTTGAACAAACTAACATGCATTAGTTTGGTAGGGTTGACATAACAAAGAACCACAGGTGGAAGAGCTTAAACAATAAAAAATTATTTTCTCACTGTTCTGGAGAAATCCAAGATCAAGCTGTTGGCAGGGCTGGTTTTTTCTGAAGCTTCTCTGAGGCTTATAGATGGTTATCTTTTCCCTGTGTCTTCACATGGGCTTCCTTAGTACATGTCTGTGTCCAAATTTCCTCTTAATAATGAGATCAGCCATATTGGATTAGGGTCCAAGTTAATGAACTCATTTTAACTTAATTACTCCTTTAAAGGCCTTATTGAAATATAGTCACTTTTTGAAATACTGGGGTTAGGACTTGAACAGGTGAATTTGGGGGGAGACACAATTCAGCCTGTACAAGAGGGTATTATTGAATTTTTGTTTTCCAGACATTATTACTCATATCAATTATTAACTTTTAATAAGGCTATTAATTCTGTTCTCAGGTGTAAGATTTTCCTTTACAACTATAATGTCCCCCTCCTGCTATGTTCCAAAATCTTTCCACAGAGCCCATAAGTTTTAACTCAATATTAAAATAGAACGTACCTATGAATGCCCAACATTTGTCAACAGACATTATATATTAAATTCTTATTGGTCCTACCTTTACTGTTCACTTTGCATTAATAGGATGCATCTCCCAAATTTCAACATAGAGTGTAGGCTGGCATGCAGAATACATTACCAAATCTCCACTGCCACCCACTCCAACAAATCCCTGTAATATGGCTCTAGTGGACGAGGAAGAAGTATCTCCTGCTCCCCTCTTGACTAGTGAGACTGAAGAAGTCAATAGTACTTTGACTAGAAGCAATGATTCTCTAATTGCCTGTTGCCCTTCTGCCAAGATTCTCTCTTTGTTCTTTGCTACAGCTATTAATGCCAATCAACTTAAAGCCATGCTATGTTAATGAAAATCTAGAGTCTCTGGATAGATGAAGAAGGAGAAACAATTCAAGAATGAAAATAAATACAAACGATCCTCACGGCTAGAGAAAGCAGTTCCCATTCAATTGCTAGTTTCAGGAGTGAATGGCAAGTTGATAAAGAGTGTGGGGGTCTCAGCTTCTGTCCACTGTTATACATAGTTTCTAACGCAGTTGTAATTTTTTGGCATTTATATACATTCAAGCATTGTTTTTGTACACTGCATTTTTCTTCCATTAAATGGATATAATACGTATTTTTTTCCATCACATGGGAAGTATCGAGGAGGAAAAATGAGAGGCTGTAACTGAAAGTATTTTGAAAAAGTGCTATATAAATGTTATAACAAAGGTACAGATGTTATTATTTAACAAATATTTATTGAGTACCTAATACGTACAAGGTAGTATTATCATTTTTATGTGAACAAAAGACTGTTTCACAGAGTTTACACTTAAAGGGAAGATATCCTTTTTAAACATATGACCCTCTTGGCTTGGTAGAAATTATATTGGCTGTTACTCTATTTGCAAGCACTTCAGAATTCCAAAACACCATCTCCCTGGAAAAATGCTGAGTCATAGATTTTAATCTCTGAGAAAGTAACTTCTGTATTTTTTGTTTTTTTGAGACAAAATCACACTTTATCACTCAGACTGGAGTGCAGTGGCGCAATCTCAGCTCACAGCAACCTCTTCTCCTGGGTTCAAGTGATTCTCACGCCTCAGCTTCCTGAGTAGCTGGGACTACAGGTACGCACCACCATACCCAGCTAATTTTTGTATTTTTAGTAGAGACGAGGTTTCACCATGTTGGCCAGGATAGTCTTCATCTCTTGACCTCAGGATCCTCCTAACTCAGCCTCCCAAAATGCTGGGATTACGGGCGTGAGCCACTGTGTCTGGTCCACTTGTGTGTTTTTATAATGATCTGATTATCAACTGATAATCTAGAATTCTAATAGGAAGAAGGAAATAGTATGTGTCCAAACAGACATGATGTAGTTTTTTCTTTAACAATTATTCTGAAATTTTTTCAAACATATAAAGGAAGGTATAATAGTACATGAACTAGACAATTTCAAATTTTGATTGACTGATATGTCTCTTAAGTTACTTTCCCCCTACAAGTGGCCCCTCCTTTCCTCTGTCCCTTTCTCCTAAGAAAGATGTTCCTCCAATTGCATGTATTCCATTACAGGCAAACCACAATTTATTCAACCAAGCCCCTATTCATGGACATTTGCATTGTTTCTAGTTTTTTGATATTATAAACAGTACCACTAAAACATATTTGTGCATATGTATTTTCAAATTTTTTTCCAGTGTATTCCTCAGATAGAGCTCTACAAATGAGATTGCTGGGTTAAAGGGTAAATGGACATGTAATTCTGCCAGAAAATGACAAATTACCTTTTATAAGTCTCAAAAATATATTATTATATTTTCAAAACCCATCAGTTGAATATTTATACTCACTGGAAAAAAAAGTTATTATCAATAGTTATGAAATGGGCTTATAAAGAAAGTGAAAAAAACCTAATTTTGTTTTGTGGTAAACCACCATTCCATGGGTAGTGTAGAACTAATTACACTTTAAAAGACATGTGAATCGCTTTTTAGGCTTGTAAGAAAGGAAAATCACTTGCACAATATGCATTAAAATCTACCACAGCTTTCCTAGGCAATTTTGTTCTTGAACCATACTTAAGATTATGCCAAAGGACATTGAGATGCCACACTGAAGAGCACATTATTTATCTGAGGTGAATTATTCCTCCTTGTAAACAGAATTAAAAAACAATCTTCGAAGCTCTCATTAGAACATTAAGTGAAAAAAAATTGGTTGAAACAATTACCTACAGACACTCGATTAAGCCAAAATAGGTATGATTTCTAAATGATAAAATTTTCTGATTCAAATACACTATTTTTAACAAGTCCTCTGGCTTCATTTGCTTTCATCATAGAAAGAGTATCAGTAAACAGGAAGAAAACTGACTTTGGAATAAAAGTGGTTTCAAGTCCTTACACTATCTGAATGACCTCCATAAGTCAATTCACTTCATTGATCCTGAATTTCTCCATCTGTTACACAATAAAGGTTAAAATTTTAAATAAAAAGGGAACCACTCTTTATATTATGAAGCAACATAATAAACCTAAGACTATTTTTGTAGCCCTTCCAGGCAAGACATTGTGTCAGAAACTCAAGGGACCTGAAGTGAGGCACATACATCCATACCTTTAAAGATCTTCAACTAATAAGAGCAAGGTAAAAAATACAAATAATAGGCGGACGGATCACAAGGTCAGGAGATGGAGACCATCCTGGCCAACATGGTGAAACCCCGTCTCTACTAAAAATCCAAAAATTGGCTGGGCGTGGTGGCGCGTGCCTGTAATCCCAGCTACTCAGGAGGTTGAGGCAGGAGAATTGCTTGAACCCAGGAGGCAGAGGTTGCAGTGAGCCGAGATCACGCCACTGCACTCCAGTCTGGCTCCTGGCGACGGAGCGAGACTCTGTCTCAAAAAAAAAAAAAAAAAAATACAAATAATGATTCCACAAAGTAAGACATGTGTTTCTACTAAAAGAAGGGTACAGAAGCAGTGTACAAACACAAAGCAGAATCATCTACTTGTAAAAGATCCAGGATGCTTCTATTTGGACACATATTGAAGAATAAGTACCGACAAGCAAAAATAACTCACAGGAAGGGAGAAGGTTTCTTTTAAGGAGGAAACATTCATAATATGAGGAGAGAGAAGGCATACATATTTGCAAAGACATATACATTTATACATCTGACTCTGAACAAAGGCCATGCCCAGCCTTCATGTCCTGCTTTGCATTTGTATAATTTTACATTTTCAAAAAGCATTGTGTCACAAAAAAATAATGGAACAGTTTTTTATAATCCTGCTTTCATAATAGGGGGAAAAAACAGCAAATGAGAAAAACCCAGCAGGTTTTTAGACTTTACATCCAGGGGATTGTCTGTGTTAACCTAATTGTTGACAAAGTACAATACAATAATTGATGTGCAGGATAGTGACTCCAAGGAATTATAAGAGATGAATCATTAAAGATACATAGTACTTCTTAAGCCAGGAAAATGAACAAAATACAGTAAAAACTTTTTTAACAAAAGATAAAATTGGTCAAAAAGTTAATCAGAACACGTGATTTTCCGTTGCTCATTTAAAAAGAATATATATTCAATTTTCTATTTTCTTTCCAAACTCAGTTACTACTAAAAGAAACCCTACAACAAATATGGATTGCTTACTACATTTAATTTTTTGTACTCTAGTTGAGCTTATTTTTACTTTAGAGATCTGTGTATTTCATTTAGCAATCTGCCCAAAAATCCTTCACTAATCAACCAATCCCTTAGTGCCTAAAAATACACAACTTCAAAAAGCACTGCTCCTAATTAGATCAAAATGAACAAGCTATGAAACATGAAATTTGTATCCAAATAATTACTTAATCACATATACCTATTTAGTTACTTAAAAACTGTTTTCATATTTTATAATTAGCAATAAAATGGTAAATAATATCAACAGATCAATGATACGACTTCTTAAGGCAGATTAGCTCACATGGGGAGCCATTAAAAGGACATCTGTACCTTACTTTAAGAGAAAGAATAGCATTACTGTTTCAAAATAATGTAGTGGCTGTTATTAATAAATCTGCTATTCGCAGTTTCAAATTAACAAAAAATACATATAACTGATAAAGATATATCCTATTACTAGATGAATATTCTCTTTTTAATCACTAAAGTGATAAAGCAGGCCTTGAGGTATTGTAAGGTTTTCCTATAGTCTTTGTTGGTCCGGTTTTAAATTAGAGTACATGTTAGAGATTTATAAATTATTGGATGCTTTACACATACACTAATGTAGATTTAAAAAAATACACATCACAATAATGTAGATTAGAGAGGCAAAAAGGAACTCTCAGGAACATACTACTCCCAGTTGAGCTTTTTAGAAGAATAGAAACAATTGATCATTGACCTTATAGTAAATATTTAAGCAACTGCCTCCAACCAGACTTTAGAAAATCTGTGATTCAAAGTTCTAAAAAGTGTTTTAGGTACATATAGCAACAGCAAAAATTGACCAAGGAAGACTATTCCTTTCCACTACATGCAATTCCTTGCTATATTTAAATTTCTTATTAACTTCAGAAAGTTAAAAATAGGAAGAATAACCTCATGCAAGTAAATTTAATAAATGATATAACATCTCTTCAAAATAAATATAAAAGTTCATACTGTAATGTCAAGAAAAACTACTGTCTAATTAAGAGGGAAAAATCCCAGTGGGATAAATCTAAAGGAATGCAAGGATAGTTTACCGTTAAGAAATCTATTACTGTATCACATAAAAATATCAAACAAATCTCAAAGTCAAGATAAGCTTAATCATAAAAGATATTGATGAAATTCAACATTATAATTTAAGTAAAAGAAATGAAACCAAATTCAATACTTTAGAAACCAAGACTAGAAAAATGCTTCTGTGGCACTGATGTAGAATAATTCTAATAGATGTTACTTAATGATAACATGCTGGATAATTTCTCAATAATTCAAGTCTAAAATATATAAGCAATTATTACATAGAATTATTTTGAAGAACTAAATAATATAAATAAACACAAAGTACATTAATATTACAAAGATGGAGAACATAAGTAAATCAACACATCTAGAAAAAATATGACTATGAATATAAAAAGATATATCTTTAGTAATTATTAACTATCACCAAAGAGAAAATAAAATTGAAACAGAGATCTCAAGCTATACTCACCAGCAAGATCTGTAATGAGAAATGTTCCATAAACGTGTGGAAAAAAATACAGTTTTACTAAACATGGTACAGAGCAAACGAATGGAAAACCTTACTATCTTCCTAGATAGGTTGAGTATAATAACATAATTTTTCTCATTTAACATAATAGCAATCTAAGTCTGATCCAAATTTAAATGCCCAGTTTAAATTGAGCAAACTCATCTTAAAGTACACGTAGTACACACAGAAATAGGTTAATTAACTTTTTAGAGGGAAGGTGGAAAGTAAATGACAGGCTTATTTTTACTCAGTATTAAGACATAATACAAAGTTACAATAAATAAAATATAACTTAGGAATCGAAGAGATTTGGAAAGTTGATGCTATTTTAAAATATCTACAAATCAATAAGAAACACTCTAAGATAGGTGGGGAATTAATGAGATTCAATTAGTTTACAAAATTATGGACATATCATCAAAACTTACTAATGTTCAAAGAAACACAAAATTTTAAAGAGGGTAACCATTTTCACCTATTACATTAGTGATTAGTTTAGAAAAAGCCAAATACCCAAACATGAAGAATAGACAGTCTTCATTTGTTAGGTGAATAAATCAAATTCATTTGATAATATAAGTAATGAGCCTTAAAACTATTAATAGTTATAACTTTAAGTATTTCTGCTCTCTCAGATTTTGACCTGAAGATTTAATTCTAAAGATAGATGAAGGTTTAAACCCTAAAATATTAATTTTAGCCTGATTATAACATAGTGAAGCAACAATGAACACCTTTACCAACGAAGGACTGGCTATGCACAGAAAGGAGGCATCTGTGGCTCCTAATGCATATGACCACAGAGGTTGTGCACTATGCAACGTAAGGCCCTAGAAAAAAAAAAATTAAGTCTTCCTGGATCTCAACAGTAGAAACTAAGGCTGAGGCACACAGGTTAATCAGCTGGGATTTTTTTGTTAGTTAAGACACAGTATCCACAGTATCTCATATACAAGACAATATTGATAAGAATTCTCGCCCTCTGTTACCTCTGTTAATCACTGGCATTATGAAGCAAGTATTACCATCTCCATTAAAAAGCCTGCATGTCATACAGACTTTCAGAAAGTCCATGCCCTGAACAGGTGAAATTCTGTGAATGCATGAAAACCCTATAAAGCAAACTTGTATCATAACAGGCCTGGGGGGGGAGAGCAAGTTTGAGGATTTAAATAAACACTTTCATTCATTTAAATGTATTTCATTATTTGATGAGAACACAGTTTTATTTGAAGACACTGAGATACAGGAGTTGAAGAAATGCTACTCCCTTATGGATTACCTGTGATGGTGCAAAACCAGACATGTGAAAAGCTGAAAACACAAGAGGCAACTCAGTCTTCAGTAGCATTTCAACATAATGGGTGCAGCAAAAATACACTGGATGAATGCCAGATTGGACAGTGTCAATAGGTAAGTAACTCTGCATAAAAGAGAAACATTAAATAATAAATATACAGATAATTTAAAGTAATCCAACATACCTAAATGTTTTCCTTTTGCTGTAAATTGCTGCTTCAAAATTAATGTGGTGGCATAACAAATTACTGTAAATATTTAAATTACATAAATTTAAAATTCAGAATGCTAAACAGTGTAAAAAGAAGAAATTTTTATAAAGGCAGTTTTATATACCTTTCAAGACTGAGGAATAAAATTAATACTTTGTAATTTGGGCAACTTAAATCCTTGTGAAAAGATGAGGAGGGCTGAAAGAATAAGTACATGTATGAATGAGTACATGAGTAATACTTTACATTTTAATACTAAGTATATTGGAATATACTTAATATTCTTGGCTTTGGCCAATGATTCTATAATGTCAAAAGATTTTAGCTTTGTCAGCTCTTGAAGATATTTGCATTGTCCCTTATACTATGTTGATACTAACCTAAATCTGAGTCTGAATTAACAATAATCCAAATTGGGAATGATACAAGAAACTCGTCTCTAAAACTGGAAACCGGGAAAGAAGTGCACGAGGCATTCCTATCAAGATAATTATTTTGTACAAAATTCACGTTTATTTTTATATTATTTTATATTGATAGTTACTTATATTTATATATAGTATATATGTACATGAATATATACACATACATATTTATAAACATATTGCTTATTTTTTCAATTTGGTTAAGTACAATTTATCATTGCAAATGATCAATAATGTTGTACTAGGTATTCCAATAAATTCAACATATACCCATAATAATTGTTTTTTAACAAAGAATAATAAACTGGAAAATAAAATTTTATGTTAAAAGAAAAAACTGTTCAACTAGCAATTATATCAATAAAAACTGTTAATCAAATTGGATCTGAAGATTTAATTAATTAAAAGACTGCCAAAAAGGCATCTTATCTTCTTGCTTTCATTGGTCAAATTTTATCTTCAAACTTTTTAAATAAAATAAAATTAGTATTTTAAATTAAAACAAATTAAACTCATAGCAATTATATGAGTTAAAATATGGAAGATTTCTTTAAAGCCTTATTGCTAATGCTAGGGTGCTTTTAAGAATTTAGGTTTGAGTTGTACACTACAGTTTCTGAAATCAGCAAGTTAATTTACAGAGGTTTTTCTGTTTTATCATTCATCATTATAAATAATTTATTATTTCACAGTGCAGAAACATATATTTGTAGAAATATATAATTTATGTAAATATACATTTATGAACGGTTCTCCAAGAGAGAACCCTTAATGAATGAAGATATACAGCACAGTAAATGGACATCTTGTAGCCAACTTTATATCGATATGTAGGACAAAAAGAAAACTTTTGAATGAAACATTAAATAACAATATGAACTGAATGAGAATTAGTATCCATTGATTTATCTTCTTTTGTGAAATATTACAATATTTCACTAATATATTAACTAATAAATATTGTAATATCTCACTAACTATTGCAATGTTTCACTAATGGCTATTTGTGTAATGAGTAAATCTAATAAGCATATATGAAAACAAAAATCAACTCATAAATGTATATTAGTTTTTCCATGCAAACTTAGATAATAACTTTCTGAATACATGTCTAATAGTAGTACAAGAGTTCTATGTATAGGAAATGATTCATCTAGGGTATCATTTCTAGGCTACACTGGAAATACCTTTAGAGTAGGTCCATTAAGAGATAAAAACAATAGATTTATTAATTACATTTTCAAAGAAAATAAATCATTGTTACGTAATGGACTCCCTAACTTGAGCTAAGAGTTCCTCTACTCTGATAAATTAGACTCTGTTGGAAGAAATTTTGCCATACTTTTTGGTAACACAGCTCCTGATACCAAGCCTTGCATAGAATAGTTGCTTAACATATTATTGCCTCAATGACAAAAAGGAAAAGATGCTAATGATGGCACCCACGGATTGCACAGTATGCAATCATTAGTGTCTTTTCTTTTCGTCATACAGTAAGCTCACTTATATCAAGTTTTATTAGTTGGTCTATTAATTACCATTTCATGCCTCTACTTTACAATAAACATTGTTCATAAAATCGGATCAGTGGTGACAGCTCTGAGTCACAAGAATATAACATGAGGTCTTCTGAATCATCAAATGATAAATTGTTTATTACACTTATAGTATTTGGATGTAATTTGTTTAGTCACCACTTTCTGAAAGAACAGTAAGTCTTTATCATTCAGAATATAGGATTAATGGAACACATGCAGGACAACAACATTTAGCATCATCTAATTAATAATCTAATATATAAACTACGCTAAGACAAAGTGCAAAAACATGTCAATAACATTGGCTTTGGATATCCTAGAACGTGACATAACATGAAGCAAGGACTTTATAACACTATTTAGAACACTATATGTTACTTTAGTGATTAATAATAAAAAATTTATACTTAAAAATAAAACATAGCAGTCTTAGTTTTTTTTCTTCCATTATAGGTGTTTGGATGAGTCATTTTATTCCTGATACTAAGAAAAAAAACTAGTTCTATGTTGCTATGAAAATTAAATAGAAAGACCCCATTAAATAAATGGGCTTTTTTTAATGGTCCAGTCTAGTCCTCTGTCTTTGAGACTCTATGGGCAAAGGATGGGCCATGCTTTACAGCAATGTTGCAGTTAACTTGTGCATCATGCACAAGGGGGTAAATAGAAAATTTTGCAGATTTTTCAAAACTTTGATTCTATAATTCTATATAACATCAATCCCTCCTCAGGGGAAAAAAAAAATAGGAAAACCGAATCTGCAAATATGATTAAGACTCATAGTCACATAGTCACATATAAGAAAGGGAAGGGGTTTGACACTAGACCTCTTTCCTACAAATGGTCACATGACTTATTTTGTTTTTACCCTACTAATAGGTTACAAGTATGTCATGCCATTCTAATGATTGTAAAATTTAAATGTAAATTCATATTTGAATTAAGTCCATACACTTTCTGAACTAGGAAACTGTTATTTCAAGAAGGGAAAGGGAGGGCTTCTGTAGTGGTGACCCTATATTATAACTACCCCATGACCTGGTTGAACTATACTACTTCATTTGAGTATTACTTTAGCCTAATTTATCACCAGTGGAGTTTTGTTTGTATGTACATGTAAAATACTCTGGTTTTTATTTCAGTTTAATTAGTTTTCCTTTTTCATATGTTTTTACACAGAGAAAATTTATCATTGCTTCTATTTATTCTTTGAAATCAGATATTTCTACTATGAAAATAATTTCCTGATTTTTCATAATATGTCATTTTATTAACGGCTTCAATATTAACAACAGGCCAAACTTTGATTCTTGATGAAACTCCATAAAGAGTAACTATTTCATCATTTAGAAAGTTTTTTCTTAGTAGCAAAAAATAATTGAAGGTAATTTAATTAGATCAATACATTAAAGGGTCCTTCTGGTGTGAATGACATCAAAGAATAATTTTTCAAACTATTTTTATCTCATATGAGTAATATAGTCACAGTTTATAAAATTTTAAGAACTTCAAATTAATGTTTCATTACTTCCTGTTTTGCTTATCCTAAGCTTATTTTTTTAAAACCTTTTTAAGGTCATTTGTTTACAATATTCTTATGAAGGCAGGGGATCTAGTATCTTTCAAATATATTTTCTAAAGTAATAAAAGCTTCCAGTTCTTTATAGATTTCTATTAAAATATTCACTTACACATTCAACATACATTTACTGAGTGATTACTATAAGCCATACAGTTTGGGACACACCTATGAACAAAACAGAAAACTCTGTCCTCAAAGAACTTACATGAAGTGTATAGATAAATAAATAAATAAATATCAGAACTTAATATAAGCTATAAAAAAGGTGAAAAATAGAACAAGGTAATGAGGTTGGGGTAAGTGGGACTGAGGAAACAGGTTGTTTTTTTTTTTTTAGGTTGATTACAATAATGTGAGGTTAGCTAAAAAAGGTAGACAAGTTTGTACTATCAACAGCTAAAGCCAAAGTGTCTGTCACCATGCTGCAGATTTGCTCATTTTACCAAGTTGCATAGAAAACATCACCACAATGTTTAGACAATGGAACAAATAAAATAGAAAAGGTATCACTTTTAAATAATATATTAAGACTTCCTGAATGCATTATCAAGTCAAGTGACATAGAGGAAATACCAATTCAAAAGACTGTTACTCAAAAACATGTATAGTGCTGTATAAATGTAAGATATTAGAAGCAGCACTTAGCTAACAGTTCCAGATAGAATTCCTCCTGAGGAATATTAACGGCATGCCATTTGTTTTAAAAAGAAGCATCAAAATAAACTACTGGTAATAAAACATTAAAGTTAATATATTTGTATTTGAAAAGAAAAAATGATGCTATGGAAAGTACTGCATAAGTCTTCCCTGACAGTATAGCTGCATCAGTAGAAAGGTGTCAAGCTTTACACCAAGAGATCATTCTGAAAACCCTGAGCCAATAATGTGTCACTCCCTTCCATTCATATATTTCATATTCAGTGATGCTATCAAAATGGTAAGTCAAATAAAATTCAAGCTGCTAGAGTCCTGCTTATTTTCAGTTATAAAGAAAGAAATGCCATCAGAACACAAGATCATCAATCTTATGAAAAACATAATGTACTAAAGTTTTATAGGCTCAAAGTAGAAATGCAACTTTAGAAAATTATGGGTCAACATGATTCACTGGTGATGTTTAGATGGTGTCATAATATGAACACTAAAGGCAGAACTGTTAAGACTAGTGGAACGTAGATATTACATTCAAATATCTGACAGGAGAATGAATGATTGGACATAAAATCCATACCCATTATGACAAGATTTTCAACATTACATTTGAAAATAAGAGTGAAAAGGCTGTTACTATTTTTTTTTAATCTTTAAGTACAGTTTAAAGGAACAGAATTACTCAAATTCTGGTTAACAGCAGGAAAATAGTTCCATTGATTGGAGAAAACCAGTATACACGTTTTTTTGTCATTTGTTTCTCTCTGTTCATGGGAGGAAAATTTCTCATTATGGTGAAGAACAAGAACTGGATGATCTTTTTAAGTAATTGCATACAGCTATTTGAAGCATAACATTATAACATTTTAATATTTAATGTATTCTATGATGAATTGATTTGATTTTCTTTATCACAAATACATATTATAAAAAACACCTAAAGAATATTTTCATCTCCACATAGATACTCGCCAGTCCCTCAAGTTTATCCTTGACTGTCATGTAATTTCACTGTCCAAAAATGCAACAGGTCATGGAAAAGGTTTGAGAAACGTTAGCATAGCTGATATTTCTAGCAGTTTCCCCTAGTTGGAGATCTTAACAACAGACAATAAACAAATAAATAAACATAAACATTATAAACTGATTGAGGGATGCACTTACCTCTAAAGTAACCTCTGAGATTGCATAAGACTAGTAAAATCTTTTAAAATACAATACTTTAATAAACATTCAGTATAGATTTCCAAAATGTATATAAAAATGAGTGGTTCTCTTCTTCTATAGAAAATAGTTACAGTATCTTCCTACTAAATGATTTTCTTATACTGTAATCAGCCCGAGATTCTTTCTAACCAAGCAACAATACAACACACCAATTTAATTGTTCTCTTTTCACATGCAGAATTTAACTAATATAACTATAATTTTTATTTCTTTATCATGTTTCTACTTCATGAAAATGTTTCTAATATAAATCTTTCATTCAGTTACTATTAGGTAAGACACCAAGTGAGAAAATGTCAAATCTATACAAAGAGAATCAGTCAAAAAACAGTCAAGTAGAAAAATGAATATAATTTATTACAAAGCCCTTCACGAATAAAATAATATCCCAGTGAATTTAAGAATAATGTTCCTTAAAATTTCAAACCCTCCTTTAAAACAGACTGAAGTCTTACAGAAATATGTAGTCTTGGCAACCAAAGGAAAGCAGAAGTCAGAAGCCTGGAGAATTGATGAAGAAATTGAAATGTTTTTTCTTTGTCTCCCAACATTATCATGAACAGAGAAGATACAAACCAGTCATGGCCAGCATAATTCCCTTGCAGGGAGACTGAAAAACATAGTTAAGAAAACTTTACAATATTTTGTAAGATAAAATATGAAAATTGTGTAAATATTCATTTTCAGGATCTCTATCAGGAAAGAGATACTACTAATACCTAGTCTTTATCATCTCTTCAATCAACATACAAGCCACAGAAGTAAAATTAAGCTTTGTTAATAAAAATTAAATCACTTACATAATTACTATTTTAATATACTATTTGCTTACATGGCCAGCGGAGTCAAAAACAAAGCTATTTTTTGAATAACTCTGCATTTAATGTATACAAAATAGTTGGTTAAATTAAATACTATTAAGCACACATATGGCAGATAAATTCTAGAAATGCACAAGGGATATATTTCCCTATAATATACCTCACAGTCATTTTAATGCCAAGCTGCTGCACAGATGAAAGACTTTCATTCTTTACATTTGCATCAGTAGCTAAAACTTACAAGCTACAAAAGTAAAACTAAGCTTTGTTAATGAAAATAAATCATTTACGTAATTATTATTTTAATTTACTATTTGCTTACTTTTACAATCGAGGTCAATGGCAATAGCAAATAAAAAGTACTCTTGTGAAAGCTCACTTGTTCACATAATTAACACAACAGTTACCATTTTTTCTGTAGTTGAGGTTATCTGTTAAATTACCATCATAACCAAGCATAATACATACGACTTTATGGAGTTTAAGATTTAATGAATAAGACTAAATATAATAATTACAACTCTATTTAAAATACAGAATAAAATACTGTAAGAATATATCATGACAAACCACTAATATAGCTTAAAGTACTACTGTACTATAAATGTGTCAAGGTATACCATCGAAGAATCATGAAAAACACATGAAAAAAATTAAGCTATTGTGAATCTACTCAAAAGGATATGAAGAGAAGATTTTATGGAAGTTTGCTGCTGTTTCAGGAATCTCTCACAATGCTTTAAAACCAAGGCAAGATCATTTTCTGCACCATCTTTTAAGAGATTGAGGAATTTGCCATACCTATGTTAAAAGTCCACAAAACATAAAAAATATCAGGTCTTACATTAAATGTTTTAAAATTTCTTCTTTACCATAACTATGTTATATAGAGCCCATATAAAAGATTAGTTGTCAATATATGTTTCTGATGATTATGATATATTTGGATTAACAGTATCCCTCTGGCAAATACTGGTAACTTTAAAGGAAGATGAAACAGTGATGAGAGAACAAAATGATATCCTGTAGGTGAAAAGTAGAATATAAGCATTTTTTCCTGAACTTGATCTAAAACATGGAATGTTGACAGGATAGTTTTACAGAATGTTGAATCTAGAAGTACCCTTAGCGTTCATACAGTCTAATGGTCCTAAATGGAGGTGGTACTTCCCTCAGGAGCCACTTTGGAAATTTGTGGGACTATTTTTGATTGTCATAGTGACTAGGGTCACTACTGGTACAATGAAGGCCAGATGATTAGACATGGGACAGTCCTGAAGAATAACATGCAAATATCCTATTTGTTACTGGGATGGGTGAAAAAGTTGTTT
This sequence comes from Ateles fusciceps, assembly GCA_036589455.1. Lineage (NCBI taxonomy): Eukaryota > Metazoa > Chordata > Mammalia > Primates > Atelidae > Ateles > Ateles fusciceps. The sequence goes on from JAZHEH010000647.1 coordinate 1,575,448, forward strand.
ATAATTATCTGAAACTATTCTGTTTTTATAAAATCTTCTGTATGTTTTAGTATACAGACAATGCAACTCAAAGATAGTGCTTTTGTACTATCTTTTCTTTTGTACTTTTGTATTTTGAAACTTTACTAATACTTGTTCACCATTTTCTAAAACGTCTCGTTGCCCGTGGCAACACTGTGGTATTTGAGGCACGAAACAAAAATCAGTCTGTATTTGTAACTGCCAGAGTCACAATGAATTTACATTTGGATGCCAGCTATATCTTATAGTGTAATATATTCAAACATTTCATAATAAATTACTTTCTGTTCATTTCTTACAAATAAGATATTATATTGAGTTAAAAAATATGTGACTAGCTGGCTTAGATTATCTATGACATCTGTTTATCAATAAGGCATTATAGAATATTTGTATAAAAAGCAGGCACAGGATCACAAAACATAATTAAGAGATTATGCCCTATGTGATGCAGGCGTGTAAGTTCAAATTATTAAATAATATCATTTTCATCATCACGTGAATCTATAAAAATACTCAGCTGTTTAAACAAGTCTTACATGTACCTTTTTAAAACTTGATTCTGAAGATGACCCTATAAGTAAAATGGGAATGTTAAGGTTCCCATTTAATAAGCAAAAAAGAGAAGTTTCAAGCTTTCAGTTTTAACTCTCAGCCCACTGTTTAGCTTATCCATTTCTTTTCAAAATTACAACTTGAGTATTAAAAATTGAAACTGCTATAAGTTTATTTTAACTTCGTGTCTGTCCTTCAGGTACTTATCACGATAGAATTAATCATATTCTAGAAAACAGTATGATTGTGCTACATATGTGCTGATTTTTACAATGTTATTTTTGTAAAAAAACCTGATAGTCATGAGGACTTAAACACACTGTAATCGGCCTCTGGGATAACGATGAACTGTAACTGATTTACCTATAGAGGTAATTTAATCATGTGCCAGTATCCTCAAAAACAAAGTCATTTTCTGAATGATAAACTGTGCATTTAAAGTTTACAAAATAGTTGGCTGTTAATTAAATACTACTGAGCACATATCAGGCAGATAAAACAAATTCTAGAAACGCACAAGAGAGACATTTCCCTATAATATACCTGACAGTCATTTTAATGCCAAGCTGCTGCACAGATGAAAGACTTTCATTCTTCACATTTACATCAGTAGCTAAAAACAATAGAACACTGAGTTATAAAAGTATATAAAAGTTTGCATAATAATCACATTTTAATTGAAAATTGATGAAAGCAATATTTTTACATATTTTAATGTGAATTTTGAAAACACTGATGAATTCATTTTTTTAGGAACTGTCAGTTATGTTTTCAAAGGAATTAACAGAAAACTTTTTACAAATAACTTTTTTCCCATAAAAAGCTTTGGAAAGGATATGAAATATAAAACAATAGTAGTTTTAAAAAAATCTATTTTATTTGACTCTCAGAACAAAAAAAGCCATTGACCCAAAAAGTGATCTAGAAATACTACTTTCATCATGCAATGCATACATCAAACTTTGAATTACAAATATAAAGTATGGTTATTTCCTTCCTGACACTAATGCTTAAATCTTTAAGTAATGAGTGTTCTACTTTTAATGTATGACAAAGTATAAGGGTAGAATGAAGAGTTTCCTCTTGCAGGCCAAGTTTTCTTTGTGAAGTAGTAGTTGTAATCATCTAACCAAAAGTGAAGAAGGGGTTAGTTATATTTTATACTGTAATATATCCAAACATTTCATAACGAATCACTTTTCATTTATTTCTTACAAAAAGATAGTGACTAGCTTGCCTATATTATCTACAAAGTCCATTTCAGAATAGAAATAGAAATACAGAGGACTGCAGGAAAGGCTGAAAGTATGGATTAGTTTTTGAGAACACTAGAAGACAAAATTAACAGTGAATCCTCAAAGGCACAACTAAACAGCATTCAGGGTCTAGGTGAGACTTGCAATTTCTGGCTGAAAAAACTGTAGCATAGATACATACACACGAACACATGCACACACAGTGCATGCACACAATTAAGAGACTCATCACACAGTTATCTAGTTGTAGAGAAGACTAAAACTTAAGTTTTCAGAATACCATGAGTTTTGTTTTTCCTTCATTACACATTGGTGTATCTCATACTATCAATATAATCTGTTTCACATCTAGGGTCATTCATCCCCTTAATAAATCATCTCTGATATAGTAAGTGTGAAACATCATGCCAAAAGCTATGAGGTATAAAAGATAAATCATACCTCATTTCCTAAAAAACTTTCCATGTAGTATCAGAAACCAAATGTGTATATAGATAACTCTGATAAAGATATTTTAAAGCCCAATATGAAATAGGAATGATACAGATAAAGTGTCACATGAATTCAGAAGATGAACAGATTATGTCTAGTTGGTGAGAAAGAAGTGCCACTTAAGCTGAACCTTAACATACATTGATCTGCATGCTTATAGTAACACTAATATTTTTTGCCTTCTGGAAAGCATAGTAATAGACAGCTAGCTGTCTTAATGGTAAAGGATGAGTGTGCAGTGGGTAGAGAAAGGTGCTAAGAATGGACATTCCCATCATCATGTGTTCCATGGATCACGTGGCTGCTATCAGGAAGCACTGACCTAACACATCAGTGAAGAATGTAATGAAGTTATGGAGCAAGGTGAGAGGAGTTGTCCAAAGGAACTGAATGTGTTAAATAAGGAGCAGGTTCTTTTAGTTCTTCCCTGTGAAAGAAAAGAGTTCTTACGTAGTGGTCTAGTTGTGAGGCCTGAGATGAGTCCCTTAGCTTTTCTAGAGTTGTACAAATACTTTCCAAGGTCTAGACCCTCTCTAAAAGTTTATGACACTGTATCTTCAGAATAAAAAATTAACTCAGCACATTTCAACAGATAATGGTTCTCAATTACGGCGGTGCATCTTCCGAGGAACTTTTTAAAGGTAAAGATAAATAGACTTGACTCCAGACTACTAAATAAGATTGCCAAGGGTGAATGTCCAGTCATTTGTATTTTTAAAGACCTCTACAGCTTATTTCTTATACACTAAAGTTGAGATTTACATTTAAAACAATAACAGTTAAATTTAGACATAGTTACAATTGGACAGTTATACACCACTATCCAAATTTCACTTTAATGAAGTGTAGCAAATTCTCAAAAAGGCTTTTAAATTTTGGCATAACAAAACAAACATCAACATCAAATATTCATTTAAAAAAATCACTGATGTGAAAGAGATGTGAATAATTTTACTATGAACAAAACTATACAGATAAAAATATGGAAGAAATAAAAACTTTCTCAAAGCAGGAATGAAGACATCAGAAAATGATTTAGGGCCATATATTTAAAGGGGCTTCAGGACTGGTGTGGTGGCTCCCAGCACTTTGGGAGGCAGAGGGGGGACGGATTATCTGGGGTCAGGAGTTGGAGACCATACTGACTAACATGGTGAAACCCCGTCTCTACTAAAAATGCAAAAATTAGCCAGGTGTGGTGGCACACGCCTGTAATCACAGCTACTTGGGAGGCTGAGGCAGGAGATTCGCTCAAACGTGGAAGGCAGAGGTTGCAGTGAGCCGAGAACATGCCACTGAACTCCAGTCTGCATGATAGAGTGAGAGTCCATCTCAAAAGAAAAAAAAAAGAGGTTTCCATTTTAAATTTGTATTATATTTGATATACAATATCAATATACAGTATATCAATGTACATAACTGATATACAATGATAACTTAGCAAGCAAATTTTGTAATCCAAAAACATCTTAGACAACAAAAGTTAGGTAAAATAAACTTTTATTATATACAACTCTGGACTACATGTAACTTACAAGGCAGGAATTGAAATCTCAAAACTAAAACAAAATTGATGGGGGAAAAATGAATAAGTAAAATTAAATAATTAAAAATGGATGTCTTCAGAGAATTCTGATGTATATGCTTGGCTGGTATTAAAAACCTAGACACAACTGGAATGTCCATCAACTGATAAATGCAAAACTATTTACTGTACAATGGGCATGCAGTAAGTAGACATTACTGTGTATTACAATTTCATTACTCTAACCATGACTTTAGGAGAAAAAAAATTTTTTAAGTTGACTGAGTTCCAATTTATCTATTTTACTGATGTAGGTAAAATTGTGTGGGATACATAATACATACTTAAGAAGCAATGAGTGAATGAATAAATGAGTAAATGAATTAATCAACATCCAATGAATAGCAACAGAAGAAATTGTACTTTAAATATCAAACTAGAAGCAAGGTGGAGAAGAAAATAGAGATCGACATAAAAATATTTTCTTTGTATTGAAATCAAGTAACACATAGAAGAGATAGCTCCCATTCCCTAAAGTCACTGTGAAAAGCATAATGAAATATGCTGTTGAAGAGTAAATCGACCAGTGACATGTATAGTATCATACTTACCCACTTACTAACAATGCTTAATTCAGACTATCTTTTGAATAATAATTAACTCTCTAAGAGAGTTATTCTGAGTTAATTATTATTCAAAATAACCAATAATTTTAATTATATATGCAATAGTTTCAAAATAAAATGAGTTGACAAAATTTATGTAACATGAACTGAGATCACTCAGTGTGGTAATGCATTCTGTTCTATTTTTGGTTTGCAAAGCTAGCACATACAGCAGCAGTAGAAGAAATTAAATCTATTCTGCCTGGCACTTGGCTAATAGTGTGGAAAAAAAATAAATTTTCAGAAGAGTAAAGAACTTCTCCACTGGAAGACAAATCCATGGTTGGAGAGGCAGTTGCTGCTTGGTTGCTTACCGACTTTCCTAATACACTGCCGTATCTGTCCAAACATCAGAAAACTCCTACTATCCAAAGAAATCAGTGGACTACATTTCTTCCTCCCTCCTTCCTTTCCCAAAGGCAGTCTGTAAGTTCTGTTGCTTTTCTAATATGTGGTTGTATCCATGCATTTTATTCAATTCTTACTACCACAGAATTCAATACCTTGTGACCCGGCTACTATACCCATCTCAGCCTCTTAATTGGTGTAGTCAGGGTTATTTGGAAAAAAAAAAAAAAGAAAAAGTATTTCCATGTCTTGATTATGCAATTACCCTTGCCTGGAAGACTTTTCCCTTCTTCTCTTGTTTCCTTCCGTTTTATAACCCAGGAGGCAGCACAAGTAACACTCCTGCTCTCTATTAATGCTTACTCCTCTTATCTTCCATGATGGCACTAATTTGACACTGAAGTCCTTGTCAGCAGGACACCTGTGGCCCTCTCACTGACAATAACCAAATTCAAATAGCAATTTAAAAAGCACATGGCCTGAAACCCAGTAGCCAGCTGAAAAACTATCAGTTTCTTTTATTTTCTATCTTACTATAAGCTGCAATTTGTTTAATTCCTAATTATAAGTATATGCCCTATTTTTCCTTCCTGAGGGAAGGTTCATATTATTTCTCTTTGCAATTATCATGCACTGTGCTTTACTCATAAATGTTTCATAAATGTAAGATAGAAGAGCGCATCTTTGCTTAATATTTCAAAGAAAGTATAAAAGGTGTTTAAGTGTATTTAATTAAATTTAAAACTATATTTTAATAATCAAAAGGTGAAACTAGCAAAATGTTGATATTTTTTCTAACCTTCTGATTAGAGAAAAGAAATAAAAATACATACTTCCCTGAAAGGGCCACTTAATTTATCATTTCAAAGAAGCAACTACACTGGAAAAAAAATCCCAACTTGTTCCAGGAAATTGAACCAACAAAAAGGAAATGTCTGTTAAGATATGGAAAGATACCTGTATGAATTTACAAACTGCAAATGTGCAGAACTTTATCTCTTTGTTCTTTCCTTTTTCTTTAAAGGGATAAACAACCAAACTAATTTGATTTTTCCAGATTTGCAAATTTTATAATGGATTAAAATCCTGAGGGAGCTAACAACAGATGGATGATTGTGTTATTCTAATTTCAACTACCTTAGGGTTTAGAAGGCTGTCATTTTTAAAAAGATAATCAACTTCTCATTTCCAGAAACCTGAAAAACATTGAATACATTTACCCAGTTTTTGTTTTAAAACATTTGATGTCAAAACAATTTTTAATTTAAAGCAAATAGAGAGAAATTTTATAATTAAAAAATCATTGTTCCACCAGCCAAAAAATAACGTGATAAAGGATGAGGATATATAAAAATTTAGGAAGGAAACAATGTACTAGCAACAAGCTCACTATAGCACAATAATGAATATTAATCCGTCAACAGAAAGTCACTTCATTTTTTGGCTTTACTGTAAGACTGGTGAATAGCTGTTCAGCTGGAACCCTTAAGGAATTTAAATCCACATTCAGGGTTTATCTGCCTAGGTAATACATTTAACAAAGCCAAAATTTGAGAGCTCACTCAGCATAATTTAGAAATATAACAGAGGGCAGTAACGCATGCACACTGAGCAATCAGTTTTGTTGAATATTTAGATAATATATACAATATAATTTTAATTTTAGATTTTCTACAGAAAATATGGTCCCATAAAACAATGTGCAAAGGAGAGCTGTACAAATTGGAGATTATTATGCTTAAGTCCAAAGAAATGCCCACTTTGGTCATGCAAATTTCCACGATTATCTCACTTCTTACTCATTTCCTATTACTCCCCATTTAATCATTAATACCTGTATGTTTTTCACATAAATTTTTTATGTTCATTCATAAGGCTGTAATTTTCTTCACAAATGCTTTCCTTTAAAATCTCTTCACAATTTCTGTTTTCTTTCCTCTATGCCTCTATTTCCTCATTTTAAATATGATGATTATATCTAGTTAGAGAGCAGTTATAGGGTTGAATAATACAATGGCCTCAACATAGTACCTAATTTAAAAGAGATGATCAGTAGATATCAATCCCCTTCACCTACCTTAATTTTTGTTTGATAGTATCTTGTATTTTCTTTCCATGTCTTGGTTTTCATTCTCTTAGATCTCTTTTACCCTTTTCCAAATTTGCATTAGATGTCATTATGTGTAAATAAGCACAGGGTCATCTACATATTCACATACATCAACATATTTAGAATTATTACAGAACTAAAATACATTTCTTTGAATATGGACACGAATATAGTGTGTGTGTATATATAAATGTCATGTTGAAGACACAAAGGATTTTGATATCTAATGTAACAATTTAATCTAGCCATATTCAACATAATAAAATTATCAAAATGGCAGTTTAAAGTGAATGCAGTAGGAACAGAGAGGAGAGAATTCTGCTTAGAATAAGAGGAGAGGTAACATTCCAGCTGAAACTTTACTGATGAGTTAGGCATTATCATGTGGATGTCATGGAGAGGGGAAACATCCAGCCAGAAGGAACAACAGGAGCAATGGTTTAGTGAGGCAAATGCACAGAATGTGTCTGGGCAGTTAATGGCAACAAGGCTGGAAAGAGAGTGGGCCAAACTGGAAGCATATACATTAAAAAATTTTTTCTTTTTATGCCAATATACTTTGTCTAACTTGAATAAATAACACATATTTGAATGATGGTTTCTTCAGCAAAAGAAGTCATATCACCCTTACAGGAAAAATGATCTATTATCAGTAGTATATGCTAACTCTCTACTTTCTTCACTGTCTATTTACTGCCCCTTAAGAATTGGAATATTCACCCTTGGAAAACTTCATTTCTGTATTCCATTTCTTCCTTTACACAGTTACTATTATAAAATAATCTTTGTAAGGTACAGATGAATCAAGTAAAGTTTCTGCTTAGAAATATTGAATGGTTTACTCTATTGCCTATTAAATTAAGATACTCATTGACATACTTTATAAAGCCTTCTTCTGTCATTCTTTTATCCATTCTTTCCTTTATTTGACAAGCACTTATTGACATTGTTGTTCTAGGTGCAGAGAATAAAATGATAGGTAAAACACAAAAACAACCCTAAAGAAATGTGCAGGAATGTGAAGAATTAGACACTAAGTCAGAATATGAGAAAGAAATTACAATGAGATGTATTGGCTTTATATACCAAGCTGATGGATTAGTAACTTGTATTTCTAGCCTATACTTTTCCTCTAAACTTGACTCACATATCCAGCATGTACGAAACATATTTATTTGAATGTCCAACAAGTATCTAAAACAACAAAAAAGCCAGCTCCTAATCTCCTTTTCCTCACTTATTCCTCTTCCTCTCAAGTGTCCAATCATTCCATTCTCCAAGTAACTCAGAAAAACAGCTTAGAGTCCTCCTTGACTCCTTTCTTTCTCTTGTGCCCCACATTCAATCTGTTACCCAATTCTGTTGGCCCCATCTTTAAAATATATCCAGAATCCAAATGCTTCTCACCATCTCCATTACTGACATCCTCATCTGAGCCATTACAGTTTTTCAGTAGCCTCTTAACTCATTTCCCTGCATCAGTCTTTTGTTCTCCTTCAGTCTTTACTCAACAGCACAGCCACAAGGCTCTTATAAAATGTAAATTAGCATGTCATGCCTATGTTCAAAACCCTGCAATGACAGCGTTTTGACATTCAAGAACCTGTATAATGCTCTCCTATCTGACTTTAACACGACCAATTCTTCTCCCTTATTCCTCTCTGGCCAGATTAGTCCCTTCATGGCCATTTGTTAGCACTCTCTTGACCCAAAAATATCCATATATCTTCCTTTCCCTTCCCCTACTGGACTGTGGCAAAAATATACTACATCATCAAGAAAACTTTATATGAAAACTATCTAATACTGTAACCTTCACTCCCAACTAAAACTTCCTAGCTCCTTTTTCTGCTGTGTATATCCTCATTTATCATTATACCTTTTAACTTCCTGAATATTTTACTTACTTTCTCTCTTTCTACTAGAAAGTAAACTCCATGAGGGCAAGACATTTTCTGTCAGAGTGCCAGTACCTATTACAGGATAATTTATTGAATAATGAACACATGTGTGTCTGGGACAGGGGGTAGTTGGGATTGATGTGAAGAGTTTAGTATTCTGCATGGAAAGAAAATATGATGCTAGAAAAAAGGAACGGGCAGAATAATGTAAGATCATGGGTACCATGGTAATAAGCTGAGACTTCATGCTGTGGTCAATGGTGAGAAATGGTAGAGGAATGAGTGGGTTAGATTTGCATGTGAAAGATCACTCTCAGAGCAGTGATCTTTTTCAAAGAGAAGCTTTGAAAAAGAACCAGACTCCAAGTAGAGATACCAACTAAAAAGGTTATGATGACAACTTCTCTTGTTTCAGATCTTAATGGAAAAGCTTTTTATTTTTTCCCCCACTCATTATGATGTTAGCTGTGAGTTTATGACATATGGCCTTTACTGTGTTAAGGTATGTTCCTTCTATACTCAATTTGTTGAAAATTTTTTTTTTATCATAGATAATGCTGAATTTTATCAAATGCTTTTTCAGTATCTATTGAAATGATTATATAGTTTTTGCCGGGATGATCTATGCATGGCCAAAAGTAGTGTGAAGTCCTCTAGAATTGTATTGCAGTTAATCTCTTGCATAAAGTCTACTAATATTTGTTTCATGAATCTGGGTGCTCTAGTGTTAGGTGCATGTATATTTATTACTGTTATATCCTCTCACTAAATTGACCCCTTTATCATTATATAATGACCTTTTTGGTCTCTTTTTATAGTCTTCTATTTCATCTGATACAAGTACATTTACTCCTGTTCTTTTATGGCTGCAGTTGGCATAAAATACCTTTTTCTTTTATTTCACTTTCAATCTATGTAAGTCTTGATAAGTGGAGTGAGTTTTTTGTAGGAAGCACAGTTAGGTCCTGTTTTGATATTCAGAGACTTTGTATCTTTCAATAGAAAAATTCAGTCTGTTTATATTCAATGTTATTATAAATAGTAGCCATTTTATTACTTGGTTACTAGTTATGTGTGATTCCTCTCTTCCTTTAACCTTTCTTACTATCTTATTTTGCATTTATTTTTTTCTACTGGTATTTTTTAGGGTATCTATTATAGGTTTTTTGGTTTGTGTTTACCAAGAGGCTTACAAAACCTTCCTATAGTTATAATGAGTTATCTAAAACAGATAATAACTTGATTGCAAAAAACAAATGAAAACTATACACATTAATTCCTTTCTACCCCCCATTTTGAATTTTGATGTCACAATTTATATTATTTATATTGCCTATCCCTTAACAAATTGTTGTAGTCACTATTTTTAATAGTTTGTCTTTTAGTCTTCTTAGTAAAGATATAAGTGGTTTACATACCATGACTAAATATTAGTGCAATAATCATGTTAGCATCGTTTTCTTTCCATTTTAAGAACTCCCTTTAGCACTTCTTGTATGTAGGTCTCACAGTAATAAATCCCCTCAACTTTTGTTTGTTTAGGAAAGTCTTTTATTCTCCTTCATGTCTTAAGGATAGCTTTACTGGATATGATATTCTTGGTTTACATGTTTGTTTGTTTGTTTTAATTTTTTTTCCAACACTTTGAGTATATTGTCCTACTCATTCTTGTCCTATAAAGTATCTGCTGTCAGGCATATTGGATCTCCCTAATATATCATTTGCTTATTTTCTCTCACTGTTTTCAGGATCCTCTCTTTGTCTTTTACTTTTGAGAGTTTGACTGTAATATGTACTGGGATATTCTTATTTGAGTGGAATCTTAATTGTTGACCTTTGACCTTCCTGTATCTAGTCATCTGTACATTTTTTTGGATTTGGAAACATTTCCGTTATTGGTTCCTGGAATAAATTTTCTAGCCCTTGTCTTTCTTAGCTCCCTCTTTAATTACAATAACTCAAATATTTGTTCTTTTGATGTTGTTACAGATCCTATAAGCTTTCTTTACTCCTGTTCATTCTTTTTTCTCCTCAGACTATGTATTTTCAAATTGTCTTCAAGCTCACTGATTTTTTTCTTCTGTTTAATCAATTCTGTTGTTCATGCTCTTTATTTTTCATTTCAATCATTGTATTTATCAGCTCCAGGATTTCTGCTTAAGAATGATTTCAATCTCCCTATTAAATTTCTCTAAGTTTCTGAATTGATCTCAGTGTTTTCTTGAAGTATGTTGAACTTCCTTAAAACAACAATTTAGAAATCTTTGTGAGGTCACACATATCCATCATTTTATAGTGTTTGGCATCTCATTTTGTCCATCTGGTCAGGTCATATTTCTATTAATGTTCTTAATACTTGAGGACATGCAATGATATCTACACATTTCGGATTATATATTTATTTCAGTCTTTGCAGTCTAGCTTTATTTGTGCCTATCCTTCTAGAGGGCTTTCCAGGGAATCTAAGCAGACTCTCTGCAGAGTTCCCTGAGCCTGTGACTACTATACCCATCTAGAGAACACTCTAAGCCCAGGCTTGCTGCATGTCTTGCAAGGAATGAGGTTGACACAGTTTTCCAGCCCAGAAAAGCATAGGGAAGATCTAAAGAGAGCACTGGAGCTATGCAGGAACTCTGGCCAGGAATCAGAGTCCAGATGACTGTAACCCCCAGATGGGTGTGTTTCCCTGCAGGGTCTCTGTATAAGGAAGACTGCAGTTGAGACTCGGCCCCTTAGAATCTCCTGTGGGGGAGGAGGCTGATAGGCTGTCTCATTGGCTCAGACAGGCATGTATAAGTCAGCAGGTCTCTGCACAAATTGGGGTAGTTCCTCAGTTGCAATAGGAGGGACCAGAGCTGATACTAGGGCTCCTCAGGATCACCTGTGAGATGCAGCCTCATGTGCCTATCATGCTGGATCAGATGGGCACACATCTCCTAGCAGGTCTCTGCACTAATAAGACAGCTTTCCAACTGCTGTAGAAGAGACTAGAGCTGATGCTAGGACCTTAGGGATCTGCCACGGGATAGAAGCTGGAAACACATGTCTCAGTTCAGAGGGGTACATGTCACCCAGTATGTCCCTGCACAGTTAAGACTGCCACAGAAAAAGCCAGGGCTGAGACTGGGTCCTCTCAGTATCTGCTCTGGGACATAGGCTAGCATGCCTATCACATTGACCCAGACAAATACATGTATCTTTTCTTAGACATACTGGTTTTGAGGGATTCTGTGGTATATTCAGTTGATGTTTACTTATTAGGCAGCTGGAAATATAAGAATGAAGCCTATAGCAGATCTTTGAGTGAAAGATGTAAATTTTGAAATCATCAACATATGAGAGATAGGCAGAAAAGACCACTAGGGAATAATAGATAGAATCAGAAGAGTAGAAGACATTGCTTAAGGCAAAACAACTTCTAGTGGATAGAGAGAGAGAAAAAAAAAAGAGCTCAAGAACGAATCCCAGAGTTACAAGGAAACCCAGACATTTACAAAGAAAAGAGACTTAATGATATCTGGAACGTATATGGCACCAACTAAGAGATTGTTAGAATGAGAGAACTGCATATCTGTAATCTTATTACACATCTCCACTAATTATCTATTTGTATACTGAATATTTTTCAAACTTCAAAATGTTTAAAATGTACCTGTATACTCCACTGAAGGGAAGTAGCATTCAGACGGGCTTTCAGTGAGATGAAGCACAAATTTCTCAAGTAATTCTACTAAGGCTGTAATAAACAAGAGAATAATTAGGATACTAAAGGTCAGCATAATATGTGACAATGCATTCTTAAATCACAAAACTAGTAGATAAAAGTCATCTGAACTTCTTCACAGATACACTCTAAGGGAGTTAAATTCAAATGCATACTGTTTTAGTATTCATAACACTGTTTCTGATGCAAATTAAACTTTAATAGCTTAGCTGAGAACCTATTCAATATAAAACTGAAAAGGAATCATTTGTTATCTTTAGATCCTCTAAGAATTATTTCAGAATTTGCTAAATGATTTCAAAACTCAAAGAAAAGTATCACTAATTATGCTACAATACCTTACCTTCATTCTTTATGCATAACAGAAAAAAAAAATATTAGTGGGCTCTAAGGCTAGGATCAATGCACAGCTCATTCAAAATCAGGACATATTGTGTGTTTTATGTACTTTGCAACTGATGGTGTCTATTCAAGGCAACCAATATCAAAAGAAGGCTTGCCCTATGGCTTGGAAGTGATAAAATGGTCATTCTCTACAATGGTTTGATAATGCCACTATGCTTGCATCTAATACCCCTGAAATGGACATAAGCAGGTACAATATAATTCGTATGCAACCCAGAGTTTGTTGTGGGTTTGAGGGTTTTTGTTTTTGTTTTGCTGAAAAGAAATAAATTTGTAGTCACTGTTATGCTCTTACATAGCAAGTAAACTTTACTCATTATGTAAAATTGTCCCTTAATTACATACAGGATATTAATTCAAGCCTATATTAACTAAACAAACCCTATTTCACATACAAGTACATTTTAAGCATATAATTCTTGAAGAAAAATTAGTGTTCAGTGGGTGAAAAGTCCGAAATCAAAGAGGAATAACATATGCTTTTCAACAACTGTAGCTGACAAGCTCTATCTCATATTATAGTGGCTTAGGACAAAAAAATGAAATGATTTTATTCATTGAACTCTATTCATATTATGATTTCAAGGTTACATGAGTATTAAAAGAATAAGAATCCAATAGTTGAAGGTCAGAAAGGATATCAGTATTGTAAGCTATTTATGTTTATAGCTGCTTAGACTGGTACTATCTTCATGCGTAGACACAAATTTTGCCATACTTATAAAAATCTTTCAAAGGTCTTTCTTCTATGAATTAACAAATAAAACAGCCCTCAGGTGAGAGCATTTAAATTATATGTGTATAAACTTCTTTCTTTACAAATCACTTAATACTATCTCTTGAGATTATAAATTTTGCAGAAAGAAAAATATCTTGATGAAGTTCAGATATAATCATTCTTAGTTTAATGAAAATAATCTAAGATGCAACATATACATTAGTGACAAAGATTATACAGAAAGACACTATCATTACTCTAAACATTATGTAATTATTTTTACTTTAGCACAACCATGTTTGCTACACACTATGTATTTAAGTAAAGTGCTTGAGTTAATGGGAAAAGACACAGAATACTGCTAAGCAATTCTTTGAAACCTTTGCCTGAGATTAGATCAGAAATATAGAAAATTCGTTATATCTGTGAGGAAACTACACACAACTTAATTTGAAATTTAAGAGTCACATGACTAACTGCATACATAGCAAGCCACCCTATTTTCTGGCAAGTACTGACATTCAAATATAATATTATTAGATCAGCATATTAGAGGCTCACAGATAAACTAATTCTATATTGCATAGGTAAAAATGGCATTACTAAAGTACTCCAAGAAGGTTCTAGATTTCTACTGATGCCTATTTATTCATTTTGTCCAGCAACCCTTCTGAACAGCAACATGCATTTTCAGATATTTTGAGGGACAGGCTATACTCATGTAACAATGCTAAAGATTGATCCATATATGGTAATTGAACCTATGACTCTAATCTCATTAGTACATCTTTCTAACCAACTATAAGTGTAGCTGAACTACATAATTACTAGAATGGCTATTTACCTCAGTAGGACCAACAGCCTCACTGTCAACCCACTGAAAATTCCATTAACTCAAGGAAATTAATTCATGTCACACAACAATCCTCAACTTTAAAACAAATTAACTCTAGGCTGTTACTATCCAGAAAGTAAACTACAGAATAGTGTTTCCTCTAAAGTGAATGTTTAAATTTTAAATGACAGATCTAAAATTTCTATAGACGGTTTTAAATTATGGGCCTTCTCCTTTTAATCATATCTATTCTCTGGGGTAGGAATATGACACAAATAGACTGTAAAACCAAAATTTGTAATATTTATATACTAAGAAGAACATGTGAGTTTTCTGCTGAGGGAAAACTAAAGGCAGACTGTTCAAGGATACTTGGATGTTGATTCTGCTTTCACCTTTGGCCTTGCCATCTGCTGTGGTCTGAATGTCAGTATCCCTGAAAATTTCTTATGTTAGAATCCAATACATATCCAAAGTGACAGTATTCAGAAGTTTTGCCTTTGGGAAGTGAGTAAGTCATGAGGACTCTATTCTCATGAAAAGAATGAGTGCCCTTATAAAAGAGGTTGAAGGGAGCTGTCCTGCCCTCTACTTCACCATGTGAGGATGTAGTAAGAAGGCACCATCTCTGAAGTAGAGAGCAATTCTTTACAAGACACGACATCTGCTGGTGCCTTGATATTGGTGTTCCCTCCTTCCAGAAGTATAAGAAGTAATTTCCTAATGATTTTAAATTACCCAGCCTCAAGTATTTTCCTTTGGCAGCCTGAAGAGGCTAAGATATCATCACAACAATAACTGATTCAAAAACTAGGACAGCTCCATGCTCTGAGTACCCATACAACCATTCTGTTTTTCACTTTCAGGACAGTATTCAATAAATTACACTTTACTATAAAATAGTTCTGTGCTGATTTTGACTATCTATAGGCTAACTTAACTATTCTGAGCACATTTAAGCTAGGCTAGGTTAAGCTATGACATTCAGTAAGTTAGCTTCATTGTAATTTGAAGGGCATCTGTATAATATTGTATTGAGTGAATAAAATAGTATGGTTCATATTGACTGATCTTGATTAAATATAAAAAGTAAATATATGAAGGATTAAATTATAGGTAAGTTTTAGCTCTTTATTTTGCTTATTTATAATCTGATTTTCCTAAAATAAACATGTATTATTAGATAATTGTCCAGTTGCTAAATGATGACCACTTAAAGTAGTGGCAGAGAATATGAATGAGAAAGAAGAAATAAGAGATATACTTAGGAATAAATTCTGTAAAACTTGGTGACTAGGAGGATAGGAATCATTCAGGGGATAAAAGGAAGAAGTCAAGGAAAATTCGGTTTCCCCTTCCAATGACTGAGTATTGGTAATGAGAAAGAGAAAGCAACAGGAAGAACATACTTCATTTTATATTCTCCATGGTATCGCACAGAGGAAAAACCTAAAAATTGAGAGCACTAAAATTTAAACAAAGGGGACAATAGGATTAAATTCAGAGCAAAATAAAAAGACGCTTAGACAAAGGTAAATTAGAAATCACAAAATCATGTTCCTTTTTTTGAAAAAGAGGACTATTATCATGCTTTTTGTATTGAGTAATTATGCAGAATCACCTGACGCTTATTGTTAGAGAGATTTTGCCCTAGCAGTAGTTTCCATAAAAAAGAAGCCCTTAGGCTCTATTTTTAAGAGTATCGAAGTAATGAATAGGCAGGGCATGGTGGCTCATGCCTGTAATCCCAGCACTTTGGGAGGCTGAGGCAGGTGGATCACCTGAGGTAAGGAGTTTGAGACCACCAGAGTGACCAACCTGGTAAAACCACATGTCTACTAAAAATATGAAAATTAATCAGGCATTGTGACATGTGCCTGTAATCCCAGCTATTTGGGAGGCTGAGGCAGGCGAATCGCCTGAACTCAGGAGGTGGAGGTTGCAGTGAGCCAAGATCACACCACAGCACTCCAGCCTGGGCGACAGCCGGAGACTCTGTCTCAAAAACAAAACAAAACAAAACAAGTAATGAATAACTGAGGTTAAGATTTGTGGAAAGTGCCCCGAGATACCAAGATTCCAAAGAGAACACAATTTTAATGGTAATGTTCTACATGTTTGTTCTGTTTCAGCAGAATGATTAAGGATTAAACAGCTGATATATCTCTTTTGTCTTACTATGCTTGTTAGACAGAGACAAACTCAGAACATACATACACATTTAGTTATTGTGTTTAAACTGAACATCATTCCAATCTGCTGCTTTCCTAATTCTTCCTGGTATGTATAGCCCACTGATACAGTTTATATTAAATATTCTCTATTATTCAATCAATGGTAAATATGTACCTTGAACAGATACTTTAAAAATATCTGGGGGGATAAAACATAGTTTAACTGCTCAGTTTATACTCCAACTTTGGAGAACAATGTTAGTTTCTTAGTCATAAATATATATCATTATTCTCTGAAAATATTTCTCCAACAACTAACAATATAAAAACTTTTCCCTATTTCCCATTTTAAATTTTAGAACAAATAACAAAAATATGAAAATTATAAAGCAGTGCTGATAAAGTGAACAATACTTTTTGAATTACAGTTTTCAGAAAATCTAGCTTACATTGACATTAGAGCTTTTTTCTTAGTGCTTTCTTTTTACTATATTCAAAATAAATAATTTTAATTTTAAAAATGATGATTTCAGAAAACAATGGACAAGTAGATAACTGAATACGAATAAACGTGTTTGCTAATTTAGAAAGTATAGCTGTTCCCTTAAAACAAAATTAGCAGTCAATAAATTTACTTGGAGGGATAGGAAAGTGATTCAAAATAACAATGTTGATTAGAAAATCAATAAAATTTCTAAAAATATAGCAATATGTTATATACAGGTAAAAACTGGTAAAACCAAGCAAATTGCTACCTAGGGTGGAGGCAGTGTTCTAGTTTTGCTCACCAAGACTGTTTAGACAGTTAAAACAAAACAAAACAAAACAAAAAAAAAACGCTCACTAGGGTCTCAGATTTTAATTTGTGTTCTCTCAGGATCCCAAGTTTCTCAGAAATCAGTGAACCTCTGGAATTAGCACTATGTTTCCTACATATGCCAATACTTATCTTTAGGAATCACAGATTCTATCAATACAATGTTCATACATTACAAAATCCCATTATGGAAACAATGTACTTACCCTCTCCACTGATTATATCAGGTTTGTCTTTCATCATTTTGCAAAATTGTCTTCGGCAGTTTTCTATCCATTCAGTTTGTTTATCAGATATATTGAGGCATAATAAAAGCTTTCCAAGATCATTGTCTAATCAGAAAGATAACATTTTATGTTATTTCAATAAGATATGCCAGATACACTGAAACATCATTAATATTAACTATGTAAACAGTTGAAAGTTCCATATGGAATACATATAGCTTTCAAAGGAAAGGGATACTCTTCTGTAATTACATCTTATACCATTAATTGTTACATTTCTTAAAATTCATACCAGTGAATTACTGATTTACTAAAAGCTCATAAAATGGATTGTGATTTGTAACCATCATTCGTGAATAGGCTTTTCCTTATATGAATATGGCTCACTACTAAGCATCTGTTTGTTTGTTTATTTGTTTAAATATATTTTATTGCACTTTAGGTTCTGGGATACATGTGCAGAACATGCAGGATTGTTGCACAGGTACATACATAGCAATGTGGTTTGCTGCCTCCATCCCCCGTCACCTATATCTGGCATTTCTCCCCATGTTATCCCTCCCCAACTCCCTACCCACACCGTCCTCTCCCTAGTCCCCCTCAACAGACCCCAGTGTGTGATGGTCCCCTCCCTGTGTCCATGTGTTCTCACTGTTCAACACCCACCCTTGAGTGAGAACATGCGGTGTTTGATTTTCTGTTCTTGTGTCAGTTTGCTGAGAATGATGGTTTCCACATTCATCCATGTTCCTACAAAGAACACAAACTCATCATTTTTTATGGCTGCATAGTATTCCATGGTGTATATGTGCCACATTTTCCTTGTCCAGTCTATCATCGATGGGCATTTGGGTTGGTTCCAGGTCTTTGCTATTGTAAATAGTGCCATGAACATACGTGTGCATGTGTCTTTATAACAGAATGATTTATAATCCTTTGGATATATACCCAGTAATAGATTGCTGCTTTAAATGGAATTTCTATTTCTAGGTCCTTGAGGAAGTGCCACACTGTCTTCCACAATGGTTGAACTAATTTACACTCCCATCAATGGTGTAAAATGTTCCTATTTCTCCACATCCTCTCCAGCATCTGTTGTCTCCAGATTTTCTAATGATCATCATTCTGACTGGCATGAGATGGTATCTCAATGTGGTTTTGATTTGCATTTCTCTAATGACCAGTGATGATGAGCTTTTTTTCGAATGTTTGTTGGCTTCAAATACGTCTTCTTTTGCAAAGTGCCTGTTCATGTCCTTTGCCCACTTTTGAATGAGTTTATTTTTTTCTTGTAAATCTGCTTCAGTTCTTTATAGATTCTGGATATTAGCCCTTTGTCAGATGGGTAGATTGTATAAATTTTTCCCATTCTGTTGGCTGCTGGTTCACTCTAATGTTTCTTTTGATGTGCAGAAGCTGTGGAGTTTAATGAGTGCCCATTTGTCTATTTTGGCTTTTGCTGCCAATGCTTTTGGTGTTTTAGTCATGAAGTCCTTGCCTACGCCTATGTCCTGAATGGTTTTGCCTAGGTTTTCTTCTAGGGTTTTTATGGTGTTAGGTCTTATGTTTAAGTCTTTAATCCATCTGGAATTAATTTTAGTGTAAGGTGTCAGGAAGGGGTCCAGTTTCTGCTTTCTTCACACGGCTAGCCAGTTTCCCCAACACCATTTATTAAACAGGAAATCCTTTCCCCATTGCTTGTTTTTGTCAGGTTTGTCAGAGATCAGATGGTTGTAGATGTGTGGCGTTGCCTCTGAGGCCTCTGTTCTGTTCCATTCGTCTATATCTCTGTTTTGTTACCATTACCATGCTGTTTTGGTTACTGTAGCCTTGTAGTATAGTTTGAAATCAGGTAGCGTGATGCCTCCAGCTTTGTTCTTTTTGCTTAGAATTGACTTGGCTGTAAGTATCTGTTTTAATTGACAGTGTAAACCTTAAAATTGCATTAAGTAGACTGACAGGAACACTATACTCATTCCTCATGTACTTTCAGATACAATTTTATTCACTTCTTTAAAAGCAAAAAGAAAGCATAAGTGTAAAAAATCTTCAGTCAACCATTTAGTTATTCATCTTGGAAAAAACATGCTGATGAAGGGGTTAAATAGGCTATTCTGGCATATTATTTAAATTAAAGACACCTGAAAAACAACAAGGGCAAGATCACTTTGAACTTTGTGTTGTTTCTTCAGAGCAGAAAATGAAATTCTCATGTGAAAGACATTCTCTGTACTAGAAGAAAAGACAACATATTTACCTTCAAGGATGAGAAGTTGAGACCAGAGAATACTCTGCAAACCTTATTAAAATAAGTCTTATCTTTTAAGCCTCCCCACGTAATTTAGTCACATTTTCATAGTTTCTTATTCTTTGTTCAACTCAGTATATAGGTAACTGCTTCTTTGAGTCTTCATTTTTTCCCTATGAGAACTCTCATGCCACATAAAACTTGTATTATGTTTTTCTCCTGTTAATCTGTTATTTCTTTTCAATTCTTAGGTCCTGCTGGGACCCAAAGAGGATGGAGGTAGAGGTTTTCTGCCCACAAACTGAAGACAATGAAAAGGGCTAAAGAAAGTATTTATGACTAAAATATAACTTCTTTCTGAGTGAACTCATGAATACATAGCAGACTGCATTTAATTATGTAGCTTTAAAGGCACTTATACCCATGAAATTTTACTTCTAAAAAATCAATGAATAATATATTAAATGAACAGTTAGGTGTTATTTAAAAAATATATACGCATATGTAGACATATATTTACATAAAAATTCAAAGGAGACAAAAGAGGCAAAGATGTTCTCTTATTTTCTAGAAGAAAATGGGAGAATCAGTAGTGAAATGAATTCATATCTTTTTCTTTATCACTTCTCTTGAAAGAGATTTGGGGATCAAAAAAGAACAAGAATCTTTTGAAATTACAGAGTTAAAGACTTAATTGTTTCTTCCCTAAATTATGGTCTGGGAACATTAAAACTACAAAATCTTTGCTATTGTAAACAGTGCTGCAATGAACATTCATGTGCTGTAGGGACATGGATGAACCTGGAAACCATAATTCTCAGCAAACTGACACAAGAACAGAAAATCAAACACCGCATGTTCTCACTCATAGGTGGGTGTTGAACAATGAGAACACATGGACACAGGGAGGAGAGCATCACACACTGGGGTCTGTCGGGGGGGAAATAGGGAGGAATAGCGGGGGTGGGGAGCTGGGGGAGAGATAGTATGGGGAGAATTGCCAGATATAGGTGATGGGGGAGGAAGGCAGCAAATCACACTGCCATGTGTGTACCTATGCAACAATCTTGCATGTTCTTCACATGTACCCCAAAACCTAAAATGCAATTAAAAAAAAAAAAACAAAATCATCCACCTAAGCTCTAGTTTAGGTTAATTAACCCCAAAAGGAAGATACCAGTGGTCAACCTGATACTTGAGAGGGTTTCAGCTAACCATGTCTTATTTTTTTCTGAAAATAAAGAAAATTATAATGAAGAAAGCAAGTCTTTATTCTTTCAGGTTTTAAAAATCAAATAAGCTTTCCAGCATAATACAACTATTTACATTTAACTTTTCAGCCCAACTTTTATACAATTCCATTTACCACATTTGGAACTCTTCCTACGTGGCTATAATAATCAAGACAGTAGCATTGCCCTCATGAAATGCACATGTGATATAAATCATATGCATGTACATGTATGTATATACATATAAACAAACAGAGATAATATTAGAATCAAGACATCATTCCTGCGATCTAAAATTTCAGTGTTATTTAGCCCTAAGAAAGCTGCTATGTATCGCTGCATGGTCCTTATGGTTATCATATATAAAATCATGATTTATGTAAATATTTCCCTATTTGGCAGTTAGGTCAGAAAAAGCCTTTTCATATCAAAGCTACACATATATTCTTTCATATAAACACATGGCTACATAGATACATACACCAAACACATGCGGACTCATAAAAATACATAAACCAAAAAGTTGTTTTGTTGAAAGAATACGTAATTCTGATATTCAGTACTAATCCATTCTCTTTGAAATACCAAAACTACTATGATGCATTTCACAAAGAACCTCAGTCAGAAGCAATAACTAGAGAAAAGTTATCAAGCATTACATCAAAAGAGAAAATAATTCTTTTTAATAAAAACACTTAAAACTATAAACTCATGAAATTTCAACACAGGTGGTAATTTTATTGAAAATTATATTATTGCTAACAAAAAAGTTTTAATGTTAAATGTATCTTGACAGGAATTAAAGACTTAATTCAACATTATTAAAATTGAATTTTTATTGTTTTCATTTAAAGTATCTACATTACATTTTCCCAAGAATAAAATACCTAGAGCCTAATAAGAAACACTAACGACACATGATCACAAAGACAATGCAGTTTTTCCATCTGTTTCCTCCTCTATTTTCTTCTACTCAAGTGTAACTCCACCTTTTGCATCCTTTAAACAAAGGATGTTACTACCTCCTTCAAACAGAGAACATTCAGACAGCCCTTTCATAGGGTATCTGTTATTAATAAATCTGTTTTCGTTTTACTCCTCCCTCCTCTTGCTCTCCTTTCTCTCTCCTTTCACACTTGCTATTCTGTTTTGCTTTCTCATCATCTCATTCTAATGAAAAGAACACAAGGCATTATAATTGTAAACAGCATCAAGGCAGCAGATGTGGTATGCGCCTGAATCTACCAGTTGGTAGAGAGCCTGAAGGACCCAGTTTAGATAGCTGGAAATTAGATTTGAGGCAATCAGGAAATGCTGAGCTGAAAACAGTCTGACTAAAAGACTCTTAGAGAGACAGCTTTGTACCCTTCATTAAACTTCTGGCTACTCTTCCCCCAGCCATCATTGAGAGTATATGCTTTACGATTTGCATTCCTCAAAGTTAAAAATATTAAGTGATGTGATACGTTATTAACTGAAAAACATGTATATCAGTGATATTATTGAGTTGGAGGGGAACAATAAATAATTCCTTTATCTTATTCTCCAAATTTGGGACCAACTGAGAATCCAGTAAGTGTAGATAAACAGAATTCAAAGTTATCAGTGTCAGTACACAAACAGCTAAATTAAGCATTATTGCTTGCCTCTACTGCCACCTGGCCTTCTAGATGTTTTCCCTGAACTGAATACTATAAATCTATTCAGCCACAGACAGACAGAGACAATCAATGACTCTTTCTGACTGCTCGTTTTAGAAAAAGTGCAAAAATAACCTAAAGATTGGCTAACTTAAAAGTGCAGCTTACAAGTAGGCTAGCCCACAACCTTCTATTCCTTCTTGTAAATTCACCTATCAATCATTCCTCTTAACTTATGCAGAATGAGTAAGGGAGTCCAGAGAGAGGCCAATGATATTACTCCAGCAAAGGCCCTATGACATGGAGACATGAGGTAAGGGAAGATGAAAGTCTCCTCCATGATAGATATCTTAGGCATATGACAATTCTAAATTCGTGACTGTGAGTGTAGAAAGAGTAATACAATAGAATTCTGTATTTCCCAAAATTTATACATGGAGCATTTCTACATTTATAATCAGGGGAAAAAAAAGAATATTAAAAAACAGTTTTGCTTCTGGTCATGATGGAGGAACTAGGAATAGACTTGCCTTCTGCTGTAAACAACCAGACTGGATACACTATATCACACAACTGTTTTCAGACATTAGCCAATGGGCAGTGCAGGACTGTAACGTCTGAGAAAAGCGAAATCAATGAGGTGAGCTTTATGATTGCCCATTTCCTTCCTGGAGGCAGTTTCATGTTCACCATGCAGAAAGGAAGATGCCAAGGAGGTTTTGCTGAACTAAGGAGATAGATGTAAGATTTCAGAGAGATTAAAGAGGCTAAAATTTGTGGATAATACTAGCAAACTGCTTAACTACTTGTCAGGTTGGTTGCTGACTAATCAGCTGTGCAGATTAAGGATGAAATTTCACAAGGCTGAGCAAACAACAGCTGGGGGCTATAAAATGAATAATTCCCAGAGCACACCTAGAGTTAGGAGATGTCCAAGTTTCAAACACAGTGAAGAGTACTAGTTAATTGCCTAAGTTTTCCATACAAGTGCCAGAAAGGTCACACCTGAGCAACAGGTAAAATTAGTCATAAAGGAAGGCAATTATACATCCACCCTAATGAAACAATGGAAGCCCTGAAAGAAAAGCTGATCCACAAGTAACTTAACTGCCAGCCAAAAGAATGTCCACTACTCCTTAAAGACAGACAACAAAATCTAGCACTCAATGTAAAATTAATAATGTGTAATATCCCAACAAACCCCACTAACATGAAA
The DNA here is from genome assembly GCA_036589455.1 of Ateles fusciceps. Classification (NCBI taxonomy): domain Eukaryota; kingdom Metazoa; phylum Chordata; class Mammalia; order Primates; family Atelidae; genus Ateles; species Ateles fusciceps. Next base: position 1,599,557 of record JAZHEH010000647.1, read on the forward strand.
AAAAAGAAAAAATGTGACTCATAATTTGTAGATACATCAATTAATAGACACAGACTGACAAAAGACTGAAATTAGCAAAGACGTAAAAGACATTCACTTGTCTCAGTAAAAAGAGACAAGTGAATGGTACATGCAACAACCTGGGTCAATCTCAAAACCATTATGCTAAGAGAAAAACAGGTGCAAATAATGTATCCTATGTAATTCTATTTGTATGAAATGCTGGAACAGGAGAAACTAATCTTATAGCAGTGGTTCTCAAGTGGACATGGTTTTGCTCCCCCAGGGAACACTTGGCAATGTTTATAGTTCTGATTGTCACAACTGAGAAAAGAGAGGGAGAGTTTTATTGGCATCAAGTTGATTGGAGCAAGGGATGTTGCTAAAAATCTTGCAATGCACAGGACAATCCTCCCCTGGCAAAGGAAAGCCAATTACAGGAAATATTAATAGTGCTAAGATTGAGAAGCCCCGACTTACAGTAATGAAAAATATCAATGGTAGCATGCAAGTGGATGGAGAGAAGTTGACTGCAAAAGACAAAGAGAATTAATGTGGGATCATGAGAAAATGTTCTATATTTGATTATGATGGTGGTTATCTTTGTATACATATTTCTAAAAATTCAAACTCCTTTCTTAAAACAGATGCATTCTGCTGTATACAGAAATTTTATTATATACACGTGTTTGTAAACATGTATGTGTATAATTAAAGTTACTTAAGTGATTGAATTTAAGCATACTAGTATGTTACTAAAAAATGAACAGTTATAGTTCATAATTTGTTATAAAGTCTGTATCAGAACTCACTGAGCTTTAACTAAAAGTATATGCATGTGTAAAATGATTCACTTACAAGAACCCTAATGACTATATTATGGTGAAGTGTTTTAAAGTATACATTTTAAAAATCCTCATTAATATGTCCTGAAATGAGGTTCTAACTGCTTTCTGAGTAAAATACAGACTCCTGTAATGAAATGAACATTCTCTTCTTAGGAATAAATAAGAAAATAATTTATATTTTTTAGATGATTAAATATAATAATCCCTTTTTAAACTCACGATGCTTTATTTTTATAGCAATCATATCTACATTCCTCTAAGACTGCAGTATTATTTCTAGAGACAGAGTATAATAAATGATGTCTCAGTATATCCATTCTATATCCAGTTATGATAAAGTCACCATGGAAAACTACCAGTTTGTTTTCCCAAGAAAGGCTTAATTTATCTAATGAGTAAGGCAGAGCAAGACATAGTCTTCTCTGTGTTTTTTAAGACCACTACGACTTATAGACAACTATGAAAAATTGGAAGAAAGTAAAAAAAGAATCTACTTTAGTCTCTGTCCTTCCCACCACTGAGGCAAAGGAAAACAAAAAAGAATACATCAAGTTTCACGTTTAAAAAATCAACTTATATTTGAAAATATTTCAAAACTCTGAAATTTTTTGTTATAGTAAGCATTATAATCTTTTCATATTTGGGGATATTATATAATTTTTTCTCAGAAGGTCATATAGGAACAAAGACTATATTGAAGATGTAGTATTATTATAGATAATGTAGAAAGAGAGACTATATATAAAGAACTTCCATATAGTTCTTTCATTTCAAGGGGAGAAAACTGTAAGGTCAATACAAATATAAATAAAAATAAGCAATTTACAGAGAACACATTTAATAATTTCTTTCTAGGATGTCAGTCAGTAATTTTGAGTGTCTACTTTTTACCTAATACTTTAACAGATGTTTCAAAAGGGAGAAAAAAATAAAACAAACTAGCAAGAGATTCCTAGGCTTAATTTAGATAGCCGAAGTTGTATCATCCTGAAGTTTATTTTGTGTTTGTATTTACCTTCTCTTCCTCTATTTAGGTTAATACAGTCAGCATTTCACTTTACTCTTATCATAACAAGCAAGAAAAAACTTTACAGTGGTCTCTGAGAAGGAATTCTACAGAAAACTAAAACAGGGAATTTAGGTATGGTTCCATGTATAAATTTGGGAGTATCCAAATTCTTACAAGTCTCTATTTTAACAACTATGGATTAATTAATGTAAAATTAATCTACATCTTACATAGATTATTCCTTATTTTGGATTTATCATCCCACTTTTGCTTTTCTTTAATATTTGATAACTAAGCGTTTACTATAGGAGAAATCAGTGGAATGAAACAAATGAAGAATTGGTCTTCCCTTGTCATCCTGCTGCACCTACACTAATAGATGATCTATTTTCTCTGCTATAGACAGGTGTCAAATACCACAGTAAAAATACATGAAAACTAAGTTTACTTATTAAAAGAAAATACTTATTCTAATTTTCTAGTCATCTCAATAGCTGCAGCTCAAGATTGACTACATAGGGGGAAAACCATAATCTCAGTCATACTACCAGTTTCCTCAGTTGATAGGTTGACGTCAAATAAAAGTCTTCATCTGCAGAAAATAAGTCTTAATTCCAAGGTTAGAAACAATAAGCAAAGAAAAAAGCATGAGAAAATATCTAGCTTGACATAAAGGCCTAGACAAATATTTGATAAAAGGGAGACTAAGTCAACAAAAAATATTTATAGACTATATGTGTAAGACAGAGTACAAAAGGCTTTTAAAATCAGAACAAACAATATACATCATCATGTTATGTTACACTTTATATAGTACCATATTATTTTTCAGAGAATTTTTACTTATGCCTAAAAGATTCTATTTTTAGTTGATTGGGGGAGAGTCAGTAATCCTAATTTTACATAATTCATCACACTTGCAAAGGCAGTCCAGTCTAGTCATTCGTTAAATAGGCAATTTTCATTATTTTATCAAAATGCAATTGCAATTACAATCCATCTCATTCTCCCTTTCTCTCTTAAAAAGTTTATTTCCACATACTATGTAGGTAGCATTCCAATTTTAAATCTTTACTATTAGAAATGGAGAATAGAATAGATTGTCATCAGTTTGTAAATCAAACGGCAATAATTCATCAGGGACATGAACAGAGACTTAATTTCTGAAAAGGCAGAAAGTATTAGTAAGAATCAACACTAGTGAAAAAGGAGATGTATCTAATAAGAACAAGAAAAATTGTTAAACAAAATCAATATAGATTAACAAAAACTATCCTGCTAAATTAAGGATATTGTTCTAGTAAAAAAATAAATATTTGTAGTTAAAAAGGCTAAATTTCAACATCTTTTAATGCAAAAAAACATAAACTTAATATCAACATAAGATGATAAAATACGTAGGCATCCTAAGATTATAACTGTAAAACCCAAGAATTTTTTTACTCACTCTCTGAACGCTGCATGGCTCCACAGACACAGAATATGGTATTTTTGCTCTTTGCCCCCATCTCTAATTTAGAAATGTTATCTATCATTACTTTTGTTATTAACCAAAGTACACTGCAATAAGTTTCTAGCTATTCTATAAATAGAACTTTGCAGCTATAAAATATTCAAAATAAATTTTATATACAATAAAATCTACAAAAGGAAAATCTTTTCCATTCCTCAACATATTAATACATCAACACTGATAGGTATCAACGTTAATGATACGTATCTTCACTTGTCTACTTTTATAGGGGTTTGTATCTTCACTTGTCTACTTTACAGAGTGCCAAAACTATGCAAATAATATAGATGCAATATAGTGGCTCAGAGTCATGGTCTCTACCTATGAGCATAATATGGTTCTCAAAGACATTTGATGAATACATGTAACCTGATGATTCAAGACATATTTTATACAGAACTCATTCAGACTGAAAATTTACAAATGATGAAAAACAAGTTCCAACGAGAAATCGCTTCTGTTTTATATAACATACACCCCCCACACTGATTTCATTCAATTTGTAGTTAAAAAAAAATTACGTCGGGTTGTGGAAAGAAAAAGATACTATAAAGGCATATATTTATCTCTTACATATTATTAACTTTAAAATGATCTATTTTCTCATATAGGAATAATATCATCTGAAACTATCTGGCCAAAAGTATTGAAATGATTTGACTATAAAGATTTTGTTATTATTTGGTATATTACATTAAAAGGAATGAATAGTAGTTGAAAGAAAATGTTTTACCAGGCAGAAAATCAATTTCTTATCAGATAAGCAGAAACATGATGGTGGAAGCAGTCAAGTAAGACACTGAAGTTACAAAAGACTAAATTTGAAGTAATCACAGAATAAAAGGCTATACATTTTTTTGTTATTTTTTTCAATTGTGAAAAAATTGGATGTAATGCTAACAATGCACACCTTTTATGTGCCATAAAAATGTAAAATACCACTTGCTAAATGATGAAATAACTATAATAAAGGTGTCTACTTCATGAATAATATATATAGAAGTCTAACTCAAGAAGCTTTCTAACTGCAAACCTTTGCATACTATAGAAAATGAGTCAGATCAGAGGTAATTCCAAGTATGAGTAAAAATTCTTAAATTTAGATTAGACTGGAAAAAAGTTTTAATGTCCAGTGACAAAGCTGAAGAGCTTGATAATGGGAAAAACAAAGGCGAAAGAAATCCAGCATTGATTTACTCTTTCATTCAATAAATATTTACGTATTGCTTACTACCTAAGGTAAACAGCATCTTTGCCTCAAAGAAATTACATTTTAGGGTAGTAGACAATAAATACATACATAAGCTCACTGTAAGGTATAAATGTTCTTAGAGAAAGGCACAAAGGTCCAGAGAGAGAGAGAGAGATAAGCAAGAGAAGAAATGTATTTTAGATAAGGTGGAAATAACTTCTCTGAAGAAGTGACATTTAGACTAAGCTCACCAGGTTTAAACAGGACTATCCATGGGAAGAATAGAAATTAGTACTCCAGGAAAGGGGAATATCAAGAGTAAAGGATCAGAGGCATAAACCTAATGTCTTTTAAGGAGTGACGTTTGCAAAGCATTTATTTTATAAGAAACTTGTGTCTAGAATACATAAAGCACTATTACAATTCAATTATTAAAAGTCAAATAACTCAATCAAAAACGAGCAAAGCAATGGAATAGTCATTTCTCAAAACATACCAAATGACCAATAAGCACATGAAAAGTCATCAGCAAAATACAAATCAAAATCCCAATAAGATACCACTTCATAGCCATTGGAATAGTTAGATCAAAAGGTCACATCAAGAGTTATAGAAAACAATTTGTGTCAGCTGCTCAAATGATTAAACATAGAGTATCATACAATCCAGCAATTCCACTCCTAGGTATACGAAAGAGAAATGAAATGCATATTCACACAGAAACTTACGCATGAATGTTCATGCATAAGATCAGAGAAAGGCAATCTAACGCTAAGTGTCATGACTGCCAGTGATTTTGTGAGTCAGCGCCATACTTCACCTGCTCTTATTGGTTTTATTAGTAGCACTAGAAACATATTTAAAAAATGACCCAAAAAATCACTCTCCTCTTTAAAGACAGCAGCCTCAACTGAATAAATATACATCAAAAAGGTTTCCTAATAAAGATAGAAATTCCCCAGTAGTAAGATATATAGGAGATAGATGTAATTTAGATTGCCAATTATTTCATAGGTCATCCTGAATAAACATTATGAAAGTTTAATTTTATTATACTTTAAGTTCTAGGGTACATGAGCAGAACGTGCAGGTTTGTTACACAGGTATACACGTGTCATAGTGGTTTGCTGCATCCATTACCTCATCATCTACATTAGGTATTTCTCCCAATGCTATCCCTTTCCTAGCCCCCTGCTCCCTAACAGGCACAGGTGTGTGATGTTCCCCTCCCTGTGTCCATGTGTTCTCATTGTTCAACTCCAACTTATGAGTGAGAACATGTAGTGTTTGGTTTTCTGTTCTTGTGTTAGTTTGCTGAGAATGAAAGTTTCCAGCTTCAACCATGTCCCTGCAAAATACATGAACTCATCCTTTTTTATGGCTGCATAGTATTCCATGGTGTATATGTGCCACATTTTCTTTATCCAGTCTATCACTGATGGGCATTTGGGTTGGTTCCAGGTCTTCACTATTGTGAACAGTGCCGCAATAAACATACGTGTGCATGGGTCTTTATAACAGAATGATTTAAACTCCTTTGGGTACATATCCAGTAATGGGATTGCTGGGTCAAATGGTATTTCTAGTTCTAGATCCTAGAGGAATCAACACACTGTTTTCCACAATGGTTGAACTAATTTACATTTCTACCAACAGTGTAAAAGCATTCGTATTTCTCTACATCCTCTCCAGCATCTGTTGTCTCCTGACATTTTAATGATCTCCATTCTAACTGGCGTGAGATGGTAACTCATTGTGGTTTTGATTTGCATTTCTCTAATGACCAGTGATGATGAGCATTTTTTCATATGTTTGTTGGCTGCATAAATGTCTCCTTTTGAGAAATGTCTGTTCATAAACTTTGCCCACTTTTTGATGGGGTTGTTTTTTTCTTGTAAATTTGTTTGAGTGCTTCATAGATTCTGGATATTAGCCCTTTGTCAGATGGACAGATTGCAAAAGTTTTCTCCCATTCTGTAGGTTGTGTTTTCATTCTGATGACAGTTTATTTTGCTTTGCAGAAGCTCTTTAGTTTAATTAGATCCTGTTGTCAATTTTGGCTTTTGTTGCCATTGCTTTTAGTGTTTTAGTCATGAAGTCTTTGCCCATGCCTATGTGCTGAATGGTATTGCCTAGGTTTTCTTCTAGGGTTTTTATGGTTTTAGGTCTTTTAGTCTTTAATCCATCGTGAGTTAGTTAATTTTTGTATAAGGTGTAAGGAAGGGATCCAGTTTCAGTTTTCTGTATATGGCTAACCAGTTTTCCCAACACCATTTATTAAATAAGGAATCCTTTGCCCATTGCTTGTTTTTGTCAGGTTTGTCAAAGATCAGATGGTTGTAGATGTATGGTGTTATTTCTGAGGCCTGTGTCCTCTTCCAGCAGATATACAGACCAACAGATATATTGGTCTATCTACCTGTTTTGGTACAAGTATCAAACTGTTTTGATTACTGTAGCCTTGTAGTATAGTTTGAAGTCAGGTAACGTGATACCTTCAGCTTTATTCTTTTTGCTTAGGATTGTCTTAGCTATTTGGGCTCTTTTTTGGTTCTATTTGAAATTTAAAGTAGCTTTTTCCAGTTCTGTGACGAAAGTTAATGGTGGCTTGATGGGGATAGCATGGAATCTACAAATTCCTTTGGGCAGTATGGCCATTTTCATGATATTGATTCTTCCAAACCATGAGCATGGAATGTTTTTCAATTTGTTTGTGTCCTCTCTTATTTACTTGAGCTGTGGTTTGTAGGTCTCCTTGAAGATGTCCTTTACATCCCTTGTAAGTTGTATTCCTAGGTATTTTATTCTCTTTGCAGCAATTGTGAATGGGAGTTCACTCATGATTTGGCTCTCTGGTTGTCTGTTATTGGTGTATAGGAATGGTTGTATAGGAAAGCAAATTACTATTTTACTACCTTCCTGCTCCATATGCAAGGGCATTATGAGCCAATCTGCAATAGCTCACATTAATAGCTCCTAACATGCTAATGGGCACTTGCTTTTGACCATTGTACGACTCTTCTTTTCCATCCAATCTCCTTGCCTCTTTTTTGTCTTTTGCAGAGGCAATAATGTAAGTTATAACACTAGTACATATAACTTATATTAGTTATACTACTTATAACACATACAACTACTGTTATAACTTATAGTACTACTGTTATACCTAGTACTATAACACTAGTATATATTATACTACTTATCAACACTCTCAGGTAACAGAGAAATGATATTGTAAGTAGAAATTATTTCTACCACATGAAAGCAAATGTTTTTGTGTGATCATCTATACACATACTCACATGCAATATTGAAGTGTACAAGTGTATGTATACACACATGTATACATATGTATATACACAGAGAAAATATAGATTAATAGCTTTTAAATGGTCACTTACATTTTAATATGGTGACCCTAAAAATGCTCATAAAGAAAAATAATTGAACCAGATGATGTCTCAAAATTCTTATTTATAGATGAAGATGATCATCTAACAGTAAACACCGATGTCACTGAGCTAACAAGAGGCGATTTAACAGATGAGGAGATGATAACTGTAGCAAACAGGATAAATTTAGAAGCTGGGAGACAAATGAAGAGGCTGTTACCATGTGCACACAACTGAAGTGACTTGTTTTTCCCCACAACAATTAAATGATCTCCCAAAGCTGTGCAGCGCAAATGATGACTAAACTAACACTTTACAAAATCTGTGAATCATTACATCTGAGTCAAAAAAGCAGAATGGAAAGTTGATAACTCTTGCTTGTAAAATAACTGTTATGTCTTAAATATTACTACCTTAAGCATAGTATTTTTTAAAGTACACTATTAATATTTAGCTTTATTTAACTGTATTCAACCAAATACATACCTGTTAGAAACACATTTGGTGCTATTGTTTTCACTGAGTTCACAGAGAAGGCATCACTATACGGTACAAAGTGAAGCTGGACATGCTCTGACTTTCCCATTTTCTGCTAAGAATATATGTTCAGTGACACAGATATCAGCAATATCAGAATGAGATACGGTCATTGTGAATTGACTAAATCTTTGTAAAAATCTCTTCCTAGGCTACCTATTGCTGCCTAGATCATTCTCTCCTCCTTAAGAAAAACCACAGTAATATTAGGATCACTCTGATTAGGAAGAAGTATCAGGTACTAGTTTTAAATTGGGAATAATGTCTTATTCAAACACTTGTACTTTAGAAACAAACAGAAAGAGAGTAAGAGTTCCTGTCCAGTATGGTGGGAAAATAAGCAAGTAAATAAGGCTTAAAATTGTACTACGCTCCCTAAAACAGAGCATATGCCAGGAAGGATGTCACAAATGTGTTGGGCCTTGTAAGCTACAGGGAAGTCACTGAAGGATTTCAATTAGAAGAGTAATATAATCTAACCCATGGTTCAGCTGCATCCCTCTGGCTGTTGTGCTGAGAACAGACTAAACACTTGGCAGGACACTGCAAGAGGTAAGAGATGAGAGTGGTAGTAGAGGAGGGAGAGTGGTTTTATTCTAGATATGCAGAGTCAAGATTTGCTGACAGATTAAATGGGTATGAAGACAGAGAAGAGTGCATGAATGCCTTTAGGTTTACTGTCTGAAGAACTGGAAGCAAACAGTTGACATTTCTGAAAGGGAAAAAAACGCCAAAGGAACAAATTTCGGGGGAGTATTAAAAATTTATCGGAGATACATTAAGTTTGATATATTTATTCAACTTACTAGCAGAAATGTCAAGTAGACAGTTTTATATATAAGATACGAGTTCCTGGCAAAGACAGGTAGTAGAGATAGAAATCTGAGAGCTATCAGCATATTGGATAACATTTCAGTCATGAGATCCTCACAACCGTAATACAGCTAGGAAAAAGAAAACAACTGAGAACTGAGCTCTGGGGCACTCCAAAGTTTAAACGTTAGCAAAAAGTGAAAGATCCAACAAATGAGACGAAGAATCCATCAGAGATGCAGGAGAAAAACCAAACAAGAGTATTTTCTGGAAACCAAGTGAAGAAATTCTTTCAACAAAGAGGGCAGGTTTGAGTGATATTGCTAGGTGATGAGGAGTGAGATCTGACCAGTGGACTGAATGCCCGTGGAGTATTAGGGTGAAAGCCTGATTAGCTTGCAAGTGGGTCCAAGAGAGAATGGAAAGAGTAACGGGAATACTCAGATAACTCCTTCTAAAAATTCTGAAGCAAAAGGAAGGCCAGAAATGAGATTTTAGTGATGGAAAATTGTGTCCAAGAGAAGATATTTTAAATAAAAATTGCCGACCGGGCATGGTAGCTCACACCTGTAATCCCAGCACTGTGGGAGGCCAAGGCAAGCAGATCACGAGGTCAGGAGTTCAAGACCAGCTTGGCCAACATAGTGAAACCCTGTCTCTTTTGAATACAAAAAAAATATTTTGGATACCAAAAAAAAAAAAAAAAACAGCCAGGCATGGTGGCGGGTGCCTGTAGTCCCAGCTACTTGGGAGGCTGAGGCAGGAGCATCACTTGAACCCAGGAGGTAGAGGTTTGCAGTGAGCCAAGATCATGGCACTGCACTCCAGCCTGAGCAACACAGTGAGACTGTCTCAAAAAAAAAAAAAATTGCCAAGAAAGTAATTTTAAATGTTATCAGAAAAATAAGCATGTGAGATTATGCATATGTTAATTGGCTCAATTTAGCCATTTCACAATGTATACATACTTCAAAACATGCTGTGAAAGATAAATATATTGAATACTTGTCAATTAAAAAATAAATTAATTTTTTAAATTGCAGAGGTACTCAGGAGATTAGTGATAATATAGAAGTCCCTGGTCAAGGAGATCTAACTAAGTAGGATTCAGTAACAACCAGAAAAGGGTTAATTGGTTAATGGTCTGTATAAAGTTGGATGAAAAGCGCTATTAAATGACTGTATGATCTAGTGAGGCTGAATAGTAGACATAGGACAAATAGAACAGACAGGTGTGGAGGCTCTAGCTGGAGAGAGAAAACAGTTTAACGCTTTGAAAGTAAACGAAGCTGGGTAGGCAAGATCCAAAGTGAGGCAATGATAGTTGAAGACTGATGTGAAGGATGGATGCCTTCCATCAGGCTATGCTATAGATGTGAAAAACCACCTGTTTCAGTCAGGGTTCTCCAAGAAACAAAACCAATACAATATGTGCATAGATAGAAGGAGATTTATTATAAGTCACTGGCTAGTGTGATTATTGAGGCTGGAGAGTCCAACATCTACAGTGTTGGCCAGCAGTCTGGAGATCCAGAAAAAAAAGGAGAAAAGAAAAAGGGAGAATTGTTAGAAGCAAAACCTTTGAGAAGAAACCAGATGTAGTGTAGTGCATGAATGGAGAAATTGGTTTTCACAAGTTGCACTGGCAGTTCATTCATGATAATAATAGAAAACCTAAATTGACACAGACATAGTTAAGTGAGCTGATATGCCTCAGAAACACATGGAAGTTCTTTACTGTCTATTTCTACATTATCGATAACATAGGAAACTTGGCTATCACCTAAAGGAATATTGGGGGAAGAGGAAGGTTTGAGAAGAGAGAAATTTTGAAAACAGTCCTCTAGGAGACTAGAAAAGTAACCTGGGGCACACCATACTAGGTATAATGGCAGCATTCCTGCCTGAGGTCAGTCATCTGCAGTTACATTCTGGGTTAGACAGAAAAACTATTATTGCTTCCTTTCCTAAATTATTGATAAGGGTAGAAAGAGAGTAAAACTATACTTCTCTCAGCACTGATTCCTAGGAAGTAATAATATTTTTTCTTCTCAAAAGTGTTCACTTAACCTTAGTTTGTTTTTATTTTCTAAATTTTAGATTCAGGGGGAACATGTACAGGGTTGCTGTCTGGGTATATTGAGTGATACTGAGGTTTGGGATATGGATCGTCCTGTCACCCAAGTGATGAGCACAGCAGCCAACTTTTCATCCCATGCTCCCCGCTCCTCCCTCCTTGCCACTATCTAGTAGTCCCCAGTGTATATTGTTTCCATCTTTATGTACATGTGTTTTCAATGTTTAGCTCCCACTTACTAAAATATGAAGGATTTGGATTTCTGCTCTTGCATTAATTCCCTTAGGATAATGGCCTCCAGCTGCATCCATGTGGCTACAAAGGACAGGATTTCACTGTTTTAACGGCTGTGCAGTATTCCATGGTGTATATGTACCATATTTTCTTTATCCAATCCATCATTGTTGGGCACCTATGTTGATTCCACGTTTTTCCTGTTGTGAATAGCTGCATGAAAATGTGAGTGTATGTGTTTTTTTGATAGAATGAGTTATTTTCCTTTGGGTATACAGTCAGTAGTGGGATTGCTAGGTTGAATGGTAGTTCTGTGTTAGTTCTGTGAGAAATCTGTAGACTGCTTTCTACAGTGGCTAAACTAATTTGTGTTTACACCAACAGTGTGTAAGTGTTCTCTTTTTTCTGAGGCCTCGCCAACTTGTGTTATTTTTTGACTTTTTATAATTGCTATTCTGACTGGTGTGAGATGGTATCTGTGGATCTGATTGCATTTATGTGATGATTAGTGATGGTGAGCATTTTTTCATACGATTGTTGCCACTTGTAAGTCTTTGTTTTTCTTAGAAGTACCTGTCCATGTCCTTTCCCCATTTTTTAATTGAATTATTTGTTTGTTTTATTATACTTTAAGTTCTTGAATACATGGGCAGAATGTGTAGGTTTGTTACATAGGTATACACATGTCATGGTAGTTTGCTGTACCCATCAACCTGTTATCTACATTAGGTATTCCTCCTAATGTCATCCTTCTCCTTGCCTCCCACCCAGCAACAGGCCCCGGAATGTGATGTTCCCCCTCCCTGTGCCCATATGTTCTAATTGTTCAACTCCCACTTACGAGTGAGAAGATGCGGTGTTTGTTTTCTTTACCAATCTAACATTGATGGGCATTTGGGTTGGTTCCAAGTCTTTGCTATTGTCTTTATAGTAGAATGATTTATAATCCTTTAGGTATATACCCAGTAATGATTCATTTGCTGGGTCAAATGGTATTTCTAGTTCTAGATTATTCAGGAATTACCACACTGTCTTCTGCGATGGTTCAACTAATTTACACTCTCACCAAAAGTGTCAAAGTGTTCCTATTTCTTCACATCCTCTCCAGCATCCATTGTTTACTGACTTTTTAATGAACGCCACTCTAACTGGCATGCGATGGTATCTCATTGTGGTTTTGATTTGCATTTCTCTAACGACTACTGATGATGAACTTTTTTTCACGTGTTTGTTAGCTACATAAATGTCTTCTTTTGAGAAGTGTCTGTTCATATCCTTTGCCCACTTTTTGATGGGGTGGTTTTTTTTTCTTATAAATTTGTTTAAGTTCCTTGTTGATTCTGGATATTAGCCCTTTGTCAGGTAGACAGATTGCAAAACTTTTCTCCCATTCTGTAGGATGCCTGTTCACTCTGATAGTTCCTTTTGCTGTGCAGAAGCTCTTTAGTTTAATTAGATTCCATTTGTCAATTTTAGCTTTTGCTGCGATTGCTTTTGATGTTTTAGTCATGAAGTCTTTGCCCATGCCTTAAATGTATTCCTAGGCTTCATTTGTGTGTGTGTGTGTGTGTGTGTGTGTGTGTGTGTGTACACGTGTGTGTGTGTCTATCGCAAATGGGATTCTGTTCTTGATTTGGCTTTCAATCTATACTGTTGTATAGAAAAGCTTTTGTTCACTGATTTTGTATCTTGAAATTTTACTGAAATCATTTGTCATTTCTAGGGGCCTTCTGTCTCAGTCCTTAGAGTTTTCTATGTACAGAATTGTATCATCAGCAAAGAGAGACAATTTAACTTCTTCTTTTCCTACTTGGATGCCTTTTCTTTCTCTTGCCTAATTGTTCTAGCAAGCAATTTCAATACTATGCTGAACAAGAGTAGTGAGAGTGGGCAAAGTTGTCTTGTTTCAGTTCTCAAAAGGAATGGTTCGTTTTTGCCAATTCAGTATAATGCTGTGATGTTAGCTGTGGATAGTCATAGATGACCTTATTATAAGGGGTATGTTCCTTCATGCCTAGTCTCTTCAGGGTTTTTATCATGAAGAGATGTCGGATTTTACTGAGGGCTTTTTCTGTGTCTATCGAAGTGGTAATGCAGTTTTTGTTTTTCATTCTGCTTATATGGTGAATCACATTCATTGAGTGATGTGATTCATTGCAAATGATGAGCCAACCTTGCATCTCAGGAATAAAGTCTAACTTGTGGTGAATTAACTTTTGCTGCTGGATAAAAACATGCTGCTGGATTTGGTTTGCTAGTATTTTGTCAAAAATTTTTTTGCTTATGTTCGTCAAGAATATTTGGCCTAAAGTTTTCTTTTTTCGTTGTCTGTCAGATTTTGGTATCAGGATGTTATTGGCTTTGTAAAATAAGTTATAAAGAAGCCCCTCCTCTTCAACTTTTTGGACCAGTTTCAGTAGGATTGATATCAGTTCTGTATACATTTAGTAGAATTTTGTCTGAATCCATCTGGTCCCAGGCTGTTTTTGGTTGGAGGCTTTGTATTACCGATTCACTTCTGAAACTTGTTATTAGTATGTTCAAGATTTTACTTCCTTCTTCGGTCAGTCTTGGGACACTGTGTTTCCAGGATCCAGGAACTTACCGATATCCTCTAGACTTTCTAATTTGTGTGCATTGAGGTGTTCATAGGAGTCTCTTTTGTATTTTGATCTTCTGTATTTCTGTGGGATCAGTTGTCATGTCATCTTTATCATTTTTGATTGTGCTTATTGGATCTTTTTTTTTTCATTTGTTAATATAGGTAGCACTCTATCAATCTTGTTGTTCCTTTTGGAAAATCAATTACTCATTTCATTTATCTTTTTTATGGATGTTTGTGTCACAATTTCAGTTCTTCTTTGATTTTAATTATTTTCTTCTGCTAACTCTGGAGTCAGACGGGTTTGTTGTTGTTTTTTTTTCTATTTCCTCTAGATATATTAGATCATTAATTTAAGATTTTTCTAATCTCTTGATGAAAGCCTTAGGACTATAAACTTTTCTCTTAACACAGATTTAGCTGCAACCGAAAGATGTAAGTTGTATCTCTACTTTCATTAATTTCAAAGAAAGCTTTCATTTCTGACATAATTTCATTGTTCACTCAAGGGTTATAAAGAGCTAGTTGTTTAATTTCCATGTTTTGTGTGTTGATTTGAGTGATCTTGGCATTAATTTCCATTTCTATTTATTTTATTCCAATATTATTTCCTTATTTATTTTTATTCCATTCCATTTATTTCCACTCATCAAAAAAATGAATTCCCTTAGTAGTTGCTTGTCTGAGAAGGATTTTATTTCTCCTTTACCCTGAAGCTGAGTTTGATGGAATTTGAAATTCTTGGTTGAAATTTCTTTACCTTAAAAATGATGAAAACAGGCCTCCAATCTCTTCTGGCTTTAAGGTTTCTGCTGAAAAGTCTCTTGGTAGAATGATGAGTTTCTCTTTGTAGGTGAACTGACCTTTCTCTCTGGCTGCCTTTAAGTTTTTTCTTTTGCAGTAACTTGGTAAATCTGATGACTGTGTGCCCTGGGGGATGGTCGTCTCGTACAGTAGCTTGCAAGTGATCTCCGTATTTCTTCAATTCTTATGTCTACATGTCTAGTAAGATTGGGGAAATTTTCATGGACTTCAAATGTTTTCCAAGTTACTTACACTTTCTCCTTCTCTCTCAAGAATGCCAATGAATCATAGATTTTGTCTCTACATAATCCTATATTTCTTGGAAGTTTTGTCATTTTTTAAAATTCTTTTTTCTTTGTGTCTGACTTAGTTGATTCAAGAACCAGTTTTCCAGCTTTGAGATTCTTTCCTCAGCTTGGTCTCTTCTGCTGTTAATACTTCTGACTTTGCTTTATGACTAATTATGAAATTCTTAAAGTGAATTATTCAATTCCAGAGGTTCAGTTTAGTTCTTACTTGAAATGGCTATTTTTTCTTTTAGCTCCTTGATCACTGCACTGGATTCCTTGGATTTCTGGGCTTGCGTTTCAACTTTCTCCTGGATCTCAAAGAGCTACCTTACCAGCCAGATTCTGAATCGTAGGTCTGTCATTTCAGTCTTTTCAATTTTTTTTTAATTGCACTTTAGGTTCTGGGGTACATGTGAAGAACATGCAGGATTATTGCACAGGTACATACATGGCAATGTGATTTGCTATCTCCATCCCCCCTGTCACCTATACCTGGCATTTCTCCCTGTGTTATCCCTCCCCAACTCCCTACCCCCCCACTGTCCCTCCCCCAACAACACACCCCAGTGTGTGATGCTTCCCTCCCTGTGTCCATGTGTTCCCACTGTTCAACACCTGCCCATGAGTGAGAACATGTGGTGTTTTATTTTCTGTTCTTGCGTCAGTTTGCTGAAAATGATGGTTTCCAGGTTCAACCATGTCCCTACAAAGGACACGAACTCATCATTTTTGATGGCTGCATAGTATTCCATGATGTATATGTTCATTTTCTGTTCTTGTGTCAGTTTGCTGAGAATGATGGTTTCCAGGTTCATCCATGTCCCTACAAAGGACACGAACTCATCGTTTTTGATGGCTGCATAGTATTTCATGGTGTATATGTGCCACATTTTCCTTGTCCAGTCTATCATTGATGGGCATTTGGGTTGGTTCCAGGTCTTTGCTATTGTAAACAGTGCCGCAATGAACATACGTGTGCATGTGTCTTTATAATAGAATGATGTATAAATCTTTGGATATATACCCAGTAATGGGATTGCTGAGTCAAATGGAATTTCTATTTCTAGGTCCTTGAGGAATCGCCACACTGTCTTCCACAATGGTTGAACTAATTTACCCTCCCACCAACAGTGTAAAAGTGTTCCTATTTCTCCACATCCTCTCCAGCATCTGTTGTCTCCAGATTTTTTAATGATTGCCATTCTGACTGGTGTGATATGGTATCTCAATGTGGTTTTGATTTGCATTTCTCTAATGACCAGTGATGATGAACATTTTTTCATGTTTTTTGGCCTCATATATGTCTTCTTTTGAAAAGTGTCTGTTCATGTCCTTCACCTACTTTTGAATAGGTTTGTTTTTTTCTTGTAAATCTGTTTTAGTTCTTTGTAGATTGTGGATATTAGCCCTTTACCAGATGGGTAGATTGCAAAACTTTTTCCCATTCTGTTGGTTACTGGTTCAGTCCTTTCAATCTTGTTAAGAATCATTGCTGGGGGATTAGTGCATTTGTTTGGAGGTAAAAGGACACTCTGGCTTTTTGAATTACCATGTAGAGGGATGGTGGTCCTTTTACTGTGAGGTAAGTTGATTACAGTCAGTTGGCTTTGTTTCTGGGTGCTTTCAGAGTGCTATAACTCCATCCAGAATCTTCATTTGTGACTGAAGTTTTGCCTTACAAAACTTCACAGGCACTGTACACTGGCAAAAGATTTTTGGTGTTGTAATCTGGGTTTCTGTCCAGTAGGTAGAGTTTAAGAGTGGTGGCCTGCAGAGAGGCCACATAACTTCATCTTTTGTCTATAATTCTCTAGCCTAAAAACTCTGAATTTTAGCTGCTCATAAGATAATGTCTAAACACCTGAGTTTGAGCTCTACTGGGCTTACGGCTGGGCATACATGTTCAGTCTTACTTCCTGTCACTCTTACTGTCACATTTCAAATCTCAGACATCATTCAACTACCCACAGTTCTCTGACTATAACTTGCTTCTTCCCGCCCCTCTGCTGTTTCCTCCACCAAAAAAAAACAACTCTTCTATTATCCAGAAAATACATATTTAAACCACATGCCTCATTATATACATAACCGTCTTTGGAATTACATCCTGCTTATGTACTATCATAGCAGGCTAGACATTTTTCTATTTAGTTCCCATCACGTCGTACTACTATACAATTATCGAATTACTTAAATGCATTCTGTAAGAGTTCATGACTCCACAAAGGTGGGAGCCATAATCTTCACTACTTTCAGTTTTTGAGTACACAAGGCTTGTGTATAGCACACAGCAGTTATACCTAGAATTAATTCAACAAATCAAAAACCATTACTTTTTTTTAATCAAACAGCTGTTGCTACTGGACAGATCAGCTACACCTTAGCTACAAGAAATAAGAATTATTTGGCCTCATACAAATAGTCATGCACTGATTAACAATGAGAATATATTTTGAGAACTGTATCCTCAAGCAATTTTGTCACTCTGTTAACACTGTAGAGTACTTTTACACAATCCTAGGAGTTTATTGCTCCTAGACTAGAAACCTATACAGCATGCTACTGTACTGAATATTGTAGGCAATTGTAGCACAATGGTATTTGTGTATCTAAACATACTTAAAGATTTTAAAAGGTACAGCAAAAATAATAATAGTATGATAACTTATAAGACTACCTTTGTATACTTGATCTATCATTAACCAAATGTCATCATGGAGTGCATGACTGTACCAAGTTAGTAAGATACATGAAGGAAAAAAAATACAAAGAAATAGGCATAAATGCATCCATATATACATGCTAAGTGCAGTTAATACTTTCCTTTTTTCAAATTATAACAAATTATAACAAAAGCTTTAAAAAATAATACGGCATTTGATGGTAAATATTTTACCTTGTTTTAGATCAGAATTTCTTGTAATGTCTGACAGATAGCAGTTTGGCAAAGGATATGATGAAAACATTGGCCAAGGATATGGATTACCACTCTAAAAAAGAAGACAGATGACTTTAGGAAGTGGTTTAAAATAATATTGAATTTTAAAGCTAACTGAAATATCATTAATTTAAACTGGCCTTTCTTGCTCATAAATTCTACAGTTATTGCCCAACTAACCAATAGCTATTTGATACTATACTTCAATATTCCAACGGGTAATAATTAAAACAAGGTGTAACAGAAACAATATTAAATTAGCACTGCCGACAAACATACAGTAACTTGTTGCAAGCAGAATTGCTTTTTCTTTTCATAAAAGGAAAATTATAATCTTCAAAATATACCTGTGGTTTTTTTCTACAAAACTTTTTTCTTGTGCTGTCAATCATTTCCATCGTATCTTTCCAAGAGTGACAGTCAAAGCAAGAATGTTCTTAACAACAATGAAAACAAATGACAAACCTCCATGAGAAACCCATACTTGAATACTGATGGAAGGAGAGGTACTCAATATTGCCAATATAATAAAAAATAAGTCATTTAATAATAAAAGTTAAATATCATGAAAGAGAAAGACATTGAAAGTAAAATATTCAAAGACACACAAGAAAAATAATAACTTTTTAATAAAGCAATACCTAATTTACTACACATGCAAACAATACCTACCCTATTTTAGCATTCATGACCCCTGGACATCAAAAATATTATTTTAGTTTGAAAGTATTTATTTGCATCCTAAATATTCTCAAGTAATAAGTTCAACTCTGTGATACAGACATTTAAGAGGTAAAGTTTAGGGTCACTTTGAGTTGGCTATCTTGCTTAAACATATGTCAGAAAAACAAATCCCACTTCTCTTTGCCCCACACTCACCTGTTCTAGCATTCTTGGAGGCAAAATCCGTTCTAATGGCCCACCAACAAGATTTATTCTAACAAGAACATGATTTCTCTCTACTGATAAGCCATCAATTATAAAGTCCCTGAAAAACATAAATGTATCACCTTTATCATCCCTTTGATTGAATATGTGTTAATTTTTAAATCAAGTCTCTGGATTGTAAAGAAAAATGGAAATATGAATAGAAATATTCGTGAATGTTTTCCTTTTTCTTTATTGCATTTAACATTTACATATATTTTTAAGTTTGGGATATATGTGCCAGATGTTCAGGTTTGTTAAACAGGTAAACATGTGCCATGGTGGTGTGCTGCACAGATCATCCCATCACCTAGGTATTAAGCCTGCATCCATGAGCTGTTCTTTCTGATGCTCTCCTTCCTCTCCAGCTTCACCCACTAACAGGCCCCATTGTGTGTTGTTCCCTACCATGTGTCCATATGTTCTCATCATTCAGCTCCTACTTATAAGTGGGAACATGGAGTACTTGGTTTTCCAATCCTGCATTAGTTTTCTGAGGATAATAGCCTCCAGCTCCATTCATGTCCCTGAAAAGGATACGATCTCCTTCCTTTCTATAGCTGCATAGTATTCCATGGTGTGTATGTATCACATTATCTATCACTGATGGGCATTTGGGTTGATTCCATGTCTTTGCTATTATGAATAGTGCTGTAATGAAAATAAACGTGCCTGTATCTTTATAAGAGAATGATTTATATTCCTTTGGTACATACCCAGTAATGGGATTGCTGGCTCAAATGCTATTTCTGTCTTTAGATCTTTGAGGAATTGCCACACTGTCCTCCTGCACAATGGTTGAACTAATTTACACTCCCACCACCAGTGTAAAAACATTCCTTTTTCTCCACAACCACACCAGCATCTGTTGTTTTTTGACTTTTAAATAACAGCCATTCTGACATACATTATTTCTATGGTGAATTCAACAATCGTATTTTCAGTCAAGGTTTTCTTAAGTTTTAGACCTGGTGCCAGAAATTCAAACTGTAAATGTTGCCTCTGAGCGGCCTCCATACTGTGCAGCTGTTAATATTTTCCTTCTACACAAAATCTAGAGTATTAAGTAATATACTCTATAACAATTTTCCAAGACCTGGCTAGGATGCAGACATACTCTTTTTTTAAATTAATTAGACATAAAGGCAATGCCAGCTATTGAATGTGTATTTGACAACAGTCAGCCAAATTGAGGTAATGGCGAGTGTGATTTATTAATGAAAAAAATTATCAGAATATTACCATAACCTCATTTGGGAAATAATCAGAATTTATGACTATGAACTAATGTAATTAAGAGGATGGAGTAAAGAGTGCCTCTGCAAAGGGCACAAAATAAAAAATTCTGTTCAATGGGTCATCTTAAACTAGTAGCTATATTAAAAGGTGATACAATTTCATGGAACCATTAATAAAATTAGGTCTTAACTAAAATTGTATGTACTACCTATATACACCACACACACACACACACACACACACACCCCACATGCGACAAAAGCAGCAGACTTTGAAAGCAGTACTCTGCAAGCACTCTCTAAACACTTCTATCATAATCTTTCTGTGACATTTACACTTTAGATGCTTCATACTCTGTTGTTATTAAAATCCACTGAATTCAGAGAGCCGAAAAACATTAAACAAACTATACCAAAAATTACTGTCTTAACAAAATATCTCTAAAGAAAACTGCTGTTGTTGTGTTTTAATCACCCATTTTTACCTGTGGCTCTCAGAAGTCTCTAAGATATTTTCTTCTTGAGCATTTAATAACATTTCAGATACATGATACTGAGCTTCTAACAGGAGAAGAGTGTCCAGATCACAGCATATCACACTTAATAATCTATATAAAAAAGAAAAGTAGATTGTGTAAAATATGTCCCAAAAGCATAACTGTACCCTTGCTGTCTCAAAGTAATACCTGTACATCAAAATATAAATTCCACAGAAAGTGTCATTTAGTTCTTTTAGTTATTTCAGATATATTTTTAATCCATTAGAATAGTAATCTCCTTTTCAAAAATTGTTCTTACTATTTTTGTAAGACCATGGGTAATTTCTAACCTAGATTTTAAAAAATGTATCTAAATCTACATAAATAGTAAATTTTCCTCTCAACTGCCACTTAATTTAAAAATTCATCAGAGAACATTAGCAAATCCAGAAAATTTGTAAATTGCTGTAACTTTTTATTCAGCAGTTAATTACTGAAGTTATGATAGAATCATCATTTTGCTGCCAATCCAGAAAATGTTCATTAGATAAAATGTCAATGGCCTATTTTATAATTGTCAGATCAAGCTGAGAACACCTAAGCCCACTTACCTATCTTAACATTATTAAAAGCTACAAGCAGAAATCATGTGTCTCCTATTATAACAGGACATGCAAGAGGATACATGTTGCACTGTCTATGAAGTATTCTTGCCCAGGAAACTGAACCTCAATCTAATCAATTCTACACAACTTATTATCAGTTTACAGGAAACACAGGCATTAGAGAAACATACTTAAAAAAAAACATTGTAAGGAGAAGACAGCCAACCAAATTCAGAGTTTTGAGAATCCTACACGTTATAACATATATTATTTGTTCAGAAAACAAAAAGTCATAAAAAACAGAGGGAAAAAGAAACTCTTACAAGTTAAAAAAAAAAAAAAAAGGACCAAATGTCAAGATTTTGTTTTGATCTTAATTGAAGTGAACTTTAAAGTGCATTTTTAAATCATATAGGAAAATATGGGAGTGGTATGAGGCGAGATTCGGAAATACTGTTAATCTTGTTAGCTGTAACAGTGGCAAAGTGGTGAAGGGATTTTTTTTATTTTGATTTGTTTTTAAATATGTCCTTATTTATTAGAGATATGCACTGAATGTTTTATACATAAAACAGTATATCTAAAATTTGCCTTAAAGTACTTAAGAAAAAAGTGTATGTGAAGGGAGAGAGAGGAAACAACACTAGCGAGAAAATGAAAATTAATAAAGATGAATGACAGGCACATGAAAGATTATACTATTTGCTACTTTTTATATGTTTAAAAATTCTATGATTAAAAGGTGTTCAAACAAAGATGATATAATGAGAATGCTGGGGGGGCTATGGTAGAGTGGGCGGTTAGGTAAGGTCTCTCTAAAATGTGGCAACTGAGGAAACAGGAGATCCAAAAAGAAACCAACCTTCCAATAACACCTACTGATTTATCTTAGAGACAGAGTGATATATGAACACAATGGCTTACATACAAGAATACTTATAGCAGAGTGACCACATAGCAATCAATGAGTCGACCAATCACTCTCCATTCACAGAAAAAAGTTTAAATGTTCAGGTTATTTTTTAAGTGGTACACTTTGCAAATATTAGGACATAGTAGCTTGTCGTTTTGATAAAGAACTATCTTCAAGGTATATTAATTGAAAAAGGAGAGGCACAAAATATTTTGTCTAGTACTAGCATTTGAATGAAAAATAGAAAAACAAGAATATATATATAAATGCATACTTGTTTTTACATAAAATATCTATCACAGGAGAGAAAAGAAAGTAGGAAGAACTGTTATCTCTGCAGTGGTGGTCTGACAACCAGAGAATTTACTTCTTACTGTACATTTTTATGTTGATCTTTGAGTTTTGGTACAACTGCATGTTTTACCTGTACAAAAGTACACATAAGAGAAAAAAAGTTTGGTGGATCCTTTGAGAGTGAAAGATAGCAATTCAATGTCACTCTCTAGAACACGGGCAAAATATTCCAATGCATATAAAACTAAGGAAAGACCCACTATCATTACTTTAGAGAGGTATTCTCTAATCGTTCACAGAAAGAAAACTATGATACACAGAGTTTACAGAAACAAAAATATTTTTGTTAGATAAAATATAGATGAAAGCAAAATGAAAGACATCTTAGACTTCTAGTGAGAAGACGATGGTGTATGCTGGCATTTCTTTCCTCATCTTAGAAATAACTGAAAAGCATGGAGGAGGGAGAAAAACAGCACATCACAGAAAACTTTAAAGACAAAATGGAATTGAAGGGCAGCCAAAGGAAGTAAAAATAGGGCAATGGTGCTGGGGAAGGGGAAAGAATGAGACAGGATATTATGACTGTCCATGATATAAAAAAAAAAAGAAAAAAAGGGGAGAGGGATCCAAGAGGGCCGATTAGGAGCAGCTCAGGATTGCAGATCCCAGCAAAAGCACGGCGGGTGAGTGGACGCTGCATTTCCAGACGGATTTTTATTTCCCACAGACCAGGAGATTCCCAGGCGGAGGAGCCCCACGGGTCACCAGCGCGGCTGGTTTGGCCCCCGTGGCTCTTTTGGCTGGTGGGGCTCTTTGCCAGCACCCCAGCACGGTGGTTCTCCGTACAAAATACACGGCTCTGGGCGCCATTTTAGCTGGCAATTGAAGCTCCTGGGAGACAGAGTCACCCATTCATCTGATTAAAAAGGGGACTGAAACAGGGAGCCAGGCGAGAAGACTCCCAGGCAAAAAAGTGCCACAAATCTCAGCACCGCTGTTCCAGCCAGAGCACTGGGTTACCGCACTGGAAACGACACAGATCTCGGCACCTTTTCACCAGGCGACTGGAACACCTGGGAGACAGAGTCAACCGTTCAATTAAAAAAAAAAAAGGAGGGGGGTCTGAGGCAGGGAGCCACGTGATCAGGCTCGGCTCGTCCCACTCCCACAAAAAAAAAGCAATCAGAAATGCTCTGGATTGAGAGTTTCACAGCAAGCACAGCTGAACCCAGGACGGTCCAGCTCTGTGAGGGAGAGGCGTCTGCCATTACCGAGGCAGTACACCACCATGGACGTAGTTTACCGTTGCTGAGGCAGTCTGCCTTTGCTAAGGCAGTCCGCCATTACAAAGAGAGTGCGCCATTATACAGGTGGGCGGCCAATGCCAAGGCAGTTCTAACTAAACCCGTATAAACACGACTGCAGGGAAGTTCACACGGCAGCTGGGAGGAGCCCACAGCAGCTCAGCAAAGCCTCAGTAGGCAGACAGTGACTAGGTTGCCTCCTCGTTGGGCAAGGGAGTCCTGAAAAGAGCAAGCAGCACAACAGAAACTCATAACTAAAGCCCTAACTCCCCGGGACAGACCACCTGGGGAAAAAAAGGGAAGGGGTTATGAGTTCTGCTGCAGCAGACTTAAATGTACCTGCCCAGCAGCTCTGAATGAACAACGGAGCTCACAGCTGAGCACTTAAGCGCCTATAAAGGACAGACTATCTACTCAAGCAGCTCCCTGACCCCCATATAACCAAAGAGTCACCTCATACAGGAGAGCTCAGACTGACATTTGCCGGGTATCCTTCTGGGACAAAGATAGCAGAAGAAGAAACTGGCAGCAACCCACAGTGTTCTGGAGACGCTGCAGGTGATCCCCAGGCAAGCAGGGCCTGGAGTGGACCTCAGCAGTCCTACAGCAGAGGGGCCAGACTGTTAGAAGGAAAACTAAGAAACAGAAAGAAATAACTTCATCATCAACAAACGGGATGTCCACTAAGAGACCCAATCTGAAAGTCAACAACTACGAAGACAACAGGTGGATAAATCCACAAAGATGGAAGAAACCAGGACAAATAGGATGAAAACACCCGAAACCAGAACGCCTCTCCTCCTACAAGGGATCACAACTCCTCACCAGCAAGGGAACAAGGCTGGATGGAGAATGAGTGTGATGAATTGACAGAATCAGGCTTCAGAAGGTGGGTAATAAGAAACTTCTGTGAGCTAAAAGAACATGTTCTAATCCAATGCAAAGAACCTAAGAACTTTGAAAAAAAGATTTGACAAAATGCTAATGTGAATAAACAACTTAGGAATAGAAGTGAATTGATGGAGCTGAAAAACAAAACACGAGAACTTTGCAAAGCATACACAAGTTTCAACAGCCAAATTGACCAGGCAGAAGAAAGGATATCAGAGGTCGAAGATCAACTCAATGAAATAAAACACGAATGCAAGAGTAGAGAAAAAAGGATAAAAATGAATGAACAAAGTCGCCAAGAAATATGGGACTATGTGAAAAGACCTAATCTATGTTTGATTAGGTGTACCTGAATGTGACAGAGAGAAGGAATCCAAGCTGGAAAATACTCTTCAGGATATTATCCAGGAAAACTTCCCCAACCTAGCAAGGCAGGCCAATATTCAAGGCCAGGAAATACAGAGAACACCACAAAGATATTCCTCAAGAAGAGCAACCCCCAAGGCACATAATCATCAGATTCACCAGGGTTGAAATGAAGGAGAAAATGCTAAGGGCAGCCAGAGAGAAAGGTTGGGTTACCCACAAAGGAAGCCCATCAGACTCACAGCAGATCTCTCAGCAGAAACCCTACAAGCCAGAAGAGAGTGGGGGCCAAGATTCAACATCCTTAAAGAAAAGAACTTTCAACCCAGAATTTCATATCCAGCCAAACTAAGCTTCATAAGTGAAGGAAAAATAAAATCCTTTGCGAACAAGCAAGTACTCAGAGATTTCATCACCACAAGGCCTGCTTTACAAGAGCTCCTGAAAGAGGCACTAAACATAGAAAGGAACAACCAGTACCAGCCACTCCAAAAACATACCAAATGGCAAAGAGCAACAACACAGTGAAGAAACTGCATCAACTAATGGGCAAAACAGCCAGCTAGCATCAAATGGAAGGATCAAATTCACACATAACAATATTAACATTGAATGTAAATGGGCTAAATGCCCCAATCAAAACACACAGACTGGTAAATTGGATAAAAAGCCAAAACCCATCGGTGTGCTGTATCCAGGAAACCCATCACATGCAAGGATACATAAAGGCTCAAAATAAAGGGATGGAGGAAGATTTACCAAGCAAATGGAGAGCAAAAAAAGCAGGAGTTGCAATTCTGGTCTCTGATAAAATAGACTTTAAACCAACAAAGATCAAAAGAGACAAAGAAGGACATTACATAATGGTAAAAGGATCAATGCAACTAGAAGAGCTAATGATCCTAAACACATATGCATCCAATACAGGAGCACCCAGATACATAAGGCAAGTTCTTAATGACTTACAAAGAGACTTAGACTCCCACACAATAATAGTGGGAGACTTGAACACCCCATTGTCAATATTAGACAGATCAACGAGACAGAAAATTAACAAGGATATCCAGGACTTGAACTCAGACCTGGATCAAGCAAACCTAATACACATTTACAGAACTCTCCACCCCAAATCCACACAATATACATTCTTCTCAGCACCACATTGCACCTACTCTAAAATTGACCACATAATTGGAAGTAAATCACACCTCAGCAAATGCAAAAGAATGGAAATCACAATAAACAGTCTCTCAGACCACAGTGCAATCAAGTTAGAACGCAGAATTCAGAAACTAACTCAGAACCACACAGTTTCATGGAAACTGAACTGGCTCTTGAATGTTGACTGGATAAACAATGAAATGAAGGCATAAATAAAGATGTTCTTCGAAACCAACGAGAATGAAGACACAACATACCAGAATCTCTGGGACACATTTAAAGCAGTGTCTAGAGGAAAATATAGAGCAATAAATGCCCACATGAGAAGGAAGGAGAGATCTAAAATCGACACACTATCGTCAAAATTGAAAGAGCTAGAGGAGCAAGATCAAAAAAACTCAAAACCTAGCAGAGGACAAGAAATAACTAAGATCAGAGCAGAACTGAAGGAGATAGAGACACAAAAAGCCCTTCAAAAAATCAATAAATCCAGGAGCTGGTTTTTTGAAAAGATCAACAAAATAGACCACTAGCTAGATTAATAAAAAAGAAATGAGAGAATAATCAAATAGATGCAATAGAAAATGATAAAGGGGATATCACCACAGATTCCACAGAAATACAAACCATCATCAGAGATTATTACAAACAACTCTATGCACATAAACTAGTAAACCTGGAAGAAATGGATAAATTCCTGGACACTTGCATCCTCCCAAGCCTAAACCAGGAAGAAGTCGAAACCCTGAATAGACCAATAACAAGGGCTGAAGTGGAGGCAGCAATTAAGAGCCTACCACCCAAAAAAAGCCCAGGTCCAGATGGGTTCACAGCTGAATTCTACCAGACATACAAAGAGGAGCTGGTACCATTCTTTCTAAAACTATTCCAAACAATCCAAAGAGAGGGAATACTTCCCAAATCATATGAGACCAACATCATCCTGATACCAAAACCAAGCAGAGACTCAAGGAAAGAAAACTTCAGGCCAATCTCCATGATGAACATAGATGCAAAAATCTTCAATAAAATACTGGCAAACCGATTGCAACAGCATATCGAAACAGCTTATCCACCACGATCAAGTAGGATTCATCCCAGAGATGCAGGGCTGGTTCAACATATGCAAGTCTATAAACGTAACTCACCACATAAACAGAACCAAAGACAAAAACCACATGATTATCTCAATTGATGCAGAGAAGGCCTTTGACAAAATTCAACAGCCCTTTATGCTAAAAACTCTCAATAAACTAGGTATTGACGGAACATATCTCAAAATAAGAAAAGCTATTTATGACAAACCAACAGCCAATATCATACTGAATGGGCAAAAACTGGAAGTATTCCCTTTGAAATCTGGCACTAGGCAAGGATGCCCTCTCTCACCACTCCTATTCAATATAGTATTGGAAGTTCTAGCCAGAGCAATCAGGCAAGAAAAAGAAATAAAGAGTATTCAAATAGGAAAGGAGGAAGTCAAATTGTCTCTATTTGCAGACGACATGATTGTATATCCAGAAGACCCCATCGTCTCAGTCCAAAATCTCCTGAAACTGATAAGCAACTTCAGCAAAGTTTCACGATACAAAATCAATGTGCAAAAATCACAAGCATTCCTATACACCAATAACAGACTTAAAGAGAGCCAAATCAAGAACAAACTGCCATTCACAATTGCTACCAAGAGAATAAAATACCTAGGAATACAACTAACAAGGAACGTAAAGGATCTCTTCGAGGAGAACTACAAACCACTGCTCAACGAAATCAGAGAGGACAAAAACAGATGGAGAAACATTCCATGTTCCTGGTTGGGAAGAATCAATATCGTGCAAACGGCCAGACTGTCCAAAGTAATTTACAGATTCAATGCTATCCCCATCAAGCTATCAATGACCTTCTTCACAGAACTGGAATAAAACACCTTAAACTTCATATGGAACCAAAAGAGAGCCCGCATAGCCAAGTCAATTCTAAGCAAAAAGAACAAAGCTGGAGGCATCACACTACCAGACTTCAAACTATACTACAAGGCTACAGCAATCAAAACAGCATAGTAGTGGTACGAAAACAGAGACATAGACCAATGGAACAGAACAGAGGCCTCCGAGGCAACACAACACATCTACAATCATCCAATCTTTGACAAACCTGACAAAAACAAGCAATGGGGAAAGGATTTCCTGTTTAATAAATGGTGTTGGGAAAATTGGCTACCCACGTGCAGAAAGCAGACACTGGACCCCTTCCTGACACCTTACACTAATATTAACTCCAGATGGATTAAAGACTTAAACATAAGACCTAACACCATAAAAACCCTAGAAGAAAATCTAGGCAAAACCATTCAGGACATAGGCGTAGGCAAGGACTTCATGACCAAAATACCAAAAGCATTGGCAGCAAAAGCCAAAATAGACAAATGGGACCTAATCAAACTCCACAGCTTCTGCACAGCAAAAGAAACAGTCATTAGAGTGAATCGGCAACCAACAGAATGGGAAAAAATTTTTGTAATCTACCCATCTGACAAAGGGCTGATATCCAGAATCTACAAAGAATGAAAACAGATTTACAAGAAAAAAACAAACAAGCCCATTCAAAAGTGGGCAAAGGACATGAACAGACACTTCACAAAAGAAGACATATATGAGGCCAACAAACATACAAAAAAATGCTCATCATCACTGGTCATTAGAGAAATGCAAATCCAAACTATATTTAGATACCATCTCACGCCAGTTAGAATGGTGATCATTAAAAAATTGGGAGACAACAGATGCTGGAGAGGATGTGGAGAAATAGGAACACTTTTACACTGTTGGTGGGAGTGTAAATTAGTTCAACCATTGTGGAAGCAGTGTGGCAATTCCTCAAGGACCTAGAAATAGAAATTCCATTTGACCCAGCAATCCCATTACTGGGTATATATCCAAAGGATCATATATCGTTCTACTATAAGGACACATGCACACAAATGTTCACTGCAGCACTGTTTACAATAGCAAAGACCTGGAACCAACGCAAATGCCCATCAATGACAGACTGGACAGGGAAAATGTGGCACACGTACACCCTGGAATATTATGCAGCCATCAAAAACGACGAGTTCGTGTCCTTTGTAGGGACATGGATGAACCTGGAAACTATCATTCTCAGCAAACTGACACAAGAACAGAAAATCAAACACTGCATGTTCTCACTTATAGGTGGGTGTTGAACAATGAGAACACATGGACACAGGGAGGGGAGCATCACACACTGGGGTCTGTCGGGGGGAAATAGGGGAGGGACAGTGGTGGGTGGGGAGTTGTCGAGAGATAGCATGGGAGAAATGCCAGATATATGTGATGGGGAGGAAGGCAGCAAATCACACTGCCATGAGTGTACCTATAAAACAATCTTGCATGTTCTTCACATGTACCCCAAAACCTAAAATGCAATAAAAATAGAAAAAAAGAAAAAATTTCTTAAAAATAAAGTTGATATGATTTGGCTGTGTCCTCACTCAAATCTCATCCCAAATTGTAGCTCCCATAATTCCCACGTTTTATGGCAGAGTCCTGGTGGGAGATAACTAAATCATGGGGGCAATTTCCCCCTTACTGTTCTTTTGGTAGTGAATAAGTCTCATGAGAGCTGATGATTTTATAAGAGGAAATCCCTTTTACTTGGTTCTCATTCTCTCTTGTCTGCCACCACGTAAGATGTGCCTTTCACCTTCCACCATGATTGCGAGGCTCCCCACCCACGTGGAACTGTGAGTCCATTACACCTCTTTTTCTTTATAAACTACCCAGTCTCGGGTATGTCTTTATCAGCAGTGTGAAAATAGACTAATACAGCAATTTTGGGCTCCTCCTTCCTTTAAGTCAACAGGCTAAGAAGGGAGTTACACTGTTGGCTAGGGTGACTCACCCAGACTACCAAGATGAAATCAGTGTACTACTTCACAGTGGGGTAAGGAAGAGTACATGTGGAATACAAGAGATCCATTAGGGTGTCCCTTAGTATTACCAAGCCCTGTGATTAAGGTCAATGGGAAACTATAACAGCCAAATCTAGGCAGGACTACTAATGGCCTAGACCCTTCAAGAATGAAGGTTTGGGTCACACTGCCAGTAAAAAGCCATGACCTGCTTAGGTGCTTGCTGAAGGCAAAGGGAATACAGAATGGATAATAGAAGGTAGTCATCAATACCAGCTATGACCATGTGACCAGCTGCAGAAACGAGGACTGTAATTGTCATAAGTATTTCCTCCTTATTTCATTAAGAACGTGTTTCTACAGGTTACATCTGTACTAAGAAAATATCTTCATTTTATTTCCTTTCACCTTTATCATGTGACATAGAGTTATTGACTTTGCATCAGCATTTAAGTGTTGTTAACTTTACATAATAGCATTTGGGTTGGGGTGTGTTTCCTGTTGTATGAAGGATAATTGTGTTGTTAGGCGTAATTATAACCTTAATATTGTCTTTATTTGAAGATTATGTATGATTTCAGGAGATGTTTATGGGTTCACATTGACAAAGGGTGGACTTGTGATGGTTAATATTAAGTGTCAACTTGACAGTATTGAAGGATGCAAAGTATTGTTCCTGAGTGTGTCTGTGAGGGTGTTGTCAAAAAAAGATTAACATTTGAGTCAGTGGACTGGGAAAAGCAGACCCACCCTCAATCTGGGTGGGCACAATCTAATCAGCTGCAAGCACAGCCAGAATAAAAGCCAGCAGAACATGTAAAGACTAGAGTGGTTTAGTCTCCTGACCTACATCTTCGCCCACGCTGGTTGCTCCTGCCCTCCAACACTGGATGCCAAGTTCTTCAGCTTTGGGACTCCAACTGGCTTCCTTGCTTGCTGATGGTCTATTGTGAGACCGAACCTAGTGACTGTGTGAGTCAATACTCCTTAATAAACTCCCTTTTATATATACATGTGTCCTAGTGGTTCTGTCTCTCTAGAGAACTCTAATAGAAAAATAAAAGCAAAATAATTTTCTCAAAAATAAGGAGCATAAGCCAAGAGGCAACATCTCATCCTCTGTTTTCAACAGTGGAAATGGAATACACAAAACCCTCAAAGTATCTCCTGATGTAATTTAGGACATCAATATGTAACAGAAGAGAGCCTCATAGTCATCAAACCAGATGCTTAAAAGCTATTTGATTTAAGATTCGACATCTACTCTCTATTCCTTGTCCTCCAAAAAATTCTGAGTAAATTAAAGAAAGGTTACCTCTTTAATTTGATTTAAAAAAGAATCTATCTCACTACAAGAGCTAAAAGCATAAACAGAAAAAGCGTTCCCTTTAAGGCCATCAGGAAGGCAAAACTGCCCACTTTTTTTTTAACATCGTTCTAGAAATTAAAGATAATACAAAAAGACAAGAATAAAATAAAGAGGCATGCTATGGAGATAAAATGTTCATTGTTAGAGGACAATACAACTGTGAATCCATCTACTAATGACATAAATTTCAATTTACTCAGAAAAACATGGTGAATACCTACTAAGTGCCTACTATTGTTTTAAATGTTGGAAATTCACCAGTAAACACACATACACACAAAAATCCCAGTCCTTATGGAACTCTAAATACTAGAGGAAGGGAGCAGACAATCAAAAAAATTGAAAATTAAAAAGTAATGGATACAACTAAAACAAGAAAGTGAAAAATGAGTTTTAAAAAAGGGAGTGAAAAAAAATATATCACTATATGTAGTTTTAAATAAGGTGGTTAGCAAAGAGCTCACTAAGAAGGTGACACCTTAGGAAAGATCTAAAAGTAATGAGGAAGAAAGCCATATAGCTATCTGGGAGAAAGGTGTTCCAGGCAGAGCAAATAGCTTCAGCCAAATATCTAAGGTGAGAGAATTTCTAACATGTTTGAACAGTGAGGGGGCCAATATAGCTCAAGTGGAATAAGAAAGGGAGAAGTACAGGCTGAACATCTCAAAATGCAAAATCCAAAATGCTCCAAAATCCAAAATGTTTTGAGCACCAACATGATGCCACCAGTGGACAATTCCACACCAAGTAAATAGTCACAGACAACACAGTCAAAATACACAACACACAGTTTACTTGGCATCCCTACTGTTCAGTGTATACTAACCTTTGAATCAAAACACAGCCTCATAGATAGAGACTGAAAGCCTACACTCTTCTTTGTTTATTTGGTATTTTTGTTTTGTCTTGTTTTGTTTTTGAGACAGAGTCTCGCTCTGTCACCAGACTGGAGTGCAGTGGCACGATCTCGGCTCACTGCAACCTCCATCTTCCAGGTTCAAGTGATTCTCCTGCCTCAGCCTCCTCAGTAGCTGGGACTACAGATGCATGCCACCACACCCGGCTAACTTTTGTATTTTAGTAGAGACAGGGTTTCACCATGTTGGCCAGATGATCTCGATCTCCCGACCTCGTGATCTACCCGCCTCGTCCTCCCAAAGTGCTAGGATCACAGGTGTGAGCCACTGTGCCTGGCCAAAAGCCTGCAGTTTTATATTTAACAGCTAATGCAGGTGTTCTGGTGATGCTACTGTGCTGCCAGTTACCCTGAATATGCCATTTTTTTACTGTATAAGTGATATGTCACATTTCTTAGTGTTAAGCACTATGTGTGAATCAGTGTAAGGAAATGATTGTTTATAAGTAGCTGATACAGTTTGGATATGTGTCCCTGTCCATATCTCATGTCAAATTGTGATCCACAATGTTGGAGGTGGGGCCTGATGGGGGTGGATCATGGGGGTGAATTTCTCATAAATGGGTTAGCACCATTCCCTTGGTACTGAGGATCACAAGGGCAGGAGTTCGAGAGCAGCCTGGCCAATATGGTGAAACCCTGTGTCTACTAAAAAAAATTTTACAAAACTAATTAGCCGGGTATGATGGCACATGCCTGTAGTTCCAGCTACTCGGGAGGCTGAGGCAGGAGAATCCCTTGAACCCGGGAGGCGGAGGTTGCAGTGAGCTGAGATCACGTCATCGCACTCCAGCCTGGGTGACTGAGCGAGACCCCATCTCAAAATAACAAAACAAAACAAACAAAAAATCAGATTTCATGAGAACTCACTATCTTGAGAACAGTATGGGGGGAACTTTGCCCATGATTGATTCAATTATCTCTGCTTGGCCCCACACTTGACATGTGGGGGATTATTACAATTCAAGGTGAGATTTGGGTGGGGACACAGAGCCAAACTACATCAGTAGGGGCCCAGATCACATAGTCATGCATTGTGATGACTCTGGATTTTTTTATAGTGACATGAGGAATCACTGGGGATGGTTTCATACTAATGATATGAAAAACTTTGTGAGTACAGGACTGAGATTACCTGATTTGTATTTTAATAGGATCACTCCAGCTGCTATGCATGTAATAAGCTAAAATTAGGCAGGAGCAGACAAACAGAAACCAGTTAAAAAGCTATAGCAATAATTTAGATAAGACAGTAGCTTAAAACAGGGTATTGTCAGGATTTCTGGACTGAAAGAATGGCTCTGCATTGTCCAGATTCTTAGGGTAGCCCCCAAGATCCCCACCTCCTGGTGCTCATGTTCTTGTGTGATCCCCGTCTCTTGAGTGTAGGCAGGTCCTATGATATGTCTCAAACCTATGGAGTATGGTAAAGGTGATACCACAGATGTGACTATATGTATGTGATTACAAGATTACATTCCATAAGACTGTAGTGCTCTTCTTTTGGGGTGTCTCCTGTGCTAGGAGTGGAGGGTAACCTTCAATAGACAGCTGTAAGAAAGGACCTCCAACTTTGAGCTAGCAAGAAAAGAAGGCCCTCAGTCCTAAATCTGTAAAGAACTAAACTCGGCCAATAGTCCGTGTGAGTTAGGAAACAGATCTTTCTTGAGTTTCACGGTGAGACTGTGAACAGAGGAATTAGTGAAGGTGTGTCTAGACAAAAACTGAGATAGTAAATGCGTGTTGCTTTAAGTCACAAAGTTTATAGTAATTTTTTAATATAGCTATAAAAAATAATATAAATTCCAATTTTAACACCTAAGCAATTAAAAGTATAATGCTTCTAGTTGGTTGATAAAGAAAAAACAACCAGAAATGGCAGAGTGGATATATACACACGCATACACCACACCCACACACACACACGTATATGTGTGAAAATTACATAGGTGGCCTGTAAAAAAAAAAAAAAGTACCAAAAATAAAACCCTAATAAAATTACTTATACCAGCAGTAACCAATAAAACATTATTGTGGAAAAAGAGATTCCATTAGCAACAGCGAAAAATATAACAGATGATAATAAAACAGATGATAATACCAGATGATATAACATAATAGATAATTAACAAAGGACAGGATCTCTGCTTGGCCCCACACTTGACATGTGTGGATTATTACAATTCAAGGTGAGATTTAGGTGGGGACACAGAGCCAAACTACATCAGTAGGGGCCCAGATCACATAGTCATGCATTGTGATGACTCTGGATTTTTTTATAGTGACATGAGGAATCACTGGGGATGGTTTCATACTAATGATATGAAAAGCTTTGTGAGTACAGGACTGAGATTACCTGATTTGTATTTTAATGGGATCACTCCAGCAGCTATGCATGTAATAAGCTAAAATTAGGCAGAAGCAGACAAAGAGAAACCAGTTAAAAAGCTATAGCAATAATTTAGATAAGACAGTAGCTTAAAACAGGGTATTGTCAGGATTTCTGGACTGAAAGAATGGCTACACATATGATTGAAGAAAGCTAAATGTATGACTGAAAAATGTGAAGAGCTCAATAAATAGAGACACAGCACCTACCAGGAGGAGAATGTTAAATATTTTAAAGATGTGCATTCTCCCCTAATTTATTTATAAATTTAAATAAATGTTATATAATAATTTAATCAAAATATAAAATATTTGTATAAAATATTTGTATAGAATTTAATAAAATACCTCTACTAATAATCTAAAAGAATCTAATAGACACTTATCACTACTTATCAGGTGCTTACCATGTTCTAAATTTGGGAGAGTTGTAACGTATTTAATCTCATGATAACTTGGTAAGAAACATAGAGTTTTGTGTCCATATATAAAAGAAACAGAGGCACAGAGAGGTTAAGGACCTTCCCTAACATCGGTCTTGCAATGTGGTTCCAGGGTCCATGCTCTTAACTGCTCACTGATACTGTCACACAGTAACATACACTGAGGAATATACTATCAAGCTAAAAAAAATTGAATCCACAAAAGATATATGAGACTTCTATATAGAAAACCATAAAATTTAATAAGAGTAATTAAAGAAGATCTAATTAAACAGAGATATATGCCATGTTTACAGGTTGGAAAACGGTATTATGCAGATGTCCATTTATCCACCATTGATCTATAGACTCAATGTAATGATAATTAAAATCTCAGTGAGTTAGTTTATGTGACAAGTTGGTTCTGGAATTTATATGGAAAGAAAGGAACTAAAAACAGCTGAGATATTTTTGCAAAGACTAAAGCAAGAAGAATTGCTCTATCAGTTATTTTAACTTATTACAAAGATATGGCAATTATAACGAATCTCAAAAAGTAACAAAATTAAAAGCCAACTACTTTTTGACAGTTTCCAAGAACACACAGTGAGGAAGAAACATTCTGTTTAATAAATGGTCCTGGGAAAACTGAATATTCTTATGCAGAAGAATGAAACTAGATCTTTCACCATATGCAAAAATAAACTCAAAACGGATTAAAGACCTAAATGTAAGACGTGAAACTCTAAAAGCACGAAAAGAAAACACTGGGGAAACACTACAGGAAAGATTTTTTTGGATCCGCCCTCAAAAGCAAAGGTGATCAAGCAATCATAGACAAATGAGATAATTACATTAAGCTAAAAAGCTTCTGTACAGCAAAGAAAACAATGAACAAAGAGATAACCTGTAGAATGTGAGAAAATATTTGTAAACTATCCATCTAACAAAAGTTTAATAAA
This sequence comes from Ateles fusciceps, assembly GCA_036589455.1. Lineage (NCBI taxonomy): Eukaryota > Metazoa > Chordata > Mammalia > Primates > Atelidae > Ateles > Ateles fusciceps. Next base: position 1,635,975 of record JAZHEH010000647.1, read on the forward strand.
CAGACTATACAAGGAACTCAAAAAACTCAGCAACAAATAAGGATAATAATAATAATCCAATATAAAAATGGGCAAAGGATATAAACAGATATTTCTCAAAAGAAGACATGCAAATGGCCAGGAAGTATATGACAAAAATGCTTAACATCAACAACCACCAGGGAAATACACATCAAAACCCAAACAAGATAACATTTCACTCCAGTTAGAATGGGTATTATCAAAAAGACAAAAAATAACAAATGCTGGTGAGGATGCAGAGAAAGGGAAGCATTCATACACTGTTGGTGGGAATGCAAAGCAGTACAGTCATTAGGGAGAAGAGTATAGAGGTTCCTCAAAAAACCAAAAATGTAACTATCATATTCATATGGTTTGAATCTGTGTCCCCACTCAAATCTCATGTCAAATTGTAATCCTCATTTTTGGAGGAGAGCCTGGTGGGGAGGTGATTGGATCACAGGGGCAGATTTCTCCCTCTGCTATTCCTGTGATAGTGAGTTTTCCTGACATATAGTTGTTTAAAGGAGTGTGGTACCTTGCCCTTCTCTCTTTCTCTTCCTCCTACTCCAGCCGTGTAAGATGTGGCTGCTTCCCCTTTGCCTTCTAGCATGATTGTAAATTTCCTGAGGCCTCCTCAACCATGCTTCCTGTACAGCCTACAGAATGTTAAGCCAATTAAACCTCTTTTCTTTATGAATTACCCAGTCTCAGGTATTTCTTTGTAGCAGTGTGAGAACAGACTAAGAAACATATGATTCAGCAATCCCACTCCTGGGTATATAACCAAAGAAGAGGAAATCAGTATACCAAAGAGATATCTGCACTTCCATTTTTACTACAGCACTATTCACAATAGCCAAGATATGGAATCAGCCTAAGTGTCCATCAACAAATAAGTAAAGATAATTTGATACATCTGCAAAATGGAATATCATTCAGCCATAAAAAAGAATGCAGTGCAATCATTTGCAACAAAATGGATGAAACTGGACATCATTATGTTAAGTGAAATAAACCAGGCACAAAAAGACAAACATCACATGTTCTTACTCACATGTGGGAGTTTAAATATTAGATTTCATGGAAGTAGAGAGTAAAATGGTGGTTCACAACTACTCTGATTTGATTACTACACAATGTATACATGGATCAAAACATCATATGTACCCCCAACATGTGTACAACAATGACATATAAATGTAAAAATCCAAAAACATATGCACTGTCTAGGAATACATGACTAGGTAGTAAAAATATGTAAGTAAACCAAAAAAGCAAACACCATGAAAGTCAAAATAATAGTTACCATTAGAGGGAAGGAAGGGAGTCATAACCAACAAATGCAAATAGTACTTGAAAATTCTCTGCTTACTTGATTGAAATTTCATGAGTATTTATTTCACAACAATTTGTTAAGCTGTGTGTTTATATTTTATCAAATATTTATATTTGTAATATTTTGTTAAAAGCTGAAGTGTTATGCTAAGGTAGGTAATGAGAAAAAGTATATATTATATTGATAAGAAGTCTAAATAGGTATGCAACAAATGAACAAATTCAAAATACTAATAAAAGAATGCACACTTTCATGATTATGTATAAAGATTCCTGCAAGACTTGGTATCAGCTAATGCTATTGGTACTCAATTATGTAATCATCTAATAAACAGAACTAATGGCTCATCAATTATACCAGCATATTTGTATAAGCTAGCAGTTAGACTAAACATAGAAGGAAACAGCACTTGAGTAACAGAATTTATTTTTTTTTGCCTAACCATAGTATTAAGGCTAGTTTTACAAAGTGAATAGAAGTTTTATATCCACCAATCTAGCAAAATAACCAGAAAAACATGTCTGAAAACATTCATATTATTAGAATTGTATGCAACAAATTGTCAGATTTTATTTTTGTTGGCCCCAATCCAAATTTCCCAGTTATGAAAAAAAATCAGGTATGTATTTCAATATAAAGCAGGCTGAAAAAAGGTCAACAATTACCCGTGTTAAATACAAAGTAACAGCTAAATGGATACAAGTTTTAATAGTGTATTTTTAGATTTCTTTAATGAAAAAGATAAAGTATGAAAAATCATTTAAAATGAATTTATATAAAGATATCAACAGTATATTAACATGGAAGTTTCAGAAAGAGAGAAAGGGAGAGACAGTGTGTGAGTGTGTGTGTGTGTGTGTGTGTGTGTGTGTGTGTTTAAATACACCAGAGCGTCTCTGTGTATGTGTCTCTCTTAGAATACAGTTAGAAATAGACTGATTCTATCTATCCCAGACACCAATCCTCTTAGGGTAGGCCTTATAAAGTTACTTTTATTAGGATAGAGATGTTTCTGTTCACCAAAGGAAAGACAGTAAAGTTCCTAGCTGTTGCTTTACTCCCTATTTTACATAATGATAAGCAATGTGCAAATATTATCCCACTATTATGATTTTAAGGCTCTCAGAGGCTCCAAAAGTCTAGTACCTTGAGGATACGGGATGCTCTTTGAAGATGATAGACATAACAGTTTGTGTGCTTACAGCAAAGCTTTAGAGGCACGGCAAGTGGCTGAAGGTGGGAGGGATCTAGGCTCTTTTAGTAAGTCTATGAAAGCATTTGTACACCTGAGGGGATATTCAGTCAAATGGCTTGCCTCCCTTGAGTCAGGTTTATTGACTTACTCACCTCACCCCAGGCACTAGAGGCCAAGTCTTCATTTCTATCAAACATTTTGTGCTACACATAAGTATGATCTTAGACAAATAATTTTCACAGAAACTTATCATCATTACATCTCTCTTCCCTTGTTGTAATAAGTGAATTACACCTTCTGTGAAGAAATACAGAAATCCCTAAAATATATAAATAAAATGGTCACAATTTATGAACTGTATGTATACCCACTAGAAAGAAAAAAATTCTGCAACTCTCCATTGACATAGTACAAGATGTCAATGGAGAGTTGCAGAATTTCTCCAAGTCTTCTCACGGCAATAGAAAACTACCTATATGTTTTTATGGCTGCTATCAAAACCCTCTGAAATACTAAATACAAACAATACACACTATTTGCTTCAGGGAACAAACTTCCCATATACACCAGAGAAGTTGGAAGTATTGCTCAATCTGACCAATGTTCTTAGCTTTCCTTAAGCTTTACAATAGTGTATCTATTCATTGCATGTAACAAAAGACATCATCAAGATAAAAATGTCTTCACAAGAGTGAATCAACAGAGTCTCTATGGCTGGGAAGATACTGCTGACTTGGCCAAATGTGTAATGTCAGAAACAGGGTACTTTTACCTGGCATGGACAACAACATACCTTTATCATTTTATCAAAATTCAATTGTCCTGCCAAATCAAAGGTCATCATAAAAAACTACTCCATTGATGATAAAATATCAACTGGACTTAGGTGGGCAGGAAGTAGCTGTTACTCTATATGCTTTAGTAAAACAAGAATTCCAGAGGGTAAGTAATCCATAAAACTTGAGAGGATTGCCTTCTCAGTAAAGTTTGAGTTCTAGCAATCTAGAATCACCTGTAAAATGCATGACAAACTGCCAAATCTCACATTAATTACCACCAAGAAAATGGCACAATGCACAATTTTACCCTCTTCCAATTTTGGAAGCAACATCTATAACATTTGGGTGTGCTTCTCAGAACTACTTATGACATCACCAATAAATTCTATCAACTTTAAGTATGACATACAGCAAAAATAAATCTTAAAAAAACTCATGCAACCTCCAAGATCAGAGAGTCTATCACTTGGGCCTTTACTCCAGCAGGTTCAATGCTGGTCATGGTTTCAATGACAGATTGGATAGTACAGGAACTTCTCACATGGTGCAATATGAGATCACACACAGACATCTAGAATTTTGGAGTGAATCTATGTTCCCTCTGTTAAATAACTATTTTTATTTTGTGATCCTCAATTTGATAAACATAATTTCGAGCTCCCACCATCATGGCCACTTTGCACATAATCCCATTCAAGCAAGCACTAAGGCAGCTGAGGAAAGAGGCAGACCTATCCATGAAAGGGATTATTTTGCCTCCTTTTCAGAAAGAGGAAAACCTTAAAGAACATTAGTAAGTCAAGATTATTCTCTCAACCTGTATGTATTCTCAGAGGTCCATCTACTTTTCTCTACCAATCTACTCATACTATTCTGTAATTTTTTTTTATTCTGAGCCCCTGACCATCTAGCCCAACGATCAGTATCTGAAGTTTCATCCACCTCCAAAATGAATGAGTAGATACGCTACTTCAAAATTTTCCCTCTTTGAAAAGTAGTCCAATTCCAACAGGTGCTAATATATCATATGACACACAACCTGTAAATCAGATTTAGTAGCTGTTTTTCTTCCCTGGACACCTAGTTAGAGAAAATTTCCCATGAGCCAGAGGTTTACGTTGTGAATGTGAGTCACGTACTCATACAATTTACTTGTGTTGTCAGGGCTAGTTTAAACTTATCTTATATATGCCATTTTCACTTGGGGGAGTGCTATTGTGCACATATAAACTATATATTAGAAAGTCATATAATGCACAATGCCAGACTGGTTGCTAAATTTGTATGGCAAATATCTGTGAGTTGAACAATATGAATTCCCTCATCACAGATGATCTGACTACAGCTATTACTGAACATCCAGATGGCCATAGACAGAAACCAACTCTGGACTCAGGATATAGTAAATAATGCTGGGGAGATTAACAAGTTACCTAGTGGCAGGGTGATTACATTAAATGCCTTCTTACTCCATATACAAAATTTGACATCCTTGGCTACTATGCTTTTTTATCAAACACTACCTTACTATGGACTTTCTAGGGGTGATGGCATCCATAAAACATGGTTTCCGACCAAGAAACTAGTTTAACAACAAAATAACATAAGGCACTGAGCAGATATTCACTAGTCTTATGATGTACCCTAGCTCCCAGAAGCAGATGATCATAGATACTGGTGGAATGGCATGTTGAAAACTCAGTATGATATCATATAGGACACAATACCTCAGAAAACTGAAGTGCTGTCCCACAAAATGCTCTGAACTAGAAACCAATATATGAAGTTATTTCTCTTATAACTATAATATATGAATCTATGAACTAAAGAGTAGAAGGGAAAATGATTTTCTTTGGTTTTCTAACCCTTAAACTTTGTGAAGGGTGGCCAGGAAGTTGATGGTTTTGAGATCTTATTCCAAACTAGAGTACTTCTACCAGAACTGAGAATTTAAACTTTGCTCTAACGAAGCTTCTCATATCTCCGAATCAATAGCAGAATAAGTTAACTGTGTTAGCTTGGAGAATTGATCATGATTATCAATGTAAAGAAGACTGCTGCTATGCAATGGAGGCCGAAGTATATAAAGTCTGGTGCCCTAGGGATCCTCTGTAGCACCTATAGTACTGCCATATCTAGTGGTAAAAACTAATGGAAGACTAATGCAAACCAAAACAGACTAGATGACAAAGGGCTCAAGAACCTCAAGAATAAAGCGTTAGATAGAGAAAAGCAAAACTTAGATATAGATAATATATAGCATCCTAACCAGCTGGGGTTGTCTGAATTACAAGAGGAAACAGAATGGGTAGAAGGGGAAAAGTTACAAATACCCACTAAAGCCACATGTCCACTTACAGAGACAAGGATTGTATTAACCACATTTCGAACTTTGCTCTGTTAAGTAAGTATTTATAAATAAACCAATTTTCTTTTTCTCCATCTCTACCCTGCTTTGTAGAGGGTGCTGATTTTGTAATTTAGTCTACAGATTAAAGGATATGAAGACACGACTAGAACTAAAGTAACAAAGAAGAAAAATCACCAAATACTGATGGGACTCTAGATTTCCATGTTAGGGAAAAGGGTAAGGCCTTTTTGTTGTGGAAGGAAAATTATATACTGTATTAGGTGAAAGAATGCTACCACTATTGCTGTTGATTAAAATTTTAATGCTCTGAGGATTAAATTACCAAAAACATTCTAAGAGCTTAGAATGGTCCTGCCAACAGTAAGCACTCTTGTAACTATTAGATATTAGTACTGAATTATTATATTTTATAATAACAATCTTGGGATAAATTATTGCTAGACACAAGATAAACTAAGCAAATGAGAAATAGGAATACATGATTCCTTACTAATTCTAGGAAAAACAAACTGGTGAAGGAAATAAAATACAATCACAATATAGCTTTGAATTGGGAGTGAATAACATTTAACCATTTTCAGCACTGTACCCCTTCTCTCAGGAGTATTTAGTATCTCTGATTCATTATTTTCTAGAAGGCAAAACCCTTCAATGTTCTGCTTAAGCAGGAGAACAGTCACTTGGCTAAGTGGCGTAGAAATAAGGGGAAATCTGAAAGCATACCTGAGTCTTATATTTGGAACTAGTCTTATTATTGAAAGAGTCAGACTTTCACCTAATCCTCTACTTTCATCTGCATTCTCAGTAGTGCCCTTAATTCCTAGTACTTTTAGAATGTTGTGATATGCAAATAAGTTGCTTTTGAGTTTTCCCCTACTGCCAGCTTGGGTTTTAGCTTTCCTGGCCTAATAAATCAATTGCAACTCGTCCGTTGGTTTTTCAGCTCCTGAAATTATATTGTGGAAGTGATTATCCCATTCCCACCTTGAAAAACTTCCTCCCATCCATCCTTTCCTACTGAGAAGGTGGCTCCATCAAAACAAGGGAGTAAACGAAGATAGGTAATTAGATCCCAGGTAACAGGGGATCTAACCCAGAAGAGAGAAAAGAAATTTCCAGGATGATGATGAAGGGAAATCCCATGAAGGCTGATACTCAGGGCCCAAAAAAAAAAAAAAAAAATCCTCCAGTACAAAGTAGAACAAAAGAATGTGATTAAAAAAAAAGAGATTATCTGATGCCCTTTAGCTGGCTGACAGTTTATGTTTTCACAAATATGAATAGGATATTGTTCCTGTCCTTAAGAATGTGAAAGCCTTGTAGTTATAAAACATAATTGGAGGAGGCAGCACCAAGATGGCTGAGAGGAGGCAACACCAGAATGCAGCTCCCAGCAAATGAGATGCAGAGGGCTAGAGGACGTCACGATTCCAAGTGAGGTGCCGCGTTCATTTTGGGGAGAATGGAAGGAATCTGAAAATAGCCCAGGGAAGGAGTCAAAGGAGGGCAAGAGCCGCCCAGGGAGAACAAACCAAGACAGGGCGGGGAGCATCCCCCACCTGGAATATGCAGCCGGCTTCCTGCAACCCACAGTCCGCGAGAGACCCGCCAGACTCAGGGGTGCTGTGGGTTGTTGATGCAAATCTGAGTGACAACTCCCACCTGGTGCCATAAGTTGTCCACGGGACCTAGGAAGAAGTTTGGACTAATACCAGCGGGATGGAACAACCCATCCCACAGAAAGAGGCAGAGTTGAAGGCAGGAAAGAGGTCATAAGGTCTCGCAGGCCACACCACCAAAAAAAGTCAAACTGAAACCCACACGCTAGCGAGCTTGGCAGCAAATACACCAGTTTGACCCCAACCAGGAAAATAGAGCTCAGGGAAGGAGAGACATCATTGGGAAGGTGGGGCTCATTTCACCTGCATGCAAACCCCAGGGGAAGACCACCCACCCAGCAACCTGACTGAATCTGAGGCAGCCCTGCAGCACCTCTGTAGGCCAAAAAAGATATACCTGCAACTGCAACAAAAAGGACGTCCACTCAGAGATTTCTCCCGAAATCACCAACTTCAAAGATCAAACGGAGATAAATCCACGAAGATGGGAAAAAACCACTGCACAAAGGATGAAACCTTCAAAAACCAGAACACCTCTTCCCCCTCCTAGGGATCACAACTCCTCACCATCAAGGGAACAAAACAAGACAGAAAATGAGTTTGACAAATTGACAGAAGCAGGCTTCAGAAGGTGGATAATAACAAACTCCTCTGAGTTAAAAGACCATGTCCTAACCCAATGCAAAGAAACTAAGAACTCTGAAAAAACATTTGAAAAAATGCAAACTAGAATAACCAGCTTAGAGAAGACACAACTTGATGGAGCTGGAAAACACAGCACGAGAACTTCGCAAGGCACGCACAAGTTTCAACAGCCAAATTGATCAAACAGAAGAAAGGATATCAGAGATAGAAAATCAAATCAATGAAATAGAACGAGAAGGCAAGATTAGAGAAAAAGGAGGGAAAAGAAATGAACAAAGCCTCCAAGAAATATGGGATAATGTGAAAAGACCTAATCTACGCTTGATCAGTGTACCTGAATGTAATAGGGAGAATGAATCCAAGTTGGAAAACACTCTTCAGGATATTATCCAAGAGAACTTTGCCAACCTAACATGGCAGGCCAACATTCAAATCCAGGAAATACAGAGAACACCACAAAGATATTCCTCAAGAAGAGCAACCCCAAGGCACATAATTGTCAGATTCAGGGTTGAAATGAAGGAAAAAATCCTAAGGGCAGCCAGAGAGAAAGGTCTAGTCACTCACAAAGGAAAGACCATCAGATTCACAGTGGATCTCTTGGCAGAAACTCTACAAGGTAGCAGGGATTGGGGGGCCAATATTCAACATCCTTAAAAAAAGGCTGAGAACTTTCAACCCAAAATTTTATATCTGGCCAAACTAAGCTTCATAAGTGAAGGAGAAATAAAATCCTTTATGGACAAGCAATTGCTAGAGATTTCGCTGCTACAGGACCTGACTTACAAGAACTCCTGAAGGAAGTACTAAACATGGAAAGGAAAAACCAGTACCAGCCTCTGCAAAAATGTACCAAATGGTAAAGAAAAACGACATAATGAAGAAACCACGTCAACTAATAGGCAAAACAACCAGCCAATAACAAAATGGCAGGATCAAATTCAAACATAACAACATTAATGTTGAATGTAAATGGCCTAAATGCCCCAATCAAAAGACACAGACTAGCAAACTGGATTAAAAAGTCAAGGCCCAATGGTGTGTTGTATTCAGGAGACCGATCTCACCTGCAAAGACTCACATAGACTCAAAATAAAGGGATGGAACAAGATCTACCAAACAAATGGAGAGCAAACATAGCAGGGGTAGCAATCTAGTCTCTGATAAAATGGACTTTAAACCAACAAAGATCAAAAGAGACAAAGAAGGGCATTACATAATGGCAAAAGGATCAAGGATCAATGCAACAAGAAGAGCTAACAATCCTAAATATTTATGCACCCAATGGAGGAGCACCCAGATACTTAAAGCAAGTTCTTAATGACCTACAAAGAGACTTAGCCTCCCGCACAATAATAGTGGGAGACTTTAACACTCCACTGACAATATTGGACAAATCAATGAGACAGAAAGTTAACAAGGATATCCAGGACTTGAACACAGATCTGGACCAAGCAGACCTAACAGACATTTACAGAACACCCCAACCCCTATCCACAAAATACACATTCTTCTCAGTACCACATCACACTTACTCTAAAATTGACCACATAATTGGAAGTAAATCACTCCTCAGCAAATGCAAAATAATGGAAATCATAACAAACAGTCTCTCAGACCACAGCACAATCAAATTAGAACTCAGGATTAAGAAAAGCACTCAAAACTGCACAATCACATGGAAACTGAACAACTTGCTCCTGAATGACGAATGGATAAACAATGAAATGAAGGCAGAAATAAAGATGTTCTTCAAAACCAACCAGAATGAAGACACAACATACCAGAATCTCCGGGACATATTTAAAGCAGTGTCTAGAGGGAAATTTATAGCAATAAATGCCCACATGACAAACAAGGAAAGATCTAAAATCAACACACTATCATCAAAATTGAAAGAGTTAGAGGAGCAAGATCAAAAAAACTTGAAAGCAAGCAGAAGACAGGAAATAACTAAGATCAGAACAGAATTAAAGGAGATAGAGACACAAAAAACCCTTCAAAAAATCAATAAATCCAGGAGCTGGTTTTTTGAAAAGATCAACAAAATGGACCACTAGCTAGACTAATAAAGAAGAAAAGAGAGAAGAAGTAAATAGATGCATAAAAAATGATAAAGGAATCAGTGGTGACTGATTCCTCAGAAATACAAACTATCAACAGAAATTACTACAAACAGCTATATGAACATAAACCAATAAATCTGGAAGAAATGGATAAATTCCTGGATGCTTGCACACTCCCAAGACTAAGCCAGAAAGAAGTTGAAACCCTGTATAGACCAGTAACAAGGTCTGAAGTTGAGGCAGCAATTAATAGCCTACCAACCAAAAAAAGCCCAGGTCCAGACAGGTTCACAGCCAAATTCTACCAGATGTACAAAGAGGAGCTGGTAACATTCCTGTTGAAACTATTCCAAACAATACAAAGAGGGAATCCTCCCTAACTCTTTCTATGAGACCAATATCATCCTGATACCAAAACCTGGCAGAGACACAACTTAAAAAAAAAAACTACAGGGCAATATCCATGATGAACATTGATGCAAAAATCTTCAGTAAAATACTGGCAAACCAAATCCAACAGTATATCAAAAAGCTTATCCACCACGATCAAGTAGGATTCATCCCAGGGACTCAAGACTGGTTCAACATTCGCAAGTCTGTAAATGTAATCCACCACATAAAAGAAACAAAGACAAAAGCCATGTGATTATCTCAATAGATGCAGAGAAGGCCTTCAACAAAATTCAACAGCCCTCTATGCTAAAAACTCTCAAGAAACTAGGTATTGATGGAACGTATCTCAAAATAATAAGAGCTACTTATGATTAACCCACAGCCAATATACTAAACAGGCAAAAACTAGAAGCATTCCCTTTAAAAACTGGCACTAGTCCCTCTCTCACCACTCCTATTCAATATAGTATTGGAAGTTCTAGCCAGAGTAATTAGGCAAGAAAAAAGAAATCAAGGACATTCAATTAGGAAAAGAAGAAGTCAAATAGTCCCTATTTGCAGATGACATGATGATATATTTAGAAGACCCCATCATCTCAGCCCAAAATCTCCTTAAGCTGATAAGCAACTTAGGCAAAGTCTCACGATACAAAATCAATGTGCAGAAATCACAAGCATTCCTATACATCAACAACAGACAAACAGAGAGCCAAATCATGAGTGAACTCCCATTCACAATTGCTACAAAGAGAATAAAATACCTAGGAATACAACTAACAAAGGACGTAAAAGATTTTTTCAAGGAGAACTACAAACCACTGCTCAGGGAAATAGGAGAGGACACAAACAGATGGAAAAACATTCCATGCTAATGGTTAGGAAGAATCAATATTGTAAAAATGGTCATACTGCCCAAAGTAATTTATAGATTCAATGCTATCCCCCATTAAGCTACCATTGACCTTCTTCACAGAACTGGAAAAAATCACTTTATATTTCATATGGAACCAAAAGAGAGCCCACATAACAAAGACAATCCTAAGCAAAAAGAACAAAGCTGGAGGCATCACTCTACCTGATTTCAAACTATACTACAAGGCTACAGTAATCAAAACAGCATGGTACTGGTTGGTACCAAAACAGAGATATAGACCAATGCAACAGAACAGAGGCCTCAGAAACAATGCCACACACCTACAACCATCTGATCTTTGACAAACCTCACAAAAACAAGCAATGAGGAAAGGATTCCCCTGTTTAATAAATGGTGTTGGGAAAACTGGCTAGTCATATGCAGGAAGCTAAAACTGGACCCATTCCTTACACCTTAAACAAAAATTAACTCCAGATGGATTAAAGATTTAAACATAAGAACACACACCATAAAAACTCTAGAAGAAAACCTAGGCAACACCATTTAGGACATAGGCACAGGCAAGGACTTCATGACTAAAACACCAAAAGCAGTGGCAACAAAAGCCAAAATAGACAAATGGGATCTAATTAAACTTCAGAGCTTCTGCACAGCAAAAGAAACAATCATTAGAGTGAACCAGCAACCAACAGAATGGGAAAAAATTTTGCAATCTACCCATCTGACATAGGGCTAATATCCAGAATCCACAAAGAAATAAAGCAGATTCACAAGAAAAAAAAAAAACAAACAAAACAAGCAAACCCATTCAAAAGTGGGCAAAGGATTTGAACAGACACTTTTCAAAAGAAGACATATATGAGGCCAACAAACATATGAAAAAATGCTCATCATCACTGGTCATTAGAGAAATGCAAATCAAAACCACATTGAGATACTACCTCACGCCAGTTAGAATGGTGATCATTAAAAAATCTGTAGACAACAGATGCTGGAGAGGATGTGGAGATAAAGGAACACATTTACACTGTTGGTAGGAGTGTAAATTAGTTCAACCATTATGGAAGACAGTGTGGCATTTCCTCAAGGATCTAGAAATAGAAATTCCATTTGACACAGCAATCCCATTACTGGGTATATATCCAAAGGATTATAAATGGCTCTATTATAAAGACACGTGCACAACTATGTTTACTGCAGCACTATTTATGATAGCAAAGACCCAGAACCAACCCAAATGCCCATCAATGACAGACTGGACAAAGAAAATGTGGTATATATACACCATGAAATACTATGCAGCCATAAAAAATGATGAGTGCATGTCCTTTGTAGAGACACAGATGAAGCTAGAAACCATCATTCTCAGCAACCTGACACAAGAACAGAAAACCAGACGTCGCATGTTTTCAGTCATAGGTCGGTAATGAACAATGAGAACATTTGGGCACAGGGAAGAGAATAACACTCACTGGGCTAGGTGGGAGGGGGAGGGGGAGGGGAGGGACAGCCTGGGCCAGGAAGGATGGGGAGGGGATAACACCAGGAGAAATGCCTGATGTAGGCAATGGGCGGGGGAGTGGGTTCGGTGGGGATGGAGAAAGCAAACCACCATGGCATGTATACCTGCGCAACAATCCTGCAGGATGCAGGATCTGCACATGTACACCAGAGCCCAAAATACAAAAAAAAAAATAATAATAATAATAATAATAATTGGAAAGAATGATGCGGGGTATCCTGATATATACTTTGTAAAGCAGTACAATATATGGGTTAGGCATTACATTGTTTGGGACCAGGCTATCTGGATTGAAATACCAAGTATACCAATTACCAGCTGTGTCACTTTAATTGAATGGCTTAACTTCTCTGTGTCCCAGTTGAATCATTTGCTTAAAAAACAAAACAAAGGAGATAATAAGAGTACCTTCTTCATAAGTTTGTTCTGAAATTGAGTGACTTAAATACAAAACCGATACAAATACCTGAGACATAATGAGCACTGTTATGCAGTGGCAGAGGTAGCAGTATATTTTTAGGGTGGTCTAGGGATACAGTACTAGTATGTCCATTAAAAATAAAGTAAATGTGAAAATCATGCAATTATTAACTCCAAGAAAAGTAACATTTTAGGAAAAAGGATATATAGCATATTACTTAAATTACCAATAAATAATATTTATAGACATAATAATGTAAGCTTTTGATAGTGATTTAATAAAGAATATGATAAAACTATAGAACAGAGAGAGAAGGAAAGACAACCAAATCTAAATCCTAAGCTTCTAAATCCCTACACATAAGAGATGAAAGCTGAAAGTTAAAAAAATAAAAATCAAGATAGTGTAAGTGCACTATTTTTAAAACGTGGAGATCCCCCCCGCCACACATACACACACACACACACACCACCAAAAAAAAAAACAAAAAACAAAAAAAAAAAACAAGGAATGAAATGTGGCAGCCTCTGAGGAGTGGGACTTGGGAGTGCAGTAGAATGAGTAGAGGATTACTCTTCATTCTTAAAAACCTTCCCCATACTTTTTGACTTTGTAAACTATGTACACTTATTACTTTAATAAAAATAAATAAAAAATGGTAGTTAGTAGATGTCACACAAACCATGAACTATTATCATCTCTAGCTGCTCTGCCAAAAGATAAATACAGGCTCTGGGGCTGGAAGTGGAAAGTAAACTTAAGCCACACAGAATCTGGACCTTCACTGAGTCTTTGCCTTTGCTCCAATAGATAAAACAAAACAAACATATTTGTTTCCCAAGCTCTCAATTGTCTTTTTAAAAAAAGTTATTTTCACCTTATTAAATTTTATCTCTAATGTAATAAAACTGAATTAATATGATTAATTGTTGTCATAAAAAATTTGAGGTAAAGAAGTTATTTTTTTTTTAAAAAAGAAACAAATGTCAATTTGACATCCCAAAGGAGTTTATCTTGTTTACATTTAAAAATCTGAAATAAAATTCCTTTTGGGTAAAAGATTTCAGTTTAACCACAGGAAATTGGTATTTTTGACAGCCCAAAATGGAAGTGTACTCAGGAACAAATCACAGCCTACTCAGAACTTCAGAACATAGGATTATAACCAGGGTCAGTCCAGAGCCCTGAGACTCACAGGATTTCCATGCCAGACATTATCCCAGCTATGCGGGAGGCTGTGGCAGGAGAATTGCTTGAACCTGGGAGGTAGAGGTTGCAGTGAGACAAGATCGCGCCACTGCACTCCAGCCTGGGTGACAGAGCAAGACTCCGTCTCAAAAAAAAAAAAAAAAAAGAAAAGACTGAGTGACTCCAACTGAGCATTTCCAGCAGATAATATATTGTTACATAATATTAATATTCATTATATTGACCTTATAAGCATTTATATGTTTATATGTTATGCCTATATATTATAAAATGTAAATACACCAATTAAGGGCTTTTTTTATTTTTTGAGACGGAGTTTTGCTCTCTTGCCCAGGCTGGAGTACAGCGGGGTGATCTCGGTTCACCGAAACCTCTTCCCCGCGGGGGGTTCAAGTGATTCTTCTGCCTCAGCTTCCTGAGTAGCTGAGATTACAGGCATGAGCCACCACGCCTGGCTAATTTTTTATATTTTTAGTAGAGATGAGGTTTTTCCTTGTTGATCCCGCTGGTCTCGAACTCTTGACCTCAGGTGATTTGCCTGCCTCGGCCACCCAAAGTGCTGGGATTACAGGCGTGAGCCACTGTGCCTGGCTAGGCTTCTTATGCACTAGAAAAAAATGCTTGTAACATTTTTGACTCTATAGCCCCAAGTAGTTTACAGACATCAAATTTATCATTATATCACTATACACAGCTGCATAGCATGACAGCATTACCCAGGAGATATCAATATATCTTTGAATATGCACCAAGAAGCACAACTAGCATAACCTAGTTATAATCAAAAGAGCAGCCTAAGGGCAAGATATGCATACCAGCTCACACTAACCATACTGTGAGCCCTCACTCGGGTTTCCCACCAGTCCTGTAGAGACCGCTATGCTCAGAACATATGCCCTAAGTAAGCCAGGACACTAAGAATTTGGCACTTGATCCTCATGTCCAATTATGGACAAGATACATTGTTTTGCTTCAGATGCAAAGAAAGCTTCCCAATTTAGTGTGCAAATGAGCATTCAGCATCACTGCAATGCCAGATATAGGTGACGGGGGGACGGAGGCAGCAAAGCTCCTTGCCTATGCAACAATCCTGCATGATGTGCACATGTACCCCGGAACCTAAAGTACAAATAAAAAAAAAGAAACTTATATAACCAAATACGACCTGTTCCCCCAAAAACCTATGGAAATAAAAAATAAAGAAGAAAAAAAAGAGCTAGATTTTAAAATACCACACACTATATAATTTCTTTCTTTCTCTGAGCCCAATACACACACACCCACACACACACACCCACACACACACACCCCTCCCCCTCCCCCCATCACCCTCCTTCCCTCTCTTTCCAAACCTCACCCCAAGCCTCCCACTCTTTCACTCACCTGACCTCCCTCCTTGCCTCCCCACCAGTTCCAACCTCCCTCCTTCCCCCTCTACCTCATCCTTTCTTCCTGCTCTCCCACACTCCCTCCTCCTTCCTCTCCCTGCCCACTCCACCATTCTTCCCTCTGTCTTCCTGCCCACCTCTACGTCACACACACACCCCTTTCCCCCACACATATATACTCTTTCACATCCACCCTCTCTAACCCTGCCACACACATCCACTCTCTCTATCCTCACCCCACACCCACCTATTCTCCCTCCCCCTCCTCATTTTCCTCCTCCCCCGCTTCTAATTTTATTTCTGGAAATGAAAATTCAGTGTTTCCTTTATGTGTAATGTTTATTTGAACTATCTGAAGAAATAAAATAATCTGTAAGATGAGGGACCAGCCTTTTCATTTGTTTTGAGATGTATTTTGGATATGGTGAATTCCCCAGGAGTTTACTTAAAACCCAAATCAAATCTTACCAGAAATGTAATAACTCTGTTCTTAATTACTATAAACTTTCTGCGTTGCTGTTAAAATATTACATCATTCGTGTGTGGAGGCAGGCATTTGTCTGGGGTAACTAGAATGATTAGATAAAGTTTAGTCTTAGTTGTCTGTCATTTCCACTTGAAAGAATTCCAAACATGTTCTTGGTTTATCTCACAATTACAGTCATAAGCCCCTTCCTTCTCTTTTTCCTGTCATTTTCTCCTAGTACTAATTCAGTATATTCAGGGATGAAAAACATTTCTTTTCTATTAACAATCTAAGTAAGTCCATGTATACATCACCATAAATTATACTTTTACAAACTCTAAGAAAATACATGTGTGTATGCGTATATACATGTACATATATGTGTATGTGTTTGGTTAAGATACATATGCATCTATGTATATGTAATATACATTCACATGTATGTATACATACACATATGAGAATTTTTGTTATATATATGCATGCACACCCATGTGCACATATATGTATCATACTTAACCAAACACATTTCATTTTCCCAACATAAAAGTTTTCCTTCTGATCGGCACACGCAGAAGTAGCAGAAATGTAAATCTCAATTCCCTTTCTGTCTGCTATCAAAACCAAGAAAAGTACATAAATTATATACACAGTAACCACACCCTCAAATCTGAAACTTTTAAATTTTAATACACATACAACCATATCTAAAGAGAAATGGAGAGCAAGGTCAGTTTGCCAATAAAATTCTGTAAGTGCTGCAAAGAATGACCAGAGATTACAGGAGGCCTGCTCACTTACTCTATGTACCAAATTCAGATCTGTGTTTTAGAAATGTTTTGGTTCCCCTGCAGTTGGATATTAGTTGCAGCTTTTGTAAATACACAGAGTATGGTTTGGGGGCATGTGATGATTAACACTGAGTGTCAACTTGATTGGATTGAATGTTGTAAAGTATTGATCTTGGTATGTCTGTGAGGGTGTTGCCGATGGAGATTAACATTTGAGTCAGTGGGCTGGAGAAGGCAGATCCACCCTTAATCTGGTAGGCACCATCTAATCTGTTGCCATAGAATATAAAGCAGGCAGATAAATGTGAAAATGTGAAACTAGCCTAGCCTCCCAGCCTACATCTTTCTCCCATGCTGGATGTCTGCTGCCCTTAAACATTGGACTCCAAGTTCTTCATTTCTCAGACTCAAACTAGTTCTTCTTGGTCTTCAAGCTTACAGATAGCCTATTGTGGGACTTGTGATCATGTAAGAACTAATATGATAGATATATATATATATGGATAGAACTACATATATCATATTAGTTCTATCCCTCTAGGAAACCCTGACTAATACAGATTTTGGTACCAAGAGTGGTTCTAAAGGAACAGAATATTAAGGATGGAATTCTTTCATTGGTTTTGGGGTTTCTGGAGTTGGCTGCTTAATACGATTAGACTCAAAAATGCTAAGGACTCTACTTGTAATAGTATGGAGAACACTGATATTCCTTGGCATGAACTATTTAGAGAGTTATGCAAAATAAATGCATTTGACACTCCTGATTCACTGCTTGTGAGAGGCAAGGAGTTTAGTGACTCTATACATGATACCTTTGACCATATGTGGAGAACCAAGGAACATAATGAAGCTGGTTGGTTGCTCCTAAGTTCAGTGGACAAAGTGATGAAAGAAAATGATGAACTAAGGGATTCTGTCTCTTGGCTTCAGAAGCAGATGCTGAGCCTCAAATCCGCAAAGACCGCCCGGAGTAAGAAGCTTAACTCCTGAGCTGAAAAAGAGCTGAAATTGTAGAAAAACAGACACAAGCTCTTATCATGCAAGTGGCTGACCTGAAACAAAAGGTGTATGCACAGCCTTGCCGGATGTCTACTATTAAAGTGAGGGTATTGATTGGAAAGGAGTGGGACCCTGCAACTTGGAATGAGGACGTGTGGAAGGACTCTGATGAAGCTGAGGACCCTGAGTTTGTAAACTCTGATGAACCTTTTCTGCCAGAAGAAACAGCTTTCCCATCCCCAGTAGTGGCGACATCCCCCTCCCGGACCCACGCTGCCATCAGCCTTTCCACTTTGTCTGAGGAGATAAACCCTGTGCTGCCTAAAGCAACAGTGCTGGCCTCCCCTGAGGCAGTTTCCAGTCAAGATAATGTTGATTATCCTCAGAAGCCATCCCCAACATCCCTGTTTGCTTCCAGATCTATAACTACACTAAAGTCCCGGTGGGCCCCTAGAGGTGGGGTTGTGACTGTGACCCAAGAGGAGGTATGCTACACTTTAAAAGAACAGCTTGACTTCTTTATGTATAACTTATATACACAGAAATCTGGAGAACAGGCATAAGAATGGATATTCAGGGTATGGGATAATAGTGGGTGGAACACAGAGTTGGATCAGGCTGCATTTATTGATTTAGTTCCACTAAGTAGGGACTTTGCATTTTATGTTTCAGCTTGAGGAGTTAAAAAAGATTCTAATAGTCTATTTGCTTGATAAACTGAAATGCGGATTAAAGATGGCCCACTGTGAGCAAGCTGGATATGTCTGATCTCTCTGGGTTTAATGTAGAGGAAGGAATCCAAAGTCTTAGGGAGATTGAGATGGTGGAGTGGTTTAGTCACTGTAGACCTACTCATCCCATCTGGGAGGTTCCAGAAGATATACCCTTGAACAAATGCCTGGTGAAACACATTTGTGAGGTCCATACCTGCATCTCTGAAGAGCCCTGTAATTGCTCTGCTCTGTATGTGAGATCTAACAGTGGGAACTGAGGTCATTCAACTACAAAATTTAAATGCAGTTAAGAACAATTGATCCCGAGGTGGCAAGGGCCAAGTGGTGGCACCCAACCACAAAAGGCAAGGTGGGCCCAGCTACTGTAATGGACAACAGAGACAAAGAAGCAATCAGAACAGCCTGACTCATGTAGAGCTCTGGCATTGGCTAATTAATCACAGTGTTCCTAGAAGTGAAATTGATAGGAAGCCTAATACATTCTTGCTTAATTTATATTAGCAGAAAACTTCTAGGTCAAATGGACAAAAGACTAATTTGAATTATAAAAACAGAGAATCACAGCCCACCAATCAATTTCTAGACTTGAGCCAGTTTACAGACCCAGAACCCCTTGAGTGAAGGGGAGACCAGGTCCCCCAGGAGGAAGGACCCCACTATAGTAGCAACAATTTATGCTGTGAATGTTTCTCCCATCCTTCCCTAAGGAGGCCTTTTACCAGGGTAACTGTGCATGATCAGACATTATGTGGACTACTGGACACTGATTCTGAGCTGACGTTGATTCCGGGGAACACAAAATGTTATTGTGGTCCTCCAATTAAAGTAGTGGCTTACAGAGGTCAGGTAATTAATGGAGTTTTAGCTCATATTGACTTACAGTATGTCCAGTGGGTCCCCCAGACTCATCAGTGGTCATTTCCCCCAGTGCCAGAATGCATAATTGGCATAGATACACTTAGCTGCTGGCAGAATCCCCCACATTGGCTCTCTGACTGGTAGGGTGAGAGCTATTATGGTGGGGAAAGGTCAAATGGAAGCCATTAGAGCTGACTCTACCTAGAAAAATACTAAATCAAAAACAAGATTGCATCCCTGGAGGGATTACAGAGATTAGTGCCACCATCAAGGACTTGAAGGATGCACGGGTGGTGATTCTCACCACATCCCCATTCAACTCTTCCATTTGGCCTGTGCAGAACATAAACGGATCTTGGAGAATGATAATGGATTATTGAAAGCTTAATCAAGTGGTGACTTCAACTGTAGCTGCTGTACCAGATGTGGTTTCATCACTTGAGCAAATTAACATATCTCCTGGTGCCTGGTATGCAGCCATTGACTTGGCAAATGCCTTTTTCTCCATTCCTGTCTATAAGGCCCACCAGAAGCAATTTGTCTTCTGCTGGCAAGGCCAGCAATATCCTTTACTGTCCAACCTCAGGGATATATCAACTCTCCAGCTTTGTATCATAATCTTATCCAGAGAGAACTTGATTGCTTTTTGCTTCCACAAGATATCATATGGTCCATTACATTGATGACATTATGCTCACTGGATCCAGTAGCAAACATGCTAGACTTATTGCTGAGATATCTGCGTGCCAGAAGATGGAAAATAAACCCGACTAAAATTCAGAGACCTACCTTCTACCTTAGTAAAATTTCTAGGGGGTTCAGTGGTGTGGGGCCTGTTGAGATATTCCTTCTAATGTGAAGGATACATTGCTGCATTTGGCCTCTCCTACAACCAAGAAAGAGGCACAACACCTAGTGGACCTATTTAGATTTTAGAGGCAACACATTCCGGATTAGGGTGTGTTACTCCATCCCATTTATCGAGTGATCCAAAAGGCTGCCAGTTTTGAGTGGAGTCCAGAACAGGAGAAGACTCTGCAACAGGTCCAGGCTGCTGTGCAAGCTGCTCTGCCACTTCGGCCATATGACCCAGCACATCCAATGGTGCTTGAGGTGTCAGCGGCAGACAGGGATGCTGCTTGGAGCCTTTCGCAGGTCTCCATAGGGGAATTACAGTGGAGGTCTCTAGGATTTTTGTAGCAAGGCCCTGCCATCTTCTGAGGATAACTACTCTACTTTTGAGGACAGCTCTTGGCCTGTTACTGGGCTTTGGTGGAAACTGAATGTTTGACTATGAGTCAAGTCACCATGTGACCTGAACTGCCTATCATGAACTGGGTGCTTTCTGACCCATCTAGTCATAAAGTGGGTCATGCACAAGTGGTAGTGGTATGTACATAATCAGGCTCAAGCAGGTGCTGAAGGCACAAGTAAGTTATATGAGGAAGTGGCTCAAATGCCCTTAGTCTCCATTCCTGCCACCCTACCTTCTTTCCCCCAGCCTATACCCATGGCCTCATGGGCAGTTCCCTGTGATCAGATGACAGAGGAACAGAAGACTAGGGCCTGGTTCACAGATGGTTCTGCATGATATGCAGGTACCACCTGAAAGTGGACAGCTGCAGCACTATAGCCCCTTTCTAGGACATCCCTGAAGGATAGCACTGAAGGGAAATCCTCCCAGTAGGCAGAACTTTGAGCAGTGCACCTGGTTGTGCACTTTGCATGGAAGGAGAAATGGCCAATTGTGCGATTATATACTGATTCATGGGCTGTAGCCAATGATTTGGCTATATGGTCAGGGACTTGGAAGAGGCATGATTGGAAAACTGGTGACAAAGAAATTTGCAAAAGAGGTATGAGGAAGGACCTCCCTGAGTGGTCAAAACCTGTGAAGATGTTTGTATGCCACGTGAGTGCTCACCAACAGGTGACCTCAGCAGAGAAGGATTTTAATAATCAAGTGGATAGGATGACCTGTTCTGTGAACACCATTCAGCCTCTTTCCCCAACCACCACTGTCATCACTCAACGGGCCTATGAACAAAGTGGCCATAGTGGCAGGAATGGAGGTTACTCATGAGCTCACCAACATGGACTTCCACCCACCAAGGCTGACCTGGCTATGACCACTGCTGAGTGCCCCATTTGCCAGCAGCAGAGACCAACACTTACCCCTTGATATGGCACCATTCCTTGGGGTGATCAGCCAGCTACCTGGAGGCAGGTTGATTACACTGGACCTCTTCCATTATGGAAAGTGCAGAGGTTTGTCCTCACTGGAATAAATGCTTACTCCAGATATGGGTTTGCCTATCCTGCACACAAGGCTTCTGCCAAGACTACTATCAGTGGACTCATCGAATACCTTATTCACCATCATGGTATTCCGCACAGCAATGCCTCTGACCAAGGCACCCACTTTGTGGCTAAGAAGCGGGCAGTAGCTTATGTTCATGGAATTCACTGGTCTTACAATGTTCCCCATCATCCTGAAGCAGCTGGATTGACAAAACGGTGAAATGGCCTTTTAAAGTCACAGTTACAATGCCAACTTGGTGACAATACATCACAGGGCTGGGGCAAATTCTACAGAAGGCCGTGTATGCTCTGAATCAGTGTCCAATATATGGTACTGTTTCTGCCATAGCCAGGATTCAAGGTGCCAGGAATCAAGCGGTGGAAGTGGAGGTGGCACCACTCACCATCACCCCTAATGATCCACTAGCAAAATGTTTGTTTCCTGTTCCCACAACATTATGTTCTCTTGGCCTTGAGGTCATAGTTCCAGAGGGAGGAACGCTGCCACCAGGAGACACAACAATTATTCCATTAAACTGGAAGTCAAGATTGCCACCTGGACACTTTGGGTTCCTCCTTCCTTTAAGTCAACAGGCTAAGAAGGGAGTTACAGTATTGGCTGGGGTGACTGACCTGGACTATCAAGATGAAATCAGTCTACTACTCCATAACGGAGGTAAGAAAGAGTATGCACGGAATATAGGAGATCCATTAGGGCATCTCTTAGTATTACCATGCCCTGTGATTAAGGTCAATGGGAAACGACAACAGCCTAATCCAGGCAGGACTACAAATGGTCCAGACCCCTCAGGAATGAAGGTTTGGGTCACTTCGCGAGGAAGAAAAACACCACAACTTCCTGAGGTACCAAAGGCAAAGGGAATACAGAATGGGTAGTAAAAGGTACTCATCCATATCAGTTACAATCATGTGACCACCTGCAGAAACGAGGACTGTAACTGTCATGAGTATTTCCTCCTTCTTTTGTTAAAAAGATGCTTGTGCTTGTATACTCTGCATTAAGAAATTATCTTCATAAGATTTACTGCAGCATTTAAGTATTGTTAACTTTATGTAATAGTATTTGGGTTGGCGATTGATGCACTTCCAGATGTAGGAAGGATAGCTGTATTATGTTAGGTGTAATTATGACCTTATTATTGTCTTTATTTGAAGATTATGTATGATCTGAGGAGATGTATATGGGTTCAAGTTGACATTGGCTTGAATGTTGCAAAGTATTGATCCTGGTGTGTCTGTGAGGGTGTTGCCAATGGAGATTAACACTTGAGTCAGTGGGCTGGAGAAGGCAGACCCACCCTTAATTTGATGGGCACCATCTAATCAGCTGCCAGTGAATATAAAGCAGGCAGAAAAACATGAAAAGGCAAGACTGGGCTGGGTGTGGTGGCTCACGCCTGTAATCCTAGCACTTTGGGAGGCCAAGGTGGGCAGATCACCTGAGGTCAGAAGTTTGAGACCACCCTGGCCGACATGGTGAAACCCCATCTCAAAAAAAAAAAAAAAGAAAAAGCAAGACTGGCCCAGCCTCCCAGCCTACATCTTTCTCCTGGGCTGGATACCTCCTGTCCTCAAACATCAAACTCTAAGCTCTTCGGTTTTGAGACTTGGACTGCCTCTCCTCGCTCCTCAAGTTTGCAGAAGCCTATTGTGAGACCTTGTAATCATGAAAGTTAATACTTAATAAACTCCCCTTTTGGAGCTTGCATGATGCACAGATCCAAATGCCACATAAAATTTGCAAATATGCTCAGGACAGGCTTAGGGCTGGACAGACATAGGGGTGGTCAGTAAAAAAGTAATCATGGAAGCCACTGTAGATAAAATGGAGGGTAAACTGAAGACATAACTCTAGAAGACAATTCTAATTGAAAGTTAAATAAAGGAGGAGAGAAAGAATTAGCAAAAATGAATGACAAAAGAGAATCCAAAAACAAAAAAGAATAAAGTCACTGATGCTGCCAAAAAGACTGTATCTAATAAAGTACGGCACTTAGCAAAGACTCAGTAAAGATTTTCTGAATGAATGAACAAGGGAATGAAAGGAATATATTTCATTAAGTAGGCAGAATAAAATGCTAAAGAGAGGTCAAGAAAACTAAATCATAAGAGGGTAAATAAAAATACATAAGGTTTGAAAATGTGCCTGTCCTTTGACTTAGCAAGTGCACTTCAACGGATTTGCTGCGGAGCAACAATTATAAACATCAAGGTATTGACCCATAGATATTTATAATAAAAAATCCTACATGTGTAAAAACAGAAAATTGGGATTAAATCATGTACTGGAACAATATCTAATCCTTTAAAATTATAATACAGATTAATATTTATAGGTGTGAATGGATAATTTTTTTTTTTTTTTTGAGATGACGTCTCACTCTGTCACCCAGGCTGGAGTGCAGTGGCGCGATTTCAGCTCACTGCAACATCCGCCTCCATGGTTCAAGTGGTTCTCCTGCCTCAGCTTCCCGAGTAGCTGGGATTACAGGTGCCCGCCACCAAGCCTGGCTAATTTTTGCATTTTTAGTAGAGAAGGGGTTTTGTTATGTTGGGCAGGCTGGTCTCAAACTGTTGACCTCAGGTGATCTGCCCGCCTCGACCTCCCAAAGTGCTGGGATTACAGGTGTGAAGCACCACGCCTGGCTGATAATTTTAAATACTTAAGTAAAAAAAGGAAGTCTCAAAACAATAACACTCCTATTAAAAAAATCTGTAGCTAAAAGTTAAAATATCAGCATAATAGGGTTAACAGTAGTTACCATAAAGAGGTAGGGCAATGAGTGTTGTTTTCTCCTTTTTAGCACTCTTGAATTTTTCTATGTAAACAAGAATTGATTAAATTATAATTTTGGATTAGTTGCTGATGTCTTCAATTAGTAACAGATCATTTGATTATTTTTATTCTTTATTAACGTGAAAAACTAAATTCTAGATGTGTGTGTATATGTATCTAACTATATATGTGTATATAAATCCAAAATGTGAATGGTTTTGTCATTATACATTCTAATTTCTGATATTAAATACTGTAAGAAGTAATTGTGAGATTATTTCTTATGAATAAGGCTAATCACATTTAAGTCTAGTTAGCAACTGTGTCACTGGAAATAAATAATTTGGAGATTTGTTGTGATGAAATACTAACATTTGGCTGTTTATTACTTGTTAAATAACCAAACTGTTTTTAGTTACACTAATTTTTAAAACAAATATGAAATTTTTAACTTTTTTTAAAATGTCATCTCACAGGTCACATTTTTACAAAGAAGCTAATGACGCATAAAACTCTTCATTGCACTATATATAAAATTTACTGTTGGTGGGTAAATGTAAAATAATAACAAACAGCAAATGATTAATTTTAAAGGCTGGTCTGTAAGTATAGACTCCTGAGTTTTGTTTTGAAGAAAATTAACAATAAATGGGCCACAATATAGTTTCAAATAAGCAAAGAAGGAATAGGTTTTAAGAAAACTATATTAGCATTTTTAAACCATGTTGAATTTTTATATATATTTAACTAACAGTTACTATGTAAGATTTAAGTTGTTAAAACTAAGTACATCTTTAGCACTGAAGACCATTCAAAGTAAAAAGCAAAAAAAAAAGAGCTGCAATTCTACAGCCTATAATAAAACTTAATGTGGTTAGTTTGATATAAAGAAAACAATTAATATTAAATGATGATACAATGTTTCCCCATGATATACACAGCTTTTGTACGGAAATAAAATGTCCCAGAAGGAATATAACATTCCTCTAAACCTACTAAAAATGGTTAAGAAAACTTTAAACTGCTAAGCCTTGAACAGTATCAGAAGTTTCCAGACAACTGTTTTAATCAAGCAGCAGATTTAACAAATAAATGTTAATCTGGTAGACGTGAAAGCAGAAAAAAAGTAGGCAATGTGGTAGACATGAAAATACAAGAAAATGATACTCCCTTAGGAAGCTGAAGTTTTAGTTAGAAAGAAGAAATAAATTAAATATTAAATCTGTAAGAAGAGCTATAAAGGCAAGAGACACGCAAAGAGAAGACAAGATCAGAATGGGCTATAATTCACAGAGCAAGCTTTGTGGTGAAGGATGGGCTGAGTTTGTATAAGTAGACAAAAGCGAAGACAGTAGTCAAGACATAAAAAACAAGGAGACAGGCAGTAATAAATGCTGTTTTGTCCTTGAGGGAGATAAGGAGTCTAACCTCCTCAGGGCATTAGCTCAGGTTAAGGAAGGGTAGGAAATATTGTACACAGGAAAGGTAAAGATATATGAAGGTAAGCCACACAATGGTGTTTCAGAACTGCTAGTAACTTAAAATGATAAAAGATGGGTGAGGGCTTTATAAGAATATGTTTCTTTTCTGCCTTAATTACCTCACACTCTTTGATTATCTTAATATCTTACTCCTCACAGATAACAAGGTTAAAGAGAATTAGCACCACATCTGATTCACTCATCATTGCATCCCCCCCCCCACACAGCACAGGGCATAGCTCAGAATGCAAGTTCAATAAATACTGGTTGAGTAAATAAAGAAGAGGAAATGTTTAAATTGTAAATCTTATTCCATAGTCATACATAAAAGGTACTTCATATATTAGGTTACTACACTGAAAAATGCAGATTAGCTTATTCCTTAATCTCCCTCCCAGGTAGAAAGGAAGATAGGGTCTCTGACTCATGAAGGTAGGTTAGGAAATGGGCAAAGGAACTACTTTTTAGCACAGGGGAAGTGGGCAGCTGACAAGAACATGAATGTCTTCATCTATCATAGTAGAGTTGATCGATACTGTCCAAAAGTGAAATACCATGCTCAAACCTCTGGAAATGTTTTACATAATCTTTTCTCTTTACCTTAGAGGAATCTCTCAGAAAATAATGACCCCTGGAGCAAAAAAACCGTTATTTGAAATTCAGCAATTCCTTCAGTATTACACTGGGGTTTCTTTTTTTTTTTTTCCCTAAAGAATTCAATTCGAACTTAAAGTGGCAACTGTACTATAATTCTATTTTAAAAAAGAATTTATTTTTACTTATCTGTATATCCTTCTCTCTGTATATGTACAGAAAGATGTCTAGAATGATTTTCCTCAGTACTAATAATACTTTTAGACTTGTAAGAAATTTCATTTCATTGTATTTAATTTTCTGCATTGATCAATTTATTTATAATAAAGATAAATTATTGTTTAAAAACAGAGAAAGTTACGATGACTTTCAAGATTAAGCAGTTAAAGAGATGGCTGGGTCACTTAATGAGATAGAAATGAAAGATTTATTTGGTTTGTTTTTGTAGAAGAGGGTTTGAGAGATCCAAAAGTTCAATTTTAAACATGTTTAAATGAGAAATGCATACATTGAGATATCAGAAGGCAGGTGTATATATAGGTCTGGTAGCTGAAAAGAAAGGTTTGGGCTAGAGTTATAAATGGGGGCATCCACTAGCATATAAATGATATTTAAAGGCAAATGTTTAAGTGGACTAAGTTAGGAGTAGAGTGTACAGAAAGCTAGTGTCCTTGGTCCTGTGCCCAGGACTAAATCCTAGTATTCCAACCTTGAAAGGTTGCCTGAAGAATGAAAAAAAGGAGAGAGAGAAACTGTAGCAACAGCAGTGTGTGATAGCACAGAAATGGAGATAATTTTTCACACAGAAAAAAAAAAAATGGTCCCCTATAACAAACGCTACTGACAGTTACAGTAAGATGAGAAAAAGAAGAATGCACTAGATTCATTAGCATGGAAGTTACAAGTGATCTAGCGATGAGCAGGATGAATAGTTCTGACAGAATTATAAAGTCAATGTCAAATCAAACTGAGTTGAGGAGTAAATACAGGTGAGCGACTGAGGGCAGTCTGTACAGACATATTTTGCTATTTGGTCAGTGGCTGCAAGGAGATGTAAGGTCAAGGGTATTTCTTTGTATAGTTTGTTCTATTTCACTGTAAGACAGGACACATGAAGGCATGTCTTCACACTAATAGGAATGATCCAGCAAAAAAGAATAGCTTGGAAGACGGAGAAAAGGGGAAAGGGGAAAGGAGGGAGGCTAATCCAAGAAGCACTCTTCTTGAATATTAGTCATTTACAATGTAAGATTTGTAAGATCTTGGCAAATTAAAATTCAGAACTTTAAATGGAATGTGATGCTGTTCATGCCCCATTTCACTAAGCCTCATATTAGCTTCATCTGAGTGTTGTGATAAATAAGTTGTATCAAGCATTACCCTTAATGCTACTGCTACACTTTGAGGCAGAAGAAAATATAAAGTAAATGGAACAAGCAATGCTAAACATAGATTCAGACACATTAATGGATGATCTACTGAAGAGAAAGGTACAAGGAAGGCTTAACTAAAAACGAGCAAAAATACTGTGGGAATAAAGAGAAACATATGGGTAAAAATCCCAAACACACAGAAACACAAGATTTATAAATAATGCAAAGCTATGATCTAGATTTATCACCATTAGACATCAATGACCAATAACAGAAATTAGTAGAAAAATGAAAGTAAATTATTAGCTTAAAATGTATGACTTATAAATATACCTGAATTAAAGATTATTATGAATAGGAATCTCAAAACATAAAATAAATTTGTGAAAGAAAAACCTGTTTAAAAGTACCTATGTTAAAATACAAACTTTTCCTCAAAAAGTGATTTTGTCATTTTCTCTTTTGAATGTTGATATAAAACAAGCAAATTACTAAGTAGCATGTTTATGACTACTGAGATACTGAAAAAAAGAAGACCAAAATTATTTCATAGTAAAATACAAAAGCAGTATAGGTCAAGTAAATATAAAGAAAGGCATGAAGAATTACTATTAGAACTATTACTGCTACTATTTTCACAGTGCTTTCTATGTACCAGGCACGATTGTAAGCCCTTTTAATTTTTTTATATCAATTATGACAATAACTCTATAAGGAAAATAATGCAATTATTCTCCACTTTACGGATGAGTAACTGAGACCCCATCTAATACAACCAGTAAAGAGCAGGCAGTCTGACCATAAGGTCCATGTTGCTAACCACCATACTGCACTATATCTATTACATCTACCAACAGTGGGATAGTAAATCCTTTACAGTAGGATAGAATAACATTTGGATATTACAAGAAAGCACGCACTATGAAAATTAATGTATGTTATTCCCAGGAGCGTTTCACTTCTTGAATTGCTTTTTATATAACTTTATAAAGTCCTATTGTTAAATCTTCTCCCAAAGAACACTACAGAAAATATTATTCCATAGAAGAAAGAAAACATACACAGAAAAAAAAAAAGAAATTTACTCAGTATATCAACAACAAGAGGCCAAAATCAATGTTCTATAACTGCAAAACTGAGAAACATACTTGTTACGCAAAAGAAAATTCTACTGAATGCAGTTTTTCCTAGTTTCCCACATCAATCTTGCTATCTGACAGATCTGAAACTATAGACTAAAAATTAAAATTTAATGTGAAAACACATTTTGAGATAAAGGGCACACTACTCAAAGAACTATAATGGCAGCACCTTTGTTATACCTTATTTGAACGATAAAGTCCAAACACAAAGCTCATCTATTAATACAGTTTTTAAAAAATTAAAAATATACTACCCATCAGAGAATTCTAACTTTAGAAAAATAATTGCTTTCTTTCCTAGGTAGTGAATTATCATTGACCTCTCCTCAAGTCTAAAGAAGTTACTTTGCTAATAGAAAAGAAAGAAAAATCATGAAACTACGAAAATGAAAAATTTCCTTAATTCAGCTGCTTTTAAAGGTAACAATTTATAGTTAGGGAAGCAAATTATATGTTTACATATGAAAAAAAAAGACTGCAAAATTCAGGAGTCCCTGTAGCCCTACCAACTATTCCTTATTTCCCATTTGAATATGGGAAATAAAATGTCAAGGAATATGAACTCAAGTGGAGAGATTTAAACTTCAGGCAAAGTAAAGTTGAAAAGCAATGATTAACAACGAAGAGCAAAACTTGGGTCTCAGGATAAATCATCCATTTCTAGACCTAGGGAAGGTCAAGTTGACTCCTGAGTAAACCAAATAAAATAGTCCCTAAACGCCTCTATTAAAGTAAGGATTAGGAGACACTATAATAATGCAGAATCCGAATTCAGACAAAGTCCATGGCACAAAAATCTAATTGCCATAATTTACTTTGTCTATAATGTTACAGGAAGACAAATTACCTTTAAACATGCTTTCAAATATTAGCTAATTTTAAATACTTTTTAAAAGCATATAGGACAAAGACTTACTTGTTGTGAAATATAAAATATAATATCACAAGTAAAATGCAGCACTTTACCTTAGACCAAAGATATGTGATTGTTCATAGTTGAATAAAGAACGAATCTTAGCTTCAGAATTCAAAATTATAAGTCTATCAATAACATCCTGAAAAAGAGAGACAAAGTGAGACTGTACATAACTGAAATCATTTAAAGAAAATTAAGTCAACCAAAATTTATTTAGATTTGTGGCTCTCAAATTTGGCTTTACAAGGAAATCACCTGGGAAACTATAAAAATAATAATAATGATATTAATGATGACGCCTGGGTCCTAACCCTCAAAGATTCTGAATTAACTGTTCTGAGTGTGGCCTAGATTTGCGTTAGGACCGTAAAAGTTTCCAAACTGAATCTAGTGTTCAGAAAAAGTCGAAAAACACTGATTTTTGACCCTACTTTGGCACTGGTGAGTGCCTTATACCATTAGTTAAATACTGATAAAATTGCCAAAAATGTAAACTACTTTGAAAAACAAACAAATATAAAATCTACAAATTAGAAGAATGAACAGTGGATCCAAATATTTTATCTAGTAACTATTTGAGATTTTCTTAATAGACTTTATCTGGCTCATGTAAATCAGTGGTTTCCAATCCTGGTTGAACATTAGCATCACCTAGGGAGCTTAAAAAGATACACACATGCCCAGGCTCCACCCCAGGCTGACTAAGGGGTGGGATTCTGGCATTAATGCTCTTTTAAAAAGCTCGCTATGATGTTTCAGTTTGTAGCCAAGCCTTCAAAACCACTGATGCAAATACACACAGAACCTGATGATCGAGGTGCCAAGCAGTTGTCCTAGCACTGACAATTTCAGCCAACCACACAATTTTGAAAATATTTAAAAGGCTCTCTTGGCTGGTTGTGGTGGCTCACACCTGTAATCCCAGCACTTTGGCAGGCCGAGGCAGGCGGATCACGAGGTCAGCAGTTCAAGACCAGCCTGGCAAACATGGTGAAAACCCGTCTCTACATGGTGGGCGCCTGTAATCCCAGCTACTCGGGAGGCTGAGGCAGGAGAATTGCTTGAACCAGGAGGCGGAGATTGCAGTGAGCCAACATTGCACCACTGCACTCCAGCCTGGGTGACAGAGCAAGACTCCGTCTTGAAAAAAACAAACAAAAAGGCTTTCTTTCTATACTGCCCTGCTTCTACGTGAATCTTTGGGTTCAGGCCTAAGAAATTTATTCATAGACAAACATTTACTCTCTCATTGGTCATTTTTCTGACCAAGAAACTTGTTACTCTCCAGTGAGTTTAAATTCAGGATATTTCTATTACCAACAGGGCAAAAGAAGAAAAGTTTTGCTAAGGAGTAAAGTCACATATTTATTGAGGAATCTGTGGCTTATGATACAAAGACTATTTCATCAAATAAAAAAAAAAAGAGGTAAGGGAATGAATTTGTAAAAAGAAGGAAATAATGGATATTTCAAAATCACATTTGAAAAATACTAATCAAATACTGATCAATACTAATACAACAACTGGATTGTGGGTAAAGCTACCTAGTAAAAATTTGTACCCAACATATAAGAATGCATTACCATTCTATAGATTATTTTGTAGAAATGTGTAAATAATACTAGCATGAGCATTTAAATTGGTAAATATTAATAAACTACCCAGCAATGATGAATAAAAAGACTATTATTTTAAAATGATCTGTTGCTGTTATCTACTACTTTGCTGGGAAATCCTTGCTTCAAACATTACAATAGAATGTGAGCTCAACAACTCATATTTTACATTCCCAGCTACACAGTCACTCTCATTAATTGCACCATGATTCTTTCCATCTTCTCTAACCTCTCCACGTTTTCCTGAATTAGCTGTGTGGCAGAGCCACACAGCTTGCCATGACTTTTTCAAGCATCTGAATACTATTAAATAAATAGTCTTTGCCCTGGACATAATGATGAAACTTGTTTACTATCTACCTATTCTACAAATAGGTAAATGTTTTATTACTTAATAATTATTGTAATTTTAAGGAAATGACCTATTATCACTATTTTTAACTGCACTTAATCTTCACAGAACAATCTAGGATTGGTTAGGTATCGTTAACCTACCTGTACCTGAGGGGAGAGAGGCTGCCAAATAGCTCTATGGATAGTAGTTTCTAAAAGTATTACAATAAATATTTCTTCATTAGTAGGGAATTCATATAGGCAACTGAAATTTGCACAGCTATCTGAATATAAGGCAGAGCTCAAACTATCTGAGAGCCAGTGACATCCTGTAACTGAGATTCTAGTTCTGAATCAAGTACTAGGTACTGTTAGAATAAAAATGAGAGACTGTATTATCAACAAGCTAATGGAAGAGTAGATTGCAGTAATCTATCAATGAGAATGCATTTTCAAGGAAAAAATATTATGGTAAATAATTTTTTCAAAGAAGAAGATTACACTGATGTATCACCACTTAGGGAAGAAAACAAAACTCCTGGGAAGCCTTATGGAGAGCTTCAGTTTCTAAGCACCATAACATGTGTCAATTAGGGAATCAACTTCCTAAATCAAGAAGCAGCTTCCCAGCAACAAACTAGTGCAAGAAGACCTGGGACTTATAAAAAGTAGACAGAAATTCTGTATCTTTTTAAAAGATATTATCCAGCTTGAGAATATTTTCAATAACCTACTAGGTCAGACTGCGGCCATATTGAAAAAACAAAAAGGAGTATCAATTCTATATAAAGATATGTTGAGTGCCTACTGTTTACAGCTGTCCCTTAAACCATGTTTAGGCTATGCAACTGACTCCTTTTATTGAAGAAATAGGCAAGTTAAGGGGGAGGATAGGTCACCTGTAATGTCCTGCACTTCC
Source organism: Ateles fusciceps (assembly GCA_036589455.1). Lineage (NCBI taxonomy): Eukaryota > Metazoa > Chordata > Mammalia > Primates > Atelidae > Ateles > Ateles fusciceps. Next base: position 1,669,119 of record JAZHEH010000647.1, read on the forward strand.
ACTTCTAAAAGTGGCTTATCATATTAATAAAACTAAGCTAACTAAACTCGTCCCTTGGGATTTTTCAATATGGAAAAGTAGAGGAAAAGGCCGCTCTCCTATTTGGGGTTATAGAGAGTTAAAGGGTGACCCCTCACACACACACCAAAAAAAAAAAAAAAGGTATGTCCAGGTCCTAATCCCCAGAACCTATAAATGTCACCCTATTCAGAAAGCATCACTGCAGAGGTTAAGTCTTGAGATGTGTATGAGTTCACAGACATATCCTGATACTGGGTAATTTATTTAAATAAAGAAAAAAAGAGGTTTAATTAACTCACAGTTCAGCATGGCTGGGAAGGTCTCAAGAAACTTACAATCATGGCAGAAGGGGAAGCAAAAACATCATTCTTCACATGGCAGCAGGAAGGAGAAGTGCAGAGCAAAGTGGTAAAAGTCTCCTTATAAAACCATCAAGATCTCATGAGAACTCACTCACTATCATGAGAACAGTATGGGGCAAATCACCCCCATGATTCAGTTACCTCCTGTCAAGCCCCTCCCACGACACAGGGGGATTATCGAAACTATAATTCAAGATGAGATTTAGGTGAAAACACAGCCAAACCATATCATCCTGGATTACCAAAGTAGACCCTAATCCAAGACAAGTGTCCTTATAAGAGAAAAATAAAGGGATATTTAAGATTAAGATTTAAGATTTAGCCATGTAAGACAGAGGCAGAAATTGGATTTATGCAGCAACAAGACATGAAATGCCTGGAAAAAAAGAAACTAAAGAACCAAAGGATTCTTCCCTGGAGCCTTGGGAGGAAGTGTGGCCCTGTTGGCACCCTGTTTTCAAACTTCTGGCCTTCGGAATTGGGAAAGAATAAATTTTTGTGCTTTAAAGCTACCCAGTTTGTGGTAATATGTTATGACAGCCCTAGGAAACTAATAAAAGGGGAGAGGATAAAGATATCACTATAGAATAACAGACAGCCCTCCTATGGGTAATGGAGGACTATGGAGTCCTCTGCTATACAGAATACCATTTAGAGAAGAAGAAAATAATTATAGCAAACATTTATATATCACTTACTACCTGCCAGGCAGTGATCTAAATGCATTTAGTCTTCACAATAACCCTGAGATGGAAATATTACAGCTCTTCTTAAAAAAAAAAAACAAAAAAACAAAAAAAAAACACTTCATTGAGGTATAATTGATATGAATAAGCTGTACTAATAATGTGCAAACTTGATGAGTTTGAAGATATATATACACTTGTGAAATCATAACCACAATCTATGCCATAAGCCAATCTATCAACTCCCAAAGTTTCCTCCTGCCTTATTTATTATTTCGCGTCTGTGAGAGATAAAAACATTTAGCATGAGATCCACCCCTTAGCAAGTTTTTAAGTACATAATACAGTATTGCTAACTATAGGCACTATGTTGTATAGTAGATCTTTAGGATTTAATCATCTTGTATAAATAAAACTTCATACCCTTTGACTAACACTTGCCTGTTTCCCCCTTTCCCACCCCTAGCCACCACCATTCCACCCTCTACTCTCTACTGTAATGGACACCCAGAGAAAAAGCAGCAATCAGAATAGTCCAACTCCTGTTGAGCTCTGGCATTGACTAATTAATCATAGTGTTCCTAGAAGTGAAACTGGTAGAAAGCCTACTGCATTCCTACTTCATTAGTATAAGCAGAAAACTTCTTGGTTGAACAGACAAAAGACTAATTTGAATTATAAAAAGAGAGAATCACAGCCCTTCAATCAATTTCAGGACTCCAGCCAGTTTACAGACCCAGAACCCCTTGAGTGAAGGGGAGACCAGGTCCCTTTGGGGAAGGATCTCACTACATTACTGACAGTTTATGCTGTGAATCTTTCTCCTATCCTTCCCCCAAGGAGACCTCCAGCCTTTTACCCAGGGCAACTGTGCAGTGGGGAAAGGGAAATGGTAAGACAACTGAGGGACTACTAGACACTGGCTCTGAGCTGATGTTGATTCCAGGGGGACCCAAAATGTCATTGTGGTCCTCCAGTTAAGTAGCAGCTTATGGCCATAAGGTAATTAATGGAGTTTTAGCTCAGGTCTGAATTACTGTGTATACAGTAGACTCCCAGACTCATCCTGTGGTCATTTCCCCAGGGCCAGAATGCACAGTTGGCATAAACATACTTAGTAGCTGGCAGAACACCCACACTGGCTCCCTAAGTGGTAGGGCAAGGGCCATTATGGTGAGAAAAATCAAATAGAAGCCATTAGAGCTGCCTCTACCTAGAAAAATACTAAATCAAAATAATATTGCATCCCTGAAGAAACCACAAAGATTACTGCCACCATCAAGGACTTGAAAGATGCAGGGTGGTGATTCCTAACACACCCCCATTCCAGTAATCCCATTTGGCCTGTGGATCTTGAAGAATGCTCCTGGATTATCCTAAGCTTAACTAAGTGATGATTCCAATTGCAGCTACTGTACCAGATATGGTTTCATTGCTTCAGTAAATTAACACATCTCCTGGTGCCTGGTATGCAGCCATTGACTTGGCAAATGCCTTTATTCCATTCCTGTCCATAAGGCCCACCAGAAGCAATTTGCCTTCAGGTGGCAAGGCCAGCAATATACCTTTACTGTCCTACCTCAGGGGCATATCAACTCTCCGGCTTTGTGTCATAAGCTTATCCAGAGAGAACTTGATCCCTTTTTGCTTTTGTAAGATATCACACTAGTCCATTACATTGATGACATGCTCACTGAATCCAGTGAGCAAGAAGAAGTAAACACACTGGACTTATTGGTGAGACATTTGCGTGCCAGAGGATGAGAAATGACTCCGACTAAAATTCAGGGATCTTCTACCTCAGTAAAATTTTTAGGGGTCCAGTAATGCAGGAACTGTTGAGATATTCCTTCTAAGGTGAAGAATAAGTTGCTGCATTTGGCCCCTCCTACAACCAAGAAAGAGGCACAACACCCAGTGGTCCTACTTGGATTCTGGAGGCAACACATTCCTCATTTGGGTGTGTTACTCCAGCCCATTTATCAAGTGACCTGAAAGGCTGCCAATTTTGAGTCTGGTCTAGAACAGGAGAAGGCTCTACAACAAGTCCAGGCTGCTGTGCAGGCTGCTGTGCAAGCTGCTCTGCCACTTGGGCTATAGACCCAGCAGATCCAATGGTGCTTGAGGTGTCAGTGGCAGATAGGGATGCCATTTGGAGCCTTTGGCAGACCCCCATAGGTAAATCACAGCAGAGGCCTCTAGATTTTGGAGCAAGTCCCTACCATCCTCTGCAGATAACTACTCTACTTTTGAGAGTCAGCTCTTGGCCTGTAACTGGGCTTTAGTGGAAACTGAACGTGTAACTATGGGTTCAAGTTGACAAGAGGTGGACGTGTGATAGTTAATAGTGAGTGTCTTGACTGGAATGAAGGATGCAAAGTATCCTCCTAGGTGTGTCTGTGAGGGTGTCACCAAAGGAAATTAACATTTGAATCAGTGGGCTGGAGAAGGCAGATCCACCCTTAATCTGGTAGACACAACCTAATCAGCTACCCTTGAATATAAAGCAGGCAGAAAAACATGAAAACACAAGACTGGCTTAGCCTCCCAGCCTACAACTTTCTTCCAGGCTGGATGCTTCCTGCCCTCAAACATCAGAATCCAAGTTCTTGAGTTTGACACTTGGACTGACTCTACTTGCTCCTCAAGTTTGCAGACAGCCTATTGTGGGAACTTGAGATTATGTAAGTTAATACTTAATAAATTCCTCTTTTTATATATATACCTATTCTATTAGTTCTATCCCTCTAGGGAACCCTGACTAATACATTAGGTATATAACCAAAGGAATATAAATCATTCAACCAAAAAGACACATGCACATAGATGTTCACTGCAGCACTATTCACAACAGCAAAGACATGCAATCAACCTAAATGCCCATCAAAGACAGATTAAATAAAGAAAATGTGGAACATATATACCATGGAATACTATGCAGCATTAAAAAAGAACAAGATCGGCCGGGGGGTGGAGTAGGGCCGGGGGGCCGGGGGGGCAGGGGCGGGGGGGGGGGGACCCGGGAAAAAAAAAAAAAAAAAAAAAAAAAAAAAATGTCTTTCAATGGGAACACGGATGGAGCTGGAGACAATCTAATGCACAAACAGAAAGTCAAACACTACATGTTCTCACACATAAGTGAGAGCTAAATGATAAGAATTCATGAACACAAAGAGAGGAACAACAGACACTGGGGTCTACTAGAGGGGGAGGGGATGGAGGAGGGAGAGGAGTAGAAAAAATAACTATTAGGTAGTAGGCTTAGTACCTGTGTGATTAATAATCTGTACAACAAATCCCTATAACGTGAGTTTACCTATATAACAATCCTACACTTGTACTATTGAAGCTAAAATAAGAGTTATTTAAAAAAATACAAAAAGAAAACAAGATCAAAGTGTTAGGGAGGCAAAATCTAGCAGATGGTAATTTATTGCCTATAGAGAGGGAAAAATCAATAATGATTTCCAGGTTTCCGGTTCATTAAGTTGTGTGGCTAATAGTACCATACACTGAGAAAAACAAGAAACAGAAGTGATTTGGGAAAGAGAAAACATTACATTCAGCTGTAGACACAGTAAGACTAAGATGCCTGTGACTGTTCCAGATGCCCATTGTCTGGTAGGATTCTAAATATAAAACTGGCAGTCAAGTCATATAGGTCAAAGAGTTGTCAGTGTGTAACTGAAGCCATGGAATTGGATGAGATCATTCTGGAGGCCACAGGACAAACAAAGGAAGAGAAGTCTACAAAGACAACTCAGCTGGAGAGACCAGAAAAGGAGGAGGAGAACAAGAAGTAAGTAATCCTGCAGCCATAAAAACAATGAATTACAATAAGGAGTGGACAAACCATGTCAAATAATCCAAAGTGGTAAATTAAGTTAAAGGAGGTGGGGGTGTGATATGATTTGGTTGTGTTCCCACCCAAATCTCATCTTGAAGTGTAGTTCCCATAATCCCCACATGTGATGGTTAATACTGAGTGTCAACCTGATTGGATTGAAGAATGCAAAGTTTTGATCCTGGGTGTGTCTGTGAGGGTGCTGCCCAAGGAGATAAACATTGGAGTCACTGGGCTGGGAAAGGCAGATGAAGTCTTAATCTGGGTAGGCAACATCTAATCAGCTGCTACACATTTAAATCATGACAGAAAGCAGTGATCTTTCTACAGGGTTAAAATATAATGCCTTTGGGAGGAACAGAGTAATATAACTGCTGTTAAGTATCTTAAGACTAAATAGAAAACCAATTTTTCCATAAGTGGAAAGATATATTTGAATATGCCCTGCAGAGACACATGGAAACTTAAGAGAATGAACATCTAAGCTACCATTTTGGACTTATCACAAAACTAATTTGGACTTGCTTCCCATAACCAACCTCAATAAAACCAATCATATTAGGACAATTATTTTCACTGGACACATACAATCTGCTAGACTGATCTATGTTTAAGATAGCCTACTTTCTCTAGGTACACCCATTGGGATGGAAAATACAGGCACATAAATGACTATAAAATTACAGGTATACCCTGTTTTATTGCATGTCACTTATTGTACTTTGCAGATAATATGCTTTTTTGCAAATTTAAGATATGTAACAAGTCTACTGGTGTTATTTTTCTAAGAGCATGTATGTGTTCACTTTGTGTCTCTGAATCACATTTTGGTAATTCTCACAATATTACAAAGTTTTCATAATTATTCTGTTATGATAATCTGTGATTAGTAATCTTTGATGTTACTATTATAATTATTTTGGAGCACTATGAACTGTACCCATACAAGACAACAAACTTAATGGATAAATGTTGTTCTGATTATTCCATCAACTGGTCATTCACCTATCTTTCTCTTTCTCCTTGGGCCTCCTTATTACCTGAGACACAACAATATTAAGATTAGGATAATTGGTAAATTTACAAAACCTCTAAGTGTTCAAGTAAAAGGAAAAGTTGAATGTCTCTCACTGTACATCAAAAGCTAAAAGTGACTAAGCTTAGTGAGGAAGGTATGTCAAAAGCTGGGCCCTTGGTGACAATTAGCCAAGTTGTGAATGCACAGAAAAAGTTCGTTAAGGAAATTAAAAGTGTTACTCCAGGAAACACATGAATGATAACAAAACGAAACAACCTTATTGCTGATATGAAGAAAGCTTGGGTGATCTGAAGAAAAAAATCAAACCAATTACAGTATTCCCTTACGCCAAACCCTAATCCAAAGAAGGCTCTAACTCTCTTCAATTTTATGAAGGCTGAGAGAAATGAGGAAGATACAGAAGAAAAGTTTGAAGTTAACAGAGGTTTGTTCATAAGATTCAAAGAAAAAGGCTGTTTCAACAACAATGAAAGTACAAGGTGAAGTAGCAAGTGCTGATGTAGAAGCTGCACGTTATCCAGAAGACCCAGCTAAGATCATTGATGAAGTTAGCTATATTAAAGAGATTTTTTTTTCTTATTTTTATTTATTTTTTTTTTTTTGAGATTGAGTCTCACTCTATCGCCCAGGTTGGAATGCTGTGGCATGCTCTTGGCTCACTGCAATCTCCACCTCCCAAGTGCGAGTGATTCCCCTGCCTCAGCCTCCCATGTAGCTGGGATTACAGGCACGCGCCACCACGTCCAGCTAATTTTTGTATTTTTAGTAAAGACAGGGTTTCACCATGTTGGCCAGGCTGCTCTCAAACTCCTGACCTCAGGTGATCCGCCCGTCTTGGCCTCGCAAAGTGCTGGGATTACAGGTGTGAACCATGACATCAGGCCAAGAGATTTTCAATGCAAACAAAACTGTATATATTGGAAGAAGATGTCATCTAGGACTTTCATAGCTAGAAAGGAGAAGCCAATGCCTGGATCCAAAGCTTCAAAAGATAAGCTAACTCTCTTGTTAAGAGCTAACGCAGATGGTAACTTTAAGCAAAAGCCAATGCTCATTTACCATTCCAAAAATCCTGGAGCACTGAAAAATTATGCTAAATCTACCCTGTCTGTGCTATATACAGTGAATGACAGTACATTATCTGTCACTACATGGGTTTACTGCATATTTTAAGCCTACCATTGAGAACTACTGCTGAATAAAAAGATTCCTTTCAAAATACTACTGATGATTGACAATGTAACAGGTCACCCAAAAGCTCTGATGGAGATGTTCAAGGAGATTAATATTGTTTTTGTGCCTGCTAACATAACATCCATTCTGTAGCCCACAAATCAAGCAGTTTTTTTTTAATTTTGACTTTCAAATATTTAAGAAGTATATTTTGAAAGGCTATAGCTGCCATAAATAGTGAATCTGCTGACAGATCTGGGCAAAGTAAATTGAACAACTTCTGGAAAAGATTCACCATTAAGATGCCACATCTGTGATTCATGAGAATAGGTCAAAAGATAACATTAGCAGGAGTTTGGAAGAAGCTGATTCCAACGCTAATGGATGACTTAAAGAATTTCAGTACTTCAGTAGAACAAGTAACTACAGATGTGGTGGAAACAGCAAGAAAACTAGAATTAAAGGTGGACCCTGAAGATGTGACTGAATTGCTGCAATCTTAAGATCAAAGTAAAACAGATGAGGAGACGAGTTGTTTCTTATGGATGAGCAAAGATGGAATCCACGCCTGGAGAAGATGCTGTAAACACTTGAAATAACAACAAAGGACTTAAAATATTACATAAACTTAGTTGATAAGGCAGTGATTGGGTTGAGAGGATTGACTTCAATTCTGAAAGAAGTTCTACTGTGGGTAAAATGCTATCAAAAAGCATCAAATGCTTCAGAGAAATCTTTCATGAAAGGAGTCAATTGATGCAGTGAACTTCACTGTTCTCTCACTATCAGCAATTGCCAGAGCCACCCCAGTCCTCAACAACCAACACACTGATCAGTCAGCTGCCATCAGCAATGAAGCAAGATTCTCCACCAGCAAACTACATTACAACTCACTGAAGGTTCAGATGATCATTAGCGTTTTTTAGCAATAATGTATTTTTAATTAAGCAATAAACATTTTTTAGACATAATGCTATTGCACACTTTAGACTACAGTATAGTGTAAACATAACTTTTACATGGAAAAACAAAAAATTTATGTGACTTCCTTTATCGCAGTATTCATTTTATTGTGGTGGTATGGAACTGATCCCGTAATAATTCTGAGACTATATTTGTGCTTAAGAAGTGCCAACATACAAGGAATCATAAAATACAATTGAAAAACATCACATTCTTTTCAAATACAATTGAAAAGAAAAGATAATCTAAGTTAATGTTAAATGATAGAAGTACTTATCTTTGTATTTCATGTCATATAAGTTATTAAAAGTTTCCCAAAATAGACAAAATTTTTTAAAATCCAAGTATTTAGCATTAACAGTTTTAAAGGTATTCAAAAGAGCAAAACTATGTTTATAAAAACAGTATCACATAGGACGAAGTGAACAGAAAATGAAAAATAATATTAATAGTGAAATTTCAATATCAAGTAAGTCTTCACTAATCCTTATAAGCATAAATATATATGTTTATGTGTGTTTAATTCATAAATGTACCCAAAGATAAGGAACTAAATATCCCTTAATGCTTAAAACAAGTTACTCATCTGTGAGTATTAGTACAGCATAGGTCTCAAACTAAATAAATTTGTATATACTGCCCTCATGGGGCAATAATATGTAGTTCATTAAAATACAAGGAGAAAATATGCTGGACTCCTTGGATACGATTTATTCCTAATTATCCCAGCCAATGAAGGAGCATCACTGGTTTGACTAATAACGTAATGAGTCATCTAAAAATCACTCATACGTATACTTCTATTTATGCAAAGTCTCTTTCCTGGTTGGAGTTAGCCTCATATTCTGACAGGTGTTGGGAGTGCTAGGTGATCCGGATCAAAGATTTCATGCATAGAAAATTCAAAAGTGGATGTAATTCATGCGTGATTAACCAAATCAGCCCTTAAATGCCATTACATAATGCTTCTTTTTTCTCTTTAATCAAATTGCATTTTTACTACCAATCTCAAATAGTAGCATTTATAACACAGAAAGATTTAAGGAAAATGACTTACAATAACACATGTTGGGACTTCACGAAGAGAATATTCTGCTTTATTTGGAAGCTCTTGATTGCCTACCAGCTCATAAATAGCAGGATAGGATAACAAGTTCACCAGTGCTAAAAAGACTAGAGGGAAAGAAAAAAATCATTCAAATGATTCATTTTTGTCAACCACATCCACAGACAGTCATTAATATACTTTTATATCTGTATGACTTTGAGGGCTAATTTTTAAATATACCTAATTCCCGTAAGTTTGAAATATGTACAAAACAGTTAACATGCACAGTAAAAATCTATAAGCTGACAATGCATGATATAACAACCATTACACACATGCATGAATTTGGAATATGCTTTAAAATATCACGTCTCTTAAAAGTTTGGTTCTGACAAAAAATTCAATAATCCACCTTTTTCATTCTTTGCACTGTCATATCCAATATGTAAGAAAATGCAAGAGAATAATACTTAGGGGCTCCGGGGCAAAATAATAAATTCTATGTATTTTTGCCTTCCGACCACAAGGCTATCTCTTAACTACTTTCACTGAAAATCCCACTAACCTAAATATGATAGCTAATTTTTAAAAGCCATGGCATTTCCTATCAAAGCTAGCTCATTTTTCTGGTGCAATTTTGCCAATCTCTCCATGAAATTTTTAAGCTCTTCACTCTCCTTGCATATTATTAAACGACACTATAATATTTTTCTCAGGCACATTCATTCTTTGGCTCCCCAGCTCAAAAGCATGCTGTGGTTGCCCATCACTAAAAATCAGAATCTAAACTCCTTAGCATGACTTTCAAGGCACTTCACTAATTGACACGATTCTTCTCTTCACAGTCTCAAAAGTCTCATTTCCTAGTATTCCTCAGCATGAAGTCACCACTTCAGTCAATCAAACCTGGCTGTGGTCTCCTTCAACAGACTGCCACCTATACATACTTTTTAAAATCCTAGCACACTTCTCCTGCCCTTCACTTACTCATTATCCCATTTGATACGCTTTCAAAATATGTCACATCTTTTCCGAAGACTTTCCAATTACCTCCATCCACATCTAGAAGCCCTATATTCTGTCAATACTTATATTTCTTGCTTGCATTTAATTAACTGTACTTACTTGTGACCATAAAGTTTTCTGTTTGACATTTTCTAAACATTTTCACTAGACTCAGAAACTTTGAGAACCAGACATACTGAGATATTTCACTAGAATAAGAAATTTGAAAATTGAGAAAACTAAAAGGAACACTTAATTCAACCTCATTTAATAGATGAAAAAAATTGAGGTCAGTGAGGTGGCTTGGCCAAAGACACACACTCAGAAAGGTGGTGGCAGAAACAGTCTATTTTCTTATTTTCAGACTCAAGTTACTCATTAAAAATTATAATATAATCTTCAGACACTATTTGACACCAACACCCTTGTTCTACCTCCTTCTTTCAAGACCTGGAAGGTCAAGTCCATTTTATATCTCCTCCCTTATTACACCAAAATGCAATGTTATTTAACAAATAACAGTAGCTACATACTGAATATATTTAATATACAGTGGTTTTTAATAAAGAGTATTTCTGTATAAAAGACGTCACATTAAATTTTTTAAAATCATCTATCTTTTTCCCTATAATACAATAGTCCGTGAACTGACAAAGGAATTTCTAACCAATTCAAGAATAATCCATGATTAAAAGCTAATAACTATCTGAATAGTAATAAAGTTATCATAAAAAATAACTAACATAATAAATTAGTTGCCATTTAATGAATGCCTATGGAAAGAGAACACTACATGAGAAGTATGCACTATAGAAAAGGAAGAAAAAAAACTGCCAAGGAAGGAATGTTTGAGGAATATGTCTATTAATTATACATAAAATGAACTGCAGAAAAGCTGGAGGGTGCATAGTCACCTAGGAAAATACTGTATAAACTTCTCTAATCACCAGGTATTAACTAGAAAGATGATTAATAAAACAGATTTCATTATAGCTTTATTTTTAATCCAATTTTGTTTATCCTGAGAATACCAATGAACCAAAACATACAAGCTAAAAATGCTTTATAATTTAAATATCCAAAAATGTTTTAATGTCCTTAATATTAATCTAGCAATATTTGGATACTAACATAAATTCATTCATAATTTTAAGTTTAAAGAATCTTTTCGGCCATATTCATGGAAGATTATCAAAAACAGCCTTTAATAAATGTCTATTTTGGTAGAAAACATATATATAATCTTTATAAATCACATGTCAATAGTATATCGTGCACTTCTGTATTATTTATACATGAATAATTCGATTGATGATTATGAAACCTCTCTCCACCTAAGAATAAAATGATTTGGATCACATATAATCAAGACAAGGTGTGATACGCTACTCTAAGCAAACCAAGTATGACTTTAGGTAAAAAATAATTCAACAACTGTATTTAAACTAAAACAACCTGAACAGAATTTTAAAGAAGCTTGAAAAGATTTCAGCAGCTTGTTTCTGAAATGAAATAAATTCACATTGGGCATTTTAAAAGATGTTAGCTCCCTGCAAAATTGTGATGTATTAAGCATTTCGGGAACAAAAATATGTACAATGTAATTATTGGTTCCCACAAAAATGCATTAGAAGATGTTGCTAATATCAGACATTATTCTAAAATTTATAGTAGCACAAAACATAAATCTATGTCATCAATGTTTTGAATAGAAGAATGAAATTTTATGCAACAATGATAAGGCAACTAATGAAAAGTCAAAGTTTGATATATTTTTAAGATTAAAGCATAAATTAATTCCCCAAGTCAAAAAGTTTTCTTATAAATTAAAATCTTTCAGGTTGACAATCATCTTCTATTCACTGATTATTCACTAAAAATGTTAGTGCCAGCTGCTTATCAGTAATTGTGACAAATGCTAACAATAAAAATATAAATAAAGGCATAGTCCCTGCCCTCAAGGACTCATAGTGTATGGCAGGACAGATACACTATTAAATCACTTAAAATAGTGCCTAAATATTCTGAAGTTAATACAATATGGAGAGCAATGGGGGGGATATAAGGAGGAGGACACACTTCAGCAATGCAGGGAGAGGGGGAGAGGTAAGTCTCGATACGTAGCAGGCGGTCAGTCAGGCAGAGATGTGCTACATTATGAGTTCTATCTTTAGCCTCTAGGGAAAGAAAAGGGGACAGTGTTTTCAGAAAAGTAGTGGCAATCAAATTTTACATTTTAAATAGAATGCTCTAAAGAAAAATGGTTTTGAGGGTAGACAATATAAGGGAATAAAGAAACAAATTAAAATTTGGAAGTTGTAAGACTGACAGAGATACATTATACCTATCAGAACAGAGATGTATTAAAAACATGTCCAACAGACAGAATAATCAGATAATTACTCAAAAGGACAGTGTTTGCAGAACACATGTCTTAGGAGTAAAGGAAAGGTCAGTGAAGACTGTGTATATTCCATTCTTTAAAGTAATATGGACGAGGAGAGAAGGAAGACTGAATTGTGATAATAGTTTAACTGCCATCATTATATGAGCACTTACATTTGGCCAAATGCTGTAGAATCAATATTTATATACATTATCTATTTTAATCCTTAATATGTGCAACTGTAAGACAGGTATCATTTTAAGGAACAGCTAGCATCTGAAACCAAGTCTCACTGACTCTTAAAGCAGAAGTATCCAATCTTTTGGATTCCCTGGGCCACATTGGAAGAAGAAGCATTGTCTTGGGCCACACGTAAAATACAGTAACAATAGCTGATAAGCTAACAAAATAAAAATAAAAATTGCAAAAAAATCTCATAATGTTTTGTACAGAGCCAGAGTAGTCCACCCACTCTGGGAGGTCAACAGTAAGGCTGCTGTGAACTTTGGGTGAACTCCAGGAGAAGCAAAACCATAATAAGGGAATGTGTATGTCTCGGAGAAGAGCAGTCGGACCTAGCCAAAGATAACCAGCTTTCACTGACCCTGCTGCAAGATAGTTGTTAGCTGAGGTATGTTAACTGAAGTATGAGAATTATAACCACAGGCTGTTCTGGGTAACTACACCCTCCCTCTGCTATGTGCTTTGTGAACACAGAAAATAAAGTACTCTGAGGCAGGACCGGGCCAAAGAGACTGACACCATCAGCTTTTCAGACCGCCTGGCCCAGCTATATCTGTATCTGTCTGTATGTCTTTCTTTATCCCCTGCCGTTCCCTCTTAGGTCTTTGAACCCTTGTGCAGTGCGGGACGCAGCACACACCAGAATGTTTTAAGAAAGTTTATGAATTTGTGCTGGGCCACATTCAAAGCTGTCCTGGGCCGCATGCAGCCCATGGGCCTCAGGTTCAACAAGCTTGCTCTAAAGTCTCAGTTATGATGTAAACCACCAGAAGACACTAGGAAGGCTCTTAGATTCAGGGAGAGAATCTTATGTTTGGGTTGGTGGAGTGAGAGGGGTATTACTTGTTTTTTGATGAAAGAAGCAAGCCATCTTTAAATAGTGTTACATCTTTTTTTCCCAAACTATATGCCTTCTCTTTTTTCTTGCCTTATTATACTTACATAATATAATATTAAATAAAAGTGGTAAGAATCAACCAAATTTAGAGTCAATATTTCACCATTAAATATGATGCAAACTGTAGGTTTTCCAAACACACCATTTATCAGATTATGGATTAAGTCTTCTGAGTTTTTATCATAAATGTGTATGAAATTTAGTCAAATATTTCCACATCTGTTGAAATAAACTTAAGAGTTTTCTTTGTATTTAATATGGTAAGTTGTATTTTCACACTGAAATGTATAACCAACTTTGTGTTCCTGGAATAAACCCCACTTGATGATAATAAATGGTCCCTTTATACACTGCTGAATTCCAATTGATAATACAGTATTTTAAAAAACATTTTGTCTATATTCATCAGGATATAGACCTAAAATTTTCTTTTTTGGTGATTTTTTATATCAGTGTTATGCTGGCCTCATAAATTAGAAAGTGTTTTCTCTACCTCTGTTTTCTGAAAAAGCTTGTGTGAGATTGGTGTTCTTTCTCCTACATATGTTTCATAGAATCCGCTGGTGAAATCTTCTGTTTTTCTCTGTGTGAGAAAGTTCTTAATGACAAATTCAATTTATTTAACGAATGCATACTTTTTTTTTATTGAGTCAGTTTTGCTACCCCTATTTTTAAAGAAAATCTGCCAATTAGATCTTAGTTGTTGAATTGATGACCTAAAGCAAATCCTAAATATTCACTTACTATTCTTTAATATATGTGGGATCATTAGTCTTACCCCTCTTTCATTCTTGATATTGGTAATTTTGGATTCCTCTTATTTTTGCCATCAATCTAGTGAGAGGTTTATCACTTTTAATAATCATTTCCAAAAATCACATTTGGATTTGTTACTTCTCTCTAGTTTGTTCTATTTCATTGATTTCTGCCCTAATGTTTCGTATTTTCCTTATTGCATTGGTTTTGGGTGTAATTTGCTCTTTTTTTTCTACTCCCTTTGAGTGGAAACTTGAGTCAATAATTTTAGATCTTTCTTATTTTTTAATATAAATACTAAAGTTAAAAATATCCCTCTAACACTGCTTCAACTATAACCACAAATTCTGATGTATTTTTATTTTCATCCAGTTTGAAATATTTCCTAATTTCCCTTGTGACTTCTTTGAGCTACAAGTTATTTGTAAGTATGTAGCTTAATTTCAAATATCTTTTTTTCTAGTTTCTAGTTCTTGATTTTTAATTAATTTCATTGTGGTTATAGAATATACTTCATATTATTCCAATTATCTTACATTTATTTAGACTTGCATTTAGCCCAGCATGGTCTACCTTTATGAACATGACATGTGTTCTTGAAAAGAATGAATATTCCACAGTCACTGAGTATAATATTCTATAGATATCAAGTGATCAATAGTGGTATTCAGATCATGCAATTCTTAACAGAGAGCTCTTGGTCTGTTCTATCGATTGCTAAGAGAAATATTAAAATTTTCAACTCAGATTGCAGATTTGCCTATTTCTTCCTTAAATTCTATTTTAATACTTCATATATTTTAAATATTTTATTAGGATCATACTGATTTATGATTATATCTTTCTGGTATATTGACTATATTCATATTATCATTATAAAATGTGTCTCTTAATCTGATAGTTTTTGCTTTTATCTCTTACACTAAATATGGCCATGTTAAGTTTTTTAATGTATATTGCTTCTCTGTATAACCTTTTTTCCATCCAAGTTATCTGTATCTTTAAAGTGAATTTGTTCTAGAACTCTGCCACCTGCCCCAGAGAGCCTTCTATGTGCCTACCACAATTATCTCCCCTGCCCTCCCTCCGTAACAGCCAGTATCCTGACCTTGACAATAATCACTTTCCTAGATTTTGTTGTGGTTTTATTTCTCAGGTGTACCTATCTGGACACTATAATTTTGTATTTCCCATTTTCAAGACTTGATGTGTCATTTAAAGTTTTTTTTTTTTAATCTACAGGCATTCATCTTCTCCCTTTCCTTTCTTTTCACTTTGTCTGTTGACAGGCTCAGGACATTTGACCTATAACATTTCCACCAGTCTGGATTTTAGGAGGTGCGCACTTAGGGTGCAGTTCAACCTATTCTTCCATCCTTTAGATATATGTAGTTTCCATATTCTGCAAACTGGCAGCTGAATCCAAAGGCTTGATCAAGTTAGACACCTTGGTAAGACAAGAGGTGGTGGTTTATTCTTTCATTACAGGGAACATTAATAATATTTAGCCATTTCTGTTTAGCGATGTTAAGGTGACTCAACTAATGCCTGCAGATTGCAAATGATGACATTCTAATTCCATCATTTCAAAAAAACTTATTAGTTGGGGTAGTAATTCATGAAAAAGAGGCACTACCTTCGCCTACTATTTGGTTACCCAGTGGTAGAGTTCTGATATGATTTGGCTTTGTCCCCACCCAAAGCTCATCTCAAATTGTAATCCCTACAGGCCAAAGGAAGGACCTGGTAGGAGGTAATTGGATCATGGGTGCAGTCCCCCCATGCTGTTCCCATAACAGTGAGTTCTTCCAGGATCTGATGGTTTAAATGTGTTTGACAGTGCCCCCTCACTCTCTCTCTCCAGCAGCCATGAAAGACATATGCCTTGCTTCCCCTTCACCTTCCTCCCTAAATGTAAGTTTCCTGAGGCCTCCCCAGACTTGTGGAACAAATGAGTCAATTAAACCTCTTTTCTTTATAAATTACCCAGTCTCAGGTAGTTAATTCTTCATAGCAGTTGACAATGGATTAAAACAAGTTCATATAGGAAAGGCAGAATAAATGCTGTTATTTTAGTAAACAAGTTTCAAGATAATAAATTGATTCTTGATTATCCTCTGAATGTAACCAATTTTTTAAAATATTATTTAATAGTTTTGCTTTCATATCCACACTACACGTCATGACTAATTAAACATAGCAACGCTGACAATACTTTCCACCATTTATTGAGTGCCTACTATATGCCAAGCATTTTGCTATATACTTTTATACATTATCACAGTTCCACATGCCAGAAGTTATTGATAAATATATTATCAACATCTTTAACATTAGTTAACTACATTTGCCTAGCACCTAAAATGTAATTTCATTTTATTTTGTTTCTGATTATAGTTCAATAGAGATAGTTATGAACAACCTGCAACGTAAGTGATATTGTCACCTGTAATTAAAGTGAATCAGAACATATTTATTTTACTAAGTGCCCACAGAAAAAATAGTTAATTTCTTTTTTTATTGGTAAATGGTACTGAAATCTGATATGTGTTGATATATATATACACACACATATCTATATATACACACACACACACATCTATATATACACACACACACACGCATGTGTATATGTAGCTACCATTTGTGTGGTGTTTTTCGTTTTTAAATTTATTTTTATTTCAATAAGTTTTTGAGGAACAGATAGTGTCTGGTTACATGAATAAGTTCTCTTAGTGGTGATTTCAGAGATTTTGGTACACCCATCACCTGAGTAGTGTACCCTGTACCCAGTATGTAGTCTTTTATCCCTCATCACCCCCAACCCTTTCCCCTGAGTCCCCAAAGACTGATGCATCATTCTTTTGCCTTTGTGTCCTCATAGATTAACTCACACATATGAGTGAGAATATACGATGTTTGGTTTCTATTCCTAAATACTTCACTTACAATAATAGTCTCCAATTCCATCCAGGTTGCTGGATGTTGCTAGAGTTGATTTTTGTAGAAGGTGAGAGATGAAGATCCAGTTTCATTCTTCTACATGTGGCTTGCTAATTATCCCAGCACCATATTTTAACTAAGGTATACTTTCTTTACTTTATGTTTTTCTTTGCATTCTCAAAGATCAGTTGGCTCTATTTTGCTTTATTTCTGAGTTCTCTATTTCTGTTACACTGGTCTTTGTGCCTATTTTTATACCAGTACCATGCTGCTTGGGTAACTACCTGTAGCCTTGTAGAATAATTTGAAGTTGGGCAATGTGATGCCTCCACATTTGTTCTTTTGGCTTAGTCTTGCTTTGGCTATGTAGACTCTTTCTTGGCTCCATATACATTTTAGCATTGTTTGTCCTAGCTCTGAATGATGATGGTATTTTGATGGGAATTGCACTGAATCTGCAGATTGCTTTTGGCATTACCATCATTTTCACAATATTGATTCTACCCATCTATGAGCATGAAATATCTTTCCATTTGTTTATGTTGTCTATAATTTCTTTCAGCAATGTTTTGTAGTTTTCCCTGTAGAGGTCTTTCATGTCTTTGGTTAGGTATATTCCTAAGTATTTTATTTTATTTTATTTTATTTGCAGCTATTGTAAAACAGGTTGAATTCTTTATTTGATTCTCAACTTGGTCTTCATTATATCTTTTTTTCTGCTGGGTTTGGTTTTGGATTATTCTTGTTTCTCAAGTTCTATGAGGTGTGACATTTGATAGTATATTTGTGCTCTTTCAGACTTTTTGATGTAGGCATTTAATGCTATGAACTTTCCTCTTAGCCCTGTTTTTGCTGTATCCCAGAGGTTTTGATAGGCTGTGTCACTATTATCATTTTGTTCAAAGAAATTTTTAATTTCCATCTTGATATCACTGTTGATCCAATGATCACTCAGGAGCAAGTTATTTAATTTCCATGTATTTGCATGGTTTTTGAGGGTTCCTTTTGAAGTTAACATCCAATTTTACTTAACTGTGGTCTGAGAGAGTACATGATATGATTTTGATTTTCTTAAATTTACTGAGATTTGTTTTGTGGCCTCTCATATGGTCTCTCTTGGAGAATGTTCTATATGTTGATGAAAGAATGTATATTCTGCAGTAGTTGGGTAAAATGTTCTGTAAATTTCTGTTAAGTCCATTTGTTCTAGGGTATAGTTTAAGTCCACTGTTTCTTTTTGACTTTTTGTCTTGATGAGCTGTCTAGAGTTGTCAGTGGAGTATCAAAGTTCCCCATTACTATTGTGTTGCCATCTATCTCATTCCTTAGGCCTAGTAGTAATTGTTTATAAATTTGGGAACTCCAGTGTTAGGTGCATATATTTTAGGATTGTGATATTTTCCTACAGGACGAGTCTTTTCATCGTTATATTACATCCTCTTTGTCTCTTTAACTGCTGTTGTTTTAAAGTTTGTTTTGTCTAAGAATGGCTACTGCAGCTCGCTTTTAGTGTCCTCGCATGGAATATCTTTTTACCCCTTTATCTTAAGTTTATGTGAGTCTTTATGTGTTAGATGAGTCTTCTGAAGACAGCAGTACCTTGGTTGGTGAATTTTTATCCATTCTGGCATTCTGTATCTTTTAAGTGGGGTATTTAGGCTATTCACATTCAATGTTAGTATTGAGATGTGAGGCACTATTCTATTCATCATGCTATTTGTTGTCTGAATACCTTGGCTTTTTGTCATTGTGCTTTTGTTATATAGCACCTGTGAGATTTAATCTTTAAGGATGTTCTATTTTGGTGTATTTCAAGAATTTGTTTCAAGATTGAGAGCTCCTTTTAGCAGTTCTTATAGTGCTGGCTTGCTAGTGGTGAATTCTCTCAGTAGTTGTTTGTCTGAAAAAGACTGTATCTTTCATTTATGAATACAAAATTCTTGGCTGATACTGTTTTATTTAAGGAGGCTAAACATAGAACCCCAATCTCTTCTAGCTTGTAGGGTTTCTACTCAGAAATATGCTTTTAATCTGATAGGTTTTCCTTTATAAGTTACCAGATGCTTTTGGCTCACAGTTCTTAAGAGTCTTTCCCTCATCTTGACTTTACATAATCTGATGACAATGTGCCTAGGTGATGATCTTTTTGCGATGAATTTCCCAGGTGATCTTTGAGTTTCTTGTATTTGGATGTTTAGATCTCTAGTTTTCCTTGATTATTCCCTCAAATATGTTTTCCAGACTTTCAAATGTCTCTTCTTCCTCGGGAACACTAATTATTCTTAGGCTTGGATATTTAGCATAGTCCCAAACTCTTGGAGGCTTTGTTCATTTTTTACAATTCTTTTCTCATTATCTTTGATGGGTTGTTAATGTGAAAGTCTTGTCTTTGAGCTCTGAAGTTCTTTCTTCTGCTTGTTAAATTCTATTACTGAGACTTTCCAGTGCATTTTGCATTTCTCTAAGTGTATCCTTGATTTCCAGAAGTTGTGATTGTTTTTAATGTTTGCTATTTCACTGAAGAATTTTCCTTTCATATCCTGTATCATGTTTTTTATTTCTTTAAGTTGGACTTCATCTTTCTCTGGTGCCTCCTTGATTAGCTTACAACCTTCTGAATTCTTTTTCTGGCAATTCAGAGATTTTGTCTTGGTTTGTATCTATTGCTAATGAGCTGATATGATCTTTTGGAGGTATGAAAGAAACTTGTCTTGTCGCATTACCAGAATTGCTTTCTGGTTCCTTCTCATTTGGGTAGAGTATATCAGAAGGAAGATCTGGGATTCAAAGGCTGCTGTTCAGATTCTTTTGTCCCATGGGGTGCTCCCTTGATGTGGTGTTCTCCTCCTTCCCCTAGGAATGGGGCTTCCTGAGAGCTGAATTATAGTAATTGTTTTTGCTCTTCTGGGTCTAGCCACTCTACCAGGCTCTGGGCTGGTAGTGAGAAGCGTCTGCAGAGAGTCCTGTAATGTGATCCGCCTTCAGGTCGTGCAGCTGTGGACACCAGCACCTGCTCTGGTCAAGGTGGCAGGAGAGTGAAGTTAACTCTGTGAGGGTCCTTGGTTGTATTTTTGTTTAGTGTGTTGGTTTCATGTCGGTTAGCCTCCTGCCAGGAGGTGGCACTTTCAGGAGGGCATCAGCTGTGATCCTATAGGGAGGATGCAAACTTGCCCTAGGGACACCTGGTTAAGCATTCAGGTAGTGGGCAGGGCCACAGAGTTCCCAAGAGATTATGACCTTTGTCTTGAGCTACCAGGCGGTTAAAAAAGACCACCAGGAGGGGGCAGGGAGAGGAGTGTCTGAGCTCAGCCTCTTCTTGGGCGGGGCTTGCTGCAGCTGCTGTGGGGGGATGGGCGTCTGGTTCCCAGTCCAATGGAGTTATAGTCCCAGGGGGATTATGGCTGTGTCTCCTGAGTCATACAAATCATCAGGGAAGCGAGAGAAAGCTGGCAGTCACCAGCCTCACCATGTCCTCATGCAGCTGGCAGTCCTAAAGGCCAGTCTCACTCCTACCTTGCCCCTCAAAAGCACCAAGTCTATTTCCAGGCAGCAGGTGACCAGGGCTGAGCACTTGCCCCAGACCACGAGCCTCTCTGTTGAGAAAGCAAGCAGACTAAGAGTTTTTCCATGTCTCAGGGAGCCTGCAGCAGCAATCTGGTTCCTTCAAAGGGTCTGTGGATTCTCTCGGCTTTCCTAGTATGTTCCTGAGGTATTCTTGGAGCAAAAGTTCATGATGTAAGTCTCCACACACTATTCTGTCTGTCAGAGTGGGAGCTGCAAGCTAGTCCTACCCCCATCCACCATCTTCATCCTAAAGTTAATTTCTTAAAGACAGCACATAGGAGTTGTATCTTCCTTTTTATTCACTCTGAAAATCTGTATTTTAATTAGAATATCTAGTTCACTTGCATTTAGTGCAATTATTGATATTGGGTGCATTTAGAGCTACTGTTTTCCTTTTTCTTTTTTTTCCCATCCATTTTCTGTTCCTTCATTCTTTCCTCCCCACCTTATTCTCTTTTTTTTTTCAACATTTTAAATTTATTAGTTATACCTCTTTGCACTAATTTTTAGTGCTTTCCTTAGGAAGTACTGTGCAACAGAACTTTGTGTAATGATAGAAATATTATATAATCTGAATTTTACAATATGGCAACCACTAGCTACATGTGCTATTGAGCACTTAAGATATGACTAATATAATTAAAGAACTAAATTTTTAATTATAATTAATACACATTTACATAGCTGCATAGGGCAATTGTCTACCACGTTTAACAGCACAGCCATAGAGGAAACTAGAGGGGGAAGATCAAGGACAGGGACTGAAAAGAAAGTAAATTTCTGAAGATACCTAGTTAAATATTGAAACGACGTAACTGTTTTCCAGAACTTAAAAGACCAAATTAGATTATAAATGAAAAAAGAATCCTTAGGGAATAAGACTTCAAGACTAGAAGCCGGACCCTACAGCTGTTTACTACAATGAGTTGTCATTATTTCTAGGTCTTTCAGTATATAGATTAGCAGAACACAAAATATTTTTTTAAAATAATCCTTAGTTTATACTGACATTTCTGTTGCAAAGTCAAACAAATTCAATAAAATCCCTGTAACCCTCTATTTGAATTATAAATATTTCCAAGGGTTTAGGAATACTGTGCCACTTTATATAAAATGTAAGGAACTTGAACCATATAGACTTATTTACCATTATACAATTCCCCTGTCCTTTATGCTATAGCTATCCTATGTATTACTTCTAAGTACAAAATAAACCCCACTATATGTCATAATTTTGTTTTAAAAAATCAATCATGTGTATTTAAAACAAGTTAAAAGGAAAAATAATAGGCTTCTATACTCACTTACCTATTTGCAATTCCCTCTTTCCATCCTGAAAAATCAAATAGCCATCTGGTAGCACTGTCTTTCAACAAGAAGAATTTTCTTTAACATTATTTGAAAGGCAAGTCTGCTGACAAGTATTTTCTTAACTTTATTTTAAAATTTTTTTCACTTTCATTATTGAAGTATATTTTCTCTATATGTAGAATCCTAAATTGACTGCTTCTGCTACTTTTCCATTCAGCACATTTAAGACGCTCTATTGCCTCCTGGCTTCCACTGTTGTAATGAGATATGAAAAAAACTTTTCTGCTAATTTCTTACATGTCATGTGTGATTTTCATAAGCTTCTTTCAAGATTTTGTCTTTATCTTTCTTTTTTAGCAGTTTGTCTATGATGAGCCTTAGTGTCTTTTTTTTTTTCCATTCTCTACATAAATTCTCTTTGAAATTCACTAAGTTTATAAATTTCTACTTTTCAATAAATTTGGAGATTTTCCACTATTATTTAGTCAAATGTATTTCTGATATTCCAATTACAGACATGCTAAACATTTTGACACGGTCTCACAAATCCTTGAATTTTCTTTTATTTCATTCTCTGCTCTTCAGACTGTATCATTTCTATCGCTCTGTCTCAAGTTCACTACTTCTTTACCATGTTTAAATCTATGAGTCATTTAGAAATTTTTATATAAGTTTTTTAATTCTAGAATGTCTATCTGGTTCTTTTACATAGTTTTATTATTTCTCTGCTGTAATATCTAATTTGTTTATTCATTATAAGGATATTTTCCTTTATATTCTATTTATAATAACTGCCTTAAAATACTAAATTCTTCATTTCACAATCAATCTGTATTAGTGCCTTCTACTCAAGCATGAATCATATCACCATTTTTCCTTCATATGTCTAGTGACTTTGGATTGTATCCCATACATAGTAAGACATGTCACAGAGATCCTGGATTCTATTATACTTCCTGACAAAGACTGCACTAAAAAAAAAAAAAATTAGCAGTTACATTGGCCAGGTTCAAACTAAACTCTCTAACACCTATGGTAGAAAGCACCTGATATTTCTGTATAGTTCACATGAAAGTTGAGCCATTAGTCACATTTCTGGGCAAAGTATATACACAGAGTTTGGAATGTTCCCTCTGTGGATCTATATATTTTCCAGGGAATTCCTTTAATTTTCCACCTGCTGAGTAGTCCTAAGCTTTCTATTCTGGTTCTTCAAGCATTTTAGAATGTGGTTTCCATCAGTGAAGCACAAATTTTTGCCCCTACGCAAAAATCTGTTAAATCCAGAATCTCAAGAAATACCACTCTATTCATCCATACATTAACTTCCCTCTATTTTCTGCCTATTTTTGGTCATTCCAATGTTTTCTGGAACATAATTTTTAAATTATTTTTTTCCAGAATTCATATTTTCTGTAGGGATGAACCAGTCCAGAAAGAGGAACTTCTGAATTATTGGAGTGTTTCTACTTTTTAAACAATCTTATGACACCTTTTGAATAAAAATTGTCTAAGCTACTGTAAAGTCAAAGTTAGGAACCATCATTTCATTTTAGTTAACTTTGGAAAATACGTTAAATGTAAAAAGCCACTGAATTATAATAGAACAACTGGGTGGCTGATTTTAAAAAATTTTGTGACATTACTCTAAATGATAGCATCTTCTCTCTGTCTGTACTTCCTTCAAATATTCCTAACAATTTTCTATTAGATTCAAGCTATAAGGCAAAAATTTCTTAGATTTTTATATTAGTTGGTTGGTTGGTTTTGGTTTCAGTGATTTTTTTTTTTTTTTTGGTAACATGTCTGGTACATTCTTTCTCTTCATTAAGGTAGAAAAACTCTAATAAAAATGAGGTTAAAAAAAAGCATCCTTGCAAAATATTCCCACAAAAGACTGAGATTTCTATTATTTGCTAAATTTATTTTGAAAATAAAAAATAATTTAAAAATTAAAAGAGGAGAAATAAATACTTTTAAAAGTCTGCTGGTTGTAACTGAATATGGATAAAGTATGAATGAATTCATTTCTGTGAAACACTTTTCAAATCTGTATATTATTAGTCAAATAACTTCTTACCTTTTGACAGCTTCGGTCAATAGGATCCACTGGAGTAGTTCTGGGATGGGTTACCCTAACATCATCTCTTCCATATTCCAGATTGGACCATAATTCAGTTGTAAGTGCATTAATAAACCCTAAAACGAATTATTACTTCAAGTCATTTATAGCAAAATATTTCTTTGGATTATGAAGGAAAGATATGATGATCCCTCTGACAAATCTGGTCTACTCTGACAGAAGACACATACTTGCATCTTATATAAGAAATAATCTCTATTCTTGGTAGAAATTGTATCTGCTATTGTTAATATACTTTTATGATACTTCATTATCATAAAACTCTGTAATCACTAAATTCTGAGAGACTAGTTCCCTGGAGGACTGCTGAATTTTGAGTCCCAGCTTCTTCACTTTGGCCAGTAACTTCTCTGAGCATGTTTTCTGAAACATAATAAGGTTAATACTTTGCTCTGCAAATCAGCCAGCAAAGTAAGGCACTCTGAAATCAGGTTGTGTGTTTCAGAGGTGAGAGGTGGAGAGAAAGAGATATCAGAAGGCAGAGTAGGCATCCAAAGAGTGTATGCTCCTTTATTCCAATAAAACTATTGTTTTTGTAATTCCATAAACTAAGAACAATTCTGCATTTCATACAACTTTTGCTTCAACCCAGTCTTTAAATTCTTATGAGTCCTACTAAACAACTAAATGAAAATGAGTATAAAACCTGATTATCAAATTAGTCTATAAAAATCAAGCAGAAAAATCATGGGAAAAAGTGTAAAACATAACATTTAATCATAAAATAAGTTCATAACATTAGATCAGAAAAGGTCTTCTTGTATTAGAGAAAAATATGGGCTCTAAAATAAAGAATATTAGAGTTTAAATTCCAAATAGCAGTTCATCTTTGCAAAAATTCCTTGACTTCTTGGAGCCCCGCTTCTCCCATTTGAAAATTGAAATAAGGATGCCACATTCCAGGGTTGCCATGAAGTATCAACAGGACGATACCTGTGAAGTCCCTAATATAGTACCTAAGACATCGGAAAAGCTCAAGAAACAGTAGCCTTCCTACTTTTGTCCTTTGAAAATTACACTTAACTGTCTCATGAAAAGTCTGATACTACGATGATCAGAAGCTCAACGATTTTACCAAGGGTGAGATCTGAGATTAAATCTAGTCTCCAAATGCTTCAGTTAAAGTGCCCTGAATACTACACTACATGAATTTCATTCTAAGTAGAAGGAAAAAATTAGTGGTTCACTTTAGGACAATTTTTTTTAACCAAGAAACATATTTCATAATACAAGTAGTCCAAATCAGTTCAGCCAAAAAATAAATTTAAAATATGCTATAGAAAAAATATTTGTATTTAAAGTGAGAATCAGTAGTGATCATTCATGTTATAATTCAACTCTAAGTCCTGAAAAAAATGTTATCATAGCATCTCTATCAGGAATTATATCTTGTTCAGAGCTCAGATAATTTTAATATTTAAGACATACTTAGGCCGGACGTGGTGGCTCACGCCTGTAATCCAAGCACTTTGGAGACCAAGGTGGGCGGATCACCTGAGGTCGGGAGTTCAAGACCAGCCTGACCAACATGGTGAAACCCCGTCTTTAAAAAAATAATAAAATAATAAAATAAAAAAAAAAAAGACATACTGGCCGGACGCGGTGGCTCATGCCTGTAACCCCAGCACTTTCGGACTCCAAAGCAGACAGATCACCTGAGGTCAGAGTTCAAGATCAGCCTGACCAACATGGTGATACCCCATCTCTACCAAAAATACAAAAATTAGCCAGGTGTAGTGGCAGGCACCTGTAATCTCAGCTATTTGGGAGGCTGAGGCAGGAGAATTGCTTGAACCTGGGAGGCAGAGGTTGCAGTAAGCTGAGACAATGCCATTACACTCCAGCCTGGGTGACGAGAGCAAAACTCCATCTCAAAAAAAAAAGACATATTAAACTTCCAGTGTTTTAACTTCTTACAAATCAAATGGACAGTGAGAATATATACTTACTTCCAACTTCAAAGAAAATGTGAAAGCTAAGTGGTGAGACAAATGCTTTCAAGAAGGGAAGAGGAAGAAAGGGAATTAGGAAATGTGATGTACGTGTGATAACTATTATGAGTGTAAATTTTGAAGCATATATAAGCCACTGACAATGAACATTAGAAAATCCTATCAGATGGGACTGTACTGAGAGAAGGTGATATTCTTCTGATTTATAAGATGAAGAGAGATTCTTAAAGCGTTAAGTATGTTTCACCTGAGTTCATTATTTGCCATTGGTCTAAGGCAAGAGAACAAGGTTGTATATATTTCACAGAAAAACAAAACCCTAGTGGAATTTCATGGAAGAAGAAGACAAAAAGAAAATCCCGTAACTTTCTTTTACATAAGGTCTAACTTGGTAAAAAGAACTTTAGGGTAATGTCCTAATACTTCATTGTGCCAGTTAAATTTTCAGTTGGTTTGCTCATTTTATTTTTTAAATAATTATAATTCTAATGAAAAGAAAAAATTTACCTGACTTTTTTAGTGCAATGGCACCTGCTGCTGTTGACGCCACATGTGTAACCAAAACTTGATAGCCAAACTTTTATGCCTGCTGTCCTAATAACAAAAATAAGGAGCACAATGAGAAGCAAGAAAACACGGCATGCTAATTACACATTCCTTCAAGATGGCAAGAACTGCAGAAACAAACTCTGAAAAATAATCATACCTCAGATCTTAAAAAGCCAAAAGTCTAGGGATATTTAGTATGAGAGAAAAAAGTTGATTACAACTTAGTGGCCTTTGGCCTTTGACTGTTTGAGTAAAGACTAAATTATAATGTAAATTTATTTAATAGTAGAATAAGAGAATGCCTCTACAAATATTTTTGTATCCTTTAAAATGTGAGGCCTAAACCATCACTTCACTGACATATACATTTACATTCAATAGGTTTCTTTCTCTAAGAAATGCACTCAGTTTCACTACATCCAGATGTTTGATATCATAATTATAAAACATATGATAATTAACTGCATTCTTCAATTCCATCTGGTTGTTTGCAATTCTGTAAAAACAGCCACAGACACTAATACCAACTCTCTAATGTTTTCCTTAAAAAAAAAAACCAAGTTGACTATTACAATGCTATATGGTTTTTTAATTGAGGCTTAATAACTGCTTCATACACAGAAACAGAATGATGTTCTTAATGGCTTTTACAACTACAAAATCTCCCTTTGCCTGTGGCAGATGGTAATTCATACCTGTAATTTTTTTGCATATCGGTTGAACATAAATGTCACACATTCATTGATAGCAACTGTTCTTTGAAGAAGTAGTAATCCTTTGGGGGTGGCAGCAAAATGTAGTAAATCATCTAACAAATTATCTTCCCAAGCCATACTGAAATAGGTAAAAGAAAGGTACAGCTTTCTTTAATATACTAAAACCTGAAAAGAAAGACTATGTCTTAGCTGATCTTAATCCTGTTTACAATTAAAGCTACAGAGTACATATTCATTGCAAATTAATCAATAAAGGTTTAAATTTAAATAGAAACTTGGTTTACTTGGCAGTGAATTCTTTTATCCTTACATTTTCTATACCTATAATTTCTCTTCAGTGAATGAATAAAATATTAAATGCATATGTCAGCATTTTTATTATACCTAGGTTCTCTCATCTACACACTAATTTCATTCTATTTTCCTAATAAAATTCTGCTGTGCATGAATTCCCCAAGCCTCAACTCCCCCTTATTTCTGTACTTTCTTTTCATAATAAATCACCTGTCTTCTGCTTTCAAAAGCACATAATATATATTGCCTCTTTTTATTTTCATAGGCTGTTTAATTTATTTTACTTTTGGGGAATGATATTTTTTCTCAGAGCACTTCTGTAAGGAAGACCAACATATATTTATAAAACCAAAATTGTAGATAACTATAAGACTGAGAATTATGAAATGTTTAGAGAATCAATGTTTAGTCAAAGTGTGCTATAATCCATGTTGCATTTCAAAACATGATACGAATACCTAATTACTTTTTACTTTCTTTGAAAATATATATACACATTAACATCTTAGGAACAAGCACTTTTAAAAAAATGGAAATACAACTTACAAATTCAAAACCAGCAGAGAAAAAAAGTAGGAATAAAGAAAATTTTATCCATCTAACACAAAGCAATAGAGGAGAAAAGCACAGAAAATATAATATACATACAAAACACAAAATAAGAAAATAAGCCAAACATAAATACTCTCAAAAATGTAAAAAGAATACCTAAACTCACCTAATAAAAAATAGAGAGAAATTTAGAGGCTAGGTAAAAAGACAAAATTTGCTACTCAGAACAGCAGAAAGTAAAAAGGACTGGGGGAAGGCAAACTACATATAATAGATAATATTGATTGACTGACCCAAACCCCATCTACAGCCACTTTTTCACCAACCACCATCTGGCCATAGGTGGCCATATGACAAGACCAATAGGATGTGCACAAAAAAGCTAATGAGAAAATATTCCTTTCTTAAATAAAAGACAAGGCATCATGACTTGTGGATCATGAAAAATTCACTCTACAGTGAGAGACCATATATCAAGCAGTCAAAATATTAATAAAGATATTAAAAGTTTTTGTAACAAAACAACACACAAACATACACACACACACACACACTATCAGCTTCCAATGAAGAACATATCGTCTTTTCAAGCAGATAGGTTTTTTTTTTCAACTGACCCTGTAATGGGTCACAAAGTAAATTCAACCAACCAAAAACATACGTATCATGAAATCCATGTTCTCTAAAAAGAATACATCTGTAAGTCAACAAAATAAAATAGTAAAAACAACTATGTTTAAAAACCAACACACACACACACACACACACACACACACACACACTCCCAATATTTAATGGATTAAGGAGTAAAATGTAAATAGAAATTACAAAAATATTTTGAACAGCTTAATAACGGAAGTATCACATATCAAACTGTATCGTTGCTGTGGTTAACATAGATTGCTTCTCTCACATCCATTCTCAATCCCCTTTCACTTACTTTCCTCTACTATAAAGGCAAAGGAGAGAGGGGAGAGAGGAAGACAAGCGAACATTAACAAGCCCAAACCTTGTCTGCATAAACGAATGCAATATATTAGTCAAGAAAAGGGAGAAAGGCCAAAAAACAGTAAGATCCAAAAAGGGGAAATAATTACAGCAGGATAATAATTATTTTTAAATCACACACAATATTTTGAAAAATATCATATAATAAATAAATATACAAAAAGTAGTGGTTTTTTTTTAGAAAATATAATCAAGTCATTCAAGCAGAAATAGAAAATCTGAATCAAACATTACCCATTAAAGAAAATGAATCAATACAAAGTCTACGTGACTCCTCCCAAAGAAAATAGAAGCAAAAAACTTGCAAGTTATATCATTATATGATGTGAAAGAATATACATTGTATCCTTTGTGTTAAGCTACCAGGACAGGTAGAGAAATACCACCAGGTGGGGGCAGGGTCTGAGCTCAGACTCTCCTTGGGCGGGACCTGCTGTAGGGGTAGTTTTCAAGCCATTGAGGTAAAGTTCCAGAGGGGGAGTATAACTGCCTCTGCCATGCTAGATTTGTTTTCAGTTTGAAATCCTCTACTATGATTTGTCACTTTTTCATTTTTATTCATGCACTTCTTTGCTACCCACTTATTAAATTACTTTTTGGGACGAGGGCTCTGCTGAGTTCTGAAGATACACATATGAACATATTATATAGTACAGAATACAAATAAGTAAATATGGCATGGCAATATTGCATGCTAAATTTATATGATATGGGTTATGCAGGGTCCACTGGGAGCCAACTTGTGGGAGATGTCTTTCTAGAAGTTACTGTCCAATAAGTTACAAAGAATATATAGCTTAACAAATAACATAAACTTTTGGGGAGCTTTATGGCCCTGCCCATCACTTAAGAAATCAGAACACTTCCCCCTGGGCTACTTAAAACTCACTGCTACTACCGCAGCTGGTACTACCACTGCTACTACCGCAGCTGGTACTCTCTTGCAAGTGCCACCTCCTGGCTGGAGGTCAACCAACTCAAGCCGTTACAGCACCACGCTGCAGAATAACACTGTGCCTACGAACAAGAAAATGGCTGTGGGACCTCAGCTAACACCACTGCCTGCACCACCCTGGCTAGCCAGAAGTCCTAAGTCTGTCCACATGACAAATTCACTACAACTGTAACCCACCTTCAAGAAAGCCAGCACACTAAGCCTGTCTTCAACCACAGAATCAGAGGGTCAACATCTACTGGAGCAGGTGCCAGTATCCACTGTTGGGAGACTTGAAGACAAGCCACATCACTGGATCCTTTGCAGAAATTCCCTGCACCAGCCTGGAGCCCGGCAGCCCTACTGGGTGGCTACATCCAGAAGAGCAATAACAATCACTGCAGCCCAGTTCTCAGGAAATCCCGTTTTTAGAGTAAGGAGGAGAGCACCGTACCAAGGGAATACCCTGTGGGATAAAGAATCTGAATGGCAGGCCTTGAGTCCCAGATCTCTCTGCTGGTGGGAAATTTCTTACATCAAAGACATAATTGCAGTGCTGGGCACAGCAAGGAAAGTCTACCCCCTCTATCCAAGAGGCAGACAGCCTCTGTGATACTGGTCTTGCAGAAGGGATTCTTAGTCCCCCCCTGGTACATCACTGCAGACACAACTGAGGGTTCTTTCATGGGAACGGAGCATGGATGCATCTATAGACAACCTTCCTACAACAATTCAGGATGACTTCTGCCCCACAGGAGGAGCAACCCCCTCGAGCAAGATTCAGGCCTGCATAAGAGGGAGAGTCACAAAGCATCAACATTCCCACAGATGAAAAGAGGTGCGTGTCTGGTATGAATAGCTGAACACTGGAATAGCAGTAAGGCTATGAGGTGGACTGCTTTCCTGCTGGCCTGGGAGAGAGATGAGGTAGCTCCCAGCCTTTGCCCTAATCCTAAGTACAACTTTTTGAGACCTGCCCTAGCCACCTCCATCAGGGCTGGGACCTCTGCCCATCATTGGGTATTACATCTATCCAACTGCCTTAGCTGCAACTGGTGAATACCAAGGGATGCCTCCCCCATTGACCTGAAGCCTAAATACTCAGTAAATAAAATACTGGAGAGAGAAAGACAAAGAAAAGAAGAAAAAAAAAAGAAGGGGAAGGGAAGGAAGGGAAGGGGGAGGGGAGGGGGGAGGGGAAGGAAGGGAGAAAGAAAGAAAGAGAAAGAAAGAAGAGAGAGAGAGAAAGAAAGAAGAGAGAGAAAGAAAGAAAGAAAGAGGAAGGAAGGAAGGAAGCAAGGGAGGGAAGAGAGAGCGAGAAAGAAAGAAAGAAAAGAAAGGAAGGAAGGAAGAAATAGAAGGAAGGAAGGAAGAAGGGATAGAGGGAGGGAGGGAAGGAGGGAAGAAGGGAAGGAAAGAAGGAAGAAAGTGTACACCACAAGAGAATGAGGTAAGTCTCAAGAGATCCCTGCCATTCCAATCCTACAGGAGACAGTGAAATTGCCCACATACCAAGTATTTAACTACTACAACCAGCATCTGGGAGAGCCAGTGCACAAAGATTCTCTAACTAAGGAAATCAGACCGACCCTTCAACCTAAAAGCATGAAGAATTAAATTAAGCTAAAATGAACTATAAACATTAAAGTCAGATCCTTAAGAGGAAAAAAAAAGAAATTAAAAAAAAAAGTCCAATCAAAAATAAATTCAAAAATAAGTTGAAAAAACAGTCTACCTAAATGAGAAAAGTAATTCTGGTAATATGACATAAAAGGGTTGTGTAACACCCCCCAAAAAAATCACACTAGGCCCCAGCAATGGATCCAAACCAAGAAGAAATCTCTGCAATGCCAGGTAAATAATTCAGAAGGTTGATTAGTAAGCTTTTGAGATAATGAAGAAAGGCAAAAACAAATTTAAAATTTTTAAAAAACAATCCAGGATATGAATTAAAAATTTTCCAGAGAAATAGATATTCTAAAGAAAAAAAATCACAACTTCTGGAAACAAAAGACACTCTGGGACATACAAAATGCACTGGAAAGTTTCAAGAATAGACTAGAACAAGTAGAAGAAAGAATCTGACAGCTCAAAGAAAAGACTTTCAAATTAACACAATCAGACAAAGACAAAGAAAAACTCTCCAAGAAATATGGGACTGTGTAAATTGGCCAAACCTATGAATAATTGGTGTTCCTGGCAGAGAAGACAAGTCTAAAAGTTTGGAAACTCATCTGAGGGAAGGCCTTGCTAGAGATCTTACACGTACAAATAGAAGAAGCTCAAGGAACACCTGGAAAATTCACTGGGAAAAGATCATCACCAAGGCACATAGTCATAAGGTTATCTAAAGTTAAGATAAAGGACAGAATCTTAAGAGCTCTGAGACAAAAGCATCAGGTAACCTATAAAGGAAAACCTATCAGACTAACAGGACATTTCTCAGTAGAAACTTTACAAGGCACAAAAGAAAAAAATAAATGAACTTTACAAGCCAGAAGGAATTGGGGTCCTACTGTGCCCCCCCTAAGCAAAATAGCCAAGAATTTTGTATATCGCAAAACTAAGCTTCATAAATGAAAGACAGATAAAATATTTTCCAGAAAAATAAACTCTAACCAATTTGCTATCACCAAACAAGCACTACAAGAAATTCTAAAAGGAGTTCTAAATCTTGAAATAAATCTTGATATACACCAAAATAGAACCTCCTTAAGGCATAAATCTCACAAGGCTTATAAAACAATAACACAATGAAAAAAGTATAAAGACAACAACTAACATAATGATAAAAAAGTACCTCACATCTCAATATTAATGCTGAAAGTAAAATGGACTAACTGCCCCACTTCAAAGAAACAAAATAGGAGAATGTATAAACCACCAGTAAAATATCTGCTGTCTTCAAGAGATTTATTTAACACTTAACACATGACTCACATAAACTTGAGATAAAGGGGTAGAAAAAGACATTCCATGCAAATAGAAACCAAAAGCAAGCAGGAGTAACTACTCTTTTATCAGATA
The DNA here is from genome assembly GCA_036589455.1 of Ateles fusciceps. Lineage (NCBI taxonomy): Eukaryota > Metazoa > Chordata > Mammalia > Primates > Atelidae > Ateles > Ateles fusciceps. Next base: position 1,702,536 of record JAZHEH010000647.1, read on the forward strand.
AAACAGGCTTTAAAGCAGAAAAAAAAAAGACAAAGAAGGACATTATACAAATATGGATTAGTCCAACGGGAAGATATTAAAATCCTAAATTTAAACTGGAGCTTTCACATTTATAAAACAATTACTACTAGACCTAAGAAATGAGATCGACAACAACACAGTAATAGTGGGAGACTTTAATACTCCACTGACAGCACCAGCCACATCATCAAGAGAGAAAGTCAACAAAGAAACAATGAACTTAAACTATACCTTACTACAAATGGACTTAACAGATATTTACAGAACATTCTACCCAACAACTGCAGAATATACATTCTATTCTTCAGCACTTGAAACATTCTCCAAGACAGACCATGTAATAGGCCACAAAACAAGTCTCAGCAAAGTTAAGAAAAGCAAAATTATACCAACTACTCTCTCAGACTACAGTGGAATAAATTGGAAATCAACTCCAAAAGGAACCTTCAAAATTATACAAATACATGGAAATAAAACAATCTTTTCTTGAATGATTTATGGTTTAACAATAAAATCAACATAGAAATTTCAAAATTCTTTGAAATCAATGATAATAGTGACACAACTTAGCAAAACACCTAGAATACAGCAAAAGCCGGGCTAAGAGGAAAGTTCATAGCATTAAATGTCTACATCAAAAAGTCTGAAAGAGTACAAATAGACAACCTAATGTGACAACTCAAGGAATCAGAGAAATAAGAAGAAACTAAACCCAAACCCAGTAGAAGAAAAGAAATAATAAAGATCAGAACAGAACTAAATGAAATTGAAAGAAAAAAACACAAAAGATAAATGAAGCAAAAAGCTAGTTCTCTGAAAAGATGAAATTGATTACCATCAGCAAGATTAACCAAGAAGAGAAGAGAGCAGATCCAAATAAGTTCAATTAGAAATAAAACTGGAGTTATTACAACCAATATCACAGAAATGTAAAAGGTCATTCAAGGCTACTATGAATACCTTTATGTGCACAAACTAGAAAATTGAGATCAATAAATTTGTGCAAATATACAACCATCCTAGACTAGGAAGAAATAGAAATCCCAAACACACCAATAACAAGCAGCAAGATTTAATCAGCAATAAAAAATAAAAAAATTGCCAGCAAAAAAAAGTCCAGGATCAGGTAAATTCACATCTGAGTTCTATCAGACATTTCAAAAAATAAACAGTACTAATCCTACTGAAACTATTCCAAAACATAGAAAAAGACAGAATCCTTTCTAAATCTATCTATGAATCTAGTATCACCCTAATACCAAACCTAAAAGATGCATGTACAAGCATGTTTATAAGAGCACCATTCCCAATTGCAAAGATATGAAACCATTATCTAAGTGCCCGTCAACCAATGAGTGGATAAAGCAAATGTGGTACATATGTGCCATGGAATATTTTTCACTCATAAAAAAGAATGAAATAAGGTCTTTTGCAGCAACTTGGATGGAGCTGGAGGTCATTTTTCTAAGTTAAGTAACTTAAATAAAAAACCAAATATCATATGTTCTCACTTATAAGTGAGAGCTAAGCTATGACGAGTAATATAATCGACTCTAGGGGTACAGAATGAAAAGTTAGAAGAGGGGGGTAAGCGATAAAAAAATTGGGCACAGTATACACTGCTTGATGTACACTGTGATGGGTGTTTTGATGGGTGCACAAAAATCTCAGAAATTACCACTGAAGAACATATCCATGTAACCAAAAGCACCTGCACCCCAAAAACTACTGAAAAAAAAATTGAAATAACTATTAAAATCAAAAATAAAAAATTATTAAAAAATGCAATCTAAAAATTAACTCAAAATTAAACCTACAGAAATGTTTTTCTCTCATCTTTCAATGTAAAAAAACAAAGCAGCTCATTATGTGACATTATATTAGAAAATAAATTATAGCAAATGTTTAGACAATTACTATTTGTTGAACCATTACACTGTTAAGGAAATGCAGAAGGCTTTTTGTTGGATTGTTTTGTAAGTTAATCTATACCTACCTTAAAAAAAAATTCAAATTCCACTTCAACATCTCTTTAACATAGTATAGCCCTTCAGGTCCTCCCTAATTATTGTTTGCGACTACACCAACACTCAAATATAAAATAAGGACAGAACCTAGAAACATATGTTGCCAGAGCTTAGCTTAAAAAATCTATTTTCCCCCACTAATCTGACTCTATATCCTACTGATATCTGTAAAGAAAAATGGAGACATCTACTTTAAAATTTGATATAAATATTGATTTAAATAATTTTCCAAAGCCAAAACCTAACTTAAATGGACTTCCACCAAATTTTGAAAAATCATATTTTAAATATAAATAGACTGCATTGGCACTTGAGAACATATTATTTCTACTGAACTCTCCAGTTAACTTTCCAACTTTAGTATTTGATAATTCTCCAAATTTTCTGGAAACACTGTAGTATATCATGTTTCCTAATCTAAAATGTAAAAACAGAATGAAACAAGTATAATAAATATTGTTAGACTTTAAAAAGATTATAAGTATTACATGATCTCTAAAGTTCTTCTAATTTTCCTTGAACCTGTATATATACATTTACCATTCGTTAAAACATTTTTGCTATAGTATTCTATTACATTTTAATAATTTTAAATTTATTTCAGCAAATATAATAAACGGATGAGTTTCATCAACTGCACTTACATGTTTTGGGATTCCAGGCTTACTGAAGAAACAGAATCAGAACCCTCTACTGGGGTAGGAATTCGTTCTGATAGCAAGCTTGTCTAAAAAGTAGCAGAATTACTGATATTATTTTTCTTATTGATAGCACTACCAATAAGATCTCTTATACTACACTTTTGTTTTATTCTTAATGTAATTAAAATCAAAATTATCTTTAAAATTTAAATTATTTGGTTGTTAATTAAATATTGTGTAACATATTTTACAAACAAACCATATTAAATGAGGGGAAAAAACTTAGTTGTCTTTTTTAGTATACACCATACATGGCTATTGCTACATTACAATCTCTAGTATCCACAACAAAAATCCAGCTGTCTCTAAATATTGCTTTAAAACAACTCCCAAAGAGTGTCAGTCTATGTAAGGAAAATAAGTGTAAAGCTTCATTTACGAGAAGAAAAAGAATCCGTAGTACCCAGTTAAGTCTTAGAACTTTGTCCCACTGGGAAAGGAGACACTGCAGTCATCCTGTGCCAAATTAAGAAGCCTTCTGTCCCATAAAGTACTGTGATGCTAAAGAAGTCATATTTGCCCCAGTTACATATTTCATCCAGAGTACAACACTACAATGGTGCTTACATCTGAAATAAAGATTTGAAGGGAGGAAAAACGAAGCTTGAAAATACTTACCTTTTTCCACGCCTTTGCTAAAGATTCATGCAAATTATAAGTGATTAACACCTGCAAGCCTTCGCATGTACTATATATCTGACGACATACAGAAATAAAAGCTCCTTAACCACAGGCAACATTTCCGATCCAGAAAATATAGAAATATCTTCATCGAGAAGTTTTTTAGAAAACTGGGCAATTATATGAGCACCTGTAGAACTGAAAGATGATATATGAAAGTGATTCCAAGGTTATATTAATTTTGACTTCATAAAGCTCTACCAAAAAGGCTAGTTTTGTCCCAAAAACTCTTCGTTTGCTTGACTACCTTTTAGTCCTCTTCTAACTTTTCTCAGACATGTCGATATTCATGTTCCCATCCATGCACAGATGTCTAGTAATGAGAACAGTTTCAGCGGGATGGAAGGAAAAAAATAGAGACAGGAAAAAGCAGCAAAACTATACACTTAAAAGATTATAGATACAACGGGACCATGGCCATGTAGATAAGTATTGCCAATTCTACAGTGAAAACATAATCCTAAATGCTCCATTCCTAGCACTTACTGACACATTCCCTATCCCATTAACAGGACTTAGTTCTCCTGTATCAAAGGAATGAGATACTTTTTTTTTTTTTTTTTTTTTTAAGACAGAGTCTTGCTTGCTCTGTCACCCAAGCTGGAGTGCAATGGTGCCATCTCGGCTCACTGCAACCTCTGCCTTCAGGGTTCAAGCAATTCTCCTGCCTCAGTCTCCTGAGTAGCTGGGATTACAGGCATGCACCACCACGCCCAGCTACTTTTTGTATTTTTTTAGTAGAGACAGCATTTCACATGTTGGCCAGGCTGGTCTCAAACTCCTGACCTCAGGTGATCCACCCACCTCAGCCTCCCAAAGTGCTGGGATTATAGGCGTGAGCTACCGCACCCAGCCGGCTGAGATACTTTTAAAAGTAATAATGGATAATATTAATAATAGATAAGTTCTTAATAAAGGCTCAGAATTTACACAAGTTCAATGGTGTGCATTACATTGTTGTGGTTACAGGTCCTAATATTCTTCCTCATGCCACTGATTTGTTGGAAAAACTGTCATGTTTATTTGGATAATTTTTTCTTCATGGTGTCATTTACCTTGTTTATCTAGTTCTCCATATATCCTATAAAGTGATCATTAGATCTAGAGGCTTATTTAGATTTAAGTTCAATTTCTTTTGTTTCCTTTCCTTTTCTTTCCTTGGTAAAATAACTTCATAGTTGGTTGCCACTGTCTACCTCCTGTTGCATGAGGCACTATCTGGGGTGTCCCAATTTGAGTGCTGCTAAAGATCATTGGTCAGATGGTATCACCCTGACATCTCTAGTAGGTAGCCCTCCCCAACAACCTTTCACCTAATGATTTTGTCATCCATTAATGATCATTTCCTATATCCACTATTTCATTAAGGATTACCAAATTGTGATTTTTCTGATTATATCATTTATTTTGCATTTATTAGCTAGAATTCTTCTGTGAAGAACTTTTCCTCAGTAATGTCTTAGTTACACGAAAATACAGTTAGTACAGAAAAGGCTGGAAAAAATGCTTAAATTTTTTTTAATCAATTTGCATAGTAATTAGTTGGTGTCCTAGCAACTTCAGCAGGCAACTGATATAAAGTTTATTTTTTGTTTGTTTTCTATTTTACTGTCTTTTCAAACTCATGTATTTTTTATATACTTTATGTATGTCAATTCATTGCAGTCACTATTTTTCTGATTCTGAAATTGTCCATCTTAAGCCAGCAGGAGGTCCCTTCTGTTTGGCTCTGAGGTACTTCTGACACTATCCCATTGGTCTTAGAGAGTTTCTAAAATGGTAAGACATCCCAGGATTATCCTTCATACTTCCTGGCCCACACCGAAAATTAGCCCATCCTGTCTCTTCTTAGAACAAAAAGATGTTTAGACAATACAGGTAACAGCTCACAGTTAAGCAGTTGATTACTATTCCAGTGATTGTGCTGAAAAATTGTAACTTAAGAGAAAAAAAACTTCATAATTTTATTTCTATTATGAATTGAAGATTCAGGTTTCTTATTTAACTTCTTCAATTTTAAACTTTTACCTTTTTCTCTTATATTGAAAATCTTAGTTCCTTATGAAAGTACTATAATTACTTATTTGCTCTATCTTATAATTATGTATAACAATTTCAAAACGGCAACACCAATATTACTTCTAAACATATACTGAATGCAGTTTACTTTGAGGATTTTTTTAACCTTAGACTATATCCCACTGGAAATTTTCAATCAAAATTAGATTATTTGAAGTCATTCTTTTCTCTGCATGAATATGTCACTAACTTGATTGATATTTAAATTTACTCATCCGATTGTTTGCAGCTTTTAAATATTGTGGCTTCAATTTTTTCTTTTTATTTTGTTATGTTTTCTTTTACATTTAGTATAGAAACAGTAAGATGATTCCAAAGTCTAATCTAGGTATAATCAAGGAATAATCCTAGATATCTTGTTTCCATATCTGTTTCTCCACATTTTTCTCTCCCCCTCTCCTAAAATTAACCATTTTCATTAGTTTCCACTTTGTCACTTTGTCTATTCATCATTCTCTTTTAAAAACATAAACAAATATGATTCATTCATATTTCTTTGTACCAGACAAAGGTAGCATTCTATTAACATTATTCTATTTTCCTTTTTTCACTTAACAATATATCCTGAAAATAACTCCACAGAAGTACACAAAAATATCCCCTTTTATAGACAGCTCAGTGCTCCATTGTGCAAACGTAATTCAATCAACTAGCCTCTTGTTATTGGACATTTGAGATGATTGCAGACTTTGATTAATTTAATCAGAACATACACTTTTAGCAGGACAATGAAGATTCAGAAGAAAATCTATTATTTTATGCCTTATCTGTTTAACTGTAATGTGAGGAAGATTTTCTTTAATATTAAAAAAAAAATAAAGAAAGAAAAAGAGGCCAGGTGCAGTGGTTCATGCTTATAATCCCAGCATTTTGGGAGGCCAAGGTGGGCGGATCACTTGGAGTCAGGAGTTTGAGACCAGCCTGGCCCACATGGCAAAACCTTGTCTCCACTATAAATATAAATATTATCCCAGCGTGATGGTGCACACCTATAGTCTCAGCTACTTTGTAGGCAGATGCAGGACAATCATTTGAACCCCAGAGGTGGAGGTTGCAGTGAGCAGTGAGCAGAGATATCGCAACTGCACTCCAACCTAGGCAACAAAGCGAGACTCCGAAAGAACCTATATCTATAAAGATAATGATTGGGAAAAATATGACTACATGTAAATTAATAATATCTATATAGAAAAAAACTTAAATAGGGTTAAGTGGTAGACAATAAAAAGAAGTCTTGGAACTCATGACAAAGAATTAGTCTTCCTAATAATTTTAAAAATAGTTATTATTGATAAAGACCTCTAGTTAAATATGGCAGACTAAACATACACATTCACTGCTCCCTCCATATATACTAAAATTCAAAAGTAAAAGGATTTTTCAGTAGTCAATAAAACTCCCAAAGACAAGGTGAATGGAAAGGATGTGGCAGTACAATTTTGGAACTGGAAATCAAAATAACAAGCAGTAATTCAGGACATAGAACATCTCAATTATCAGCCACGATGTGAAAAATGGAATAAACCTGATTCATTTTATACAACCTCTCAAAAACTGCAGGAATTGGTGGTATCAAAATCTCTAAATTGGGGGGTAAAGGTGAGACTGAAAACAGAAAATCTGCCTGAAAGCCAGTTTAAGGAGTCTGACCTCCAGATTCCCTTTCACATTTCATGCAGCTAACCCAATGCGCTTCTTGGAAGGTGGCAGAGCCCAAGACATAGAAGGCAACAGAGGGTATCACAGGATTCCATCAAAGTTTATACAGTAACACTTGAGATCCATCGCCATTTCTACCCAGCCCTCTTCTCTAGTTGGCTTATATTCCTCAGGCAGCTAACAGTAAGAGGTTTCTCTATGGAATCTCACAAGAACAAAGGAAAAAACAGAGACACTGACATTAGGGGTTCCTGAACAAAATGCCATGGAAAGAGCCCACTAAATTAAGGGCCACAAATTACAAGTCCCACTTTCTTGTATTGTTTCCAAGCATCTTTTTACTGACTTTCAAATATTTGAATAAACCTCTAATTAAAAAGATAGGGACCATGACAAGAAATACATAAGGCAATTTAGAAGGAAAAAAGAAAATGTAACAGATTAAAACTTTATTATCTTTTGTAGGCAAAAAGAACTGATTATACTCAGAAAAAACGGTGTGGGGGGTGGGGGCAAATGGCTCACTAGAAACAGCGGCTATCAGAAGCTCCCACTGAAAAGAACCAAAACAGCATGCGAATCCTGCACTGGCAACCCAGGTATCCAGGTTTTGTCATCGGGAATGACTAGGCGGCTGGTGTGACCCACAGAGAGGAAGACCAGGGTGGTGCGATGGCCCACCATAGAGCTACATGGGGCAGGGGGAGCCCCCTCCCCGCAGCCAAGTGGGGCGGTGAGTGAGCATGCTACCCAGCCTGGGAAGCCGTGCTTTTTCCATGGAACTGTGCTACCCAAGGTTCAGAAGATCCCACTGGTGAGCCCACACCACTAAGGTCTTCGGTCCCAACCAGGGAGCAATGCAGATTCTCAACGGCCACTCGGCTGCAATCGTCCTAAGCCTGCCGAGTTTCTAGAGGGAGGGGTGACCATCACCACTGCTGCTGTTGATTGTTGGCTAAGCTGTCTGAGCTCCTTGGGGCAGGGATGGCAGTCCACCACTGCTGCTGCCTGCTGTCTAAGCCATCTGAGCTCCCTGGGGGAGAGGCGGCTAGCTACCTAAGACACTAACTTCCCAGGGGTGACGGGCTGCAGTTATCACTATAGCTCCAGGACAGGACGAGCTTTTCCCCTGCTAGACCCAGGGAGGCTGAATGGCTTGGTCCTAAGAGGTATTCCCCACAGTGCAGCACACCAGCTGTGGCAGACTGTGGCCAGATTGCCTCTTCAGACCCGACACTGAACCAACCCTCCTCACTGGGTGGGGCCTCCCTCCGGGAACTCCAACAACTTCAGCCAGTGGCTCAGGGACAGAACTCTGATCTCCCTGGGCCTGAGCCCCCAGAAGGGGTGAACATAGTCTCCATGGAAGAGCAGACTTAGTCTTTCTTCATGCTAGCTCTGAAGAATCTGGGCAGCCCAGACGAGTGGGTTTCCCACGAAGGGCAGCACACCCCCCTCTGCCAAGGAACAGCCAAAGTGCTTCATTAAATGGGTCCTGGTTCCCATGCCCCCCCAACTGGGTGAGACATCCCAAAAGGGGTCACCAGACACTCTATACAAGAGCATTCCTACTGGCATCAGTTTGGTGCCTCTGGAGGTCATAGATCACAGAGGAAAAGCAGGCACCCATCTTTGCTTTTCTCTATCCCCCTCAGGTGACATCTCCAGACCTGGGAACAAACCAGATGAATAGGGCCTGAAGTGAATCCCCAGCAAACTGCAACAGCCCTATAGAAGAGGGACCTAACTACTGAAAGAAAAACAGACAGAAAGCAACAACAACAGCATCAACCAAAAAAAATCCTCTCAGAAACCTCATACAAGGGTCAGCACCTCAAAGATCCCAAATAGGCAAACTCATGAAGATGAGAAGGAATCAATGAAAAAAACTGCTGAAAACAAAAAAGGCCAGATTGTCTCTTCTCCTCGAAATGATAGCAACACCTCACCAGCAAGGGTATAGAAGTGGACAGAGGATGAGATGGATGAACTGACAGAAGTAGACTTCAGAAGGTAGGTAATAACAAACTTCACTGAGATAAAGAAGCATGTTCTCATCCAATGCAAAGAAGCTTAGAACCACAATAACAGGTTACAGGAGCTGCTAACTGGAATAACCAGTTTAGAGAGGAACATACATGACCTGATGGAGCTGAAAAACATAGCATGAGAAATCCATGAATCATATAGAAGTATCAATAGCCAAATCAATCAAGCAGAAGAAAGAATATCAGAGTTTGAAGACTATCTTGCTGAAATAAGGCTGGCTTAGAGGAAAAAGAATAACAAGTAATGTACAAAACTTACAAGAATTATGGGACTATGTAAAAAGACCGAACCTATGACAGAATGGAGTACCTACCTAAAAGAGACGGGAAGCATGGAACCAAGCTGGAAAACACACTCTGGGTATCATCCAGGAGAACTTCCCCAGCCTAGCAGGAGAGGTCAACATTCAAATTGAGAAAATACAAAGAACCCCACTAAGATACTCCATGAGAAGACCAACCACAAGACACATAATCATTAGAGTCTCCAAGGTCGAAATGAAAGAAAAAATGTTAAGGGCAGCCAGAAAGAAAAGCCAGGTCAACTACAAAGGGAAGCCCATCAGACTAATAGCAGATATCTCAGCAAAGAACCTAAAAGCCAGAAGAGAGTGAGGGGCCAATATTAAATACTTTTTTTTTTTTGAGATGCAGTCTTGCTCTGTCACCCAGGCTGGAGTGTGGTGGTGTGATCTCAGCTCACTGCAACTTCCTCCTTCCAGGTTCAAGCAATTCTCCTGCCTTAGTCTTCCGAGTAGCTGGGACTACAGGCAAGTACCACCATGCCTGGCTAATTTTTATATTTTTAGTAGAGATGGGGTTTTGCCATGTTAGCAAGGTTGGTCTCAAACTCCTAACCTCAGGTGATCCACCTGTCTCAGCCTCCCAAAGTGCTGAGATTACAGGCATGAGCCATCACACACAGCCATTCAACATTATTTTTTTTTTTTGATGCTTGACTATAAATTTAATTTTACTTCAAAGCTAGCTGCAGCTTATCTTGGGAGGGTGAGGGGAAATGAAGATGCTGTTAAAGGGCCATGGGAGAGAAAGGTATCTGCGGGAAGAGGAGAATAATCTCCTATGACTCTGCTGCCTCATGGACACACTGGAGCAGAGATTGGGCCCCCAAGGCCTCAGGTAGCCCTGGGCCTGTGGCTTTGCTGGGGGTAGCCCACGTGGCTGCTCATGTGGGTTGGAGGCTAGAGCCTGAAGCTTTCCCAAGTGGGCTTTGCATGTTGCTACTCACTCCACAGTTCTGGGTCCTGCCCCCACCACTCCACAGGGCACTCTCTCCAGTGACCTGGCTTCCATGGCTACACTAGACATTTTCCTGGTGGGGGCTCTCTGTGGCAGCTGCACCTCACATTTCTACTTGGCATCACTCATGTGGAAGGAACACATGTCAGTGTGAGGAAGGGGTCATGGTGGACATGGGGGGTGGGCTGTCTCTCCACCTCCTCATATTATGCTAACAGGGACACAGGTACACTCAGATGCCTTTGCAGAAAGAGAAGGCAGAGTCTCTTGAGCTCATAAAGGAGAGGCGTGGAAGAATCCTCAATCTTTGTCCCTCACAAGGTAGCTTTACAAGCCACGAGAGACAGATCAGAGCCCTGGGCACTGTCGCTGCAGGCAGCCTGAGAGTAGCTCTCTCCTTTTCCACCTGAGCTCAACCTCCTCATCACAGCAGCAACCACAGCTCCAGTGATCACAGCTCCCAGGACAATCAGGCCAGCAATGATGCCCACGATGGGGATGGTGGGCTGGGAAGACAGCTCCCATCTCAGGGTGAGGGGCTCCAGCAGCCCCTCATGCTGCACATGGCACATGTATCTCTGTCCTCTCCAGAAGGCACCACCACAGCCGCCCACTTTTGGAAGGTTCCATCCCCTGCAGGCCTGGTCTCCACAAGCTCCATGTCCTGGGTCTGGTCCTCCCCATCCCACTGCCAGGTCAGTGTGATCTCCGCAGGGTAGAAACCCAGGGCCCAGCACCTCAGGGTGGCCTCATGGTCAGAGACGGGGTGATGGGTCACATGTGTCTTTGGGGGGATCTGCATGCTGCGGCGTCTCCTTCCCCCTTCTCCAGGTGTCTGCGGAGCCACTCCACGCACATGTTCTCCAGGTAGGCTCTTTGGTGCTCCGCCTCACAGGCCTCCTCTGACACGTGCCAGGAGATCTGAGCTGCGGTGTCCGCTGCGGTCCAGGAGAGCAGGTCCTCGTTCAAGGTGAGGTAATCCTTGCCGTCATAGGCAAACTGTTCATATCCGTGGAGGAAGCGCCCGTCGGGCCCCAGGTCCCAGCCATGCATCCACTGGAGGGTGTGCGACCCGGCTTCGCTCTGGTTGTAGCAGCCGTGCAGGGTCTGCCGGTTCCCTCGGAAATTATGTGTGGTGTCCCTGGCGCTCCATGTCTCCTGGTCCCAATACTCCGGCCCCTCCTGCTCCATCCAAGGCGCCCGCGGCTCCATCCTCAGAATCCCGGCGTCACTGTCTAACTCAAGAACTGCGTGTCGTCCACGTAGCCCACGGAGATGAAGCGGGGCTCCCCATGGCCGGGTCGGGACACGGAGGTGTGGAAATACCTCACAGAGTGGGAGCTCGCCCAAGTCTCGGTCATGGCCAGGGCACCCGAGAGCAGCATAAGGAGGCTTCGGGGCCACACGACCCCATCCTCTGTGTCTGCGGAGAGCTCAACATTCTTAAAGAAAAAAATTTTCAACCCAGAATTTCATATCCAGCCAAAGTAAGCTTCATAAGTGAAGGAGAAGTAAAATCCTTTACAGGCAAGCAAATGCTGAGAGAGTTCATCACCACCAGGCCTGCCTTGCAAGAGCTCCTGAAGAAAGCACTTAAATAGGGAAAGGAAAAACTAGTACCAGCCACCGAAAAACACACCAAACTACAAGGACCAATGATATTATGAAGAAACTGCAATAACTAGTGTGCAAAATAACCAGCTAGCATCATAATGACAGGATCAAATTCACACCTAACAATATTAACCTAAAATGTAAATAGACTAAAAACCCCAATTAAAAGTCACAGACTGGCAAATTGGATAAAGTCAAGACCAATCAGTGTGCTGTATTCAAGAGAGCCATCTCATTTGTAAAGACACACAGAGGCTCAAAATAAAGCGATGCAGGTAAATTTAGCAGGTGGAAGGCAGAAAAAAAGCAGGGGTTGCAATACTAGTTTCTGACAGACTTTAAACTAACAAAGATCAAAAAAGACATAATGGTAAAAAGATCAATGCAATAAGAAGAGCTAACTATCCTAAATATATATGCACCCAATACAGGAGCACCCAGATTCATAAGACAAGTTCTTAGAGACCTATAAAGAGACTTAGACTCCCACACAATAATAGTGTGAGATTTTTAACAACCCACTGTCAATATTAGACAGATCAAGGAGACAGAAAATTAAGAAGGATATTCAGGACTTGGACTCAGCTCTAGATCAAGAGGACCTAACAGATTTCTACTGAACTCTCCACCCCAAAACAATGGAATATACATTCTTCTCAGTGCCACATGGCATTTACTCTAAAATCGATCACATAATTGGAATTAAAACACTCCTTAGCAAATGCAAAAGCACTGAAATCATAAAAAATAGTCTCTCAAAGCACAGTACAATCAAATAGAACTCAAGATTAAGAAACTCACCCAAACCACACAACTACATCAAAATTGAATGACCTGCTCCTGAATGACTCCTAGGTAAATAATGAAAGTAAGGCAGAAATCAAGAAGTTCTTTGAAGCCAATGAGAACAAAGAGACAGTGTACCAAAATCTCTGGGCTGCAACTAAAGCAGTGTTAACAGGGAAATTTATACCACATCAGAAAGCTTGAAAGATCTCAACTCAATACCCTAATATCACAACTAAAAGAACTAGAGAAGAAGAACGTATGAATACAAAAGCTAGCAGAAGACAAGAAATAACTAAGAACAGAGTGGAATGCAAGGAGAGACAGACATGAAAACCCTTCAAAATAATCAATGAATCCAGGAGCTGTTTTCTTGAAAAAATAAAATAGACCACTAGTTAGACTAATAAAGAAAAAAAAGAGAGAGAAATCTAATAGACACAGTAAAAATGATAAAAGGGTTATCACCACTGAGCCAACAGAAATACAAACTATCATCAGATAATACTACAAACACCTCTACATAAATAAACTAGAAAATCTAGAGAAATGGATAAATTCCTGGACACATACACCCTCCCAAGAAGAAGTCGAATCCTTGAATACACCAATAACAAGTTCTGAAATTGAGGCAGTAATAAATAGCCTAGTAATCAAAAAAAGCCCAGGACCAAACGGATTCACAGTCAAATTATACCACAGATACAAAGAGTAGCTGATACCATTCCTTCTGAAACTATTCCAAACAATTAAAAAGAATGGATTCATCCCTAACTCATTTTATAAGGCCAGCATAATTCTGATACCAAAATCTGGCAGAGACACAACAAAAACAGAAAATTTCAGGCCAGCATCCCTGAAGAACATCGATGTGAAAATCCTCAACAAAATACTGACGAACCAAACTCAGCAGAGCATCAGAAAGTTTATCTACCATGATCAAGTTGGCTTCAATCCCTGGGATACAAGGCTGGGGCAATTTATACAAATCTATAAACATCAGAAAGCTAGAACATAAACAGAACCAATGGATTATCTCAATAGATGCAGAAAAGGCCTTCAGTAAAATTCAACATCCCTTCATGTTAAAAACTCTCAATAAACTAGGTACAGATGGAACATACCTCAAAATAATAAGAGCTGTTTATGACAGACCTACAGCCAATATCATAGTGAATGGGCAAAAGCTAGAAGCACTCCCTTTGAAAACCAGCAAAAGATGAAGATACCCTCTCACTCCACTCCTAAAGAGTATTAAAAGTTATGGCCAGGGCAATCAGGCAATAGAAAGAAATAAAGGGTATTCAAATAGGAAAAGAGGAAGTCAAATAATCTGTTTGCAGATGACATGATCCTATATTTAGAAAACCCCATCATGTCAGCCCAAAATCTCTTTTAGCTGACAAGCAACTTCAGCAAAGTCTCAGTATACAAAATTCATGTGCAAAAATCAGAAGCATTACTATACATCAATAATAGACAAGCAGAAAGCCAACTCATGAATCAACTCCCATTCACAATTGCTACAAAAAGAATAAAATACCCAGGAATACAGCTAGCAAGGGACGTGAAGGAACTCCTCAAGGTGAACTACACACCACTGCTCAAGGAAATAAGAGAGGACATAAATGGAAAAACATTCTATCTTCATGGATAGGAAGAATCAATATCATGAAAATGGCCATAATGCCCTAAATAATTTATAGATTCAATGCCAGTCCCATCAAACTACCATTGACATTCTTCACAGAATTAGAAAAAACTACTTACAAAAGATTCGTATGGAGCCAAAGAGAGCCCATATAGCCAAGCCAATCCTAAAGAAAAAGAACAAATCTGGAGGCATCATGCTACCTGACTTCAAACTATATTACAAGGCTACAGTAACTAAAACAGCACAATACTGGTACACACACAGATATATAGACCAGTGGAAAAGAAGAGAGACCTCAGAAATAAGACCTAACATCTACAACCATCTGATCATCAACAAATCTGACAAAAACAAGCAATGGGGAAAGGAATCCCTATTTAATAAATGTTCTGGGAAAATTGACTAACCATATGCAGAAAACTGAAAATGGATGCCTTCCTAACACCCTATATAAAAATTAACTCAAAATGGACTAAAGACTTAAATGTCAAACCCAAAACCATAAAAACCATAGAAGAAAATCTAGACAATACCATTCATGACATACGCATGGACAAAGATTTTATGATGAAATCGTGAAAAGCAATTGCAACAAAAGCTAAAACTGACAAATAAGATCTAATTAAACTAAAGAGTTTCTGTACAGCAAAAGGAACTATTATCCACATAAACAGGTGACCTGTAGAATGGGAGAAAAATTTTGCAATGTACACATCTGACAAACATCTAATACCCAGAATTTACAAGAATTTAAACAAATTTACAAGAAAAAAACAACCCCATCAAAAAATGGCTAAGGACATTACCGGACACTTCTAAAAAGAAGACATTTATGCAGCCAACAAACATATGAAAAAAAGTTCAATATTACTGATCATTAGAGAAATGCAAATCAAAACTACGAGACACTATCTCATGTCAGTCAGAATGGTGATTATTAAAAAGTCAAGAACCAGCAAACAGATGGACACTTTTACACTGTTGGTGGTAATGTAATTAGTTCAACCATTGTGGACAGTGTGGCGATTCCTCAAGGATCTAGAAGCAGAAATACTAATTTGAGCCAGCAATCACACTGAATATATACCCAAAAGAATATAAATCACTCTATTTATAAAGATACATGCACATGTATGTTTACTGCAGCACTATTCACAATAGCAAAAATGTGGAACTAACCCAAATGCCTATCAGTGACAGACTGGATAAGAAAATGTGGCACATATACACCATGGAATACTATGAAGCCATAAAAAAGAATGAGTTCATGTCTTTGCAGGGACATGGATCAAGCTGGAAACCACCATCCTCAGGAAACTAACACAGAAACAGAAAACCAAACACCACATGTTTTCACTCATAAGTGGGAGCTGAAAAATAAGAACACATGGACACAGAGAGAGAAGCAACACACACTGGGGTCTGTCGGTGGGGAGGGGGAGTGTCAGGACTAATATCTAATGCATACAGGGCTTAATATCTAAGTGACAGGTTGATAGGTGCAGCAAACCACAATAGCACACATTTACCTATGTAACAAACCTGGAAGTTTTACACATGTATCCCAAAACCTAAAGTAAAATTCAAATAACAAGAAAAAGAAGAGAGCAGCAGAGCAGCAGCAGCAGCAGCAGTTAGAATAACAATGTGCTCTTCTAAAAAAAAAATCTTACATTAAAAATTTTAATTTAAACAGAAATTTAATAGAAAATGAAAGCAGAAAAAAATTCCCAGAAAAAACAAAATGTTTAAAGGAATAGAAAAAAGAACAGATAAGAATGTCTAACTTGAAATAATAGAATTTCAGAAACAACAAAAAAGAAGAAATCCAACTATTTTCCCTAAAAGGCATGAATTTTCGAATTTACAATGTCCATCAATATATGTACAACTATTATGTGTCAATTTAAAAAGACATTCATCAAGTACATAAAAGCAGAATTTCATCAAGAAACATCATAACATTTCAGATCATTAAACACCAAAAACTTACAGAAAAAAGGAAAATGAAAAAATAAGGTTACTCCATAATGATGATAAAATATGTTTCCAGGGTAAAAGTTATGCATAAAACTAAGGCAGAAACACATTCTGAATAAAGTAGGTGGTAAGGTTCAAAAACAGACGTTTTTAATTAAACTCATGGACTTTGGTATTTTAACACACTGAGAGAGGATTTAGTCAACTAGGAAAAAAACATGTAAATAAGTTAGCAATGTAGTGAAAGCTAAGTACAGTGAAAATTGTATCAACAAACAAAAATTATTAACTCCAGAGAAAGCAAAAATTGTGAAAGAACAGAAAATAATAAAAGAATACCACATGGCTCAGCTGTGAGAAGTGTTCACAATAATGTGAATACAGTATAACATTAAATAAGTCGATCGCACAACAGTACTGTACCAATGGAGAATGATGGGACTAGGTACCCATATGTATTTGTGTATTTGGTGGGGGAAGCAGGGAAGAGAAATGAATTGTTGTAATGTAAGTCACTGAACAACTGACAATTTAGCCTTAAGCTAAAATAAATTATATGCACATTATTTGATAACATAAACACTAAAGAAAACATCAAAAACAGCTGAAAGTAGTTGCCTCTAGAGAGCAGGAAAGGAATTGCTACTTTTTATAATAAACCTTCATGTTTACTCTATGCATATATAACTCAATGAACAATAAATCAAATTTTAAATGGACAAATGATATGAAAAGGAACACTACTATCAAGGAAATGGAACTAGCCAATAATTATATTGCCACAGGAGCATGAGATGCTCAAACTCAGTGATATAATACATGAAGTATGAATCAAATAAGTAAATATAAATCAAAACAAAATCTTTCACTCGATAGGTTGCCAAAACATTTACAAACTGATTATGCAGTCCTGACAAGAATATAAGAAGGAGGGTATACCTCATACTTCCCATAGGCTGCTGGCCAGAAGGTAAAATTCAAAAATATTTTGAAAAGTAATCTGCCAGGATCTATAAGATATAAAAATGTACAGGCCCTCTAACCTAGCAATATCACTATCAGGACAATCTTACTAAAATTAAAAAGGCTAGCAATGTAAAGCATTTGATAACCCATAAAATCTTTTATTTTTCTTGTTAATTAATCTAATGAGGCTGGGCACAGTGGCTCACACCTGTAATTCCAGCACTTGGGGAGGCCAAAGTGGGCCACTGCTTGACCTCAGGAGTTCAAGACCAGTCTGGGAAACATGGTGAAACCTTGTCTCTGCTAAAAAAAAAAAAAAAAAAAAAAAATAGCCAGGCATGGTGGTGCACACCTATAGTCCTAGCTGTGTGGGAGACTGAGGCACAGGAATCACTTGAGCCTGGGAGGCAGACATTGCAGTGAGCTGAGATCACACCACTGCACTCCAGCCTGGGCAACAGACTGAGACCTTGTCTCAAAAAAAAAAAAAAAAAAAAAAAATCAAATGGATAAGTTTATTCCAAAGTAATTACTGCAAAAAAAGTATTTGGTGATTATAGTTTATGAAAAAGTAAATAATTGACAGAAATGATATAAGGGACAGAAGGGATGAAATGACATTTTATAAGGTCAGTGCCACAGATGTTAAGTGATATAGATTATTTGAAAGAGGACTAAATACAACTAAAACAATATAATTAGCAATTACAACTAATTCTGTTATAAACGTATATTACAAACTTAATAGCCACCACTAAAAAAAGTGACAAAGAAAGTATAATTGATATACTAAGAGAGGAGATAAAATCAAATCACACAGAATGCTCAATCAAAGCCAGATAAGGCAAAAAGAGAAGACAAAAAAAAAGGCAAAATATATGGTTAATATTAATCTAATTAATATCAATAATTAATTGTTAAGGTTCTAAGTGTATCAATAAAAGACTATCAAAGTAGATTAAAAGACAAGATCCAACTATATGTTGTCTAGAAAAATCTCACTTTAAACTTAAAGACAAAGATAAATTAAAAGTAAAAGGATGAAGGAGAGATATATCATGCTAACAATAATCAAAAGAAAGCTGGAGTAGCTATATTAGTTTCAGACAAAGCAGACTTCAAGGAAAATTATCAAGGGTACATTACATATTAATAGAGGGGTCAATTATCCATGAAGATATAACAATCCTTAATGTGTATGCACCTAACAACAAAGCATCAAAATACTTCAATCAAAAACTGATAGAACTGCAGGGAGAGATAGATGGATTCACTAATATAGGTGGAGATTTCAGCATACCTCTAACAGTAATTGACAGATTCAGCAGGATGTCAGTAAGGACAAAGTTGAACCAAACAGTACCATGGATCAACTGAATGTAATTGACATGCAACAATAGTAGGATATATATTATATAAGCTCACACACATAATTCACCAAGATGCCACTTTCTGGGCAATAAAACATACAATAAACTTTAAAAACTAGAAATTATATCAAGTGTGCTGTCAGATCTGTAAAAACACAAGGGTTGGATGCAGTGGCTCATGCCTGTATGATCCAAAGTGCTGTATGGCTCAGCACTTTGAGAAGCCAAGGCAGGTGAATCACTTGAGGTCAGGAGTTCCAGACCAGCCTGGCCAACATGGTGAAAGCCCATCTCTAATAGGCTTATTAGAATACAAAATTTACAAAAATTAGCCAGGCATGGTGGCATGTACCTTTAGTCCCAGCTACTTGGGAGGCTGAGGCACTAGAATTGCTTGAACCCAGGAGGCAGAGTTTGTAGTGAGCCGAGATCGCGCTACTGCACTCCAGCCTGGGTGACAGAACAAGACTCCATCTCAAAAACAAAAAAACACCCACAAGGGTCATCGAAGTATCAAGAGACAATGAAAATATTTTGAACTAAGTGAAAAATGTAGATATAACTTATCAAAACTATGACATGTAGGAAAAATGTGGTTTAGAGGGAAATTTATAGCATTAAATACAAATACAAAAGCACAAATCTTATAAAAGAAGACCTAAAACTAACCATCTAAGCTTCCACCATAGAAAACTAAAAAGAGCAAATTAATTCCAAAGTAAGAAGCAAAGAAATAAAAATTAGAAATCAATAAAATTAAAAACATGAAATCAATAGAGAAAAATCAACAAAACCAAAAGTTAGTTTTTTTAAAAGAATAGTAAAATTTATAAGCCTCTAGTCAGGTTAACTAAGAAAAAAAAAAAAGAAGACACAAATTCTAACATCAGAAGTGAAAGAGGGGCCATCACTGCTCATTTCAAGGACATTAAAAGGATAAGGAAATATCAGGAACAATTCTGTGCCCACAAACTTGATAATTTAGATAAATTGAGCAATTCCTTGAAAGACATATCTGCCAACATTCACATAAAAGCAAGTAGACAATCTTAATAGGCCTTTATTAAAGTAATTGAATCAATAACTAATAACCTTCCAAAATAGAAACGCCAGGCTAAAATTGGTTTGCTGGTGAATTCTATAAAATAATTTATGAAGAAATTAAACCAATTCTGTGTCATACCCTCCAGAATACCAAAACAGAGTAACTTCTCATTTATTATGAGGTTATCATTCTGATAATACCAAAACCAGAAAGACATTACAAAATCTACAGACTGATGTACCTCATAAACATAGAGGCAATAATCCTCAATAAAGATTAGCAAATCAAAGCCAACAAAGTATAAGAATGATTTATACACCATGACCACGTGGGATTTATTTCAGGTATGAAAAACTGGCACAACATTCGAGAACCAATTAATGTAATATCAACAAGCTAAATAAGAAAAAGAAGATTTATTGCAGTGTTATTTACGGAGGGAAAATCCTAGACAATTTGATGTTCACTAAGAGGGAAAATATTTCAATAAATTGTGGTAAAGCTATACATAAAAGTATAATGCAGCCATTAAAAATCATGTTTCATTCTGTATTTACCTAAGAAAATTCCGATAGTTATAAAATAAATCAAACTGCAGGGTAATGTATAAAATATAATACCATTTTTGTAAAGAGAAGATAAAAATATGACTGTGTGCAGGTTTATCTGATGCACTGCATAATTACAAGCACAGAGAAAGTCCAGAAGTGTAAATATTAAAATATTACCATTGGTTAAGTGAGAAAATAGGAACTAGAGGTGGAAGAAAAAATAGCTAGCTTCTTTGCACACCGTTGTTTGGTTTGACTTAAATCAATCATGTGTGACCGAAGTCTGTAAGTGAAAATACAAGGGAGCAGATAATGGGGCAGGGGGAAGGAATCCCATCAAGAGCGAACTCTCCTATTCTTATTTTGAAATTACAGACGTCAAGGTCTATTCTGCCTACATAGTTGATAATCCTGGTTACTCCAACTTTTTTAGATCATTTTATACATTATTAGTGGCTGCTTAGAAAACCAAACTATACCTGGAATAATTATCCAGATTTAAAACAGCACATACCTTTCTTCAGAAGAGTTCATATTTTCTCCATAAAGAAGTAAAATAAGTCCTTCTTCTACAGATGCAATTCTTGCCAAAATATCAGCTATATGAATTAAAGCTGTCTCAGAGCAATTTGGAGATGCCTGTACATTAAAAAGAAAACAAGACAAATCATATAATTTTATGACATGCTAACACATCACAGACTAAAATTCGAGGATGGTATGTAGGCTCATAAAGTTATATTACCACAACAAAAAAAACAAGCTTAATGATTTGTTTGGCTGTGAAATAATATGTCTGAATAAAATGTGTTATTTGATTATATTCTTTTAGCAACCCAACTGATGAAGCAAATAAATACAGATTTTTTTTCACTCAAACCAGTTACTGAGAATTGCAGTTCCTGTTACAGTGTTATATATAATTCTGGTTGACAAATGTAGTAGCTCTACTATTTCCACTTTGCCCTTTATTTCTCACCCACTGGGCTCCTGAGTATCCAATGTAAGTACACTGCATATGGTATCTAACACATTGCCATCCCTTCTAAGGGGTGTCATACTCTTATACACCTGTTTGGGTCATGAGTATATATCCAACTAAGGACAGCCAATTCATGGACTGGCCAATAGCCAATAATGTCACCTAATAAGAAAACAAAAGACTGAACCAACCATATTTGCTCACTTTTGATTTCAAATGCAAGTACTAAAATACCTTTGCCAATATATACCAAAGCAGCACAAAGCACATACTGAAAACCAGAGAGCCATGTTAATGCTAGAGTGTATCTACAGTATTATAATTCCTGTCCTTTGTGGAGTCTGCTTATTTACCTGTACCTGCATGGATGCCAACAGACATATTATCTATAATACATTCGAAAATGTAAATGTTGCAATCACTACATTCTAATAACTTTAGTGGGTTAGACTAACTAATAATTAGTCAGGTATATTCACCTAAAGAAGAAGTCCTAATTATTACTAATCATACTGTTTAGTATGAATAGCCCTATTCATACTACTTAGCACAAAAAGTATATCATTTTTCATATTAAATATACTTCTTAAAACAACTTCTCTCCTTAGAATAGATTCTCTCTCTCACATATATGAGAGTATATATATTCTTTCAAGTCTATATACATATAAATACAGTATTTTAAAATTGTCTATTCCTCATTTTAAATATTTTTGGTTTAAAAGTCTGCCTTGCCTATTAGAACAGGCTTCTTAAAGGCAATAAACATGTGTTATTCACTTCTATCTTTGCTGTACCCAGCAGAAAGCTAATGATATAGTAGAGACTCAATGGGTGATGCTGGATGTCTTAAATTAGATACTGAATGTTCACTTATGGGCCAGAGGGTTACTTTCAAGAATAAATAATTCAAGCATAGCATAAGTAAAACTACAGGAGTACATAACATGGGAACACAGAGAAAAAAGCCCACCTAACTTTGCAAAGGAGAATTAGGAGGAAATTTCAAAGATAAACTCTAGTCTAAAGAGAGGAATTTTTCATGTGGACCAAGTTTAAAATGTTCTGGGGTGAAAGAACGGCATACAAACACAAGGAAATATAACCTTATTTAGAAAGTGCAAATTGTCTATTGTAACTGGAATATGTGAGAAAGAAAGTAGTTAGGGGACAGAAAACTTGGCATTTGCCAAGTTAATCTAGGAAGCAACGAGCAGAAAAGTATGTGACAGCCCATTGATGGGTGAACATAAGAAGAAGATGAAAACAGTAAAAACACCTTAAAACAGATATGAAAAGGTAAAAACTTTAAACCTATTGATAAGCTTTAAAAGTCACTGACCAGACGCTTAAGTCATACAAGTAGAGGGATGTGCTGAACAGACAACCAAACTAGTAACAGCAGCAACTCTGTCTGCTCCTTGTTAAATGTCTGACCTAGAGCAAGTCACTTATTTCAGCCTCAGTTGTGATTATTACATTACACAATGTAAGAGAATATACTGTGCAAACTGTACAGAGACATACATATAAAGTTCAAACTGGAATTCTATATAAGTGTTTTCTCTAAAATAATACTAGTTCTTCTTAATAGGAAACAGAGTTGGTTACTCAGGAAAATAATCATGTTTCCAAAAGCTATAAAAATCCCATAAAACAAATAACAAAACATTTACACGATTGATTAGATCTGCAAGACAAATAACTTCTTAATAGAATAACTTTTCTAAGTTATTTGCATCAGCAGATCTAGTCCTGATTAGAAAAAAAAAAACTTGAGACATTCTATGTACTTTCCCTGTGCATATCAGAATAAATCAATCAACTGTATAAGCTATGATTTAATAATAAATAAAAATATATATCAACACAAAATACGTTCATATACAGAAGGTAAGAAACTCTTTTTCTCTTTAGTAAATAATACCAACCTCAGTTCCTTTCATTAAATTGTGAATAGGCTGGAGAAGCGTCTCTATTACAATGTTGTTATATAAGCATTCGACTGCACATTCTTTTTGATCACAGAGCATCCACAGAATTTCAGTCACCATACTTGCAGGAGAGTAATTCTCTAATAAACAACGAATATTTTTAAAAGCCAAAACATTAAATACTTAGAACTATTTTATGTGTCAGCTGTTGTTGTTCTGAAAAGTTCAACATCAAAGTTAACTCAATACTCCAGAAGTCATACAACTCAATATCCAAAGGATGATGTATTATCAAATTATAACCTGACTTGGGGGAATCTCAATTAGCTTAACATAAAAAGTAAGCAAATGACAACAAACATGAATGCCAAAAGACAAGAACAAAATAGCATTTACTGCCTGACATTAAATTACTGCTTAATATTGAAGATGTAGTCTGAAGCAAATGCACAGTTTTTTCCTCCTAAAAAACACATTTTTCCTGCTAGAACACACTTTTATTGTACTCATATTTGTTCTTTTTCTTAAATAACATATTAAGTATTGAGCCTACTAAAAAATTACATTCAGACAAAAAAATGGGCAAAAAAGAAGGCAAAACAGAATGGAAACTTTCATAAACTTTTATAGACACTAGAATACTTCTTATATTACCATAAAACCAGTGAAAACAAAGATCTTTTTTTAGATTTTTTTTTCAAAATACAGTATATACAGGAAAACACAATACAACTAAGTGTAACATGGTTAGAATCGTCACTGAATTAAATGATTTTCAGTTTCATAAATTGACATATTTTCAGATATGTATAATCTAATATTCTTACAACAATAGTTCTTAATGTAAGATTGTCCTAGTAAGATATAATATTTCGATATTTAGACACTGTATGTCTATGCATTATTGGTGTGTTTCATTATTAATTGTTTTACTTCAGAAATATTCTAAGATGAAAGTTCTTAATTTATGTTACAATATTCCGTATTCAATAAAGATGTTGACTTCAGGTGAATATCTGAGAATGAGAAAATGGAAAAAGAAAGTTCAGTGATTTTTCAACCAGTTCCACGTGAGAAACCCTGCTTGCCAGGACAGATCCTATTGGTGATCACAGAGTCATTTTTTTTACTCATCCAATCATCTTCTATTTATTAAGTGCCTAATACATACTAGACACTGTACTAGGAACTAACTATAAACAGAAAAGTAAATAAGACAAAAACAGTCCACATCACAGTAAACCAAGATATTAACAAGTAATTAGAACAAAGAAAGATGACTTAAATCATAAAGGATGCCTAGTATGTTGTAAAAATATATAGTCGGAAGACCTAAGCTAGTTCTTTATACGCGTAAATGCTGTAAGACAGAAAAAAATTCTGAGAACTACTGTGAAGATCAATAGGCTAACATAATTGCTTAGATAAAACCTATTAATTTCATTTTTTTTAAATAGATTCAGAAGGTACATGTGTCAGCTTGTTACATGGATATACTGTATAATGTTGTGAATTGGGCTTCTGGTATACCCATCACCCAAACAGTGAACACTGTACTGAATAATAACCTACCAGTTGATAGTTATGTTACAGCACTAAAATATAGCTAGCCCAAACCATTTTTTTCTTTGAATCACTTGAGTTTGCCTCAGAATTTGTGTCAGAAATTCTAGGGTTATTTCTTAGTTTTAGAATACTGTATGTCTATGAATTATTGTTGTGTTTTATTATTAAGTGTTTTACTTTGGAAACTATTCTTGATATTCAAAGGAAAAATATGTTATCTTTTAAATGTTAATATTTTAGAACATTTTTAAAAGCTAGTCAACAGCCATAAAACTAAAAGGCATTTTTCTGAAAAAAAACATGAAGGATTTTTGTCTTTATTCTTCGATAAAAGATGATCCTGAAAAAGATTGAAGTTTTGGATGTAAGCCAAAACAAGTGAGCTGATCAAAACATTTTAGAAAGTGTAAAGAATGAAAAATAACAGGGGAAAAAAAAAATCACATTATGACCTATCAATCAAATGTCCCTCGGTATCATGTCTTGAAAATATTTTGATCTTAATATAAAAACATCATTAAAATTCTCAGTGATATAGATTCTAAATTTAAAAAGTAGTAGAGTAGAAACATCTTAAAACATCAATGAACCAAATTAAATTTCATGGCTTACTTCAGGACCAATGTAATTTCTTATAAAACTATATCTTAATGAAACCTACTTACCAAACTAGGTCAGGCACTCAAAACACCTAGACAATAGAATACTTAAATATTTTTAGATGTTTTCTATTTCTCTATTTAAAATAGAAGCAGAATTACCTGAATGTGCAGCTGACGTCATCTTTGGACAACTTGGTGAGTAACAGATAAGTTGAGTAAATAGAACAAGCAGATCTACGAGGGATACCAAACCTTTAAAAAGAAAATAAAGAGAAAATTAATTTCTAGCATGTTCTTTCAACTTAGAGAAATTTAACTGAGCTTTCATCCATCTATATAAATGAGTTTTTGTAGAGACTCCAGTGCAACCAGGCAGAAGGGAGCAAGGCAAGCAATGCTGTAGTTGCTATGTAAAGATACAGTTTTACCATTTATTTTGAACCAATCACTTAAGACAAACCTATGATAGGAAGATGTATGAATCTGATCAAGGCTGTTTGAGTTTATTGAATTAGGAGTAGTAAAATTCAGTTTACCAAATTGGTCCAGCCAACTTACCTACACAGAACTATAGAACGGGGTTTAGCAAAACTTCTCTTTAAAGGACTAGAGAGTAAATATTTTAGATTTTGTGGCCAAATGGTCTCTGTCACAAATACTCAAGTCTGCCATGGTAGCACTAAGTATATGCAGATGATATGTAAATGAATGGGTATGGCTATTCTCCAATAAAACTTGGTGTACACTAAAATTAATGTATATTTCTCACATATCACAAAACACCCTAATTTTTTTCAACAATTTAAAAATATAAAAACGATTCTTAGCTCAAGCTCACAAGTATACAAACAAGGACAGTGGACTGAATCTAGCCCATAGACAAAATTTACCAACTCTTGCTATAGAGGCTTACATTAAAAGAGTCTGGTAAAATCGTTCCAATTTTAGTATATGTGCTGCCGAAGCGAGCACGAGTCTGGTAAAATCACATGTGAAACTTAAAGGTGAATGTTGCCCTACGCTAGTATAGTAGAATAAACCTCTAGGAACTCAATTTTGAAGTGATCTATATCTGGTAGGTCAAAATGTAGTTGTTAAAAGTCAATATAAAATGATAAATAAATTACAGATGATCAACATATAAATGTAAGCTGAACACTGCACTAACATCACAAGTATACATTAGTCTATTTTTGTAAAGCTCAACAGTATCCTATAAAATGATAGCTCTTTTTATTAAAAGTCAATTATCTGAGTGGTCATTATGCATAGAACTACCTGGCACTACCATGGGAACTACAAGAGATATATATAAGGCAATGTCTTTTCTCAACAAGCTCACAATCAACTGAGAAGAAAAGATTTCAGGAAATAAAAAAAACTGCAAAACAGTATAAAAGAGTATTCAAAATAAATATACTCTATAACAGGGGTCAGCAAACTATAGACATTATGGATTTATTTTATAAGGCTTACAAGTTAAGAATGGATTTCACATTTTTTAAATGTGTCAGAGGTCCTCAAAACCATGCCCAGATTCAATGATTCACTAAGAAGACTCAGAGAATTCAATATATAATTGTATTCACAGCTATGATTTACTATAACAAAAGGATACAAAGCAAAATAAAAGGGCAAAAGTGCGTGGGGTGAAGTCCAAAGCTAACCAGTATAAACTAAGTGTCCTCTACTGGTTGAGTCACATAGAATACACTGAATTATTTCAGCAGGACGTTATGACAACACATGTGAAATGTCATCTACCAAGAAACTCATTAGAGACCTGGTGCCTTAGGTTTTGGGGGCTCAAGCATGTAAGCACACTCTACCTAGCACATGCCAAAATTTTAAACTCCCAAAAGAAAATCAAGTACTCCGCATAAATCACATTGTACAGTTTAGGCGGTGATCATTGTACAGCTTAGGCACTCATCACCTTTTTAATGTAAAGAAATGTTTCTGTAATGACAGAGTACACTGAAGTGTGGTAAAGAAATAATTAATACATCCTTAGGACTACCTGATAACTCAGTCCTTTTTCACTGAAGGCAGAGTAAAGGTCATTAGGTCAAGTTGTCCATTTTACATAGTATGTGTATCCAGGAGGGACATCAATGATAAACCCACCATGTTATTTACTCCAGGAAGGTTCATTGCAATCTTAAGTAGCAAACATTTCTTGCCTTCTGAGTTAGCAAACTGGGATGTACTTTGGATAGCTACAGTACCATTCGTTTGTTACCCACTCCCACCACCAAAATTATCTCTTTCACACAGAATTTCAGACTTTAAGTCATTAAATATTTAAATTCAACGTTGGTAGTTTCTATGCACCCTCCCGTTAAATATTAACAAATTAAGAAATAAATTGATTCTGCTTAAATGAGGTGAATTAAACATTAACTCTTTGCTGTACACACCCAGAGAGAATATACAAAAACAGTATGTGGCCAAAAAAGCCCAAAATATTTACTATGCGGTGCGTTACAAAAAAAGTTTGCTGATCCCCGCTATACATACTATATTCTCAGTTAGCATTTTTACTTCCCTTAAGGGTTTAAGTACATACTAACAACATGTGCTGAAGTTTGACGGGGGAAAAAGTAAATGAGACTTAGGGTAAAAATAATATGGTAATATATAAAATGACACAGGGCTTTGCAGTTTATAAAACAGTATTTGCAAACCTCATTTCTCTGTGATCACAAAAATTCTGTAACTCAAATATTACTGATTTCACTAGTCCATTTTTACAGATAAAGAAACTGAAACAACAAAGGTTAAATGTTTGTCTCAAAAGACCACAGCTAGTTTAGAACGGAATGAGAACTTAAACAAGGTCTACTAGCTCTAAATCCAGATCTGGATCACTAAAGGCTGAAGGAATAATAACAAGAAGAAAACAACAACAACAACAAAATACATGTAGGAAAAAGTACATACGGAAAACTAAAAGAAAACGAATACTTTGAGGTTTATAAGCTATCAATAGACTAAAAGGTATGTAGCTAAGTACCATAGAAACATGCCAGTTTCCAAATTTGAATGCTCCATTCCATATATATCTTAGCATATCTCAACAAATTTATTTCTCCTAATTGTACTTACCTTTTTTATTCTTCAACTTAATAGGAAATAGTTTTCTGCCTTGTGTATAGATCAATAATCTTCCTAAAAAGGCACAGTGAGTGAATGAAATAAATATATTGTAATTCTTGTCCTAAGTAGTGGAAAGGTTTCTGCTTATTTCCTTAAAAGAGAAGCAAACAAGAACATTTACTTATTGTCATTACATTTTACAGTACCTATCTTCATTCCCTTCTAGACATTAAACAAGGCTACAGGCTAGAATGGAGACACTGTTGGTGTAAAATTTTTTAACTATTTATTTTCCTTATTGCTTCCTAAGATCCTTTACAATAAATCCCCAAAGAAAAGCAATCATCTTAAAAAGCAGCCTCAGAAAAGTACAGTACACATATAGCGTCCATTCTAAAATAAATAATAAATACCATAATCTTGCCAGAGTTATCTGTCACTGAAGAGGAACTATAAAAGTAAGTTAAGGGCAGAGGAAAGTTAGTAGGAAATGTTAGTTACTATTTAATTCCACCAATTAAAAGCCAGTATTACAAAAGATCATATTAACAAGCACGAATCTAAGTGAAATTAGAATCTCTAAAATAATAGACATTTTCCAATATGTATTTGTCATTCACTCATTCACCCGCACATTCAAAGTCTACTGAGTACCTATTTTATATAAGATCCTGAACACTAGTGTCAAAAACCATTAAGAAGCAGGAAACTGGGCTTCCAATCTAGAGTATGGCAAATAATCTGATATGACCAGAGCATGAGCAGAACAAGTGGAAGAAAAGGGACTAGAAGGGGCACATCATGGAGGACTTAGCTTCATAAGGAATCTGGACTTACTTACAGAGGCAACTTGGAAGATATCAGAGTTTTAAGCAGGAAAGTAATAAATATGAACTGTGAAAATCAGACTCTGATAGCAGTATAAAAAGTGAATAGAAGAAAGTCAAAGTTTGAAATAAAAAGACCTATCAA
This sequence comes from Ateles fusciceps, assembly GCA_036589455.1. Taxonomy (NCBI): domain Eukaryota; kingdom Metazoa; phylum Chordata; class Mammalia; order Primates; family Atelidae; genus Ateles; species Ateles fusciceps. Next base: position 1,732,133 of record JAZHEH010000647.1, read on the forward strand.
GAAAATCATGAACAAAACACTAGTAAAAAGGAATGCAGAAGAGGAGAGTGGTAAAAATAAAAGTTTAAGAAAATGAAATCAATATATCTTAGCAAGGATTACACATAGATAGTGAAAGACCGAGAAAAGATAAGAAAACTCAAGGTCCTAACTCAAGTATCTGTGCTCAGCATAAATTTTTCTTCTATTTAAGTAATTCTAAAAAACAAAACAAAACAAAAAGTTTAAAAAAGAAAAAAAAAATCGTGATTTCAATCTTTAATATTTTAATTTCAAATTGCCCATGTAACATCCCTAGAGACACTAAATAAGGTGAGTGCATGTGTGTGAAATTCAGGAAAGAGATGTGTTCTGAAATATTCCAGTCATCATTTATATATAAATATATAATATTTGAAACCATGAAAGTAAATAAGTTCCTCCCAAGACAGCAGGTACACCAAGGTGAGAAAAGTGCCCAGGGCAAAACCTTTATGAGCACAAACACACAGAGAAAAGAAAGAGATTTGCAAGTGACCAGGAAAAACTTACTAGAGGAGAATGAGGAACTCTAAGCAAGAATGTTACCATGGAAAAGAGTGAAAAGATCAAGAAAAGCAAATGCTGCAAAATTAGGACAAGAAAGAGAAGAAGCTGATATATGGGAAGGTTATGGGGTAGAAAAAATAAAAGCCTCATTTCCATGGTTGGAAAATGAATATAAGGTAAAGAATGGGGCCTGGGGAGTATAGAGACTACTTAGAATAGGAGAGCTCTCCTCTAATGGGAAGCAAAGAGGTAAGTAAGGCACAAAATGAAGCAAATAACATGCTCAATTTTTTAATATGGAAGACACATGAGAAGCTTAGAGGATGCAGGGGAAAGTGCCAATAGAAAGCGAGACAATAAGTGAAGCAATTTTCTGGTTCTTAAAACACACACACACACACACACACACACACACACACACACACACACGATAACAGAATCAAAACACCAACCTAAAACAAAACAAGAAATATTGATTAGGGCATACAAATATGTATTTGCATACAAAGAAGCAATACATTTAGAGAACTCCTATCTGGAAAGTTCCATTTTTCTTAATGAAAGAGTAAGCAAGGGCTCCTCCTGAGAGACAACTGGGCAGGAGCAAAGCAGAGGGCTCAAAGAGACTGACAAGGGCTTGTAATAGCTGTTACGGAGCCCTGAAGAAAGAACATCTAAGAGAATTCCAAAGCAACACAGAGAGGGCAGCTGAAGTTAGAAAACAGATATTTACTATCAAACTATGTCATACACTCTCTGCTCAATTTCCTGAGTACCAGAAAAGATAGAGAATTGAACTGGCTTAAAGCTGGGCAACTGCAGGCAGAGAACTCTGAAAAACAATTTTTTTAAAAACATGCCAAAAATAATAATAATGCAGCGAAGCACCCTGAGGTCTTTAGACAGGGAAGAGAGCAAAACCATGAAGGGCTGAGAGAGTAATGGGGGAAAAGAGCTAAATATTACATTTTCATATCAAGAAATTAGAAAAATCTGTAAATCTGTAAATGAGATAACAATATGAACTTACATGTCCTTTTCCTTCTCTTGAAGAATAAATTATAACTTCTTCATTTTCTCCTCCCCCTACAAAACACTAGCTTTTGAAACCCATGGTTGGTCTGTCACCATCCCCCTTGCTTTGAATTAGGTAAAGAAATTCACCCGAGAATGAAGAAAGGTATAAGACATCTTCATACTCTCCACAGAGCTTACTCTATGCTTAAGGAAACAACACAAAAACAACAGAACAATAAAAGCTATCAAGTTCACATGGCAAATTGTGTGATACAAACAAGGGCAAGAAAAATTCAGAATAGGCAGGGGAAGGCTTGAAATCTAAAATGCAGTTTCTTCTTTCATGATAAATAAGATATCTCTTAGTATAGGGAATTATGGATGGGGCAGTAGGAGTAAAAATAATGTTGTATAGGCACTGGTTTGCAAAAACGACTGAGAGAAGATTCATCTTAGTTAATAACTAGAGAAGAGATCTATAGAGAAATTGAGGCCAGATTACAAAGCATCCAGGACATTTTAGCTCAGACTGAGAATAAGCAGAGAAGGATCACGGGATGACACAGGGTGTTCAAAAATAAAAACATTTTATGGATGTTTTTCTCCCATTAAAGTGCATATGTGTCTGATTAGATGACCAATACATTACTGAAGGGGAAAGAATGGACTGTATATTATTGCAGTATAACAGATGAGGACATATACCCGAGTATGAATTGAAGAACTGCATCTAGTAAGAATCAGTATGGTTGTACCTTAATTTCAAATGTAGATCTGTTATAAAAAATAATGATTATAGTGTATCTTAGAAATGTGTAAAATATATTTCACAACATCATTAGTAAGTGACCTAATTTATCATACTAACAATCATTAAAAAATAAAAATTACTACTAAACGCTATTTACCAAGAAAATTTACCATTTTTAAAAGCATGTAATAGAGGAAATAATACTTACTGCAATGCTTTGAAAGTCTCAAAGTTTCATCAGCTTTCATAGTCTTACACAGTTCAAAATACTGAATACACTGTTGAACAGCTGTAGTTATCTGATGAAATAATAAGTTATTAATTCCAGAACTTTGCAGCCCTCAAGTCCAAGAATTAAAAGAAATTAGTCAAAGCTGTAAAAATGCTTTGGAGAAATATTTAAGAAAATATTTAGAACAGTACCTTTCCAGCCCTTAAAGCTCAGCCTTCTCAATTACATTTTAACTATGGCATCACTCTGGTGAACACTGTGAAAATATTTGTGGACCAACAAATATAATAACATTATAATGTTGGTGTCATTGGACAGAAATAAATATGTACTTTTTATTTTATAGTGAAAGATGCAAAAACTCTGTGGCCATGGCCGTAACTTTAGAAACTATCTTGCCCAGTTCCCTTGCCTTAGAATCTTTTCCTCCTACCCAGCCAGCAAAATATCAAGTAGATCAAGCCTTTATTTCCATCTCAAATACCAGAATTGCTAAAAACTGTTAAAGAAAAATCTCATAATTCAAAGAAAAGAGTCACAATAAAAAACAATCTCCCACCCCTACTCTACCAGTGATTCTCCTATTAGTCTCCATTCTACCCTCTCATTCTCCACAAGTAGAGGCTTCAAACCTTCTCCCCTTTCCTCAGCTACCTACCCATCAATGGCCTCTTATCCTAATTCCCAAACAAAATAAAAGCCACCAGTGAGATATAGTGGGATAATTGTTAAGTTTGGTAACAAGACAGTTGTTGATGGCCTTGAAAATTTCAGTTTCATAGGAGTTGGGTGAAAAAAGCCATACTATACCAAATAAAGGGATAGGAAGTGAAAAAGCAAAGGCAGTTAGTGTAATTTTTATTTTCAGGAAAGACAGCTGAGGAAAATTTTAAAAATAGACCAACCCCTGTATCTTAAGGGTCAAGATTAAACTCTTTTTCAGGTTAGAAGGATATGGTTATGCTTAAATGTTACCGTGGGAAGCCAACAGAGAGGAAGAGTTTGACTATAAAGGAGAGAAAGGGGATGGGTGATAGAAAAAAATACCCAAGAGGAAGAAGCAGATGGAATCCAAGTGGAAGGAAGGATTAAGCTTTAGATGGAAAAAAAAAAAAAAAATGAAGGCTTGAAAAGGAGCAAGTTCATAATTGCAGCATCAGGGAATCAATGGATTTTCCCCTATCATTCATTCTTATGGCCTCAGGTGTGTGCAGAAAGAGGTAACGTGGCAGGACTTCCATCTTTAGAAAGGCCTCCTTACAAGGTGAGATTTTATAACATCTAGGAACTTGGATTTCAGGAGGGCTCTCATCATTCTGAGACCTGGGAATGGCTGACAATGTTTGCACAAATAATTTGGTTTATGATGAATACCTGCTTTTCTTCAAGGAGTCTTGGACCCTGGTATGTACCAGGCAGAGGGTTTCTATGTGATCAGCACCCCCCTCCTCAAAAACAAACACCAGGCACTGAGTTTTTACTGAGCTTCCCTGGTATATACCATTTCACGTAAGTTGCCACATAAGTGGGAGTTGAACAATGAAAACACATGGACACAGGGAGGGGAACATCACACACCAAGGCCTATGGGGGGATGGGGGGCTAGGGGAGGGATAGCATTAGGAGAAATACCTAACGTAGATGACAGGTTGATGGATGCAGCAAACCACCATGGCACGTGAATACCTATGTAACAAACCTGCACATTCTGCACATGTACCCCAGAACTTAAAATATTATATTAAAAAAAAAAAAAGTTGCCACAATTCAGTGCTGAAAGCATTAAGCATGTCTTGTGTGATTCCAGTGGGAAACGACTCTTCAGAAGCTTGTATCTTCCATACTCACCCAATGAACTTTTTCCTCTTTGCTGATTTTTCTTTGTATCCTTTCATTATAAATAACAGCTGAAAGCATAACTATATGCTGAATCCTATGAATCCTCCTAGCAAATCATCAAACCTGGGGTTTGTCTTGGGGGAACCCCTGCCCCTCCCATGTCTGCATGTCTTGTCTAAATCAGACATCAAAGATCCACACCCATGCCTCCTAGAAATCTGCATTTCAAAAATGACTAAATCTACTAAATCTAAAAATCATTATATTTTCTAGCAAATGTTTTCCTCCTACTGTGTTATTTATCTGAATGAATGACATGAATCATCAATTGTCTGAGGCCTCAGATCGCAACCCCCCTCATTCAAAAGTCCTCTATTTCCTACATTCTAAATAGAGTATTTCTGAGTCCATCCATTTATCCCAATTCTGTCTTATCCTTCTTCCATGGTTCCATCATCTTTTGCTTGGATTATTACAGTGTATTAAACATCTTTTTGCTTCAATACTTCTCCTCTATCTCAACCTAGAACCTTCAACCCATTTTCCAACAGAAAACAAAACAAAACAGAAGGGAATTACAACAACTACTGACACTTTGGGGAACTTTTGACATGAAAAAAATTATAAAATAATACACTTAAGAGAAGCTCTAAAGAGTTAGAAGACAAAAGAACAAACAGTCCATTTCTTTAACTGAAAACTCAAAACACTGTCTCCAAAATAATCTCTCTCAAAGACTCTTTAGTTCATTCAAACCTTTAGAAATCCACCCTCCTTGCATCCATTTCTACCCAGCTTTATCTTCACCATCTACTTACACTCCCTTCCTTTCCTTCTCCTCTTCCCTTATATTTTCTTAAACATGCTATCTTTATTTGAGAAAAGGTAGCAATTACAAGAAAGAAAAGGAACAATCTCAGGACAGGAACAATCACATTACATGACATCCCTTTAAACCACAGGAGCAGAAAGCATATCTATAGTAAAGTGAATTTAAACACTAGTCTAAGGAGTCAAGTTGAGAGTATAATGAATGATTTTTCTAACCCCTGTGAAAATAGACAGAAAAATTTGCTATAAAATTCAGGATTGTATTTGATACTTATTGCCCTATACTATCAAATATATACCAGTCAGTTCATTTAATTGTTAACCCCTAAGACAGAAATTTTTAAAAAAGGTTAAATACAATAAGACAGGAAAAACCAAGAGAGAATTTAAATAACCAAGCTGTCAAGTCATTTTTTAAATGACTTTCAAAGAGCAGTAAAAATGGCACTACATAAAGCCATTTCCGAAACCATTCCTTTAGAGGTAGACTGAATAAAAATTCAAATTGTTAAAAATTAAAGGTTAAATATTTATGCTGACAGCCAAAACTTTTAACCAGTTCATGACTTTGAGATGCTATGGAAACAAAGATTATCTTCACTTTTTCAGGGATCTTTATAAAAAACCAACAGCACATATAAAAATTGATAGCTTAATGCTACCTACTGAAAATGTCATAAACATAAGACAGTATAGAACCACACAAATACAGTAGCCACCAACCACATGGCTATTTAGGTTTATATTAATAAAAACTAAACAAAATTAAAAATACAGTTTCCCATTTATAATCACATTTCAAGTTTTCAGCAGTCACATGTGTCTTGTGGTGACCGTACTTTACAATGCAGATATTTCATCATTGCAGAAAACAACATCAGAGAGCAAGCTCTGATGAGAAGCTAAGAGGAAATATATCAGCAGGTCATCATGCTAAACAGGCTGCTATAAGTAAAGTTCTTACACAAGAATCTGTTATAGAACAGAAACACAGTTTGATTGAGTGGTCTGCAATTTCCATCACAGATGCACAAAATTTGACCCTTGATTCTGAAAATACAATGGGAATAAACAGATCTTGCATCGATTTTCCCCAATGTTTATTTTCAAAAGTGGGGCCAAGTTTACTTTTAAAAAATAAATATGATATGAATAACCTTTTCACATTTTATAAATTTAGGAAAGCTTTTTAGAGCAAATGAGGTTTAAGTTGAAATCTCAAACAAGTTTGACTCACTATATACATAAAATGAAATATTTGACTAAGTTGATAAAATATTAAGATGATTTGCAATGATGTAATTCCATTTGCAGGTTAAAAGTTAAGGTATAGTTAACTTTTAAAATAAGAAACCAATTTTAAGAATTAATCTATAAAAAACCTTATGAAATACTTTCACTAAGGGCCTCTGTGATAGCAAAAATTCGTTATCTGCATATAAACCACTGGGAAAAAAATCATCCTGTTCTTTATTTTTCCTTTCTCTATTCTAGCAAGATTGGTCTATGCTCATAAAGCAACAACAAATTTTAAAATGGGAATGAGAGAAAAACAGTATCTGGAAAGACTTATTTAAATTCAATTTCTCTAAAAATTAAGTATATTTTACCTTTACAAATAAATCCTTATCCCATTATTCAACATCCCTCTCTAATTCTGCTGCTCAATTCTCTTGATTCTCAAACACAAAACAATTATTGTTCTCCTTCCTTCATTTTATGCTCTACTGCACTCAACCAAAAATCACAATTCTGGAATCTTTTCTTCACCTGACTTCTGAACTCATGGTTCCGCCTAACTACATAAACCATGTTTACTGACCCAAAGTTATATCAGTATAACATTTGAAAATCTTAATAAATTTTACGTTTTCTATTTTGTCAATTATTTATTATACTTGCTGATTTTTTTTAATTCCTTTCAGTGTCCTTTACGCATTGTTCTACTAATAGCAACAAACGTAGATGATTTTGTTAACATATTTTAGAGTATTAAGTCTACATTTGGTATAACTACAAATACAAAAGTATTTATCATTCTGAGTTCTGCCATGTAATTTTCACTGAAAAACATGGGTCTGTATTATAGAAGTAATGGCGTTATTAATACTTGATCTGAATCAAACTACATGCTACTGCTTAAAAATAAGGCTTCTCTCAAACTAGCTTGTTATTTATAGAAGCCAATTTACTATATACATAAAACATCTTTTCTAATTGTTATCTTGACTGCATTTTAAGTCTCTATTTTTATCCTTTTATGTTTCACAGGATGGTAGTCTAAGGTCACATAAAAGGCGAATTGCTTCATTATCCAATATGAATCATCAGCACTCAACTTTGCATATTCAAGGTATTACATCATATATATTTTGGTGGTATTATTTCTCAACATAAAAACAGAATTATAGACTTACCAGAGACTTATATTTCTTTTCAAGAAGTCTTAATACTGTAGTTCTGCTATAATGTGCATGCTAAAATTAAAAGGAAATGATATTTAATACTCAAGCCGTGCCACTCAAAATCCATTTTTCCTGCATTATTTCCAATAACATCATACATCACACAATAGCTTAGGATTAAATCATTAGAGTCAACGACAGACAGGTGTTTATGTGTGCATTGGATTACGAGCATAGCAATCACCAGAATGCAAATCACATCAAAACCTTGCAGATCATTTAGTGACCGATGAGTAGAAAAACATTCTATCCATCGATTGTGTCCAATTTCATGCTAAAATATTTTAAAAGCACCACCAAAAAAAGTACACCTATCAGCCTATGACAGAATCCAAAGAAAAGATACACGTGGCAAAAAATAAAAATAAATAAATAAATAAATAAGTGCAACTCTTATGCTGAACAGGATACTGTACAGTCTACCTGTGCAGAAATTTGACAACACTGAAATGCTCCAAAGGGACAATACCCTGATCATTTTCTGCCAACCATATTTAAAAATGATTCAAAGTGTCAAAAGGGATTTAATTTTCTCCTTAGAGCAAAATATAGATGGAATTAAAACATGTAAATGCATAGCATTGTACAAAGTCAGGGAAAACTATAAATATTGTTTAGCTAGATTACATAAGATATCATAAGTGTTCAAAATATAGTTTCTTCATTTCACTCAAGAATAAAAATATTGGCCAGGCACAGTGGCTCACACCTGTAATCCCAGCACTTTGGGAGGCTGAGGCGGGCAGATCACGAGGTCAGGAGGTCGAGAACAGCCTGGCCACTATGTTGAAACCCTGTCTCTACTAAAAATACAATAATTAGCCAAGCATGGTGGTGCGCGCCTGTAGTCCCAGCTACTCAGGAGGCTGAGGCAGAAGAATCACTTGAATCCAGGAGGCAGAGGTTGCAGTGAGCCGAGATTGCACCACTGCACTCCAACCTGGGTGACAGAACAAGACTCCGTCTCAAAAAAAAAAAAAGAATGAAAATATTAAACAAAATAAGACAAGTCAAAACTTTTTCAGAATTCTAGGGAATAGAGAATTTTTGTATTTTTTCTTTCTCTTTTTTTTTAAATAAAGACTAGGTTCTGCTATGGTGGCCAAGCTGGTCTCAAACTCCTGACCTCAAGTGATCTGCCCTCCTTGGTCTCCCAAAGCATTGAGATTACAGGCGTGAGCCACCGAGCCCGACCGGGAATAGAGTTTTTAATTAAACATTGATTAAATGGTGTTTTGGTTAACTGAAGGTTAATCAAAACTCAGTGTTTTAACTCTTGTAGCTTAAAATGTTTTCAAAAACTATTATCCTTTTTTCAACTTTATTAAAAGAAATAAGTTGATATAGTATTAAACTATTTTTAATACTGACCATGTTCAGAAAAAGAAATCCTCATAGTGTATCTCTTAGACCAGGGTCAGCAAACTACAGCCCTCAGATCAAATTCTGCCTAGACCCAATTTTGCAAAAAAAAATTTACTGAAACAATCAAGTCCATTCATTTACCTATTATGTACAGATGCTCTGGAGCTACAACAGTTGGGTTGAATAGCTGCAATAGATACTGTACAGTCCACAAAGCCAAAAACACTGTGCTGAACAGTAAATGAATGCCCAGCCCCTCCCTTCTCCAGTGCAACAAATATAATACCTAGATGCCCAGTACAGATTGAGAGAGAGAAAACAATGTGAGCACAAAAGCCAGTCTTGTTGCTACTATTGACAAACCAACCTCTCCTATTCAACAGAGGTTGAGGGAGGTAACAGTATAAAGATCTCTCTACTCTTAATGTTAGTTTCAGTTACAGCTTTCTAAGAAATTGGCAAGTTCGGGCATTAAACACATTCCCCAAACTTCAGATTCAGGAGGGAGATAAATGAAGGAATACTTTCAGAAATATCTCCTAAGTCAGAAAAAAATACATATTGAATCCTTATGTTCCACCACATCAGCTTAAAATTTTTGAAGCTTTTACACAAAAGAAAAAATAGATTTTGAATAGGCATTCAACTTACATAGATTCAAATAAAATATCACTTAAAATCCTATTCTGGCTCTGCCATTTAATAGGTAAAAAGTCTTGGGCAAGTTAACTTCTCCATATCTTAATTACTGCATCTGAAAAATGGGGTACTAATACCACCTACCTCATAATTATTTTTAAGAATTAAATGAGTTAACACATGTAAAAGTGATTAGAACTCTTAGCACACAGTAAATATTCAAACAGCTATTTATTAAAATGGTATAGCAATGCACTAAAAAGTATAAAAATGTTCTATTTTTCCTTACCATCCATTTTTTGAACCACACAGCCTTGGTGTCAACTAATGCAAAAAAGTAGATCGGATCCAAAATCTTTTGTGAGACGACATGGCTTTGATCATGTTTAACTGTTAACAAGGACAAAGTACTCTCCACAATTTCTTCCATATACCTTAAGGTTTGGGAAAAAAGAAATGCAATTACATATATAGTACTGGTGGTATACTTTATATTTATGGAACGATAAAGTAGCATATAATCTTCAAAACATTTTTTCTATTTCAGTAAATTACATTGGTAGGATTCACATTCAATGTTTCTGTTTTAAAAACAGGTTCTTTACACTTCAACAGTGGGTCTGCAAATTTAACTTTCCTTTTTAGACTCACAGATGCTCTTACAACTTAGTGTAAATTTTAGAGATGAAAGGAAAAAGTTTAAAGAATATTTAAGGAACTTGTCCAAAATATAATAGCAAAGACCAATAAGAACTAACACAGACCTTCAAATCAGTGACACATTAAAAAAAAAAACAACCTAATGCTACATTTTCTTTTAATCTTGTAATAAATGATGTAAAACGGTACTTTTATAGTGATTCACATAGCTAAGCATAAAATGACAAGCTTAAGAAAAAGAAAACAAAAACTTCATTAATCCCTTCCCAATTGAGTAAGACTATTAAGAGTGTCTTTACTTTTTCTATCTGAAATGTATATGAGGCGGTAACACTGCTAGGTTTTATGCTGGCATACGTTGGGAGGGGACTTACTTCTCTGGATGACGAATCCAGAAAGATGGAGCCTCTTTCTGATACTCATTTAGAAGACGAACCTACAAAGCAGTGCACAATAGTTCTCAAAAAATTAGAATCCTCAAATATAAAACTAAATAAATAAAAATAAAAGCATATTCTAATAAATGGATACCTTTTTAAGTAAGCGAGTCATATTAGGATTAGTTATATCTACACCAGCTGAAAGAGTAGGAATATGATCTTCCCTAGAAAGAAAGAATAACTCCAAATACTTAGCTGAAAAAAAAAGGGAAAACATAAAATTACATCATTCATTTACAGTGCTTTCTGAAAAAGTTATTTCCTATCCATTCTTCTTAAGGACATGCAAATGACAAAAAACATTTTTAAATGTTTTCATAAACATACCTAAGCGTGTATAAATTTCCTTGGTCATATGCAATGGAGAAAGCGAAAATGTCTGTGCATAGAATTTTAAAATCCGGTCCTGTGGAAATGAGACATGATTTTCATCTAAGATCTTACAAGAATAGAACAGAGATGAAACATTTTTCACACAGTAAAAACTCAGAAAATAAAATAAATACAAATAAACCATTCAGAAACCAGAGTTGGAATGTACTTATTTAAAAATGGCACACTCTTGCGTCCACAAAATTAAAATCAACCAAAACTAATATGTGACTCTAATAACAGAAAGATATTACTGTACAATCTGATCATAGTAGATACTGACATGGTGAGGAGGAGGTAAGGTGAGGTTTCATAGAGACAATGAAAAGGTGTCAAACAAAGGAACAGAGTAGGCAGCACTAATTTTTTTAACACCCCATATTTCAAAATCCAAAATTCATCATTTTTAATTGCTTACATGGGTAGCTTCAATAATTAGAGATTTAGAATTATTTATGATAATTTTGCCTATTCCTAAAAAAAGAATTCTATGTTTAAATTTTTACATTATTAAAACTCACAATAGAAGCCATTAGAAGGCAAATAAGTTAAATTTGCCAACAGATGTAGTTGCACAATGCCTGGCACTAAGAGGTACTTTAAAATAGTAGGTATTATTATCCTTTTAATTATACCTACTTTAATGTGATGAGATTAATCCTAATAGTGAAATTCAACTTTCCATAAAATAAAAACATAAAATTGCCTTAAATATTCTAACTTGGAGGGAAAAAACAGTGACTCTGTTGATATCATTTTAGATAATCTGATTACAAGAAATAGTTCCCCAAGTGACTAAAGGTATCTTCTAGCCCCAGGAAATTCCTACTGAACAAAGGATTTTAAATACTTTAGGAAGTCTATTTTTATAGCTGCAGCAACTGACAGGTATTTGTCACAACCCTATAGGCTGCACTCGGCTGCATGTAAGAGTCCTTTAGAAGAGGAGATGAAGAAATAGAATTGAACTCAAAAAGAATTTGGATCAAGCACAAATTTAAAATGAAAAAACTTGCCTGGTTTTATACTTCAAAATGACTAATTTTGTTACAATCTCTCCTCTATAATATAATAATTGCTTCCAATTTTATTAGCATAAGTAATAAAACTGAACATTGCTGCACAATAATTTAAAATGGCTACAATTTGCTATCTTATAAAGTTATTACATAATTTATAAAGTAGAGGAAACCTACCCAGCTACTATTCTGTATTTGTTAAGTAAAAAAAAAAAAAAAAAAAACAGGGAAATTTACAATTGCATCTCTCATTAGAGAGCTTGAAATGTTAAAGAGAATCCTGAGATATTTTTTTCACCTTGAAGTTCTTGGATCATTGAGTTGTTCCAGAAGTCTACAATACCCTCTGGTGTTAACAAGGTTGAACTGCATCCAAGTATTAGGTAAATACCTTCTTCCCCTTACGAGAATTACAAACAGTGATTCCAAACCAGTTCTGTATACCAGTATAATCATATCTTCATTAAAGATATACCTATTTTAAATAGACATATTGGGATACCTTATATTTTTCTATAACTATTTATTTATTGTCTGTGTTATCTACTGAAATCTAAGTTCCCTGAGGGTGAAGACTTTGTATCTGGTCCATGGTGTGTTCCCAGTATCTAAACTAGAATGATACACACTGCAGACATTCAATACATAGTTGCTGAACAAAGAGCAAAATGTAACTCTTCTGCTAATGCCTTAAATTGTATGCCAAACATCACATCGATTTTAAAGCCAAAACTGTCTTCACTGATATATCAATTAGGAAGAAAAGATCCTTTGTAAGGAAATCCAATTTGTGTTTAAAATGTAATTCTTGGATAATCAGGGTTTTTTGTTTCCTTCCCATCATAGACACTATCTGTAGAATTACTGCACTTGTTAATATAAGCTTACTTTTCATCATCATATAACTGTTCCTAAAAAGTCATATGCAAATCAATTTGTATAGAAAATCATATCTATTGACTTCCTAATTTTATAATTTTAGAAATTTTCTATATTTGCTTTATGATTCACCTCAAATTATTTTATAAAATCTCAGCCTTAGTTTACTAGCTTCTCTTTTTAAGCAGTTAAGCAATCTCTAAATAAACACTTAAATACATGAGGAAAATACTTATAAGCCCTTTTGAATAAACCATAATTCATCAGTTTAGTTCAAATTTTCATGTACCATGAATTCTTTTAAAATATTTTTTCTTTTTTTTTTTATTTGAGAGTATCATAAAACAGCATTATTCAAAAGCAATTATACAGCCAGGTGTGGTAGCTCAAGCCTGTAATACTGGCACTTTGGGAGGCCGAGGCAGGAGGATCGCTTGAGCCCAGGATTTCAAGACCAGCCTGGGCAATGCAGTAAGGTCCTATCTCTACAAAAAAAATGCAAAAATTAGCCAGGTGTGGTGGTGCATGCCTCTAGTGCCCAGCTACTTGGGAGGCTGAGGTGGGAAGGTTATTTCAGTTTGGGAGGTTGAGGCTGAAGTGAGCCATAATCATGCCACTGCACTCTAGCCTGAGTGACAGAGCAAGACCCTGTCTCTAAAAACAAAATAAAACAAAAATAACGTACTATAATATTCCTTTACAAGATAAAATGCACAAGGTAAGTGTATTATTTGGTAATGAAATATACTGACCATATTTTGAATCGAACCATAAAATTTCCTTAAGGAAAATTTTGACAATTCGAAACTGAAGTTCCATAAACATATGAGCTACTACTATTAAAGAAAACTATCAGCCAGGAGCAGTGACTCAATACTGCAATCTCAGCACTTTGGGAGGCCAAGGTGGACAGATCACCTGAGGCCAGAAGTTCGAGACCAGCTTGGCCGACATGGTCAAACCCCGTCTCTACCAAAAATACAAAAATTAGCTGGGCCTGGTGGTGCGCACCTGTAATCCCAGCTACTCGGGAGGCTGAGGCAAAGAATTACTTGAACCAAGGCCATGCCATTGCACTCCAGCATGGGCAAAAAGAGCAAAACTCCATCTAAAAAAAAAAAAAAAAGAAAGAAAGAAAGAAAAAGAAAAACTGTCATAACTGACATAGTCTACTGATCTCCAGAATGGTGGGAAAACAAATTATTTTTAATATTTCTATAACCATTTTCTTACACTAAACGCAGGATCAGGATCTGAAAGAGACACTGTCAGTTTTTCGCAGAGAGTAGTCCAATTTTCACAGTTCAGGACATCAGATGGAGGAGCTGAACATAATGTTTGCAAGGCTTCGTATCTCACCTACAATTGTTTAAAAAGATTTTTATTAACACACAGTCACTAAAATATCACAAAACAATATTTAACAAACTACTAAAAGGCAAAGTCTGAATAACTTATAAAGAGCAATTTATCAGATGCCTTTATATTAAAAAGCTCTTGAGAAATCATTTTTTAAACTGAGTGCTAAGCAGAGGAAAAAACAGTTGCTGTTTGTGTAAAGCAAAAATTAAAATACTAAATGTAGTAGGAGATTTTAGGTATCATGTCTAAGGCAATGGGAGGAAGAATGGTAGTTGAATCAGTATCACCAATGCAACATTTCCCAGTGGCCTTGTCCTGCAGGTTTTCCCCCATTCTAGGCCATTCCTACAGATTGAGGGCTTTAATTTCAAAATGCTGCCCAAATACACCGTTGGCAAAGCATTCCCATTCTAGGATACACGAACAATTCCCACAAAACAATCAGTTTGAACTTGTTTTTCTGCTATGCCATATTTCCTGGCCTTCTGACTACTTAGGTAGAAAAAAAAAGACATTCAGCAGTGGGATGCAAAATTGAATTTCTGCATTTTTATAGAAAGCTTACTTCTTAATCAGTCTTCTCAAAATGCAATCAGAATTCACTCAAAACAGTAAGACCCAAGGGAAAGCAGTAGAGAACAGTTCCACTCCAATGATGAACGGAACAAAGCTTTTCTCCCACTCAATATCCAAGTAGTGAATAATAACACACTAATTCCAACCTCATACTCAAAATCTGATCATTTCCCCAACTGAAACAACCAAAGCCTAGTCATTAAAAATGGTAAGGCCTCAGACACAGTAGCCAAAACCTCAGCAAATCTGACACTCTGAATCAGGACCCAACTTTTAGACAAAAAAACATAGTATATACATATATTTGCAATTGTCTATAGATTTATATGAAAGAACTCCTAAATACAACTTTATTTGTGATAGGCGGTAAGGGAAATACTGAGAGAGTTTTAAAAATTAGAAATTCATTTAAAATGTTAAGTAATTTTTCCATTGCAATAAATTTTTAGGAAAAATCCCATTAAGAATTTACTACTTGCAGAAGCAAAATGAAGGTTTCTAAACAAGCACAGATTTCCAAATCATCCATTTAAATTAAAGCCAACAGGATTTTTATCATATAAAATTCAAAACTCATTTCTAACATTTTTGAAAGATGTCATTTAATGTGAACCCAGAAAGTAAATCATAATGCAAAATGCTGAGAAGAAAAAAATTATTCCTCTCCATGATTTTTTTAGAAAATTTCAGTAGGAGTAAAGCACAACTATTCATTTAGTTTAAATGTAAAAGTTTGAAAAAAAAAAATTTTTTTAATGGCAAGATAGACATATCAATACATAAAACACTTGGGTAAAAAACAAAAATCCTATCATATTTTCCATTTCATGCTGACTTTCTAATGAAATAAGTCTTCATAAAGAGTGATTTGTACAGTCTCTTAAAATACAAACAAACATAATTCAGTAGAACTGGAAGAGAAATAGAGAAATCTACAATTACAGCAGGAATGTCCCACTCTCAATAATAGATAGGACAAGTAGACAGAAAAGTGTCAAGGATATTGTATTCATTTTCCACACTGTAGTTCATTTTCACACTGCTATAAAGATACTACCTGAGACTGGGTAATTTATAAACAAAAGAGGCTTAATTGTTCCCCCGTGGTTGGAGAGGTCTCAGGAAATAAAAAATCCTGGTGGAAGGCGAAGGGAAAACAAGACATGTCTCACATGGCAGCAGGAGAGAGAGAGCATGCAGGGGAAAAAGAGAGAGAGAAAAAGAAAAAAGAAAAAAAAAATTCATTTTTTCTGGCCAGGCACAGTGGCTCACGCCTGAAAGCATGTGGATCACTTAAGCACAGTATTTTGAGATCTTCCTAAGCAACGTGGTAAAACCCCATCTCTACAAAAAATACACAATTTCGCCAGGTGTGTTGGCATGCATCCATAGTCACAGCTACTTAGAAGGCTGAGGTGGGAGAATCACTTGAGCCTGGGGAGGTAGAGGCTGCAGTGATTGGTGATCACGTCACTGTGCTTCAGCCTGGGTGACAGAACAAGATCTTACCTTTAAAAAAAAATCATGTTTTTAATAAATAACCAAATGAGTCAAAGTTACTCAGATGGTTAGGGGAGGCATGGGTAGATGCTAGTCAAAGGATACAAAATTTCAGTTAGGAGGAGTAAATTCAAGCGATCTACTCTATAACATCATGACCATGTTAATAACAATGTTTTATTCTTGAAAACTGCTAAGAGTAGATTTTAAATGTTATCACCACAAAAAATGATAAGTATGTGAGGCAATACATGTTAGATCAGCTCAACTTAGCCATTCCCCAGTGTACACATATTATAAAACATGTTGTACAAGATGAATGTACACAATTTTTATTTGACCATTAAAAATAATTATTTTTAAAAGCTGTTCACATTTTCTAAAAGTAGAAAAAGAATTAAAAATCCTTTTTCTTAAGAAATGACTATCTACAATGTTACATACAAAACAACAGCGAAGGGACAGTTTGGGGGACAACTGCCCATAACTTTATCCCTCTGTAATTGATGCTAAAAATAAAAATTTCCTCTTACAAACGGGGACAATTCTGCAAGGAAAGCCTCCCCTTACTCTGTGACTTTTCATTTGGACTTGAAAGTTTACCAGGGATATGGGTCTAGAATTCCCTATGATCATAAAGGCTTAGCCTCAAGAGAAACCACCTGGCTGCTACTGATTGTAATCTTATACATTGTAAATATATGTTATCTGCATGAACTGACAGCTATCCTTGAAACTTACCTCTTTAGGTTGCCCCAGGATCCAACTGGTCTAAAATCAATTGTAATTTTCCTTGACAAAATCTGTAACTCTGTAACACAATTGACAGAACATTCATTTATTTAAAAGGCTTTTAGAAATATTGCTATAAATTATTTTTTCAATATAATTCCAAGCACAAAACGCAATCTGGACAAGAGAAGGAGATGATCTATTTTGATCTGGCAGCAATTTAGAACTTTTCTTCCCAAGGCTTTTACATGGGAACTGAAAGTCACGGTAGGACAGTGTTCCTTCATGTACAGAACATTGTAAGACTCATAAGACATAAAGCCAAAATGTTGCATACTCAGATATGTGAGATGAATGAAACAGACAGATAAAACAAACAAGCAAAAAAAAAAGCTACCAGTAGTACCCTAGGCATAGCGCTGTTTGGACTGTGTTGATCTCTTTCTTCCCTATACTTTTCCTTAGCCTTTCTCCATAGTTCTTTGGTGAAAAAAATCCTGAAGGAAAAATTTCTCTCTATTTTAAAAAGTTTATAGTAGATTGTAAGATATGTTGGAGAAAGAAAGGGTCTTTTTTCCATCAAAGGCAATTTAAACATGTATAATATATAAAATATCATCTGAAAATTATAATAGTAGCAACTTATTGAGTAAACATTATGTAACAAGCCCTATCTCAACTTACAACTGTGAAATATGAGAAACATGAAAACAAAAGAGGTGAAATAACTGCTCCCCAGTCACACAGCTATCAGAACTCACATTCCCACCCACACCAGAGACTCACTTCTCTTCACTATCCTCTCTCTTGAGGTGTTCTCACTCAGGTTTTTGACTGTAAGTATATCATGATGATTCATAAATATCTATCAGTTACTTGATCTCCAGAGTTGTTAACAAATCTAATTACCTTATCAATTATTTCCATTTGGATGTCTAAGGGGCATCTCAAACTTAACATGTCCAAAATAGAATTCTAATTTTTTTTTATGCCAATCTGCTCAACCCTTAGACTATAAATGCCACTATGGTCAATCCAGAATTTGACTTAGATAAAAAGATGAGTCAATCTTGACTCCTCAGTTTCTCTCATTTCCTACATTTAATCCATCATTAAGTCCTGCAAGACAATGGTCAAGCTTCACATATCTTAAATCCAACTACCCATCACCACTTCTCTGCTAAAACTCTAGTCCAAAGCACTATCATCTCTAATGTAGAATACCTCAATTCATCTTAACTGGTCTCCCAGCTTCTACGCTTATGTCATCCTACCCTATCATCCATTCTCTACCAACAAAGTTTCTAAAGTTATAAATCAAATCACTTCACTCCCTTACTTAAACCCCTCACAAGAGTTCCCACTATACCTAGTTTCTCCCTGTAGCTCTCTCTCATACATCATCTCCCCATCCAGGCTCTAGTCACACTCCCTTCTTTCCATCCCTGGAAGATGTCATGCTCCTTCTGGCTAAGAACCTTTGCCATTGCCTTTCCTCCAGGCTGGCAGTGCTCTTACTCCAGAGTTTTGTGTGGCTGCCCTCTATCACTTAAAACTCAGCTCAGGTCAGGGGCGGTGACTCATGCCTATAATCCCAGCACTTTGAGAGGCAGAGACGGGTGGATCACAAGGTCAGGAGATCAAGACCAGCATGGCAAACATGGTGAAACCCCATCTCTACTGAAAACGCAAAAATTAGCCGGGCATGGTGGTGTGTGCCTGTAATCCCAGCTACTTGGGAGGCTGTGGCAAGAGAATCGCTTGAACCCAGGAGGCAGCGGTTTCAGTGAGCCGAGATTGTACCACTGCATTGCACTCCAACCTGGGGACAGGGCGAGACTCCCTCAGCTCAAAAGCTTCCTGATATGGTTTGAATGTCTGCCCTCCAAATCTCATGGTAAAATGTGATTCCCATGTTGGAGGTAGAGCCTGGTTGGAGATGACTGGATCATGGAGGCAGATCTCTCATTAATGGCTTAGCAAGAGTCCCTGGGTGTTTAATGAGTTTCCTGCTTAGTTAGTTCACAGGAGATCTGGTTGTTTAAAGTCTGAGACTGCCCCCTTCTCGCACTTTTGCTCCAGCTCGGGCCATATCGTGGGCCTATCTCCCGCTTCACCTTCCACCATGATGCTAAGCTTCCTGAGACTCTCACCAGAAGCCGAGCAGATGTTGGTGCCGTATTTGTACAGCCTGCAGAACTGTACGACAATTAAACCTCTTTTCATTACAAATCACCCAGTCTCAGGTTTCCAAGGCAAAAAATGGCCTAACACATCTCCTCAAAACTAACTTCCCTGATCACCCTAAAGTCCTCTCTCCAACCCTCATTAACCACCACACCCCAGTCCTGTTTTCTTCATCATCTATATTACTAATGGACAGTCTACAGGCTATAGTGTGTGTGAGGGAAAAACAGGAGAAACCAAAGTGTTGCCTGACTACACTCCCCTCTAGAACTGCATCTTTTCCCCTATAATGTTCCCAATACCTGAAACAGTGCCTGACGGAGGCACTCAGTATATATTTGTTTAATACAAGAATAATTCTAAAGCCAGTCTTCCTAACATGCTACATTGTCTTTCCCTCAGAAAACAGTCAGAGGGTAACAGAGCCACTCCATAATTAATAAATCCAAAACGGCCTGATACTTCATATTGTCCAACATAAATTTTCTTAAAAAGCCTTAAAAATGTCCTGAGTTTACCCTTTTATAAAAGCATATAGTTTGCTGAGTACAGACGCTCTTTTTTTCATTGAAAGTACTGCATATTATTAGGAGAAATACCTAAGTAGATGACTGGGTGATGGATACAGCAAACCACCACGGCACATGTATAACTATGTAACAAACCTGCACGTTCTGCACATGTATCCCCGAAATTAAGGTATAAAAAAAAAAGCTATCTGTTGACTGCCTGGTAATTAAAATAGCTATAGATTAGAGGGCTTTGTTTTCATTGAAATCAAATAGTTTATATTTCTACAGCTACATTAATTTTATTTCTCTCTGAAATTATACAAATTGTATATAAGCATTCATTGAAGCAAGTCATTTTCTTAACTGTGAAAGAGTCTATCACTTGGAGGTAACCTGGTGCTCGTCAGTACATGGAAGGTTCTGTCTTTTATGACTTTGAGATCAAAATAAAAGGGTCTGGTAAACCAGATATTTCCTTAAAAAATAAAAGTACTGCATATTAAATACAGCTCTAATTTTGAATTTTCATTGTTGCATTAAAATATTAAAATTTATTAATGGTAACTACGAAGTAAATATAAGTGTATATGGATATGGCATACTGCTTAATAGAAATATAGAGATATAAATTATATTAAATAGGTATCTTAGAACACATGAACACACACCTTTATATATGCATACATTTATATATACACACATGCATACACATATATGTATACACGTATATGTATATAAGTATACATTTATACAAGAGTATATAATTTGTGTGTGTGTGTCTGTGTGTGTGTGTGTTTGCTAGACAAGCTCTTTCACTTTTTAAAATATTTCTCTTTAGCCTGGCCCTTCTGCCCCTCTTTGTAAATCTGATTTCTTCTGGTCCTTCTACTCCCACCATATGATTTTTATCAGATCATTATCTATGTATAAATGTCTTGTCAATCAACTCATTAAAAAACAAGCAGAACCTCAAGGACATGAGTTTTTAATCAAACAGACTGAGTTCCTGGCTCCCTCTTTTAACCAGCTAAGTGACTCTGGAGTTACATTTAACTGCATTTTCAGTTTTCACATCTACATCCCAGCATCATTGTAAGAATTCAGTGGAATAATTAACATAGTCTTTTATCACTATTAAAATTTTAAAAATTTGAAGTAAGTCTCATGTCTTTTAGAAAATTTTCTACGAGAAAATATAAAATAATTGATTTTCCACCTGCCAACTGCATATTCAAGATCAGGCAATCTAAAAATATAATCAATTGATTTCCACAGATTTCCATTCTAATCCAGTCTTTTTTCCAATACAGAGGCATGTTCTATAACAGCCCCAACAAATGGCGATTCAGCCATTGAACGCTGTCAGTTACAGGGAGTTCATATTTGGTGAGACATCCAGTATTATGCTAAATAGCAGCCAACATAAAAAGGTAATCCATACATCTTAACAGAATTCATTTCCTTAAACACTCCCCAAGCCAAGGCTCCATTTTCTAGTCTCCTTGTACATAATGGCTCAGGCAAATAATCCTTACTCTCTGAAAATATCTTTACCTTTTACTTCACGAAAATAATCAGGGACAATCAACACAGTGATTCCTCAATGTCCCCCTCCTCTTCCCCTCAGTACTATTCTGTGGTAGAACTGTGGTAGATCTGGTCACCAAATACACAGATCTTTCCTGAGTCCTCATCTTCTTTGACTTCCTTCTATCATACAACACAGCTAATTCACCATCCCTCCTGCCTTAAACTTAATCTCCTCTTAAGCTATACCCAGTGCAATATAGTTTGGTACCTTCTCTTCTGACCCATCCTTTTGTCTCTACTGACCCTCTGGAAATGGGTTTCCTAAAGCTGCATCTATTTAGGTGGCTTCAGTAACACATCCACACAAATGACTCACACTGTCTTATCCTCAACATTAACCTTTACCAAGTGAATCCCACATTTTCGACTACTTATGTCAGTGACATACCTTATTGGCATCTCAAATTCATATGTCTTAAAAAAGTGGCCAGGCATGGTGGGTTACACCTATAATCCCAACACTTTGAGAGTATACCTACTATGTATCTGGCAGGATGATTTTATACCTAGCAGCTATAAATAATAATTAAAATATAATTCTTGCCTTCACTCCATAATCTTATCCTAATCTGTCCTGCCAATGTACCCCCCACAAACTCTTTGTTTTAATGATTGACATAAACTACTCGTAGGTTCCCATATATGCCATATTCTTTATTGATTCAGAGCTTTGGTCCATTCCCTCATCTGAAATACTTTCCTCTGTAGCACTTTGATACTCAGAGTTGTAAGAGTTACTCTCTAGAATTCCCATGAGACATCATTTCTATCTCACAACTCTGTTATTTATATACCTATCCTATCTTCTTTACTATCTTAAGTGAGCTATTTGAAGAAATAATGCAATGATTAATCTTTGCACTTCTGCAGTGTCTAAAACAAGAGATTACACATGGCAGAGGCCTAACATATATCTACCAGATGAGTGTACATCCAGAGTTGATGTCCCTCTATTCTACATTTGTCTTTCCTTCCAATTTATAATGCATATTACAAAAGCATAACCTTTAATACTATCTGATTGGAAAAGCCTCAATCTCTTATTCACCACCCTGTAAGATGCTTTTAATTATCTTCCTAAATACAGCATAAATTTCTCTTTAAAAATGTTATTTAAGCAATGAAATAATTTTTATGGCACTAGAATTCCAAATGAGTCTAATATCCGCCCTAAAGGTTATCTATGCTGAAGTTCCTTTTAATATTGTTAGTTATCAGTGGGTGGACAGAAATTGCTATAGCAACTGACTGCAATGTTGTTGTTTTTTTTATTGCATTTTAGGTTTTGGAGTACATGTGACAAACATGCAAGATTGTTGCAAAGGTACACACATGGCAGTGTGATTTGCTGCCTTCCACCCCATTACCTATATCTGGCATTTCTCCCCATGCTATCTCTCCCCCAACTCCCCACCCCCGCACTGTCCCTCCCCTATTTCCCCCCGACAGACCCCAGTGTGTGATGCTCCCCCTCCCTGTGTCCATGTGTTCTCACTGTTCAACACCCGCCTATGAGTGAGAACATGCGGTGTTTGATTTTTCTGTTCTTGTGTCAGTTTGCTGAGAATGATGGTTTCCAGGTTCATCCATGTCCCTACAAAGGACAAACCTGACAAAAACAAGCAATGGGGGAAAGGAGTCCCTGTTTAATAAATGGTGTTGGGAAAACTGGCTAGCCATGTGCAGAAAGCAGAAACAGGACCCCTTGCTGATACCCTACACTAATATTAACTCCAGATGGATTAAAGACTTAAACATAAGACCTAACACCATAAAAACCCTAGAAGAAAATCTAGGCAAAACCATTCAGGACATAGGCATAGACAAGGACTTTGTGACCAAAACACCAAAAGCATTGGCAACAAAAGCCAAAATAGACAAATGGAACCTAATCAAAGTCCACAGCTTCCGCACGGCAAAAGAAACAGTCATTAGAGTGAATCAGCAACCAACAGAATGGGAAAAAATTTTTGCAATCTACCCATCTGACAAAGGGCTGATATCTAGAATCTACAAAGAACTAAAACAGATTTACAAGAAAAAAACAAACAAGCCCATTCAAAAGTGGGCAAAGGACATGAACAGACACTATACAAAAGAAGACATACTTGAGGTCAACAAACATGAAAAAATGCTCATCATCACTGGTCATTCGAGAAATTAGGGAGGGACAGCAGCGGGTGGGGAGTTGGGGAGAGATAGCATGGGGAGAAATGCCAGATATAGGTCATGGGGAGGAAGGCAGCATATCACACTGCCATGTGTGTACCTATGCAACAATCTTGCATGTTCTTCACATGTACCCCAAAACCTAAAATGCAATTTAAAAATTTTTTTAAAAATAATAATAGTAACAATGAATTAAAGCCCATTCTATTCACAAAATACAAGTATTTCACTAATATCAAACATCAGCATTGTTTACAATGTTATTCATAGAAAATTTCAGATCTTTTTTTCACCCCACAGCAAGAAACAACAATTTTGAAGGCATGAATAAGACTGCCAGTATTTATTGGAATGAATGACTGATATATTTTTAGCGATCTTTTCAATTCTGAACATACTAACTTAGCCTCTCTTTGGTCAGCTATATGAAAGACAGTCTCTTTTCGCTATGAGCAAAAGTATACACAATATTTCCTAGAACTTGCCCAAACTGAAAGAGCTTTCAGGACAGTTTTGCCATTCATATGCTTCTTCCCAAAACTCCAGGGATACTATGCTTTCTTGATAGGCAGAGTTCACTTTCAACCTAATTAGTTCTTTCTAAAATGAAGTCATATTTATAGAGCAGACACTTGAAATTTTATATATACCCTGTGGACATCCCAAAGAAAGCCAGGGAAACTTAAAGCATGATTCCTTCCCAAGAATTACACAAGATTTTTTAAAAAATAAGAACATCTTCTAAAATTCTGACCCCATTTCTACCAAAGCTTTGCATTTTTCAAAAATCTATCATTTTAATGACTGGAAATAGTTCAGCATTTGGGATTTGGCAAGGTCTTAACTGCCAGCTACTAAATCAGTCCTATTTAGATCTGAATAACTGTACTTCTTAAAACAAATGCTCCATTTTTTACTTAGGTTTCAATTTCAATGTATTCAGGTGGTTCAGCAAATAAGTAAAAGTATATAATCTTGTGAGCCCCCAGAGTCATAAAATTGGGTTTTCTGTGCCTTTTAAGTCCAGAAAGTCCTTGATTTGAAGAAGCAACTCAGTAAACTTACTGAACAAGCCATCTAACTACATTAAACTAAAATCTCTATACCCCACCTTTTTCCACACAGTTCCTCGACAACAAATGATTAGGGGTTACAGCATGAAGAAAATTCACAATCTTTGTCATGTTCTCCATCACATAGGTAATCAATCTAACTTGGAAAGTTCAGTATTCAGCATAATCTCTCCCGCTAAATGATGCAATGGTGGGCAAGCACAGTGCCCTTTAAGTTATGCTTTGAATATTTCCAAAACCATTTTTCCTTCAATCATGCAGTCCCAACCGTGACCAAAGTAAATATTTTTTTCATGTTTTCACCCAAACTTCTTAAATCCCTTTTTGGTATATGGTTAGGATCTATTTTATAATTATGTCCCTATGGTATAGCTAATCAGGTGAAAACTGTTTGACTAAAAATATCAGGTGAGATGAACACTATGGTGAGACAGCCTTCTTTTGGCCTGACAGTCTGTGTGTACAAGTTCATGGCACATGTATAGGCTATAGTCTAGCTAGTTTTTCCTTGTCTTCTATTAGGGCCAATCCAGCCACTGGCCCATCTTTCTCTTAGTTTTGCTGCAGCCAAATGGCAAGGGTTCCTATAACCTGTTAGTAGAAAATGTAAGACCTCAAATCTCTTGACATTTAAAAAAGAGTTTAATGTTTTAAAACTAACAATTCACAACAACTTTCACTTCCAGAGAATGTATTAGGGAAATGTTTAACCTCCAGACCTAATCTCTAATTCAGTTAAATTTTAATGCAGATTAACTGGGAATAAGATGTTTTAACTAGAGCTTAAGCAGATTTGGTTGAACACAATTTTTTAATTCCAACACAATTTTTTAATTCCAACACACACTAATTTCCTCATCTCACCAAGAATCGTCTCAGATATAATGTAACCATTCACTGAGCATAATTCTATAAGATGTTGTTTCATGGACTAAATCTTTAATATTAGGTTATTTAATTTCTTTTTTTTTTTTTTTCAGATGGAGTTTCACTCGTTGCCCAGGCTGGAGTGTAAAGGTGCAATCTCAGCTCACCACAACCTCCGCTTCACCTCCTGGGTTCAAGCAATTCTCCTGCCTCAGCCTCCCGAGTAGTTGGGATTACAGGTATGTGCCACCATGCCCGTATAATTTTGTATTTTTAATAGAGATGGGGTTTCTCCATGTTGGTCCTGCTGGTCTTGAACTCCCGACATCAGGTGATCTGCCAGTCTTGGCCTCCCAAAGTGCTGGAATTACAAGCATGAGCCACTGCGCCTGGCCAGGTTATTTAATTTTATTGTTTATTTTTCTTCTGAATCTTAAGAAGAAAAATATGACTAAGAAATAATTTATTGAAGCTAATTATTATTAAATACCATTTTAAGACATAAATGCAAAACTAAACAACATACCTGATTGAATGACGAATCACTGTCAGAGCAATTGTCTGTGCAGTAACTACGGTTTTTCTCCTTTTGAATTTTTTTCTGCCTCTCTTGACTTTGTGTCTCATCTTCTTCAAACTTATTAATCATAGACTCGACCACAGCTATCATAACATTCTTCAGGTAATGCATCATTTCTTTGTACCTTTAAATTCAAGGCAGTCTTAATAAGAGAAAGGCAATCAGAAATTAAAACGGTCAACTAGTTAAATTAACTAATTTTTTATCTATAAAAAGGGAAGTCCCTTTAAGATCACAATGCTAAAGAGAAAAATCGAACTCAATTTTTCTTAAAGAAGAAGTAGTAGAACAGAATTCACAAAACAGCAATAAAAATTAATAGGGAATTCAAAAAGTATGTGATTTCCTGGGGTTTTTTCATGGTTACATGGATCAACATAGTAATAAAAGAACCTAAGGCAAGCCGGGCGCGGTGGCTCACGCCTGTAATCCCAGCACTTTGGGAGGCTGAGGTGGGCGGATCACCTGAGGTCAGGAGTTTGAGACCAGCCTGACCAATATGGTGAAACCCCATCTTAAAAAAAAAAAAAAAAAAAAAACCTAAGGCAAGAGATTTCAATGGCATGGATTCCAATTGCTAGCAACAAAGTCAATGATTAATATTATGCCACCAAAACCCAGGCCATTTTACACAGCACCTTCATCCTGTCTTATATTTATCTCTTTCTCCACCCCTCCCATTCTCTATTTTCTTTCCTTCTCTTCTCCCTTGCCCATACTTTATAGACACCCATAGCCACAACTGAGAGCTCTTATATACTACCAAGACCTATGTAAGAGTTAAGCTATCAATGTGTCCTTTCAAACAGAGGCTGGGGAACCCACTATCAGGATGTTAGGAAAGGGATTCCTGGAATTAGTAAGAGTGTGAATCGGATAATATTTAAAATCTCTTTTGGTAGGTCTAAAAATCTCAAAAAGAACTCATAACAAATTTCTCCACTTTGTAAGTTCAAAATCTCAAGCATCCATATTAAGATGAGACTGAAATACTCAAAAGCACTAGGAACAGAATTTTAGAGCTAGAAAGAACCATAAATATAGTCTAGCTCTTTATTTTACAAATGAGGGATATGTGACCTGGACCACTGAAATTTCCACATCTAAAACAAAAAAGGCATAAAGATGTAAATAAAAATAGTAAATAAATTATAAAATTTGAAATCAGAAACCTTGAATTAGAATCCTAGTTTATAGGATTCCAACTCTGTCATCATAAATAAGTTTCAATTTCCTCAACTATAAAATGAGATAAAAAATACCATCTAGTTAACCTATTTCATGTGACTGTAGCAAAAAATAAATATGTATGTCAGTAAATATATATACCTGAAATAATAAATACATGTGTACGGTATGTATATATACGTATATACGTGTATTTATTATCATTAAAATAACAGAAATACACTAGGAAAATAAGCACAGAAATGTCCTTTTCTGTATAATTCTAGATAATTGGTCACTGTAATTCTATAAATCAAAAAAAGAAAAAGTACTTTATCTCTCATAAGAGAAATCGAACCTGCTGGGGAATTTGAATGAAAATCATAGACTGAGATTTTAAATAAAAAGTATAAAATACATTTTAAACTTTCATTGTTAAATAGACATAATTTCTATATACAATTTAAAATATATTAATATATTTAATATGTAATATTAAATATTTATATCATGTGGAACTACACATTTTTATAATACATGTATTTAACATATTTCTTTAACTATCAGAAATTATGAGAAAATACAAAAATATTGAAAGCAGATGGAAATAAATTAGGAACAACTGGGGGAGAAACATGCACAAGATAACTCCATAGAGGTAACAAAGAGTCCAGGGAACATCCCAGTTTGATGTAAAGGGACATAAAAACCAAAAAGGAATCCTGAGACATACACACTGATTTGCAAAGTATACATAGGATAACTGAGCCCAAAGGCCCAGCTTCTGCCTCTATAGATTCTGGCCAGCAAAAAACAGGGAAGCAAAACAGTTCCCTGGCAGCAATCAATACACATCTACCAAAAGCTTTTCTCTCCTTTCACAGTGATTGAATTATAGCTGGGGACAGGACTGAACTACACTCCCCAGCCTCCCCTGCAGCTAGGTAAGGCCATGTGAACAACATAAAGTCCCCATCCCCTTAAAACTTACAATCTGGTAATTTAATAAAGAAGTATAAAAGTAAATCTTAATGATACACAGGATAAGTATAATGGTACTTAAAATCCATAGAAAATCTACAAGTTTTGCTTTGAACATAAATGTTTCCAACAAACCTTTCAGAAAAGACCAATATAAATTATTCTGTAAGAAATATAAAATGGCCACAGGCGGTACCTAATAATTTTAAAAAGTGAATTAAAAAATAGTGTCATACCATCAATATCAAGAGTTAAATGAACGAAAACTCAATAGCAGCCACTGCAGTTTTGAAAAGACTAAGGAAAAACAGATATAAAATAGAATATAAACACCATTGAGTAGATTCCATCATGCTTTGCAAGTTTTAAAGACTACAGAAACAAAAAGCTCTAACAAGTAGTGAATAAAAACCACATCAATTAACAATGAAAATCTACAGAATAAGTACTTCCACTCATTATATGAGTAATACTGTATATTATATAGATCCTACAAATAAATTCTTGTGTGCAAACATCTGCTTAAAAAATAAACATTAAAATGTTTAATTACAAAAACACTTTATGACAATTGAAATGCTGTTTACAGATGTAGTGTTGATACATTAGCCCTAAGTGATTTCTAAAGAATGACCAAAAAAAAAAAAAAAAAGACTGAAAAAAAAATGTGCTGTACAATGTAAAATCTTTCATCCATGGTTCATAAAGTGGAAAATAAACATTTACTAAGTCTTTTAAAATCTTTGTGAGGTAATTATTACTGTATTAATTTTAACACATGGATGAACTAAAACACAGGAAAATCAAATAGCTTACCTAGAGATAAAAAGTAATTTCCTAGAAGTACCACATAAAATTCTGCTCTTACCATGAAAATACTTTCATTAGCTGACTAATAAAGTATTTTAGTATTCCTTCTAGAAGTAAGTTTAATGACACAGCTAGAAACAGACTTACTAAGAATTATATTATCCAAAGATAGATTTTATTTTTCATTTTCTCCAAATCAAGAAATAAGAAATCTTAATCTCTATGACTTGTGCTTGATATAGATTAGTGCTTCGAGCTTGCTAAATTTACTAAAACAGCTATACGATGTCACTTTGTCAAATAACATATTAATTTAAATAATATAATCAGTTGCCCCAAAAAGGAAGAACTCTTGCACAAAATAATTTTTTAAAAATTTAACTAATTAAAAGTAAATTAGATTTAATACTTTAAAATACAGTCAGTAATATAAGCTCAGGTATATATTCAAATGTCTCTGATACTGGAAATGTGAACCATATATTCAAATGTCTCTGATACTGAAAATGTGAACCACAGCAGGTCTTCAAATGGCATCATATAATTCAACATCTTTTCATTATAACTTTGATGAGAAAAAAAAAAATTAATGATGACTTCCTGCCTAGGGCTGGTTTCCACCTTGTACCTTGAGATGCCAGGAAGGACAGGCTACCAGCAAACCTGAAGCAGAATAATTATTCCAGTTAAATAATTATCTTGTTCTTTTTAATTTTCCTTAAATGTATATATAGCTCACATTTATTTCAATGGTTAATATTAGAAGTGTTTTCATCTTTATTTAGAAGTTTGGTGATGTTTCTTTGACCAGAAATACGCTGTAGGAACTTAACTCTTGTTTATATCAATTAACCTAGACCCCAAAAAAGTGAAGGAGGAAGTCATGCAAATATTCAGGAAAAGAACATTCTAGATAGAGGAGCAATATGACTGCAAATCCCTCAGGGAGGGACTTACTTGGCTGTCTGAGAAAGAACAGGCAAGACCACGGTGGCTAGAGCAGTATGAGGGGGAATATGGTAAGCAATGAGGCAGGAGAGGGAGCAGAAGGCCCATGGTAGGTCTTGCTGGCTACAAAAAGAATTCCGGGTTTTACTCAGAAGGAGATGGGAAGCCTTTGGAGAGTTTAGATGAAAAGGTGTCATGATCTGACTCACTGTTTTAAAGAATCATTCTGGCTGCTACTAGGGAAACAGACTGGGAGGGACAGGGATTGGGATGCAGGAAGGAAGGAAGGAAGGAAGGGAGCAAGGGAGGGAGGGAGGGGAGAGAGAGGAGGGAAGAAGGAGGAAGACCCTAATGTTAGTTAAGAAATGGTTACCCAGACAGTGTCGAGTCAGCCAGCAGGGACCTATCGACCAGTCAAGTCAGTGCAGAAGCCCAGGACCTATGCAGGACTTAGTTATGCAGGGACTTAGACCTAAGCTGACCTACCCACTAGTGACCTATGACCATCGAGTCACCAAGTTATGCAGGGACGGTTAGCTGAACCTAACTTACTTAACCTACGAGACAGGATGAGCAGGGACGGACGGGACCTGCACGGGCGCCACCCTGGACGACTTAATTAATGCAGTCAGAGTCATGCTACGACTAATGGTTAAGTCAGAGCTAAGTCAAACTGTTGCAGTGACCTAATCTACAGGTTAGACCAAGTCAGCGATGAAATGGTCTACCTGCAGTGCAACTAGAAGTTATGATGAAGTTAATGCTAACTGCAGTGCAGTGACCTAGAATAGGTTACTAGTTACTATGCATGTCGGATGCACCTAGCCACCTATCGACTAGAAAGTGTTAACTCAACCCTACCTAGCTGGACCAGGAAAGTTATGGTTGTACCTAGACCTAAGTTATGGGTTACAGTGACCTACTGGGACGACTAATGCAAGTGCTGCAGTGACTTATGCCTACAGGGACCAGGAGTTACATTACCAGACAGGCTACTAAGTCAACCAGTGCAGGGATGGACCAACGATGCAGCCAGGAGAGAGAGAATGAAGGAAGGAAGGAAGAGAGGGAGGGGGAGAGAGAGAGAGAAGGAAGGAAGGAAGGAAGCGGGGGAGGGAGGGAGGGGAGGGAGGGTCTTATTGAAGGAAAAGTTATTTGAAAATGTTATTATGGGCATACTCACTCTTTAGATTCCTGAGTTCTTTTACTAACGTGCTGTACAACTGTGTCATAGCCACATTCTTCTGCCTGATTCTCATCAGACGTGCATTTTTCCATTTCTTCTTCAATCATAGAACCCAAAGTGGTACATATATGCTGTCTAAGATATTTCACAAATTCATAGCTGAAACAAATATTTAGAAAATAAATGCAGTAAATATCATAAGCATATTCAGGAGAAAAGGTCAACACAGAAAAGTAACATTAAGATTTCTTACCTTAACTAGAATTTAATTGGTCATTCATCACAAACCATCAAGCTAATCTACCAATTTTTGGCCTTTTCTTTTTAGGGACACTTAGCAAAAATCATCCTATAAAGATTACCACAGTAAGGAAAAGCAAATTTCAGAAGCAGCCCGAACTTCAGTGGGTTAGAAGTCTCTTCACATTTCTTTTTATGCTCCTATCTTTAACATGTGACAGTCAAGAGTGTGAAAAGCAGCTGTTAAGGATTTTCAGTTATTCAAGATGATGAGGAAAATCATCTAGAATATAGTAATCATTAAATAGGAAATTAGAAAAAGTTAACGTCCATCATCAGAAGAGTTTTGTGCACATCTTGAAAGTAATAATTAATGTGACTTCCGCCTTAACAGTTCTTATCTTACTAAGATTATCACTATTATTAAATTCAAGACACATTTTATCTTGGTATTAAAGCCCTCATAGATTCCAATTTATCACACCAAATCTACATCCTGTTACTACCTACACATGCCTAACTCTAACTCTCCATGTAATTTTTATTCCCAATACCTCTGAAAACATTATTTCACCCACTTAGAGTGTTTTGCCACCACTCCTACAGATTATCTTGTACAGTCTAAAATGCTACCTTCTGATAAAAGCTTTCCTTGTTTCTCAACAACTGATATCCTTTCTCACCTAAGACCCACAAGTACTCTGTCCTTCTCTGCCAGCATTCAAAACACTTTGTTGGATGCAGTTATATGATGTGCTTTATTCTCTGCTTGGTTCCTGACCACCTCTAAGCCCAGATGTCTACATTGTTGATAGACTTGACAACAGAACAAGTCCACTTGTCTGTCTATCATCTGAAATATCCTGTACAGAGCAGACACTTTATAAACACTTATTAGATTGAAATACAGCACTGGGGAAAGGTTTATCTCTTCCTTTTTCTACATCAGTGGCTGTGAATTTGAACTTGCTTATCTTGTCTAAATGTTTGTTTTCGTTGTTAATTCCTCATTCATTTCATGTCTAGTAACACATTTCTGATGACATCATGCTATAATTACCCCCCATACATATGGCTTCATATCCTTCCTATAATCTCGTATAAGAAAAAGAGAAGAGGAATGAAAAGAGATAAAAAAAGAAAGTGTACAGCAAAAAGCACTCTCCTCTTTCCCACCACCCACAGTTTTGGCACTAACAGCATTGTTTTTTAAGACTTTCAAACTTGAAAACGTGGAATGCTCTTTCATGTCTGCATCTTCTGCACCCCTTGCCCATCAACTCAATCATATCCATTCAGCCACCAATACATGTTAATGTTTCCTCTACATGCCTGACTTTCATCACTGCCTCCCTTTTTTTTTCTATCAATCAGTACAAAGCCATATCACTTCACACAGAGATTACCGCAGCGGCCTTCTTGTCTTCTCACTTCTCTCTCTTCTCTTCCCTCTCATATTCATCCCAAACACTGTAGTCATATTAGCCTTCCAAAATAACTGATTTTATTATTTCGGTCAGAGCTAGAGCCATTTCACTCATACCAATACTTCATACCATATCGCGCATGCACATAATGACTCAATAAATATTTGCTGAATTAAAACAAAATTACTGGCTGCCTATTATCTTTCATGGTCAAATACAGCTTCCTTGGCCTGGACTTTAAATATCTAATCAATCAAATCTCTTTATAAGAGTATCGCTACTTAAATGAGGCTACATTCAATATTCCCAACAAACCTCCAACCATGTTGATCTTCTTAGAAGAAAGTGATAAACTGGTCAGGCACGGTGGCTCACGCCTGAAATCCCAGCACTTCGAGAGGCTGAGGCGGGTAGATCATGAGGTCAGGAGATCAAGACCATCCTGGCCAACATGATGAAACCTCGTCTCTACTAAAAATACAAAAATTAGCTAGGCGTGGTGGCATGTGCCTGTAGTCCCAGCTACCCAGGAGGCTGAAGCTGAGAAATTACTTAAACCTGGGAGGCAGAGGTTGCAGTGAACTGAGATCGCGTCACTGTACTCCAGCCTGGTGACACAGTGAGACGCCATCTCAAAAAAAAGTGATAAACTAACTTTAAGTGATTACCATGCTAAACTCTGTGCTAAGCACTTTATTAATATTTTATTTACCATATGTTAAGTAAAATAGATGAGGACACAGATTCAAAACATGAAAAAAACCTTGTTGAATTCATAAGCTACCAATTCATTCACTTTATACCAAAGCCCATGCTACTCCCATTAATCTTGTAATCCTATACTGTCCCAAAGATGTAAAAATATCAACAATGTTGTATTTTGTACTTTAAAATTGAGTGAAAAGGGAAATAAATAAATGTAATACCCATATCTTTACCAATTTGTATATTATTTCAATTTCTTTCATTTTGAGAGAAAAATTAACATTTTATTCTCCAAAAATAACTGGCATATTAAATTTAAAAGTATAATTTACTTAAATATTTAAATTATTGATTGAATTTACTCTAAAATGTTCAATATTTATACTCAATGTTTAGCTAGTAAATTATATGCATTAAGGGAGTAAGTATTAAGAAGAGCAGAAGAGGAAGATGAAGCTATTTTGTAAATCTAATGTCCTATAGAACATTAGATTGAAATAGCAAATATTAATTTTCAGAAGTACAGTCCAAGAAAAACAAAATCCAAAGCTCACTGAATCATATATCATAGAAAACCGCCTCTAATCATCATCTAAATAGTTTATGCTTCTTTTGGTAATTCATCACTGCCTTACATTATTTGAAGATCTTCCCATATATATGAAAACTTCCTATCTACACTAAATATTAACTTATTATTTCATTTGTGTATGTCCAATTATAAACCAAATCTTTGCACATTCTATACAAACAGTGAAATCACAAAGGTAAGAAAAGAATTCAAAAATTAAGGTTTCAAGAAAACCCTAAAGATGTTCTCAATTGTGTCCTATCTGATAATCCCCATACTGCTTCTACACACAGTCAGCTCTGAGATAGAGTTGGCAGATGTGCATGATGACGTAAGTCAAAATAAGCTCTTAGTTCTCCACCACAACCATGCCTTCACAACCAGGAACCCAATGAATCAAGAATCATAACATCTGATATTTCAATTCCATAAAAGTATCACTGCTTTCTTTGAAACATCTTTAAAACTGAAAAAAAAAAAAAAAAAAAATCCTAGAATGGATCATCCTTTCAGCCCAACCATTATGACCTCACATCCAGCCTTTTACTACTGGGCAAAGAAAAAGAAAAACAAATGTGATAGCAAGTACAGAGAGAGGAGACTGGAGAGGTCCTTAAAACTCTACTTCCTTCACAATCCTGCCCAAAGTTAGTCGGCCAGACACACCAGTGTTTTCCTCCACACCTCTGAAATATTTAGCAGCAAATGTAAGATGGGGATAGTCTAAGTTTTTTCTCTGAAATTGAAGGAAGAGCCTCTCTGAAGATGAATTCACATCTCACCACCAATACCTACTATGGAAAGACAGAATTATCCTTATTTCTTTGTTTTTATCAGCCAATTAGAAGAAATGAATATTTAACTGAGAAGTGTAACTCTTGGGTGTGCTTTGTAATAAAGCCCAATCTGTAAGCAACACAAAGGATATATCTGTAATTGAGACCATGAGGAAATTTAACACAAGCACATTAACAAAATGTAGTCAATAAAGCTAAGAAAACACAATTCTAAAATAAAAGACACATCAAAAAAAATCCCTACAGAGAAGGAAGGGATAGAGAGAGATTATTAAATGATACAAAATTATAGCTAGACAGGAGGAAAAAGTTCATGTTCTATTCTACTGTAGGATGACTATGGTAACAATAATGCATTATATAGTTTCAAATACCTACAAAGAAGATACTGAATTGAAAGAAATGATAAATGTCTCAGATGATGAATATGCTAATTACCGTGATCTGATCACTCTACGTGTATGGAAACATCACTATGTACTTCACAAATGTTCAATTATTATTTGTCATTTTAAAGGTAAAATTCATTTTAAAAAAATATCTCCACCATTTAGCAACAGCTGTAAACAGCAAATATCCTGAAAAACTTTTAAATCTACTCTGTGGATATCTGAATAACCTCATGCTTTTTTCTAGTGACATAATATTTACATGTAACCACAGTAATACCTCTAGAAGACTCATTCAAAATGCTTCTAGGTTTTCATCTAAGTTCTAAATTAAATGAACCCAAGGTTAAATCTTGTTTTAAGAGGTTATTGCTCTTTTCAAAAGAATCTTCTAGAAAAAAATAGTCTCCAGGGGTGGAAAGGCTCTTTATCATGAAAGGACTGCCAGGCTGCCTCTATACCCTCAGGGTGTTCTACTGACTCAGGGACCACTGAGAAACTTTGAGAGCCTCCAATCCTAAATTAATGAACACAGTCATTTCTTCAAGTGGGCCTTCTACTCTTTAGGTAAGAGTACCCAAGACTTCAAATTCTCATCCAACAATTAATCTTGCGTTGTTTCTTTTACCATCGGAATTAATGGCAATACCCCATAAAATACTAAATAAAGTGACTAATGATGCCCCAAGATAGAAAATATTGTTACAACGATAAGAACAACAGACACTGGGACTCTAAAAGATAGGAGACAGGGAGGAAGCAAGAGTTAAAAGAACTACCTATCAAGGCACTATGTTCACTATTTAGGCGACATGATCAATAGAAGCCCAAACTTCAGCATCAAGCAATATACCCACGTAACAAACCTAGGCATGTATTTCCTGAATCTAAAAAAGAAACAAAATTATTATTGCAATGGAGCAGGCAAAAACACAGTTCTACAAAACTAAGTACTGTGTTTCCCCACACTGTAATCCTAATAGCACTGGTGCTATGTACTAGCTCTTATGAAATCTATATCTCATCCCAAAGATTGACAGTAACTACTGATTTTTAAATCAAATATTACCATTGCATCATTTTTAGAAAATAATCTGGAGGTATACCATATTCTAGTTATTTTGTATAAAAGCCCTGGATGCCTCAAGAAGACTTTCAAAAGGTCCTTATACTCATCCCAGCGGTTGCAAAGTCAGATGCTACAGAGGGAAGCTAGCCATGTATGAGAGAGAATGGATAGAGGCTGTGGTGAAATGAAGACATACCCCAACTAAGGCAAAGCTTCTACACAGTTCCAGCAACTTGTCCCTAAGGAATATGAGCCCGGGGTTAACCTGTTAATGCTTTAAGAAAAGCTAGAAAACTGACTTTTAAACGTTATCTCTCAATTTCGAAATGATGCTTTCCTTCTTCTTTTTTAATGTAGTCAAAGTAAAAATGTCCACAGACCAAATATGGTCTGAAGGATGCTACTTTGACTTTTTTATACCCTCTGTCTCCAAGAATTACAAAATTATAGTCAGTAAAGATACTGGTGAATGCAGTATATGTCTAAAATTTCTATTCAAGAAATACAAAATCTCTCTGAAAAATCTATACCATGCTTAATAACTTATTTTAAAATATCCTTATGAGGTTGAATTTAAATCAATTCTGCTACAATTTAGGTCCTATCCTTTCAGATCTTTAAGCAGGCTGTTAACATTTTCAGATTTCACATATTCCAATTGTGCTTAAAATATCAAGACTGTAATAGGTATAATAGAGTTTTGATTGACATGGGTTACAATAAATACAACTTCCACTTATTTCTATTTTAATTAAAGTCTACTAGTATTCATCATTCGTTTTAAAATTTTCTAATAACTGGTTTTACTACAGTTTTTTATTTTTATTTTTTTGTTTCGTTTTTTGAGAGAGAGTTTGCTCTTCTTGCCCAGGCTGGAGTGCAATGGTGCGATCTTGGCTCACCACAACCTCAACCTCCCAGGTTCAAGCAATTCTCCTGCCTCAGCCTCCCGAATAGCTGAGATTACAGGTATGTGCCACCATGCCTGGCTAATTTTGTATTTTGGGGTTTCTACATGTTGATCAAGCTGGTCTTGAACTCCTGACCTCAGGTGATCTGCCCGCCTCAGGCTCCCAAAGTGCTGGGGTTACAGGCATGAGCCACCGCTATAGTTTTTTAAAAGATATAGTCTGTACAAAGAATAAACAAGTTTATAATTGTTAAAATTCTTTTAATAATCTATGAAGCAGGTTTGCTTCATGTTTAAATTCTGAAGTTTATACTGACCAATCTTGCAAGCTTAGGCAAAACACCTGACCTTACTAAATTTCAATTGCCCACTACTTAATGGTGAGGATAATCCTAAAATTAAAATGTTTTATTATATCATAATATTTTCATATACTTTGACATTTTTCTCACCGAATATACCATACATACATTTGACTAACCTTGTTACTTTAGAAGTAATTTAATGAGAAAAAAATAAAAATGTGGTTCCAATGACGCTATTATTAAATGAACGCAAAATATCTTTTACAAAATATTCTTCAAAGAGGGACACTGAAACCTAAGAGGACAGCTATTTGTTAATAAAGAAAGACACGTGGAGTGGAGCTCACCACGTTTCAGAAGCAGCTCAATTAAAATACACAGCAATGTGTCTGATCATTCATCACTAGTAACCGATGATTTGAAATTCTTCACATTTACACAGAAAAATTACCAAGTTGAGTAAAAGAACATTCACTTTTTCCATTCTTTTTCTCCAGACTTCTTACCTATATTTTCCAAGAAAATGCAATAATTGTTTTCTGTGATAAATTTCTGACATGTTCAGAACGTTTATATAAAAATATGGAGAGGTACAGAAGTTACTCTTACAACATAAGGACATTAAAAAATCTAATTGGTACGTTTGTTTCAAAAAACTCATCCTTTCAGCTACTTAAAAAAGCAAGAAATATTCAATCATATATGGAAATAATTATCACTAATGATGTTTTTAAAAAGTATATTAGTGGTTATGAATTATAATTAGTGGTTATAATGCTGACATGAGGAATTCTTAAAATAGATATTTCAGAATCATAGAATTTATTATATGACAAACTTAAGCTTATATATCACATTAGTGTATAAAAGGCCATGTAGTAGAAAGAACAAGTATTTTGTATCTCCTACAACTTTTTAGGCCAAAAAATAAGCTTTTGGCTCATGATAAACAGTTACAAGGAATTCATTCATTAATTATAGAAGCACAAATAATTCTTGGTAATTTCTCCATACAGGTATATCACCTGACAGAATGAATATTTTCTTACTTTATTTTATTTTGTTTTATTTTGAGACAGGGTCTTGCTCTGTTGCCTAGGCTCACTGCAGCCTTAACATTCTGGGCTCAAGAGATCCTCCCGCCTCAGCCTTGTAAGTAGCTGGGACTACAGGCACGTGCCACTGTACCCAACTAATTTTTATATTTTTTGTAGAGACAGGGTTTTGCCATGTTGCCCAAGCTGGTCTTGAACTCCTGGTGTTAAGTGATCTGCCCACCCAGACCTTCCAAAGTGCTGGGATTACAGGCGTGAGTCACAGCCCGGCCCAGAAGGAATATTTTCCTGAAGTTACCACTTAAACATACTAGAGTTTCCTGATTAAAAAGTCACTGGTAAATTCTTCTGTAAAACGAAGAATAACACCCAATTCAATCAATATTACTGTGGTCCTTCTGTATCAAAAACTTATCAAGTGAAAAGGCTACAAAGGTGAGCCTCTGCATTACAGACCATTAAAACCATTAGAATTGGTAGGTACTTTAAAAAACAACAAAACACTATTTCTCACTGAAATGCCAGTAACTATGCTCTAATCCTGAGGTCTCAACTCTAACGGCACACTAGACTTACATAGAAAGCTTTGTTTAAAACCACCAAGGCCCAGCCTCTACCACTTCTCCTCTGCCAAAACCCCCAGGAAATTCTGATTCACCTGTGGTGAGGACCAAGCATCAGTAGTTTTCTAAATAGCCCCCAGATGATTCCAGTGCAGCAAAGGTTGAAAAGCAATGCTGATTTATAGGGAGCCAGTCTGCATGTAAAAATTTACACAACACATACACACATAAAGAAAGCAACATCCTCTTCTCTCTCTCCCCCTCCCACTAGGCCTCAAATCATTGCTGCCATTCTTAGAGAAAAGCATAATAAGAGCTTGGATCTTTTAGAGGGTATGCACAGTTTACAGCAGAAAAAGAGAAGTGCCTATGAAAAGCAGAGATAGTATGTTAGCTGTCCCATAGAATGAATGCCTATATATGGCTGTACTGCCTACACTGTAGTTTCTCCCCCAACTGATATTTTCTCTCACATTATTATACTGCCTGAAATTACATCAACGGTCTTAAAAACCACCTTCTCATAAAAATGTTAACAGCCCAGCAACACAGTTTCCCTGCAAGCCTTTTTTTTTTTCTTTTTTTTGAGACAGTGTCTCTCTCTCCCTCTGTCACCCAGACTGGAGATGGAAAAAATGAATAATTCTGAAATAAATACTTTGGAAAGGAAGACACACCTAAGTGACTCTAGAACAGTAAGTGTTGAAGGAGAGTTAGGTCACTGAAAGAAAGAGAAATGAAAATATGAGCACCTGAAATAACTGACCTTTAAGATCCCTCCCAACTCTGAGATTGTAAAATTCTATGAAAATGCCAAAGTTAAGCAGCTCCTCTTTCTTTTTGCACATAAAATAGTTCCCCTCCTCCTAAGACACAGATCTCAGGCTAGTGCAGCTAAGACATTATGAATTTATCCTATTTTTAAGACTAAAAATGACTTTTAGGATGCTAAGTGAAGTCTTACTTTTAAACTAGCTATAATTTCAGTGTGTCTGGATTGTTTTTTAGGCAGGCCACAAGTAAATCGCTTTAGTAAATAATAACTATTAACTGTGCATGTCATTCAACAAGCATTTATTTAATCTACCTAATGAGCTATTGAAGAGTAAATACAGTATTACACGAGTCATTAGACTTCAAAGAGGAACTACAATGATCCAATTTCAACTTGAAAAAACATTTTTAAACAGATACAGCTAAAGCAATAATTATAGGCAAATGTGTAGCTTTAAATGCTTCTACTAAAAAAGAAAAAGAGTTTCAAATAAGCTAGAATCCAGTACAATAAGGTTAAAGGTTTCCCACATAAGAAAAAATAAAGAGCAGAAATTAATAAAACAAAAAATACTATATGTGTCTATATAACAGAAAGGAGGAGAAAAAGCCAAAAGTTGGTTCTTTGAAAAGGCTAATAAACTTCTAGCATAACAGATGAAGAGCAAAAGTGGGAAGACACAAATAAAAAACGAAAAGGAACATTACTACAGATACTGGAAATACTAAAAAGATAACAGGATATTCATGAAAACCTTTATATAAATAAGTTTTTAACTCCAGATGAAATGGCTAAATTCCCAGAAAATGATCCTAGCAAAAACTTACTCAGTAATTTACAGATTATTTAAACAACTCCATGTAAAATAAAAACCAGAAATGAAATTCCAAACATAACGCTTGATGTGGATGTGTGTGAGGTAAATTATCATTACATGAGCTTACAAAACATTAATCACCCAACCTATATTTGAAAAAGTTCTAATTTTTCTGTAATCCACTGTTTAATACATCTGTAGCTAACCAATAAAAGCTAGCCTCTGGTAGCTCCAGAATAAATAACCTTTTCATCTAATAACAGGTATTAATTGTGAATTTAATAAGAAAATAAGAAAAAAATCATGGAAATACAAAAGAAATCGTACATATAATCGGAAATACTAAAGAAATTAGAAACTCTATATTAATGAAGATTCCTTCCACGCTTTTTAAAACTCAATTGCAAAAGTAGTGAAAACTATAAATATTCCCCTATAAAACTGCAAATAAACACAAACGTGTGCATAGAATTTAAAGAACTCAAAAATGCCCTGATGCACATACGATATTGGTAGGCATTCCAGATAAGCAGAACTTCAGGGTACCCGAGAGTATCCAAGAGTCAGTAAAGGTAGTGTAACTAGAAAAATTTCCAGTGTCATCTCTGTCAGATCAAAATGAAATGCAAACACCAGATTAAAAATACTCATAATAATAATGAAAGGAGGCACCTGGCGGTAGACTTGTAAATTCAGAGGCTTAAATAAAATTATATGAACCAAATCAAAAGAAAAACGTAGGTCTCTAAAGATCTTCAAGCTCTACTTCAAATGGCATCTCATTCATTAAACCTCTTTTCCCCTACTGCTCCCATGAGCAGAGCACTCTGTCCCCCTTCTCTGTCACTTACATTTCTGACACGTATCATAGACATTTAGTTACGTGGCTTACCCCTTTAGAGAAACTTAAAAAACTATTCCAGAGAAAACTAATGATCTCACTTCCATATTCCCTTTGCAGTGCCCGGAGTGAATAATTTGTGCAGCCACTGAAAATGTCAGCAAAGGAGCTAAGATCGCTGGAACTCACTGCTTTTAATAAAATACAGTAATCCCTTGAAATCGTGAAGTATTCTTTCAAAGAGATTACTGCGCTGCCGGGTGAGCCTTGGGGGAATGGATCATTAGGATATGCTGGTTGTAGCAGTAAAAATATGAGGGCGGCAGCCAGACGCGGTGGCTCACGCCTGTAATCTCAGCACTTTGGGAGGCCGAGACCGGCATATTACTTGAGGTCAGGAGTTCAAGACCAGCCTGGCCAACACGGTGAAACCCGTCTCTACTAAATATACACAAATTAGCCAGGTTCAATGGCGGGCACCTGTAATCCCAGCTACTCGGGAGGTTGAGGCTGGAGAATCACTTGAACCCGGAAGGCGAAGGCTGCAGTGAACCCAGATCGTCCCATTGCACTCCAGCCGGGGCGACAGAGCGACACTCCCCCTCAAAAACAGAGAGAGAGAGAGAGAGAGAGAGGCGGCAGAAGCTTTAGGAAATAAGAATAAATGTTAAATAAATTCGACGTTTTGGCAAATAAAAACGTAAACCTCCAAGTTGGGCACTATTTTAACAATAATCAAATTAACATTATCGACTCTTCTCTGGACCTTCTCTGGATCAATGATTTGTAGGCTTAAGACATCAAAAGCAATTTTACTTGTGAAAATTTTCATCAGTTTCCTCCAGATGTAAAAGAATCTCCTCGGCACACTCCAGGGAGGGGGCACCCGTGATTTTCTCCTTGACGCTCTGGAACAACTGCCTCAGCATTGCCTGCACCATCGCTTGGTCCTCGCTGGAGAAGGGAGTCATCCCTGTGGGAATCAAACGCCCACTCTCCTTACTTCGGGTCCGAGCAAAACCCGCGCACTGCGCACGCGCACCCCCACCCAGCCCCGGCCACACGCGCCGTCGTTCCCAGGGAGACCGCGGCAAATGCTTGTGGGTGGGCCCTCACCTGCCCGCGCGTCATTTCGGAAAACGAGTCACCTTACTTTGGGGAAGCAGTGGTCCGCGAGGTCTCGCCTCTGGCACTCGTCGCTGCTAGCCTTCAGTACCAACAGACCTCAGGCTGTCCCGACTAACAACAAAAGAGACATCAGGAATGATCTGAGGGGGAGGGCCCGACGACGGAACGTCAGCGATGCGCGTGACGTCAGCTCGTTGATGTGGCTTCCTTGGTGGGAGGGCGTGCCACCAGGTGACCTGGGGGCGCCCAGAAAATGTTCGGGTCAGCCACTCTCCCTCGCTGCCGCGTTGTAGATGGGAGGGAAGAAAGTCCGAAGAGAAAGTGATCAATAAAAGAAAAATAGTAGAAATGAAACTGAAAGTAGCCTGACGAGCCAGAGTGAATGGTATTGAAAAGTTACGGTGGTATTTTCCTCTAACAGCTAACACCTATTGAGTTCCTACGCCTTACCACTTTCCTTACGGAGCAGCTCGCTAAGAGTTACGAAGAAGACTCCCTCACTGAATAACAGAAAAAGAAATTAACGATTACGATATAGTGCAATGAAATGTCACGCTAGGGAAAAAAAAAATGTGCCAAGTAGGTGCTGTGGAGACCCAGAATTACATTTCAACCTAATAAAGGAATTGAGGGAGGAAGCAAAGAGAGCAAACAGGACATGTAAAGGACTGGAGCCTCAAGTGTAGGCACTTGAGGTAATAGGGTTAGAGGAGGTGAGGAAGCTAAAGAAGTAAATTGGTGACATCTGGAAGGGTCTAATCTGTTGGCACGTTAAGGA
Organism: Ateles fusciceps; assembly: GCA_036589455.1. Lineage (NCBI taxonomy): Eukaryota > Metazoa > Chordata > Mammalia > Primates > Atelidae > Ateles > Ateles fusciceps. Next base: position 1,775,780 of record JAZHEH010000647.1, read on the forward strand.
TTCAAGATTTTCCTGCAAGTAGTAGGATGCAATTGAATTCCAGAGAAATACCATGTGATATCATATACAAAGTTCATTCTGCAGGAAGCTGCAGGGGATATTCATAGTCCCTCATCCAGTTACCAGTCTAGGTCTATTCACCAGACCATGGTTATGTCCAGGCTGTAAGGAGCCGTCCCACTGATGAATGGTTCAATGTCAATGAATTCTCCTTTATCCAGCCTTACATTTTACTTCCCTAGTATCAGGTACACATCACATATTAGCCAGGATTCATGTCCTCTTTGATGTTTATGCTATTACTTTCAGAAGCAAAAGTATGATACATCTTTGCCAGTTCTAGCGGCATGTAGCTTCATGAAATGTATGCTAAATCTTGATTGTCTACTGCATAAGGGGAAAAAAAATATTAGCAGAGTAGGCATATTTGCAACTTTATTTGTGGGTGATGGTTAAAACCCAATATGTATATGTGCATGTCTGTGTGTACACATAGAGTTACCAGCAATGTGACAGCTGCACATTCAAATTAACACAGATGGTTGTATTGACAACTCAGACACGAAGACTAAGATAGCCATTAGTGATGTGATTTTCTGAAATAGTAAATAACTATCATCGGTAAAATTCAGAACAAAATTCCTTGTTTACATGGCTTTTGCATTCCTGAAAAATTCAGTGTGTTAAAACTGTGCCAAATATTCCATTTATATTTATATATTTATATTTCTAATTCCATGTTTATAACTATTGTATTTATTTATATACACGGAATTAGGTCCTATTTATAAATATTTTATCTATTTATATACATGAAGTTCGATCCTAGACTCAGATACTCATTAAGATCATTTTTTCTACATGAAATACCCAAAAGAACCATTGAAACCACTGAGAGTCATGTAAGAATCAGAACAATCCTTCTGTGTACGTGATAGTCCTGGGTGTATTTCAAGGTGTTTAAGTGTCCCTGTCTCACACTTTGGATGCCAGTAAGTGCCCTTAAGCCGCTGTGATGACAAAATGTCCCCCACGTATTTAAAAAAGCCATCTAAAGGAGAATAGAACTGCACAGATTAAGAACTACTATTCTAAACATTATACTTTAGGAAGAAATAAAATAAACTTAGAATACCTGAGATACAAGAAGGAAAGAGGGCAAGAAACAGAGGAGGGAAGCTTTAAGGTAAAATTCAATAAATATTGTCTACATAAAATAATGATTATAAAATATTCTTATTTGTGAAGATTAAAAATACATAGTATTAAAATACTAGAAACAATTATTAGAAGGTAGGAAATAGAATAAGTTGAAATGTTCTGTAATCTTTGTATTTTTGTGGGTTTTTTCTTTTTTTAGAAATGGGGTCTATGTTGCCTAGTCTGAACTCAAATTCCTGGGCTCAAATGATCCCCCTTCAGACTCCCAAGTAGCTAGGACTGTAGATATGTGCCACTGCACTCAGCATCTTGTATTTTTCTAAAGAGAATTTAAGATGTTGCACTTGACTAAATCAACATGATAAAATTTAAAATGTAACCACTTGAAAATTAGAAATAGAAAATTTTAAATTAAAAAATGGAGAGAAAAATTAAATAAGGAGAGAAAACAATCAATACATTTAAAAAAGAAAAAGGAAGCATTAGAAAAGAAAAATAAAAATGTACGAAGAAACATTATAGAAAAGGCCCAAAACACTGATAAATTTAAATGAACTCAACACTCCACTTAAAAGCCAAAACTGCCAGACTGGATTTTAAAATGACCAATTCTATGCTATTTATTAGAATCCTAACAACCTAGGAAAGTAAGAATTGAAAAGATGGAAAAAAGATAAAACAGGTGAATATTATCCAAAATAAAGCTGCTGATGCTATACTCATATCAGCAAAAATAAGCTTAAATAGATGTTAGGGATACAGAGTGTCATATAATTTTTAAAAGTAGTTTAATTCAACAGGAAAATACAAAAATGTTGAACTTCGAATATTTTAAGAATTTTGAATAAGTAAACAAAGTTCTTGAACTCTTCAAAAGTTTTTAATATTTTTAATATTTTCCAGAGAATATTTCTGCACATGTTCTTACATATCCTTAAATAAGATGCACTCAACTTAGGAAGTTGAATTCCTAATATATCCGTGAGGCAACTCTGAAGCACCATCTCGGCTTCAGAGTCCTCGTATGATTGGCTGGAGACTTTTTTGCAAGAGCATTACAGCTGAACTTTTCTTCATACCTAATTCTTCCTCCCAGACTTCCCAGACATTGTTCCCAAGAGTACATCACAGTTAACCTACTGCATGTGAATCTCTGCATTTGAGTCTATTTCTGAGAATACTATTGGCTGTGGAATCTGATTCAGTCAATTAGATATTATCCCATTATCTAATACATGGTGTTCTTACAAAAATAACATGCGTTTCTGGTAATGTCATAGACTGCTGGGTCTTCTTTATGTCTGTTCTGTACACAGTGGACTCTTGTCAAAGAACTAATTTTTGTCCCAAATGGCCACAGTAGCAGTGTTGATGATCTAAATTTATTTTTTTATATATTTACTTTTTTAAAAAAGGCTGTGAGCATAGTAAGTACTTTGTACTCATGGATTTGCAGTGAGATAATGTAAAATACTAACAAAGGCCTTGAATTTTGGAAAAGTGTTCAACAGCTATTGGATATTATTATCATCGTTGCCCATTTCTACAGCTCTGAATATGGTATTTTCATAGAACTTAGCCAGATGCAACTTTTATAAACTAATAAGAGAGTAAAGTATTTCAAATCTTCCAAGTTTTGAAATTGGCTTTTTCTTCTCTAGGCAACAAATCAGAATTAAATTAGGGAGCTATAAACCTCTAACATCTCTACTTAAAGACTTTTTATTTTGGGGAATCTCCCATTTTAAAATGACTTTTGCTTTTCCCCAGGGAGGTATTTGATTGGAAAACCAAACACTTACTGATGAAAAATTTCTTGAAAAGTCAAGAGTTTGGACATTACCCAAAATACAGTTCTTGGCTTTGAAAGTTTTCTTGCGTGTCTGGAAAAAGAATCTGAATTGGTATAGATAACTATGTTTCCTTATTACAGAGCTCACTTACTGATCCCTCCTAAATTGTTGGCCTAAGCAATCTTCCAAATAAGCCTCTTGAGCTAATGTCCTATCCTAATCCTGCTTTTAGTATGATGCCAGCAAGACAAGAATCTCACTGCTCTGAAAGCAAGGCTAAAATATATTCACTCTCATGTTTACAGCATTGAATCTGACTATGAAGATATTTGTTGTGTGGTGTAGAAAGTTCTGTACATCAGGTGTAACTGAACCTTGCTTCTTAAGACTTGACTTTAGTACAGTTTCCCCCTCCTTCGGTTTTATTAATTTGAGGCCATGTTCAGTCACATTCAATCTACTCCCGTGTCTAAACAGGTCTCTAAATTATATGTGCATTGTGTGTGCATGTTAATTTTTTCTTTCACTGTAAGAAAAAAATATAATATGAAAAACATATGTGTTCCTTAAAAGAGTTATAGGAGGAATTAATTTATCACAAATAATTGTATTGATATAACTTTCAATAAAAATAGGATTTCTCTTGAATTTGTTACTAAATAAAAACTTGTATAATTAGCCGCTTACCCATATATAGTTGCATCTTTAGGAAAAACATTAAAATATCTTATGTGCTGGAAAATTTTCCATTTTGCTCTAAGAAATGAAAAGAACACAAGCAAAGTTGGAGAAAATTATTTTCATGCCAATGTTCTCATGCATAAATCATAGAATTCAAATGTTTTCATTAACTGTTTAGTAATTTGTTGCAAAGAGAAGTAATAATTTGGTGTAGAAAACGGAATTTGCTATAAACAAAATAATTGTTTAAAGAATACATGACAATTATATATATATATATACACACACACACATTTCCTTCTTTCCATTACAAAACATTTTAAAAACTTTACAAAAGTATAGAGAATAAAATGATGAACCTCTCAGATTCAAAATTTTTCAATATTTTGCCAATTTTATGTCAACTCTCCCCGTTTTTTCTGAAATTCATTAAACCTCAAACATCTTATCATTTGATCTATAAATACCTTGGCCTGCATCTTTCATAGATCAGGTCTGTTATCCACATAACCACTATATATATGATTTTTCTTCACTACTAACTAAATTCAAAAGACTTCCTTTATAGTATCGAATACAAGTTCACATCCAAATTTCACTAACTGTCCAGAAATGTGTTTTCACAGTTGGTTTATTTCAGTCAGGAGCCAAACAAGTTTGCATTTCATTTGATTGAGTCTGTTTCAGCCTTTCCTCCCTCCTGTTTCCCCACTGGCTGGTTGGAGCAGTCAGGTCACTGACTCTTCAGCGCCCCATGCCCTGGATTTGTGGACTGTGTCCTTGTGTTGTCATTTAACCTTGAATTTCCTGTGGATTGCAGTTAAGACTAGAGGACTGCTTCATGGAGGTATAATCTGCGTAGTCATGGAGGGCCCGGCACTCAGAAGGGCTCTGTGCCAGGCTTAATGCTTTGTTAGGTCTGCCTTGAATCTTAATACTGTATATCTTTGAACTTGTGTTTTGGAAGGACTGCACAACAGGAGCACAAGCAGAGGAGAGAAGTTGATGATGCCGTGAGCATAATATTCCAGTGCCCCTAGGATGCACAGGTCAGTGGAACTCCAGGCCAGAACAGATCATCATGTATATCTATAACTAAGTCTGCAGGAGACCACACTTCCCATGTGAGGTCTGCTTCAAATGCAGAAAGAAGGCAATGACCTTGTGAATAACATCAGAGACGAATGACCCCAGTCATACCTTTTCTTACTCATTTTATTTTCCTATATTAATCAAGCTTTATGCCAAAAATAATGGCATGGAAAGATAGGAAAAGCCATAGTTCCTTTCTTTCAGTTCTTCCTTATTCACCAGTAAGCTGAAGGCAGTGTCAAGAAGGCAGTATCCTTGCCACTATCAAAAAGTGAAATAAAAATCCTTGATTTAGTTTTACACAGTATTTCTACTGTTCTGATAAGAACAAAATGTATATGCATGTTATGAGCTGCAAAATGTGAATTGTGTAATTTCAGTGTTTCTCCCTAGGAATATAATACTCTTATATTTGTATTTAAAACTGGCATTGCACAATATGAAGATGAACAGTAAAATTCAGCTAAAAATTTAAAATTAAAATTTTCTTTACTCAGAATGACCTTAAATAGCAAATAACAATGGTAAATTATTAGAACAAAGGGAAATAAAAAGTTTTGTATTTTAGTACCATTTAGAGTAGTTTTTCCTATTTTGTGAAAAAGGGATTCCACGTTTTCATTTTTTAATGCCTCCTCACACGCCTGCACAAATGAAGTCTCCAGCCCTGCTCCAGAATTTCTGAGCGCGGGATAAATCCCTACATGTACCTGCACAGAACCCAGGCTCGCCTCCTCACTCACACACTTGTGGTCATTGTCCGTCTCTTTGTCTCTGGGTCCCAGTAAACCAGGAACGCAGAGCAGTCAGCCTGCTCCGTTGTCCCCTGGGCTTCCCGTGCTCAGCACAATCTGTGCATGGGGAAGACTTCTAAGTGCCTGGGAATGAGGGAGTAAATGGAGACAGGGGCCTCACAGGCATCCTGGAGAGAGAGGATGAGATGTGGACTGGGTTAGTGATGGATGGTGGTGATAAAGAAGAGAGGATGAAAGCAAGATTCTTATCTACAAGGTACTGAAGGTCCGCATAAGGCTAGGATGGATGTGGATGTGAAGTAGAGGCAGGGAAACTGGGTTCTGGTGTTCTGGTTTGGGCAACTGGGTAGATGGAGTGTCTTTACCTGAGATATTGCCTGAAAAAGGGGTAGGTTTGTGAGAGGAGACTTTTCTTATCAAAATTTTTAATTTTTGTTTACCTGACTGTGACTTGAGGGCATGTTATCAGCCTACAGTCAGAAGTCTTTTTGTATAAGAATTATAGATGAGCTATTCCAAGTCTTTCTGTTTTGTTTTGGTTTGAGATGGAGTCCTGCTCTGTCACCCAGGCTGGAGTGCAGTGGCACCATCTTGGCTCACTGCAACCTCCACCTCCCAGGTCAAGCGATTCTCCTGTCTCAGCCTCCTGAACAGCTGGGATTACAGCCAGCACACCTGGCTAATTTTTGTACTTTTCGTAAAGATGGGGTTTTACCATGTTGGTCAGGCAGGTCTCAAACTCCTGACCTCAAGTGATCTGCCTGCCTCAGTCTTCCAAAGTGCTGGGATTACAAGCATGAGCCACCATGCCCGGCCTGAGCTATTCCAAGTCTTATTCCCATAAACATATTATATGTGCTACCTCATTAAACTAATTAACAGTTGTTAATAGACTAACATACATTTTCAGACTTGGGCTCAAATTTTTTAGCTCACTTATATCTTAGTTTAGATTACACTCTAAGCGGCTAGAAAAACAGGCAGGGAGTAGGGGCACCAAAAAATATAGTAGCTTCAGAAAGATAGCAGTTTATTTACCCCTTATGTATGGATCCGGATCTGGTGGGTCCCATTCTGGTAGAATGGCTTTGCCATCATCAACAATGATTTTTCATCTTTGGATCCAGGATGGCTTCTCCAACTTTCACCACTACATCTGCTTCTTACCCAGTGGAAAAGATAAACAGGCAAAGACCCCACCAAAAAAGTGACATACACTACTTCTTCTTTTTTTTTTTTTTTTAGACGGGGTTTCACCATGTTGGTCAGGCTGGTGTTGAACTCCCGACCTCAGGTGATCCACCCGTCTTGGCCTCCAAAGTACTTGGATTGCAGGCGTGAGCCACCACTCCCGGCCAACTACTTCTGTTTAATGTCATTGGCCAGGCATACTTACATGAACACATGTAACTGCAGAGGCTAAAAAGTGGAGTCTTTGCTTGAATAATGAAACTAGGATCTTCAATGACTCAGAGAAGAAAGGCAGAATGGATATTGGTAGATAGCCGGCAGTCTCTGCCATATATGCCTATGGTAATATCCTGGCTTTCCCCAAATTGTACACATTATTATTTACTGGCTAGATCAGATATTATTCAGTTCAGGAAACAAAAACCAGTCTAAATATTTTAAGTAGTACAGGAATTTAGGAGTTTATGAAATTGCTAGAAAGACCAAAAAGCCTCTAAACTGAGGCTCAAGAAATTATTGCCAGAGCACTACAGAACTGACCCTCTAGTAGCAATACTATTTCTATGCTACTGTAGAACTATGAAGTTTATGAATAAAGGGCAATAGCCAAATTCAGGGATAGGAGGCCTGGGTCTGGAAGCCTCTGTGATCAGTACAAATCCCCATCACATCCCATAGAGCTGCTTATCGTACTAAAATATGGCCACCATCTCTACTGAAATTGCTTCCCGAAACATAGGAAGCTGGAGATAACTGTATGGAAGGCTGCTACAGAAAATGTCACATTTCCATGTCTGTGTTTGCAAGCATATACACAACCAAGAAAAGGCATAAAACTTCTACCTTCTACATTGTGTAAGTGTGCTTAATTTGCAGAATCAAATCCACATGCAGAACAGTAGCTGCAAGTAAATCTGAAAATGTCATAGATAATGCCACAGCCTTTACAGAACAGAATACAGTAGATGGAGGGTGGATTTGAAGATGAGATAGCCAATCTACCATTCCCATGGTAGATAGCAACATATATTCTAGAAAAGAAGTTGATCGCCTATGGACACAGCTAAGTCAGATCTCAATTAAAACTCTCACAGACAGATGATTGGCTGAATTTTATTTTACTCATTCAACTTGCCAGATTCTGCTTATGAGTCCAAAGTTTTCACCTTTGACATTGATCTCTTATCATTTCACATACCCATAACTACCCATTTAAAAAAAATATTTTAGATCCACAAGCCAAACTTCCTATTGCTACTGGTGATCATTTTAGATCCACAAGCCAAACTCACCAGCTACTGGGGATCATTTCTAAAATCACAGTTGTCTCCACTATTCCTAAACCTCTTCCCACTATCCACATTTTATCTACCAGTTCCCAAAGTAAAAGCAGCTCTAAAGTCATTCTTCATTGTTTCGCCTCCTTCAACTCCCAAATCCAATCTATCACCAAGTGCTATTGATTCTGCTTCCTGAATTTCTCTCCAATCTGTATCAGTCTTCTAATCCTACTGCCATTGTTTATAATATATGTATATAATACTATATGTATATGAGGATATGCTAAACATTAGTAAATTATATCATTCGTAGATTCTTTATAATATTTCTTTGTTTTTATTTCATTCGAGTGGCCAGTGTATAATTTCACATTGATAGGCATGTTAACTCTTAATAGCTTTTGTGGTACAAGTGGTTTTGGTTACATAGATGAATTGTGTAGCGGTGAAGTCATATTGATAGACATGTTTATAACCAAGAAATGTTAAACTCATGAAATAAAAATAAGACCAGCCAGTTCTTCTGTAAATATATGATACTTTCAATAAAAGCATTTATTTCAATAAACATATAATCCTATGAGAAAGAAATAATAAAATTCAAAACCAAAAGAAATGCATACATAAATTAGAACACAGCACTATTTATAGTTTTATATTGCCAGTAATAATGAAAAGTTATCACATATTTCTTTGCTTTGTCTGCATCTTTAAAGTGTTTCATTTGATAAGTTTTGACATATGTATATACATGTGAAACTAATGCTCAATGAAGATAATGAATATACTCATCACCCCAAAAGTTTCCTAGAACCCTAACTGTAATCTGAACTTCCCATTCCTCCCCCACTCTTCCTTCACTGTCCCCTGTCAGCCACTCATCTGCTTTGTGTCACTACAGATTAGTTTGCATTTTCTAGTATTATATGTAAGTGGAACATACAATATGTATTATTTGTCTTGCTTCTTTCATTCAGCATAATTATTCTGAGATTCATCCACGTTGTGTGTATATCAATAGTTCTTTCTTACGTACAGTTTAGTAGTATTCCATCGTATTGATATGCCACAAACTATTCATCCATTCATTTTTAATGAACATTTCGGTTGTTTACACATTTGGCTATTAAAACTATTACATTTGGCCGGGCGCGGTGGCTCACGCCTGTAATCCTAGCACTTTGGGAGGCCGAGGTGGGTGGATCACCCGAGGTCAGGAGTTCAAGACCAGCCTGGCCATCATGGTGAAACCCCATCTTTAAAAAAAAAAAAAAAAAAAAAAAAAACTATTACATTTTTCTGAGACAATTTTTGGTATACTAAATACTTGATTTAATTTAAACAATTTTAAATTAAAATCCAATTTAATTCTAAAAATGGCATACTAAATACTGAATTAATTTAAATAACATTTAGTTAGTGTATTTATAGAGTATAACTGAAAGTTCAAACCAGAATAGTTATAAAATAGTATCAATTCATGCCCAACTTGACACTAGTAATAAATTTCAAGATTCATACCTTCCCTGACTAGCACAAGTATTAGTGTTCAGTTGAGAAATGGGTTTAAGGAATCTTTGTGTAGTTAATGTTCAAAAGCAAATGGTTATCTAGATTTCTAGAGACCAAGATTACACATGATATCAGAAGAATAAAAATTTATCATGCAGAGTGTGGCACCATTGAAAATTTTTTAGCTATCAAAGACAATGTAGTTAATAATCTTTTTACTGTCCAGGATCCTACCCAATCACAAGTTTTGGGATATCCGATTATGCCTTTCATTTCTGAAGCCACATTAGGAAGATTTTCCTTCTGCCAATCCCAGGCCAGCAGATACAGGCAGGTGATACAGCCTGAGTCAATCAGCTGCTACCACATGGAACTTTGTTAATAATCCAAAGGCTTATTATCGCACTACAGGAATGGAAAAAGCTTGCTATCTTCCCTTCTTACTGCTCCTGATCATATGTTACTATAAGCATTTTTCTTTTAACCACAAAGCACTCACATCACCACAGTCAAATGGCAAAACTAAATGGAATAGACAATGGGAAAGAAAGTATAAGATTAACAAGAAGATTATCAATCATTTAACACATAAGTATGATAAACATTGCCACTGCCCTTCTAATTTATAAAAACCATCCCTCCTTAAGATTATACAAATTTTGGCCGGGCGTGGTGGCTCATGCCTATAAACACAGCACTTTGGGAGGCCAAGGTAGTAGATCACAACATCAGGAGTTCAAGACCAGCCTGACCAACATGGTGAAACCCTGACTCTACTAAAAATACAAAAATTATTCCGGCATGGTGGCATGCACCTATAGTCTCAGCTACTCAGGAGGCTGAGGCAGGATTGCTTGAACCTGGGAGGCGGAGGTTGCAGTGAACCGAGATTGCACCACTGTACTCCAGCCTGGGATACAGAGAAAGACTCCGTCTCGGAAAAAAAAAAAAAAAAAAAAAAGAAAGAAAATTTTATAAATTTCAGTACCTACAATTTTTTATTTTCCTTAGCTAGTTTCATATCACTATTTCTGGGGAGAATTCTTACTGATACATAAAAGATGTTATTAAAATTCTGTTGCTTACATAATATACTAAAAGGCAAAATAAATACAAGTAGCCATGCAGCTAATTTTTAGTTCACCGTGAATTTCTAATAAGATTTCTAATCCTTAAAATTGCCTTCTTTTAGGATATTTTTAAATGTAAAGAATTGCCAATAATGATAAAATAGATAAATAAACTAACTCATTAAAAACTTCTCTGAAATATTAAAAATTCAAATTAGTTATAGACTCAAATATTAAACTGAAAACATTTAAATGTTATACAATAATAAATAATGGACATATGAATAAATCTTCAGCGATACTGGTAATCAAAAATCTCAAGTGAGAGCTACAAAATTAGCAGTTTTAGAACATATATGCGTTTAGGGATAAATAATATGGAATAAAATAATTACTGTTTTACAGTGCTGTTAGAAATGCAAATAAGCAAAATCTTCCTGGAAGGGAAACTGGCAATATGGATCAGGAAGTTTTGATTCAGTAATTCTGTTTCTAGGAATCTGCTTCAACGATCAGATATGCAGTTGATAATTAATTATAAAGATGTTTACAGACAGATTATTTGTAACACTAAAAAATTGGAAACCTTTGGCCAGGCGCAGTGGCTCATGCCTGTAAACCCAGCACTTTGGGAGGCCGAGGCAGGCAGATCATGAGGTTAGGCATTCAAGACCAGCCTGACCAACATGGTGAAACCCCATCTCTACTAAAACTACAAAAAATTAGCCGGATGTGGTGGCACACGCCTGTAGTCCCAACTACTCAGGAGGCTAAGGCAGGAAAATCGCTTGAACCTGAAAGGCAGAGGTTGCAGTGAGCCAAGGTGGCACCACTGCACTCCAGCCTGGGGGACAGAGTGAGACCCTGTCTCAAAACAAACAAACAAAAATCAGAAACCTTCTACATATTTCATAATAGGTTGAAGGTTAAATAAATCATGGTTCAGCCATATGCTGTTTATGGCAGCCACTTAAAAAAATGTTTCCTATGAATGTTTAACAACAGGGAAAGTATTCACAACATTGTAAGTGAAAAGACTTGAACACAAAATTATATACATTCATTCAATATATATTTATTGACTGTTTATACTGTGCAATTTTGTACATTATACAATTATGTATAATGCATTGCATACCAAACAATACACACATGTGTGTATATATATGTGTGTGTGTATCATAATTATAAGTAGAAATTTCTTGGCCCACAATTGTGATATTAGTATAGATAATGCTGGATCCAACAAAACTTTGGTACAGGGATCATGTAAGTGCATTAAATCCTCATGCATTAAGAAGAAAGCCAACAGATTGGTTGGTGAATAATGGCATAGTTGTATTATAATGAATTAATAAGAAAACTACCAAGACAATTAAAAATGAAACATTTGAATACAGTTGCCTGTGCAAAGTTGAAACTCCCAGGCAACCACAGCAAGAGAGGCAATGAAGCAGAGTCACTTGCTTTTGCTACAAACCCGACACACTATTTTATTTTATTAATGTATATTTGTACTTTTATTTTATAAAGAGAATGATCTTTTAAAAGTTGGTAAAAGAAACCCATAAAAAAAATTCCTCTTTCCCACCCAAGGTCGAAAACTAACTGAGAGATAGATATGGGAATCAGATAGCTGGAGATAAAGTATCAACTTTATTAAAAGTTTAATTGAAGGAAGTGACCACAACTTAGCCTTTACCCACCTAATCACTTGTACAGCTGTAAAATAGCAGACCACACATAAAGAGGCAGGCAGAGAGTGGAATAGAATCCATGCTTTCTGTACATAGGCTAGATTTAAAACTCAAAAAGAAAAAAAATTTGATGCAAACACATTGTTTCTTCTTCCGGAGCCACTGATCATCTCTAGAAAATCATTAACCACCTATTACTCCAAAATGTGCAGTAAAAGACATCTGCTGTGTGTAGGCACTTTGCTATATGCTATGGTAAGCCCAGTGAACAATTAAAATAAGACTTCTGTCCCTATGAACTCACAGTCTGGCAAGGGAGACATGTTAACATGTAAGGGGAGACATATATACAAATAATTCAACAGCATTCTGCATACAATTTTAAGTTCTAAGAGTAGTTGTTTTGCGAGATCTTTTAGTTCATCAATTAGTTGTTCATATAAAGATAGTAGTTTTGTTGATTTCCATTAATCTTGGCATATAATACTTAACATCATCTAAGTGAAGTTATAATAGTCTCATTTAAATTATTCAGCTGCTCTATATTTAGCCCTTTACTAGTTTCAAAATCTGTTTTCCAGGCCAGTTTTTCTATGGATTTAAAATACCCTTTGTGTTTTGTAATATTTAATATTTTAGTGGCAGTTTTCAAATTTATTCATATATTTCTCTCAATAATAAAATTGATATATTCTTTCATTTCCCAGATGCTTTTCCGGTAGATAATAACCACGAATATTAGAATAACCCATTTTAAAGACAGCAGAGCACTAAAAATGATGTTGAAATGGAAGAAGTAATCTATGTAATAGAATTTGGTGACTTGAGTTTTTCTATCTGTAAAAGCTAAGTAATCTTTTTTCCAATACAGATATAAAAACAATACTACTATAACCCAATAATGCTCACAACATTCTAGATTACAAAATTATAGTAAAACATCAAAAGTATTGTTAGACTACCATCAATAAGCACTGTGTAATTTTTAAAACCTTCTTTTACAATTTCAAGAAGGTTATTTGCCATTAAGGAAGGTTACCCATATAATACACATTTGTTATAACTAGAAACACCCTATAAGAAACATTTTAGTGGATTCTTATGGTATAAAAATGATTTGGCCTGTTAAATATGACAGCTTGAACAAGTGCATTTATTTCTGCTCCTTGCAGAAACACCACTAAAATGATAAAGAAATACAAAAGACAAACTCACAAGGACAAAGAGACTCTTAAAAATCACAGAGAATTTGGTTTGTTCAAGTGTGGAGACTGTAGCTTAGGGTTTACCTACTCAGACATAAGCTGATGAATCTGGGAAGAATTTTTGAAAGTTGTGACAAAGATTTAGCTTGATATCTCACCTCATCCTATTCAAGGAAGCATATTTTAGGAAGAATACTTATAGTTCATGTAGGTAAGAATTTGCCTTAAGTCAAGCCGTAACAAACAAGAAGACAGAGTTGGGTGGAGGCCTTATAGGTATTCTGAATGTAAGCAGGCTTCTTTTCTACACCAAGAAACAACCAAAAGAGATTATGCATCCTCTGAATATAGGTAAGGATATATCCTGAAGTCAGGCCTTATCAGACATAGGTGGATATACTCAGAGGAAAAGCATTTGGTAAGGAATATAGGCAATAGGTTTACTGAAATGTCAAGGCAAACTAACCTGAAAGAGAAATATTATTTATTTGAGAAGAGAAAAATGAATTGGAAGACATAGCTCACCAAACGTAGGCAGCTTATACCCTACAAGAACTTAGTGATCTGTGACTTTAAAATACCAGGCCTACCATAGTGACTCCCATACTTTTATCACCAGTGCCTAACATTGCACCTGCACTGTACACTCCTATATGCAGCTGCCTACTGGATAGTTCCATCTGCATAGATAATAAGACTTTTATAGTTTAATATTTCCAAATCAAGCCTTGGAATATGTGCTATCTCCTCTTCCTTCTGGAGTCTTCCCCATCTCAGTAAATGCCCTATCTCCATTTCCAGTTGCTTAGGCTAAAACATTGAAATCATTCTTGATTTCTCTCTTTCAGTCATGTATCACACCCAAGCTATCAGGAAATTCTGCCAGTCCCACTGTCAAGCATATCCAGAATCTGTCCATTTCTTATCACATTCAGTAATTCACATTCCAGTCAAGCCACCATCTCACTCTCTGATTTAATCTCCATCTACTCTTTCTACTCCCTCGGCCAAGCCCTTCTGATCCATAGAGACCTTGCTATTCCTAACCACATTAAGCATTTTCTTACCTCAAAGCCTTTGATGTTTTGATTTCCTTTGACTGGAATGCTCTTCCCCTTAGATACTCATATGGCTTATTCACTCATTTCCTTTAGATTTCTGCCCAAATATCAGTAATGTAAAGAGAGATCTTTACTGATCACCTAATATTAAAAAATAAATAAGCAAAGCATCCTTTCTTGATCCTTTGTCACAAAGTTTTCTGTAATCTGATTAGTTTTCAAGCAGTTAAAGGATCAAACAAGAACTTCTCAACTCTCTCTTGTGAAAATTTTAATACTGGTTTTTTACTTCATTTTGGTACCTCCCTGCATTATTGGAGACTTCCAGTTTAACACCTTACCATAATTTTTAATGTTATGCTTTTCTCATTAGATATTAGCTCCATCAAAGTAGCTAATTAGTTTTCATCGGTTTATTGCCAGCATCCACAATACTGCCTGGTACATAGCTTTCTAGGGTATTTGTTGAATGAATGAAAACAGAAGAGAAGTGAAGGAATTATCTGGATGACAGTCAAGGGAAAGATCTGAATAGCAGACCCAGAAAGCAGTCATAATGGAATAGAGGCCAAAATAGTTCTGGAATTTTTTCTACAAAATAAAAGGGAAATGATAGATCAACTGAAACATTTGGCCATATTGTGATGACTTGCTTGCAATTATCTTGGAGAGTTTAGAGAGACGTAGTGATAGGATTACAGAAAAACAAAGCCAACAACAATACAACAAGGCAAATGTTGTTCCTAGAAAAATAAACATTGTACAGAAAAGTAACTATAATCATAGAATACTATGTGGCTCACCATTGAACAGTATTTTCCTATCACAAAAATAAAAGCAATAAATATGGCTTACTAAAAATCATGATATAACTATACGAACAGAATGAAGACAGAACCTATGTGTTATAGTATTTCAGAAGATAGTGATTTATATCTTCTAAATTAGAAACTCAATATATGCTTGAAATTGAAAAAAATCAAGAAATACCAGTATACATGTTGAATTTAAAACACAGAGGTGGCCAAGCATGGTGGCTCATGCCTGTAATCCCAACACTTTGGGAGGCTAAGGTAGGAGGATAGCTAGAGTCCAGGAGTCAGCCTCAGCAATATAATGAGACCCCAGTCTCTACCAATGTATATTTTTTAATTATATATATATAGACATATATATAATTTTATAAAAATACAGAGGTAAATGAAAGGAGAAAAAAAGTTAAGAATTGAAATTGCTTGCCTCTAATTAAAATCACATCTCATAGATGGGGAGAGCTAAGACCGAGGATTAGGGCTTGTTGATTAGAAACCTTGTACTATTTGCTCTTTTAAACTGTATGCATATATTACTTTTAAAAATAAAAATCATACTTAAATACACTTTTGCATTATGAAATGACAAGTAAGGATGTAAAAAGGTAACATGTAAAATTCAGATCCTCTGTCAGACCAGAATCTTCACAACATGTGTATCAAAGAGGAAACCCTCAAAGCACTTTGAGTGAAATTCAATGCCAAATAGAGTACCAGATTTCTTCTATCAAAGCCTTATTTAGTGTCTTTTCTTTTACAATAATCCTTTTACTTTTCTTTATCTTTGTACCATCAAAGATTGTATTCCTAACCAATAAGATGTTTAGTGTTACCTGTTTTTGATGTTGTATAAGTGAATCCCTATTTATACAAATTAGGGCCTTCTATGACTTGTTCCATTTGCTCATATACATTGATACATTTATGAGATTCACCCAAGACAATGTATAGCTGCTATTACTTCTGTTTTGCCACTGCACATTCTTCAAATATTTGCCTATACCAAAATTTTTGTTCACTTCACTTTTGGTTGACATGAGTTGTTTACATTTTGTTGCCATTACAAACAAAACTACTAGATTATATAGGATTGGAATTGCTTCTTGTATATTCGTTTTAAATCCAGTAACATTATTAATTTTTTCTTAATTCTAGTAATTTATAAACTTTTTACTATTGTATGTCTATTTATATCTTCTGCAAATAATGACAATGTTTTTTTTTTTTTCCCAGTCCTTTCTTTTCCTGTCTTACTGCACTGAACCTCTAGTACACATTGAGGCTGAGGGTTGGATTGTAATTGATATTCTCAGCTGTGTTAGCTATGTGCTTTCTGTCTTCCCAGGACAGCAATTATGTCCAAGAATGTTGATTATCCTTGTTTCCTTGAGGGGGGTAAAGTGAGGAGGGAAGGTTTGATTTTGGCTCACCTTTACGGAGCTAATTGACATTCCACTTTTATGGGGGAGGAATGTCCTCCTATTAGACTTCTCATCTTAGATATATGCCTTGAATTTGTTTCTTGTCTCTGTGAGGACACCGAGAAATGTGGTTAGGAAGGAAGCCAGGTCCATTTCTCCACTCACCTTTCTGAGTTTCAGACTTCACTTAGATAACAGACCTGAGATTTTCCTAGTTTACTGTCAGTTCATTGATATACTTAAGAAAATTTTATTAAATATATTTTATCAGAAATGTTCTCTTGTTTTTATTGGAGAATTAATGTAGGCACCTAGCCTGTCATGTGATCAGAAACAGCCAAATGAATTTTAGAACTAAGAAAAACCCAAAAAAAACAACAAAAAGAAAAAACAGACTAAGTTTCTGATTCTTCAGACAAGGTGCTATAACTAGTTTACATGTGCTCTTTGAAGGAAGGCCAGTTTTCTAAGCAATTTTGAAATCCTTTTTCAGTGACAACGCTAAGGTTTTTTTGTTGTTGTTTTGTTTTGTCGTTTGCCTTTTCTAACAAAAGCCATATACTATGTATTCTACAACAGGCCGTGAAAATGTGGGAGGAAAAGAAATAGAGCATTGATTGCACCCTGGGGTCATTTTTTTTCTTTTTTAGAGAGAACACATTATTCCAGAAAAATTATCTCCATGACACACATGTTAAACCAGTGAGTTGCACATCAAGTTTTGAACAAAACACCTACACAAAGTTCTTCACAATTGGTTGACACTTCTTAAAAATAACACAGTAATGTTTCAGCATTCCTCAGAGATCACATTATTCTTTTATAGCCCATTTGAGTTACTTCTCCAGCATGCCACATCAGAAACCAATAATGTCTTCAGAAGGAGTGCCAAATAAACAGAGTTAAGATTACTCAGATAAACAATGTTAATCTTAAAAATATTTGCTATTTTTTTAGAACAAAGAAAGGGCATTCATTAAATTTTATGTCTGATTTGTTTACTCGGTGGCTGTGGCCCTTCATTATTTATTTGTGTTGCTATTTAATTCAACATTTGCTAAACAAAATGACAGGAATTTTGAGTCCCATTTTATTGCACAGATTGCAACTAAAGTTATCAGACTTGACTCATATTCACAGGAGAAAAGCAGTCACTAAAATAAGTAGCATCAATGATATTTTTAACTGTAAAATAAATTGTGAAAAAATAACATTGTTTGAAAATCAACAATATCTGTCAGCTTTCAGAAGTAAAACTCTTTTTTTTTTTAATCCATAGCACCTAGAATTAACTGTGGCATGTGGGAGAAGCTAAATACTTATGAAATGAGTAATAGTATTGAGGGATATTAAGATAGTAGGTTTTCACACTGCTAAAGAATTGTCTGAGACTGAGTAATTTAAAAAGGAAAGAGGTTGAATTGACTCACATTTCCACATGGCTAGGGAGGCCTCAGGAAACTTACATTCATGGTGGAAGGTGAAGGGGAAGCAAGCTTGGACCTTGTTATTTGGCTGCAGTAGAGAGAAGAGCAAGCAGGAAAAATGCCAGATGCCTATAAAACCATCAGATCTCGTGAGAATTCACTCACTATTACAAGAACAGCATGGGGAAAACTGCCCCAAGATAGAATCACCTCCCCCTGAGTCCCTCCCTTGACATGTGAGGATTGTGGGTATCACAATTCAGGATGAGATTTGTGTGGGGACACAGCCAAACCATATCAGATCTGAAATGGAATTCCTCATTTGTATTAAAAAGGGAATTACAGAGAGAACACAGGCTTTGGGGTCCCACATATCTGGGGTTGTATTTCAACAACATTGCTTATTAACTCCCTGGCACTAACAACTGAGCATCAGATTCCTAATCTGCAAAAGGCGGGTGAGATGCCTAACTCACAGGGTTGTTGTGGGGATTAAACGGGATTGCACATAAGTAGTTAGCACAGTGCCTGGCAAAGAATGGTTATTCAATAACAGCTGTTTTGCTCCACTCCTACCCACTTTTTTAAACATGATTTTAAAATGATCTCTTTTGCTACTGACATTGAATATGTTGCCTATATCTGATTTCTATTATGGTGCCTTTCTTCTTTATGACAGCACTTCTTTCATAGTCCATCAGATCTTCTTAGTTTCTAGCCAAGTGGTAAAATATTTTTATTAAAAGTGCTCACTTCAACAGCACATATACTAAAATTGGAATGATACAGAAAAGATTAGCATGGCTCTTGAACAAGGAAGTCATGCAAGTTTGTGAAGTGTTCCATTTTAAATAGATTTTTAAAAAGTAATAAAAATAAAAAGAAGGAACAGAAAAACAAAACAAAAATAAATAAATAAATAAAAAGAAAGAACAAGGGTGTACAGGACTCTCATTTTATTTGCTAATTTTGTCACTGATCATGGCATCTTCAGTGAACATGCATTTGAAGATAAATGGAATTCATGCTGACCCTGATCATAATTACATTCTTTATCACCTTAATGGTCATTGGTAATGACAGTATTGGGGTGGGGGGCTTTTCTTTTTTTCTTTTTTTTTTTTTTTGAGACAGAGTCTCACTCTGTTGCCCAGGCTACAGTGCAATGGTATGATCATGGTTCACTGCAGCCTTGACTCACAGGCTCAAGTGATCCTCCCACCTCTACCTCCCAAATAGCTAGGACCACAGGCATGCACCATCCTATTTTTTGAAGAAATGGGATCTCACTGTGCTACCCCAGGCTGGCTTTGAACTCCTGAGCTCACGTGATCCTCCCACCTGGCTTCCCAAAGTGCTAGGATTACAGGCATGAGCCACCGCACCTGGCCAGTGGGGGGCTTTTAATACACTGCTCATTTGAAATTTTGGGATTTAAAGGTTTATCTTCACAATTCAGAACAACATAAAAATATAGACTGGCAATATGGAAAGTAATTTGAAATTTAACAAATTGAGAATGTAGGACATTCATTAATAGCCATTAATAACATCATAAGATAGTCAGCAATTCATGAATGATAGAAATGAAAAAATATATTCATATTCATTCTTTACAATTTGATCTATGTAAAATGTCAAAAACACTAATAATAAATGTATATAAATATTCTTTTTGCCCTGTGTTAAGAGAATACTGCTATATTCAGCTGTGTTGCTTGTCTTTTCTCATGGAAAAAAAAATATATTTTTAAGAAAACCAAAAAGCCTTGTTGTAGTTGCTTGTTATCTATTGATGCATAAAACATTATTCCAAAACCTAGCATTTAAAACAACGTTTATCATCTCATAGTTTTTGTGGGTCAAGATCCAGATATGACTAAGCTAGGTATCTCTGCCTGAAGGTCACTCACAAAGCTGCAAACAATGGGTTGGCTAGGGCTGAAAAATAAAGGAGCATTCAGAGAACAAGAAAGTATTCTCAGAAATTAGAAACACAGTTGTGAAAAAACATACTAAACAGAACTTTCAAATGTTCATGTTGAGACTATTTCTTATTAATTTAATAAAATTATGAAAAATTTCACCACTGAAGAAAACAAATAAAGTTAAATGACCAAAAAAACCAAGAGATTTCTGTTTGACCAACAGAATTTTCAGAAACAGAAAAAAGGAAATGCGTGAGATACAATTATTAAAGATACAATTGAAGTAAAAATTTCAGAATGAGAAAATATACATTTCCACATGAAAAAGACCTGCCACTTACCTAGAACAATGACTGAAAAAAAAACATACCAAGTATGCTGAGTGACAGAGCAAGACCCTGACCCACCAAAAAAAAAAAAAAAAAAGAAAGGAAAAAAATGCCATTTTCATATAAACAAGTCCATAAACATTTTCGTAGAAAGCCACTGGAAGATGAGTTCTGCTAAAATGAGGTAGTCAACAACAAAGTGAGAGACATGAAACCCAGAAAATATAAACTTCAACATAGCAAATAGGCAAAGGATTTCTTAAATGATCCTGAGTGAATGGTCCAGAATGTCAGCTCTGAGGCAGGCACTGAAATTAACCACTCTAGACTGAAGCAGAAAGATAAAGGAGATCTAGTGTGATTTCTCTAAGATCCAGAGGAAACTACTGGATTTCCTGATTTTTAAAACATGATTAAGAGGTTTTCTTAGCTTTTTAAAAAGGTTTTTGTCGTAGAGTTTTTAGAGAAATTAATCATAGTTATAAAAAAACCTAAACCCTACCAAAATGAGGCAGTCATTAATTCCAAAAGGAAACATAACAATTGTACAATTTATATATCAGCAATGAATAATGCAGAGTAAAAGCACATAGCAATAATCATAATAATGCAAAAACTAAATGTCGACTTCACCAAAACTTAGGATATAAATATACTGGAAGAATGGATAGAGGACAATTGGTAAAAGGTGGCTTCCACAGTAGAAAACAAGTTATAATACTCAAACTGACATAATAACAAATAGGAATTTAAGCAGAAGTTTTCAAATAACAGGTAAATTCTAAATTTAAAAATAAAAACAATTTAAGAGTTGAAAATGGTTGGCTCATGAGAGAAGTTATCTGGGAGTAAGCCATGGCTGAAGCAGTATATGACCTGCTACTTTTTATTATCAATCCTGACTTTTAAATTATATACATGTATTATTTTGATTATATACAATTTTAAAAATTTTAAAGCCTGAAACAACTAAATGTCACATCCCAGTGTTACACTGCGGTAAATTCCTCAAGATAGTGTTCAGTCTATGAGGTCTCTTAATTTCAGCTTTCCTTGACCTAATAATTGTGGGTTTGCCTATTCAAACAAAATATCACTAGTAAAAAGTCTACAGTACTATTCTTACTTGTACAAAGAAAACTGTATAAAGACTGAAGATTTTAATTAACAGTAAAATATGAAATGTTGTCACTAACCTTTGCTTTCTCAACCAATTATTTTTCCAGTGGTTTGTGAGGAGACACGAATGGAGGAATCCAAGAAGTTCGAGGAGTGATAGTGATTAGGGAAGGGCATGGGAGTGGTATGAATAAAAGTACTCATTAATTATCAAAAACCTAGCAATTTTGGATTTTACAGTTACAAAGATAGTGATAGAATTCAAAATCTCCTATCTCTAATATGTGTCATAGATGTCACACTGCCTTCCTGTGTAGTTTTTTCTAAAGCAGGTCTAGGCTTTACTTCAAATGTGAAGACACACAATACAACAACGATCACTGACACTCATTACAACTTTGATCGCCTGCAGTGGACATAAGCAAAGAACGATAGTATGGCAGTGTAAACACTTACATTAAAGTAGCTACACAACATGTACGTAGAAAAAGTGCTTTTAAGATGCAAAAATACAAGATTACCCACTTCCTCACTAATGAAGAACCCCAGAAAGCAATTTTTAAAAAATAGTTCATAATTTCACTGTGATAATTAGTATACAATGTATATGTATATCAAATCACCATATTGTATATCTTGGGTGCATACAATTTTAATTTGTCAATTAAAAATACTTTAAAATTTAAAAAAGAAATAGCTAAGCTTGCTGGATTCAAAATTTTGAAACAAGGAAAAGCACAAAACACACGGAAATTTACTCCCCTTGAATTTAATCTTACACTGTTCTACCTAATGTCAAATAATTTATTCTATCAGTATTCATTTTTTTAGCTTGGTAAGTTGGAGAAGGACATTAATAATTCATAATATCTTTGATAATGTCTTTAAAACTCTCTACCTTGTCCAGTAGCCAGTGACGCAGAAATATATTACTTCCCAACTTAGTAAACCAATGAAGTATTTGATAATTATGCAAATTATGAAAAATTTCACCCCTGAAGAAAACAAAGTTAAATGACCAAAACCAAGAGATCTCTGTCTGACCAACAGAATTTTCAGAAACAGAAAAAAGGAAATGCATGAGATACAATTATTAAAGATACAATTTAAGTAAAAATTTCAGAATGAGAAAATATACATTGCCACATGAAAAAGGTCTGCCAAATGGCCAGAACAATGACTGAAAGAAAAAAAAAAAATCATACCAAGTGTGCTGAATGACAGAGCAAGACCCTGACTCACCAAAAAAAAAAAAAAAAAAAAAATGACATTTTCATATTAGCAAGTCCATAAACCTTTTCTTAGAAAGCCACTGGAAGATGAGTTCTGCTAACATAAGGTAGTCAATGACAAAGTGATGGACACAAAACTCAGAAAATATAAACTTTAACAAAGCAAATAAGTCAAGCATATTACATACATTCTTCCGTCACTTCCTAGGTAGCTTATGTCTACCAGATGTCTGGTCCTACTTTTTTACATCAAGACAGAGCTTTCTTAGGGCAAATTTTTAAGACTAGTAATTACTTTTTCAATAGCACTAGATAGACCTAAAGTAAGGATTAGAATCTTAGTGGAGAAAATACTCTGCTATCAGCTACTTCGTTACATTTCATAACAAGAGCAGACAATTTCAGAGACCTGTAGGTCTCTGAAAAGTCAGTAAAAAGTCTACAGTACTATTCTTACTTGTACAAAGAAAACTGTACAAAGACTAAAGATGTTAATTAACAGTAGAATGTGTTTAAACTGTGAGTAAACAGTGAATGACAAACAGGATTCTGCCCCCTATTAAGTCAGTACCTCGCTGTTTGATTTTCTGCAGACCCAAAGCACATTACTAATCTCGGCGGTTGAGAGCTTCCTATCATCCTCTCTCTACTTTGTGTTGAACTCTTTGCTTTCCTTTGCTTTAAGTATCATAAGACAATAATTTCATATGAGTACAAAAAGTATCCAATAGAAGAGAAGCTAAATATGATTTCATTAATGCGTATTCTGTGTACAGTAACTCTTGTAATGACATAATTTATGACACAACTTTACATTTTGCATATATCTTCAGAACTTTCTAAATGTTACTAACAGGAATTAAGGATGACTCTTTGGAATAAGTATTAACGTTATCTGACAACTAGTCTATAAGTAAAAGGGTAAGAGGACTTTCTCTAAATCACTGACATTGTATAGTGGTTCTTAAAAGGGCTTATACTCCTGATGAACCAGTAAAACAACGTTACTTTTTTTCCTAGACAAACTTCTCTTACAGTTAAACATAAAGCACTACCTATAGTGACTAGGAAATATTGTTAATATACAGTTGTGATGAAAGCAATAAATCACACAGGGAGGATATGAATGATTTATTTTTTCCTAAAGGTTTAATCATTAGGTCTACTTCAAACCATTTCCTAAGGCAAAAAATCAAGACAAATAATCATCTTTGATACCTAGCTGTTAAGACTTTGCATACCAGAAAAATATATCTGCTTTACAAAGTCAGATAAATAACCTGAGGTACAAAAATGCTGCTATTGATTGTGTATATTTTTACTTCAAAGGATCCATATATTTCAGAAAAAAAGAAATTCTTTTCTATGATAAAGAATAAAACATAGCTCAGAATTTTCTTCTAAATATCTAAATAAATGCTCATGAGCAAAAAAAAAAGTATCAGTTTCATCCCTAGAATATTTTTTATTATTTACACCAAGCATATTTTTAGCTATTGATTTATCTTCACTTTAACTCCAAACATTTATCATATGATTATACCACCTGTAACCTATTTCAAAAATTATTCCTAACCTGAAAACTTGTTTGGGGGTGTGGTTAGGCAACAGTATAAATCAATCAACATTTTATCACTTGATAACAGCTAAGTGTCATATCAAATTATCTACATCTGATTCTACTATCTCATTATGAAAGGATGCATTAACAATAAAATAGGTACTATGCAGTATTGCTGGTCTCACTTTCTTATGTTCCAATAGAACATTTTAATTTCACAGAAATTACTTACTAAATTTTGAAAATCACTTGACTGTAAATTCCCCCCATTCTCTCATTTTTTCCAAAAAAACCAACTAAGTAATAAAATGAGTAGTGATTCCAAACAAGGATTCAGATTCTAAAAGGACTGTTTAACAAAATATTCTGATAAAGAAAGATTTTAATATTATTTTTTACAATGTTTAGAAACAAGGACACTATACAAAACACGTGCTTAATTGTGTTACTACTGATATGTAACCACTTTAAGATGTAACCAATTAGTACCTTTTGACCAGAATCAGTTGATCATCAAGTTCTTTCTAAAATTAGACTTCCCATGTCTAAAGAAACCAGAATTTATCATTATAGCTGTTTTTCCATGTTTGTCAGTTGACTAGTAAGCATAAGCATGGGCTGAAAAATACATACTGAGTAGGCATGTAAGTATGTGTCTATTAATTATATAGTCTATTTTTTCTGTAACTCCATTTGTTGTAGAAAATATTAAATTTTATTTATTTAAAAATATTTATTTATTTATTTATTGAGTCAGGGTCTTCCTCTGTTGCCCAGGCTGGAGTGCAGTGGCACAATCACGGTTCACTGCAGCCTTGAACTCCTGGGCTCAAGCACTTCTCCCACCTCAGCCTGCCAAGTAGCAGCATCTACAGGTATGTGACACCATGCCCAGCCATGTTTTATTTTTTGTAGAGATAGTATCTCACTGTGCTGTCTAAGCTGATCTCGAGCGCCTAGACTCAAGTGATCCTGCTGCCTCGGCATCCCGAAGTGCTGGGTTTACAAGTGTAAGCCAATATATAAAACTCCATATCCTCTTTCTTGGCCTGATCACATGAATAACTTTTTTTTGAGTCTTAAATGTCTAGATTTTGTTGTGCAGATCAGAGTACCGAATAAAGAAATAACTGAAAGGAGTTTGAGCTAGATTGCTTTATATTGGAAATGACAAAGAGTTGCTTGCAGAAGAAAAATATAGATCCTAAAGGAAAGGAGGGCAAGAAAGTTAAGGACTAATCCAGGCTGTCTTTAGGGCACATTTTAAGAAATTCTGAGGATGAATATAGAGTGAGCTGCTTTAACATGTGGTACAGGACGTAGAAGAAGATCAGTGGGTCCAGGCACGGGAGCTCACGCCTGTAATCCCAGCATTTTGGGAGGCTGAGGGGGGTGCAGATCACCTGATGTCAGGAGTTCTAGGCCAGCCTGGCCAACATGGTGAAATCCCATCTCTACTGAAAATACAAAATTAGCCAGGCGTGGTGGTGCATGCCTGTAATCCCAGCGACTCAGGAGGCTGAGGCAGAATTACTTGAACCCAAAAGGCAGAGATTGCAGTGAGCTGAGATTGCTCCATCACCCTGGGCAACAAGAGTGAAACTCCGTCTCAAAAGAGAAAAAGAAAGAAGATAAGTGGGACCAGGAGCGGTGGCTCATGCATGTAATCCCAGCACTTTGGGAGACCAAAGGGGCAAATCACCTGAGGTTAGGAGTTTGAGGCCAGCCTGGCCAACATAGTAAACCCCATCTCTACTAAAAATACAAAAATTAGCTGAATGTGGTGGCAAATCTCTGTAATCCCAGCTACCTGGGAAGCTGAGGCAAGAGAATAGCATGAACCCAGGAGGTGGAGGTTGCAGTGAGCGGAGATCACGCCATTGCACTCCAGCCTGGGGAACAAGAGCAAGACTTTGTCTCAAAAAAAAAAAAAAAAAAAAAAGAAGATAGGTAGAAAAAGGATTTAAATACATTTTGTTGTGTATTAAGACCAAAACTCCTTTTGGTGGTTTTTCGGAGATATTAGTAAACTAAATTGCTTTCTGAATTGTTAGGGATGTTATGTTTTTGTTTGTATGTCTGTTCTCCAGTTACATATTATGCTCAGGTTGACATCAGAGTGAGAGCAGGAGGTTCAGCTTTATATGGATTGCAGTGTAGATTATGGATTATTACTCCAACAGGTGGTAGATATTTAAACTGTAATTTCAAAGAAAAGTAGTTCTATTTTTCAATTTCTTCGAAGTTTTGCTGTGGGCTATAACATAATAAGCCAGGCCGGGCGCAGTGGCTCACGCCTGTAATCCCAGGACTTTGGGAGGCCAAGGCAGGTGAATCAAAAGGCCAAGAGATCGAGACCATCCTGGCCAACATGGTGAAACCCCATCTCTACTAAAAATACAAAAATTAGCTGAGCGTGGTGGCATGTGCCTGTAGTCCCAGCTACTCAGGAGGCTGAGGCAGGAAAATCACTTGAACCCGGGGGGTGGAGGTTGCAGTGAGCCAAAATTGTGCCAAGGCACTCCAGCCTGGTGACAGAGTGAGACTCTATCTAAAATAATAATAATAATAATAAACAAGACTATTAGGAATTTGATATACTCTACGACTTCTATTTGGTTACAAGCACCACATAGTTTATGAGCAACTGTTTAAAACCAAAGTATATTACCACACAAATTAAAATAGATTGTGGTATGATACGTGTGCAATAATGAGTAACTGACATTTATTAAATATTTACTATGTATCAAGATATTTTTTCTAAAAACCTGACATCTATTAATTATTTTGCTATGCCCACTATAACTGTATAATGTAGAACTAGTATCTGCTGGAAACTGAAGTACCAAAAAGATAAATAACATGCTTAAGGTAACATAATCCCAGTTGGTAAGTAGGGCAGTTGGATTGAAAGCCAGGCAGTGTGGTTCCAGAGCCTGCTTTCTTAACCTCTGTATTATACTGTTCCTTTAAAACAGCATTTTAAACCTTAAATGGCATGTTTAAACTAAAACATTATATTAATGACACTTGCCCAAATAGAAAAAATTAGAATCTAAAGATATTTCATTATTAATGCCAAAAGAAATCAATTTTCACAATATAAATTTTAAAACAATCCTATTCTCAATAATACAAATAATGTGCTCTCAATGGGATTATGTTTATGTGCTACCCCAATTTATGTGCTCACCTTGCTTTCTGGCTACAGTTGCCATTGGTACCAATGCTGTGACTTGTCTGAGGGGAAAAAAGTTACATTTTTTGCATGTTTTCCTAAATAAGGACAGAAATAAGCAGTATGACAGGTGTTCCAGACTTATAAAGGTAATATATGATCAAGAGCTTCCAGAAACACCTCACATTTGGCCATGTATGGTACAGATGGACATAAGCTGTCTGCAGAGAGTGGAGAGAAAGAGAGTGAGAGAGAAATTGTGTATTACATACCATTTAATATATATTGTATATATTTGGTAAAACTAATAGATGCGAATTATACCGTTGAGCCTGGGTTGTTTCATGAGAAAGTTATATTGGATTTCTTCACTGTTGCTCCTGGGACACAATAGGGTCAATGAGTATGAATTCTAGGGACACAATAGCAGTTAAAATTCACAGGGAGTAATGCAGCTAACACAAATGTGGAAATGGTCACAGCAGGGCACTAAAGGACGAGTCTGTAAACAAATGTAGTCAATGATCGCTATGGTAAGCAACCCTGATGAAATAGTCATGGAGTAACCTTTCCTTTACCTCAAAAAAGAATTATGCTGCCGGTGATCTGTACTGAGGTTTTATTAGGATCATCTCCGTAGTTGTCGAAATTAAATTGCTACTTCCATAGGGAATTGTCTAGAAAATGACTTTATCATGGAACAATAACCTAAGAGCTTACTTCAAAATATAGTTCTTAAGGATTGTTTTAAGAAGGATAACAGCATTGCCAACATCCTAAAAGGGTATTCTCAGAATCACCTAAATGAGGCTGATTTTCAAACCATTCTATTGTGTAGTTCAATGGGATTTCCTAGATGTGGAATTTAATACCCCAGAACTTTTCAATATGTGGATGCATTCATCCACAAAACCATTTATTTGACTCCAAACACATTTGTGTTTGGTTTCCATGCATTTCTTTCAGTGTAGAAAGATGAATATCTTGTAGTAGACATTGAGAAAAATCTCATTCGGGGCAGCTGAATATCTGCTACCACCATGTATAAGCCAGCAGTGTGTAAATCCTCAGCTCACAGTGTCTGTGTTGTTTTTCTAGACATCAGCCTTGTTTTTTTCTATTTCTACAAAGTATAAGAAGAAACTTGCCCTCAGTGCTCCAAATGAGATCATAGGATTATGAGTGAGTCTCACCATGAGCCCACAATTTCTTCCCTGAAAAAAAGTAATAAAAAGAATTGGGACATTTTTTGCCCCTTCTGACATTAACCCAGTCCTTCTGGTAGAGGCTCTGCTGTAGCTGTTGAGCAAACCCTTTGTCATTCACCCCTACCTCCAGACCATTTGGAAAATTAAGGAATCTCACCTTCAAGCAGAGGGCAGGAAAGTGCAGGTAATATCTGGATATTGCTTGTCACTGTGTTTGAAGTAGAATAAAGAGACAACAAAACATTTTGGCTGGTTTCTATGTCTTGAGGACTTATTTTTCTCTTTATGATACGACAGTTTAAATGAGCAAGCTAACTTAAAATAGGAAAACATCTCTAATTTTTATAAGACCTACAACAATACAGAACCCAACCAACATTTGACTGAAATTCTCCAAATATTTACCCCACGTAAATGTACATCTAAATTAATATAATGATTTTTCCAAAAAAATTAACAAATTATAAAACAAATGTAGAGAGTAGGGGAAAAGTATGCTGATTTAACTAACTTTGAAAGTATGTGGTGTCTATAAGACTAAAAGCAAAAAAAAAATGTACATAAGCATGGTACTCTAGTTGATAAAACATTTTCCCCACAGTAGTATAGTTTAACAGTCCTAATACTGATATATTAATATCCATGTATGCTGGAATTGAAAAATTAAGTAAAAGGATGGCAGATGGTAGAAGCCAGATGTCTCACTGTTAGAGTGGGAGTTTACAAATAAGCCAATAGGAGAGGCTAGAATGATCCATGTGGTAATGGAATAGAGTTGGAGACATCTGTATGAACTCATGGTTAGTTTAATATAGATACAAATGATTAATTAGAAATATTTATAGATATGTATATATACATGGGTTAATATACACAAATATATCCTTGTTCTACCAGTTGAGATGGCTTAGAAGCAACAACACCCTAAAAGCAAAGAACATGTCCAGCACTCAGATCTGATTTCTGAGATTACACTCTAATAAAAGGAACAGTGGGTCACTGGATACTAGTGAAGGTAATATATGATATAAATTGCATCATCTTGTAGTGTCAGAAAAGTAAGTGCTCAAAATAAATCAAAAACCCACAATGATGGAGATATGTCAAAGGGACACAGAAGCCAAGTGAAAGCTCTCCCATTGGCCCAAACTTTCACAATTTTAGCAACAAAATAAAGTAGTATTTGATTATTAGCCAGTATAAAATAAATATCCAAGAGTCCATATTAAACTAAATAAATAATTGAATAAATAAATAGGGGAGGAGAGACAAATTTCTCATACAGAATAATTTCAAATCATGTATGTATATGCTCTGTTCTCAGGGAAGTGGAGCATAACACTCACTCTTTAAGTGTGAGCTTTGCATAGTGACTTTGTTCAAAAAATTATAATACCGTAAAAGAGAAAGAAAAGAGTAAACTTATAGTAAAAAAAAACAATTGAAGAACACTACCTAGCCAGGTGATCAAGGTCAACATCAACTGTTTACATTATGGTGATAGTACGTACCCCTGGTACAACGTGATAAAAATAGCACTTTACCTCTGTGACCTTTCTCCCCAAACCCAAAATGTCAGTCTAATCATGAGAAAAATATCAGAAAAATCATAATAGATGAAGCAATTCTACAAAATACCTACACAGTATTTTTCAAAACTGTCAGTCATCAAAAGCAAATCTGAGAAACTGTTACAGCCAAGAAGAACATAAGGAGATGTGACAATTGAATGTAATATGGAGGAAGAGCAAGCAATAGAAGCCTCCAGGTGAGTGATTGCAGTACCTGGTTTTTTGTTTTTTGGTTTTTTTTGAGACAGAGTCTCGCTTTGTTGCCAGGTGCCAGGCTGGAGTGCAGTGGCGTAATCTCTGCTCACTGCAACCTCCGCCTCCCAGGTTCAAGCAATTCTCTTGCCTCAGCCTCCTGAGCAGCTGGGACTACAGGCACACGCCACCACACCCAGCTAATTTTTGTATTTTTTAGTAGAGATGGGGTTTCACCATGTTGCCCAGGATGATCTCTATCTGTTGACCTTGTGATCCACCTGCCTCGGCCTCCCAAAGTGCTGGGATTACAGGCGTGACCCACCGCGCCCGGCCCCGCAGTACCTGGTTTTAACTTCATATCACTGAAAGAGGCACTGAAGAGGGTAGGAAAGATAGCCTTGGATTGCTGCCACCATCCCTCTCCCATCCCCCCAGCAGTGACTGCACAGCATGAAGGGAGAATCTGCACTTGCAGTGGAGAGAGCACAGCAAGTGTGGGACTTTGCACTGGAACTCAGTGCTGCTATGTCACAGCAGAAAGCAACACTGGGCAGAACTCAGCCTGTGTCCACGGAGGTACATTTAGACAAGCTTCAGCCATAGAGGAATTGCTCATTTTAGCAGTCAGAACCTGAATTCTGCAAGTCCTGGCATTTCAGGCTAAAGGGCTCTGGGGTTCTAAATAAACTCACAAGGCCATCTAAGCCACAAAGACTGCAATTCACAGGCAAGTCGTGATGTTGTGCAGGGCTCAGAGCCAGTGGACTTGAGGAGCATGCAACTTAGTAAGAGATGAGCCAGGGAGGCCATGAGAGTGCTTGCACCACCCCTCTCCAAAACCCAGGCAGCTCAGCTCACAGCTCTAGGAGAGAGAACTTTTCTCCACCCTGAAGAGAGGAAGAGAGAAGAGTAAAGAGGACTTCATCTTGCAACATAGATACCAGCTCATCTCCTGCAGGATGGGGCACCAGGTAGAGTCCTGAGGACCCCATTCCAGGCCCTAGTTCCTGAATGATATTTCTAGACACAGTCTGGTGAAAAAAAAAAAAAAAAACACCTCTGTCTTGTAGGGAAAGAACCAGTCCTGGCATGATTCATCATCTGCTGGTGAAATATCCCTTAGGCCCTGAGCAATCAGCAGCCTTAGCCAGGTAGTACTTGCGGCAGGCCTTGGGTGAGACTCAGAGATGTGCTGGCTTCAGGTGTGAAGGGGTATCTTCTGAAGCCAGCAGAGAGATGTACTGGCTTCAGAAAAAGATACCCCTTCTTCTTGAGAAAAGGACAGGGAAGAACACATAGATATATAAAGCAAATATTATTAGAACTAAAGAGAGAGAGAGACCACAATAATAGCTAGAAACTTCAACACCCCAGTTGCAGTATTGGACAAATCATTCAAGACAGAAAATCAACAAAGGGACATTGGACATAATCTGCACTATAGACCGAATCAAACTAATAAAGATTTACGGAACATTTCATCCAACAACCGTAGAATACATTCTCCTCAGCACATGGATCGTTCTTAAGGATAAACGATATGTTAGGCCACAAAACAAGTCTTAAAGCATTAGAGTACTCGAAATAATATCAGTTATCTCCTCTGACCACAACAGAATAAAACTAGAAATCAATAATAAGAATTTTGGAAGCTGTACAAACACATGGAAATTAAACAACACACTCCTGAATGATGAGTGGGTCAATGAAGAAATTAAGAAGGAAATTTTTCAATTTCTTGAAATAAATGATAATAGAAACACATCATACCAAAACCTATTCAACAGAGTGAAAGCAGTATTAAAAGGGAAATTTATAGCTATAAGTGCATACATCATTAAAGGAGAAAAACCTTAAATAAATAACCTAACAATGCATCTTAAAGAATGTGAAAAGTAAGAGCAAACCAACCCAAAATTGGTAGAAGAAAAAGAAATAATAAGGATCAGAGAAGGGCTGGGCATGGTGGGTCATATCTGTAATTCCATAACTTTGGGAGGCTGAGGTGGGTGGATTGCTTGAGCTCAGGAGTTTGAGACCAGCCTCAGCAACATGATGAAACATCTCTGCAAAAATTTTGGCTGGGCGCGGTGGCACATGCCTGTGGTCCCAGCTACTTGGGGCCAGGAATGGTGGCTCATATCTGTAATCCCAGAACTTTGAGAGGCTGAGGTGGGAAGATCACTTGAACCCAGGCAGTCAAGGCTGCAGTTAGCCATAATCACATCACTGCACTCCAGTCTGGGTGACAGAAGGAGACCCTACCTCTAAAAGAAAAAAAAAAAGAACAGAGAAGAAATAAATGAAACTGATACTATATATATATATATATATATATATATATATATATATATATATAAATCAGTGAAGCAGGTGAAGCTTGTGCCTGTAGTCCCATCACATTTGGAGACCAAGGCGGGTAGATCACTTGACCTAGGAGTTTGAGAGCAGGGTAGGCACCATGGTGAAAGCCTGCCTGTATAGAAAACAAATTAAAAAATTAGCCTGTAGTCACGGCTACTCAGGAGGCTGAGGTGAGAGGATCGCTTGAGCCCAAAAGGTCAAAGCTGCAGTCAGCCAAGCTGTCACCACTGCACTCCAGCCTGGGAGACAAAGTGAGGCTCTATCTCAGAAAAAAAAATAATAATAATAAAATAAATAAAATAAACAAACAAAATTGCACTCCAGCCTGGGAGATAAAGTGAGAGCCTGTCTCAGAAAGAAAGAAAAAAAAAAGATAAACAAAATGAATAGTTGTGTTTTTTTTAATAAAGTAAGCAAATGAAAAACCTTAACCGGACTAACAGAAAACAAAACAAACAAACAAACAAACAAAAAACAGAGAAGACTCAGATAAAATTAGACATGAAAAAGGACACAACTGATACTGCGGAAATTCAAAGGACCATTAGAAATCTAGAATAAATGGAAAATAGATAAATTCTTAGACACATATTACCAATCTGTCTATATGTGATTGAGCCATGAAGAAATCCAAAACCTAAATAGACCAATAACAACTAATAATATTGAAGCTGTAATAAAAAGTCTTCCGGCAAAGAATAGCCTGGGACCAGATGGCTTGACTGTTGAATTCCACTAAACGTTGAAAGAAGTAAAATCAATCCTACTGAAACTATTCAGAAAAATAGAAGAAGGAATATTTCCAAACTCATTCTATGATGCCAGTATTACACTAATGCCAAAACCAAACAAAGACACACACACACACACACACACACACACACACACCCCACACACACAAAACACTACAGACCAACATCTCTGATGGAAATTGATGCAAAAATCCTTAACAAAATACTAATAAACCTAATTCAACAATACATTAAAAAGATCATTCATCACAACAAAGTGGATTTTCTCCCTGAGATGTAAGCATGGTTCAACATACACAATGTGATATATCATTGATTGTATACAACAGAATAAAGGACAAAAACCATATGATCATTTCACTTGATGCTGAAAAAGCATTTGATAAAATTCAACATCCTTTCATAATACAAACCCTCCAAATACTGGGTATAAAAGGAACATATCTCAACACAATAAAAGCAATATATGACAGACCTATAGCTAGTATATTCCCAAGTGGGGAAAACAGAAGGCTTTGCTTCTATCTGGAATACAATAAGGATGTCCACTTTCCTCACAGTTATTCAGCACAGTTTTGGATGTCTAGGGCGATAAGACAAGAGAAGAAATTACAGGGCATAAATATTAGAAAGAAAGAAGTTAAATTATCATTGTTTGCAGATGACACAATCTTATATTTGTAACAACCTAGAGACGAATGGATCCAAGATGGTCGATTAGGAGCAGCTCAGGATTGCAGCTCCCAGCAAAAGCGCAGAAGGTGAGTGGACACTGCATTTTCAGACGGATTTTTATTGCCCACAGACCAGGAGATTCCCAGGCGGAGGAGCCCCACAGGTCGCCAGCGTGGCTGTTTTGGCCTGCACGGCTGTTTTGGCTGGCGCATCTATTTTCGCCAGCGAGATTGTTTTGCCAGCACCTCAGCACGGTGGTTCTCTGTACAAAATACACGGGTCCAGGTGCTGTGTTAGCTGGCAGTTGGAGCTCCTGGCAGACAAAGTCGCCCATTCAACTGATAAAAAAGGGGACTGAAACGGGGAGCCAGGCCAGGAGATTCCCAGGCAAAAAAGCACCACGAATCTCAGCGCGGCTGTTTCAGTTGGCGCACTGGGTTGCAGCACGGGAAATCACACAGATCCCAGTGCCTTTTCAACAGGCAACTGGAACACCTGGGAGACAGACTTGACCGTTCAATTAAAAAAAAAAAGGGCTCTGAGGCAGGGAGCCAGGTGATCAGGCTCGGCTGGTCCCACCCCCCACAAAAAAACAGCCATTGAAAGCGCTCTGGATTGAGAGTTTCACAGCAAGCACAGCTGAACCCGGGACAGTCCAGCTCTGTGGGGGAGGGACATCCACCATTACCAAGGCAGTCCACCACTATGGAGGTAGTTTGCCATTGCCAAGGCAGCCCGCCATTGCCGAGGCAGCCCACCATTACAGAGAGAGTCCAACATTATAGAGGTGGGCCGCCATTGCCAAGGCAGTTCTAACTATATCCATATAAACAGGACTGCAGGGAAGTTCACATGGCAGCTGGGCAGAGCCCACAGCAGCCCAGCAAAGTCTCTGCAGGGAGACAGTGACTAGGCTGCCTCCTTGCTGGGCAGAGTAGCCCTAAAAAAGGCAGCAGCATAACAGAAACTGATAAATAAAGCCTTAACTCCCTGGGGCAGAGCACCTGGGGAAAAAAAAAGGCGGGGGGGGGGGGAGGGGGTTTATGTGTTCAGCTGCAACAGATTTAAATGTACCTGCCCAGCAGCTCTGAATGAACAACAGAGCTCACGGCTCAGTACTTGAGCTCCTATAAAGGACAGACTATCTCCTCAAGCACCTTCCTGACCACCATATATCCAAAGAGTCACCTGATAAAGGAGAGCTCAGATTGACATTTGGCAGGTAGCCTTCTGGGACAAAGATAGCAGAAGAAGAAACTGGCAGCAACCCTTACTGTTCTGCAGCCGCTGCAGGTGAGCCCCAGGCAAGCAGGACCCAGAGTGGACCTCAGTAGTCCTACAACAGAGGGGCCTGACTGGTAGAAGGAAAACTAAGAAACAAAGAAATAACTTCATCATCAACAAACTGGACATCCACTCAGAGATTCAATCTGAAAGTCAACAACTACAAAGATGACAGGTGGATAAATCCACAAAGATGGGAAGAAACCAGTGCAAAATAGGATGACAACACCTGAAACCAGAACATCTCTCCTCCTACAAGGGATCACAACTCCTCACCAGCAAGGGAACAAGGCTGGATGGAGAATGAGTGTGATGAATTGACAGAATCAGGCTTCAGAAGGTGGGTAATAAGAAACTTCTCGGAGCTAAAAGAACATGTCTAACCCACTGCAAAGAAACTAAAAACCTTGAAAAAAGATTTGACGAAATGCTAACGAGAATAAACAACTTAGAGAGGAATATAAGTGAATTCATGAAGCTGTAAAACACAACACGAGAACTTCACGAAGCATACAAAAGTTTCAACAGCCAAATTCACCAAGCAGAAGAAAGGATATCAGAGGTCGAAGATCAACTCAATGAAATAAAATGAGAAGGCAAGATTAGAGAAAAAAGGGTAAAAAGGAATGAACAAAATCTCCAAGAAATATGGGACTATGTGAAAAGACCTAATCTACGTTTGATAGGTGTACCTGAATGTGATGGAGAGAATGAATCCAAGCTGGAAAATACTCTTCAGGATATTATCCAGGAAAACTTCCCCAACCTAGCAAGGCAGGCCAATATTCAAGTCCAGGAAATACGGAGAACACCACAAAGATATTCCTCAAGAAGAGCAACCCCAAGGCACATAATCATCAGATTCACCAGGGCTGAAATGAAGGAGAAAATGCTAAGGGCAGCCAGAGAGAAAGGTCAAGTTACCCACAAAGGGAAACCCATCAGACTCACAGCAGATCTCTCAGCAGAAACCCTACAAGCCAGAAGAGAGTGGGGGCCAATATTCAACATCCTTAAAGAAAAGAACTTTCAACCCAGAATTTCAAATCCAGCCAAACTAAGCTTCATAAGTGAAGGAAAAATAAAATCCTTTGTGAACAAGCACGTACTCACCACCAGGCCTGCTTTACGAGAGCTCCTGAAAGAGGCACAAAACATAGAAAGGAACAACCAGCACCAGCCACTCCAAAAACATGCCAAATGGTAAACAGCATCAACACAATGAAGAAACTGCATCAACTAACGGGCAAAACAGCCAGCTAACATCAAAATGGCAGGATCAAATTCACACATAACAACATTAACCCTAAATATAAATGGGCTAAATGCCCCAGTCAAAAGACACAGCCTGGCAAATTGGATAAAGAGCCAAAACGCATTGGTGTGCTGTATCCAGGAAACCCATCTTACATGCAAGGATACACAAAGGCTCAAAATAAAGGGATGAAGGAAGATTTACCAAGCAAATGGACAGCAAAAAAAGCAGGAGTTGCAATTCTCATCTCTGATAAAATAGACTTTAAACCAACAAAGATCAAAAGAGACAAAGAAGGACATTACGTAATGATAAAAGGATCAATGCAAATGATCCTAAATATATACGCACCCAATACAGGAGCACCCAGAAACATAAGGCAAGTTCTTAATGACTTACAAAGAGACTTAGACTCCTACACAATAATAGTGGGAGATTTTAACACCCCATTGTCAATATTAGACAGATCAACGAGACAGAAAATTAACAAGGATATCCAGGACTTGAACTCACACCTGGATCAAACAAACCTAATAGACATTTACAGAACTCTCCACCCCAAATCCACAGAATATACATTCTTCTCAGCACCACATCACACCTACTCTAAAATTGACCACATAATTGGAAGTAAATCACTCCTCAGCAAATGCAAAAGAACAGAAATCATAACAAACAGTCTCTCAGACCACAGTGATATCAAGTTAGAACTCAGAATTCAGAAACAAACTCGGAACCGCACGGCTTCATGAAAACTGAACAACTGGCTCTTGAATGTTGACTGGATAAACAATGAAATGAAGGCAAAAACAAAGATGTTCTTTGAAACCAACGAGAATGAAGACACAACATACCAGAATCTCTGGGACACATTTAAAGCAGTGTCAAGAGGAAGATATATAGCAATATATGCCCACATGAGAAGCAAGGAAAGATCTAAAATTGACACCCGATCGTCAAAATTGAAAAAGTTAGAGGAACAAGATCAAAAAACTCAAAACCTAGCAGAAGACAAGAAATAATTAAGATCAGAGCAGAACTGAAGGAGATAGAGACACAAAAACCCTTCAAAAAATCAACAAATCCAGGAGCTGGTTTTTCGAAAAGATCAACAAAATAGACAGATCACTAGCCAGATTAATAAAAAAGAAATGAGAGAATAATCAAATAGATGCAATAAAAAACAATAAAGGGGATATCACCACAGATTCCACAGAAATACAAACCATCATCAGAGATTATTACAAACAACTCTATGCACATAAACTAGTAAACCTGGAAGAAATGGATAAATTCCTGGACACTTGCATCCTCCCAAGCCTAAACCAGTAAGAAGTCGAAACCCTGAATAGACCAATAACAAGGGCTGAAGTTGACGCAGCAATTAAGAGCCTACCACCCAAAAAAAGCCCAGGTCCAGGTGGGTTCACAGCCGAATTCTACCAGATATACAAAGAGGAGCTGGTACCATTCTTTCTGAAACTACTCCAAACAATCCAAAAAGAGGGAATCCTGCCCAAATCATTTTATGAGACCAACATCATCCTGATACCAAAACCCAGCAGAGACTCAGCAAGAAAAGAAAACTTCAGGCCAATATCCATGATGAACATACATGCAAAAATCTTCAATAAAATACTGGCAAACCAATTGAAACAGCACATCAAAAAGCTTATCCACCACGATCAAGTAGGTTTCATCCCAGGGATGCAAGGCTGGTTCAACATATGCAAGTCTATAAATGTAATTCACCACATAAACAGAACCAAAGACAAAAACCACATGATTATCTCAATTGATGCAGAGAAGACCTTTGACAAAATTCAACAGCCCTTTATGCTAAAAACCCTCAATAAACTAGGTATTCATGGAATGTATCTCAAAATAATAAAAGCTATTTACGAGAAACCAACAGCCAATATCGTACTGAATGTGCAAAATCTGGAAGCATTCCCTTTGAAATCTGGCTAGACAAGGATGCCTCTCATCACCACTCCTATTCAATACAGTACTGGAAGTTCTAGCCAGAGCAATCAGGCAAGAAAAAGAAATAAAGAGTATTCAAATAGGAAAGGAGGAAGTCAAATTGTCTTTATTTGCAGACGACATGATTGTATATCTAGAAGACCCCTTCATCTCAGCCCAAAGTCTCCTGAAACTGATAAGCAGCTTCAGCAAAGTCTCAGGATACAAAATCAATGTGCAAATATCACAAGCATTCCTATACACCAATAACAGACTTAAAGAGAGCCAAATCAAGAACGAACTGCCATTCACAATTGCTACAAAGAGAATAAAATACCTGGGAATAAAACGTAAAGGATCTCTTCAAGGAGAACTACAAACCACTGCTCAACGAAATAAGAGAGGACACAAACAGATGGAGAAACATTCCATGTTCCTGGTTAGGAAGAATTAATATCGTGAAAATGGCTAGACTGCCCAAAGTAATTTACAGATTGAACGCTATCCCCATAAAGCTACCAATGACCTTCTTCACAGAACTGGAAAAAACCACCTTAAACTTCATATGGAATCAAAAGAGAGCCCGCATAGCCAAGTCAATTCTAAGCAAAAAGAACAAAGCGGGAAGCATCACACTACTGGACTTCAAACTATACTACAAGGCTACAGTAATCAAAACAGCATGGTACCGGTACCAAAACAGAGCTATAAACCAGTGGAACAGAACAGAGGCTTCAGAGGCAACACAACACGTCTACAACCATCGGATCTTTGACAAACCTGACAAAAATAAGCAATGGGGGAAAGGAGTCCCTGTTTAATAAATGGTGTTGGGAAAACTGGTTAGCCTTGTGCAGAAAGCAGACACTGGACCCCTTCCTGACACCTTACACTAAAATTAACTCCAGATGGATTAAAGACTTAAACATAAGACATAACACCATAAAAACCCTACAAGAAAATCTAGGCAAAACCATTCAGGACATAGGCGTAGGCAAGGACTTCATGACCAAAACACCAAAAGCATTAGCAACAAAAGTCAAAACAGACAAATGGGACCTAATCAAACTCCACAGCTTCTGCACAGTAAAAGAAACAGTTGTTAGAGTGAATCGGCAACCAACAGAATGGGAAAAAATTTTTGCAGTCTACCCATCTGACAAAGGGCTGAGATCCAGAATCTACAAAGAACTAAAACAGATTTACAAGAAAAAACAAACAAGCCCATTCAAAAGTGGGCAAAAGATATGAACAGACACTTTACAAAAGAAGACATACATGAAGCCAACAAACATATGAAAAAATGCTCATCATCACTGGTCATTAGAGAAATGCAAATCAAAACTACACTGAGATACCATCTCACGCCAGTTAGAATGGCGATCATTAAAAAATCTGGAGACAACAGATGCTGGAGAGGATGTGGAGAAATAGGAACGCTTTTACACTGTTGATGGGAGTGTAAATTAGTTCAACCATTGTGGAAGACAGTGTGGCACTTCCTCAAGGACCTAGAAATAGAAATTCCATTTGATCCAGCAATCCCATTACTGGGTATATAACCAAAGGACTATAAATCGTTCTACTATAAGGACACATGCACACCAATGTTCATTGCAGCACAGTTTACAATAGCAAAGACCTGGAACCAACCCAAATGCCCATTGATGATAGACTGGACAGGGAAAATGTGGCACATATACACCATGGAATATTATGCAGCCATCAAAAACGATGAGTTCATGTCCTTTGTAGGGACATGGATGAACCTGGAAACCATCATTCTCAGCAAACTGATGCAAGAACAGAAAATCAAACACCGCATATTCTCAGTCATAGGCAGGTGTTGAACAATGCAAACACATGGACACAGGGAGGGGAGCATCACACACTGGGGTCTGTCGGGGGGAAAAGAGGAGGGACAGTGGGGGGTTGGGGGAGTTGGGGAGTGATAGCATGGGGAGAAATGCCAGATATAGGTGATGGGGAGGAAGGCAGCAAATCATACTGCCATGTGTGTACCTATGCAACAATCTTGCATGTTCTTCACATGTACCCCAAAACCTAAAATGCAATAAAAAAAATTGAAAATCTAAGG
Source organism: Ateles fusciceps (assembly GCA_036589455.1). Lineage (NCBI taxonomy): Eukaryota > Metazoa > Chordata > Mammalia > Primates > Atelidae > Ateles > Ateles fusciceps. The sequence goes on from JAZHEH010000647.1 coordinate 1,816,655, forward strand.
GAATAATCTAAATGTTCAATAGAAGGGTATCAGTTCAACACAAATGATGGCACATCCATCTAATGAATTAATATATAATCGTTAAAAATAATGCTGATGCAAAAAAAAAAAGAAACCCTAAGGACTCCACCAAATAATATCAGAACTGATAAACAAATTTGCTAAAGTTGCAGGATACAAAATCCACATCCAAAAATCAGTAGCATTTCTATATGCCAATAGTGAACAATCTGAAAAAGAAATTTAGAAAGTAATACCATTTACACTAATTTAAAATAATGCTAAATATCTGGAAATTAACCAGGGAAGTGAAAGATATCTACAATGAAAACTATAAAACTTTGATGTGAGAAATGGAATAAAATGAGACTTAAATGTTCCTGCCTGCCAGCTCTGAAGACAGCAGTGGACCTCCCAACACAGTGCTCAAGCTCTCTAAGGCATAGACTGCCTCCTCAAATGGGTCCCCCAAATCCTGTGTCTCCTGACTGGGAGACATCTCCCAGCAGGGATCAACAAACACTTCATACAGGAAAGCTCCAGCTGATATCTGGCAGGTGCCCCTCTGGGAAGAAGTTTCCAGAGGAAGGAACAGGCAGCAATCATTCCTGTTCTGGAGACTTCACTGGTGATACTAGGCAAACAGGGTCTGAAGTGGACCTCCAGAATGCACCAGCAGACTTGTAGCAGAGGGGCCTGTTAAGAAGGAAAACTAACTAACGGAAAGGAATAGCATCAACATCAACAAAAAAGATGTCCACAGAGAAACCTCATCTGAAGGTCACCAACATCAAAGCCCAAAGGTAGATCAATCCACAAAGATGAGGAAAAATAGTGCAAAAAGGCTAAAAATTCCAAAAACCAGAATGCCTCTTTTCCACCAATGGATCACAACTCCTCATAGCAAGGGAACAAAACTGGATGGAGAATGAGTTTGATGAATTGACAGAGTAGGCTTCAAAACGTGAGTAACAACAAACTCCTCTCAGCTAAAGGAGCATATTCTATCACTACAAGGAAGCTAAGAAACTTCAAAAAACATTAGAGGAATTGCTAACTAGAATAACCAGTTTTAAGAATAACATAAATGACCTAATGGAGCTAAAAACACAGCACAATAACTTTGTGAAGCATACACAAGTAACAATAGCTGAATCGATCAAGCAGAAGAAAGGATATCAGAGATTGAAGATCAACTTAATGAAATAAAGTGTAACAACAAGATTAGAAAAAAAAAATGAAAAGGAACAAACAAAGCCTTCGAGAAATATGGGACTATGTGAAAAGATCAAACCTACATTTGATTGGTGTACCTGAAAGTGACAGGGAGAATGAACCAAGTTGGTAAACACTCATCAGGATATTATCCAGAAGAACTTTCCCAACCTACAAGACAGGCCAACATTCAAATTCAGGAAATACAGAGAACACCGCAAAGATACTCCTCAAGAAGAGCAACCCAAGACACATAATCGTCAAATTCACCAAGATTGAAATAAATGAAAAAAGTCAGAGAGAAATATCAGATTACCAACAGAGGGAAGCCCATGAGACTAACAGCAGATCTCTCTGAGAAACCCTACATGCCAGAAGAGAGTGGAGGCCAATATTCAACATTCTTAAAGAATTTTCAACCCAGAATTTCATGTCCGCCTGAACTAAGCTTCATAAGCAAAGGAGAAATGAAATCCTTTACAATCAAGCAAATACTGACAAATTTTGTCACCACCAGGCCTGCCTTACAAGAGCTCCTAAAAGAAGCACTAAATATGGAAAGGAAAAACTGGTACCAGCCACTGCAAACACAAACCAGATTGTAAAGGTCATCAGCACTATGAAGAAACTGCATGAACTAACAGTCAAAATAACCAGCTAGTATCATAATGACAAGATCAGATTCACACATAACAATATTAACCTTAAAGGTAAACAGGCTAAATGCCCCAATCAAAAGACACAGACTGGCAAATTGGATAAAGCATAAAGATCCATCAGTGTGCTATATTCAGGAGACCCATCTCACATGCAAAGACACACACAGGCTCAAAATAAATGGATGGAGGAATATTTACCGAGCAAACAGAACACAAAAGAAAGCAGGGGTTGCAATCCTAGTCTCTGATAAAACAGACTTTAAAACAACAAAGATCAAAAAAGATAAAAAAGAACATTACATAATGATAAACGGATAAAAGCAACAAGAACTAACTATCCTAAATATATATGCACCCAATACAGGAGCACCCAGATTCATAAAGCAAGTTTTTAGAGATCTACAAAGAAACTTAGACTTTCACACAATAATAGTGGAAGACTTTAATACCCCACTCTCCATATTAGATAGATCAACAAGACAGAAAATTAACAAGAATATTCAGGACTTGAACTCAGCTATGGACCATACAGACTTAATAGACATCTAAGAACTCTCCACCCCAAATCAACAGAATATACATTTTTCTCAGCACCACATCACATTTATTCTAAAATTAACCACATAATTGGAAGTAAAAAACTTCTTAGCAAATGTAAAAGAATGGAAGTCATAACAAACAGTCTCTCAGACCACAGTACAATCAAATTAGAACTCAGGATTAAGAAACTCACTGAAAACCACACAACTACATGGAAACTGAACAACCTGGTCTTGAATGACTTCTGGGTAAATAACAAAATTAAGGTAGAAATAAATAAGTTATTTAAAAACAATGACAACAAAGACACAATGTACCAGAATCTTTAGGACACAGCTAAAGCAGTGTTTAGAGGGAAATTTATAGCAGTAAATGCCAACAGGAGAAAGCAAAAAAGATCTAAACTTGACCCTCCTAACATCACAATTAAAAGAACTAGAGAAGCAAGAGCAAACAAATTCAAAAGCTAGAAAAAGACAAGAAATAACTAAGATCAGAGCAGAACTGAAGGAGATAGAGACATGAAAATCCCTTCAAAAAGATCAGGGAATCCAGTAGCTGTTTTTTTAAGATTAACAAAATAGATAGACTGTGAGCCATACTAATAAGAAGAAAGAGAAGAATCAAATAGACACAATAAAAAGTGATAAAGGGAATATCATCACTGATCCCACAGAAATACAAACTAACATCAGAGAATACTATAAATACCTCTATGCAAATAGACTAGAAAATCTAGAAGAAATGGGTAAATTCCTAGACACATACATCCTCCTAAGACTAAACCAGGAAGAAGTCAAATCCCTGAATAGACCAATAACAAGTTCTGAGATTGAGGCTGCAATTAACAGCCTACCAACCAAGAAAAGCCCAGGACCAGATAGATTAAAGGCCGAATTCTACCAAAGGTACTAACAGGGGCTGGTACCATTCCTTCTAAAACTACTCCAAACAAAAGAAGAAAAGGAATCCTCTCTAACTCATTGTATGAGGCCAGCATCATCCTGATACCAAAACCTGGCAGAGACACACACACAAAAAGAAAATTTCAAGCCAATATCCCTGATGAACATCAATGCAAAAATCCTCAATAAACTACTGGCAAACAGAATCCAGCAGCAAATCAAAAAGCTTATCCATCACAATAAAGTCAGCTTCATCCCTGGGATGCAAGGCTGGTTCAACATATGCAAATCAATAAGCGTAATCCATCATGTAAACAGAACCAATGACAAAAACTACATGATTATCTCAATAGATGCAGAAAAAGCCTTCAATAAAATTCAACACCCCTTCATGCTAAAAACTCTCAATAAACTAAATATTGATGGAACATATCTCAAAATAGTAAGAGCTTTTTATTACATACCCACAGTCAATATCATACTGAATGGGCAAAAGCTGGAAGCATTCCCTTTGAAAACCATCATAAGACAAGGATGGTCCCTCTCACCACTCTTATTCAACATAGTATTAGAAGTTCTGGCCAGGGCAATCAGGCAAGACAAAGAAATAAAGCATATTCAAATAGGAAGACAGGAAGTCAAATTGTCTCTGTTTGCAGAAGACATGACTGTATATTTAGAAAACCCCATTGTCTCAGCTCAAACTCTCCTCAAGCTGACAAGCAATTTCAGCAAAGTCTCAGGATACAAGATCAATATGCAGAAATCACAAGCACTCCTATACACCAATAATAGACAAACAGAGAGCCAAATCATGAGTGAACTCCCATTCACAATTGCTACAAAGAGAATAAAATACCTAGGAATACAACTTACAAGGTATATGAAGGACCTCTTCAAGGAGGACCAGAAACCACTAATCGAGGAAATAAGAGAGGACACAAACAAATGGAAAAACATTCTATGCTCATGGATAGGAAGAATCAATATCACAAAAATGGCCATACTGCCCAAAGTAATTTATAGAGTCAATGCTATTCTCATCATTGACTTTCTTCACAGAATTAGAAAAAACTACTTTAAATCTTATATGGAACCAAAAAAGAGCTAGTATAGTCAAGACAATCCTAAGCCAAAAGAACAAAGGTGGAGGCATCACACTACCTGATTTCAAATTATACTACAAATCTACAATAAGAAAAACAGCATGGTACTGGTACCAAAACAGAGATATAGACAACTAGAACAGAACAGAGGCCTCAGAAATAACACCACACATTTACAACCATCTGATTGTTGACAAACCTGACAAAACAAGCAATGGGGAAAGGATGCCCTATTTAATAAATGGTGTTGGGAAAACTGGCTAGCCATATGCAGGAAGCTGAAACTAGATCCCTTCCTTACACCTTATACAAAAATTAACTCCAGATGGATTAAAGATTTAAACATAAGAATTAACACCATAAAAATTCTAAAGGGGTGGGGAGTTGGGGAGGGATAGCATGGGGAGAAATGCCAGATATAGGTGATGGGGAGGAAGGCAGCAAATCACACTGCCATGTGTGTACCTATGCAACAATCTTCCATGTTCTTCACATGTACCCCCAAACCTAAAATGCAATAAAATTAAAAAAAAAAAAAATTCTAAAGGAAAACCTAGGCAATACCATTCAGGACATAGACATGGGCAAGGACTTCATGACTAAAACACCAAAAGCAATGGCAACAAAAGCCAAAATAGACAAATGGGATCTAACTTAACTAAAGAGCTTCTGCACAGAAAAAGAAACTATCATAAGAGTGAACTGGCAACCAACAGAATGGAAAAAATTTTTTGCAATCTACCCATCTGACAAAGGGCTAATATCCACAATCTGCAAAGAACTTAAAGAAATATATAATTAAAAAACAAGCAACTCCATTGGGCAAAGGATATAAACAGACACCTCTCAAAAGGAAGCATCTATGCAGCCAACAAACATGAAAAAAAAAGCTTATCATCACCAGTCATTAGAGAAATGCAAATCAAAACCACATTGAGATATCATCTGATGCCAGTTAGAATGGTGATCATTAAAATATCAGGAGACAATAGATGCTGGAGAGGATGTGGAGAAATAGGAACACTTTTACACTGTTGGTGGAAGTGCAAATTAGTTCAAATGTTGTGGAAGACAGTGTGGCAATTCCTTAAGGATCTAGAACTAGAAATTCCATTTGACCCAGCAATCCCATTACTGGTTATATACCCAAAGGATTATACATCATTCTATTATAAAGACACATGCACACGTATGTTTATTGCGGCACTGTTCACGAAAGCAAAGACTGGGAACCAGACCAAATGCCCATCAATGATAGACTGGATAAGAAAATGTGGCACATATACACCATGGAATACTATGCAGCCATAAAAAAGGATGAGTTTGTGTACTTTGCAGGGACATGGATGAAGTTGGAAACCATCATTCTCAGCAAACTGACAAAAGAACAGAAAACCAAACACCACATGTTCTCACTCATAAGTGAGTGTTGAACAATGAGAATGAATGGACACAGGGAGGGGAATATTTTGGGGAGGGGTGGGGGAGCTAGGGGAGGGATAGCAGGGGGGTGGGGTCTAGGGGGAGAAATAGTATTAGGAGAAATACCTAATGTAGATGATGGGGTGATGGATGTAGCAAACCACCATGGCATGTGTATACGCATGTAACAAACAAATCTGCACATTCTGCACATCTACCCCAGAACTAAAAGTATGATAATAACAAATAAAAAAATAGTTTTATATTTATTATTTTTGATTGATCAATCATAATTTCATATGTTTAAGGGGTGCAATATGAAATGATTAAATCAGGCTCATGGACATATCCATCATCTCCCTTACCATATATATGTATTTGAGACAAGATCTCACTCATTGTCCAGCCTTGAGTTCAATGGTGCGATCTTGGCTCACTGCAGTCTCAACCTCCCAGGCTCAAGCAATCCTCTTGCCTCAGCCTCCTGAATAGCGGGGACTACAGGCACATACCAGCATGCCTGGCTAAACCTATCACTTTCAATGACGAGATATTTTAAATGTATGGTTTTATTTTGAAATATACTATACATTATTCTGTATGAAGTACATTATACATAATAGATCTTGAACCTATTCCTCCTCTCTATCTGAAACTTTGTACCCTTGGATCAACAACTTCCTATTCCTTCCTTTCCTACTGCCCCTCCTTTCCCAGTCTCTGATAGCCATCATTCTACTCACTGCTTCTGTGAGTTCAACTTTATTAGATTCTACATGTAAGTGAGATGATGTGGCATTTGTTTTCTGCATTCTTTTTTTTTGGTATTTGGATTATTTTACTTAGCATAATATCCTTCAGATTCAACTATGTTATCATAAATGACAGAATTTCACCCTTGTTTTAGACTTAATAGTATGTCATTGTGTAAATATGTTACATTTTCTATGCATTCATGCATTGATGAACACTTAATTTGATTCCACCTCTTAGTTTTGTGAATAATCGTGCAATGAACATGGGAGTGCAGATATTCCTTTGACATATTCTTTTTTATTTAAGGCTAGTTTTATGAAGCACTGAGAGTGGAGAAGAAATGAAAAAATTTGTAACTGGTTGTGATCAATTAGTTGTGAACACCACTGCATTCAGATCGGTCTTCTTCAACATATTCATTTCAATTTATTTGACTGTATACCCAAAAGTGTAATTACTGTACTGTATGTACTCAATTTTTAGTTTTTTGAGGAACCTCCATACCATTTTCCATAATTGCTGGACTAATTTACATTCCTGCCAACAATATTTAAGAGTTTTGTGTTCTCCACATCGTCTCCAATACTTTCTTTCATTATTTTGATAAAAGCCATTTCTAATGAGTGTGAGATGATACCTCATTGTGGTTTTAGTATAATTCACATTTCTCTGATGATTACTTGATACGGAGCATTTTTTTCATGTACCTGCTGGTCATTTGTATATCTTCTTTTGAGAAATGTATATTCAGGTCCTTTGCCTATTTTTAATGAGGTTCTTTGTTTTCTATCGAATTTTTTATTTTTTAAAATTTCTTTATATATTTTGGATATTAACTCTTTATTAGATGTATGGTTAAAAATATTTTCTCCCATTCTGTAGGTCGTCTCTTCACTATGTTAATTGTTTCCTTTGCTGGGCAGAGTTTCTTAGTTTGATGCCATCCCATTTGTCTATTTAATTTTATTTTATTTATTTATTTAGTTTTAGAGACAGGGTTTCGATCTATCATCCAGGTTAGAATGCAGTGGCATAATCATAGCTCACTGTAGCCACAAACTCCTGGGCTCAAGTGATCCTCCCATTTCAGCTTCCCAAGAAGCTGGGACTACAGATGTATGCCACCATTCCTAGCTAATTTTTTAACTTTTTTTGTAGAGATGGAACCTCACTATGTTGCCCAGGCTGGTCTCAAACTCCTGGCCTCAAACGATTCTCCTGCTTTGGCGTCCCAAGAGCTGGGATTACAGGTGTGAGCCACCCCACTGGCCCTATTTTTGCTTTTCTTGCCTTTCTTTAGGGTCGTAGCCATAAAGTTACTGTGATCTGAAGGCCAAATCCAGCCTGCCTCCAGTTTTTATGTGACTCTCACACTAAGAATGGTTTTTACCTTTTTATATGGTTGGAGAAAAAAAGCAAAAGAAGAAAACTATTTTGTGACACATAAAAATTATAGGAAATTCAAATGTCAGTGTCCATCAGTAAAGCCTTATTGGAAGACACACACACACACATACACACACACACACACACACACACACACACAATTGCCCAGACAAATGTCATGGAAATTTTTCACTATGTTTTTTTCACTATGTTTTTCAGTTTTAGGTCTTATATATATTTAAGTCTTTAATTTATTTTTAGTTGACTTTTGTATATGGTTTAAGATGAGTCTAAGTTCATTATTCTGCATGAGGATATCTAGTTTTCCCAAAACCATCTGTTGAAGCACTGAGGTTTCCCTATTGTGTGTACTTGAGATGTTTGTCAAAAATCAATTGACTGTAAATGCATAGGTTTATTTCTGAATTTTCTATACTGTTTCTTGGTTGATGTGTCTGCCTTTTTTTGCCAGTACCATCCTCTTCTGATTATAATCGCTTTATGATATGTTTTGAAATTTTTTAAAAAAATGATGACTCCATTTTGTTCTTTTTGCTCAAAACAGTTTTTTCTATTTAAGGTCTTTTGTTGTTCCATATGAATATAAAGATTTTTTTTCTATTTATATGAAAAATGACATTGGAAATATGGTAGCAATTCCATTGAATCTGTAGATTGCTTTGGGTACTATGGACATTTTCACATTATTAATTCTTCCAGTGTATGAACATGGGATTTTTTTTTATTTATTTGTGTTTTCTTTCATTTCTTTCATCAGTATCTTATAGTTTTCAGTATATAAGACTTTAACCTCCTTGGTTAAATTCACACCTAAGTAATTATTTTGTTTCTATCATAAATAGGATGGTTTTCTTAATTTTCTTTAGGATAGTTTGTTATTAGTCTATACAAATGTTACTGATTTTTGTATATCAATTTTGAATTGATATACAAAATTTACTTAATTTGTTTGTCAGTTCTAACAGTTTTGTGGTGGAATTTTCAGGGTTTTCTATATATAAAATAATAATGTGAACAAAGAGAGACAATTTCACTTTCTCCTTTCTTATTAGCGTGCTTTTTATGTCTTTCTCTTATCTAATTACTCTGGCTAGGACTTCCAGTACTATGTTGAAAAGAAGGAATGAGAGGCGCCATCTTTATCTTGTCCCTGATCTTAGGAGAAAAGCTTTCTACCTTTCACCATTGAGAATAATGTTAGCTATGAATGTGTCATCTATGGCCTTTGTTGCATTGAAATATCTTCTCTCTATACCTAATCTGTTAAAGTTTCTAGGATGAAATAATGTTGAGTTTTGTCAAATGCTTTTTCTAAATCTGTTAAGATAATCATATAAGATTTATGTTACTATTAAAAAGTTAAAAAAAATTAAAAAAGATAATCATATTATTTTTATCCTTCATTTTGTTAATGTGTTGCAACACATTTATTGATTTGTGTATGTTGAACTACACATGTATCCTAGGGCTAAATTACACTTAATCGTGGTAAATAATTATTTTAATGTGTTCTTTAATTCTGTTTGCTTATATTTACTTGAGAATGTATGCATGTACATTCATTGGGGGATAGTAGCCTGTTATTTTCTTCTCTTGCAGTGTCCTTGTCTGGCTTCGGTATCGGGATAATGCTAGCCTTGTAAAAGAAGTTTGGAGGTCTTCTCTTCACTTTTTTTTCTTAAAAGAGTTTGAAAATAATTAATATTCTTTTTTTAAATGTTTCATAGAATTTAGCAGTCAAGGCATTCTTCGTGTTAGGCTTTTCTTTTATGGAAGACTTTTTATTACTAATTTAATCTCCTTACTCATTATCAGACTATTCAGATACTCTATTTCTTCATAATTCAGTCTTTGTAGGTTGTATGTGTCAAGGAAATTTTCATTGCTTCTTCATTATCCAATTTGTTAGCATGTAATTGTTCACAGTGGTTTCATATAATCCTTTGTATTTCAGTGGTATCAGTTTTATTCTCTTTCATTCTTGATTTTATTTACTTGAGTCATATCTCTTAGTTAGTTCCTAGTTTAACTAACAGTTTGTCAATTTTACTTTTCCAAAAAAAAATCAATTCTTAGTTTTGTGGTTTTTTTATTTTTTGAGTCAGAGTTTCACTCATTGCCCAGATTGGAGTGCAATGACATGATACACTCCACCTCCCAGGTTCAAGCAATTCTCCTGCCTCAGCCTCCTGAGTAGCTGGGATTACAGGCATGCGCCATCACATCCGGCTAATTTTATGTCTTTAGTAGAGAAGAGCTTTCTCCATGTTGGTCAGGCTAGTCTCGAACTCCTGACCTCAGGTGATCTGCCCACCTGGGCCTCCCAAAATGTGGGATTACAGGCATGAGCCACTGTGCCTGGTCAATTTTTTCTGTTTTTTAAGTCTCTTTTTATTTATTTCTGCTCTGATTTTTGCTCTTTCCTTCTGCTAACTTTGGGCTTAGTTTGTTCTTTTTCTAATTTTTTGAGATGTAATGTTAGATTGTTATTTGTGAGCTTTCCTCTTTTTTGATTTAGGCATTTATCACTATAAATTTTTCTCTTAGGACTGCTTTTGCTGCATCAAGTTAAATATGTTGTCTTTCCATTTTTGTTTGTCTCAAGGTATTTTAAAATTTCCTTTTGTATATCTTTTATGATTCATTGATATAGGAGCATGTTGTTTAATTTCTATATATTTGTGTATTTTCCTTGAGTCTTTTTCAGTTTATTTATTTTATTGACAGGTGGTCTCACTACATTGCTCAGGCTGGTCTCAAATTCCTGGGCTGAAGCAATTCTCCTGTCTTGGCCTCCCAAAGTGCTGGGATTACAGGCATGAACCATTGTGCCTGGCCCTGTTATTGAGTTCTAGTTTCATGCCATTGTGTTCTAAAAAGACACTTGAAATGCTTTCAATTCTCTTAAATTTGTTAATATTTTTTGTGGCCTATCATATGATCTATCCTGTATATAATCTATCTAATGAATATACATAACATTACATTGGTCCATTTGGTCTAAAGTATAATTCTGGTCCAATATTTTCTTATTGATTTTCTTACTTGATAATCTGTCCACTATGGAGTTCCTCTACTATTATAGTATTGCAATCTGTCTCTCCCTTTAGATCACTTAATAAATGTTTTATATATTTAAGTGCTCTGATGTTGGGTGAATATATATTTATAATTGTTACATCTTTTTGGTAAATTGACTTCTGTATCATTATGCAATGACCTTCTTTGACTCTTTTATAGTTTTTTATTTAAAGTCTATTTTGTCTAATATAAGTATAGCTTCCCCTGGTCTTTTTTAGTTTCCATTTCCATGGAATATCTTTTTCTATACCTTTATTTTCAGTCCCTCTGTGTCCTTACTAGTAAACTGAGCCTCTTGTAGGAAGGATACAGTCAAATCTTGGTGTTTTTTGTTTTAAATACATTCAGACACTCTTTGTTATGTTATTGAAGAATTGAATCAATTTACATGCAAGGTAATTATTAAGGACTTGCTATTATAATTTTTTAATCTAATTGTTTAGTAGGTTCTTTGTTTCTTTTTTCTTCTCTTGCCATCTCCTTTTGTGATTGATGGCTTTCTGTGGTGGTATGCTTTGAATCCCTTCTTTTTCTATTTTACCCAATTTCTAATGGATTTTTGCTTTGTGGTTACTGCAAGGTTTAAAACATAACATTCTACATTAAGCTGATACCAATTTGCCTGTAATCACATGCAAAAACTCTATACTTTTAATCATGTCCCACACTTTTTATAATTTTGATGTCAAAATTTACACTTATTTTTGCAATTTGTATCTCTTAACCTTTTATTATAGCTCATGGTTTTCAATTGTTTTGTTTTCTAACTGTTCTAACAATGAAAACATTGCTTTACACACCACATTTATAGTATTAGAGAATTCTAAGTGTGATCATTCATTTGAACATTGAGTTTTTACTTTCATAATTGTTTTGTTGTTATTATCATCCTTTAATTTGAGCTTAAAGAATTTCCTTTAGTAATTTCTGTACAGCAGCCTAGTGCTAATGAGCTCCCTTAGCTTTTGCTTATCTGGGAAGGTTTTTACTTCTTCCTCATTTCTGAATGACAGCTTTGCCACGTAAAATATTATTGGTTACTTGTTTGTTTGCTTGTTTCCCCTTCAGTATTTTGAATATATTTTCCTACTCTCTCCTGGCCTCCAGGATTTCTACTGAGAAATCTGCTGAAAGCCATATTGGAATTCCCTTGAATGTAATACATTTCTATCTCTTGCTGCCTTCAGTATTCTTCCATTTTTTGCTTTTTGTTTTTTTAATATTTTGATTATGGTGTGTCTTGGTGAATTCCTCTTTGGTTTGAATTTGATTGGTGACCTCTGTGCCTCTTTACTTGGATGTTGTCTTTTCCCCAGATTTGGAAAAATTTCACCCATTATTTCCCTCAATACAATGTGTAGGCCCTTTTCGCTCTCTTCTCCATCAGAAACTCTTATTAGGTGAATGTTGTTTCACTTAATGGTGTCCCATAATTTTCTTATTATTAGACTTTCTTTATTCTTTTTTCTTTTTGCTCCTCTGATTGGATAATTTTACATGTCCTATCTTTGTGCTCACTAATTCTTTCTTTTGCTTCCTCAAGTTTGCTGTTGAAGTTTTCTATTGAATTTTTCAATTCAGTTAGTGTATTTTTTTAATCTCTAGGATTTCTATTTGTTTGCTGTTTTAGAGGGTCAAACTTCTAATTTTGTTCATGAATTGTTCTCCAAGTTTCATTTAATTTTCTTCTTGTATTTTCTTGGAGTTCCCTGTACTTTTAAAAGAGGAGTATTCTGAATTATTTGTCAGTTATTTCATAGATCTCCATTTCTTCTGTGTCTATGTTTGTAGCTTTCTTAATTTCTTTTGGTGCTATCACATTTCTCAGATTTTTCATAATCTTTGTTTCCTTACATTGATTGCTATGCATTTGAAGAAATGACCACCCCGTCTGGGCATTTCAGATGTTCTTTGGTGGTGATTGATCTGTACTGTTTCATCTAGCCTGGTCTTCTGGATTGGCCAGCTGGTTCCAACCACAAACTGGCAGACCTTGGTGACAGGTTCTATAGTTAGGCTATGGTCACTTTCTGTGCTCTTAGATTGAACAGTATTGATGGCTGTGCTCCATCAACTAGTAAAAACACTAGTAAAAAACTCCATGGACCAGAGGAAGCTATACTTATATTAGACAAAATAGACTTTAAATAAAAAACTATAAAAGAGTCAAAGAAGGTCATTGCATAATGATACAGAAGTCAATTTACCAAAAAGATGTAACAATTATAAATATATATGCACCCAACATCAGAGCACTTAAATATATAAAACATTTATTAAGTGATCCAGTTTAGATCACCTGAGGTCAGGAGTTCGAGACCAGCCTGGCCAACATGGTGACACCCCATCTCTATTTAAAAAAAAAATAAAAAAATAAAAAGAACTCCACAGTTAAACATAATACTGAAAAAGTGCAGAGATGCCTAGTAGATTCCAGCTTATCTTTCCATATCCTCAACTCCATGTCATGTTCTTCTTCCCATCTATAGGCCCTGGTAACAAACAGCATTCCTAGGTTCATCACCAGATACCTGGTGGCAAACCTACAGTGATAGTACAGAGGAAACAGTTTCCCACAGTCCTCTCCTTGACCTCTTGTTTGTAGTCCTGCTCTGGTAACTGCACATGCTAGGCTTCCTAGATTTCCGTAGAAACCCTGATTTTTCCACCCACTTCAGTTCCTGAAGAGGACTTGCTAGTGACATTTTTTTGTTTTTTGATTTTTTTTTCATTTATTTATTTATTTTTTCATTCAGTCTCTATAGAGACTGTTAAAAATTGCCAATGCCGACTATATTTCAAGTCGTCATGGTGGGTATTGGGAAAAGTTTTCAATTAGCAGTAATCATGCCTCGGATAAACCTCGTTGGCTACGATACTGACACTAATGACATTTTATCTGATCTGCTAGTCCTTCACTTGCCTAGCTCCTCCCACAAATATTTAGGTGTAATCCCTGTGACAAATACCTTAATATTTCTAGAGGTTCTGCTTCCCTATTGGACGCCGACTAATAGTATCCACAAGCCACATTCAGGTGCTTAGTTTTCAATCACCTTTTAAAATCCCCACATGTATTTTAATTGCCTTGACAAAGCTACTATCATAAATCTCCTTTGAGAGAAAAGAAACAATATCACAGACACACAATAAAAGACTGGATTTGATTATAAACAAATATTCAGACAACAGAGAAAGCTCTTAGGAATTAAAAATCTAATAGTAAAAGTGAAATATTCAGAAGAACTGGAATATATACGTATGTATGTGTGTGTGTGGTATGTGTCTATATATATGAAGGGCAGATACTCTTCTTTCCATAATGCACAGATAATATTTTAAAAATAAAAGCATTGCTTTTGTTGAAGAGATCCATAATATTGATGATGTACAGCAAAGATTGAATGATACATCAGTGAACACATGACATGAATGGTTATGTCAAAACCTAGTGCCTCTCTTTTAAGCAGTATCTTAGCCAAAGTCTTCTGATTCCTTCAGAGTATAATGCATAAAACACATGCACATACCACACCACACAAAAATTTGTGCAAATGACAGGATTTAGGTTGATATGATCATTGATACATAGATATAGATATACATAGAATATCCTCAAAAGTTAGATATTACAAAAAGCTGGTAATAGTCCTTGCAATCCTGAGGATAGGAAACAATGTGACTGGGGGAAAGGAATGTGAGGAAGACCAACTTTTCTCTTCTTAGTTACCATTTTTTTGCCTCTAAATTTGGTGCTGTGTGTATATTACCTATATATAATTAATAAAACATTCTCCTCCCCCCCCACAAACAAGGAATAACTTTAGACTTCTCAATGGCCAATGGAAGATAGAAGACCCTGAAATAATGCCTTTAAAATTCTAAAGAAAAATTATTACAACCAAGAATTCCATATATAGTTATATAACTAGGCATTAGATAGAATAAAGATAATTAGATATTTTTAGGAAAAATGGCCTGAAAATATACTTTCTGGTACGATTTTAGAAAATTGCTAGAAAATATGTTTCAATAATCGAACAGATAAACCTAGAAAAACAAAGATACAGGATATGGGAAATGGAAAATACAAGCCATGAGAAAGACAAAGGGAATCCTCAGGTGAAGGGAGATCCTGGATAAACACTGTAAGCCAAGTCTAGCAGATATTCAACCTAGATTACTCTAAAATACAAAAAATGCCAGGCATGATGGCTCACACCTATAATCCCAGCACTTTGGGAGGCCGAGGCGGAAGGATCACAAGATCAGGAGTTCGAGACCAGCCTGGCCAGCATGGGGGAAACCCTGTCTCTATTAAATATACAAAAAATTAGCAGGGCATAATGGCATGCACCTGTAGTCCCAGCTACTCAGGCGGCTGACGCAGAAGAACTGCTTGAACCCAGCAGGTGGAGGTTGCATTGAGCAGAGATCATGCCACTGCACTCTAGCATGGGTGACAGAGTGAGATTCCATCTTAAAAATAATAAAAATAAAAATACAAAAAGTTAACGGGGTGTGATGGTGTACACCTGCAATCCCAGCTACTTGAGAGACTGAGGGAGGAGAATCACTTGAACCCAGGAGACAGAGGTTGCAGTGAGCTGAGATTGTGCCATTACACTCCAGCCTGGGCGACCGAGCAAAATTACATCTTGGGAAAAAGAAAAGAAAAGAGAAGGTTTTAATATTTTACTATATGGTTTAGCTCTTATTTTTATTTAAATGATCAAAGTAATATAAATAATTAATATTTCAGCTAACAAAGATTAGATTCACTTTTAATAACCCAAACCCTACAAAATGACAGACCAGATCATAGGACTTCTCCTATAGAGCAAAACGATACTCCTATTTATAATAGGTATGGTAAGTCTTGTAGCTCTATTGAGAAAGGAGAGGCCGGGCGCAGTGGCTCACGCCTGTAATCGAAACACTTTGGAGGCCAAGGTGGGTGGATCACCTGAAGTCGGGAGTTCAAGACCAGCCTGACCAACATGGTGAAACCCCATCTTTATAAAAAATAATAATAATTAAAAAAAAAAAGAGAAAAGTAGAATACAATGTACAGGAAATAAAAGTTCTTCCTTTCTAGTGGGAAGGGTAGAGGGAGGAAGATAGAGAGAAGAAAGAAAAGGGAGAAAGGAAGTATGGAAAGTATAACACGTGGATCCTGATATAACTTCTCCAGTCTTCTTTCCAAAGAACACAGGTGTATTGAGTAAACTCCAAATGCAGGAGATCTGCCCCTACTCTATCTTTGGGACTTTGGAAGAGACTACCTCTTAAAACTGGAGACAGAAGCATGCCAGATAAATTTGATAGCAACTCTGAGTTCTATCTGAGAGCTTGTCAGAAGTAGCTTCTGTAATTAGCATAAGAGTTCTTGGAGCTGGGGTTTGAAGGGCAGAACACTCTAACTGGAGTTAAGGAGTTCAGACCGTACTAAGGGGTGCCAAGGTAGAACCAAATCAATGGAAAGAGAACACAAAGTCCTCACTGAGCTGAGAATAAAGAGAACACAAGTTCATTGCCATCATTGTCAGCAATAAATACCATCAATGGACACAGCTCATAAATGAAATAAACCAGCCAGTGCACTCCCCCATCCACAAGGACCAGCCTGGGCCTAGAGACCTATTTCCCTTAATTCTCTTAATAACCCCAACTAATAACTTCAACACACTGCAAAATATGCTACTAGTGGTCCAGTAACTCCACTATTCTTCCAAAAGATGCTACTTGGGGAGGAACCCAGAAGGGAAGCAGAATCCCAAAGAACATACGTAATACAAGATAAATGAAGTTACCTGAAGAGAAAAAGGAAATGTTTGGATCCTACTGCTTGATGCTGACTTGTGCTGTAATTGGTTTATATATTTTTTCTGACTACCTAGAGACACAAAGAAGCACATTTGAGTAGTTGTAGTCAATTGGTAACCTACAATACAGAAGTTTAACTAGAGAAATGACAATTTTATTCATGACAAGACTGAAGCACAGAGGGCTTAAATGTCTTTGTCAAGGTTAAAGCAAAAATAGAATGATAATTTTAACTACAGTTGACCTTAGTAGAAAGCAGGCCTTCTTTGCCAAATATGAGCACCTTGATCCCTCAGCAAAGGCTCTTCTCCCTGCACCTTCACTCTCCAGCCACTATCTTTCTTTTCCTACCCCCAACTTCTAGTTAATGATACAGCTCTTCATTCTGCTCATGACCATGTGTCTGATGTTTATTATAGATACAATTAGCTTAAAGTTACAGATACAAAAACTTATAAGTTACTTTACATCAGGCCATCTATAAAAGCAAATCAAAGAGGAATTTACAGTCACTTGTAGATTCTGAACAGATGTCTTGGCAAGAATAGAATGTAGAAAGGAGAAAATTCCAAACCATAATGCCACTTGGACAATTCTGAGAACACTGATGCAGCTTCCCCATTTTTAATTTTATAGTTACAGTAAAAACTGGTGAAAATACATGTCAAGAATATATCAGCTGACAAGAGAATATTTTCAACAAGAATGACCACTCAGATTTTTGACATTAGAATCTATGATGGTTAAAGTAGAAAGGTAGCTATTCAAGATGTGAAAGGATGCAGAGCAGGAGGCATTCTGCACCACCCATCTCTTGACTTCCTATCACAATTTGTGGTGCTCCTGGGTATCAAAGAACTAATTATTTTAATCATTACCCTTTCTGTGTGTGTTAAAATAGTTTCCTATTCAGTCTAAGCTCTCAAGAAAACTATGGAGTCTTGTCATAATATTTTGTAATTTATAACTTTCCTTTAGTTATATTCTTTCCTGGTATTCTCACAATACTTCAAGTGATAGATGATACAGATGAGAAACTGCGGTTCCAAGAATTAAAGCAATTTCTGCAAGGCCCCATTACTGGAACATGAAGAGCTGGGATCCGAACCCAGTCTTGCAACTGTAAATCCCTTTCCACTCTAATTCCTTCCTGAATATATCTGACTTACAGCAGGGCAATGACACCCAAACTTCAACTACTCAGAGGAAATTATTCATATTTTCTCTTTATTATCAAAAAGGAGTTTGTCAAGAATCAGTGTCAAAAATTCTTAATCACGTGAACCGTATTGCTCTTCTAAATTTAACTCTATATCAAATTATGCATAGAAAGAGATTCTTTGGCCTGCAGACCTGAGATTCTAAATTTTCTGTGGTGCCTGACAGACCTTTTTGATCCATCACATTTAGCCACATCAATCATATCAACTCAAAGAACACATTGTAGAGAAAATAATGTAACCTGATTGATGTGAACAGATGTGACATGGGACAATTAAGTTTCCGTTTAAGGACCCAAGAAGAAAAAACACCTGATGCTCTATAAGGTTCACTAAACAAAGACCCCATTGCTAACGGTATAAATAGGATTTATAGGCTTTGTTTTCCCAAGTGGAAGGGAGAAGAAATACAATATATGTTAATAGTATAATGTGTGTTTATCTACTGTGCATGGGCAGAAAATTCCCCCCTATTGTCTGAAATCTAATATTTCCCATTGCATTCTAGAGCCAAGTCTAACTGAGCAATGCTAATCCACAGTGAAAATAATACTGCATTTTAGGAAATAAATTATTTATCATTATGTACGTATGGATGAAAACATTTCAAATTAATTCAGTATAGTACTTTAAGAAAAATAAGGAATTTTAATAAACTTGAAGTGTAAATAATACTTTATTGGGAATATTTTGAAAGCATTTTAGATGGCGAATATTTAAAGGCATTTTCATTGTTACAAAAGATTATAACCATTCCTTTTAAAGTCTTCTTTTTCTTGAGTTCCGCTTCATAATTTAAGCCTAACTAAAACAAAGATCAAAATATACAGGGAGTTGAGTCCATTCTTTACCTCCCACTGCAAGGCTGAGTTGCAGTGGTTCCCATACCTAGCACCACGGCCTCCTTGAATAAAGTCTGCCTTACCATCTTAAAACACACACACACACACACACACACACACACACACACACACACACGTGTGTATTTTGTAACAGAAGAAACAGAAAACATTTGGTAGTTTCAAGTGTGTGTGTATGTGTGTATGTGCATGTATATATACCTATATTAGGCATATATACCTATATATGAAAACAAAAAGAAGACATGGGTCAGACACGGTGGCTCACGCCTCTAATCCCAGCACTCTGGGAGGCTGAGGCAGGTGGATCGCCTGAGCTCAGGAGTTCAAGACCACCCTGGGCAACATGGTGAAACCCTGTCTCTACTAAAGCACAAAAAAAAAAGGCTGGGCGTGGTGGCATGTGCTTGTAGTCCCAGCTACTCTAGAGGCTGAGGCACAAGAATTGCTTAAACCTGCGAGGCAGAGGTTACAGTGAGCCAATATCACGCCACTGCACTCCAGCTTGGGTGACAGAGTGAAATTCTGTCTCAAAAAAAAAAAAAGAAGAAGAAATATAGGTATATGTATATATGTGTATGTATGTATCTACTTGAATATATATATATACTTAAAACTACCAAATGTGTTCCTGTTTTTTTCATTAAATACTGAGAAAATTAACACATATCTTATTAGAAAGAATAATAATTTATAATCAATCTAATGTTTTTAAAGCATATTTTTCTTTTTAACATTTCTCTCCTATCGCTAATACTCTTTCCCTTTTTTCAGTCATCTTTCTCAGGTTAAATAATCCTCTTTCTATTTTTCTTTCCTCCCTCTTTAATTTCCTCAATGATTTACAAAAGGAACCCCAGGATTTCAGGGCCCAATTCTTAGATTGTGTGCTCTGGCCCCTGGCATGCACCGTTAGTGCTTCCCGGGAACCTGCTGCACAGAGGCAAAGTCTGGAGACACAGTGTGCCACCTCACATCAGCTGTGTGGCCTCGGCCATGGACTGAATTCCTGTGCTTCAGTTTTCTTGTCTTCATACTTGAGATAATCACAGTTACACATCCCATGAAGTAATGAGTGAGTATTAAATGAGTTGATTCAAAAGTGCTTCATATATTTAGTAGTAGAACTTGATGCTCAGTATGTGAGTTTCTTTTCTCTCTAGTTGAGGGATGGAGTTTCATCTTTTTATAAAAGCTACAGTTTTTCTCCCAATTTTGTTTCTTCTTCTCTCCATTAATGCCCAAGAAAGGGGACGAAGGTAAAAATTGCAGGTTTCTTCTCCTCTTTCCCTTCTCTAATTTTGTTCATATTACAAAGCGTTTCAGCATGGTAGGGTATAGCACCATGCTGAATGCTTTGTAACATGAACTGAAATTAGTTTATGAGAATGAAAGAAGAATAAAGTGATGTATAGAGAAAATCAGTGGGAGCAGCGAAGAGGCATTATAATTACGAGACCAAAAAAAAATCGTGTATGGGCCAGGTGTGGTGGTTCTCACATGTAACCCTAGCACTTTGGGAGGCTGAGGCAGGAGTTCGCTTGAACCCAGGAGTTCAAAGCTAGCCTGGGCAATATAGTGAGATCTCACTATGTTGATTGATTTTATGTAGAGTATGGTTTTTATACTCTATATAAAAATCAAAAAAATTAGTCAGGCTTGGTGGCACATGTTTGTAGTCCCAGCTACTCAGGAGGCTGAGGTTAGAGGTTTTCTTGAGCCTGGAAGGCTGCAGTGAGCTATGATCATGCCCCTGCACTCCAGCCTGGGCAACAGAGTAAGACTGCAGCTCAAAAAAAGCAAAACAAAACAAAAACAAAGTTGTGTATGGCATCCCAGGCCCTTCACACTAATCCTATCCAAAGACTCAAGCTTCTGGCCTCTATGCCCGAGAAACACCTACTTTAGCCACATGAGAAGGCTTTCTATGCCCCAAATTTCCCTTTCCCCCTTTCTACCTCTCAGAATTGTACTCACCCTTCAGGAACCATCTGAAACGTGACCACTTCTGGGAAGATTCCCCCATTCCATCAGATGAGATTAATAACGGCTTCTCTCTGGCTCCACAGCTTGGTTACCACACTAAAGCAGCCCCATTGCTTACTTGCCCATCTCCCCCTGCTAACCTCTTTGAAGAAAGGATTTTTTTTTTTTTTTTGAGACAGAGTCTCACTGTGTCACCCAGCCTAGAGTACAGTGGCACGATCTTGGCTCACTGCAACCTCTGCCTTCCAGGTTCAAGTGATTCTCCTGCCTCAGTCTGCTGAGTAGTTGGGATTACAGGCATGCACCACCATGTCCGGCTAATTTTTGTATTTTTAGTAGAGACGGGGTTACACCATGTTGACCAGGCTGGTCTTGAACTCCTGACCTCAATCGATCAGCCTGCCTCGGCCTCCCAAAATGCTGGGATTAGAGGCGTGAGTCACCATGCCCGGTCAAGAAGGGATCTTGTCTTATTAACTTACTTAACCCAAACCCAGTGCATTTTTTTCAACTTTTATTTTAGACTTAGAGGGTACAAGTGCAGATTTGTTACCTGGGTATATCGTGTGATGCTGAGGTTTGGGGTGTGAATGATCCTGTCACCAAGGTACTGAGCATAGTACCCAGTAGTTAGATTAGTACATTTATATAGAGTAGATTTTGTAAAATATAGAGGTCTTGACAATAATTCTCTTTAACAATCACATTGTTCTTAAAATTTATGTAAAATGATATTTCATGGATGTCGAGACCTTCAGGCATTTTTTTAACTTGCCTGCATAGCACCCAACTTATAAGATTCCTTCATGTAAGCACAGTCTTGTTCAAGAGTTTCATTGGAGGGGTGTTTTCAGGAGAAGAGGAGTGAAGGAAGAGGAATGAAGCAGGAGAAAATAAAGCTTAGAAAGAGTGTGGTGTCAGCTGAACAGCAGCTCTAGTTTGTTTCACTGGAAGATCTGGTACATGAATTATAACAAAGATTTGAGTCACCTTGAAGCAAAGTAGAGGACTTTTGGATTCCCACACCAGTCAGTCACTGGCCAGTGTTAAAGCAGTGTAGCTTTCAAGGTAGAGGAGGTAGTTCCTGGCTGCCATTTAACCTAGGGAAAGTCTCTGTAAAGAGAAAGGGAAAGCTTTGAGTTGATACTAGCTAACACTCAAGAGTTTTTGCAGAATGGGTGCTTCAGTTGATAAAAAGAATATCAGCAGAAGACCAATACCATCCTCTAATTAAAATTTCCTTTGATCCTAGAGCAAATGCTCAGTAAAAGTAGAAGTGTTTCCATGTTCGAGGACAACTGTTAATATTAGACTATTCTAAGCTCTGAGTGCAGCCATGCATTTACTCATTTAATTACTCATGCACTCAATTAATTAACATTTATTGAGTCCTGCTTACTATGACCCACTCCAGTAAACAATGCAACAGTGTTTAAGCCAGATGCCTTTGAATGTGACAGTATCATGGTTTTTAGTGATTTAGTATTAGAAGCCATGCTTTAATGAAAGAAAGAGTTGATCATTGGGTGGTGTATTAGGATTCTCTAGAGGGATAGAACTGATAGCATAGATGTATATATAAAGGGTCACAAGGTGAGGTCCCATAATAGGCCATCTGCAAGCTGAGGAGCAAGGAAGCTAGTCCAAGTCCCAAAGCTGAAGAACTTGGAGTTTGATGTTGGAGGGCAGGAAGCAGCCAGCACGGGAGAAAGATGCAGGCCAGAAGACTAAACCAGTCTAGTCTCTTCACGTTTTTCTGCCGGCTTTTATTCTGGCTATGCTGGCAGCTTAGATGATGCCTACCCAGATAGAGAGTGGGTCTGCCTTTCCCAGTCCACTGACTCAAATGTTAATCTCCTTGGCAACACCCCTCACAGACATGCCTAGGAACAATACTTTGCATCTTTTAATCCAAACAAGTTGACGCTCATTATTAACCATTACACGTGAGATGGATCCATACACTATCCTTTCTGCAAAAGGCCTCTGGCAATGTAAATGGATAACTTAGACTGAGTCCCAGCTGTACTAAAGGGTGAATCTGAGCCTATCAAGAGCACTAACCAGTAACCTACCTGTTGGTGTTAAGACCCTGGACCCATGACTATTACCTTTGCCGAATACACAGTTCGTGGCAGTATAAAAGCCTCTACATGGACATGGCATTACAGAATATGTGGGTCTTTGAATTCATGTGCTTTATGAGTTGTGTGTGTGTGTGTGTGTGTGTCTACATATATATATATATATATATATATATATATATATATTTTTTTTTTTTTTTCCTCGAGACAGTTTCCCTCTTGCTGCCCAGGTTAGAGTGCAGTGGCACAATCTTGGCTCACTGCAACCTTCGCCTCCCAGGTTCAAGTGACTCTCCTGCCTCAGCCTCCTGAGGAGCTGGGATTACAGGCATGTGCCACCACACCCAGCTAATTTTGGTATTTTTAGTAGAGACAAGGTTTCACCATGTTGGTCAGGCTGGTCTTGAACTTCCGACCTCGTTGTCCACCCGCCTCGGCCTCCCAAAGTGCTGGGATTACAGGCATGAGCCGCCGCACCCGGCCTTTTTTTGTTGTTTTTTTTTTAGATGGAGTCTCACTCTGTCACCCAGGCTTGAGTGCAGTGATATGATCTCGGCTCACTGCAACCTCTGCCTCCCCGGTGCAAGTGACTCTCCTGCCTCAGCCTCCTGAGTAGCTGGGATTACAGGCACATGCCACTACACATGGCTGATTTTTGTATTTTTAGTAGAGATGGGATTTCACCTTGTTGGTCAGGCTGGTCTCGAACTCCTGACCTTGGGATCCCCCCACCTCTGCCTCCCAAAGTGCTGGGATTACAGGTGTAAGCCACAGCACCTGGCGGAGTTATATATTATTAGTTTTTTTCCCTCTTATTTAGTATTAGTTTGAGTCTTCCCTCTTGATGAAACCTGTTTCAGGTTGTGGTAGCAAGCATGCTTGCAAGGAAAGAAATTGTTGCCAGCCTGCCGGAACATGCAACGAAAAGTGTTCCTTTCAACCCTCAAAGTAACCTAGGTCCCACTGTGGGCACCGATGTTTCTATTAGATAAGAAAATTCATATTTAAATCCCTTCCTTCCTGAAGACAGTCACTGCGAAAAATGACCTCAAAGTTTCTAAAATGAGTGACTAAGGGGCAACAGAACTAGTAAGTGAGACAGAAAATACTAGAAGATGAAAGTTGAAAGAGAAGTGTTTGAATCAGCTAAAATAATTTCACAGCTCCTTCCCGTTCATAGAGTTCTTCCCTTGTAGGGGCTTGACTTCTTGAGCCTGATCACTCCATCTTGTCAGAAATCATCTCTTGTTCCTTTTTTTTTTTTTTTTTTTGAGAGGGAGTTTCACTCTTGTTGCCCAGGCTGGTGTACAATGGCGTGATCTCGGTTCACCGCAAACTCCAGCTCCCAGGTTCAAGCGATTCTCCTGCCTCAGCCTCCCAAGTAGCTGGGATTACAGGCATACACTACCATGCCTGGCCAATTTTGTATTTTCAGTAGAGATTGTGTTTCTCCATGTTGGCCAGGCTGGTCTGGCACTCCCAACCTCAGGAGATCCTCCCACCTCCGCCTCCCAAAGTTCTGGGATTACAGGGATGAGCCACCTCGCCCGACTCTCGTTCCTCCCTTTGGATCCAATTTCCATTCTTTTCTCCCCCACTTGTAAAGTTTCTAGCTGCTTCTTACTTCTTTTATCACTCTGCCTGGTGTTAAGATACTGGTTGCCCTTCGTCCGCACTTCATTTATGGACGGTGCCTAACTCTATTCATTGCATGTATACCTATGAATTGTGGAATCCCAGAACAAAAAGAGCCCTAGATTCCCTAGTCCCAGGAAGAGAAGATCTTTACTTATCTTTTAAGGCCTCAGGTCTTCAGGAGATCTCATATGGTGGTTTTCAAACAGTGGCAATTTTGCTCCCCCTGGGGACATTTAGCAACGCCTGGAGATGTTTTTGATTGTCACAGCTGGGGCAGTGAGGAGGGTGCTACTGATGTCTAGTTGGGAAAGGCTGGGGATATGGCTAAACACCTTACAATGCACAGGACACCCCCACCCCCAGACAAGGCATTATTTGGTCTAAAGAGCCAATAGTGCTGAAGTTGAGAAACCCAGCTCAGCCAGGCACTGCAGTTCACACTGATAATCGCAGAACTTTGGGAGGCGAAAGTGGAAGTATTGCTTAAGCCTATGAGTTCAAGATCAGCATGGGCAACATACGGAAACACTGTCTACAAAAAATTTTAAAAGCATCTGGGTGAGGTGGCACAGGCCTGTGGTCCTAGCTACTCAGGAGGCTGAAGTGGGAGGATCATTTGCTCCCAGGATGTTGAAGCTGCAGTAAGCTGTCATCATACCACTACACTTCAGCCTGGACAACAGAGTGCGGTCCTGTCTCAAAAACACAAAAACAAAAAAGAGAAACTTGGCTGTAAGATACTAAGCAAGTTAGATTTTTTTTCACTTCAAGTCCCCATAAACTAGCACTTCCCCCTCACTGGGACTGCAAACTCCTCTCTTCCAGATAACAAGAAGACATCTGCTTTCATTAACAAAGGGTTCACGAGGTTCATGCTCAGTCTACTTCCAGCTGCATGAAGTAACCAAGGAGTTCTTAGCCTGGTCTTGCTCCTTCTCTCCACGGTCTGATCCCTCCCTCTGTTGGTAAGCATTGCAAATGCAGCTTAAAGGGCAGAATTCCCCAATCCTTGCTGTAAATATATGGAGGGTGGTACAGGAATTGGAGTACTGTATTCAACAGGCTGTCTTCTATCTCCTCATCAAGACAAAAATCTGTTGGAAACACAATAGAGCTTTTTTTTTTTTTTTTTTTTTGAGACGAAGTCTAACTGTGGTTGCCCAGGCTGGAGTGCAGTGGTGCAATCTCGGCTCACTGCAACCTCCACCTCCTGGGTTCAAGCGATTCTCCTGCCTCAGCCTTCCGAGTAGCTGGGATTACAGGCATGTGCCACCATGCCCAGCTAATTTTTGTATGCTAGGATTACCGACGTGAGCCACCATGCCCGGCCTACACAATAGAACTTTTAAGAAAATACATGAGATCAGCTTGAAACTTTATTTCTTCAGGTACAGTATAAAATAATGCAATTTTCATTAAAAACAGTTGTTTGGAATTCAATAAATGGCAGATACAATGAGTATTAAGTTATCTGGACACAGTAAGCTCTGGTCCTATAGACACGTAGCATCTGTCACCTTGCTTTGCTTTAGGTGGGGAAAAGAAGAAGCTGGCATTGCATCTCCTGTGGCCTGCTTAAAAAATTGCTAAGTCATTGCAGCACAAAACTGCCTGTGTCTATTAAAAAAAAAGTTCAGTGATTACCATTGACAACTCCATCAGAGGTCAGATTAGTAGCCTACACCCCTTTATAGTACTGAGCTAACCAGGAGATTGAATGGACTGACTAGCTCCTGGTTTCAAGTCTGGGAAGAACCTATCAGTGACCTGGTAGGAGTCATTGATGGTAGGAGTCATTCCTGGTAGGAATACCCCAGCAACTCTGGATGGGCTTGACTTCATGACCATATTCAACACAATCTACCTGTCAATGGGATGAGGCCCAGCTACTCGTCTAATTCAGAGCCCACTATGACACAGAAAGAGAAGGGTAGGGAACAGAGAGAAATCTTTGTTTTTAGATGCAAATGTCATTGATAAAACTATAGGAAAAAGCAAAGAAATAATTATCATAAAAATAGACTGTGGTTATTATAAACAGAAAAGAGAGAATATCATGGGGCTGGGCCTGGTGGCTCACACCTGTAATCCCAGCACTTTGGGAAGCCTTTTGGGAGGTGGGTGGATCACTTGAGGCCAGGAGTTCGAGACTAGCCTGGACAACATAGTGAAAGCCCGTCTTTACTAAAAATACAAAAATTAGGCACACATAGTGCCGCATGCCTGTAGTCCCAGCTACTCTGTAGGCTGAGGCGGGAGACTTGCTTGAACCCGGGAGGCAAAGGCTGTAGTGAGCAGAGATTGTGCCACTGCACTCCAGCCTGGGCAGAACAACACCCTATGTCAAAAAAAAAAAAAAAAAGAAAAGAAAGCACAACATGGGCTCTGGGGTGCTCATAATATTCTCCTGATATAGGGGTTCACATCTAACTATTTGTTCAACTGTACTGATATGTTATATACTCTTTTTTGTATGTATATTTCACAATTGAGTTGAAAATATACTACATCACTAATACTTTTTCATTACACAAAGGATTATATATATATTTTAAGATGGAGTCTTGCTCTGTCACCCAGGTTTGGAGTGCAGTGGCATGATCTCAGCTCACTGCAACCTTCCACCTCCTGAGTAGTTGGGACTACAGGCATGTGCCACCACACCCGGCTAATTTTTGTATTTTAATATTATAAACAGGGGGGTTTATAATATAAAAAACCCCTAGAGAGGGGGGGTTTCACTATCTTGACCGTGCTGGTCTTGAATTCCTGGCCTCCTGATCCACCTGCCTCAGCCTCTCATAGAGCTAGGATTACAGGCATGAGCCACCTCACCCGGCCTAGTATTATTTTATTATAAGGAAATATCAAAAACTCAGAGTCTCTCAAAAGAATTAGAATTCAAATGTAAGAAAGTTTTAAGTAATATTTTAACCTATGTATTTTGCTCATATTTTTCTTAAGTGCCCAGGACTGATACATAATAAAAATTAGTATTTAAAGCCATAAAAATTATTTTATTTATTTACTTATTTATTATTTTATTCTATTTAGAGACAGACTTGCTCTGTCACCCAAGTTGGAGTGCAATGGCATGATCATAGCTCACTGCAGCCTCAAATTCCAGGAGTGTGCCACCACGCCCAGCTAATTTTTTATTTTAATCTTGCGATTTTGCTCAGGCTGGTCTTGAACTCCTGGCCTCAAGTGATCCTCCCACCTTGGCCTCCCAAAGTGCTGGAGTTACAGACAGGCATGACCTACTTTGTTAGGTCAAATTTCGGTAAATATATAATAAAAATTCTAGGTCATAATAAAAGGAAAGAAAATTTCTTATGTGTGTTGCTGTTGGCTCCTGTAATCATCCCTGATCCAGTTAGCTTTATATAGCCCAGATCACTGCCCCCAGCTGGCCTTAAGGGTCATTCTACATTCTCCCCTCATATAATCTTGACCAGGAAACCTCTGCTATCCCTCTTTTGTTTGTGGAAGTTGGCCACAGTAGTCTCCCCCTGAGGCTCTGAGGCATTACTGCCTCTCATGAAGCTGAAGGTTCTGGGAGTAGCAGTCACAAATACCCTTTGACCGGAAATTCCACCTCAACCAGCATGGAATAAAAATTATTTGTAAGTGAATGTGCAGAAAATTAATTAACTCTGAATATATTTAGTATATAAGTATTATATTTGACATTCATATTTAAAAATTAATCATAGGCTATATTACTGAAATTCTTGTAAATTATTTTCATGATTGCCATAGAATGCTACTATCATGAACATAACCTCTTTACACACAGTGACTTTGACAGAATTGCTGACATCCATTTAGCTCTTCATTTACTTAAAACGAATAATAATTAACATATTCTAATCACTGCAAAAACCTGTTCACTGACCCAAGGTAATTTAAAAGCTTTCTTACCTTCCTAATTTTAGGAGATTCCCTTAGGGGTTATTGTTTAATCCCTCCAACAATTCATAGGTAGTTGGATGAATGAACAAATGAATCACTCTGTCAATCAACAGATTTTATTTATGGCTCCTATAGAAGAACAATACTCTCATGGCAGAAATCAAACCGACAACCGACTACGTAAGAGACACATTAAATGAGACAGGGTAACCGAAAGCACCTTAAAATGATGTTTGGAATGTCATAATAATTCAAGTAAAGTTATTAGAATTTTTATTTAAATGCAAGGCACTTCTCAGTTTCTTATTGTAAAATATGTAAAAATATGGAAATTATAAAGAAATAATATTCAGAATAAAAATTTTTGCCATAAAATAACACACCAAAAAACCTGTTTTATGAATAGGTAAATTTCAACAGTTCTTAGAACTAATTATTATTTTAATAGATTTTCCTAGGTTTGTTTTCTGCACATTTTTTAGATAGTTGAGCTCTACTGTATATATGATATTCTGCCTTTTCGACTTTATATCATAAAGTATACTTTCCTCATAAGCACTAAAAAGTATTTGAAACATAATTTTATGGCTCCCTAATACATTTTGTATTTCTTAATTTACAATTTGCCTATTGTCAAACAATAGTATTATTCAAGGTTTTGGGGTTTTGGGTTTTTTTTTTTATTATAATCAAAGCTATATTAAGCATTTGGATGTAAATCTTTGCATTTATTATTTATTAACATTGATTTACAGGAGTGTTATTAAAGGATGAAATTGTGCAGTGAATACCTGTTGAGTTTTCATGACTCTCCTCCATTTCCCCTTACTTTGGAGAATCACACTGTATCCCAAGGAGCTTGGATAAAGCTGACTCCATCCCTGGCTTCAAGGTTTGTGCAGGACCCCAGTGTGGGCAATCAGGGCATTCTACCCTTCCAGCTGCAGTGGCTGGTTAGGAACTGAATATGAGATCTAACTCAGGCAATAGGGCTCACTCTTGGGCTTTTCCAGAAACTACTGTGGAAAAGCCATTCTTTTTAGTTAGGGATGACAACCTGATATAATCCTGTGAAAGGAAAATAAATCTTAAGACCCCGAAATCACTAAATCAAGGGAAAAGTCAAGCTGGAAACTACAATCAGGCAAACCTGCCTCCCATTTTAATTCCTAAATAAGATAGCTAAAAATATAAAAGAGCTACATACCTCCCTCACAATTTGCCCACAAGGAAATTTCCTGTGGCCTCAAAAATCTTTACCCTAAATCAGTTGTGTTGAATTTCACTCCCCACCCCACCCCGAACAACCCCCACCACATATCTTCACAAGTGCAGGACAGAAAGTCCTCCCTCTGCTTACCTGAGACAAATGCATATCTGATTGCTTCCTCTGCCATATTGTTTTTGTACAACTGCAGATTCACTGAGCCAGAATAAATTGTGTATTCAGTGAAAGGCTTATCAAGGACTCAAAAGAATGCAATCTTTTGTCTCTTATCCACCTATGACCTGGAAGATTCCCTCCGACCTTGGGAACATGATCCTCAGGACCTCCTTAACCTTGGCAAAATAAACTTTCTACATTGGTTGAGATCTGTCTCAGATATTTTGGGTTCACAAGCCCAACTTTCCAGCAATCGCTGAGAGAGCTTGCCTTGGTATGAAGTTAGCACAGAGGAGAGGTGGAAGCAAGAGATGAAAAGGGGCAGATTCCTAATAACATTAGTAACAGAATCTATCCTGATATAATCCACAAGAAATAATTCCCTTTTTAGCCTAAGTTGGTATGGAGTGGAGGTTTCTATCATGTGCATCCTTCAGAGACTAGATTGATAAAAAGAGTGCATGCAGGTTTAAGACTGAGGTTTGGCTAGGCATAGTGGCTCATGTCTGTAATTTCAGCACATTGGGAGGCTGAGGCAGGAGGATCATTTGAGTCCAGTAGTTCAAGACCAGCCTGGGCATCACAGCAAGACCCTGTCTCAAAAACATACATACATACATATGTACATACATACATACATACATAAGACTGATGCTTTATTGCTAAATTACGTTTAAAAAAATTGTCATTTATAAATGCAGCTGCATTGAATAAGGGTGTCATCACATCCTTATCAGTCTTACATATTGCTATTTTAAAATCTCTGCTTCTCTCTGTGAACCTATGGATTATAAAAAAGAAAAAAACTTTTACTAATTTTATAGAAAAATGTGATTTCACCTTAATTTGTGTTTCTTAAGAAACTAGTAATAATTTTTTCAGTCTGCTAGCCATTTTGATTTTGTTCATATATTTTGTTCATTTTCTGTTATTGTTATTAATGTTGTTTCATGAAATCTGAATTAGTTTCGTATGACGTATTTTTTAGATTTTTCTTTTCCATCTGTGTTACAAATATTTTTGAAAATTCATCATTTGACTTCTGTGTAGGTAAGATCTGTTTTTTCTCCCCCAGGGAAATTTCTTCAATTCACCCTTGAGGAGGAGAGATCTGATAAGAAAAGGAAGTACATTCAATTTATAATCTTATTTAACTTAGTAGAAAACAGAAGTTTTAGTTTATAGAACAATAAGCATGACATCTTTGAATATTCTCACTGCTATTTTTAACAAAAGAAAAATTGATATTGTACTGTTCATGATAATCTAACCATTTCCCATTCCTCATATGCTTTCTAGAAGGAATTTATCAGAAGCAATAATGGAATTCTCAAGAGAAGGCCATTTAAATGATGAAAAG
Source organism: Ateles fusciceps (assembly GCA_036589455.1). Classification (NCBI taxonomy): domain Eukaryota; kingdom Metazoa; phylum Chordata; class Mammalia; order Primates; family Atelidae; genus Ateles; species Ateles fusciceps. The sequence goes on from JAZHEH010000647.1 coordinate 1,848,019, forward strand.
GCTATTAGCACTATTACTATTAAGTCTTCAAAATTATAGCAACAAGGATTATAAACCTTTATAAAAGTCAAAGACAGTGAGTGTCATCAGAATGAGGAGAACTTAATTGAACCCTCTTAGCTCATTTTATCTGAGCTACTCATACAGCAATGAGTTCTCTAAAAATGCAATCTTGTCTAATATGTGTATGCCACACTACTCAAGAAAAGAGTTGAAACTATTTCATAGAAGTTATAATCATCTTTGTAGAAGTGGGTGAAATGGCTTTTGAGCAAACACTTGTGGCTTTCTTTAGAAACAGTAGCAGCTTCAATATTTGGTTATATATATCTTTTGACCAGGAGGATACAATCTTTCTTTCTTTCTTTCTTCTTTTTCTTTCTTTCTTTCTTTCTTTCTTCTTTTTCTTTCTTTCTTTCTTTCTCTTTCTTTCTTTCTCTCTTTCTCTCTCTCTTTCTTTCTTTCTCTTTCTTTCTTTCTTTCGAGACAGAGTCTTACTCTGTCTCCCAGGCTGCAATGCAGTAGTGCCATCTTGGTTCACTACATCTGCCTCCTGGGTTCAAGAGACTCTCTGGCCTCAGCCTCCCAAGTAGCTGGGATTACAGGTGCCCACCACCACACCCAGCTAATTTTTGTATTTTTAATAGAGACAGGGTTTCACCATGTTAGCCACGCTAGTCTTGAACTCCCAACCTCAGGTATCTGCCTACCTCGGCCTCTGAAAGTGCTGGGATTACAGGCATCAGCCATTGTACCCAGACACTGGGATGTAAGTCTCTTAAGGTCAGTGACCCCATAGTATCCAATCCTGTGTCCTGAGTGCAGTGTAGTACCTGGTCCCTGGTGAGTAGCAATAATTACTCATCTAAATGAATGAAAGAGGCTAGCTCTTTCTTGGAAAAACTGTATGTCTATTATGCTGAATTATAGTTCTGTATTATTTTGGCATCAATGTTAACAATGATTAAAATAATAAAATCTAATAAGTTAACTTTTGAGTTTTATTATGTGACAAGCAATTTCCTTACAGCAAACCCAAGGTAGATACTATTGTCTCCTCCTTTTTACAGATGAGAAAACTAAAGAAATTGAACAACTATGAAACAAAACAGGGACCTTCTATAGGAGACCACTTCCTCTTTTTCAGCTACTTATCAAAGCAACTTGTTCAAGGCCACATTGCAATTTAACAAGACAGCAAGGATTAGGTCGAGGAAACCTAGTTTTCCAGATTGTCATGTGAAAAGTTTCCTCAATGCCAGAGAAACTTTGGTGTGCTTCAACATCACCTGCAGAACTTTATAAAAACTACAGATCCCTGACTGCTCCCATCCCATAATCCACATTCTGTGTATCTCTGGTAGATTCCACTCATTGGCATTTAAAATAAATTTACCAATTAAATATCATATTCTGCCAATTTTTGGACCACTATTCCAGAGTAAATGGCCTATTAAAATGTGAGAAGAGGCTGGGCATGGTGGCTCACGCCTGTAATCTCAGCACTTTGGGAGGCCGAGGTGGGCAGATCATGAGGTCAGGAGTTTGAGACCAGCCTGGCCAACATGGTGAAACCCTGTCTCTACTAAAAATACAAAAATTAGCTGGGCGTGTCGGCACACGACTGTAATCCTAGCTATTTAGGAGGCTGAGGCAGGAGAATAGCTTGAACCTGGGAGGCAGAGGTTGGAGTGAGCTGAGACTGCGCCACTGCACTCCAGCCTGGGCAACAGAGCGAGACTCCGTCTCAGAAAAAAAAAAAAAAAAATGAGAGGGATTCCAATGACACAATGCAAGTAAAAGACTATGTAAAAAAAATGTTCAGACCAAGATTTAATGGTAACAATGTGTTTTATTGTGCAGCAGGGGCTGCTGTCCCATCATCATGGTCTGTGCCAACATATGGAAGGCTTGGCATTTATACATGAGTAAAACTGTAGGCTTGAAGTCTTTAGTTTTTATCCCATTTGGTTTTTAGAGGAAATCAAGGTTCAGAATAAGACCTCACATCTTGGAAACATAAAGAGTAAATTGATGCACACATCACATTAGAAGGACACTTACTGTGGACATATTTTTCTTCTTTAATATACGACTGCTAACTTTCTGAAATGTTTACTGTCAGTATTAAAGCTTTGAAAATTAGTGCAATAAAACCAGCAACCACCTTTAAAAAGGTCAATTACATTCTGGAAAATTTCAGTAAATAGGAAGGTTAGGTTACTTGAGAAAAGCAGGCATAGAGTGAAAAAAACTGTTTTCTATTCACTGGCATTGGTTTTCAGAATGATAGCCTACCAAATTGAGTGTTACCTGGATAGAAATGTAGCCTTTAAAACAGGTTGCATTGAGATGTAATTCTGTGTTTGTGAACCTGAAAGAAAAATTTTCTAGATCATGAACCTAATTTACCATGTGGAAAAATCACTTAAAAAATAGGGGGAAAAAATCCACGAAGAGGACCTCTCTCTTTTTTAAAAAAAAAAATATGGAACGCTTCATGAATTTGTGTGTCATCCTTGCACAGAGGCCATGCTAATCTTCTCTGCATCGTTCCAATTTTAGTATATGTGCTGCCAAATTGAGCACCGAGACCCTCTCTTTCTGTAAACATGAGCCTTAAAAAAAAAGGCAACGATGACTTAATTCAAAGTACTAAGGTGAGAAATAAGATACCTGGGTTCTAGTCCTGGATAGATAATTAATTTATGTAATTCGGTAAGGCCTCTCTGGATCTAAAGTATCCTATTAAAAAAATAGGAAAATGAAAGGTAGGCAAGAGAAAAAAATTCGAGAATCTTAAGTTTCCTATAAGGGTAGAGTCAGCAAACCTCCTCTAAGAGTCAGAGGGAGCCGTGGTGGCTCAAGCCTGTTGTCCTGGTGCATAAGGAGGCGAGGCTACGAGTTCAAGGCCAGCCTGGGCAACATAAGAAACTCTCATCCATTAAAAAAAAAAAAAATGTGACCAGGCGCGGTGGCTCATGCCTGTAATCCCAGCACTTTGAGAGGCCAAGCGGGCAGATCACCTGGGGTCAAGAGGTTGAGACCAACCTGACCAACATGGAGAAACACTGTCTCTACTAAAAATACAAAAATTCACCAGATGTGGTGGCACATGCCTGTAATCCCACCTACTCAGGAGACTGAGGCAAGAAAATTGCTTGAACCCCGGAGGTGGAGGTTGCGGTGAGCTGAGATCATGCCATTGCACTCCAGCCTGGGCAACAAGAGAGAGACTTGGTCTAAAAAAAAAGAAAGCGTTCTACACAAGTGGAGTAAAAAAAAAAAAAAAAAGAAAGGGTCAGAGAGTGAATGCTGTAGGCTTGGAGACTATACAGTATTGGCTGCAACTACTCAGCTCTGCTGCTGTTGCACAAAAGTAGCCATAGAAAATACATAAAAAATGACCATGGCTACATTCCAATCATAGAACAGAATAGAATAGAATAGAATAACAGAATAGAATTTATAGCAATATGTATCCAGCGGGATTTGACCTGTAAATTGTATTTTGCCAGTTATTGCTTTTCAGGCCGAAAACTCTGACATTATGAAATACACTATTGGGTTTTCAGAGGTACTAACTATAGGACATAATTATTTTAAATATTCTAAAGAAAATTAAATAACTTTGGTATAAAATAAATGTTTATATTTCTCGTATAAAACATTCATTTCTTGAAAACTTAATACCATGTATACAAGAAACTTTCATAGAGTTAAGATCTGGCAGTACCTTTTTCTTTCATCTTTTTTGCTTCTGTTGGGAGTATCACTTACTAAAAATATCCAAGAAGCATACTTACACACACGTCCACAGACCCACATCCACATATATACTTATAAATGTCAACTAACTCATAGTAATTAATCATGTAGTACATGTAGTTAAGAGCCTGGCTTAGGAATCAAACAGGCAAGGCATTATATTTTAGTATGCGTCTTCCCTCCCTATAATGTCTGTTTATTCATCTACAAAATGGATAGATAATACTTAGTAGATTATTATGAGAATTAAAGAAGACAGTATATTAACATTGCGAAAAAGAAACGAAGATTAAATATTCATGTATCAGTTAAGTTAAAAGGTAAAAATGTAGGCCGGGCATGGTGGCTCACGCCTGTAATCCAAGCACTTTGGAGGCCAAGGCGGGCGGATCACCTGAGGTTGGGAGTTCAAGACCAGCCTGACCAACATGGTGAAACCCCATCTTCAAAAAAATAAAAAAATAAAATAAAATATTCCTGTATCATGTAGAGGAATCTTTCTTCTAGTTGCCATTGGCAACTGCTTGTCATCATCTAATAATGTCAAGACTGTAGTGTATCAAGTACTTCATTATAACACTTAGGTACAATAAGCAGACAACTGATCCACACTTTTTTGGTAAAAATATTTTTTCTGACCAATTCTTGTCTTAAAAAAATAAATTCATGATTATTTTTAGGATGAAACAGGATTCTCCTTTAAATGCTGTCCTTCTAAGACACTCCGTTAACTCACAGTTGGCAATTGATTTTCTCTGCTGAAAACTAAACTAAAATTTAGCTTTTTTTTTTTTTCATTTTCAAACAACTTTCATGGAAAAGGGCAATATTTTAAAAATCTCATCAGAAGTCCCACTTCCATTAGTGATAAAGTAAGATCAAACCAGACTGAATTCTCCATAGAAAATAACCATAAACCAGGCCAGGCACAGTGGCTCATGCCTGTAATCCCAGCACTTTGAGAGGATGAGTCTGGCCGACCACGAGGTCAGGAGCTGAAGACCAGCCTGGCCAACATAATGAAACCCCGTTAAATACAAAAGAATTAGCCAGGTGTGGTAGCACATGCCTGTAATCCCAACTGCTACTTGGGAGGCTAAAGCAAGAGAATCACTTGAACCTGGGAGGTGGAGGTTGCAGTGAGCCAAGATGGTACCATGGCACTCCAGCTTGAGTGACAGTGTGAGACTCTGTCAAAGGAAGAGAAGGGGAGGGGAGGAGAGGGAAGAACCATAAGCGCTGAACCTAAAACAAACAGCAGTAACCAAATCACTGGAGAGTAAGCAGGGAAGAGACGCTATGTGAGTGTACTTGTTTGGAAGAGGGGGAGTTCTACAAAGTGAGTTCTCACTCTTTGGAACTTTCAGCCTGAAACCAGATGATGCCAGAAGCAGCGGGGCCTAGAAAAGCTTGGTGGAAAATGGCCTGGGGATCCAGAAAACTGAAGTTCAGGAAATGGTTGCCAGTGAAGAGAGTAGGTGAATGTTGGAAGGAAAGAGTCAGAAAGGGAGTATCCAAATTCTGTCTGCCTGTATCTTCACTGGCCCCTTAACCATGCATGTGTGGAACAGATACAGAGCATCTCTGCCAGAAACAATAGATCTGAAAGTGCGGCTGGGCATGATGGCTCACACCTGTAATCCCAGCAATTTGGGAGGCTGAGGTGGGTGAACTGCTTGAGCCCAGGAGTTAAGAGAAGCCTGGGCAACTTAGTGAAACCCCATTTTTACAAAAGTACAAAAATTAGTTGGGCATAGTGGCACGTACCTGTGGTACCCACCACTTGGGAGGCTGAGGTGGGAGGATTGCTTGAGCCCAGGAGGTTGAGCCTGCAGTGAGCTGAGATCATGCTGCTGCACTCTGGCGTGGGTGACACAGCGAGACCCTGTCTAAAAAAGAAAAGGGAATAAAGCCGCCACCCAACAACCAGAGTTCACAGTTCAATTTTGCAAAGATTACAATTGATGAGATCACTGAAAGGACTTGTAAAGCTCCAAAGAGCACATTCATGTAGGAGTTTTATTAAAGGTGAAGGATTTGATACAGCAGAAGAGAGTACTAGCCATCACTGAGCATCTGGGAGACCCAGGCACAGCTTCGTGGGTCTGAAATCCTTGAATATGTGCTTCATCGCAGGATTGAATTGCAAGAGCTGTATAATAAATCTTGGTTTCAGGAAAGCTGCCTAAAATTCCCAGCCATTTTTTCTAGTGCCCTCTTGAATATAAAAGGGAAGGCCAGAAAGTTTAACAGGTCACTCCAGGTGTCATTCATTCATAAACAAACCAGCCTTTGAGGAAAGAAACTGTCTCTTATCTCAAAGAAGGAGGAAGTAAAAGTTGAGACTTAGAAGGCATGAGGTGAGTGGCCTGGAGGTTAAAGATTAAACCCCCCACACACACACCCTTGAGGTCTCAGGCAATTTTAAGGGTGGGGGTGATATGGAGAAACACCCTCTGTTGTTTCCATTTAATCTTGCTCAAACCCCCAGGCTTACTTCATCAATATGACCCCCTCACATGTACTTTCTAAAACTATAAACCCAAGACCGTTCACATGTAATATCTAGAGTTGTAAGCCTATATAAAGGCAGAGGTTTCCTTTGTTAGAGGAGCTTGGCTGTTAGGCCACTATGCCACCTTGCTCCTGGCCAAATAAGTCACCCTTCCTTCCCAGTTCAGTGTTTAAGAGGTCTGTTTCTTGCGGCAGCTCCTGCTCCATTTGGTTCCCTGACCAGGAAGCAAGTTTTGGTTGACAGACATCACAGCCTTTCAGGCGGTTTGCCTAACCCTTTGGAGCATCCCTGTGGGGGCGACGAAATTCCTGAGGGTGTTCCCGGGCAGGTATTGGCCCAGTGGAAAGTCTCACCAGAGCAGAGCAGGAAAGCCCCTGCAGTGTGGATCCACAGTGGCTGAACACCATGAAGGAATGGGTACTTGGAAGGTCTGGACAACAGAAACACCATAGGATTGATCCTGGGAAACTTGCCCACCCTGCCTGGGTGGAAGCATGGCTTGATCACCCACGGTGTGCCAGTGTCAGCACCCTGCATTTGATTTGAGGTGTGTAATTGTCAATGAGTGTGACCGGCCCTGGAGACTTGCCCATCCCCTCTAGATGGGAGCGTGGCCTGATCACCCACGGTGTGCCATTCTCAGCACTCTGGATTTGATTTCATCTCTCTGTAACTGGTTTCAGTACCCTGAACTTATTTCAGTCTCTGTGGGTACTAGCAATCTTGCCTCTATTCTTGACTTGGTTGGTGTGAGGTGTGTAATTGTGAGTGTGGCAGGGCCCAACTGGGTAGAGAATGTGTGCTGCACCGTACCAGGCAGAAAACTGGAGGTGAAGTGCTGAGCCCCAAGCTGCAGTAATGGGCAAAGCCAGTGAGCAACCCCTTTACCTTTTGTGAGTGCTGCCTTTATCCTAATAGAGGGAGATGGGGAAGATGCAGAGTGAACCCACCCCATTAGGGGCCATATTAAAAAAAATTTTTTTAAGAAAGGATTTAGTGGAGATTACGGCATCACCACGACACGAGGGAAACTTAGAACTTGGTGTAAAATAGAGTGGCCAGCATTTGAAGTAGATTGGCCTTCAGAGAGAATTAACTATTATGGTATAGCTACTTGGGCACAAGATGAGATGTGGGGATATCGTATCTCCCATCTATATAATTAATCGTATCATCCGATTACAAGCAGTATTAGAAATTATGACTAGTGAAAGATCTAGAGCTTTATTTAGATTTGTTAGCTGTATAGTCTACACAAACGAGAAATGCAGTCTATCAAAACAGACTAGCATTAGATTATCTGCTAGCCTCAGAAGAAGGAGTCTGCGGTATATTTAACTTAACTGTTATTTAAAAATTAATGACAATGGACAGGCAGCTAGATGAAAAAGTTATACCCATGTTCCAGTCCAAACCTGGAAAATGTTGAACTCCAGACATTTTTGGTGGATGGTTTTCCTCTTTGGCGGATTCAAGACTCTCATAGGGAGCGTAGTACTTATATTTGGCATCTAATACTCCCTTGCTCATTGCCACTGCTGTCTGGGAGTATACAGTCCACCATAAAGGCAGTGGTGACAAAACACACCACTTCCCTGATAATGGCACTAAATGGGTAACAGCCATTACCCACAGAAGAAAGCTCATCTCATGAAAAGGCAGGCTATAAAATTGACATAGGTCTTTTATAGGCTATTTTCCTTTCCCATGTCTCTCTTTCTCACCTTCTATGTGGCTTACAAACACAGGTGTATGAGGATGAAGTACAGAGGCTAAGCCTTAAACATCACTTGTAAAATAACTTACTAGGGTGTAATCTAACTCCTACCTAGGCACAAGCAAATGATGCAAGAAGGAACTCTGAGTTGAACTCCTAACTGGCTTACTCGTGCTTCTCTCCAAGAGAAAGCTGAGGTTGTGCCCCCCAAGTGGATGGCTGGTTAGTCAATGACGCGTAAGACTCCCTGAAAGATGTGAGTGACCTAAGACAGGCACAGCCGAGGGGAGGCCAACAGAGGCAAAGGTCAAACCAAGAGCCAGTCTGCTCTCACACAGAAAACAAGCAGTGCTAGCAGATAGCAAGCAAAGTAACTTCCTAGGCAAGCAAGTAAGTTGCCTGTGAGGAGACTTAGACTCTGTCCTATTGTTCTAGCGCTCTGTACATTAAAAAGAAAGTAAAAACTTTCTGATAATAGTTTTGTTTTTTAGAGACAGGGTCTGGCTATGTTGCCCAGGCTGGAGTGCAGTGGCTATTCACAGGCACTATCCCACTATAGCACGGGAGTTTTGACCTGCTCCCGTTTTCGACCTGGGCCGGTTCACCCCCTCCTTAGGCAACCTGGTGGCTCCCCCGCTCCCGGGAGGTCACCATACTGATGCTGAACTTAGTGTGGACACCCAATCGGCTTATCGCACTACAGCCCAGAACTCCTGGGTTCAAGCAATCCTCCCACCTCAGCCTCCTGAGTAGCTGGGACTACAGGCATGTGCCACCATACCGGCTAATAGTTTTCTTTTAAAAGAAAAGCCTTTAAAAGGGAGACCTGTGGAAGGAAAATAAAATAAATGGAACAAAGTAAAGTTTAAATAATAAGCATAACACAGGTAGTGGTTAAACTTTAAGTAGAGGCCATTTAGGCTAAGGAATTCAAGTAACCTCTCCCTAATGAAGCTACAAGTTTATCTTGCATTCCAGGCTAGTTTGTGAGCTGTATTTAGAAAATAAAAAGAAGAAATGGTTACCGCAGGGAGGCACCACCCAGGCCCTCGTCTGTGGCCCTGGGCGGGAGGAAGAAGCAAAGCAAGCTCACCTGCAGAGAAGGCTCTCAGAGCTCAAGCTGACAAGCTCCACCCAAGGCCTGCAGCTACTGCCCAGGCGGCACAGGTGGAGGGAGAGGCGACACACTGCACCTGGGCGGGGCCCGAACTGTGTTCTTTCTATACAAGCAACCCCCCAAATTGTAATTCTCTGCTAAGATTTAAGTTAAATCTAAGGATTCGTAAAACCTTTTTCTAATATTAGCCACTGTAGTGATTCCAACTCTACCCTAATGTAACTCTTAAAAATCCAATTTGGGACGGGCCAGGTGGCTCACGCCTGTAATCCCAGCACTTTGGGAGGCCAAGGCGGGCGGATCACCTGAAGTCAGGAGTTCATGACCAGCCTGACCAACAAGGTGAAACCCCGTCTCTTAAAATAAATAAATAAATAAATAAATACATAAATAAATACATAAAAATAAATAAAAATCCAATTTAAGTACAACAGTAACTTCTCGAAGGGAGAAAAGTTACTAAAAGCCCATAAATTAGTAAGGAGCAATTAAAAGCCAGTCGTACAGCTTTCCTCAGTGGAAAAGAATTTCCTCATTAATAAGTTGCAAAACCCTGTTTTCTATCTTAAAAGGGAACACTACTAGTACAAGCCTCATTTACCCCTAAATTTGCAAATTTAGATAATAAATTTCGATCAGCTATAAAAATGGCTCAAAAATTAGTTAAAAAAAAGTTAATTAAAAGCTAAGCATGTAAAGCCACACCCTTTAAAGGAGAACTTTAAACCAAATTTAGTAATATCAGTTAAGTTAAAAGATAAAAAGGTAGGCCGGGCGTGGTGGCTCTCACCTGTAATTGAAGCACTTTGGAGGCCAAGTGCTCTCACCTGAGGTAAGAAGTTCAAGACCAGCCTGACCAACATGGTGAAACCCCCGTCTTTATAAATAAATAAATAAAAGGTAAACATGTTAAGCCCATTCTCAGAAAGTAAAATTTTGTATGTAAGTGTAGTAAAACCATAGGCATGAGAGACAAATTTAGAATAGTCTTTATTAGTACGTCATTGTTTTCAGAACAGTTTGCCAGTTTAAAGTCCATAAACTTGTTCAACCTAAAAACTCAATTGCAAGATTTAAGCTATCCTACCTGTGGCTTTAAACATATGGTTCAAGTATATTATTTAAGTCTCTGCTTTCAGAGATATTTTAGATTTCCTTTTAAACTTCATGTTACCAATTTCAACTTGCCATCTTAATGATTAATGTAGTCAGTTGCTAAGTTAATCCCAACATCATCAAAATTCCTTTAAGGAAGGCAAAGAGAGATTCTCCGGGCCTAATGCCTTAACACTGTTTACTGATAAGTCAGGTAAACAAGGAAAGATTGCTGTCTAATAACGAACACATAAGTAACTTGGCTTACTCAGTTTATTTGATATAAAATCTTGAAATAGCCCCAATTAAGTCTAATCTTGAGCCCACTGCTCACCACATAGCCCCTTGGCTTATGGTAATGAACTGTTTGACCTAGACAGACAAAATTAGTGAGAGAGAGAGAGAGAGAGAGAGAGATGTAAGGAGGGCAAAGAGAAAGTCACAGAAAGTCACAGAAAGATGAAGAGAGCAAGATAAAGGAAGAAGTAAGGAAATAATTATTAAGAAAGTTACAAGATCGCACACTTAATAAGGAAGGTTACAGGGCTGGGTGCAGTGGCTCACGCCTGTAATCCTAACACTTTGGGAGGCCAAGGTGGGTGAATCACCTGAGGTCAGGGGTTCAAGACCAGCCTGGCCATCACGGTGAAACCCCATCTTAAAAAAAAAAAAAAAGGAAGGTTATAAAACAGAGAAAGTTTATGCATGTCTGAGTTTGTCAGTGAAAGTTGTAAAAATGTTATAGAAGGGGATTTATGCAAGTAGTTTGTATAAATTTTGTCTTAAAGGTCTAAGCAAATTTTAAAACCTATTGAAAAAGAAATTGTGTATGTAAACATATTGGATAAAAGTTTAGAAGTACCATCTAGTTAAAGCAAGTTTTTCTTTTTCCTTTTTTTTTTTAAGATGGGGTTTCACCACATTGGTCAGGCTGGTCTTGAACTCTCAATCTCAGGTGATCTGTCCGCCTTGGCCTCCAAAGTGCTTGGATTACAGGTATGAGCCACCACGCCCGGCCACAAGTTTTTCTTAAATCACTAACCCAGTCTTTTACAAAGATTATAAAAGTCTCTTAGCACAGGCACAACCCTAGAATTTCCAGTACACTAGCAGGAGACTTCATCCTCTTCAAAGGATTGAAAGGAGAGAAAAACCCTCATCATAGGTATACTATTGGTAATAGGTACTTGCTTACTATTCCCCTGCTTGCTACCCTTGTTTCTCCAAATAATTAGAAGGTTTGTTACCACTGTAGTTCATCAGAAAACTTCATCGCAAGTATATTATATAAATCACTATCGATCGATCTCACAGAATGACCCAAATAATGAAGTTAACAATGAGAACCCCCACTATTACTAGTAAGTAAGTGAGGTTCTCAAAGGGGGGGAAATGAGGAAAGAAACCCCTCTTTCTTGTCTCTTGTCTCTAAGAAGGAGGAAGTAAAAGTTGAGACATAGCAGGCATGAGGTCGGGCACCATAGCAGGATTACAGCTCATGCCTGTAATGCCAGCACTTTGAGAGGCCGAGGTGGATGGATCACAAGGTCTGGAGTTCGAGACCAGCTTGGCTAATATGGTGAAACCCCGTCTCTACTGAAAATACAAAAAAATTCTCCGGGCGAGTTGGCACATACCTGTAATCCGAGCTACTCCAGAGGCTAAGGCAGGAGAATTGCTTATACCTGGGAGGCAGAGGTTGCAGTGAGCAGAGATCACGCCACTGCACACCAGTCTCAGCAACAGAGCGAGACTCCATCTCAAAAATAAATAAATAAAAGAAAACCAAAATAAATGGACAAATATATTCATGGATTGAAAGACCAGTAAAGATGTAGGTTCTCCCCATATCTAAAATTCAGTGTCATCCCAATCAAAACCCCAACAGATATATAATAACTTGTGTGTGTGTGTGTGTGTGTGTGTGTGTGTGTGTGTGAGAACTGAGAAACAGAGTTTTTAAACGTGAAATACATGGTCAAACAAAGTTAGGACAATCTAGAAGAACAACAATAACAAAACTGGAGGACTTATGCTGCCATATTTCAAGACTTATTATATAGTCAAAAGGAATTCGAGGGAAAAAGACATTATGAAGGTATAGTAATTAGAAAATTAGAAAAGCATGTTACTGGCAATAATAGATGAACTGACCAATGGAACAGAGTAGATGGTTCAGAAATAGATCCACATATGCTGTCACCTAATTTATCACAAAGATGACACTGCAGTTCAATGGGAACAGGAAGGTCTTTTTAATAAATTATGCTTGACCAACTTAATTTTCATATTGAGAAGCAGGTAACTTGGTCTCTACTTTATACCATACACAAAATCAATTTTATAAGTAAAATTGCAGACATACTTTTAAAAGATAAAACAAAACCTTTTAGAAGAAAACATACGGAAAAATTTCTTGATTTTGGATTAGGCAAAGATTTATTTTAAAAATTATGAAAATGAACTATAAAGAAAAAACACTGGCCAGGTGCGGTGGCTCACTCCTGTAATCCCAGCACTTTGGGAGGCCGAGGCGGGCAGATCACAAGGTCAGGAGTTTGAGACCAGCCTGGCCAATAAGGTGAAACCCCGTCTCTACTAAAAATACAAAAAAAATTAGCTGGGTGTGGTGGTGCATGCCTGTAATCACAGCTATTTGGGAGGCTGAGGCACGAGAATTGCTTGAACCTGGGAGGCGGAGGTTGCAGTGAGCCAAGATTGCGCCACTACACTCCAGCCTGGGCAACAAGCAAGACTCCGTCTCAAAAAAAAAAAAAAAAAAAAAGCTTCCTCTTTCCCTAAGCTGCCTGAGGTAATCTGTGAAAATGGTTCGCTATTCGCTTGATCCAGAGATCCCACAAAGTCATGCAAATCAAGAGGTTCCAATCTTCGTGTTCACTTTAAGAACACAGGTGAAACTGCTCAGGCCATCAAGGGTATGCATATACGAAAAGCCACAAAGTATCTGAAAGACGTCACTTTACAGAAACAATGCATACCATTCCGACGTTACAATGGTGGAGTTGGCAGGTGTGCCCAGGCCAAGCAGTGGGGCTGGACACAAGGTCGGTGGCCCAAAAAGAGTGCTGAATTTTTGCTGCACATGCTTAAAAATGCAGAGAGTAATGCTGAACTTAAGGGTTTAGATGTAGATTCTCTGGTCATTGAGCATATCCAAGTGAACAAAGCACCCAAGATGCGCTGCCGGACCTACAGAGCCCATGGTCGAATTAACCCATACATGAGTTCTCCCCTGCCACATTGAGATGATCCTTACTGAAAAGGAACAGATTGTTCCTAAACCAGAAGAGGAGGTTGCCCAGAAGAAAAATTTATCCCAAAAGAAACTGAAGAAACAAAAACTTATGGCACAGGAGTAAATTCAGCCTTAAAATAAATGCAACTAAAAGGAAAAAAAAAAAACCACTGATAATCTAGATTATATTAAATGCATATACTTCCATTTATCACAAGAAACAGGAGAATAAAAAAGCAAATCAGAAGAAGAAAAGTTATTTCCTACACACATAACTGAAAAAGGACTCTTGGCCAGGCTCGGTGGCTCATGCCTGTGAGCACTTTGGGAGGTCAAGGCGGGTGGATCGCCTGAGGTCAGAAGTTCAAGACCAACCTGGCTAACATGGTGAAAGCCTGTCTCTACTAAAAATACAAAAATTAGCTGGGTGTGGTGGCAGGCATCTGTAATCCCAGCTACTCAGGAAGCTGAAGCACGAGAATCACTTGAACCCAGGAGGTGGAGGTTGCAGTGAACTGAGATTGCGCCATTGCACTCCAGCCTGGGCAATGGAGCAAGACTCCATCTCAAAAAAAAAAAAAAAACTCTTACAAATTAATTTTTTAAAAATGATAGACAACTCAAAAGACCTGTTCTAGAATGTTCAGAGGATTATTATTCATAATATTCCCAAACTGGACATTATTCAAAAACCTATTACCAGTAGAAAAGATAAATACGTCAGTCTAGTCACATAATAAATCATCTAGGACTGCCTGAAACAATATGGATGAAAATGAAGAAGTCAAACACACAAAAAAGTATATTTTTAAAGATTTAATTTAATTTAAGGGCGAAAAAACTCCAGGAAAACTAGGATAGTACAGTAGTTATCCTTACGGTGGAAGTAATGGAAAGAAGAGGGCTCATAGGGGACTACAGGGATGTTCATGTCACGTTCTGTTTCTTGATATGTGAGCTGGTTAAACAGGGTATATTCAATTTGCAAAAGCCCTTCAAACTACACACTTAGAAGCTATTCCTTCTCCTGTAGGTATGTTACACGTCAGAAAATTAGAATAAAAGAAAAGAGGGAGAGGAGATTTTTCAAAGCAAAAGTGAGTAGCAAGTCAGTGGCCAAAGAAGAACTCCAGCTTCTTGCTTGGAATCTGTCTTTTCCCCCCTCCCAGAGACCAAGAATAGGGTGAGGCAGGAGGGAAAGGCCATTATCAGAAAGGCCACTTGGACTAGGCCACCTGTTTAGGAAATGTCTCAAATTCGAAGTTTTGATGTCATTTCCAAATAAAATTATACATACAGTTAGGAGATAAACTGACAATTTGAAAAGAATATGTTCATCCAAAAACTTTAAATAGAGCTGGGCGCGGCGGCTAATGCCTATAATCCCAGCACTTTGGAAGTCCGAGTGGGTGGATCATGAGGTCAGGAGTTCGAGACCAGCCTAGCCAAGATGGTGACACCATCTCTACTAAAAATACAAAATTTAGCTGGGCGCAGTGGCAGGTACCTGTAATCCCAGCTTCTTGGGAGGCTGAGGCAGGAGAATTGCTTGAACTCAGGAAGCAGAGGTTGCAGTGAGCCGAGATTGTGCCACTGCACTCTAGCCTAGGTGACAGAGCAAGACTCCATCTCAAAAAAAAAAAAAAAAAAAAGGCCAGACGTGGTGGCTCACACCTGTAATCCCAGAGCTTTGGGAGGCCAAGGTGGGTGAATTACAAGATCAGGAGATCGAGATCATCCTGGCCAACATGGTAAAACCCTGTCTCTACTAAAAATACAAAGACTAGCCGGGCATGGTGGTGGGCACCGGTAGTCCCAGCTACTCAGGAGGCTGAAGCAGGAGAATTGCTGGAACCTGGGAGGCGGAGGTTGCAGTGAGCCAAGATCACGCCACTGCACTCCAGCCTGGTGATAGAGCGAGACTCCATCTCAAAAAAATAAAATAAAAACTTTAAATATTAAATGTATATAAGGCAACTTTCAATGAACTATTAGGTAATTTTATATTTTTAAAATAAATCTTATTTTCATATAAGTAGTAAAATAATATAGCTGCTTGGGCATATTGGTCCATTTTCATTCTGCTATAAAGAACTGCCTGAGACTAGGTAATTTATAAAGGAAAGAGTTTTTGTTTGTTTGTTTGTTTCAACAATAGAATTGAAAGGAAAGAGTTTTAATTGACTCACAGTTCAGAATGGCTGGGGAGGCTTCAGGAAACACAATCATGGCGGAAGGTGAAGAGGAAGCAAGTCACCTTCATCGTAAGGCAGCAAGAGGCGAAGTGCCAAGCAAAGGAGGAAGAGCCCCATGTAAAACCATCAGATCTTGTGAGAACTCATTCACTATCACGAGAATAGCATGGGGGAAACCGCCCCATCATTGAATCACTTCCACCTGGTCTCTCCTTGCTAGGTGGGGATTACGGGGATGATAGAGATTATAATTCAAGATGAAATTTAGGTGGGGGACACAAAGCCTAACCATATCAGTGGGTTTTTCTGAATTAAAATTGTTTACTAGGTAATGTAAGTATTAAAGTACTCCATGTATTTTTAAATCTGGTTTTGACATGTCTTTATTTTTAAGCATATTGGAATACCATCTGCTCACAGGCCCTGCTTTCCTGGGTTAATAGAACTGACTCTGACTTAACCTCTGAGAGGCCAAGTTTATCAAGACTGACTGTGCACAAAACCACAGAAATACTAAAATAAATAATAGGCTTTCCATAACCATTTCTTAAATCTGAATCCAAAATTGCAGTTTTCATTGTCTAATTAAGGTCTAAAATGAAGATTGATTTTATGTCCTAGCTGGTTTAGTGGTCAATTCATTAAAATGTCTGTTAAAGCTGGCTACATTTTAGAATTAGTCTAAACACACAATATGCTGCCTTTTTATGGAGGGGTGTAATCAAAAGGTCTGATTCACAACCCTGCAGTCTTTTCCTCACTGGGTAAACTGTTTTATAAAAGGCTAAGTTACTGAAAGCCGAGAATCACATCTCAGAACTGCTCTCACTGCCTCTATTAATGCATTAGAAATTTCTGCAATATTCTATCACCTATGGTAATCATAACTTGCTTTCTTTGACTTTCTTTAATATTGCAAATTTCAGTATTTAAAATCCACTAGTACTTCAAGAATGAACATAAAAGAACTACTAAAATTACTGCAGGGAAATCGGTTACTGGAATGAATCCCACTCAGTATCACATGAATTTCTAAAAGATTAAAAAGTCACCTGAACCTTCCAAACATATCAGGCCTGCTATTTTGATTGGGAATTTTATAAAATGGGAAATATTGAATACCAACTGTGTCCACTGTTTGCAATGTGAGTTAGAAGTTTAGTGAGAACAACCTGCCTACCAGCATCTCACCATTCTGGGCCAGGAAAATGATGGGTTTGGGGAAGGCAAGGGTATCAAGTGTGAAACATAAAGAAAACATTTTGAATATGAATAAATGTGAACATTATCCTATGTTGGAGTCAAGTTATTTCTGAAGTATTAAGATTGAATACATATTAACCTTAAAAGCATTTAAACATCCATTTAAAGAAAATATTTAATATTAGAGATTGGGCCTCACTGTGTTGCTCAGGCTGGTCTCTAACTCCTACCCTCAAACGATCCTCCGACCACAGCCTCTCAAAGTGCTGGGATTACAGGCATGAGCCACCACACCCAGTTCAAATAACATCCATTCTTTTTTTTTTTTTTTTTGAGACAGAATTTTGCTCCGTCGCCAGGCACCAGGCTGGAGTGCAGTGGTGCGATCTCAGCTCACTGCAACCTCCGCCTCCTGGGTTCAAGCAATTCTCCTGCCTTAGCCTCCTGAGTAGGTGGGACTACCGGCACACGCCACCACGCCCAGCTAATTTTTGTATTTTTAGTAGAGACAGATTGGCCAGCATGGTCTCGATCTCTTGACCTCATGATCCGCCCGCCTCGGCCTCCCAAAGTGCTGGGATTACAGGCATGAGCCGCTGAGCCTGGCCAACATCCATTCTTTTTAGGAATACATACATAACTTTTTGAGATGAGGATCATCCAAATGTAAAATTTTTAAGTAATTCCTACATGTTATTCAATGCTTCCAATTCTGGTATCTCATTTCAGCTCACAGCTCTTACTTTAATCACTTACCACCAAGAACCAAAGGGCTAGTAACCTACTTTTTAGTGTACTGAATTGTACTTGCATAAACAGTGTCCAGTTTCTCTGTGTTATGTCTGTAATTTCCTTTAAAATACTTCTGCAAAGACATAGTACAATAAATGTGCGTGTTGGTTACTTTAAGCTACACATAAGGTAGCTGAATACTTGTAATCAAGAATTCATGGCCTAGGGGTGAATAGCAAATATGTATCAGAAAGGTCTCCTCAGAGAAGGTTACAAATACTTCTGTATCCATGTTTCTGAAACACCCCAGACATTTTATTAACTGAATGTCAAATATAGATTTTCACTGGTGAACTTAGTGTTTTGTTAATAACCATAATGAGGCCAGGCGCGGTGGCTCATGCCCGTAATCCTAGCACTTTTGGAGGCTGAGGCGGGCAGATCACAACATCAGGAGTTCGAGATCAGCCTGACCAAGATGGTGAAACCTCGTCTCTTAAATAAATAAATAAATAAATAACCATAAAGAAATGTTTTAAAAGGAAGCTCTCCTTGGTAAAGTTGTGGTATTCAACATATGTAAAATGGCTAAAGAGACCTTTGCATGAACAGTATTTAAGAACCAGTGACTTAGACTCTCAACTGGTGCTATATTCAGCCATTGGTTCCGAGGATATATGGTAGCTGAGGCTTTCAGTTATGAGTATTGTTACTGAAATAATGTTACTTATGCTTCCAGAGAACTTTTCAGGCTACCACCCAAAGTGATTTACCAATTCAATGTAATCTCTATCAAAAAACCCATGACATTCTTCACAAAAATAGAAAAAACAATTCTAAAATTTCTATGGGTACTGCAAAAGACCCCCAAATAGCTAAGAAAGTCCTGAGCAAAAAGATCAAGGCTGGAGACATCACACTACCTGATTTCAAATTTACTATAAAGCTATAGTCATAAAAACAGTATGATCCTAGCATAAAAACAGGCACATAGACCAATGGAACAGAATAGAGATTGTAGAAATAAATCCACATACAGCCAACTCATTTTCAACAAAGTTGCCAAAAACAATACATTAAGGAAGGACAGCCTCTTTCATAAATGGTGCTGGGAAAACTGGTATCTTTCTTTATGAAAAAGATTGAAACTACATCTCTTCACCATATACAAAAATCAACTCAAAGTTGAGTAAAAAGTTAAATGTAAAACCTGCAACTGTGAAACTACTAGAAGAAAACATTCAGGAGTGCTACAGGACATTGGTCTGGGCAAGGATTTTTGTGTGTGTAAGACCTAAAAAACACAGGCAGCAAATGCAAAAATAGACATGAGATTGCATCAAGCTAAAAAGCTTCTGCACAGCAGAGGAAACAACAAACACAGTAAAGAGGCAACCTGCAGAAGGGGAGAAAATATTGCAAATTATCCTTCTAAAAAGCTATTCATAATCAGAATATATAAGGAACTCAAACAACTCAACAGACTAAATAATTTAATTTAAAAATGGGCAAAGTCTGGGCATGGTGACTCATACCTGTAATCTCAGCACTTTGGGAGGCCGAGGAGGGTGGATCATTTGAGGTCAAGAGTTTGAGACCTTCCTGGGAAACATGGTAAAACCCTGTCTCTACTAAAAATACAAAAACAAATTAGCTGGGCGTGGTGGCACATGCCTGTAATCCCAGCTACTAAGGAGGCTGAGGCAGAAGAACCTATGAACCCAGGAGACGGAGGTTGTAGTGAGCCAAGAACGCCAGTGCACTCCAGCCTGCTCAACAGAGTAACTCCGTCTCAAAAGCAAAACCAAACAGACAAAAAACCTGAATAGACATTTCTCAAAATAAGATATACAAATAGCCAACAGGTATATTTAAAAAAATGTTCAGCATCACTAATCATCAGGGAAATGTAAATCAAAACCACAATGAGATAACATCTCTCCAGCTGGAATGACTATCACCAAAAAAAAAAAAAAAGAAAGAAAGAAAGAAAATGCTGGCAAGGATGTGCAGAAAGGTGAATTGCTTATACTCCATTAGTGGGAACATAGACTAGTACAGCCACTATGGAAAACAGTATGGAGATTCCCCAAAAAACGAAAAGGAAAACTACCATATGATCCAGCAATCTCACTGCTGGGTATATATCCAAAAGAAAGGAAGGCCAGGCAAGGTGACTCATGCCTGTAATCCCAGCCCTTTGGGAGACTGAGGCAGGAGGATTGCTTGAGGCCAGGATTGCTTGAGGCAGGAGGATTATCTAAGCAACTTTGGGAGACTGAGGCAGGAGGACTGCTTGAGGCCAGGAGTTTGAGACCAGCCTGAGCTCAAAATCCTGGCCTCAAGCAATAAGGAGACTCCATCTCTACCAAAAAAAAAAAAAAAAAAAAAAAAAAAGAAAGAAAGAAAGAAAAAAAAAGCCAGGCGCTGTGGCTCGCTCCTCTAATCTCAGCTCTTAGGGAGGCAGAGGCAGGAGGATAGCTTGAGCCCAGGAGTTCGAGACCTGCCTGGGCAATATAGGGAGACCCATTCTCCACAAAAAGGAAAAAAACAGAAAGACAAAAAAAATAAGCGTTAACTCCCCCTCAAAGCAAAAATCCCCACCCCCCTTAAAAAATTAATAAAATAAAAAATAAGATAAAGAAGGAAACCGGTAGATTAAAGAAATCTTTGCACTCTCATGATATTGGAATCAATCTAAGTGTCCATCAACAGATGAATGGATAAAAAAATGTGGTGTTTACATACACAATGGAATATGATTCACCCATAAAAAATAATGAAATCCTGTTAAGTGTGGCAACAGGATGGAACTTGAGGTCATTATGTTAAGTGAAATAAGCCAGGCACCAAAAGATAAATATTAAATGTTCTCACTCACATGTTGCAGCCAAAAAAAATGGATTTCATGAGAGTAGAACGGCCATTACTAGAGACTTGGGGGGGAGAGAGGGAGCAGGAGAGATAAAGAGAAGTTGGTTAATGGGTATTAAAATACAGTTAGATTAGACTTGGAAGTTCTGTGGAGAAAAATAAATAAATAGCCAGGCTCAGTGGCTCATGCCTGTAATCCCAGCACTTTGGGAGGCTGAGGTAGGTGGATTGCCTGAGCTCAGGAGTTCGAGACCAGCCTGGGCAACACAGTGAAACCCTGTCTCTACTAGAATACAAAAAATTAGCTGGGTGTGGTGGCACACACCTGTAGTCCCAGCTACTCAGGAGGCTGAGGCAGGAGAATTGCTTTAACCTGGGAGGCAGAAATTGCAGTGATTCGAGATCGCACCACTGCACTCCAGCCTGGGTTACAGAGCGAGGCTCCATCTCAAAATAAAATAAATAAATAAATAAATAAATAGTTAGAAGGAATAAGTTATTTGGTAGTACAGTAAGGAAATCACAGTTAATAGCAATTTACGGTGTATTTCAAAACAGTGAGAAGAATTATAATGTTCCCAACACAAAGAAAAGATAATTATTTGAGGTGCTGGATATCCCAGTTACCCTGATTTGATCATTACACATTTTATACATGTAACAAAATATCAAATGTATCTCCAAAATACGTACAACTATGGTATATGAAATTAAAAAAAAAAAATAACTCCTGGCTGGGCATGGCGGCTCACTCCTATAATCTTAACACTTTGGGAGGCAGAGATGGGGGTATCACCTGAGGTCAGGAGTTTGAGACTAGCCTGGCCAACATGGTGAAACCCCGTCTCTACTAAAAATATAAAAATTAGCCAGACGTAGTGGCACACACCTGTAATCCCAACTACTTGGGAGGCTGAGGAAGGAGAATCATTTGAACCCGGGAGGTGGAGGTTGCAGTGAGCCAAGATCATGCCACTACACTCCAACCTGCACAACAGGAGCAAAACTCCATCTCAAAATAAATAAAATAACTCCTTTGGGGAGAAAAAAGAACTTTTTATGTAAGATGATAGTCTCTTCATCTAAAATGAACAGTTAGGGTTTCATAGAGAATTCAAAATAAGTTGTATAAAATGGTTATGTGCCTGCTTGCTAATAAATGCTTATTAAATAAGCAACTG
This sequence comes from Ateles fusciceps, assembly GCA_036589455.1. Classification (NCBI taxonomy): domain Eukaryota; kingdom Metazoa; phylum Chordata; class Mammalia; order Primates; family Atelidae; genus Ateles; species Ateles fusciceps. The sequence continues at coordinate 1,869,672 of JAZHEH010000647.1, forward strand.
GGCTGGGTGTGGTAGCTCACGCCTGTAATCCCAGCACTTTGGGAGGCTGAGGCAGGTGGATCACCTGAGGTTGGGAGTTTGAGACCAGCCTGACCAACATGGAGAAACCTTGTTTCTACTAAAAATACAAAATTAGCCGGGCTTGGTGGCACATGCCAGCTACTAATCCAGCTACTCAGGAGGCTGAGGCAGGAGAATCGCTTGAACCCAGGAGGCGGAGGTTGCAGTGAGCCAAGATTGCGCCATTGCACTCCAGCCTGTGCAACAAGAGTGTAACTCCATCTCAAAATGAATAAACAAATAAATAAATAAGCAAGCGTGTTGATTTATTTCATGTGTCAACTTGACTGACCATAAGGTGCCCAGATTAAACATTATTTCTGGGTGTACCTGAGAAGATGTTTCTGGATGAGATTAGCATTTGGATTGGTGGACTCAGGTAGACTGCCCTCCACAAAATGACTAGGTATCATCTGATCTATGTAAGGCCAAAATAAAAGAAAAGGCAGAAGATAGAGAAATTCTTCTGTTTTCCTTCCTGCCTACCTGATGATTGGGATACCTTATCATCTTCTCTGGGCCTTGTGCTAGAGTTTACACCCTTGGCTCCACTAGTTCTGAGGCCTTTGGACAGAATAACCACCAGCTTTCCAGGCAATCCAACTTGCAGAAGGCAGTCATGGGACCTCTGGAGTACTTTGACTAATACAGTATCAAAATCAGAACTTGGTCTAACACTTATTTTTTTGTATGCTGACACTAATGTCATGAGGGAGTAATCTTCATACAAGTGAATCTTTTGTGGTGGCCACTAGTACATGCCAAAGAGGACATAAAAGTTGTGAAAACCAAATTGGCTTAGGTCCACTTCATGGTATTCTCATCGAAATTTATATCTCGTCTTTTAAAGCTTCCTTCGTAAGTCACAGTGATGATTTTTGTTAATATTTTATGTTTCTACCCTTTCCAAAAATATACTTGCAAAATATACTTGCATTTCCTTTTGGATCTTCTTCTTTTTTTCTTTTTTTTTTGAGATAGAGTTTCGCTCTTGTTACCCAGGCTGGGAGTGCAATGGCGCGATCTCGGCTCACGCAACCCCCATCTCCTGGTTTCAAGCAATTCTCCTGCCTCAGCCTCCCGAGTAGCTGGGACTACAGGCGTGCGCCACCATGCCCAGCTAATTTTTTTGTATTTTTAGTAGAGACGGGGTTTCACCATGTTGACCAGGATGGTCTCGATCTCGACCTCGTGATCCGTCCACCTTGACCTCCAAAGTGCTGGGATTATAGGCGTGAGCCACCGCGCCCAGCCCCTTTGGATCCCTTAACGATTTCAATATTGGCGGTGGCTCACGCTTGTAATCCCAGCACTTTGGGGGGCCGAGGTGGGCAGATCAGCCTGCCCAAGATAGTGAAACCCCCATCTCTGCGAAAAATACAAAAATTAGCCAGGCGTGGTGATAGGTGCCTGTAATCCCAGCTACTCTGAAGGCTGAGGCAGGAGAATCGCTTGAAACCGGGAGGTGGAGGTTGCCATGAGCCAAGATCGCACTATTGCACTCCAGCCTGGGCGACAGAGTGAGACTCCGTCTCAAAAAAAAAAAAAAAAAAAAAAAAGAGATTCCAATGTCTTCATCCAAAGGTGGAACTCTAACACATAGTGGGAAATCCAGCTTCCATAGAGACCAGTGGGGGAGGAGGTTTTTGGTCTGAAAAAGCTTCTGAAGTCCTTAAATACCCTCATGATGATGATGTTCTGCCTTTACAGCAGCCTGACCATGGCTTCAAATAATTTGTTGTAAGTAGCCACACGAATATCTAAGAGAGTGAAAAGTCACTAGAATCTTCCAAACATGTCAAACCTACTACATTTGAACTAGCTTTTAAATCATAACCATCTGACACTAACATTACTCATTTCCAGTTACTTAATAACAAGCAAACAAAAGGCTGTCTTAGAAATCTAATAGGGTTCTTTAATTTTGCCATTCTTAGAGCTATGTGGGCTGAAATATTTCTAATACACATAGAACTTATAATTGCCATGATGCATGATTTCTTAGAGATAATTGTGTTGTTTATGCCATACTAAATGAAAACATTATAAATTTGTTGGTCTCTATAAAGGATATGTACTATATAAAGCTGTCCATAGGTGCCTCATCCTGTGCACCAAAGCAGACTTAGACATACAACAGAGAGGCATTTTAACGACTTTGGTAAGTGGTTCTATAATCAAGTATTGTAAATATTTCATTCGGGAATTTTTATCTCAGCTGACTTTTGAAGCAATGCTGTTTTTTCTTTTTCTTCGGCATCAGTTCAACAAGTATGTAATTTGTTCATGCATTTGTTATTTTAACTAAACATTTGTTCATATTCTTGACAAAGCCCGAATTAAAAATTTGCACGTAAGGAATCACCTCCACTTGCAAAATGTTCTCTATAATTTTCAAGTTTCCACTGCATCTAGTACAATGTTAAACATAAAATGATGGCAAGTGATCATCCTCAGGAGATTAGTACGTGGCTAAGTAATTTTTAGATAATAAATAATATTCATATTATTTGCCCTAAAATTAACATATTGAAATATTTTCTTATTTGTTATGTGATCTTCAAAAGATTTAAATTCTTAGCATAAGTCCAGGCATGGTGGCTCACACCTGTAATCATAGCACTTTGGGAGGCCGAGGCTTGAGGTCAGGAGTTCAAGACTAGCCTGGTCAACATGATGAAACCCTGTCTCTACTAAAAATACAAATATTAGCTACTGCCAGCTATTGGAGAGGCTGAGGCATCACTATCACTTGAACCTGGGAGGCAGAGGTCGCAGTGAGATGAGATTGAAACAAGAGTGAAATTCTGTCTCCAAAAAAAAAAAAATTCTTAGCATAAACAGCCAAAATTTATTTAGACTGTCAATCAGTACAAATGACTTGTTGTTTCTCTTTCTATAAACAAAACTAATATACATGCAAAATGAAGAGTTGCAGATTCCAAACCTATAGCCTTGCTTCTGATTTTTTTTTTTTTTTTTTTTTTGAGATGGAGTCTCGCTGTGTTGCCCAGGCTGTAGTGCAGTGGCGAGATCTTGGCTTATTGCAACCTCCGCCTCCTGGGTTCAAGCGGTTCTCCCTGCCTCAGCCTCCAGAGTAGCTGGGATTACAGGCACCCGCCACCACGCCTGTCTAATTTTTGTATTTCTTAGTAGAGAGAGGATTTCGCCATGCTGGCCAGGCTGGTCTTGAACTGCTGATCTCAGATGATCCGCCCGCCTCAGCCTCCCAAAGTGCTGAGATTACAGACATGAACCACCACACCCTGTTGTCTTCTGATCGTTTTTTTAAGTGGATATACTATTGATAGCCTTTTTTTTTTTTTAAAGATGGGGTTTCACCATGTTGGTCAGGCTGGTCTTGAACTCCTGACCTCAGGCGATCTGCCCGTCTTGGCATCCAAAGTGCTTGGATTACAGGCATGAGCCACCATGCCCGGCCAACAGATAGCCTTCTTAAAATAGCACCCCCCTGTGGACTCAGAGAGAAAAAGAGCATGTTTCTTTTTTAAAGGAACCTAACTAGTACTCTCTTTTTTCCTACTTTTGTTTGCTTGCTTTTTCAAAATTCCCTTAAAGAAAACTCAAAAGACTAAAGCTGAATGAAGTTCAACTTTGATACTGGTTTTGATTGACTGCATAACTAAAAAATACTAATGTCTACCATAGTCCCTGAGACGTAAATATTTACTGAATGAATTCACAAGTGATCATAAAAAATTAACCAAGCTTCAATGAAAAGGTAAAATTAAACAAATAAACATGAAATTAATGATTTACCAGTTTCTTCTTGCAATGTTCATTTTCACTCTGCACAGAAGGTGGAGCCAAAGACATATTTATCCACTGGCTGGAATTCTTTCCCATTCAACAAAACAAAGCAAAACAAATTCTTCCCTTTACAAATACCTTTTTGTGTAGTTTGATTTACAGTAATATTCACTTGGAGATAAATGTGGGCTACAGATATGAGCTGATATTTTACACAGTTCAAATCAATCTTTGATTCTTAAACATCTTTCAAGATGATAGAATGCTAAGTAAATGGGAAAGAAGTTTTCAGTTAAGTTGAATACTTCAGGATTATGAAGCAATTGATGGACCCCAGAAACTTATCTTTTGAAAAAGGATACCAGCACAAGTTGGTAATATGATGAGAAATCTTTACTGGTCTGAAAGAAATGTAATTGACCAACAGTCACATTAAGAACAGATTTTCTGGCTAATTTTACCCAGTTGAGTAGAGCATTTCTAAACTTGTAAACTTATGAGCTCCAAATTAACTTTTACTTCTTTCTTGTTGTTCAGTAAGTATTAGTTAAAATGGAAATTTGGCGCATTGAAAGGATTATTCTGTTGCTAAGGAAAGGAAATCTGTAAGTTAATGCCATCTTATCTCATTACAAAATCAACCTAGACCCTCTTAGCCTCAGATAGTCTTTCCATTCTTCTACAAATGCCTTGAATCGCCCCTGAGGTATTGCAAATTTTCCCATTCTTCTTCGCTCACTTTCATCTCAGCCAGCTGATAACCTCACCTACTTGGAGAAAATACCTTCAAACCCTAGTTTCATACTCAGGAAGCTACCACACCCAACTAATTTTTGTATTTTTAGTAGAGATGGGGTTTCACCATGTTGCCCAGGCTGGTCTTGGACGCCTGACCTCAGGTGATCCGCCCGCCTTTGCCATCCAAAGTGCTGGGATTACAGGCATGAGTCACTGCACCCAGCCATAACAATTTTAAAGTGAACTCTACAGCTCCTGTTTTAAATTGTCAGTCAGCTGTCTTTACCTAGATTTTTTAGTTCTTTATACCAAAATATTTCAAACAAGTCATTGTATCTCTTTCAGCAGCTCAGTACCTCCCTCAGTTTCCTTTTTTTTGTGTAGGAAATATTTTCCCAATCAAAACTCCAAAAATCAGTTTCCACAGCCTTCTCTCCCTTGTCCTCCCATTCACCCGTCAAGTTATGATAATTCTACCTTCCTTTCTTACTGTTAGTATTGCATTTCAAGTTCCTATAGCTCACTGCTCTCCCATTACAAATACTCTTCTTACAGGTCTCTAATCCGGAGCCACCACTTATTTTTGAATGTTTATGCTGTTGAATGAGGTGAAAGTAATCCATCAGAGTTTGTGTGAGATAGGGTGTTGAACAATGAGAACACATGGACACAGGGAGGGGAGCATCACACACTGGGGTCTGTCAGGGGGAAATAGGGGAGGGACAGTGGGGGGGTGGGGAGTTGGGGGAGAGAGAGCATGGGGGAGAAATGCCAGATACAGGTGATGGGGGAGGAAGGCAGCAAATCACACTATGTGTGTACCTATGCAACAATCTTTCATGTTCTTCACATGTACCCCAAAACCTAAAATGCAAGAAAAATAAAATAAAATAAAAAAGACCTTAAAAATCACTCCATTCATTTATTAAAATTTCAGAAATTCCTATTTTGAAACAAAGGTAAAAATCCAAAAAAGGAATTGGTTCTCATATTAAGAAATATTTCTCACAATTCTGAAAAATAACTTACCCTCCACTGTGACAATAATGTGCATTTTTCAAAGTATATAGCTACAAGGATAAAACAGAATCAAAGGCACGGCAGGTGATTCGGCCCAAAGAAGCCCTGCAGAAGACAGAAACTGTAGTTAACTGTTTCAACTTCTTCAGAGAGCAGCGTTGCCTGACTACCAATTAGGCTGCATCCATTTCTTCTACATAGACAAGGTCTGGCAATCAGAGAAGATACAGTCCTGGGAAGTCAGTGTTTATATTAAAGACATGGCATTGACATTTCTGAGACTATGAGAAAAACACATTAAAAAAAAAAAAACTATTCCACAATTTTTGCAAAACATTCCAATGGTGACAAGCTTCAAGGTCAGGTAAGTGAGATACTTTTAAACAACTGTATTATTGACAAAAATATAATTCACCGACACTGCTAAAGTATGAGTAATAACAGGGGTTGCTACTTGTCATTTAGAGACCCCGTTAGTTGTCCAGCAGAGAAAACTATGGGATCTTTCACAAAACCTAGTTTCCCTTGTGCGTTATTACTCATAGCATTGCATTTCAGTGCCATTATTCCAAAAGAAGAGAAGGTTCCACAGAATGTCTTATCAATTATACTTTTGATGAAATGTTGAGATCCTGTATCAGTGATCACGGAAAAATAATTTTAGAAAGAAAACACATAATACGTTCGTATATTAAGAGAAGTAACTTATTAGTGGCTTGGCTCATCCTACAAGTAAGCCCTTTGGTTCAGAAAATGGTTCAAGCTATATCCATGAATAATTTAACTTGTTAAAAAGAAGTTCATTAGTTATATTTCTAATTGGTCACATAGGTAATAATTTAAAAACAAAAGGTAGCAGAATACTTGAACTTCAATATCCATCTATAGACCTAACCTAAGAAAAATAAACACAATGTTTTTTGCTCTAAAATCCCTATTATAAAATAGTCAATGACAACTTTTCTTTCATGAAACTTATCCTGAATAAGCATCATGGTAATTTTTTTACAATTGTACTTGATAAATAATTTTACAAAAATAAATTGTTATGTAAATGAAATGAAGCATAGAGTTTTTTATAAAGAAGAAATGCATTTTTATGATAAAAAGAATAAATCATTTTCTTGAATGTGTTCTAAGTCCAATGAAATAATTTTTAGTTAAGACAAAACAATAGATTCATTTAAAGAACAACATAAATACAAGACCAAAACAATATTTATAGGTTGCTGAACCTGAAGACTCAAAAGCCAGATTACAATTTCTACTTCCAGAAGATTGGTTTTGCCCTTCCTTAGAGAAAAATATACTCTTGGAAATAGGATAGCCAACAAGTGAAAGCAAAATTGTTTCTTAAAACTGCAACATTTCAAAAGATGTATTAGTCATTTCAGTGAAAGTTTAATTAGGGAACGGTGTCTGCAGAATATATTTGCCATCCTTCTTTTTTCTGGTATTTCCACTAGTGAGAAAAGTGTTAGGAATATGAAGGCCAGATGAGTTTGCTTTCCTTCCAGAGAATATGGCCAAGAGATTTCCTGCCCAACCTCAGGAGCATCACTGAAGCCTGTTTATGAGGAATTGTCCTACCACAACACTCTGCTATGGCATCGGGGAAGCCCTCAAAGCAGCTGCCTGCTTTAAGAACCAGGCCATATGACTCAGGCCATTATAAACCCTAAAGCAGAGCCCTGAAGAGGGGAGAGCATTGGAAGGGGTAGGGAAGCACAGAAAGATGATCTGCCCACTGTACTGTCACTGGGCAGAAAACTCTAGTGGGCTTGAGAGGGGGAAGTGATCTTAAGGAGGGCTGAATAGTTTGGGAAGCTACTTAATGCAACCATAGTCTGTGTTTTTAAAATCCTGACATTTCACTACAGATTTGGGTTTTAGCGTTTTGGTATAAAGAGGGCTGAAATATAAATTCTTAGTTTTCTGGAGATATGGTAGAGGTCAGATGTCAAGATTTCATAGGCAAACAAAACATGCTATATATGTAAAACACACACACATACACACTCACACACAGCCTTTTGCTAAACTGAAAGAACGGGTAAAAATTCAAAGCAATGAAGGGGCGGAAAGAGGGATTGGGTATGGACTTTTCTTCATCCACGTCGATTTTTGAAATGTCTCTCTCTCATCCCCACCATTTTCTCTGTTAATTGTCCTTATTTAAATTTAAAGGAAGGGAATTAGATCATCAAACAGGTCACTCACACCTACCTGTAACTTCACATACCTTGGTCAGTGTGAAACAAGCTTGAACTGGTTATATGCTTCCTTGCCATTTTTATTTATATTGTAAACTACTTTAAAAATTTTAGACAATGTTATAATAAAAATATACACTTTTTTTCTCCATCACCCCTGGTCTTTTGGTGAAGCCAGCACTATAATCAATGATTCTTATGTGTGAGGAGCAACTCCAAGTGGAGGCATTCATGTCCCTAATGCTATTTTATTTTTTCTCATCAGCAAATTGAAACTACGACTTTATCCTGATCCCGCTCCTGCTCTTTGCCTCTTCTCCCCCCCCCCCACCCTTCCACATTCACCAGCCTCCTCCCCCACCTCCTCCCCGCCTTTCCCTTTGCCCTCCCCTTTCTTCTAGCCCCTCCTCCCAGTTGAGTCAGTGGCTTGAAACTTTTAAAAGCTCTGTGCTCCAAGTTACAAAAAAGCTTTTACGAGGTATCAGCACTTTTCTTTCATTAGGGGGAAGGCGTGAGGAAAGTACCAAACAGCAGCAGAGTTTTAAACTTTAAATAGACAGGTCTCAGTGCCTGAACTTGCCTTTTCCTTATACTTCATCCTCCAAGGAGTTCAATCACTTGGCGTGACTTCACTTCTTTTAAGCAAAAGAGTAAGTTTTTAAAAAAATGAGAACCCTTTACCTATTAGTTTCTTTTTACAAGTAAAACTTTTCTAAAGTTTTAAAATGTGTTAAATGTAGCTTTGAATTATGATACTGTAAATGGATTGATGAATTTGAAAATGTTTCTATAGTTTTAAAGTTAAAATTTGTTGTACCGAATTTATATTTTGACTGTTACAAAAGTTTCTATTACTATTGCAACAGGTAAAAGGTTCAAACCTTTAAGATTAGAATAAAGGACTAGTTTATTGGATGTTTGGTTCTTCGTTTTAGAGAATAATTTATTTTTTTTTATAATCGAGTAATAGCCTAGGTGCTATCATTTGTTGGGGTGTGGGGGGGGGGCAGTTAGGAGCCTGGGTTGGGGGATTTGACTGATTACATCGCAAAAATCCAAGTGCAAATTTGCTTAGCGTGCTTCCTATGGTATTCTACACTTCATAGAATAAAGTGCTTTTTTTCATATGGAAATCTTGATTGACGTTCTATAGCTTTGCAAAGCCAACTTCTTTTGTGACAAAGCGCTTTGTTAAAACTTCGTGGTTACTTGACTTCCACGTGGTTCTTTCCTAGAATTTTCCCCATTCAACAAAAAGGTATCAAATTCAAGAGTATTAATATTACTTTTGAAAATTTACATTAAATTGTTACTTTGTGTTAGCAACCGCTATGGAAAGATTCGAGACCCTCAGGAGACACTGCTTTTACTGGACCACGTTGGCAGTTTAGGAGATGAAATCTCTTCAATGGGTGGTGGTTAGTTACAGAGCATTAGAGGAGATCAGACGTTTACAAAAGTGTGTATGCCAGGGTGCTTTTCCAAAACCGTCCCCTAAAACGGGAGCTCCTGGAAAGAGCAGGAAAAAAACTTTTTTAAACGGCGCTTTAGAGGGAGCTACCCACCCCCAGCCCCCGCCGCCCTGCACCTTCCCTGTGCCCGAACCTGCCACAGAATTCAGAACTCTGGGGCAGTTCTTTGGAGTTGAAGCTCCTAGGGCAAAGATAACGCGAATGTGTTGCTTTAAAGGGTTCAATATTTAAAATACTTTTATTGGTAACACACATTTTGTTCATCAGAAATGCAACCATGCATTTTTGTGCCCGGTAAGGATTTTTTGTTCTGTGTAAATCTACAGACTAAAATAATTAGTTTAGATTCTTGACATGACTCTGCAGTGGAAGTGTCTGCACCCGTGAATGCTGAAAAGCAAATAAAAATGAAAGCTTTGCGGAGGCCGGAGGCCGTGAGCCGGACGGGCGCGGGACGCCTCCTGCCATCTTAGCGTCTGCCGGGCTCCCTCCCGCGCCTTCCTGCCCGAACCAGCGCGGTTTTGGGACGTTTCCCTCAAACCCTCACTAGTCAAACCGAGCGCAGGTCGGAGTTCCGTCACTGCAAAGGAACCCGGGGCGCGGGGTGGGAGGGATGGGAGGAGAGATGGGCTGGGTGCCAAATGGTAGGAGAGCAAATGGTTGATTTAATTAAAGTTGTCAATCTAATTTCCCATCCCTCTCACCCCAGTGGCCTTTGTTTTTCTCTCTGAAACTTGCTGAATCCCACTATCTCCGCGTTGGTAAAACCTGAGTACCTTGGGAATTAGCGTGCTTAAATTGCACTGGTCCTGGAAGTTCCTGAAACTTCCCGAGAACTAGGCGGGGGCAGCGCGGGGGGGGAAAGGGCGGGGAGGAGAGACCCTCGGGGAGTTGATGACGCGTCCGGGACGAGTCAGCCCGTTTCCTAGACGCGCGCCTCGCGTTCGGAGCTGCGCAGCGCCTACCCTGCCCCTTTCGTGACCCGGGCGACATTGGCTGGGCGTTTCTGATAACGCTCATCAGTAAGCTCTCCTTGCGCCCAAAAGGCGTGCTTCTCTTTCTCTCTGGGTACAAAGTGGGGGGTGGGGAAGGGGAGAGGTACACAATGTTGTAGAAAGAAGCGTGGCTTTATTTGGAGGTGGGTTTAATTTCTTTTGCTTCCCGGACCCAGTTAGTAATGACGAAGGATACAGAATCGCGCCCTCTGAAAATCGGGCGCATTTGACCTCGGTGAAAAGTGTCCCTGTGAGGAAGCCCAGTGTTTACTTTTGTGCCAGGGTCGCTGGAAATTACAGCGTCTAGTAACGCAGAGATTTCATTAACCGCCCCCCCCCCCCCCCCCCACCTACACACACACAATAATGAAATAAGCCAGTTAGAAAACACCTTTGGGAGAAGAGTAATTACTTCTGGGTAGGCCACATTGACTGGAAATTATACCAAGCAGAGGCAGTACATTCTGTCCTGGCGATGTGTTGATTCTATATTATTAGCACATGTTCCCCCAGCGTGGGGGTGCTTTGTATTTCCCAAAGTCAGCGTAGACTGGTTACCTGTCCTCTGCTGGGAAAATGCAGTGGTAGTGCTTTGCTCCTACTTTCTTCACTGTTTAAACATGCTCCACATTTTTCTAATGCCTTCTGAGGGTTCTCACCCCAGCCACTGAGTTCCTCACCTATGGGGATTGTGATACCTACAATGCTCTCACCCTGCTTGGGAAACGTGGTTCCAAAGATGCTCCGCTGGAGGCAGCTAAAAGGCTGTGCTTGCAGATACTGAAGGTTGCTTTGTTACTTAGATGGTTCAAATTCCTGCATCAAGGAGGGAAAACACTGGGTGCATTCTTTCTTTTCTTTTCTCTAATTCCAGGGGTTTAACTTGGTTTGAGCCCTTGTATATGATGCCCGCAGGGAAGGGAATGTTAGGACAGTCACCAGTGATTAATATCTTTTACTCCACCTTTCCAGTTGTTCTAACTTATCTTCAAGATTCTCAGTTATTTGAAGAGATATGTGGAAGCTTATCTGCACACATCAGTTCAGCTCTGGAGAGAATAAGTCATTATCTAGTGTTTATTATGAATGTAGTATTCAATATGGATAATACAAATTTTTAAAAATCCCCAGAGCATCTTTCATGGGAGATTAATATATATATTTTGGAATTCTTAGCATAACTGCCTAAATTCTCCATCTTAAAGTCACCACTTAATTATGTGTGTACAGATGGTCTTTTACCAAAATTCAAACTGCGGTTAGCTCTGTTTTTTTAATGTATCAGTGGCTTATAAAATTTCATAAATTTCACATTTCAGTTTCCCTATGATTTTAAAATAGTATTTTAAGAAAAATGTATGTTTGTCATCAGCTGGGCATGATGGCTCTTGCCTGTAATCCTGGCCCTTTGAGAGGGTGGGGTGAGAGGATCGCTTGAGGCCAGCAGTTGAAAACCAGCCTGGGCAACATAGCAAGATTTCATCTTTATAAATTTTTTCTTAAAAGAAAATATATGTTGGCCAATTATTTTTTAGTTCCTGTTTTGCTAAAGAAAGAAATGAAAAATTTAAAAACAAATCAGCTATATCTAAAGGTCTTTTAAAGAATAAGAACCAAACTTTACTGAGCTCTTGCTAAGAACTTCACATGCATGAGTTAACTTATTCAATGATCATTGAAAAACAAATAGACTGTCTTAATCAGTACACTTGTGAGGACCCTGAGAGTGTCTTTATATGATTATAAAATAGCAAGGCTATTCAAAAAATATAGTCAATTTGGAGGTGGAAGTAAGAGTAGGGGCAGAGGAAACACCAACGACTGAAAGAAATGTATTAAGTTACATGGGGATTGAAGAACATGGCTTTTAGCCTGCAGCTTCTGTTTTAGGGTTTTTCCTCTAGCAGTCCTAAATTGATCTTGAGAAACTTGTCTTGGGGGAGAGTTGAGTAATAGCTGTTGAATTAGGGAGGGGATTGTCTTTTATGGGATGCACCATCCTCTCTTTGGATGGAGTCCCTCACACCTCAATCTCCATCTCTTCTCATTTTGTGGATGCTAATGTAAGTTGTGTACGTGATGAGGAGGGGTGATGAGGAGGGGTAAGAGCCGGGGAAAGAAAGGCTTGTTGGGAGTGTTTTTGTTGTCCTGCCCTATGCCCCCAAAATAAGCAGTTCACAACATCAAATACCTACACAAATGTGCAATTCTTCATAAAATAATCTGAGGATAATCAGAGAACCATAAGACAGCATTTTAAATAGAATAGTTGTTTACATACAGTAAGTTTGATACACTACAGTTAGGCCATCTAGGTATAAATAAGGAAGTAAAGGTTCGGTATTATCTGATGAACTGGGCATCTTTTCCATGGTACGTGATTTTAGTCACTTTACTGTCTGCATAGACTCAGACTGCACAGATGTTATATTAACCAGAGTTAACATGAGCCGCTGTTCTTACCCTTCAGAGCCCCAGCCTTCCCCTGATATTTATCATTCTTGAAATCTACACGACTTTGAACAGGCTATTTCTTCTTGAAATGGTGTCCTTGGCTACAATAAAATTGTGTGGTGCAATCTGAGTTAGAATATCACAGAACTAGGGGACAACCACACAGTTGTGTTTTTTTCATTTTTTTTTTGTTTGTTTGTTTTGTGTTTTAAATCTTAACCTGCAACAACCTAACAGTGATACCTGATGCAGTGCTACAAGAATCTAACCCTCATTAGGATCTCATCTAACAAATTCAGGAAGCTCTTTGTTAAAGAGCCTTTTTCCTTGTTCTTTCTTTCTTTCTTTCTTTTTTAAGCCAGTCAAATTTAGCAGTGGGGGGTTGTAAAGAGCCTTTTTTTCTTAATTCAGCTCTATTGCCTGCCCAGGAATCATCTGAAGCATGTTGTTTCAACAAACAGTTCTCTGTTTCAGCAATTGTCACTTGAAAATTTAACAGTATGAGAATGAGATGGTGACTACTTTTTTATTGTAAAGTCCCCTTTTTAATTAATTTGAAACTTTAGAAATTTGAGATATATAACTACAGTTAAAAGAATCCCAAAGAGACTAAAACAAACAAAGAAACTGGTGCTTTTTGTTGTTGTTGTTTTTGTTTTTTTTGCACAGTATCTGATTTTATTTTTTGTGTGAGCTCCATTTAATTCATTAACAGGTAGCTATGCGGCATGTTTTTTTTTTTTTGTTTGTTTGTTTTTGAGATAGAGTCTCTGTCACCCAGGCTGGAGTTCAATGGTGCAATCTTGGCTCACTGCAACCTCCATCTCCCAGATTCAAGCGATTCTCCTGCCTCAACCTCCCAAGTAGCTGAGATTACAGGCACCCGCCACCATGCCTGGCTACTTTTTTTTGTATTTTTAGTAGAGACGGAATGTCACTATCTTGGCCAGGCTGATCACAGACTCCTGACCTCAAGTGATCCACCTGCCTCTGCCTCCCAAAGTGCTGAGATTACAGGTGTGAGCCATCACGCCCGGGCGCATCTCTTACTCTTTTAAGCACTGGGGATATAGCAGCGAACAAAGCAGACTCCCTCATATAGCTCACATTCCCATTGAGGAAGGCAAATAATAAATCCTTCTCATGGAAGAATGTACACAATAACCAAGTAAATATTTAGTATATCAAGTAGAGATAAAGTCTATTAAAATAATTGTTTAAAACCAAGGCAAAGGGAATAGGAAATGACAGGGCTGGAGAAAGGATGCTGCTGTTTCATACTTGGTGGTCAGGAAAGTTTGCTGATGAGGTGAGACCTGAAACAAGTGAGGATGTGAGCTGTGCGGATGCCCATCGAACCAAGCTGATTGTTGGTTTATTTTCTCAAGATTGACTGATTACTCAGGGTGACCAGGCTAATGACGTGAAACCTAGCAAACTGATGATAGCTGAGATCAGGCTAAGGGTGGTAAGAATTGGTCATTGCCTGGTTATATTTTGAAGATAGCGCCTATAGTATTTGCTGATGGAGTGAATGTGGGTTATGTTAATTATTTGTACATATGAATATTACTAGCCGGGCACGGTGGCTCATGCCTGTAATCCCAGCACTTTGGGAGGCTAAGGCGGGTGGATCACGAGGTCAGTAGTTTGAGACCAGCCTGGCCAACATGGCGAAACCCCGCCTCTACTAAAAATACAAAAATTAGCCAGGCATGACAGCATGCACCTGTAATCCCAGCTACTCAGGAGGCTGAGGCAGGAGAATCGCTTGAACCCAGGAGGCAGAGGTTGCAGTGAGCTGAGATTGTGCCACTGCATTCCAGCCTGGGCAACAGAGCGAGATACTGTCTCAAAAAAAGAAAAAAATATTACCACAAAGAACACGTGGCTGTTAAGTGCAGGGGAATAGATAACTGAGTTCCCCTCAATAGCATTTACTGGAGGGGCAGAAGTTATCGTAAAAGTGAAAGAAAACAGAATGGTTTGCATTTGAGTTTTGGGGCATCAATATATTTTGGTGTTAGCACAACACACACATGTTTTCCCTTTCCTCCCAAAAAATCCATTAGATTATTTTATTGGGAACTTCCATAGACATTTCCTTCTATATATTTAGGCTCTGATTTTATTCTTTCAGATATTAGTAACCTTCACCTTCTCTGTTCTCCCAATCATGAAAAGATGATTGATATCTAATTTCACTTTAGTTTTCAATAATCCTATTTACCTTTATTTAAGTCTCCACTCTCAACTCATTACATTTGTCTCTTCTTGAGAAAAATAAAGTAGAAAGTAAAATACTTTCTAATTCTAATAACTATTAGGATATTAATGGCATGGACAGACTTGACTGCGACTTCGGCACAGGGATTTGTTTTTTAGACTCTAGCAAAAGGCACAGTCAATGTAATTTTAAAATTGAAGCTTTATTTTTTTATTTTATTTTTTATTTTTATTTTTTATTTTTATTTTTTTTTTTGAGACAGAGTCTCACTCAGTCACCAGGCGCCAGGCTGGAGTGCAGTGGCACGACCTTGGCTCACTGCAACCTCCGCTGCCCGGGTTCAAGCATTCTCCTGCCTCAGCCTCCCGAGTAGCTGGGACTACAGGCGCGCGCCACCACGCCCAGCTAATTTTTTTGTATTTTTAGTAGAGACGGGGTTTCACCATGTTGACCAGGACGGTCTCGATCTCTTGACCTCGTGATCCGCCCGCCTCGGCCTCCCAAAGTGCTGGGATTACAGGCGTGAGCCACCGCGCCCGGCCCCTGAAGCTTTATTTTTAAGAGATTTCATTTGAATTAAAGAGTTTAAGTCTTTCTGCTCTAAGGGAGCTGCAGATGGAGATGCAAGGAGTGACGGAGGAACGTGGAGCCAGGGATGAGCTCAGTGCCGGTGCCCAGAGAGCTGCTACTCCGCAGACTCAGCCCCTTGAATTTTTTAGACTCTGTCTCTTGACTTTGCTGACAGTTTTCCCACCCCTAAATATTTTGAACAAGAAAGCTGCAGAAATGTCAAGAAACCAGTGTTTGCCTCCTGGCCCAAAACCTTCAGAATCACCTGGGACATTTATTTAAAAAGTAACCAAAAAAACCAAAAAACAAAAACCTTACTCCTAGGCCCCACCTCTAGAAATTCAGATTCATCCAGACTCCTGAAGACCACGGGTGTATGTTTTTTCTCTTTTTTTTGTTTGAGACGGAGTCTCGCTCTGTCGCCAGGCTGGAGTGCAATGGCGCAATCTTAGCTTACTGCAACCTCTGCCTCCCGGGTTCAAGCAATTCTCCTGCCTCAGCCTCCCGAGTAGCTGGGACTACGTGCCACCACTCCTAGCTAATTTTTTTTGTATTTTTTAGTAGAGATGGGGTTTCATCATGTTGGCCAGGATGGTCTCGATCTCATGACCTCATGATCCACCGGCCTCAGCCTCCCAAAGTGCTGGGATTACAGGCATGAGCCACTGCGCCCGACCCAGGGGTGTATGTTTTTAACAAATGCTGCCAAGTGACTGACTGATGCAGTTCAGGAAAGGGACCAGAGGGGCCTCAGGCTGGTCGCACTTAGTGCCTGTAGCTTTGGGCATCCAGTCTGCCGGGCCATAAAGAGCAATGGAAATGTAATCTAACATGTTGCATAGACAGCAGGAAGCGCGGTCCAGCCGCTAGGACTCTGCTTTTAATGAGAACTTTGCACAACTCCTCTCTTAGACCTTGGCCTACATATAAAGCACCAACTCAGGATCATAGAGGTGAAGGCATGAATATATGTGATATGTCCAGCTGCCTTGGTGCTCTCATGTGTTGAATAAGAAATATGCCTGTCTCCTGCTGAATAAAAATGCAGTGTATAGTCTATAGATCAATGCCAGGGATTCTGTAAACATATAATTATGCCCTTTTATTAGAAAGGATATTAATTTATCCTACATGACCTGAAAAAATGAAGATACTAAGCCAGGTTGGGAGGGGTGCAGCAGGGAGGAGCAAAACTTGATTTGTTTTTTGTCACCAAAAAAATTGATTTTTGGTGACAATCAGTCACCAAAACTTGATTCATGGCAAAGTGAGCAACTACCAAAAAAAGAGAACAATTTTTGTTACTTATTTTTGGGTAGCTGTCACATTAAACATTATTTGATGTTCTCTATAATAGTGATAATCGACAGATACCTACATGCTACAGGATAGTGTCCAATTGGATAATTCATATCTTATTAAGATGAAAGAGTAATTCATGAATGCAAATGAAACTGCATGGGTGCTTAAAGAAAAGACAACTTTGGAATTAAGTTGCTAGTGTATGAAAAAAACTACTACCTAGAGAGCTGCCTGATGACCTAGTTCACATACTATGGAACTGAGGAGTATTTTTTTAGAATCTCAAAATTATATTAAAGTTATGTATTATACAAGATGTTATTTCTTATAGAATGCAAATAAACTTAGTGATGAATTACTATAAGCATCTACACAATCATTTCTTACTTTGAGTAATGATGAAACACTAGCTAACATAATTTCTGTTGTGCCTGGTGTTATTTTTAAACATGTTAGGTTTGTCGTCAGCTCTATCACTGCATGAATGTGATGAGATGTATACAAACAGTTTATCTTTTTATACTTGATTTTATTATTTTCTCCCCCAACAATTGAAATATCTGAGCAAAAGCAGATGACACTGGCAAAATATTGTAATTTTTTACAAACAGAATTAGGGCCAATTTTACACATCGTCACATAGAAACTATTTATAGCTTCGAAAATTCTGCTCTGTTTGTCTGACCCTCATGGACTGTACTTCTTCATTTCCAGTCTAGTATTTTCTGCTAAATTATAGGGGTTTTTTTCTTTCACATTCTCTCACCATCAAACTCACCATCAAGACTAAATTACTCCCTCCCTTCAAGCCTTTGTTCTTACTTGACTGCTGTTTTCATACATCAATTTCACTTTCTAACTTGTCACTTCAGAATCTAAAATGATCCTTCTTAAAAGTAGAAGGGAGGCTCACTTTTTTATGACCACTGGGGGAGCGTTATTTCTGTGGCCTTCCCCACCCACCTTCCACTCTTATTCCAGCATTCTTTGGCACCAGTCCCTGGGCTGTCATCAAAGATACTCATGGCATCTAATTTAAGCTTTATGGCTCAACCATCTCTTCTTTGATCGGTCCAGGAAATCCCAAATCAGGTGTCCATTTCATTTTTTCTTGTTCTCTATGGCAGACACAGTCATTTGATAGAAATGTAATATTGCTTCCTAGGGGAAGAAGACGCCCCTGGATTTCATTTACTTCTTATGGGAGAATACAGCTCATAGTTCAACATCAGATGAGAAACTCCTTTATATTCAGATAGTGAACATATTTTTAAGAAGCCTAAATAATCCTACCTTTAGTTACACTATTTGGAATTCATTAGTAAGCTCCTGCAAAGTCTTAGCTTTGCTTTTTAATTATTATCTTTGACTAATCCATCCTTTTCTAAACCCTCCAATTACTACTGTCTGCTGAAATTAGCCTATATTCCCTGTGCCTGCCACGTCATGTTACTCACTTCTTCCCAGCTTTCAGCCCTTGCTAAGATTGTATATATAAAAGCATGGAAGCATTTCTAGCTTTTAGCGAAGCTTTACGATCCTTTTTTTTTTTTTTTTGGAGACGAGTCTCACTCTGTCTCCCAGGCTGGAGTGCAGTCGCTCAATCTCAGCTCATTGCAACCTCTGCCTCCCAGGATCAAGCGATTCTTTTGCCTTAGCCTCCCGAGTAGCTGGGACTACAGGCGCCCGCCACCACGCCCAACTAATTTTCATATTTTTAGTAGAGCCGGGGGCGGGGTGGGGCCGGGGGTGGGCGGGCGTTCACCATATTGGCCAGGCTGGTCTCCAACTCCTGACCTTGTAATCCACCCATCTCAGCCTCCCAAAGTGTTGGGATTACAGGCGTGAGCCACCAAGCCCAGCCAGCTTTACTATACTTGTAAAACCAATGTCAGGCATTGAAAAGCCTTGGTTCGGGGACTGTGAATCTTCGTCTTGTTCTATCTATAGCTAAATATTTCCTATACCCTGATAACCTCAATTTTTATCAGCTAAATAGATAATCGGCAATTAGAAGCATAATTGAACTAGACAACTTTGGGGATTCGTGTCAGTTTCTACTGACTTAGATCTTTTTCTTATTCTCAGTAATGGAAAAGCCATAGGCTTTAGATAGCTAGGTATTGGTAAAAAGTTAAATTGGATGTATAGCCTGAGTGCCCAAAGCCCATTAAGGGAACTTTAAAGTATATAACAATCAAAAGATGAAAACCAATCATTTCTGGCTGGAGAAAACAGTCTGAAGTAGGTTTTGTTTGTTTGCTTTTTTACTTAAAGTGTGATGTGTATTTAGTCTTTGTTTTGGAAAGTAGGTTACTACATATAATACATTGTAGCAAAATAGTGTATTTATGTGCAGCCTACTTTTTCTCTGGACAGAAGGCAGACTTTTGAGCTACATACAAGTCACTGCTTAAGATAAAAATAGTACCCATTACTTGGGAGGCTGAGGCAGGAGGATTGCTTGAGCCCAGGAGCCTGGACAACATAGTGAAAGCCTGTCTCTAAAAAAAGAAACAGAAAAGTATAAATAACAATAACATAGAGTATCACAGGTTACACTTGAGATACCATTGAAAAATCTTTCAGGGTGAAATTAGTAATAAAATGATAATATAATAATATTAAAGTCTTGAAAAAAAGGTTATGTGTGTGTGTTTGTAGATGTTCTTACCTGGATTCTTAGATGCCTACGCTTTGAATAATACACATCGGCATTTTGCTTAGGTACCCATCCAAACACAGACCTACCAGGCAAGAACTGTCCTCATTTATCAGACAAATAAAATAAGCAGAGGCTTAGTGTAGACAGCTTCTCAAGTCACATGGCAAGGCAGTGGTTGAGCAAGCAATACATCTTTCCAGGTTATGATTGCAACTCACTCTCTGTTCCTTCTAAGACTTTAGCTCAAAAACAAAACACGTGTTAGAACTTTTCGTTCGAGGAAAATGGGACAGGAAGAGTTTGCACTTGGTTTTTTGTGAAAGTATGTGGGAAAAACATGAAACTTTTTGTATAACTATCTGCTGAAAAGGACTAAACATCAAACTAGTAATTTGCAATCTGTGACCTTTTAATTGTCTTTTTGTTTCTTTTCAGGTGGTGCCCAGGCAACATGGGTGACTGGAGTGCCTTAGGCAAACTCCTTGACAAGGTTCAAGCCTACTCCACCGCTGGAGGGAAGGTGTGGCTATCAGTACTTTTCATTTTCCGAATCCTTCTACTGGGGACAGCGGTTGAGTCAGCCTGGGGGAGATGAACAGTCGGCTTTTCGTTGTAACACTCAACAACCTGGTTGTGAAAACGTCTGCTATGATAAATCTTTCCCAATCTCTCACGTGCGCTTCTGGGTCCTGCAGATCATATTTGTGTCTGTACCCACGCTCTTGTACCTGGCTCATGTGTTCTATGTGATGCGAAAGGAAGAGAAACTGAACAAGAAAGAGGAGGAACTCAAGGTTGCCCCAGACTGACGGTGTCAATGTGGAGATGCACTTGAAGCAGATTGAGATCAAGAAGTTCAAGTATGGTATTGAAGAGCATGGCAAGGTGAAGATGCGAGGAGGGTTGCTGCGAACCTACATCATCAGTATCCTCTTCAAGTCTGTCTTCGAGGTGGCCTTCCTGCTGATCCAGTGGTACATCTATGGATTCAGCTTGAGTGCTGTTTACACTTGCAAAAGAGATCCCTGCCCACATCAGGTGGACTGCTCCTCTCTCGCCCCACAGAGAAAACCATCTTCATCATCTTCATGCTGGTGGTGTCCTTGGTGTCTCTTGCCTTGAATATCATTGAACTCTTCTATGTTTTCTTCAAGGGCGTTAAGGATCGAGTTAAGGGAAAGAGCGACCCTTACCATGCCACCACTGGCCCGCTGAGCCCCGCCAAAGACTGTGGGGTCTCCAAAATACGCTTATTTCAATGGCTGCTCCTCACCAACCGCTCCCCCTCTCACCCATGTCTCCTCCTGGGTACAAGCTGGTTACTGGCGACAGAAACAATTCTCTTGCCGCAATTACAACAAGCAAGCAAGCGAGCAAAACTGGGCTAATTACAGTGCAGAACAAAATCGAATGGGGCAGGCAGGAGCACCATCTCTAACTCCCATGCACAGCCTTTTGATTTCCCTGATGATAACCAGAATTCTAAAAAACTAGCTGCTGGACACGAGCTACAGCCACTAGCCATTGTGGACCAACGACCTTCAAGCAGAGCCAGCAGTCGTGCCAGCAGCAGACCTCGGCCTGATGACCTGGAGATCTAGATACAGGCTTGAAAGCATCAAGATTCCACTCAATTGTGGAGAAGAAAAAAGGTGCTGTAGAAAGTGCACCAGGTGTTAATTTTGATCCAGTGGCGGTGGTACTCAACAGCCTTACTTATGAGGCTGAGAAAACACAAAGACATTAGAATACCTAGGTTCATTGGGGGTGTCTGGGATAGATGGGTGGAGAGGGAGGGGGATAAGAGAGGTGCATGTTGGTATTTAAAGTAGTGGATTCAAAGAACTTAGATTATAAATAAGAGTTCCATTAGGTGTTACATAGATAAGGGCTTTTTCCCCGGCAAACACCCCCTGTGAATGGTTCTGTGTATGTGAATGAGTGGGTGGTAATTGTGACTAAATATCTTTGTTTTACCAAGAAACTGAAATAATTTTACCCAGGAATAAATACTTCCTGAACACCTTCAGTCTTTTCAACAAGAACAAGACAGAGGATTGTCCTTAAGTCCCTGCTAAAACATTCCATTGTTAAAATTTGCACTTTGAAGGTAAGCTTTCCAGGCCTGACCCTCCAGGTGTCAATGGACTTGTGCTACTATATATATTTTTTTATTCTTGGTATCAGTTTAAAATTCAGATAAGGCCCACAGAATAAGACTTTCCATGCATTTGCAAATTTCAGCGTTATACCTACATTCTTTTTCCATCCACTTGCACCATATCATTACCATCACTTTTTCATCATTCCTCAGCTACTACTCACATTCATTTAATGGTTTCTGTAAACGTTTTTAAGACAGTTGCGATGTAATGTAACATTTTTTCCTTTTTTGAGCTAGAGTCAGGGAATCAAGCCATGCTTAGTGTTTAGCAATCACTTGTATGTGTATGCGTGTGGAAGAGTGTGTTTTGTTGTCATGTATTGGTACAAGCAGATACAGTATAAACTCACAAACACAGATTTGAAAATAATGCACATACAGTGTTCAAATTTGAACTTTTCTCATGGATTTTTGTGGTGTGGGCCAATATGGTGTTTACATTATATAATTCCTGCTGTGGCAAGTAAAGCACACATTTTTTTTTTTTCCCTAAGATGTTTTTCCCCATGTATCCTATTATGGATACTGGTTTTGTTAATTATGATTCTCTCTCTCTCTCTCTTTTTTTTTTTTAGGATATAGCAATAATGCTATTACTGAAATGAATTTCTTTTTCTGAAATGTAATCATTGATGCTTGAATGATAGAATTTTAGTACTGTAAACAGGCTTTAGTCATTAATGTGAGAGACTTAGAAAAAAATGCTTAGAGTGGACTATTAAGTGTGCCTAAATGAATTTTGCAGTAACTGGTATTCTTGGGTTTGCCCTACTTAATACACAGTAATTCAGAACTTGTATTCTATTATGAGTTTGACAGTCTTGGCATGACCAACAAATTTGATATTTGCACTAAGATTTTACTGGGAATGCAAGAGAGGTTTAAAGAGGTTTCAGTAGTACACATATAACTAATTTATTTGAACTGTATGCTGAAGACGTCTACCAGTTTCTCCAAATGCCTTTTTTAAAACTCATCACAGATTAGCGAAGATGCTGAGTATGACACTTTTCATCTTGCATGTCAGCTACATAAACAGTTTTGTACAATGAAAAATACTAATTTGTTTGACATTCCATGTTAAACTACTGTCATGTTCAGCTTCATTGCATGTAATGTAGACCTAGACCATCATCAAATCGTGTGTTCTGGAGAGTGTTCTTTATTCAATAAAGTTTTAATTTAGTATAAAGATATCTTCTATCCTGTGTGATTTTTGGTTTTTTGTCCTTCCTTCCTTCCTTCCTTCCTTCCTTCCTTCCTTCCTCCCTCCCTCCCTCCCTCCCTCCCTCTCTCCTTCCCTTCCCTCCTTCCCTTCCTCCCTTCCTTTTCCAAGATGGAGTCTTGCTCTGTGGGTCGCGGCTCACTGCAACCTCCACCTCCTGGGTTCAAGCAATTCTCCTGCCTAAGCCTCCTGAGTAGTTGGGATTTCAGGTGCCTGCCACTGCGACTGACTAATTTTTGTATTTTTAGTAGAGACAAGGTTTCACCATGTTGGCTAGGCTAATCTTGGACTCCTGACCTCGTGATCTCACTTTGGCCTCACAAAGTGCTGGGGATCACAGGCATTTGAACCTTTCTCATGGATTTTTGTGGTGTGGGCCACCACACTGGGCCGATTTTTAAAACTCATTGATGGCATCTATTTGAGATTATTTAAGCACATTTCTATTGGTTATCAGAACTTGAGCAAATAAGAGCCACGTTTTCGGGGACAATATTTATGATTAACTCTGTTCAGTGCAACATTAATTGTAAACATTTTGAATTTTTATTGAACTGAAAGGAAGATAAAAGTATTGAATTTGAAATATATCTTTAATGGGGTGTGTGATAGAGTTTCAAATAAGGAAATATTAAACCTGTAATCCCAGCACTTTGGGAGACTGAGGCAGGCAGATCACCTGAAGTCAGGAGTTTGAGACCAGCCTGACCAACATGGAGAAACCCTGTCTCTGAAAAATACAAAATTAGCCCGGCATGGTGGTACATGCCTATAATCCCAGTAACTCAGGAGCCTGAGGCAGGAGAATCGCTTGAACCTGGGAGGCAGATGTTGCGGTGAGCCAAGATAGTACCATTGCACTCCAGCCTGGGTAGCAAGAGTGAACTCTGTCTCAAAAAAAAAAAAAAGGGTAATGTTGAGTAATTTAGTAGATGTGACACAAGCACAAAATCTTAATGAGGATGAAATTTTAAAGCTGGAAAGCCAAAAAAAAGAAAAAAACTAAAAACGGTGGGGCATGGTGGCTCACACCTGTAATCCAAGCACTTTGGAGGCCAAGGCGGGCTGATCACCTGAGGTCGGGAGTTCAAGACCAGCCTGACCAACTTGGTGAAACCCTATCTTTAAAAAAAAAAAAAAGCTGGAAAGCCTCCTGGAAAAACAATAAGGGGTGAGTTTGAGCATAGTTACATGCATCAGCAAAAGAATGAAATTCATCTTGATTATTTCAGTATGCAATATCGTAAAAATACAGAAAACAAGATTTTAAAAATCCATAATACCTCAAAAAAATCATTCAAAGAGTAGGACAATTCTGGGCAACTGATGATATTGTAGTTTTAAATATAAAATACTAACACAAGTCACTTCAAGGATGTTTTCTATTATAACTTATTAAAATTATTTACATGAACATTTATTACCTACCACAAAGCAAACTGGTGAGTTACTTGGAGCATAAAAACATCAGTAGTTTAGAAGTAATCTAGTCCAGTTCAGTTTTTAGTTTTTGGATGAAAAAAGGTTATGTCATTTGTCTAAAGTCAAAGGATTATCCAAAAGCTAGTTTCCAGTCAATTTGATAGAACTGGTAGTGTGAAGACTTCCAAGTACTATTTGAATGGTTGAGAATTACTCGCAAGAGGTAAATTCTCTGCACTCGCCTCCCACTATGTGTGTGTGCATGTTTGCATTCAGTATGGGGAATAGACATGATTTGATTGTATGTGTATTCAGATAGGGTAAGGTGTGGATGGACAAATGATCAGGCAATGATGAAGTGGTAGGGGGAAGTATAAAATAAATTTCTGATGCCTGTGTATGGAGGGGGGAAAGCAAGTTCATCTTTCAGAAATAGTCATATAGGTCATCCTAAACATTTTCCAACTTTAAGATTTTTTACCGCTTTAAAATATTTTCTGTATATCATATATATATAATACATATTATATATGTACACAGCTTAAGGAACTACAGTCTAAAATGTAGAGTTAGGTACCCGGCCACCTCTCACCTCTTTCTATACCTCACCATACACACCAGAAAAGTCCTAATTCTCAGCAGAAATCACTGTTAAAAATTTCAGACATTAACTAGGTATCAGGCACTTTGTTAAGCAGTAGGGATTCATAGAATGACCACACATTTGCTCCTATGAACCTTACAATGGGAATCCTTCCAATTTTAAAAGAAATTGCCCATTCTTCATTTTATCTTAATTGGCTGCCTGCCTGGTTTTACCTACTAAAAATTATATTAAACTGTGTTTAAAAATTATTAGAAAGGCCGGGTGCAGTGGCTCTCGCCTGTAATCCCAGCATTTTGGGAGGCTGAGGCGGGCAGATCACGAGGTCAGGAGATCGAGACCATCCTGGCCAACATAGTGAAACCCTGTCTTTAAAAAATAAAAAATTATTACAAAGGTATGCAGTTTCATTCTGTGAATATTTATTTGACATGCAGTTTTTGCATAAAATTTTAAGTTTAAAAAATTGGGGCCAGATGCAGTGGATAACGAGGTCCAGAGTTCAAGACTAGCCTGGCCAACATGACAAAACCCCAGCTCTACTAAAAATACAAAAATTAGCCTGGCATGGTGGCACATGCCTGTAAGCCCAGCTACTTGGGAAGCTGAGAAAGGAGAATCACTTAAACCTTGGAGGCAGAGGTTGCAGTGAGCTGAGAACGCACCACTAAACTCCAGCCTGGGTGACAGAGTGAGACTCTGCCTCAAAAAACAACAACAAAACCCCCAAAAAACCTTCCAGGCCAAGAACTGGTTCTTTTTAACTTATTTTATGAAAATGGCTGAACCTCTCAATTTGCCTAGGATGCTAGTTCCCTGCCCACACATGGCCTCTTCTAAAAATTCCAAACTTCAGATTCCAACATGCCAGAACATCTGTGCTTTGTACTTGGAGGGAGAGCAAAATAATGAAGTTTGGGGACTTATTAAAGTCTTAAAGTGAGTTCTTTTTATAAACAGCACACCAACAGTGTAGAAACATGTTTATAATCTTTACTGGCTCCAAGATTCTGTTTTTACCTTTTCTTTGTTGGGCAAATATAGCTTAGCCCTTGGCATGTCAGAATTTGCAGCTGGCAATTTTCAGAACTGAAGTGGAAATGTGGAAGAAACACCACAGAAACACTGCTTCACAAAGACTAGAAAAAGAAGACTATTGTATAGAGAAGAAAGCTAATTTCTTTTAACATTAAAGAGGGAGATTTTGCATTTGTTTCCTGATCTTCAAAAGTGTTGAAGTTTTAATTCATATTATTTCTTCTGGTCTCCGGATGTTTGTTTGCAATGACTAAATGCTTATTTGGGCTATGACATATAGTGCAATTTCAATGCCCACACATTTTCCTGTTGAATATAAAAACAGTCTCAAGAGCCACCCACTTTATAAGGTAAACCCTATGCCTCTCTTATTGAATGCAATGTGTCATCTGTCCCTACGCATATGGAACCAAATGAATCCTGATCTGGCTTTCATGCTGTAGTCTCTTGTCAGTTACTCTTTACAAAACCATTTAACAGAATTAGTAGAGACAATAAAATAGTTTTTAGTTGCTACATTAACAGAAACCATAAGTTTTATGGTTTTTTTAAATTTTTTTTTATTTAGAGACTGGGTCTCTCATTGTCACTCAGGCTGGTGTGCAATCACAGCTGAGGTGCAATCACAGTTCACTATGGCCTTTAACACCTGAGCTCAAGGAATCATCCCCTGTCAACCTCCTGAGTAGGTGGGATTAAAGGTGCCTGCCACCAAGTCCCACTAATTTTTAATTTTCTTTTTTGTAGAGACTGAATTTTCCTTGGTTTCCCAGATTGGTCTCCAACTCTGGCCTTCAATGATCTCCCACCTTGACATTCCAATGTGCTGGGATTACAGGTGTGAATGACCCTATTGGGCCAATTTTCTTTTTCTTCTTCTTTGTGCTTTGAGATGGAGTCTCACCCTGTCACCCAGGCTGGAGTGCAGTGTCACGATCTCGGCTTACTGCAACCTCCACCTCCCGGGTTTAAGAGTTCTCTGCCTTAGCCTCCCGAGTAGCTGGGATTATAGGTGTGTGCCACCATCCCCAGCTAATTTTTGTATTTTTAGTAGAGACGGGGTTTCACCATCTTGGTCAGGCTGGTCTTGAACTTCTGACCTCGTGTTCCACCTGTCTCGGCCTCCCAAAGTGCTGGGATTACAGGCATCAGCCACCACACCCAGTTATTTTTATTTTTCATTTATTTTTGTGTTCAGCCTCACAGAGACTCAAAAAATTGTCAATGCCAACTATACTTCTAGTCATCATGGTGAAGTATTGGGAAAGGTTTTCAATTAGCAATAATAGCGCCCTGGATAAACCTCATTGACTACGATCATGCCACTGTGCAAAGCTTGGGTATTTCATTTTAAAAGTAAAAAAAGAGAAGTGTAACACTGGTTTCTGCTTTGAAAAACTCAGAGTTATACACTTCCGATTTTCAGGAATATTTATTAACCCTAAACACAGTTAAGTAATTTAGAAACCCTTCCCTACAAGAATTAACCTTCAGCTCAAATTGTCAGAAAATGGCTGCTAGTGAGGCTAACTCAAAGAACTCTGGCGGGTAAGGGTAAAACACTGAGATTCATTAACATGGGACTTAAAGCTTTCACTCTTACCAGAGTCTCGGAATCTAAATTGGTCATTGTCTTGGAAGACTTTTATGTAGCTGTGGCTCAATTTCAAGTTTTCCTCAATTTAGAGCAACTGGAATGAAATTGACTTAATAATTCTCTAGCATATTAAATGCTAGTCATCCAAGCTACTCATGATAGGACCTATTCAAAGAGAGACACTACTAGACACCTAATTAAAGACAGTACTTTTTCTGGGAAAATTTTCTATATTTTTGCAAAGCTTGTCAATGACTGCCTTTTGGGGGGAAGGTAATTTAAAAATCTTTGCGGAAAACCACCTTACATTTATGAATTTCAAATTTCAGTGAGACTGAAGCAATTTGGAAGTTAAACGTAACTACATTCAGCATCCTGTCATCTATAATTAAATGTAAGTTAAAACTCCAACAGAGATTTTTGCCTGTTACATTATGTTCTGTATATTTGAAATATCTTATGATAATTTTATAATTCATAATTTAAAAAATGACTACAGATATAAGACATTATAAAATGATTGATGTTATTTCTTTCAGTTTAGAGGTTTTTTTTTTTGGTTTGTTTGTTTAGAGACGGAGTTTCTATGCTCTTGTTGCCCAGGCTGGGGTACAGTGGATGGCGTGATCTCCGCTCACTGCAACCTCTGCCTCCAGGTTCAAGTGATTCTCCTGCCTCAGCCTCCCGAGTAGCTGGGACTACAGGTATGTGCCACCACACCCAGCTAATTTTTTGTATTTTTAGTAGAGACCAGGTTTTTTCATGTTGGTCCGGCTGGTCTCGAATTCCTAACCTCAGGTAATTCGCCTGCCTGGGCCTCCCAAAGTGCTGGGATTACAGGAGTGAGCCACTGCACTGGGTCCCAGTTTAGAGCTTTATATCCTATATTTCTTCTCCATATTCATATCCTTAGTTTCTTCAGTCTAATTTCTCACTAGAATTTTCTAATTCATGACATGTTAAAAATATACTTTCCACGTTTTGTGCAAAACTAGTTTCAACTCTGTCATTTTTTTTCACCCTTTATCTACAGTTGGAGTCAAAACAGATTAAATGATACAAAGCTTCTATCAAATTCCTTCCATCCTTTCTCTTACATTTAGAACAGTTTGTCAGATTTTGTTTGCTAATGTGTGGTATCAAACACGTTTCTTTGCATCTATACCTTGACGCCTTATACCTTGCTCTCCTTTTTTCTTTTTTTTTTTTTTTGAGACGGAGTCTTGCTTTGTCGCCAGGCTGGAGTGTAGTGGTGCAATCTCGGTTCACCGCAATCTCCGCCTCCTAGGTTCAAGCGATTCTTACACCTCAGCCTCCCAAGTAGCTGGGACCACAGGCGTGTGCCACCACGCCCGGCTAATTTTTTTGTATTTTTAGTAGAGACGGGGTTTCACCATGTTGGCCAGGATGGGTTTCACCATGTTGGCCAAGATGGTCTCGATCTCTAGACCTGGTGATCCGCCCGCCTCGGCCTCCCAAAGTGCTGAGATTACAGACGTGAGCCACCGCGCCCGGCCCTTGCTCTCCTTTTAACAAACAAGTGCCAAGTTAAATATTTCAGTAGTAACTCTGGAATAATGTAGCAGACGTTTAACCTTTGTAATTAAAGAGTGTCATTGGAAATCATTAAAATTTCTGTTTAATTTTCATCTTTATTCTGGTCCTCACTTGTCTGAAGGACTTGCAGTATTTTATAATTAAAGAGTATAAGAACTGTAGGTGATTGTTATCTAAAACTCCGAACATAGCAAATGTGGGCATGAGGGTGCCACTTGGCATCTGACCAGTGATTTTTAGTCAGCTTTATAACAAAGCTCTGCCTTTAAACTGATGATTCTACATGATAATTAGCTATTATGAGTGTGAGAAAGGAGCTAAAGAATGTATTACAAGTTATATCTAATTAGAGAAAAATTTTACCATAGGAATCTTTACATAAAAGTATTGTCAACTCGTAAGAAGGAAAAAGTCGTTCTAATAAAAAAGAAAAATTAACAAATCAGAGGAATTTACAGCTTTTTGTTTGTTTGCCAACTTCATGTTTGCTTTGGGAATGAATTATTAAAAGAAAAAATATCACTCTTTCCATTTGTCATGAATCAGCCTAACACAGTGCCACAGTGCTAAGCACATAGTTTGTGGTCCAAAAGATAACCTGATGATCACTTCAGGTTGTAGTCAGCATTTCATTTTTCATTTAAATTATATTTTGATCAGTCCTCCCAATTTGTGACTAAATACAAGATGATCTTTAAAAAATAGACACTGTTTTTAAAAGCCACAGTATATTAACACTACAAATGTTTTCAAGAATTAGAAGCACAAAATAAGATTTTCCAAAAATCTCAGGACCTCTGGGGAATTTCCAACATTTGTAGGACATAAAGTCTGTTGCCTCCCAAAATTTGGATAATCAATAAAAATATGCTCTATAGTGAAAAAATATTTCAAGCAAAAATGATGTAAGTAGAATTAGATGAGATATTTGCAAGAAAAGTGTATCTGAAAAAATTCTTGCCATGTTAAACAAGATTTGGCCTTATGTTCATCCTTATACAGGAAACAGTTTAAAAGGTGGTACTTTAAACAAGTCTTGTGTCCTTTCTTGTTTATTTTAGTATCCCCCCCAAAACCATAAATATGTCAGGGCAAAGCTGTATAGAGGGTTTGGACAGTGTTCTTACTTTTATTTTTACCATTCATTTCCTTTTACAGCAGGCAATATGCATTTTTCATCAATGATCAAATTTTGTATATTTTTAGTTGTTTGTGGGCTAGAGATTTAAGGAATAGAATACTTTTCCTTTCATGTTTTTTAATGACTGCAATGTCAAACATGAATTTGGTGAAAGTCTATCCAGTAATATATGTAGGGCTTTTTGATTTTCATTTTTTTTTTTTGAGATGAGTTTTGCTCTTGTTGCCCAGACTGGAGTGCAGTGGCTAGATCTCAGCTCACCGAAACCTCCGCCTCCTGGGCTAAAGCAATTCTCCTGCCTCCGCCTCCTGAGTAACTGGGATTATATGCATGTGCCACCACGCCTGGCTAATTTTGTATTTTTAGTGGAGACAAGACTTCTCCATGTTGATCAGGCTGGTCTTGATATCCTGACCTCAGGTGATCCGCTTGCCTCGGCCTCCGAAAATGCTGGAATTACAGGCGTGAGCCACTGCGCCCAGCCTAATATATACAGTTTTAATTTCAAATTTATAGTTCTAGGAATTTTTGAGGCTGGCAAAAACACAGGTAAGCAGAAACTTACTCAAGAAAATACTTGTCATTTATTTACTATATGATCTTGAATAAGATGCATAACCTTTGATGTTCAGTCTCCAAACTATAAACAAAAATAAAAATTCATTCCTGCAAAGTTGTTGTGATGATTTAATGAGGTATGAGTAAAGCGCATAGGACGTGTGGTAAGTCCTTGATAAATGAGAGGCATTAGCTAATGGTTACAATTTCTCTCAAAGGAAATGAACAAAGGGAAAAGTAGCACTGCCAGGAAAAAAAACAATCCAGTATGTAGTCAAAATCTGAATGTCAAAACATTATCTCAGTATTTTCTATTTCTACAAAGTGTTAATAAGTGAAACAAGGATATGTCAATTTGTGTAATCACAAGGCCACTGGAAAACAACTTTTAGTGTCTTACACTACGTTAAATGTAATATGTGAGGACTAGAAATTTACAGTGTAAGTACAAAAAGTAAACAAGTTGAGAAGAACTTTTTCTTTTTTTGAGACAGAGTCTTGCTGTCTCCCAGGCTGGAGTGCAGTGGCACTATCTCAGCTCACTGCAACCTCCGCCTCCCGGGTTCAAGTTATTCTTCTGCCTCAGCGTCCTGAGTAGCTGGGATTACAGGCATGCACCACCATACCTGGCTAATTTTTGTATTTTTGGTAGAGACGGGGTTTCACCATGTTGATCAGGCTGATCTCGAACTCCTGACCTCATGACCTGCCCATCTCGGACTCCCAAAGTGCTGGAATTACAGGCATGAACCACCGCACCCAGCTGGGTGTGAAGAACTTTCCTTTTTTTTTTTTTTTTTTTTCAGAGACAGAGTCTCATACTGTCACCCGGCCTGGAGTTCAGTGGCTCAAGGCACAATCACAGTTCGAACTCCTGGGTTCAAGCCATCCTCCTGCCTCTTGAGTAGCTAAGACTACAGGTGCACACACCTGGCTAATTTTTTTAATCTATTTTCATGGAGACGGAATCTCGCTATGTTGCCCAGGCTGCTCTGAAACTCCTGGCCTCAAGAGATTCTCTCGAGTAGGCCTCTCAAAGTTCTGGGATTATAGGCACAGGCTACCATGTGCAGCCAAGAAGAACTTCAAATAAATGTAGTTCCTACAATAGAGAGGCATGTATAGTAAGTCACCTTCAGAATTCTGAGAATTTGATGAGTAAAAAATCAACCTATGAAAAAGATTAGAATGTGTCCGTACCATAAAGTAGCTAGAAGTATTATTATTCCTATTGTTATTTAGAGACAGGGTCTTGCTATGCTAGAGTGTGGCTATTCACAGATGTAACCATAGTGCACTACAGCTTTGAACTCTTGGGGCTCAAGCTGTTCTCCTGCCTTAGCCTCTTGAGTAGCTGAGTCTACAAGTGTATGCCACTGGATCCGGCTAGAAGAAATATTATTAACATATCAAGGAAAAGAATAGCGAAGGGAAATAAAATTAATTTCATTAGAAATCTCTAATGGCCCCCTTTGTCTTTATGAAATGATGACTGCAATCCTTGAATAGGCCTCGAAGATGTTACATTCACTGGATCCTGGCTTTTTTGCAGTCTCATCCATCATCATTCACAGCTCTCTGAGCTTTAGCTGTTGTAGAGGATTTCCAGTGTCTGAAATGCTCTGAGTTTCTTCCTACCTGTGGTCCTTGCACACTGCCCAAATCACATTCCTCCCTGTTCGCCTAACTAACTCTTCTTCTTCAATTCCCAGTTAAATCTTGCTTCCTCCTAGATCCTTTCTCGGATTCCCTGGGCTACCCATGTGATGCTGCCATTGCATCTTGGTCTCTTTCTATCTCTATGTGGACTGAATTCTTCAGTGTATTTTATTTACCTAGTACATTGTACTCACAATGAAAACAGAAGCCATTTCTGTCTTACTCTCTACTGTGTCTCCAAAGTCTGTTTGTGCAGTGTAGTACTAACAATACCTAGCAATTGTCGCCTACTAATACATAATTGCAGTTGTAGTAGGTACAACTCTTTGGTTTTTTGTCAGATATATCCCTATTAAGGAAATAAATGGGTTGAAATTAGCCATTCACATCATCAAAATTCTTCCCTCTTTTTCTGTGCTTCCCAAACTACTTCATTAGTATGTTAGTGTTTGCTTTTCTGTTTTTTGAGATGCAGTTTTGCCCTGTCGCCCAGGCTGGAGTGCAATGGCACAATCTCGGCTCACTACAAACTCCACCTCCCACGTTCAAGCGATTCTCCTGCCTCAGCCACCCGAGTAGCAGAGATTACAGGCATGTGCCACCATGCTTGGCTAATTTAGTATTTGTAGTAGAGACGGGGTTTCTCAATGTTGATCAGGCTGGTCTCGAACTCCCGACCTCAGGTGATAAGCTCGCCTTGGCCTCCCAAAGTGCTGTGATTACAGGCGTGAGCCACCGTGACCTCAGTTTTGCTTTTCTGCACAACAGCCCTGAGATATAATTACTGATATCTTCCCTTGATGAGTAAACTGGGGGGTAAGTAACTTACCCAAAGTGATCCAGTCAAGGTCTGCATACTCTTAACTACTCCACTCTTCCAAATGACCTTATTTTAGTAGGGACTAGGGCGATTAAAGAATGTGAGGCTCGGCCGGGCGTGGTGGCTCACGCCTGTAATCCCAGCACTTTGGGAGGCCGAGGCGGGCAAAGGTCAGGAATTTGAGAACAGCCTGACCAACATGGGGAAAACTCATCTCTACTAAAAATACAAAAATTAGCTGGTTGTGGTAGCCTGTACCTGTAATCCCAGCTACTCAGGAGGCTGAGGAAGGAAAATCGCTTGAATCCGAGAGGCCGGGGTTGCAGTGAGCCAAGATCGCGCCATTGCACTCCAGCCTGGGTGACAGAGCGAGACTCTGTCTCCAGGAAAAAAAAAAAAAAGAAAGTGAGGCTCTGGTTCAGTACTCAAATCTATTTCTAATTGTAAATGTATGCAGTGGTTTCTTAGTTTTCATATCTGACTCATATTTGGAGACAACATAAGGTATGCCTTCCAGAAATAGGCCTTCTTAGTAAGCTGACATTTCACCTGCAAAGTTTGGACCCATACCCTGGCCTGCAGTGATTTTTACTAAGGTAATGCTGGGGTGTTACATCCTGTTTGGATAGGCAAGGTAAACTCTAAGGAATTTCCCTGCATCTAAATGGTGACAGTGGCTGTAAATTCTCTTTCCTGTTTTTCTTCCTCCCCCTCTTTTTTTTTCTTCTTTCCTTTATTGCTCTCCTTCCCACTCTTCCTCTTTCTTTTTATTCCACCTCCTCCCTTACTTGTAAAAGCAAATCCTCTTATCACAAAAATGCAAACAAAAGCTGGGCGTGGTGGCTCAGGCCTGTAATCCAGAGCACTTTGGGAGGCCAAGGCAGGTGGATCATGAGATCAGGAGATCCAGACCATCCTGGCTAACACAGTGAAACCCCATCTCTACTAAAAATACAAAAAATTAGCTGGGCGTGGTGGCACGTGCCTGTAGTCCCAGTTATTCCGAAGGCTGAGGCAGGAGAATTGCTTGAACCTGGGAGGTGGAGATTGCATTGAGCCAAGATTGCGCCATTGCACTCCAGCCTGAGCGACAGAGCAAGACTCTGTCTAAAAAAAAAAGGCAAACAAAAGTAGACATATGTAAAAAGCAAAGACCCCTGTTACTTCCAAAGCTGAACGTTGTTACGAAAAAAAAAAAAACAACAAAGACCCCTTTCAATCCTCTCCCTAAACATAACCAGATTATACATAGATATACCTATAGTTTGTAAATTATTTTATTTATATTATAACAATCTTTTATGTTAAAATATATGGGCCTTACAAATGGGATTCCATGTGTAATCCCAGCACTTTGGGAAACTGAGGTGGGAGGATTGCTTGAGCCCAGGAATTTGAGACCAGCCTGGGCAACATAGTGAGATACTATTTCTATAAATTTAAAAAATAAATTAATAAAAAAATAAAAATATATGGCAGGGCGCGGTGGCTCATGCCTGTTATCCCAGCACTTTGGGAGGCCGAGGTGGGCAGATCACAAGGTCAGGAGTTCAAGACCAGCCTGACCAATATGATGAAACTCCCTGTCTACTAAACATACAAAAATTAGTGGGGTGTGGTGGCACGAGCCTGTAGTCCCAGCTACTCAGGAGGCTGAGGCAGGATAATTGCTTGAACCTGGGAGGCCAATGTTGCAGTGAGCCAAGATCAAGCCACTACACTCCAGCCTGGGCAATAAAGCGAAACTCCCTCTCAAATAAATAAATAAATAAGGAACTACCTAATTTTTTTTTTTTTTTTTTTTTGACAGAGTCTCACTCTGTTGCCCAGACTGGAGTGTGGTGGCGAGATCCTAGCTCACTGCAACCTCCACCTCCCAGGTTCAAGCGATTCTCCTGCCTCAGCCTTTTGAGTAGCTGGGATTACAGGCACGTGCCACCACACCAAACTAATTTTTGTATTTTTAGTAGAAAGGGGGTTTCACCATGTTGGTCAGGCTGATCTCAAACTCCTGACCTCGTGATCCGCCTGCCTCGGCCTCCCAAAGTGCTGGGATTATATGTGTGAACCACCGGGTCCAGCTGGAAATACCTCATTTTTAATGGCTGCATAATAAGTCACAGGGTGATTATTCTGTACTAAACTTACATGTCATTGCACTCCGTAAACAGCATGTGGCTATTTAATATATTGACATTATGTTTGGCTCATGATAGAAAAGTCATGAATATGATGGCAGTTATTTGTTCAGAATAATATGAAGTTTTGTCTTTCATGATTTCTAAGGATTTTATTAAGAGAAAATTAAGAGTTCAGTCAGAGACCTGTAATTGACCTACGCTCAGCAATTCCTATTCACTTTCTGCCCAACTACCTGCTTGATACAAAGGGCTGTCATTTAAGGACTAGATAAATTTTAATATGACAAATCATATTAGCATGAACATCAAGAAATAGCTCGGGTAGGATAGCCTAACTTCTATTTTATTCTTTCCTAATATATACAATCATTCAATTTGTGAATATAGTGTATAATATATATATATGTTCTTTTTCTTTTCTTTCTTTTTTTTTTTTTTATTGACAAGGGTCTCACTCTGTTGCCCAAGGAGAAGTGCAGTGGTGTGATCTTGGCTCACTGAAGCCTCAACCCCCTTGGCTCAAGCGATCCTCCCACTTGAGCCCCCAAGAAGCTGGGACTACAGGTGTGCACCACTTCACCTAGCCAATTTTTAAGGTCTTTTTTAGAAACAGGGTCTCACTATATTACCCAGGCTGGCTTCAAACCCCTGGGCTTAAGTGATCGTCCCACCTCAGCCTCGGAGAGTGCTGAAATTACAGGTGTGAGTTATAATATAATGCCCAGGCATCATATACTTTTTCTTTTCTCTTTTTTCTCTTTTTACTTTTTTTTAAGACGGGATTTCACCATATTGGTCAGGCTGATCTTGAACTCGTGACCTCAGGTGATGTGACCTCAGGTGATCCGCCCACCTCAGCCTCCCAAAGTGCTAGGATTACAGGCGTGAGCCACCGCGCCCGGCATATACTTCTTCTTTTAAAAAATTCTTTTCTGGGAATGGGTGGGAGTAGGGAAGGGCAGGAGGGAGGAATTGCATTAACATATAACTTTTAAGTAATAAATATTTATAATAGAAAATTTCAAAAAAACCTTAAATGTTAACAAAAGACAAAAAGAAAAAAACACCTTTAATTTCAACATCCAAAGGAAAGAATGACTATACAGTTTTTGTTTCAATATCTTGAATCTATGAATTGTTTTGCCTTTAAATTGAAAATATTAGTGACAGTTTTTATATGAAAATCAACATCCTTCTTTTTTTTAGACTAAATAACATAACCACTTTTGCATTAACGTAAGCAATTTATTTATTTATTTATTGAGACAGAGTCTTGCTCTATTGCCCAGGCTGGAGTGCAGTGGCACAGTCTCGGCTCACTGCAACCTTTGCCTCCCGGGTTCAAGTGATTCTCCTGCCTCAGCCTCCCAGCCTCCCAAGTAGCTGGGATTACAGGTATGTGCTACTATGCCCAGCAAATTTCTGTATTTTAGTAGAGACAGGATTTCTCCATGTTTGCCAGGCTGGTCTCAAACTTCTGACCTCAAGTAATCTGCCCACATCGGCCTCCCAAAGTTCAGGGATTACAGGCGTGATCCACCGTGCCCGGCCAAAATAAGTACTTTTAAAAATGTCATTAGGCAGCTGGACCAACAAAGCAAGATCCTGACTCTACAGAAAAAAAGAAAAATTAGTCAGGTGCAGTGTCATGTCTGTAGTACCAGCTACTTAGGAGGCTGCAGCAGGAGGATCGCTTGAGCCCAGGAGTTCAAGGTTGCAATGAGCTTTGAACACGCCATTGTACTCCAGCCAGGGTGACAGAGTAAGATCCCTGTCTCAAGAAAATAAATAAATAAAAATGTCTTTGGGCATCTGTGCTATTATTTATCCAATCATTCTATTGTTAAACATTTAGTTTGCTTTGAATTTTGTGCTATTATAGGTAACACTTGATGAACAACTTTGTTCATTTTTTTAATTTAATTTTTTTAGGATAAATTCTAAGAATTACAATTAAAGTTTTGAACAGTTTAAAGACTCTTTGAACCTAACAAGAATTATATTTGGTACTTAAAAAAAAATTCCTGTTTTGTATGTGAAAACTTTCATATTTAAATTTATATTTCTTTAATTAATAGTTATATTAATAATATATATAAACAAATATGTGCTATTTTTCTCACTTAAAATGACTATGACCGCTGCTTCTTATTCTTTTGTGGTGTTGGTGATTTTCTGAGCTTTTTTTTTAAAAAATAAAAAGGTTATTTGGAGGCCAAGGCAGACGGATCACCTGAGGTAGGGAGTTCAAGACCAGCCTGACCATCATGGTGTTGTTTTTTGCTATGACTCTTCTTCTAGCTTATTATATGATTTTAAAAATTATATGATTATAATTATTATATGATTTCTCAAATTTCTGTAGCCAAAATTCTTGATCTTTACTTTCAAAATTACAAGGTCTCATCTTTCTTTCACCCAGGGATTTGATATTTAACCACAATATTTTAGCTGTTCATTATATGCTTTTGTTTTTATTTCACATTTGACTTTTTGTTACCTCTGTGTATTCGGAGTACAGTGTAGTTGACCAATTGCCTCAAAACTCTTTTCTTTTCTTTTCTTTTTTTTTGAGATGGAGTTTCTCTCTTGTAGCCCAGGCTGGAGTGCAGTGGCGTGATCTCGGCTCACTGCAACCTTTGCCTCCCAGGTTCAAGCCATTCTCCTGTCTCAGCCTCCTGAGTAGCTGGGATTACAGGCGCATGCGACCACGCATGGCTAATTTTTGTATTTTTAGTGGAAACGGGGTTTTACCATGTTAGCGAGGCTGGTCTCCACCTCCAGCCCTCAGGTGATTTGTCCGCCTCCTCCTCCCAAAGCGCTGGGATTAACAGGCATGAGCCACCGCGCTCGGCCTACTCTTTTCTTTTCAACAATATTTCTTCATTAAGATGAAGACTACGCTCCTTGTCCTACTCTTTCCCCCTTCTCACTACTACACTTGACTAGTCAAAAAAAAAGAAAAAAAAAAGATGAAGACTACCCTGGTTAGTCCTATGGTGAAATATTCTGCCTACAAAGGATACTAATCCAATGATGAGTAACATATATACCAAGTTGTCAGGTCCCAAGAGCAAGGGAAGGGTGAAGTCAGTGTGGTGTACATGAGGCAGATCCCCACCTGGGAAGGTGAAGAGGGGATTGTGCAGGGAGGTGAGTGCAGCATGTGCTCACAAAGTGATCAGCTGTGGGATGGGAACAGTCAACTCCGAAGTTATGGTACTTGGAGCCAGCCTCAGCTGTCGGATGATAGAGTCCAGCCAGATGCAGCAGTTTTCAAACCAAGTTTTATGGAAGCGTTTTAGGGGCTTTCCTGGGAAAAGCGTGAAGAGCTGGAAGAGGTTTATAGCCCTCTCCTCTCTTTCCACCAGAAATATAACTGTTTTTTCTTTCTGTTTCAACATGACATTTTATTTGAAAAAATGATTTCAGTGTTTTTGTAATAACGTATTTATTGCAGACATTTTTAAGTAAATGAAAGTAGCAAGAATAATAAATTATCATCCTTCACAAATGCTAATTTTGCCTTTTTTATTTTATCTCTCTCCCTCTATTTTTTTTTTAATTTTATTTTCACCCAGGGATTTGATATTTGCAATAGACGGGCAGTGCAGCAGAGAAGGGGCTGTCTGCCTGTTTTTTTCTATTTAATCTGGAATATTTTAAAGCAAATCCCAGACATCTAGTCATTTCACTTGTAAATAATCTAGTATGTTTCTTTGCATGAGAAAAACATCTTGTTTCTAAAAATATAATTTTCATGCCTTTATCTCACCTAACAAACTTTACAATAATAATTATAATTAATAATAATTCCTAGCCCAGGCATAGTGGCTCATGCCTGTAATCCCAGCACTTTGGCAGGTCAAGATGGGAGAATAGCTTAAGCCCAGAAATTCAAGATCCTGGGCAACACAGCGAGACTCTGTCTCTCCAAAAAGTTAAAAAATTAGTTGGGTGTGGTGACGAGTACCTATGGTCCCAGCTCCTCAGGCGGCTAAGGTGGGAGGATTGCTTAGCCTGGGAGGTTGAGGCTGCAGTGATCTGTAGCTCACTGTACTCCAGCCTGGGCAATGAAGTTTGTTTTTGTTTTTAAAAATGTTTTGATTGTTTGCTTTGTTTTTAAACAAACAAACAAACAAACAATAATGTCTTAATATCACCTAAGTAAATATTCAGATTTTTGTGATAGCTCACGAGTATCTTTTTATAATGGATTTGTCTGTCTCTGAGACCAAAGTCCGTATGTTGCATTTTGTTGTGTCTTTTAGTCTCTTCATTTTAGTCTCTCCAACCCTTTCTATGACATTGATTTTTTTTTTTTAGCCAACATAGTTTTTTGAATTGTCCATCTCTTTCTCATTGATTTGTGATACTTCCTATATTATAATTTACATGTGATAGAGTCAGTTCTGATCCATCAAATCTGTTCTATTGAGCTGTGTCTAGTATTATGTTATAATGGCCTCATAAAAGTGATTTTATTTTTAGTAGAGACAGGGGTGACAAAGTGAGACTCCATCTCAAAAAATAAGTTATTTTAATTTCAGAGTAGGTTTTATTATTTAGAAGGGCAGAGGAGGTTTCAGTATTTATTATCTAGATAGGTTTCTTATCTAGAAGAGCATCAGTCTACCATTTTAACATCAGTTTTTAAAATGTTCTTATTTGTTTCTTCTAGATGCTACCTTAGGTCCTTTGCACTTTCTAAGAAGAAAAATAATGTTTCTAAATCCAAATTTTGAGGTCAAAGGCTTTCATCAAACATAAAAGAATTAGGCAAATCAGTTATTTCTTGAGTAATGTATTATTTTCCTGCCTTCTCCACATCAAAATTTCTAACAACAAATGTAGACACCAAATCTACTCAATACTTTCATTTATGTCAAAAGTTAATTCAAGGAAAGAAATTACTTTATAGTAAACCACTGGGACATAATGCAAAATAAAATAATGCTGTGAAGGAGAATTGCACTTCTGTGATTTGAGCAACAGATGAGAACACTTTCCTCTGCTGGCTTTTGAATCGAATCCAGGGGAAAAGTCAGAAGATGTGAAGCTAGAGATAAACATGTTTATGAAATCAAGGTAAGAGTTCAAAAACATTTTATTGATTTAGAAATCTTGATCAAGAAGGGGCAGAATAGGAAGGAAAGGTGAGGAGTTAGGCTTATGCATTTTCATTCATGCCATAAAAAACTTGAGATCCAGCCCAATTGCAG
This sequence comes from Ateles fusciceps, assembly GCA_036589455.1. Lineage (NCBI taxonomy): Eukaryota > Metazoa > Chordata > Mammalia > Primates > Atelidae > Ateles > Ateles fusciceps. Next base: position 1,910,307 of record JAZHEH010000647.1, read on the forward strand.
AAAGAACTTGAGACGGCCAACTGTTTTAGTTTAATGCTCTAACTTGACATGCTAAGTTCATGATTCATTGCAATTTGTACATACTGCGTGGATGAAATTTCTAGCTTTTGCAAGTCGCTTGTTTATAGTAAGAGGTATGAGAGGTTTTGACATCTCAGGTAACTGTCTGATTTCTCAACTCAGAGTAGAACACTGTGTATCAAGGTGAAAAGGAAATTAAAGACAAATTAGCTGGATTTTCTGGGGTTACTGAAATGTGGGAGTACAAGATATAGGCCTCAAAAAACACAACTAACAATCTTCTACTGGAAAACATCTTGCATGTTAGGTCAACTGAATGATGAAGAGTAACACAGGACATCAGATCATTAGATACATTCTGGAGTTATTTTTCTAATTTGTTTTTTATTTTTATTATTATTTAAAAATATTTTTTTTCCTAACACAAAGAAATAATAAGAGAAAAAAATAATTTTTTTGTAGAGAGGGGGTGTCACTACGTTGTCCAGTTGGTCTCAAACTTCTGGCCTCAAGCCATCCTCCTTGGCCTCCCAAAATGCTGGGATTGCAGGTGTGCACCGTCATGCTTGGTTGGAGTTGTCTTTGCAGCATAGAGAGAGAACTTGCTGGATAGGGTCATATTAGAAAAACTAGCACTATCATTTTGTTGAGTTGCTGATAAAGGCTTGTGTTTTCTTATACGTTACAAAAGTATTGGCAGCTCTCAGTTCACAAATGTGCAAATACAAATATCTTCTGCATGGGATGTCTGATTGCACACCATCTTCTCAGGCCACCATTGTCCCAGAACCAAAGACCTGGAGGATGGGACATCCCGACATCTTGGTGGGAAGTGGTAGAGCTGGTTAGGCACTGTCTCTTTTCTTTCAACTCTTTTCTTCCTCCTAATTTTACTTCTTGTATTCTCTTTTTAACAATGCTATTGATTTTTATTCAGACATAATTCCACTTTGCAGTTTAACTATTAACCCTCTACTTAAGAATTGCCCCCGCCGGGCGCGGTGGCTCACGCCTGTAATCCCAGCACTCTGGGAGGCTGAGGCGGGCGGATCACCTGAGGTCAGGAGTTCGAGACCAGCCTGACCAATATGGTGAAACCCTGTCTTAAAAAAAAAAAAAAAAAAAGAATTGCCCCTGTGGCCGGGCGTGGTGGCTCATGCCTGGAATCCAAGCACTTTGGAGGCCAAGGCGGGCGGATCACCTGAGATCGGGAGTTCAAGACCAGCTGGACCAACATGGTGAAACCCCGTCTTTAAAAAAAAAAAAAGAATTGCCCCTGTACATTTGATAGACTGAGGTGCCAGTCCAGACAGGAGTTACAATGTCAAAAGAACAAAGGAGACTTTGGGAAATAAATTGTTCTAAGGGTACTAACATAGCCCTGAAAATGTCAGGCTCTGTCAACTCCATGTGTTTGCATACATTGCCCACACTTTCTATAACACATTTCTTCAGGTAGGTAACCCTTTCTCGTCTTTCAAGACTCACTTGGTTATACACCTTTTCTAGATCGTTCCTGCCATCTACCCTATGTTTCTATAATCATCTGTAATTCTCTCTGCCATAGCATTTATTATACTATATTTTAATTGTTTTGTTTGTTTGTTTGTTTTTGAGACAGGGTCTCTCTCTGTGGTCCAGGCTGGAGTGCAGTGGTGCAATGTTGGCTCACTGCAACCTGCACCTCCCGAGTTCAAGTGATTCACCTGCCTCAGCCTCCTGAATAGCTGGGATTACAGGTGCCTGCCACCACAGGCTGGCTAATTTTTTTTTCATATTTTCAGTAGAGACGGGGTTTCACCATATTGATAAGGCTGGTCTCGAACTCCCAACCCCAGGTGATCCGCCCACCTCAGCCTCCCAAAGTGCTGGGATTACAGGCGTGAACCACCACATCTGGACTAACTCATTCTTTCTGTTCTCTACCTTCACTATTAGAAAGTAAACTTCTTGAGGGCAGAAACTGAGTTATAGTCACTACTGGTCAGCAGTACCTCCCACCATGCACAGAGTATGCAATATCTTCTCAGAGCAAATGAATAGAGTTTCATTTAAGGACATTATCTCAGCAAGAAAAGAAAGGGGCAGTGATTCAAACTACAATGATGTGTCTGTCATACAGATGATCCTCTGGCCCAGTTTCCATGGATTTATACCTTTATCCTAGAGAGAAGGTTTGGGGAATAGGAAAGGGGTATGTAACTGAAACTCCTACAAGAGGTTAGAAGCTCAAGGCAGCTCTGCTTTAAGATATATATCACTGAATGTATATCTATAACCAAATGTGTACATTCTTTCCATTCTTCTGATACTCAGGAACAGGAGGAACAATTTCCAAGTATTAGAATCCTTGGTAACAGGTGACCAGAATGATCCAACCAGAAGAAATGAAAACTGTAGCCACTACCATAGTAATAGATAGTGTTATGTTTCTGAGCATGTGGGAAACAAATAACCGTACTGTACCTATTTTCTATTATTGCCCTTGTTTTTTTTTTTTTTTCTTCCACTTTTTCTGTCATCTTGGCTTTAATTGAGCATTTTATATAACTGCATTTTCTCTCTTCTCTTAGCATATCAATTATACTTCTTAAAAAATGTTAGTGGTTCCTCTAGAGTTTGCAATATACATTTACAACTAACCTAAATCCATATTCAAATAACACTATAACAGTTGGGCTGGTGGCTGCCACCTAAAATCCCAGCACTTTGGGAGGCCAAAGCAGGATACTGCTTGAGTCCAGAAGTTCAAGGCCTGCCTGACCAAAACAGCCAGGTCCCATGTCTACAAAAAATAAAAAATAAATGAATAAAAATTAGCCAAGTGTGGCAGTGTGTGCGTGTTGTCCTAGCTACTTGGGAGGCAGAGGTGGGAGGATTACTTGAGCCCAGGAATTCAAGGTTGTAGTGAACCATGATCATGTCACTGCACTCCTAGCCTGGGCATCAGAGCAAGAGCTTTGTTGCTAAAAAAAAAAAAAAAAAAAAAAAAAAATGGGCCAGGCACGGTGGCTCATGCCTGTAATCCCAGCACTTTGGGAGGCTGAGGTGGGCGAAACACCTGAGGTCAGGAGTTCAAGACCAGCCTGGCCAACATGGTGAAAACCCATCTCAAAAAAAAAAAAAAAAAAAAGGTAGAAAAAAAAATTGGATTTCCTTTCTCAAAAATTATTTTGCAATAATAATATGTTGACTCTATAATAAGAAAAATTGAGCCAGGCATGGTGGCTCATGCCTATAACCCCAGCACTTTGGGAGGTTGAGGCAGGCAGATTGTTTGAGCTCAGGAGTTTGAGACCAGCCTGGGCAACATAGTGAGACCTCATCTCTACAAAACATAAGCAAAAAGTTTTAGTAGTGGACAGTGGAGCACATCTGTAGTCCCAGCTACTTGGGAGGCTTAGGTGGGAGTTTCACTGGAGCCCAGGAGGTCAAGGCTGCAGTGAGCTGAGATTGTGCCACTGCACCTATCTAGCCAGGGCAACAGAGCGAGACCCTGTCTCAAAAACCAAAACCAAAAAACAAAAATAAAGAAAAGGAGGAAAATTATTAGTTTAAATTTTGTTAAATTTTATTTTGAAATAACTTGAAACTTTAGAAAAGTTGCAAGTACAAATAATTTCTATATACCTTATATCCCAATTCACCAACTGTTAACATTTGCCGTGTTTATCATTTTCTCTGTGTGTACATATATACACACAAACACAAGCATGTAATGTGTATGTTTTTTCTGAAACATGTGAGAGTAAGTTAATATATCCTTTTACCACTGAATTATCAATGTGCCTTTCTCAAGTACAGGAATGTTTCTTACATACAACAGCGTAATTATCAAAATCAGAAAATTTTTGATACAAAACTATTATGCAATCTAGATTACATATTCAAATTTTGTAAATTATCCCAATAATATCTCAGGGAATTGTTTTTCAGGCTGTGATGTAATCCAGGACCATGAATTATATTTAGTTGTCTCCAATTTTCAGCAGACTTTTAAAATCTTTCGTGTCATTGATATTTTTGCCGCATTCAGACTAGCTTTTTTAAAAAACAGAATATCCTTCCAATTTCCTTCTTTGCTAAATGGTGTTAATTTGCCTCATTATTAGTGATCTTAACTTCAGCTACTTAATTAAAGCAGTGTTTGTATTAAGCAAGTAATTTCTGTTGAGAAAATTTCTATTCATCAAACTGTCACTCATTAGTTATACCATACTTTGATGATTCTTGCTCAATCAATGGTTATTGTTACGGTTATAAAATACTCTTCTTTTTTTTTTTAATTTTTTTTCTTTTTTAACAAAGTGCTTGGATTACAAACATGAGCCACCGCACCCGGCCAACACTCATTTTCTAACTCAGTCATTCATGTTATATTTATTAGTTGGTATTCTACTGGAAAAAGAACTTGCTCTTCTGTCTCATTTTTTTCTGTTTTGTAATTTATTAAATTTTTACCTGTATGTCGTCTCATTTATTTCAAAGTGTTATAACCCATCGCTAATTTACTTTATTAAAAACAAATTTTAATTTGGAATTAAATTCAGACTTTTAAAAGTTTCAAAGATAATCCAGAGCTCTGTATACCCTTTATTCAATTTCCCCTAATTTTAATATTATGTGTAATTATATTTCTTAAAACAGAGATTATTGGTACATCACTATTGGATTTCGTCAGTTTTTCCACCGATTTCCTTTTTCTGTTCTAGGATCTAGTCTATAATAACATATTGCTTTCCTTAGTTTATTCTGGTCGGTAACAGTTTCTCAGGCTTGCTTTATTTTTCATGACTTTGATAGTTTGGAACAGTACTGAACAGATATTTTGTAGAATATCTCTCACTTTATTAAATATTTGCTGAGGGTTTCTTCACGTTTAAAATGGATTTGTTTGCTTATTTATTTGTGTGTTGAAAGAATACCACAGAAGCTAGGTGTCCTTTCACATTACCTAGAGGAGTGTACGGTATCAGCATAACTTATCACTGGGTGCTGTTAATCTTGATAGCTTGCTAATATAGTCTCTGCCAGGTCTCTCTCTATTGTAAAGCTACTATTTTTTCCTTTTCCATACTGTGTTCTTTGACACTGAATCACTAAGTCCAGCTCACATTCAAGGAGAGAGGGGATTAATTTCCATCTCCTGGAGGGAGAATATCTGTATACATTATTTGGAATCCATCTATAAAAGGAAAATTGCCTATCATCTCCTTCATTTGTTAATTCAGTTATTTATTTATAGAAGTATGAGCTCAGGGCTGGGCATGGTGGCTCACACTTTGGGAGACTAAGGTGGGCAGATCGCTTGAGGTCAGGAGTTTGAGACCAGCCTGGCCAACATGGTGAAACCCCATCTCCACTAAAAATACAAAAATTAGCCAGGCATGGTGGCCCGTGCCAGTAATCCCAGTTACTCAGGAGGCTAAGGTGTGAGAATAGCTTGAACCTGGGAGGCAGAGGTTGCAGTGAACCAAGATTATGCCACCGTACTCCAGCCTGGGCGACAGAGTGAGACTCTGTCTAAAAAAAAAGTATGCACTCAGGTATATTTTATTTTATTTTATATTTTGTAATCTAATTCAATACTATTCTATTTATGTTGTTACTCAAATCGTTCCAGCTTTGACTAATAAGAGCTCTTTAGGTTGGCTACTGTATGCCTTTGATATTCCCCTATATTTTTGTTTTTTGTGTACTTGTACTAAAAAAATGCTCCAGGCTCATCTTGTACTTTCTTTGCCCTGGTCCTAGAAAAGTGTGTTTTCTTTCTATTGAAAATAGCACTGGAAACCAAGATCTGGATGAAGGTGTACTTGTTATTGGAATATCATTGACTTAGTATTAGGGAATATATGTGTGTATATTAACCAATGAATATACATATATCTATAATTCTATATCTATCTATCTATCATCTATCAAACTAAGAGCTATATATACAGCTATATACATCTATCACCTATAAAACTAAGAGCTATCTATAAAACGTGAGTTCATACTGAGGTCTCCAACTCACACCCAGTACCACATGGTTCATTCTAGACTCCTGTCTTGATTGTAATTTCTCTGACAGTGAGAAGCCTGGCTTCCATTATCTACCATTAATTTGTTTATTTGTTCATCTGTACTATACATGTAAAGTACTTTCAGGAATTGTCAAACTATACTCTAGTAAGACACAAATTTACAAACTAGAGTACAATGTGATGCACTTTATTTTGGTCTTCAGTCTTAAAGTTTCCATCAAAATACTGTTTTGTTTTTTAATTTTTTTTTTTTTTTAAAGATGGGGTTTCACCATGATGGCCAGGCTGGTCTTGAACTCCTGACCTCAGGTGATCCACCCACCTCGGCCTCCCAAAGTGCTAGGATTACAGGCGTGAGCCACCGCGCCCGGCCAAAACACTGTTTTCTAAAGCTCCTTTGGTCAGCTTTGTTTTTCCCACCTTACCTCAGAGACATTATGTCCTACATTTGAAATAGTTAGATTCATTTGTCACATCCTGAATTTTGATAATCCAATTGCCCCAGATTTGGCCTGTGGGAATCACTGAGCCTCGCTCTTGTGCCCTTTTGATATACCTCCATCATTTTATGGCATCACAAGACGTTCAAGCTCATATTTAACTCTATCCCAGCCCTAGACTATGTCGGTTCTCAAGGAGACCTGAAGGTGACACTGGTTTTAGGCCCTTTTATTGGACAGATGTAGAAAAGATGTCATGGATTGTGTATATGGGCTGTATCTATGTGTTTGTCTAATAGTTACTTGAATTTAAAAGCATAACAGGAGAATCACAAGAATTAGCTGCCAATGTGCTTGGAAACGTCTCAGCATCTCCTTCACAAACATTGCCTTCTTTATTTTCTAGTTAAACATGTTTTCCCTCATGAACTACTTTTCAATATGAATTATTAATTTTTTCTTTTCCAGTCTTATTATGTTATACTGTTTGCTTTTCATTGCCAATTCTGACACAGTATTATTATCTTTCTTTCTTCCTTAAAAGTAAGTTGCTGGCTGTGCGTGGTGGATTGCGCCTGTAATCCCAGCACTTTGGGAGGCTGAGGCAGGCAGATCACTTGAGCCCAGGAGTTCAAGACCACCCTGGGCAACATGGCAAAACCTCTTCTTTACAGTAAGATACAAAACTTAGCCAGGCATGGTGGTGTGTGCTGTAGTCCAGCTACTGTAAAGGCTGAGGTGGGAGGATCGCTTGAGCCCGGGAGATGGAGGCTCCGTGAGCCATGATCCAACCACGGCATGCCAGCTTCAGTGACAGAGTGAGACCCTGTCTCAAAATAAAAAAGTAAATGAATTAAAAAGTTCTTACAGCATTGTATGGAAAACTGTACTCACTTAAAAAATGCTTAAGCTGGGCGTGGTGGCTCAGGCTTATGATCCCAGCACTTTGGGAGGCTGAGGTGGGCGGATCATGAGGTCAGGAGTTCAAAAGCAGCCTGACCAACATGGTGAAACCCTGTCTCTACTAAAAATACAAAAATTAGCAAGGCATGGTAGCGGGTGCCTGTAATCTCAGCTACTCGGGAGGCTGAAGCAAGAGAATTGCTTGAACCTGGGAGGCTGAGGTTGCAGTGAGCCAACATTGTGCCACTGCACTCCAGCCTGGTTGACAGAACAAGATTGTGTCTCAAAAAAAAAAAAAAAAAAAACAGCTTAAAAATTAAATTTTGGAATACATCTAATTTAGAGACTTTTATACACCAAATCACAAAATGTAAGACTTCAGGCCTCTTTAAAATTTTTATTTTATTTTTTTTTATTTTTTTTTAGAGACAGGGTCTCATTCTGTCACCCAGGCCAGAGTGCAATGGTGAGATCACAGCTCACTGTAGCCTCAACTTCTGGGCTTAGGTGATCCGCCCATCTTAGCCTCCCAAATAGCTGGGACCACAGGCACACACCACCATGCTCAGCTATTTTTTGTAATTATTTGTAGAGATGGGGTCTCGCCATGTTGCCTAGTCTGCTCTCAAACTCCTAGGCTCAAGTGATCTTCTTGCTTCAGCCTCCCAAAGTACTGGGATTGCAGGCATGAGCCACCATGGCTGGTGAATATTTTATTTAAATAATTAAATTTTAATTAAAGAATTACATTTTAAAGAAATTTTAAAATTAGTATTTACAGAAATTTTTAAATACTACCTCAAAGAGATATTCTAATTTTGTAACTGGAGGTTTTTAGACCATTTTGGTCCTCTATATCAGGTTCAAATGGTCTCATCAGTGACCTTCTTCCAAAATAGATATATGATTTGCAGATGACAAATAGAAGATTTGGGAGAAGGAAGAAACATGTTTTCATGCTCATTTTTTATCTTTTTGATTTTCCTATTTTTGATTCAGGGTCTCACTCTGTTACTCAAGCTGGAGTGCAGTGGCAAGATCATGGCTTACTGCAGCCTTGACCTCCCAGGTCAAACAATCCTTCTGTCTCAGCCTCCCAAGCAGCTGGGACTACAGACACACACCGCCATGTCTGGCTAATTTTTGTGCTTTTGTTAAGATGTGGTTTCACCACATTGCCCAGGCTGGTCTCAAATCCCTAGGCTTGAGCTATCCTCCCCAGCTCGGCTTCCCAAAGTGTTGGGATTACAAGCATTAGTCACCTCACCTGGACACTCTTTATTTTATAGTCATTTGAATTAGACAATGGGTTACATTTTGAAAACCCAGTACAATTCTCAAAGAGTTGTCTGGAGTAAATTTTTTCACTGTCACTTTGAAAACTGAAGATAAGGCCGGGCACGGTGGCTCACACCTGTAATCCTAGCACTTTGGGAGGCCGAGGTGAGTGGATCACCTGAGATCAGGCGTTCAAGACCAGCCTGGCCATCATGGTGAAACTCCATCTTAAAAATATATATATATATATTTTATTAAAAAACAAAAATCAATAACAGGTGTCATACATGATAAGGTAAAAACAACAACAACAAAAAAAGAAAACTGAAGATAAATTTTAATATGATAACCTCATCTCACAGCTTACTAAATATTTAAACTTTACTTTAATAACGTTGATAATTAGACCGTTGTTAACTAAATTTTAAACATACCTGTAAAATAAAATTAAAACAATAATTAAAAACCTGGAAGTATTTTTTATGTTACAAGAATTTAGTTGGACACTGAACATAATGTAAAAACTTGGAGGCCAGGTGTGATGGCTCATGCCTGTAATCATAGCACTTTGGGAGGCTGAGGAGAGTGAATCACCTGTGGTTAGGAGTTCAAGACCAGCCTGGCCAACACGGTGAAAACTCGTCGCTACTAAAAAACAAAACAAAACAAAATTAAAAAAAAAACAAACTTGTACAAATATCTGGTGACTGTAATTTGTCAGGCATTTTGAACAAAGTAAAAATTTGGTATATTAAAACTAATTTGTAATGATTATAGATTTAATAATTAATTGATGTTGCAACTGGATAACCGTATGCAACCTTGATAATTTGTGTTTTTTTTCTTTTTCTTTTTTTTTAAAGATGGGGTTTCACCATGATGGTCAGGCTGGTCTTGAACTCCTGACCTCAGGTGATCCACCCACCTCAGCCTCCCAAAGTGCTAGGATTACAGGCGTGAGCCACTGCGCCTGGGCGATAATTAGTATTTTTAAAAAATATTTTTAAAAATTTTCATTGTAACTGTAATGAATCTGATTTGAAGGAGAAGATTGTTGGAAATTTGCCATTGCTCTTTAAGCATTTATTTTCCTTGATTGCTAATTTTATGTAATATCTGTCTCTGACTTGTCAAATCAATCACAGTCAAATAAATAACAAGTGCCCTACAAGACTTAAGACCATATATAATTACAAGTTGAGCATCCCAAATCTGAAAATTCAAATGTAAAATGTTCCAAAATTGGAAACTTTAAAAAATAATTCATTGAATGTATTAGTCTTGTAGATGCATCAGCTGTGTATTAGAACGGAGTCATTAATCTTGTAGCTTCCTCCACATTAATTGGTTTGCCTTCATGATGCTCCCTCAGTCCTTTCTGCAGAGGTTCAAGAAAAAGGTCTTTTGAGAAGTGCGCAAGTTTTTTGGTATCTGTATGAAAACTTTATTCGCTCTGCTAATTTTTTCATCATTCGTATTGTTTATCTTCTTCTTTTCTCTCTCTCTCTCTTTTTTTTTTTTTTAAATTGATACGGAGTCTCGCTGTGTCACCAGGCTGGAGTGTAATGCAGCGATCGCAGTGCACTGCAACCTCTGCCTCCCGGGTTCAAGCCATTCCCCGGCCTCAGCCCCACTGCTCGGCTAATTTTTTTCTTTTTTTCTCTCTCTCCCTCTCTCTTCCTCTCTCTCTCTCTCTCTCTCCCGTGTGTGTGTGTGTGTGGGTGTGTGCTTTAGTAGAGATGGTGTTTCACCATCTTGGCCAGGATGGTCTAGATCTCCTGACCTCGTGATCCACCCACCTCAGCCTCCCAAAGTGGTGGGATTACAGGCGTGAGCCACCCCGCCTGGCTGTTTAAGATTAGTGGCTGGGCGCGGTGTTCACTCCTGTAATCCCAGCACTTTGGGAGGCCAAGACGGGTGGATCACTAGGTCAGGAATTTGAGACCAGCCTGATCAACAGGGCGAAACCGCTTTCTCTACTACAAATGCAAAAATTAGCCGGGCGTGGTCACCGGCGCCTGTAATCCCAGAGACTCCGGAAGCTGAGGTAGAACAGCTTGAACCCGGGAGGGGGGAAGTTTGCAGTGAGCCGAGATCGTACCATTGCACTCTAGCCTGGGTGACAATAGCAAGACTCCACCTAAAAAAAAAGATTAGTGGTAACTGGTTTTATTTCCTTTTTTGGCTGGCTATGTGACTACATTCCTATACTTCTGCCCACTTAATTTGTTCTTAGCCATTGTCTCTGATACTCACGTGTAGCAGCTCAAGCTCCAGGTGACACCATCTCCACACACTGGAAATATGAAACGTTCTAAGGGGCAACATGTTGCTCAAAGGAAATGCTCACTGAGCATTTTGAATTTCTTTTTTTTTTTAAGACGGGGTTTCACCATGTTGGTCAGGCTGGTCTTGAACTCCCAACCTCAGGTGATCCACCCGCCTTGGTCTCCAAAGTGCTTGGATTACAGGCGTGAGCCACCACGCCTGGCCGCATTTTGAATTTTCAGATTTGGGATGCTGAACCGCTAAGTATAATACAAATATTCCAAAATGTGAAAATACTAGAAATCTCAAACAAGAAGTGTCACACTTCTTGTCCAAAATATTTCAGATAAGGGATACTGAACCTGTATAAAGTGTTTATCTAAGATATGTTAGATATATCTTCTTCTTATCAAATTGTTCCATTAAACTATAATAAGGATAAGTCAATGGCATACTATAAATTTCATCAGTCTTATTTGTTTTTTATTCTAAGCAAAGATTATAATTTTTTTTCTGTGCAATATAAAACCATATACAACCCAGGCACGGTGGTTCACGCCTGTAATACCAGCACTTTGGGAGGATTACCTGAGGTCAGGAGTTCGAGACCAGCCTGGCCAACATGGTGAAACCCTGTCTCTATTAAAAATAGAAAAATTACACGCCTGTAATCCAAGCACTTTGGAGGCCAAGGCAGGCGGATCACCTGAGGTCGGGAGTTCAAGACCAGCCTGACCAACATGGTGAAACCCCATCTTTCAAAAAAAAAAAAAAAAAAATAGAAAAATTAGCTGGGTGTGGTGACAGGCACCTGTGATCCCAACTACTCGAGAGGCTGAGGCAGGAAAATCGCTTGAACCTGGGAGGTGGAGGTTGCAGTGAGCCGAGATCATGCCACTGCACTCTGGCCTGGGCAACAGAGTGAAATTCCCTCTCTAATTAATTAAATACCCATATACATAGATTTTTCATATATGTTTTAAATCTTTTACTTTTGGAAAAAACATATATGGAAAAAGTTTATAAATCTCTCAGTCTCTATGACCAACAATTATTTGTGTAGTCATCAATTCTGAATATAAATTATACCTAGAAATTAGAATCTAGATGCCTTCTGCCTGCTTATAAAGAACACAAAATTGTATCACAGAATACTCAGGCTTCTATAATTTGTGGCAATTTTGAAAAGCAGACTTCTCCATAAGATTGAGTTACCTTAACCTGAATATAGTCGTCTATGACTTCTGAATTCTCCATAATGTAAGGAAAGAATAATTTTTCCGTAAAACCACCCACTATTTTAAAAAGTTTGTCCTAGTGCAATGGCTCATGCCTGTAATCCCAGCACTCTAGGGGGAATCATGAGGTCAGGAGTTTGAGACCAGCCTGACCAACATAATGAAACCCCATCTTTACTAAAAATACAAAAATTAGCCGGGTGTGGTGGCATGTGCCTGAGGAGGCTGAGGCAGGAGAAATGCTTGAACCCAGGAGGTGGAGGTTGCAGTGAGCCGAGATTGTGCCACTGCACTCCAGCCTGTTGACAGAGCAAAGACTCCATCTAAAAAAAAAAAAAAAAAAAAAAAAAAAAGTTCACAGTCTGATTTATCTTTTTCAGAAGGTGATTCACTATTATATCTGCATGGATTATTTTGATTCTTACTAGTTTCCAAACATGAAATAAATTCAGCATGTGTTGTATCTGGGTTTTCTCAAGTAAGATATTGATATAAAATGTATTAAATTGGCTTAAGTACATGGGTGAAAGTAAAATGAATTGAATAATTAAATATAAAATGTTTACCAACTTTATCCTTCCAAGTTTTACTACTGCCTTGGATGTTGAGATCTAATTATTTCTTGAGTCTATTCATTATGAACACAACTCAATCTGATATTTTAACACTCTGCAGTGCTATTGCTTGTTTGATGTTTGAGTCTGCAATGCATATGATCATTTTGCCCAACTTCGATTCTTCTCCCGATTTCATTATCATAAAAAACTTATCATCAGCTGGGCGCGGTGGCTCATGCCTGTAATCCCAGCATTTTGGGAGTCCGAGGCAGGCGGACCTCGAGGTCAGGAGATCCGAGACCATCTTGGCTAACACCAGAAACCCATATTTCTACTAAAAATAGAAAAAATTAGCTAGGCATGGAGGCACATGCCTGTAATCCCAGCTATTTGGGAGGCTGAACAGGAGACTTGAACCTGGGAGGCGGAGGTTGCAGTGAGCCAAGATCATGCCACTGCACTTATGCCTGGCGACAGAGTGAGACTCCATCTTGAAAAAACAAAACAAAACAAAACAAAACAAAACAAAACACCACCAAACAAAAAGGAACTTCTCTCACCTCATCTTCTGTTTAGGAACACTCCGGCTATTCTTTCCCTCCAGTTTACGGCTAAACTGCTTGAAAAATTCTCATCTATACTGTGTTTAAACAAGTCCAACCTACTATTCCACACACCGAAATTGTGTTTCTGCTGCGTGTTCAAGAGAAACGATTCTCACTATGGTCATCAGCGACACATGAATTGTCAAAATTGTGGGGACAGGTCCGGTGCGGAGGCTCACACCTATAATCCAGTACTTTGGGAGACCAAGGTGGGCAGATCACTAATTTTTGTATTTTTAGTAAAGACGAAATCCCGTCTTTACTAAAAATACAAAAATTAGCTGGTCGTGGTGGCACACACCTGTAATCCAGTTACTCCAGAAGCTGAGGTGGGAGGATTGCTTGAACCCTGGAGGCAGAGGTAGCAGGAGCCGAGATTGTGCCACCACACTCCAGTCTGGGTGACCAAGTGAGACCTTGTCTCAAAAAAACAAAAACAAAACAAAACTGAGGGGCAGTTTCTGTTCTTGCCCGATCCTTGGGAAGCAGGTGTCGGTATAAGCAGTTCCTTCCTTTGGGATCAGAACTGTCTCCTGGAAAATACTTGAATATCTCACAGGAATGGGAAACATAACATGTTCAGAATAAAACTAACCATATTCTCCCCAAATCTGCTTCTTAGCAGGGGTCCTGTAGGAATGGCACCACTATCTACTTAATGAGTGAGTATAATTTCAGTCATTAATATTTGCATTGCCATTACTTCACACATGTAGATGTATGGTTTTGAGAATGCAAAGATATTTTGTGGAGTAGAATGCAGAAAATGGCATATTTTTATTAATTAAATGGGACAAAATTTATATATATTTTTTTCTTTTCTTTTTTTTTTTTTGAGACAGAGTCTCACTCTGTCATCCAGGCTGGAGTGTAGTAACATGATCTTGGCTCACTGCAACCTCCGCCTCCTGGGTTCAAACGATTCTTCTGCCTCAGCCTCCTGAGTTGCTGGGATTACAGGCATTGGCAATCACGTCTGGCTAATTTTCGTATTTTTAGTAGAGATGGGGTTTCACCATATTGGTCAGGCTGGTCTCGGACTCCTGACCTTGTGATCTGCCAGCCTCAGCCTCCCAAAGTGCTGGGATTACAGGCGTGAGCCACCTTGCCCGGCCACTATACTTTTTTTTTCTAACAAAATTCTACTCGAAAGGTTAACGTATGGCCAAAAATAGTTTGTAAGTGGTACCTGGAAAAAATTTATGCTTCTCCAAACACATGAAAATTAGAGAATAAGATGGACCCTGAGAGAAAAAATAGTAAAATCCACAATATTGAATGAGATTCATTATCTGTGGGAGTAACCCAAACACAGCTTAAATTTATAAGTATTAAAACTCTGAATGGAGAGACCCCTCAATAGGCTTTGTGTGAGCAACATGGCTGCTTATTCACCTGGGAGCAGGTGGGCTGAGGCCACAAAGGGCGTCAGCAGAGGGCGGTGGGATAGGAGTTGGTTTTATAGGTTTGGGGTGGGCAGTGGAAAGTTACAGAAGTTACTTTAGGGTGTTTTTTTGCAAGCTGGGGAGGGGGTCACAGATTTGCAAGCTGGGAGGTGGTGGTAGGGTGTGGAGTCACGAGGTTACAAAGTCCAATAACCTTATCAATTAGGGCGGGAATAGGTAACAATAGAGAATGCCTTAAAGTTAAGTAGGTGCCGCAGGGATTGATCATTCTTTCAGTCTTCCAGTTACTTTAGATTTTCCAGAAACTCATCTGGAGTGTCCATGCAGGTTACAGAGGTTAACATGGCGTCCATGGCACAGTCAATCAGCCTAAAAGACCTTACGCTAAGGAAGTTGGAAACACCCAAAACTCTAACAAAGCATTCTGAGTATCTCACTGGAACTTGTAATAAATCCAAACCTAACTGATTGTAAAATATAGGGACGGGGTCAAACCGAAAAGATATATTTAGCTAGAACACAAAAAACAAAATTGCAGTGAGTCAGGTATTGACACATATACCTGTGAAAACTTGAGGTAGGTGTCTTACGCCTTTGGTGCAAATGTAGGCCTCAGACTCTTGGACCCTCGTGTCATTAAATATTTCAGTCATATAATTGACTTCCCAGTTATGTTCTACAGTCTAGTCATACATTGAATTTCCATTGGCATTAGCATACATGAAGCGTGTAGCTATGCCACATGAATATACTGTTTCCAAAATATGAATAAATTCACCAATACACTGGCCTTCAAGTTATAGCTCAGTCTCTTTGAGTTACCTTAACCTGAATGTAGTCATCTATGACTTCTGAATTTCCAGTTCATCTATAACTTCCAGGATTGAACTCTAGAATATGAAGGTCTATTAATGTATTGCTACTCCTTTGTAGAAAGACCTCTTTTTACTTGAGAAATTCTTATATTTTTGTGTCATTGATCAGCTTTCAACCAGTGTTTTGCTGGCAACTCTGGAAATAAATATTTGCAAATATGTATTACTAAATTTACTTTTTCTTTGCCATTTCTTTTTTATTTTTTTATTATTATTTTATTTTTTTAAATATTTTTTTTATTGCATTTTAGGTTTTGAGGTACATGTGAAGAACATGCAAGATTGTTGCATAGGTACGCACATGGCAGTGTGATTTGCTGCCTTCCTCCCCATCACCTATATCTGGCATTTCTCCCCATGCTATCTCTCCCCAACTCCCCACCCCCCGCTGTCCCTCCCTATTTCCCCCGACAGACCCCAGTGTGTGATGCTCCCCTCCCTGTGTCCATGTGTTCTCATTGTTCAACACCCACCTATGAGTGAGAACATGCAATGTTTGATTTTCTGTTCTTGTGTCAGTTTGCTGAGAATGATGGTTTCCAGGTTCATCCATGTCCCTACAAAGGACACGAACTCATCGTTTTTGATGGCTGCATAATATTCCATGGTGTATATGTGCCACATTTTCCCTGTCCAGTCTATCATCGATGGGCATTTGGGTTGGTTCCAGGCCTTGGCTATTGTAAACAGTGCTGCAATGAACATTCGTGTGCATGTGTCCTTATAGTAGAACGATTTATAATCCTTTGGATATATACCCAGTAATGGGATTGCTGGGTCAAATGGAATTTCTATTTCTAGGTCCTTGAGGAATCGCCACACTGTCTTCCACAGTGGTTGAACTAATTTACACTCCCACCAACAGTGTAAAAGTGTTCCTATTTCTCCACATCCTCTCCAGCATCTGTTGTCTCCAGATTTTTTAATGATCGCCATTCTAACTGGCCTGAGATGGTATCTCAATGTAGTTTTGATTTGCATTTCTCTAGACAGATCAATCAGGAAAGAAAAAGAAACAAAGGGTATTCAAATAGGAAAGGAGGAAGTCAAATTGTCTCTATTTGCAGAGGACATGATTGTATATCTAGAAGACCCTATCGTCTCAGCCCAAAATCTCCTGAAACTGATAAGCAACTTCAGCAAAGTCTCAGGAAACAAAATCAATGTGCAAAAATCACAAGCATTCCTATACACCAATAACAGACTTAAAGACAGCCAAATCAAGAACCAACTGCCATTCACAATTGCTACAAAGAGAATAAAATACCTAGGAATACAACTAACAAGGAACATAAAGGACCTCTTCAAAAAGAACTACAAATCACTGTTCAACGAAATAAGAGAGGACACAAACAGATGGAGAAACATTCCATGCTCACGGTTAGGAAGAATCAATATCATGAAAATGGCCATACTGCCCAAAGTAATTTACAGATTCAACGCTATGCCTATCAAGCTGCCAATGACCTTCTTCACAGAACTGGAAGAAACCACCTTAAACTTCATATGGAACCAAAAGAGAGCCCACGTAGCCAAGTCAATTCTAAGCAAAAAGAGCAAAGCTGGAGGCATCACGCTACTGGACTTCAAACTATACTACAAAGCTACAGTAATCAAAACAGCATGGTACTGGTACCAAAACAGAGATATAGACCAATGGAACAGAACAGAGGCCTCTGACGCAACACAACACATCTACAACCATCCGATCTTTGACAAACCTGACAAAAACAAGCAATGTGGAAAGGAGTACCTGTTTAATAAATGGTGTTGGGAAAACTGGCTAGCCATGTCCAGAAAGCAGAAACTGGACCCCTTCCTGACACCTTACACTAAAATTAATTCCAGATGGATTAAAGACTTAAACATAAGACCTAACACCATAAAAACCTTAGAAGAAAATCTAGGCAAAACCATTCGGGACATAGGCGTAGGCAAGGACTTCATGACCAAAACACCAAAAGCACTGGCAACAAAAGCCAAAATAGACAAATGGGAACTAATCAAACTCCACAGCTTCTGCACGGCAAAGAAACAGTCATTAGAGTGAATTGGCAACCAACAGAATGGGAAACATTTTTTACAGTCTACCCATCTGACAAAGTGCTGATATCCAGAATCTACAAAGAACTAAAACAGATTTACAAGAAAAAAACAAACAAGCCCATTCAAAAACGGGCAAAGGATATGAACAGACATTCTTTGCCATTTCTATAAAAGCAGTACTTTTCATGTTTAACTTCTGTTAGTATTAAAACTTAAAATACTCTTACTATATCAGGATAGTAACTATTTTTATGCTCTTGGCCTTTATTACTCATCTGGTAACTATGCCAATTCATCCCGCCCCACCATTGTGATTTACCAAAATGATCTCATTCCATTCCAACATTCAACAGGAATTTCAGGATGAGAATGAAGCCCAAACATGCATTTTGAACATAACTTCCCATCTGATTTGCGTCTCTTGATTCTTTTCAATATTTCATCTTATATTTTTCATTATTAATTTTTCAAAATTGGGAAACAGATTTAAATTTGTCTTCTTAAATATATGAAACTTTAATAATCACAACTATCAAAGCCATAACCAAAATCATTCTTTTTTATTTATTATTTTTTTTAAATTTTTTTGAGACAGAATCTCACTCTGTGAGTCAGGCTGGAATACAATGGTGCAGTCTGGGCTCACTGCAACCTCTACCTCCCAGGTTCAAGCAGTTCTGCCTCAGCCTCCTGAGTGTCTGGGATTACAGGCGCCTGCCACCATGCCCAGCTAATTTTTATGTTTTTAGTAGACATGAGGTTTCACCATGTTGGCCAGCCTAGTCTCAAACTCCTGACCTCAAGAGATCTACCTGCCTTCTCAGCCTCCCAAAGTCCGGGGATTACAGGCATGAGCCACTGTGCTGGCCTCATTCTTACTTTTTATATTCTCAACTGTCAACATACCTGTCAGTTTGAATTTCTTTTTTTAAACTATTTTCCCTCTTCTAGTGATGTGTGCAGTATTAATTTTTTTCCCAAATTTTTTTTTACCTTTTCTTCTAAGTCACTTCCAATATTCAACATGAAGAATGTTATCCTGGTTGCTGAAGGTGCAGTTTCTGATTTGTTCTTTGACACATAAAGACAGTTTTGTTCTCTGTAAGTTAATAGATTAAATTGAGGACAAGCAGTCTGGTTTTTTTTTTTTTAGATGGAGTTTGGCTCTTGTTGCCCAGGCTAGAGTGCAATGGCGTGATCTCGGCTCACCACAACCTCTGCCTCCCAGGTTCAAGTGATTCTCCTGCCTCACCCTTCCGAGTAGCTGGGATTACAGGCATGCACCACCACATCTAGCTAATTTTGTATTTTTAGTAGAGACGGGATTTCTCCATATTGGTCAGGCTGGTCTCAGACTCCCAACCTCAGGTGATCTGCCTGCTTCAGCCTCCCAAAGTGCTGGGATTACAGGCATGAGCCACCATGCCCAACCTTAAGCAGTCTGTTTTTTAAGTTTCCAGTGCCCAGTACTTTAAAACAAACTGGGACCCAATGGCAAATATCAATCATGTAATAATGAGCCCCACAACAAAATATATCTTTATTTTTGTTTACATTTAATAATTAAAAAACAGTATGGGTATATATGGGTAGTCTCATGAAGATAAGACCTATGAAACCCCTTTAAAGACTGAAAATGTTGGCTGGGAATGGTGGCTCACAACTGTAATCCCAGTACCTTGGGAGGCCCAGGTGGGTGGATCACTTGAGGTCAGGAGTTCGAGACCAGCCTGACCAACAAGAAGAAACCCTGTCTCTACTAAAAATACAAAATTAGCCAGGCGTGGTGGTGCATGTTTATAATCCTAGCCAATCAGGAGGCTGAGACAGGAGAACTGCTTGAACCCTAGAGGTGGAGGTTGTGGTGAGCCAAGATTGTGCCATTTCACTTCAGCCTGGGCAATAAGAGCAAAATTCCATCTCAAAAAAACAAAAAACCAAAGACTGAAAATGTTGGGCTGTTTGTATTTCTTGTTGTTTGTGCATTCATCCTTGTCTTCTCTAGCAATAGCTTATCTCCTATTTTCTCCATTATGCTTTTAAAAAAGCCAGAATTTGGATCAGTATTTAGATAATCCAAGGGACCATATAATTATTACCATATAATGTAGGATTATTACCATATAATATTATTACCATATAATATAGGATTTTGTGTGTGTGATTTCGTAAGAAAGATACTTGGAAAAAGAATTGTCTCATCTGCCTTTTACCTCCTGCCATGTCTTACCATAGACCAAAATTGTAATAGCTATTGGTAATACATTTTGATTTTTTGTTCTGTGCCAAGCACTGTCCTAAGAGTGGGTGTGTATATATACATAATTTTACATATTTAATCTCAACACAACCACAATCCTTATTCTCATATTTTCAGGAAAAAAGGGTCAGAAATTTTCTTTGTTGAGCATCATACAAAACCATTTTTTCTTTGTTTTTTTAAAATGTGATGTAGTACATTATTATTATTATTATTTATACTTTAAGTTCTGGGACACGTGCAGAACGTGCAGGTTTGTTACATAGGTATACACGTGCCATGGTGGTTTGCTGCGCCCATCAACCTGTCATCTACATTAGGTATTGCTCCTAATGCTATCCCTCCCCCAGCCCCCGAGTCCCCAACAAGCCCCGGTATGAGATGTTCCCCCCCCTGTGTCCGTGTGTTCTCATTGTTCAATTCCCACTTATGAGTGAGAACATGTGGTGACAAAGCCATTTTTTCATTACTGTCTTTGTATATTAGAGGCTCTGCTTCTATAGCACATATAGTATATAGAGCTTCTAGCATCCTTGTTAAATTGTCCTCCTAATTTGGTTGCTCTTACCTGCTCTAACATTCTTGTTTTTCTTTGTCCATTTTTTTTTTTTGAGGCAGAGTCTCACTCTGTTGCCTAGGATGGAGTGCAATACTGGATCTTAGCTCACTGCAACCTCCATCTCCTGGGTTCAAGCGATTCTCCTGCCTCAGCCTCCCAAGTAGCTGGGATTACAGGTGCCCACCACCACGCCCAGCTAATTTTTTTTTTCTTTGTATTTTTAGTAGAGAAGGGGGTTTTGCCATGTTGATCAGCCTGTTCTCGGCCTCCTGACCTCAGATGATCTGCCCACCTAGGCCTCCCAAAGTACTAGGATTACAGGCATGAGCCACCGTGCCAGGTCATCTAAACCTTATTAATTAGAATTTTTGCTACCGTTGTAAGTCATTTCTGGGGCTACTGCCAGATATAAAAATACAACGTAAAATACTGTTAACATCTACTGACATGCTTATTCACTAGCCATGAAATGGCAGTGCACTGACATGGCATCTTTATTCTATTGAGAAAATAGAGATGTTTTATTTGCTTACTATAATTCCTCACTGAGTGATCAAACACTTATTAGCATAGAGATGAAGTAGATAGAGATTAAGTTTAATTATTTTTTGTTTCTGAATAATTTTATGCTGTTCACAGCAGCATACGTTTATTAGTGCACATCTTCTGTTAGTTCTAAAGTAGTATCATAACTAGTTTTTATTTATCTACCTAGTTTTCTAGAGATATGGAAAATATATAATGTTGCATATATAATCTATTTTAAGAACCTAAAACTGGAATATTTTATGTTTTTTTTACTACTTTAAAAAAACTAAATAATAGGCAGAATAAATAAATAGTTATTGCAAAATCTAGAATATTTTAGTAAATTATTATCACATCTTCTGCTCTCCTATTTCACTTCAGTTGCTTAGGTTCATTTTAATTCTACATGATTACTAATTATAATAATGGATTATTATAAATACATATATTTTTTTAAGACAGCAATTTAATACATTTCAGAAGAATTTTCGTAGTTCCCTGGCTAACCAATTCTCTCTCAGGAATAAAATCCTGGCTCATTTTCTAGTTTTTACAATAAAGTAGTTTCTGTTTGGAAGCTAATTGTGGGAATGAGGAGAGGATTGATGTTGGCCTTTTTGAGAAGCAATGGTCTATGATTAGAAGAAACTAGCCAAAAGCGGAGCTGCCGGGGGGCGGGCAGGGTGGGAGGAAGATAAGTGCATCTATTGAGAAACGTTAATTATGTTAATTAACATTGAGGCAATCTGATTAGTTTTCATAAAGGAAGGTTTTTATAATGAGGTAGGTGCTTAATCTTGTTAGAGTGGGTGCAGTCAGGTTAGTCAGGTGTGGTCTTGTCCCTGTCTCAAAATATGAAAGAGAGTTTTATCTCCTTGCTTTTTTTTTTTTTTTAGACAGAGTCTCGCTCTGTCGCCCTGGCTGGAGTGCTGTGGCTGATCTCAGCTCACGACAACCTTCGCCTCCTGGGTTCAAGCAATTCTCCTGCCTCAGCCTCCTGAGTAGCTGGGATTACAGGCGCGTGCCACCACACCCAGCTAATTTTCATATTTTTAGGAGAAATGGGGTTTCACTATGTTGTTCAGGCTGGTCTCTAACTCCTGACCTCGTGATCCACCCACCTTGGCCTTCCCAGGTGCTGAGATTACAGGTGTGAGCCACCACGCCCGGCTGTCTCCTTGCTTTTCAAAGCACACTGTGTTTGGTAGATGTGAGTCAATCAGAGCATTACTTGTGATAACTCTTCAGTTACATTCTTGTGTTGTAAGATTTGTCAACACAACTCCTCCTAGAGCCTCTGAGGTGATTAAATGATGATAAACAGCCTTTTATTTTTCTTCAATTTAGGTCTTTAAAAAGTCTGTCCATTGCTCTGGGTCAAGATAATGAGTATGTTTTGAACCAGTAGCTGTGTGAACTTTTTTTTTGCAGTAGATAGCAGTAGGAAAAAGTGAAGACTTTTTGCTTGTAAAAACATTTACTGGCCGGGCATGGTGGCTCACGCCTGTAATCCCAGCACTTTGGAGGCCAAGGCAGGCGGATCGCCTGAGGTCGGGAGTTCAACACCAGCCTGACCAACGTGGTGAAACCCCATCTTAAAAAAAACATTTACTGTCTCCTAGCAATCTGCAGTGATGCTATGCAAGTCTGACATTTATCTGTCGGATAAATGTTTTCTGATGTCATAAAACTTTACAGTAATACAGGAAGGTTACTTAACTGTTTGCCTCAGAAGTTGATGCTCTCATTCTGGAGTTTCAGAAACTCTTGACTACAAACTAACTTCATAGAATTATCAGTTATTAACAGCAACAGAGATTTAAAGCTATAGTTATTTTGTCCAACCTTATATTTTTCAGACAAAGAAAACAGATTCTTATTTATTTATGTATTCATTTCTCACCATTCTTGTTTATGTATTTATGGGTGTGTATGTATTTATTTATTTATTTTTCAGAGACACAGTTTCACTATGTTGCCAAGCTGACCTTGAACTCCTGGGCTTAAGTGATCTGCCTGCCTCGGCCTTTCAAGTAGCTGCGACTGTAGGCTTGTGTCAGCCTGCCCAGCTTCACCATTCTCATTTAAACTTCACTGCTTTTTTCACCATGGCATGTTATCTCACCTGAAATGTGTAGGGCTGAGGCTGACTTAGATAATAGGGTGAAGAAAATCAGAACTATAGAGTACCCGAGAAATAACTTTTGTTTGTTTGAGATGGTGTCTCACTATGTTGCCCAGGCTGGAGTGCAGTGACATGATCTCGGCTCACTGCAACCTCTGCCTCCCAGGTTCAAACAATTCTCATGCCTCAGTCTCCCGAGTACCCGGAATCACAGGCATGTGCCACCACACCCGGCTAACATTTGTATTTATTTTATTTTATTTATTTATTTTTATTTTTATTTTTTTTAAAACAAGATTTCACCATGTTGGTCAGGCTGGTCTTGAACTCCCGACCTCAGGTGATCTGCCCGCCTTGACCTCCAAAGTGCTTGGATTACAAGCATGAGCCACCACGCCCGGCCACATTTGTATTTTTAGTAGAGATGTGGTTTTGCCATTGGCCAGGCTGGTCTCAAACTCCTGACCTCAAGTGATCTGCCCACCTCAGCCTCTCAAAGTGCTGGGATTACTGGTGTAAGCCACCATGTGCAGTCAGTATTTTTTTTTTCTTTTCTTTTTTTTTTTTAAAGATGGGGTGTCACCATGACGGCCAGCCTGGATTTGAACTCCTGACCTCAGGTGATCCACCCACCTCGGCCTCCCAAAGTGCTAGGATTACAGGCGTGAGCCACCACACTTGGTCAGCCAGTATTTTTAAGGCATATAAAATGGAATCTGGCCGGGCGCAGTGGCTCACACCTGTAAACTCAGCACTTTGGGAGGCCGAGGCAGGTGGATCACTTGAACTCAGGAGTTCAAGGCCAGCCTGGCCAACATGGTGAAACTCTAGCTCTACTAAAAATACAAAAAAAAAAAAGAAAGAAAAAATTATACGATATTGTGGCATGCTCCTGTATTCCCAGCTACTTGGGAGGCTGAGGTAGGAGAATTGCTTGAACTTGGGAGGTAGAAGTTGCAATGAGCTGAGATTGTGCCACTGCACTCCAGCCTGGGTGACAGAGCAAGAGTCTGTTTCAAAATAAATAAGTAAGTAAATATGGAATCCAACAATGTATAGTCAATACAGATGTGCTATTCTAATAAAACTACCTGCTTCTCAACTAGAATTAGACATGGTCAGGGTACAGATGCCACAGCTGCTGGATGTTTGCAACTAAACAGTTTGTAAACAAACAGAGTGGGCAAGACCAGAATGGAAAAACTCTAGCCTACAGGATCCAGGAATCAGAAAAGGGCCAGGTAGTAACTGCATTGACTTGGAGAGCAAATCATCATCTAGCAAAGGGACAGGACATACTCAACTCCAGCTGATATGATGCAAGGGTGTGAGTCCAATCTTGCCAGATCTTTCTATTAAAAAAAATAAATTGATATCTGGGTTCTTTTTGAAAACAGTCTGTGTACTAGTTAAAATCAGCCTACAAGTGGGTTGCCAGACCCAGCAAATAAAAATACACAATTTCCAGGTAAATGTTAATTTGTTTATCTGTATTTTACCTAATAAAACTAACTACAGTCATCCATCTGTTTCCAGACTCTAGTTTAAGAAAACAGAAGGTAGGCTGACTCTTGTGGTGTCTCTGTCTCTACCTCTGAGGCTTGCCAATGACCTTCACTTAGGTTTAGAAGTAACTGCCCTCCTTTTACACCACAGTAAATTAATTCTATTTTTGAGATGGCAAATTTTACATTAATATATAGGAACAAAATATATGAGTTCCTTTTAGTTACCTAAAGAATATATGAAAATTGAATAGAGAATTTTATTGCTAGCTTCTAGTAAAGGGTAATGTTTTCAGTGAAATGAATATTTATATGAAACTTTCCTGGGAAGGAAAAAATTCCTATGTATTATTACAGGCAAACATAATAATAGAGTTAGAATGCTCAGTCTCCTTGAAGCTGTGCTCCTGTCTGTTCATAAAATCAGATAGGCTGAGAACAAGCTGCAACACATCCACCAAAGTTATAATTAACATTAACTTGAGAAAGAGTCCCAGCTCCGCTTAATGCTAAATTCCGTTTGATCTTAATTGAAAGGAGGTCCAGAGTTACAGGAAACAGACTCCTGCATTGAAAATGCCCTGGTAATATGTTTAGAATTTCCCAAGAAAAGGAAGATCTTTAGAGCACAGACATTTGGAAGCAGAGAAGTTAAGTCCTTAACACCTCACAGCAGTAAAACTCTTCTAACGTGCTTTGAAGGCCTTGGCTTTGGGATTTATTTTCTCCTTACCTGGCCCGGGTCTAGAAACTGAATTTTGCTTTTGAAGCTGGTAATTCTTTACAGCACTTTGTCAATTTGTTTTCAATTACCTTCCTTCTAATGCTTAGTTACCTTGCATAGGCTACCCATCTCATTGGCTTTTTCTTTACAGTTAAGCTTTTTCAGAGAAAGTAGTAAAACAGAAACAGGCAAAATAAAGCCGTTTTTAAAAATTAGCCAATTTATCAAATGTTTATTTAAGTTTTCCAAGCGCTAGGCACCATACTGGGTAAAGTTCCTGCTCTGAAGAAGTACACAAATTGAAGGGACAGACAGCGACACAATAGGGACCACAGTATAGGACCCTATTACATTCCAAGACCCCCAGTGAATGCCTGAAACCAAACATTTTACTGAACTCAATATGTGCTATGTTTTTTTCCTGTACATACAAACATGTGCCATTTGTGGCATTCATGATGAGTTCAGGTCGGTTGTTTCGCAGCTTGTCCCTTAATTTTGATGTGTCTGATTGGTTTCCTCATGACTCTATTCCGGTTAAACATTTTGGAAACTCTAGTGCATGCACCACTGATTTGTAGCAGGGTCACATAATGTAAGTTTGTTCAGTTACTGTTACTGGTGATGTTAAGTTTGATCACTTGCTCAAGGTGGTATATATCAGCCTTCTCCACTGTAAAGGTGCCTTTTCCCTTTCGTAATGAATAAGTGGTTCGTGGGGTGGTACATTAAAATATGATGTCCATAGTGCCTCATGACTTTTCAGCCAACACTTTGCATCCACTGGTGATTCTTTTTAATTATTATTTTTTGAGATGGAGTCTTGTTCTGTCGCCTAGGCTGGAGTACAGTGGCACAAGCTCGGTTCACTGCAAACTCTGCTTCCCAGGTTCAAGAGATTCTTGTCTCTCAGCCTCCCAAGTAGCTGGGATTACAGGTATGCACCACCACGCCTGGCTAATTTTTGTATTTTTAGTAGAGATGGGGTTTTGCCAGTCTGGTCTGGAACCCTGACCTCAGGTGGTCCATCCACCTCAGCCTTCCAAAGTGCTGGGATTACAGATGTGAGCCACCACGCCTGACCTCCACTGGTGATTATTAACTGTCTTTACAATGTTTCAAAAATTAGGAAATTTGCCCAGGAGCGGGGGACCACCAGGTAGCCTAAGGAGGGGGTGAACTGGCCCAGGTTGGAAATGGAGCAGGTCAAAACTCCTGTGCTGATCAGTAGTGGCATTGCGCCTGTGAATAGCCACTGCACTCCAACCTGGGAAACATAGCGAGACCTCGTCTCATAAAAAAAAAAATTAGGAAATTTGGGCATGGTGGCTCATGCCTGTAATCCCATCACTTTGGGAGGCGGAGTCAGAGGTGGCTAGATCACCTGAGATCAGGAGTTCGAGATCAGCTTGGCCAATATGTTGAAACCCTGTCTCTACTAAAATAAAATAATAAAATAATAAAAAATTAGCTGGATGTGGTGGTGTATGCCTGTAATCCCATCTACTTGGGAGGCTAAGCCAGGGGGAATCATTTGAACCCAGGAGGCAGAGGTTGCAATGAGCCGAGATCGCATCACTATACTCCAGCCTGGGTGACAGAGCAAGACTACATCTCAAAAAAAAAAAAAAAAAAAAAAAAAGGTCGGGCGTGGTGGCTCACGCCTGTAATCCAAGCACTTTGGAGGCCAAGGCGGGTGGATCACCTGAGGCCAGGAGTTCAAGGTCAGCCTGACCAACACGGTGAAACCCTGTCTTTAAAAAATAAATAAATAAATAAATAAAAGAAAAAAAAAAGATGGCTCGCAAACATCTGGACTCTTAAGTTCTTGTAAAAATGGAAAGATGTGGACAACACTGAGTCTGTGTTCCTGAGTTTCAGTAACTGGTAGGAATTGAGCAGTGATTGTCTTCTAAAAATGAGACTATGATTTTCAGTTGACCATGGTTTTCATCATTCCCTGTTGTTTACCACTACTCTGCTTCACTCACTTATGAATTCTTTTTCTCCTCTGTAACCATTTGAGTTTACTATCCTTGTATTATGGTTTCTAATTAAGAAATTTGCATAGCTGATGATGGTGAGGTATATGGAAGACAGAAAAAGGAGTTTAGGAGAAAATATTAAAATCTTCGGTTTTAGATGTTTGATAAGCATTAGCAATTCCTGTCAGAAAGTCAGAAGAGAGTTCTGAACTGGAGGTAAGATTTGAAATTCTAAGGTGCTAGTTGAATGCACGGATGTAATCATTTCCTTAAGATACTGTGTTATTACAACAATAGTTTACAATATAACCATTTACTTAGTATTTCTTACTAGCTTATCATTAATCTTTTATTTCCTGCACTTGATATAATAAAAATTCAATAAATTTTATTGAATGAATAAATAAATGAATGATTCATATGAATAAAGACATTCATTGGTTAAGAGGCATTTGAGGAGGAAAATATTCATGAGTCAGATAACATGAACCTCAAAGGATAGTGAAGTTAGGAGAAGGTTGATTTGATCTTTAAACTATAGAAAAAGTGATGTGGTAGAATGAGCTGCCTCCGCTCCAAGTAGCCTGTGGTGGAAGAGAGGTCATCAGAGGAAAAGCATTTCAGTGAAGTTAGTGTAACCAGGGAGCGGGAGCAGGTTGCAGGGGCGTCCCAAAGATGCTCACTGTTCCCCCGATAAAATGTGTTTTTTTTCCAGGTCCTTAGGCTCTCACTCACCCAAGAATGGGGAGGAGACACTGGAGGCGCAGTGCTATTATTCAAGTAAATATCGGACCCAAAGAGTTTTGCAGAAAGCGATTTATTAGGCAGAGAGAGAGAAAGAGAAATAGGGAGGGGGGAGAGAAAGCTCCCATGCTGTCATGGGAGGGGATCCAGAGATGGAGTGCCCACAGGTAAATTGAGAGAGAGAGAAGGCACCAGGCTTCTGCCTTGGGAGAGGATCCCAGGGAGGGAAATCCCTATAGATAAGGGAGTAGGGGGAATTTAACGCCAGAGTTACTACCGCTCCATTCAAGTTCTCATCCAGTGAGAGGAGCATTTCCAAACTTCCTCTGGAGTGATTGATCTTTGACTCTGATGCCAGATTGGCTGCCTGGCTTGCAGGAGAGCCCCTCCTTCCAAGGCTTTTGGCGGGTTTTCTAAACAAGGGAAGCTCAACTGGGCTGTCTACCTTTCCCACGCAGGAAAGTTAGACTAAGAACTCTAGGCTCCCTGATGGGGGAGGTGGATGTAGACATGGCACTGGGAAGTTCTTGCCTTTGAAACCACGCCTCTTGTGGACCCGGGAAGAGAAATTAACATAGTCCCTTAATAGGATGGTGACTAGAGGGATATATGAATGAGAGATTCATGGAATGGGCCTTAGCAGTGAGGTTAGCAGGCAAGAAATAGTTTCATCAGTTCAGAATTTTGTGACCCATAGTAACAGGGAAAAGCAGAATGGTGGGGTTCATCAGATTTCATTCGGGCTGGTATAGGCTGACATTCCAGGTAGTGGCAGAAACCTGGTAAGAGAGAAGTTGATAGGGTTTGTTCCAGGTTCCATAGACAATGCTAGCAGAAGATTATTCTGCAGGGACTTTGCTAAAGTGCTTGAGGTTGGGATTAACTTGATCCATGGATTCAAGCATTTCAACGGAAATAACAGCCTGCAGCAATGTGAATTCTAATCAGATGGGTTTTATTTCACCCTACATATCGTGACTTGCAATCTTACTCTGGCAAAACATTATGTGACAAAGAAGAAAGTCAAGATATTTTACCCCAAAACATGTTGCTTTGCAATATATTGAAATGGCTCTGCAAAGGTGTCTTTTGTGGGAGAAAATCTGCATCTGCAAAGAATTTCTATTAAAAGTTAGATCTTTTTCTTCCAGGCCCTCCCAATCCTAAAAAGATTAAGAGTCTAGCACTTTTTTTTTTTTTTTAAAGACGAGTTTTACTCTTGATGCCCAAGCTGGAGTGTAATGGCGCCTCTCGGCTCACTGCAAGTTCCACCTCCCCCGGTTCAAGTGATTTCCTGCCTCAGCCTCCCGAGTAGCTGCCGTTACAGGAGCACACCATCACGCCCGGCTAATTTTTTGTAGTTTTAGTAGAAACGGGGTTTCACCATGTTAGCCAGGCTGGTCTCGAATTCCTGACCTCAGGTAATCCACCCACCTCGGCCTCCCAAAGTGCTGAGATTACAGGCGTGAGCCACTGTGCCCTGCCTGAGTCTAGCACCTTTTAAAGATCTGAAGAGGAAACTTCTAATGTTCAGAGACAAGCCACTACAAAACTTCAAAAGTACCTTTGTTTCCACAATCTTTTTTTTTTTAAATTTTTATTTATTTTTTGTTTTTTTAAGATGGGATTTCGCCATGTTGGACAGGATGGTCTCGATCTCCTGACCTCGTGATCCGCCCGCCTTGGCCTCCCAAAGTGCTGGGATTACAGGCGTGAGCCACCGTGGCCAGCCTGTCTCCACAATCTTTTATGTTTACCTGAATATTTCCAACATTTATTTTCTATCAATCCCAGGTCTTTAGACAAGCTCAATCAATTGTCAACCAGAAAATCAGAAAAATGTTTAAATTTACTTGTAGCCTAGAAGTGCTCCCATTTCCTGAGTTGTCCCTCCCGAGGGACCAAAGCAATGTATATTCTTAAATGTATTTGATTGATGTCTCATTCATCTCTAAAATGCATAAAACCAAGCTGCACCCCTACCACCTTGGGCACATGTCTCAGGACCTTCTTAGGACTGTGTCATGGGCCATGGTCACTCATATTTGGCTCAGAATAAATCTCTTCAAATATTTTACAGAGTTTGACTCATTTGTTGACAGCATTCAGTAAGGACATGATACTTTCATCAAAGACATTCTCCTATTTGCATTCTAGAGCAGAGCTAGGGGCATGGTACGCTGGGGCTTGATACTTTTAAGATCTCATTATCTCATTTTACCTTTAGAGCATTATATAACACAGTGTCTTGGCACAAATAAACAATTTCCTTTTGTATTTATTTATTTATTTTGAGACAGAGTCTTACTCTGTAACCCAGGCTGGAGACAGCAATGACACAATCGTGGCTCACTGCAGCCTTGACTTCCTGGGTTCCAGTGATCCTTCTACCTCAGTCTTTTGGCTAATTTTTGTATTTTTGGTAGAGACAGGGTTTCACCCTTTTGCCAGGCTGGTCTTGAACTCCTGAGCTCAAGGAATCCACCCGCCTAGGTTTCCCAAAGTGTTGAAATTACAGGTGTGAGCCACCATGCTGGCCTTTTTTGTCTTTTAAATGACCACTCATCTTTGGACATTTTGAGGGCTTCTCTTTTGTTAACTAAGCTATTTAATGAGAAAATTTATAATTTATTTTTTTTAGGAGGTATTATTTATTTATTGAGTTTAGTGCTCCCAAACTGTATTCTACAGAATATTGTTCCACAGGATGTTCAAATAACATTAAAAAAGGAAAAAAAAAGTGTGGAGGTAGTCAGCGGGATCATCTGTGGCAAATGAGTTGTGGTTGTGCTGGGTTAAACAAACACAAACAGATCTATTTTCTGCAGAACTTCTTATGACTTCTTTTTTTGAGATGGAGTCTCCCTCTGTCACCAGGCTGGAGTGCGGTGGCGCAGTCTTGGCTCACTGCAACTTCCGTCTCCCGGGTTCAAGTGATTCTCCCGCCTCAGCCTCCCGAGTAGCTGGGACTACAGGCATACGCCACTATGCCCGGCTAATTTTTGTATTTGTAGTAGAGACGGGGTTTCACCATGTTGGCCAGATGGTCTCGATCTCCTGATCTCGTGATTCACCCACCTTGGCCTCCCAAAGTGCTGGGATTACAGGTATGAGCCACCGCACCCAGCCTGACTTTTAATATGCAATTTTTATTGTAAATCTATAAGAAGGAGCTATACATAAAACACTTCCCTAACTTATGTAGCCATGGGGCGTGTGTGTGTGTGTGTGTATAATATTTTTCTTTTCTTTTTTTTAATTGCATTTTAGGTTTTGGGGTACATGTGAAGAACATGCAAGATTGTTGCATAGGTACACACATAGTGTGATTTGTTGCCTTCCTCCCCATCACCTATATCTGGCATTTCTCCCCATGCTATCTCTCCCCAACTCCCCCACCCCTCACTGTCCCTCCACTATTTTCCCCCACAGACCCCAGTGTGTGATGCTCCCCTCCCTGTGTCCATGTATTCTCATTGTTCAACACCCACCTGAAAATTTATAATTTATTTAAGAGAGTTTACATTTTTGGATACAAGAAGGGTTTTATTTTTTACCTGCTAGGAACAGAATCTCTTGAGCTTTTCATTGTTCTGAGGGTAAGAACATTAACCAGCAATGTTTATTTAAAATAGCTAGTGAATTTCCTTGAACTCATTTTGAATAGACACAAGAGACATAACACACATAGTATGTTTTGATACCCTGACTGTGGACATCTTTAAAATACAGGTTCTGAGTAGAAAAAGTATGTAGTTTCTTTTTTATGACTGCCACATGGGCATTCTGTTTTAGAGTTATTCCTCACTGTAATGTTCCCTATCATCATAATTTTCTCAGATTTTCACCTGAAGATTGATCTGTGTATCTAAAAGTCACGTTGCTTTTCAGGTAGCATCATTATAAGTTTGTAAGCTCTGAGCATAACAGAGGCCACAAAAAATTGCAGCATTGACAACAGAACATTCATGAAAGCTCCTTGAAGTTCTGTTTTTGCAAACAATGTAACCTCAAATCATAGATACGAGATACTTGGTTAACTCAAACGACCAACTCACTCCCTAGTTGGACACTCTGTGCTTCACAAAATGTAATCTCTCTTTCAGAATTTTAGAAATAATGCAACATTTTAGAAGGATAATTTTACCTTCTTTAGTGCCTGATATTAGCCTGGGCTTAAGCAATGGGTAAGCTAGAACCACAAAAAGTAAATGATGATCGATGAATGACATATGTATGCATGTGGGAGTTTGGAAAGTATAAAGCTAACTTAAATATTATAAGAGAAAAGCTAAACCCTAGGAGTTGTTTTTATTTATTTTATTTTTTTTATAAGAGATAGGGTTTCTCCATGTTGGCCAGGCTGGTCTCAAACTCCTGACCTCAGATGATCCACCCACCTCGGCCTCCCAAAGTGCTGGGATTACAGGTGTGAACCACCACCCCCGGCCAGGAGTTGTTTTTATTTTCTGTGTCTCACTAATTAGATTGGCTAGTTTTCTGAGTAAATGTAAGTCTTATCTCATTGATGTATTAAGAATATTTTATGTGCCTAGAAACAGGTTAGGTAATTTGAGAATTTAATAACTATAATAACGAGCATGCCAGTGGGTCAATAAAGCTGCCTTAAATTCTTTCAAAACATGAGGGGGTGGAAATAAATAGAAAACAAAACAGGGCTGGGCGAAGTGGCTCATGTGTGTAATCCCAGCACTTCGGGAGGCCAAGGCAGGTGGATCACCTGAGGTGAAGAGCTCAAGACCAGCCTGGCTAACCTGGTGAAACCCTGACTCTACTAAAAATACAAAAATTATTTGGGCCTGGCGGCAGGCACCTGTAATCCCAGCTACTCGGGAGGCCGAGGCAGGAGAATCACTTGAACCTGGGAGGCAGAGGCTGCAGTGAGCCAAGATTGCACCATTTCACTCCAGCCTGGGTGACAGAGTGAGACTTCGTCTCAAAAAAAAAAAAAAAAAAAAAGAAAAAAAAAAACAAATAAGGATCGTTCTCTATCCGTTGTGACCTATAATGTTCTTCAAAACATTTGATCCTCAAAGATCTCTAATTGAGTTAATAGCAGTTAACTAAAACCAACATTTACCCATCTATTTCTTTAAAGTGGATTTTAAGTTCATTATCAAAATATTAATAAATTATTTTGATATTGATATTAAATGTTTAATTTGATAAACAGTAGATATATCAATATCAAATAGTTAAATAGATAAATGTGTTTAATTATGTTAAACTAACGTTTCTTTCTCAAATGGAGGCTAGAAAAGAAAAAATAATTTTAAGCTGTACAAGAGAAGGATTTTAAGTTAGAATTTAGGTGTACCATTTAAATATAGCTCATCTTTTGAATTGGTCGTTGAACACATTTCTTTTTTCTTTTTGAGAAAGTCTTGCTCTGTCGCCCAGGCTGGAGTGTAGTGGCACGATCTCAGCTCACTACAACCTCTGCCTCCTGGGATGAAGTGATTCTCGTGTCTCAGCCTCCCAAGTAGCTGGGACTACTGGCGTGTGCCACCAGGCCTAGCTAATTTTTGTACTTTTAGTAGAGACGGGGTTTTGCCATGTTGCTCAGGCTAGTCTCAAACTCCTGACCTCAAGTGATCCTCACGCTCAGCCTCCCAAAGTGCTGGATTTGGAGCCACCACACCCGGGCTGAACAAAGATTTAATAAGAACTTAGCTGTATACCTGGCACCCTGAAACGTACTGGCACATACGTTGTTGAGCAAAATAGACAAAGACACTACTCTCATCAGCTTACATTATACTGGGGGAGAAAAAGAATTATTAAGTAGACATATTGATGAGCAAGATTAGATTTTTTTTTTTTTTTCTGAGACAGCCTCTCTCTGTCGCCCAGGCTGGAGTGCAGTGCTGTGATCTCAGCTCACTGCAACCTCCACCTCCTGGGTTCCAGTGATTCTCCTGCCTCAGTCTCCCAGGTAGTTGGGACTACAGGCATGCGCCACCATGCCCAGATAATTTTGTATTTTTAGTAGAGATGCGGTTTCTCTATGATGGTCAGGCTGGTCTTGATCTCCTTACTCATGATCCACCCCCCCTTGGCCTCCCAAAGTGTTGGGATTACAGGCATGAGCCCCGAGCCCTGCCTATTTCAGATTCGTACACTATACGCATCTGAAGTAACATTAAAAACCTTTTGTCTTGGTTTATTCCTCTTTTTCCTTGGACCGCTTCCAATTTTAATTTATTGGCTACATGAACTTGCTCCTAAAACTGTAGGTAAGAGGAAAAAAAGATAATGTAAAAATTAAAATGTCATTAATCTGGCTTTAAGAGCAAAAGGAAATGGATACTTGGCTGAAGATTAAGTAAGAAAACAGTGGAGAAATTTTCAACAGTTACAGATTTAGCCAGCAGTTATGCCTTGACTGGGACTGTAAACAATTTGTACTTTTAAGTTCTCCAAATTCTGTCATATTCATTAATCATATTTTACAATTAAAGCATTGCCAAATTTATGCCCTTGAAAGTTTTTCTAAGCCTTTCCCCCTTTTTCCCTCCTCCCCCTCATAATTTTTTAAATTTTATTTTTGTACATTCTGAAGTTTCTATTTTATAGTTCTATTCCCCTATGAATCCAATTTGGCCCGAAATTCAACTAGTAAAGCCATGTTACACCAGATAACCTAACCCAATTATTGACAAGGCGTTGTTCATTATATTCTTACAAACACACGTATGGATAGAATTGTAGCAGGCATGTGACAAAGGACCAAATATCCCACAAAGAATCAGAAATTGAGTGGTTGTACTTTGTAGGCGGTTTCCACTTGAACGCTTTACTAACATCATAATTAATGACTCATTTGGGACACATGAAACGTTGTTTTGAAAATCAGTAAACCTTAGGAACACAGGAGTAAATGTAGAGTGCTTTATTTTGTCAATTATTAACTATAAGACCCATCTTTTTTTTGGTATCCATTTCTTTTATATTTCTGAGGGTTTTTTTTTGTTTATTTTCATTATTATTTTCTGCTTGGTCTCAAAAGAATGTAAGTTTCTTGAAAGAGGGAAATTTCTCTCTATTTTTTTTTTTGAGACAGAGTTTTGCTCTGTCGCCCATGCTGGAGTGCAGTGGCGCAATCATGGCTCACTGCAACCTCCACTTCCTGGGTTTAAGCAATCCTCCCACCTCATCCACCTGAGTAGCTGGGATGATAGGTGTGTGCCACTACACCTGGCTAATTTTTGTATTTTTAGTAGAGGTGTGGTTTCACCATGTTGGCCAGGTTGGTCTCAACTCCTGATCTCAAGTGAACCATCTGGAAATTTCTCTTTTTAATTCAACGCTGTCTCTGCAGAGTCTAGTCTGCCATAGTAATCATTCAACAAATATTTGTTTATAATTTGACTAACTTTACCAATCAGTTTATTAATAAGCACACTGATGATTTCTTTTGGAACTAAAGGAATGGCAAAATTAAATATGCTCAGTAACTTTCATCATTAAGTTTAAATTTATGTATTAATTATTATTATTACTGTTTTATGTTATAGAGACAGGGTCTTGCTCTGTCACCCAGGGTGGAGTGCAGTGCTGTGATCATAGCTCACTGTAGCCTTAAACTCCTGAGCTCAAGAGATCCTCCTGCATCAGCCTGCCAAGTTGCTGGGACTACAGGCGCAAGCCATCACACCCAGCTAATATGTTTAAATTTATGGGTATTTATTCTATTACAGATGTTACATGAACATGTCATGGATGTCTGAAGAAAACCACTCCAATTTTTTTCCTCATTCCTCTTCTTTGGATCCATTCTTCCAGGTACCTTTTTCCCACAAATCCCCAGCCCCACACTCTCATACATATTTTTTAGAAGAACTGCAACTTCTCTGTCAGAAAAGTTAAAAGCACCCTCAGGTGAGCCACAGTGTCTGAAAAATCCTCTTAGAACCTTGCAAAATTTTTTCTTTTATTTACTTTTTTTTTTTTTTTTTTTTTTTGAGACAGTCTCACTTTGTTGCCCAGGCAGGAGTGCAGTGGCATGATCATGGCTCACTGCAGGCTCTAGCTCCCGGGGTGAAGAGATTCTCTCACCTCAGCCCCCCTACAGTAGAGGGGTTGCAGTCATGCACCACCACACCAGGCTAATTTTTAAATTTTCTGTAGATACGGGGTTTCACTATGTTGTCCAGGTTGGTGTCAAACTCCTGGCCTCAAGCAATTCTTCCACCTCAGCTTCCCAAAATATTGGGATTACAGGCATGAGACACCACGCACAGCTCTCTCTTTCATCCGTGTCATGGAATAATGATTTTTTGCTTCAGGTCTAAATAGTTCATGGCATTCCCTGAACTGATTACAATTCAGTGCTAAAAAGTGCTCAGAAAAAAAAAATGGAGAAAAATATAATTCCTGATAGTTTTGAGAGAAACTGGACTACTGAATGCAATATTTCTTATTTGGAAGTTCTAGCAGGGGGAGTGCAGCTACTCATATACCCTTGACTGAAGAGCAGTCCTCCTCTATCCGGGATGGTCGTCCTCTTGACCAAGCGCGCAGCTTCGGGAGGGATGCACATGGAGCGGTGAGGGAGGAAGGGGACACTCGCCTAGCCAGCCAGATCAGCCGAATCAACCCTGGCGATCAATGGGGTGACAGATGTTGCAGCCAGATCACCCACACATCCTGAATGCAGTATTTCTAACAAATAAATAAAACATGAAGTGGCAACTGGCATTTAGCGTTATTATTTAGTAGAAAAAAATTAAAAAGAGAAAATTAAAAAAACATTTTCAATGTCATAGAATTTAGGATTGATTAGAGAAAATCATGTAGACCTCTGTAAATTTATTAATTTTTATCATGCATGACAAAAAAACATGACATGACAGAGAAAATGACCACTACTTGAGGTTTACTTTAACTACTTAAAGGAAAATTTTAATGCCAAGTTTTCTTGAGATAGTTGATTATTGGGTACACTTTTTTTTTTCTTTTTTTTTGAGGTGGAGTTACATTCTGTTGCCCAGGCTGGAGTAGAGTTGTGCAATCTTGGCTCACTACAACCTCCACCTCCCAGGTTCAAGTAATTTTCCTGCTCAGTCTCCCGAGTAGCTGGGACTACAGGCATGTACCACCATGACCAGCTAATTTTTGTATTTTTAGTAGAAATGGGATTTCATCATATTGGCCAGGCTGGTCTCGAACTCCTGACCTCAGGTGATACACTTGCCTTGGCCTCCCAAAGTGCTGGGATTACAGGCGTGAGCCACTACACCCAGCCAGGAGTACATATTTAAATTAAATATTTTATGTGTTGATGAACGTTTTATAAGAAATCTCATTTGTTTAGAGAATGTAAAGCTATTCCAAATTGTGAATACTCTAAAAACAGTCATACTATGAACAGACAAAAGAAGAAATAAAAATGCCTTATGCATAAGGTAAGATGCCCAGTGCAGTGGCATGTGCCTGTAGTCCCAGCTACTCGGGAGGTTGAGGCTGGAGGATCACTTGAGTCCAGGAGTTCTGGGCTGTAGTGCGCTATACCCATCAGGTGTCCGCACTAAGTTTGGCATCAATACGGTGACCTCTCGGGAGTGGGGGGACCACCAGGTTGCGTAAGGAGGCGTGAACCAGCCCAGTTCAGAAACGGAGTAGGTTAAAACTCCCGTGCTGATCCATAGTGGGATCGCACCTGTGAATAGCCACTGCACTCCAGCCTAGTCAGCATGGCAAGACCCCGTCTCTAACAAAAAAAAAAAAAAAATGCTCAAATTCAAGTAGATAAAATCATACAGAGACACAATTTTTTACCTATTAGATTTACAAAGACAAAGTAAATTGAGGGCATAGTTGGCTAGGCTGTTTGATATATTAATTGCCAAAATCTATAAAAACTGCAAATATACATATGCCTTGTCCTAACAATTCAACTTCTAGTTTATCCTACAGATATACTTGGACATCTGTCTGGAAAAATCATAACATTTACATGGAAATATTTCCTACAATTAAACATAGTAGCAAAAGATTGGAAATAGTCTAAATGTTCAAAATAGAGAATTGATTAAATAATACATTATATTTCCCTATAATGAAATGCACTGCAGCCATAGAAAAGAATGAGGAAGACCACTATAAACTGATATAAAAAGATCTTTCAGCTATATTAAGTGTGTGGGGGAGTCAGGAGGACATAATAGTTTATATAAGGTGCTACCACTTGTTCAAGAGGAAGAAGAAAATAATGTATGAATGGATTTGCATAAAGACCTAGGGAAGGATAGACATGAATATGACAGCTCTGATTGTTGTTGGTTGGGGGAGTGGGTGTGTGGGAGAGTGGAGAACTAGGTGGATAGAATCTAAGTGTGGGGCTGGGTGCGGAGGCTCACGCCTGTAATCCCAGCACTTTGGGAGACTGAGGTGGGCAGATCACCTGATCAGGAGTTCGAGACCAGCCTGGCCAATATGGTGAAACCCCATCTCTACCGAAAATACAAAATTAGCTGGGTGTGGTGGCAGGCACCTGTAGTCCCAGCTACTTGGGAGGCTGAGGCAGGAGAATTACTTAAACCTGGGAGGTGGAGATTGCAGTGAGCCGAGACCATGCCATTGCACTGCAGCCTGGGCAATAAGAGCAAAACTTTGTCTCAATAATGATAAAATAATAATAATAATAATAATAATAATAGTAAGTGTCAAAGGAAGGCCTCACTTTTATCTTCTTGGCTTGCTGAATTTCAAATAATGGGAATGCTTTAGCTTTAAAAATGTAAGCATATATTTTGCTAGTGAATGACTAGGGGTGATGAAAAAAAAAATGTAAGCATATAGATCATTAAAATAAACTTTACTAGCTGTTAAGTACGTCACTGGTGTATAATAATAATTTAAATTTAAATTTATCATTTAAATTATCATTTAAAACACAGACCCGATGGCCTGGTGCAGTGGCTCACACTTGTAATCCCAACAGTTTGGGAGACCAAGGCTAGAGGACCACTTGAGCCTAGGTGTTCAAGACCACACTGTGCAACATAGTGAGACTGTGAATGGGCAACATAGTGAGATTCTGTCTTCACACAAAAAATTAACAAATTAGTGGGGCACAGTGGCATTGCACCCCGTAGTCCCAGCTGCTCAGGAGGCTGAGGCAGGAGGATCCTTTGAGACTAGGAGGTTGACGCTTCAGTGAGCTATGATAGTGATACTGCATTCCAGCCTGGGTGACAGAATGAGACCCTATCTCATAAAATAAAATAAAACAATGAAGAAAACCCCACACAAACCTTAAAACTTAAATTTTTAAAAAAGCCAGTCATATTTAGCAGTGGGGGAAAATGTTTGAGTAGGATATAGAACCATTAATACATTAATCTTGACATTAACATTTTCTCAAACTCTTGAAAAGTACTTATCCAGTGTGTTTGATTTTAGAGTGCTTCACCTGATTCTCCTTCAGGCGTTGATAATGCAAAACAATGAAATTTGTGTAATTGTAAAGGTAGAAAAAACTCCTTCATATTCTACATCATGTCTAGAATTTGATCCAGGCCAAAATTACACCCAGCTCAAGTGGAAAATTTCTGATTCACCATTAGCAGCCTCCATCTTTATGAGCTAACAATGGCTTCTAAGTGTATTCCGTTTCACCCAGGAAACTCTCAATTAAGAACATCCAAAATCTGTAGGTGTATCTGGGTATGTGTAGCAGGAGATTAGGCATTTTGTCTGCTTCTGATCATGAACCCACACTCATATAGGAGACCAACTTATATGTCTGACAATGCTGTATCCCACCCTAGGGTTGCATACAAACTTGGGAAGGAAACAGAGGAGTTAATATGGGAGTGATTCTGGCAATGGGGAGACAAGTAGACAGTAGAGAAAAAGCATGGGTGGTACATGGCTTTCCCCCAAAGCCTAGAGGATAGGGGCTGAATGCAAAATATGTTCTTCCACTTACACTGCATTTCTTCTGTGTCAACTGCCTGTTTAAATCCCGTCCCGTGAATAAGCTGAAGAGTCATAGTTTATCTAATAGAGACGAAATCAGACGACAGGATATCACTCTAACTTGATGCTGGATTTGTTGACATTTGAGACAAAACTCTGGAGACACTGATTTAGATAGAATTGTCACTATATTTTAATTTAGTTGACAAATTCATCGCTAGGGTGGAAATGCTCTCAGTGTGGTTGAAAACTTCAAGCAGTGTGCCAGGACGTTTGCTTTTTAAACTTTGATGATGCTGTTGTATGGAAGAAATAAGACAGGCTCTGAGAGAACCAGGAGTGAAGGTTACACACACTAAGTAAGGTAGGGAGAGAACTAAGGCTCAGGATAGTTCAAAAACAATGAAATTTACTGTTTAAAAACAATGGGCTTTGAGAGAAAATATTTGGGGAACTGAGTGACTCAGTTTATTGCCTCACCTTTCTACCTTATACAGTATGAATCCACTTTTTTTTTTTTTTTTTTTTGAGACAGAGTCTCAGTCTGTTGCCCAGGCTGGAGTGTGGTAGCCTGATCTCAGCTCACTGCAACCTCCACCTCCTAGGTTTAAGCGATTCTTCTGCCTCAGCCTCCTGAGTACCTGGGATTACAGGCACTTGCTACTATGCCTGGCTAATTTCTTGTATTTTTAGTAGAGACAGGATTTCACGATGTTGATCAGGCTGGTCTCAAACTCCTGACCTCGTGATCCGCCTGTCTTGGCCTCCCAAAGTGCTGGGATTACAGGTGTGAGCCACCATGCCTGGCTTATGGGTCCACCTTTATAACATATCCTTAGTTTTTACGAAGAAGTATGTAAGTGATACTTCATTTTACTTCCATTGAATTAACATGTGCTTTTAAATTTATATGCTTTAGATTTTTTGAAGGCTGTTGGCACAAATCATTCCACCTCTCTGTGTCTTTTCTCTGTGAAAAAATCTACTTCCAGAAACAGCTAAGAGTATTTACTTACCGAATACGAAACGGTTCTTGAAAATGATTCACAAAGTGTGGTAGAGAAGGATGAGGAAGTGATGTCAGTGTTGCTTAAGAGGACAGGCAAAAACAATGGTTTAGGTCACGTCTCAGCAGATAGCCTTGTGGAGTTCAGGTGCCAATTTCTAGTATTTGTTTTCCTTACCCTTCCTACTTCATCTTGTCTGAAGAATCTGAGGCATTTGCTGATTCTACTTCTGGGAAGAAACTGGAGTTCCCCCCACGGGAAACTATAAAATCTCACAAAGACAATTAGGAAAGTGCAGTTGGCTCCTAGAAATGTTGTCAGTGAATCCTGTTTGCAAGTAAACTCTGCTAGAATTAAGACATTTCTAGGTTGTGTTTATGGTGAAATATAGAATCGCAGAGCTGAAAGAAACTTAAAATCTGGTTTAAAAATGTTATAGATGGACCAGGTGCCCTGGCTCATACCTGTAATGCCAGCACTTTGAGAGGCTGAAGTGGGCGGATCACTTGAGCTCAGGAGTTTGAGACCAGCCTGGGCAACATGGCGAAATTCAGTTTCTACAAAAAATACAAAAATTAGCTGGATGTGCCCGTAGTCCCAGCTATTCAGGAAGTTGAGGTGGGAGGATTGCTTGAGCCTGGGAGGTGGAGGTTACAGTAAGCCAATATCACACCACCGTACTCCAGCATGGATGACAGAGTGAGATCCTATCTCAATAATAATAATAATAATTTTAAAATTTTATGGATGAAGAAATAAAAACTTAGAGAGGCAAAATAATTATGTCATTGTAGAAGTTCAAAGTTTTAGCTTAAATCCTATGTTCTGTGCCTATATACTCAATGGCTTACAATTTTTTTTTTTTGCAAGGTTTAATGATGTAGATTTAGAACTATCTTTCAAGACAGAGAGCAAATTTCTAATGATCTCATAGGTAATCTCTAAGTTCCCTTTTTTTTTTTTTTTTTTTTTTTTGAGACAGACTGTTGCTCCGTCACCAGGCACCAGGCTGGAGTGCAGTGGCGCGATCTCGGCTCACTGCAACCTCTGCCTCCCGGGTTCAAGCAATTCTCCTGCCTCAGCCTCCCAGGTAGCTGGGACTACAGGTGCGTGCCATCACACCCAGCTAATTTTTGTATTTTTAGTAGAGACGGGGTTTCACCATGTTGGCCAGGATGGTCTCGATCTCTTGACCTCGTGATCCGCCCGCCTCGGCCTCCCAAAGTGCTGGGATTACAGGCGTGAGCCACCGCGCCCAGCCCTCTAAATTCCCTTTTTAACATGTCTTGATTCTCAGTAAATTTGCTGTTTTCCAACAAAGTATAGATCCAGAAAGCTGCCTTTATTTTATTACTTCTTTGGCCTTAAAAATCAAGATCCCTCCTTCTACCCCACCTCCTTTCCTATCATGCTCACTAAGCTGACACTGCAGATGCTCCTGGGCTGCAGACACATGCTTCAAAGCTGGTTTAGAAAGGGAATCATATTTATCACCATGCCAGGCAACCAGTGATCACTCCTACCTTCATCAGGTTACAACCTGGTATCTGAGTCATGGCGGGGCTGAAGGCTCTGCACCTAAGGCAGTGTTAGTTTAATAGAGCATATTGGGAAGTAGCTGTGGTGAGCACATTGAGAAGTCAAAGGCTGTGAGACATCTATGGAGGAATGGCCACAGATAGTTAAATATCTTACCTCTGACTTCCTTTGATCTTAAAATTCTATACTTGACTGGAAATTTCAATCACCTCCTGCCCTCCAAACCTTCAGTAATGAGAAGCACTTAAAAAGTTTCCTTTAGTCAACCCATCTTAATCAAGTAACACAGGCACAAATAGCACGGATGCAGCTGGGCCATAACTGTCCATCAGGTGGCTTGCAACCCTGCTCCTCATAAGCGCAACGGCTCATTGCTGACCTTTGGGATTTGTTCAGGTAATTTCTCCTCTGTTACTGATCTTTTTATTTTCAAACTTGGAAATGGATGTTTTAATGTAAGCAGCTTTTTACTCAAATCAGGAGATGAGAAGATTTAAATATATATAGAAAAAATGAAAGATGTTATGAAAGTCTGCAGATTTGAGATGTTTCGATTTTCCTTTCCACGCTGTTCATGTTTTCAAGCCTCCTCCCCCAACTCCCCACATCCCATTCACACTCCTATATAACAGAACTCAGAATAATCAAGCTAATTCTTTCTTTTTTCACAACACCAATGATATTTCACTCCAACTTTTTTGAACTAAATATAGAAGGTGTCACATTTTGACCAATTGATCCTGAAACTCTAGCCTGGACCCAAGATTGGGGATCTGTGCCAACGGCAGCTGTGTGCTGGCCAGTAGGAAATGGTCTGGTGTGGAATTTCTCTTTTTAATTATTTTTTGAAATGGAGTCTCGCTCTCTTGTCCAGACTGGAGTGCAGTTGCGTAATCTTGGCTCACTGCAACCTCCACCTCCTGGGTTCAAGCGATTCTCCTGCCTCAGCCTCCTGAGTGGCTGGGATTACAGGCGCAAGCCACCACACCCAGCTAATTTTTGTATTTTTAGTAGAGATGGGATTTCACCATGTTGGTCAGGCTGGTCTCAAATGCCTGTCCTCAGGTGATCCACCCGCC
Source organism: Ateles fusciceps (assembly GCA_036589455.1). Taxonomy (NCBI): domain Eukaryota; kingdom Metazoa; phylum Chordata; class Mammalia; order Primates; family Atelidae; genus Ateles; species Ateles fusciceps. Next base: position 1,953,974 of record JAZHEH010000647.1, read on the forward strand.
TCAGCCTCCCAAAGTGCTGGGAATACAGGTGTGAGCCACCGCGCCCAGCCTGGTGTGGAATTTCTTATAGAAGTTGTGCTTACACTAGGTAGTGAGGAAATGAGCCAAGGATATTTTCTGTCCTGGTGAATCTTTTCTAATCAGATTTGTTCTATTCTGGTAAGTCTGAATATCGGAAATCGTCACAGAGCTGAGTGGCACTGAAACAAAGAATATCATCTGCAGCTGGCAATTGGTAGGAACCATAAGCACAGTTGAGTTGCTCTAGAAAGCCATGCAGCAAGGCGCTGAATCACAAGATCAGCTTTCTTTACACAGGGTACTGTGCTATCCCAGGACTCCAGGAGGCCAAGAAGTTTGAGATTTCCTGTGCTCTGTTCCTTGTTTATTCCTACAGCAAACACTCATCGCCAATGTCAACTTGAGAATATCTCTTTTTCCTTAACAACCTGAAAAGACCCAACACACTATTAAATGTCTAACTGCTTAAAGTGATGAATGCAGATACGCTAGACTTTCCCCTGAGCTATGGCAGGACAAGGTACTTTTTAACTTCACGTGACAAGGGCTAATGATAGTGCTCTTTCTTGACTCATCTTTTGAACATTGCCAGAGCTGTAACCCCAGATTACAACCTTATTTTACCACAAGTTCAAGCACCGTGAATAAGAACTGCAGAGGCAAGGACAGAAAAAGCCACAGATATGCTCTGGTTTGTGATGTCCTAGATTTCCCTTAAGTAAATTAACCATTTCAAGATAAAGGTCAGCAGAATTGGAGAGATAAACCACAGAATTATTGGATTTCAACTCTTATCATGGCAAGATTGAAGCCACAGAAACAAATAAGAAGTAGTTATCTACTATCTTTTTTTTTTTTTTTTTTTTTTTTGAGACAGAGTCTTACGCTGTCTCCCAGGCTGGAATTCAGTCACTCAATCTCACCTCATAGCAACCTCTGCATCCTGGGAGTTCAAGTGATTCTCCTGCCTCAGCCTCCCCAGCATTTGGGATTACAGGCATGCACCACCATGCCTGGCTAATTTTTGTCTTTTTTTTTTTTTTTCCTTTTAAGTAAAGATTGGGTTTCTCCGTGTTGGCCAGGCTGGTCTCAAACTCCTGACCTCAGGTGAGCCATGCACTCGGCCTCCCAAAGTGCTGGGATTACAGGTGTGAGCCACTGCACCAAGCCTCTATTATCATTTTGATAGTAGATTTTATTTCGCTTATTTTCTGCACAGCATAAAAGATCTCCTGAGTGCTATCAGTCTTCACAATAACAACTAATAAAATTTATTAAATGCATATAATGCTTTTATTGTCTCTATAAACGATCCTAGGGAGGGAATTATGTCTTTGCAGTTCCCTGCTATATCCTCAATAGCTGGCACTTAATTTGTGGGGTCCAGTGCAAAATTAAAACATGCCCCCCCCCCCCCCTCAAAACTTATTAGAATTGTAAGACAACAACAGCAGAGCTTCAAAACAAATGCAGATCCCTTCTGAAGACAGGCCCTGTGCAGGTTTCATGCCTATGAAGTTGGTGTTGCTGACACATAATGGGCGTTCACTATTTGTATGTTGACTGAGTGAGTTAGTGACTCTAAATGAATGCACCTTACTTTTCTGAAGACTAGAAGTGAAATACCTATAGGCAAGATTAGATCTATAATACCAGATACTTTTGCAATGATCAATCTCAAACTTTCCTGCTTTTAGTTCTGCTTTTTTCCCAATGGTCTAAAATAATGGAATCTGGTCAGTCTTAAGAAAATTAATTAATTTGAGTGCTATGTTTCATTTTATTATTGTACATTTACAATCTCAATAATTTTGGTAGCACTATCTTCCAATTACTTTGGATGCATGAAGTTTAAACTCTGAAAGACCCAAATTAACACACAAATAAATATAAATTGATGTATTTTTAAAATTATTATTATGTATATACTGCCTTAGTATCAATAATACTCAAATAACAGGATAGAAGAAAGTGCAGTTACTTGCAAAATTAGTGTGCTTTATATCTGGGAAGTCTCATATCACTGATAAAGACCAGACTGCTTTAGAAAGAATAATAGCTTGAAGCTGAAATTTACTCAGTACTTCACAAATCAGTGACAAATCGTTTCTCCACTAACTCCCCCTACGAAGTATTTCCCTTCAACTGAAGGTACACACTTGACTTTTTCCAGAAATAACCTTATTCTGGAGCTGTCAGAGAAAGCTTCTTATGAAATCTATATACCTACTTATAGTAATATGTTAAAACAGTTCATGCATGATAGTTTTAAAAATAAGCTTCATTTCTGTTCCCTCATAGTTTTTAACAAAGTAATCTAATAATAAATCCTGATGATTTGCCTAAAATAAGTTGTAGAAGACTTCTTTTCTCCAGAGTCCAGTTTCTTATTACATGTTGGTCTCATGAGACTTTGGATCTATTGCAAACAGTGTATCCATGTGATCTTTTTTTTTTTTAATCCTTAAAGTGACTGAGTTTTATTTTTCTTCCTCAATATTTCTTCAAAATGTATTGCAGGAGTGGAAACTACATGGATCTTTCCAAATCTCTGCTTGCCTTCAATAGCATAATGAAAAGAGAAGAACCTTTAAAGACAGGCAACCTTGAATTTGAATCTTAGTTTTGTCAGTTTCTTCCTGTGTTGCTTTGGAAAAGTTATATAATCTCTCTGAATCTCAGTTTTACCTTCTGAAAAATGAAGCTGCTTTTTGCGGTAAAGATTTGCTGGAGTGCAAGACTCCGTCTCAAAAAAAAAAAAAAAGGATAATTATTTAGGTCTTTCCTGTGTGTTTATTAACTTGAGGCAGGATTTAAAATATGAAAACTATCTGGGTTGGAAAGGAATTAACAGATAATTTAGTGATAATCTAATAGATAACTTGTGGACTTAAGTGGTAGTAAAGCCCTGCCCTAGAAACTATGCTTATGTGACCACAAGAAAAACAGTGCAATCAATAGTGTACTTCACCCAGGCTGGAGTGCAGTGGCACAATTGTGGCTCACTGCAACCTCTGCCTTCTGGGTTCAAGCTATTCTCCTGCCTCAGCCTCCCGAATAGCTGGGATTACAGGCTTGTGCCACCATGCCAGGCTAATTATTGTAATTTTAGTAATTTTCACCATGTTGGTTAGGTTGGTCTCGTACTCCCGACCCTGTGATTTGCCCGCCTCGGCCTCCCAAAGTGCTGGGATTACAGGCATGAGCCACCGCGCTCGACGTAAATAATCTTTAAAATGTTATGGTAGTTTTAAAGACTAGGGAACTTTTGATCTTATGCTATCAGACACGTCTTCCCTAATTCCAGGGCACCTTTTCTTCAGTGACTTCACTTTGAAGCAGCCACTTAGAACCAATGAACAATAAGGTTGACCCTGCCGACTATGCATACTTCCACACTAGAAAAAAACTACAACCACTGAAACAAGGCAATGAGTGTTTCTGAAATGGCATATGGTCATTGGCAAGTTGACAGAAATCAAGGTGAAGGAGGTTTAAAAAGATACAATCTCAAGCATTCAGCCATTTGACTTCTTGGGGCACAAGACTTTTAGAATTCAAAAGAGCAAATAACAGAGAGAGAAAAGAATGTGTCTGGAGTAGCTTTGTGGCTGCTCTAAGATGGTGGAGAGAGAGCAGCTTCCTGTTTGTTCAAGTCCATACAGGAGGCTTTTGGTGACGGAAACACAGGTAAGACATTGGATTAGACCGGAAGTACAAAATTACTAATCCTTCAATAATTGGAAAATGGAGAGTTGAATACATTGAAAAGTGATGCAATCATACATGTTGTTTGATACTAGAAGTTAAGCCCTCACAGTTAGTGTGTCAGTGAATAACAAGAATGAGAAGTTTACTTGCTGGGTCCACTGCCCATGCTAACTGCCCTTTAAGACCAAGTTGTGTTGGCAGCAAAACAATGGATATAATAAGAAAGAATAATTGTCAGATTTATAATCGTATTTTAAAGTTAATCATTTACAAGCAACGTTAAATAGTCTGGCTTTCTCCTTTGTGAAGTGGGACTTTTTACAGGTAGGTGACACAAGCCAGGGGAAATAGAAGCATCAATTGCTAAATGAGAAAACTGATCTTACTAACAAGTCTGAAAAGACAAATAATAGCAGTTGATTTTATATGTAAAAGTGATTCTATTTGAATGTATCTCAGTAGTGAGTTTGCTTCGCTTTGTTTGAGACAGGGCTTTGCTCTGTAGCTCAGGCTGGAATGCAGTGTCATGACCACAGCTACCGTACCCTCTACCTCATGGGCTCAAGTGATCCTCCTACCTCAGCCTCCTGAGTAGCTGGGACTACAGGTGAGCACCACCATGCCCAGCTGGCTAATGTTTTGTAATTTTTGCAGAAACAAGATTTCAAGCTGTTGCCCCAGCTGGTCTTGAAATCCTAGACTCAAGCAATCCACCTGCCTTGGACTCCCAGACTGCTGGGATTATAGGCCTGAGCCCCTGTGCTCAGCAGGTAGTTGGTTCTACTTTCACTGTAGAAACCTTGCAGCTTCATATTTTCCAGGAAGGATAGTATAGCTCAGCAGCTAACTAGAGGGCAGGTAAAATTTTTCTGAAGAGAGATCTGGAAAGCTTTGAATCACATAATTTAATCAGAGCCTCAGTACTGTTGCAAGCATTGATTGATACACTGGTGACCTGCTATGTAGATATTTATGGAGGGTGACTTCAACGACATCAACAAAATAAAAGTTCTTAGTGATCTATTACTAACTTTAACTTGAGGCAGGATTTAAAATATGAAAACTACTGGGTTGGAAAGGAATTAATAGATAATTCAGTGATAATCTAATAGATAACTTATTAGCGTAACTGGTAGTAAAGCCCTACCCTAGAAACTGTGAGTATGTGACCACAAGGAAAACAGTACGATCAATAAAGAGAACCAACTTGGATAATTCAAGTTACCAAATAATTTTTTTTCCAAAGCCAAAATTTGGGTCAAAAATATTGTGACTGCTTTTTTAACCCTGTGTTTCAATGGAAACAAAATCTGATCTGGCAAAGCGGTAGCTTTTATTCACATCAAGCCTTAAATCAAAAAATGGAATCATATCACAATTAAATCAAACATGGGACATTGTTTATCACTATAAAACATGGGACATTGTTGATCATCTAACCCAACCCTGTATTTTATTTTTTATTTTTTCTTTTTTGAGACAGAGTCTCACTCCGTCACCAGGTGCCAGGCTGGAGTGCAGTGGCACAACCTCGGCTCACTGCAACCTCTGCCGCCAGGGTTCAAGCAATTCTCCTGCCTCAGCCTCCCGAGTAGCTGGGACTACAGGCGCGCGCCACCAGGCCCAGCTAAGTTTTTTGTATTTTTAGTAGAGACGGGGTTTCACCATGTTGACCAGGATGGTCTGGATCTCTTGACCTCGTGATCCGCCCGCCTCGGCCTCCCAAAGTGCTGGGATTACAGGCGTGAGCCACCGCGCCCGGCCCCAACCCTGTATTTTTATAGTTGACAAAATTGAGAACTATTTTATACTTTGAAAATGAAATGATTTGGCTGTGCCTCCACCCAAATCTCATCTTGAATTGCAGTTCCCATAATCCCCACGTGCTGTGGGTGAGACCTGGTGAAAGGCAATTGAATCATGGGGATGATGGTTTTACAAGGGGCTTTTCTCCCTTTATTTGGCTCATTCTCTGTCTTGCCATCTTGTGAAGAGATGTTTTCACCATGATTGTTAAGTTTCCTAAGGCCCCCCCCCAGCCATCAGAAACTGTGAGTCAATTAAACCTGTTTTCTTTATAAATTATCCAGTCTCAGGTATTTCTTCATTAGCAGCATGAGAATGGAGGAATACAACCTCCTAAAATGATTGTGTCACATATTATTTAACTTTAACTTTTAAGAACTTATTTTACAGTTTTACATTGCTGTATACTCTACTATACTTTTCTATACTCTCTTTGGCATTCTCTTTTACTATATTCTAGAGGACTTTGAAACTTGATAAAGATGATGGGCAATAGTGTAATTAAATCAGCAATGTGGGAAACCTCCAAGGGCTAAACCATGGAAAGGAACTATAGTTATTTATCCTTCATAGAGTTTGTTCTCACAGATTCACTGAGAGTCTTACCATGAAGTGGCTGAAAATCACTACCAGTGAAAGTCAAGATATAATCTGTGGTTAACCTTTTATAAAGATAATGACAGATAAAACAGTGTAGTCTTGAATATTTTGCTAGTTAATAGTTATAATTTGTAAACATAAACCAAGTAAACTTTGACTTTATTATTGTAGGCAAAAAGGTTTATATATTTTATTTTGGAGTGTCTTTGGCATTTTTTCCCAATTTGTGTTAAGAAGTTTTCTGGCTGGTTTCCCCGCCGGGTACGGTGGGTCATGCCTGTAATCCCCGAACTTTGGGAGGCTGAGGTGGGTGGATCATCTGAGGTCAGGAGTTCAAGACCAGCTTGACCAATATGGTGAAACCCTCTCTCTACTAAAAATACAAAAATTAGCTGGAAGTGGTGGCATGTCCCTGTAGTCCTCAGCTACTCAGTAGGCTGAGGCAAGAGAATCGCCTGAACTCGGGAGGTAGAGGTTGCAACGAGCAGACGGTGTGCCATTGCACTCCAGCCTAGGCGATGGGGCAAGACTCCATCTCAAAAAAAAAAAAAAAAAAAAAAAAAAAAGTGGCTTTCCAAGGGAGAACTGGAGATCATTTTAAATGCATGAAAAAAATTATTTTGTTTTTCTGCATGCAAAAAGTGTTTGCTGTCTGTTGAGTAGAAGTAAACTTATTTTCTACAGTTTGTTGTTGAACTTTTTTCTGCTTTATTGAATTGGGAGGAAATGCCCATAGAGGCTGATTGCTGGGCAGGGCACAGGCTTTCCAAATATAATTCAGTTGAAGTTTCTTAAAGATATAAATTGTTTACCTGGAACTAGAATCAGTTGCCAACTGACTTGCCCTAATGACATTTTCAATTCTAATTTATTCTTTCATTCCACAGGAAAAACACTGGCAGGGAATTCTTAATGGCAGGAAGTGATAAGGGAGAGCCATCTTAAAAAATAAAACCAGGTCGGGTGTGGTGGCTTATGCCTGTAATCCCAACACTTTGGAAGGCTGAGGCGGGTAGATCACGAGGTCAAGAGATCAAGCCATCCTGGCCAACATGGTGAAACACCGGTCTCTACTAAAAATACAAAAATTAGTATTTAGCTGGGTATGGTGGCACACGCCTGTAGTCCCAGCTACTTGAGAGGCTGAGGCAGGAGAATTGCTTGAACCTGTGAGGTGGAGGTTGCAGTGAGCTTAGAAGGTGCCACTGTACTCCAGCCTGGACAAAGAGTGAGACATACTCTCAAAATAAATAAATAAATAAATAAATAAATAAATAAATAAATAAATAAATAAAACCAATTGCCCTCTTATGTGAATCTATGTTTACAAACTTTCAAGCTCGCCAACATTCAAATCTTGCTTCAGTTTTCCCATAATTATTAATAAAAGGGCAGCCATCCCTACCCAGACCTGAAGTGTCGATCAACAGTATGGTTCCTTTCCACAACCATGATCAGAGACAGAGGAGCCCTGCAGGGCAGTGCAGGGGCGAGGAGAGAAGAGTAAGGGAGTGAGGGCCACTCCAGGCTGCTGTCTGAACTTCGGGGAGTGATACTGGGACTCAGGAGGTTCTCTGTGAAACTTCTTGATTTCAACAGAAATTCTTTCTCATTTGTCTGCTATCATTTTGATCCTTTCTCTGTTCTAGATCAGTTAATACTATTTTTTTTTTTTTAATGAGACAGTCTCCCTCTGTTGCCTAGACTGGAGTGCAGCGGCACAAACTTGGTTCACTGCAGCCTCTGCCTCCCAGGTTGAAGCGATTCTCATGCCTCAGCTGCCTGAGTAGCTTAGACTACAGGCCTGTGCAACCACGCCCGTCTAATTTTTTTTTTTTTTTTTTGAGACGGATTCTGGTTCTGTTGCCCAGGTTGGAGTGTAGTGGCACGATCTCAGCTCACTGAAACCTCTGCCTCTCGGGTTCAAAAGATTCTCTAGCTTCAGCCTCCTGAGTAGGTAGGATTACAGGCCTGTGTCACCACACCTGGCTAATTTTTATATTTTTAGTAGAGACAGGCTTTCACCACGTTGGCCAGGCTGGTCTCAAACTCCTGACCTCAAATGATCCACCCACCTCAGCCTCCGAAAGTGCTGGGATTACAGGTGTGAGACACCTGAGGGAGAGCAGAAAGAATATGGAGGAGGGATATAACGAGAACTGAGTTAAAATCTGTTCATATCATTCATTGGTTAAGGTATTTTGCTTCTCTAATCATCAGTTTCCTTTTCTGAATGTAAGACTTTTTTTTTTCTCTGCTGGAAGTAAACAGAAAGGATCTGCTTGGTACCTGGCCCCTACTACGTGATTAATAAACCATTCATTTTTTCAGAGTTAACAATTACTTAAAATTGCTCAATAACAATGGTAGCTGTAAAACATGAGGAAGAAAAGTGGTGAAATTGTTTTAAAGGTTTGCTTTAAATGGTCTGACCTTTCTGAATAGGGAGGTATTAGGGAACAAGAGACGTCTCAGTTATTTGGGAGGGGGCTGGGAAACAGGAGGTGTGCCTGATTGTGGGAGAAGTTGTGGAAAACTGGGAAAGGTTTTCCACAAGAGTCTATCAAAGAAATATTTTATTGCTACCATAGAGTTCAACTTCATGATAAGCACCCAGTTTCAATATTTTCACAAGTTTTTTTTTTTTTAGTTATCATCGTATGGAGGAAATAAATATGTAAATTACCTTAAGCAATGTAGAAAAGTACTTTGTGGGCTCATGCCTCTAAGAATATACTACACCCTGACTCTAGACTTGGTCAGGATGAAGATTGCTCCACTGTACTCTTCCCGGTGATTTCCTTGGTTGTGCAGTTTGGAGAAAATAAAGATATGAGCTACTAAAACTTCCTGTTCATTTCTCACCATGTGATTCAGTTTGTTTTGTCTAGTCAAGATTTTAATGACTTAAGAGGTTTCATCACTTTCCTTGGGGAAAAAATTCAACAGGATATCATGAAAGCTTACAACATAGAGAAATTACATTGATCTTTGGTGGTATCATAGATAAAAGCATTCATTGTTCTTAACTTTGCATACTTGCTTTGATTAAAAAAAGATTCTTTGTGGCTTAGGCAACACATGAAATGACTACTTCAGTACACACTGAGTAAAACTGCAGCAGGATCTCTAGGGAAAGGATTGTAGACAGCAGGTGTGGTTTTAGGCATCTTCTGCTACATATGCATAAATACAGGGTAACTTGGAAATGGGCACATCTGTAGAATGGAGACTCTGAACCTCTCACTACTGCATTTTTTTTTTTTTTTTTTGAGACAGAGTCTCACTGTGTCACTCAGGCTGGAGTGCAGTGGCATGATCTTGGCTCAGTGCAACCTCCACCTCCCAGGTTCAAGTGATTCTCCTGCCTCAGCCTTTTGAGTAGCTGGGAATACAGGTGTCTCATAGCACGCCTGGCTAATTTTTGTGTTTTTGTATTTTTTTCAGTAGAGATGGGTTTCTGCCATGTTGGCTAGGTTGGTTTGGAATGCCTGACCTCAGGTGATTTGCCCCTCTCGGCCTCCCAAAATGCTGGGATTGCAGGCGTGAGCCACCACTCGGCCTATCTCACTACATCTCGATTCATGAGCATGCACGCAGGGTTGGCTGCGTTCTGACTCCTTTAGGTGATAGAAGTCAAGCCATAACTGAAATCAAACAAAAACAAAAACTGATTAATTCAAATACTCAGTTTTCTAAACACTGATGGGCACTTAGGTATTTTTTGAGGTTTAAGTACTTTGCTATAATAATGATTCCTGGCTGGGCATGGTGGCTCATGCCTTAATCTTAGCACCTTGAGAGGCCAAGATGGGAGGATTGCTTGAGCTCAGGATTTTGAGACTAGCCTGGGCAACATGGGGAAACCTCATCTCTACACAAAATGCAAAAATTATCTGGGCATGGTGGCACATGCCTGTAGTCCCAGCTACTCAAGATGCTGAGGCAGAAGAATCGCTTGAACCCAGGAGGTAGAAGTTGCAGTGAGCCAAGATCATGCTATTGCTCTCCAGCCTGGGGACAGATCTGAGACTGTCAGAAAAAAAAAAAAAAAAAAAAGGTGAAGAGGATTGGATAATTAATTTATTTTTATGACATCCTGAGTAGCTAAAAGCACTTGACATACATAATCTCATTTCCCTTCAAAATCTATTTGGCTGGGAGAAAGCAGGTATGTATTCATATAATTTCCTTCAAGTTTACAAATACAAATGAAGAAAATGCTTCTGAATCTTTTATTTTTTATTTATTTTCTTTTTTTTTTAAGACGTGGTTTCACCATGTTGGTCAGGCTGGTCTTGAACTCCCGGCCTCAGGTGATCTGCCCACCTTGGCCTCCCAAAGTGCTTGGATTACAGGCGTGAGCCACCACGCCCAGCCCTTCTGAATCTTAAGGTGAAAACTGAGTGGCCACAAACTCAAGGTAAGAATCCAGGACTCTCTCAATTAGCTTTCACAACTTCTTTTCCTAATTTTAAAATCACAGCAGCCAGGATTAATCATCAAATTTAGGAAAATTTCTTTACACAAGGTTCTTTTCCTTTGATTTGCATTTTAAAAATATAATGACACTACCTGCTTCCTGGTAATAACTATCAGAACAGCTCCTAACTGGGCCAAGGCCAGTGCACTTCTCTTTAAGAGCATAATGATGGCACTGGTGGAGTTTTGAGTTTAACATGTGAGCTCTATGAAGTACTTTAAAAAAACATTACAAATTTGTGAGATAGAAATATTTTATTTGATTATAAATGCACAATGAGTCATTTGAGAAAGGCACCATTGAGCTCAAAGATTGATTTTTGTTTCTACATAGTCCCATAATTACTTTATTTTTATTTTTTTGAGACTAAGTTTTGCTCTTTTTGCCCAGGCTGGAGTACAATGGAATGATCTCGGCTCACTGCAACCTCCGCCTCCAGGGTCGAAGTGGTTCTCCTGCCTCGGCCTTCCGAGTAGCTGGAACTACAGGCATGAGCCACCACATCTGGCTAATTTTTGTATTTTTAGTAGAGACGGGGTTTCACCATGTTGGCCAGACTGGTCTCAAACTCCTTACCTCAGGTGATCTGCCCACCTCGGCCTCCCAAAGTGCTGGGATTACAGGCGTGAGCCACCACGCCCAGCCAGTAACTACTAATTATTATTATTATTATTTTATATTTATTTATTATACTTTAAGTTCTGGGGTATGTGTGCAGATCGTGCAGGTTTGTTACGTAGGTATACACATGCCATGGTGGTGGTTTGCTGCATCCATCGCCCCGTCATCTACCTTAGGTATTTCTCCTAATGCTATCCCTCACCAATCCCCACAACCCCTGCTATTCCTCCCCTAGCCCCCTCCCCCCAGGCCCCAGTATGTGATGTTCCCCTCCCTGTGTCCGTGTGTTATTATTGTTCAACACCAACTTAGGAGTGAGAACACGCAGTGCCATAACTACTAATTATAAAACTTCAGGTGAATCACAGTCTTTCTGAGTTTTTAGTCTCTTCATTTGTGAAATGGGGTAATACTAATACCAGCATTATATAGATCACAGGATATTTTTATGAGGATATATGTGACAATGTACCTGATATTATATGTTCATGTACCTGAAAATATACATTATCATATATATAAATAACATTTTTTAGTGATAAAATGTATTAAATATATTAGTCTTAGGCTGAGGGCAGTGGCTCACACCTGTAATCCCAGTACTTTGGAAGGTTTTACTTGAGCCCAGGTGTTTGAGACCAGCTTGGGCAAACATGGCAAGACCTTGGCTCTACAAAAAATTTAAAAAATGAGCTGGAAGTGGTGGCATGTGCCTGTAGTCCCAGCTCTTGGAGGCCAGACCAGAAGGGAGCTCAGAAATTCAAGGTTTCAGTGAGCAATGATAGTGCTACTGCACTCCAACCTGCATGACAGAGCAGAAAAACTAAAAAAAGGGTAATTGAATCTTACTTTACTACATGTAATGAAATCTAAGATGCCATAAATTGTAAGTCATACCATTATTTTAGTTACCTCTATAAAGGAAAACAAAACATTGTCAGATTAGAACACAAAGCTGAGATGCACCCCAACTTCAGAGATGTTGACATTTGAAAAAAAGTGCTTTATTATAATCGATGGAATATGGCGTATTGTCAACCTCATTTAACATGTATATGTACCATATTCAGACTTTACTGTTAGAAAAAAGCATGATTCTTAAGTATGTAATTTGACTATATATTCAATTTTAAAAGGATGTATTTGAGAGTAGTTTACTGGCAGTCAATTGCCCAAGTTCTGGTATGGCAGACCTGAGTTAGAATTTACTTTTATTCTTTTCTTTTTTTTTTAGACAGGGTCTTACTCTGTCATCCAGGTTGGAGTGCAGTGGTGATATCACAGTTCACTACATCCCTATTTCCCAGGCTTAAGCAATCGTCCCATCTCAGCTTCCTGAGTAGCTGAGAGTACAGGTGTGTGCCACCATGTCTGGATCATCTTTCTGTCTTTTTGTAGAGACAAGGTCCTTGTATGTTGCTCCAGCTGCTCTCAAACTCCTGGCCTCAAGCAATCCTCCCAGCTTGGCCTCAAAAATACTGGGATTATAGACGTGAGCCACTGTCCCCGGTTAGAATTTACTTTCCACCATTTAACCAGCTGTATAATCTTTGCTAAGTAGGATGATGATGATGATGATGATGATGATTTTTGAGACAGAGCCTGGTTCTGTCGACAGGCTGGAGTGCAGTGGCACGACCTCAGCTCACTGCAACCTGCTCTTCCTGGGTTCAAGCAATTATCCTGCCTCAGCCTCTGAAGTAGGTGAGACTACAGGTGCACACCACCACACCCAGCTAATTTTTGTATTTTTAGTAGAGACGGGGTTTCACCATGTTGGTCAGGATACTCTCGATCTCTTGACCTCGTGATCCACCTGTCTTGGCCTCCCAAAGTGCTGGGATTACAGGCGTAAACCACCTTGCCTGTCTCATCATCATTATTATTATGAATATTATATATGATATGAGAAACAGACAATCCCTATAGTGACTCATTAGTTTTGGTTAGATACAATTAAACCTATCAGGTATATTTGAAATATTTTCTGCTGATCACAATAAGAACGAAGTGAAAGTTTAATTGATTCAAGGTGATCACATCCTTGTTTCTGGAGAAACAGCTCAGAGCTTTCATGCTGCTGACAGTGGGTTAGAATCTGACAGACAGAATGTTCATACATACATATGACTAGAGTGTGCTAATAAATCATTTCCTCCAAATGGGGCTCCTGTCATCATGTGCATCAGTTCACAGTACAACAGTTCTCGGAAAACATTTGGAACAAATGTGTACTTTTTAGAAATATGTTACATTTTATCCATACCCAAAACTGTCATGCTTATTTCAATTTTATTCACAACATGTGGGAATATATTCTATTTTTGCTGGAAAAAATATTCAATTGAAGTCAACATATTTTGTCTATTGTGAGACAGAATGTGATGCATAAGTGACATATAAATCATTCATCAATAAGTCAAGGATGAAAACGATAATTACTTCATCTTTTTTGGATTTATTAAAGAAAACAACAACAACAAAAAAAGGAGCAGCAGTTTGACTAAGCCAGCCTGCATATTATGTGGAGTAGACAAATTACTAACACCCCTGGGCCTTCAAGTCGGTCACCCATAAAATGCAGATAACACCAATTTAACAAAAAGCTGTGAGAACAGAGATTATAAACATATCTGGTATATAACATATGCTCAAAATAGTAATTACTATCCTTTTCTTTCCTCTTAGAGGGCTGAGAAATAGGAAGTGTTAAACACTCTTTTCTGTGGTGTTCAAAAATGTTTTCAAAAATGAACTTTGAGAATGGTGGGAGAAGTATAATTGACCCTTTTCTTCTTTTTTTTTTTTGAGACGGAGTCTCGTTCTATCACCCAGGCTGGAGTGCAGTGGCATAATCTCATCTCACTGCAAACTCCACCTCCCTGGTTCAAGCACTTCCCCGGCCTCAGCCTCTCGAGTAGCTGGGATATTACAGGTGCACGTCTGTATTTTAAGTAGAGATGGAGTTTCACCATGTTGGCCAGACTGGTCTCGAACTCCCCACCTCAGGCAATCAGCCCACCTTGGCCTTCCAAAGTGCTGGGATTATAGGCGGGAGCCACAGCACCCGGCCAACTGACCCTTTCTCTAGCAATCAACTTCAAGCCTAGGTTAAATACTAGACCCCTCTTATGCCAAGAAGCAGAGTTGGCTTTAGCATTAGTTTACACAAATATGTGTATGAATACAAAAGTGTTAACTTAGGCAAACTTCACTACTCAATTTAATGGCATTGGCTGCCCCTTATTTGACCTGCTGGACAAGATTCAAATCAACTGGGTAATGGAGGGAGTTTTTGCAATGTCCGGACACACTGCTCATTCAATACTCTCTGGGCTACTTTGGAGATTTTGAGAGCTGCACATTTTTAGGTCTTTGATCCTCAGCCTGCAGTTCAGTTCTGGTCCTGTGTGGCTTTCTGTGAAATTAAGTCTCAGCATTATCGTCCAGAGTAACCATGAAAGAATGTTTATGGCTTAGGTACTGTTTCCCTGGACAGCACAGCAGTGAGGTCAGCAGTGAGCTTCTGTCCTCTTGATCCTTATGGGCTTCTTAGTGTGACACTTTTTAAATCAATTAGCCAGAGAGAAGAGTTGTGCAAGAGGAATTGGCCTATGTTAAGCTGATAGAGCTACACTGCCAGTGAGGGAGACTGCTGGTGTACCGGCCTCCTGGCAGGGAGGCTCAAAGTTGATTCGACATTGGCTAGTCAGGAAATAAATGATGCTTGTGATTCAAGGTCACACTGTAACTTTAAAAAAGTCTATGACTAACAAAAACAAGAAGAAACGCAAATGATTCCATGAGTTTCAATGGTTTCTTCTCAGCATTCAACTCAACTTTGTTCTTAATTGCACAGACCTCACCGCCCGAGTATGTCAAATTCACTTTTTCCTTTCCTTTTTGGATGGCAATGCATGGAATGCCCTTGTGTAAACATAGCCAGGGCATGAGCACAATTCCACTTCATTTCCTCAACTCTTTGTTTTGCTATTCACTCTCATTCTCTTGTGTCTGCATTCCTTGACTACTGATGGATTCAGTCAGCGTCACCCAGGAAGGTGTGTAGAGGTATCCATGAAGCAAAGGCCAAGGAAGAAACTCAAGTTAAAATTAAAAGAAAAAAGGCAGGTGGATTAGTGTTCTCCAGAAAAACAAAATTAATAAGCTGTATATAGACAGAGAAAGAGAGGGCTTTCTTTTAAAAAATTGGCTCATGCCACTGTGTGTGCTGGCATGTTCTAGAGCCTGCAGGGCAGACTAGCCGACTGAAAACCTACAGAAGAGTTGATGTGGCAGTCGTGAGTCTAGAGGCTGCCTGGAGGCAGAATTCCTCCTTTCCTAGGGGATCTCAGTTTTTTCTCTTAAGGTCTTTGACTGATTAGATGAAGCCACACACATTACAGAGGGTAATCCACTTTTCTTAAAGTCTACTGATTTAAATGTTAATTATCTCTCAAAAATACCTTCACAGCAACATCTAGTCTGGTGTTTGACTAAATGTCTGCGTATAATAGCCTAGCCAGGTTGACAGACAAAATTATAAAATTACCAAGCAACCAAATAGCTTGCTTTGCTATTTGATTCTCAGATTTTCAAATTTAATGAACTTTTTTTTTTATTTTCTGGGACAGGGTGTTGCTCTGTTACCCAGGCTGGAATGCAATGGCACAGTCATGGCTCACTGCAGCCTCTGTCTCCTGGGCTCAAGTGATCCTCCCACCTCAGCCTTCTCAGTAGCTAGGGCTACAGGCATTTGTCACCATGCCCGGCTTAATTGATTTCTGATAATTGGATGGAATTATAAAATATGCAATCAGTTTTCCTGGATGATTGAAATAATAATCTGCCTAGAGGCAGATGACTAGAACAAACTTCTTAAAGTCTATCTTGTTTTTTCAATAATAAAATTTTTGAGTTCAAATACCAAAAGTAAAGTCAACTGAAGATAGTTAACAATGAGAAGGTGGGATGAATTTGAATGTGTAAACAGTAAGATAAGCAAAGCAAGAAAAACAAGAAAGTGCCACGAAACACAGGATGTGTCATAATCCTATTTCTGACTCCATTAATTTAAACTGCTAAGCAAAATAAACACAACTGCTCATCTTCAAAACACTTTGTTAAAAAAAAACAAAATTAACTATTGTAATACTAAGATGATTCTTATTTTGCTAATGATGAAACCAATGAGAAAGTTTAATGGCCTTTGCAAGGCAGCAGTTGAGCATTGACAAAGTTGGGATTTAAAAAAGAGCTCTCTGCCCTGTCTTCACCAGGACACTTCTCTCCCGGGATCCTTCAAATGGGTACAGATGAATCACCAAGAGGGTTGGTAATCTGGCTGCCACATGAAAACAAGTGAGCCTGGGATGTTCTCGGAGTCCGAGGGTGTTGGTTCAGTCTGGGTAATGCACAGTCCAGCTGAAATTCAGCTGCCTTGTCTCTGGATAAGGCAGAAGGAAATGAGTAAAACCCTGATGGGAATCAAAAGATGCTGAAAACATTTGCAGTGCCACCCAGAACAATTCAAAACAAAGTAATAAAAGGAAAGTTTATCTCTTGGGGCACTGCTCAGGAATTACAAGCTTTCTCTGCTGAACTCTCCTTCCTGAGGAAAGCTGTTACTTCTGAAACATACACCGAGTTTTATGAAGACTACTTTCTGAGGCAACTTTCTGACTTGAGGTATTTCAGCATTTGGTTTTTCCTTTATGTTTTGCTGCTAATTTGCAACATGGTAATGCAATGGCCTTGGGAGCTCCATACACATTTTAAGTTTAAGAAAAACTTTGTTTGAAAAAGCCATGGATTTTTCTCAAACAGACTAGACAGTTTGTAGCTGCTTAGCCCCACAGACATTTCTGTGGCTGTGAAAATTTCTGCCGCTGTGGACATATAAAGGCATGAGGCCACGTGGTCTGAGCCAGGTGTAACCACTCTGCCTCACCTCCTGTCTCAGCCTCTCGGTCTATACATGGATGCAAAATGAATTATATTTCATTCAGAGACAGAGGGAAGATTTTCTCCAGAGTCTGAAAAAGTTGATCATTTAGCTTGGCTTCCTTTTGAATAAGGTATTTCCAAAGCAACATAGACCAGATCTCACATAAATGTCATTTACCCTGACTGCAGAGAGTAAAATTATCCATTAAGTAAATCACTGACACTGTTAACATTTCCTGTGCTACAATATCTAACAATGATTTTTTTATAAATTGCTGGTTGCAGGAAGAAAGATGGCTGAGGTTACTGTAGAAGGCAAAAGGAGTGTCCCCTTAAAATCTGTAATTTTTTCTAAATTAACAACCAGAAAGATGTCAGGAGCAAGCAGGTCCGGGCCAATATCATTCAGCTATAGGCTTAGGAATCACGATTTTCCCTCCTGAGGTTCACACCCAGGATCAGAGCACCTTCTCCCAAAGAGTTGTTAAGCTCCCCCTTTCAGTTATTACTCAGTGAATTAGATAAAGGAAAGAGGGGAAAATACGTACGAAAGAACTGAGAAATATTCCTGCTCATAAGAATTGTTTCTTTTTTTCTTTGCTAGCCAACATTTTGCTGTGAGGCTTGCACTCCTGTCTTTCTGTTTACAGACACTGACTAGAGTCAGAGGAGGGGGCTCCCCTAAGGAAGGCCTTGCTGAGGAAGCCTGATTTGTGAAAGGGTGGCAAACAGTGAATGCACTGGAGACTGTAGAACAAGCTGCTATTGCCTCTGTTGCAGGCCATGCCCCTCTGTAGGATGCAAACCACACTGCGTTTATATCCTGTGTCTTGGTGAATAGTGAAGTTTTAAGAAAGAAAGAGGGAAATAGAAACCAGTAGGAATGGGAACTCGTGCTTCCACAAATGACCAGTCTCGTGAAATGTCAGGTGGTGCTAATCGAAGGATGCCAGAAAGCATGCGCTGACCAAATATTTTCCATACTAATTCCAAATCAGAGATTTCAGTGTTTCTTGACAGCATTCTGGCTTGTCATGGTCAGAAACTAGAATACTAATAGCTGTGGGCTTCAGGAGAAAGCATCTCTTGGGGGATTTTGTATGACAATGGAAAATGGGGCCCAGCAACAAGGAAACAAAAACGCTGTCAGAATGACGGAGAGGTGGGAGAAGAACAGCTATGACAAACCATTCTCAGGATCAGTTCTCTAAGTGTTCTCAGGGTTAGTTACGTCCGGATGTAGTAGAGGTGGCAAGCTTGCAACAGTTTACAAGGGATTGAGCTACCCATTTTCTAGACCAGGTTTTTACTCACTTCAATGAAAGCCAAAACAATTTGTATAAGAAACATTGTACCGCCTGGCATGGTGGCTCACACCTGTAATCCCAGCACTTTGAAAGGCCGGGGTGGGCAGATCACCTGAGGTCAGGAGTTCGAGACCAGCTTGAGCAATATGGTGAAACCCCATCTCTACTACAAATGCAAAAATTAGCCAGGAGTGGTGGCTGGCACCTGTAATCCCAGCTACTCTGGAGGCTGAGGCAGGAGAATTGCTTGAACCCGGGAGGCAGAGGTTGTGAGCTGAGGTCAGGCCATTGTACTCTAGCCTGAGTGACAAGAGCAAAACTTTGCCTCAAAAAATAAGAGTTAAAAAAAAAAACAAAAAAACAACTAGCATACAACTTACATTGGAGTGTGAAAAAAAAACAAAAAACAAAAAACAAAAAACACTGCATTGAAAGAAAGTATAATTTGTCGTGTTTTCATTAATTTGGAAACATGGAGGCTAATATATTTTATAGTTCAGAAATAGAAGAGTGCTACACAAAAATTCAATGCACATTTCTGTCAGAATGATCCATCTGAGAGATCTAAATACCAACCTGAGAGAACTGTTCTTAATAATACCTGCTGGTAAGAGGAAATGTGCTGATCTGCCCTAAAACCAAGTACAAATATACACATCGAATTCTATATCAGGCACTTGATCTTTTCCTGTTTGTGCCAAATTAAGTAGAAAGAAAAGATGGTCAAGAAGAACGTTAATTGATAGTTTTTATTTTCCTATTTTTTTTCTAATTTTGTTTTCTGAAAAGCTTCTATTGGCTACCCCAATAATTTTTACTTTTGCAAAGTAGATGGAAAAAGATAATATAAAATGCAACATATTGAGTATCATTATTACAATAGTAATTAAATATTGTTACTGTTAATGCAAAACAGACTTTTTTTTTAAAAAAAAAGGAAAAATAAATAGCTGTGACAAATTGGAGTGGATATCTCTCGTCTTTGTGGTTCCAGCTCCTTTTCCCATTTTTTTTCTGCTATCATATGCCACTGCTCTGTTCTAGAGGTTAGGGCTCCATTTACTTCATTTAGTTATTTAACAAACACTTACACAGTGCTTCTGTGAGTGCCACACATTCTTCTAAGCACATCACAAAATTCACTTCTTTACTATTTATAACAACTGTACAAAATAGGTAGTATTATGATCTCAATTTTAGAAAACATTAAGGCATAGAGAAATTCCATAATTTACCCAAGGTTACCACTCTATTAATAGTAAGAGATGGTGATGAAAAATGAGGTCTCGTTAGCTTTCAGAGTAACTGTGGGTGATCCTATGAAGCCTCATCTCCAAATAAATATGCTTAACAGAAGCTGATGTTTTCTCTAACTCATCATTCCTGGTCAGCATGAATTCTTTTTGCTTAAACACATGCCCTTTTCACAAGCTCACAAAAGTACATTTGTCATTTGTACTTTGTTAACTTTGAGGCCGGGTGCAGTGGTTCATGCCTGTAATCCCAGCACTTTGGGAGGCTGAGGCGGGTGGATCGCCTGAGCCCAGAGGTTCGAGACCAGCCTGGGCAGCAAGGTGAAACCCAGTCTGTACAAAAATTACAAAAATTAGCTGGGTGTGATGGTGCACGTCTGTGACCTCAGCTACTCGGGAGGCTGAGGCGGGAGGATCACATGAAGCTGGGAGGTGGCGGTTGCAGTGAACGGAGATGGTGTCACGGCACTACAGCCTGGGTGACAGAGATAGACACTGTCTTCAAACAAAGAAACAAAAACCAAAAAGAAAAAAAAAAAGAAAACCATAACTTTTATTCCAATTGCTTCTTTCTTCGTCCATTGTTGATAATATTTCAACTGCATCAAACTGACACCTCTGAGAAGAAAGGGCTGTTTTTGTGTAACTTTCACTATGTAGTGTCCATTCTGCTCATAGAACAAGTAACTTCTTAAAAAATTCATCTGGAGATTAGAAAATAATTCAATTCAACAAACATTTATCAAGCACGTGTCAGATGTGATACACTGTGCTACACATGGTAGTGATAAGAGAATCTTTACCCACACTGCTAGCACATGTTAATAGATACTACCATGAGATACAAGAGAGTGTGATGTCCCCCTGCAGTGAAAGGCTTTGGAAGACTCCTTCCTCCTTGGTAGCCCAGAGTGAACCTTAATTCTTGCCAGGAGCCAGACCACTCCATGAATGATGGCGCTTCAGTCTGGCTAGGCCTGGAACATGTTGTTTAGTGGGAGGTAGGCTTCTTGTCTTCTTCACTCCCATTTGGCAAGGACATCTCATTATGTAAGACTGCCACTGTTTATCTGCACCACATTTATGATTTTTACAAGGGTTATTCTAAGCTTTGGCAGATATGAAGGAATATTTTATAAGGCAAGCTTGTGGTGGGCAAGACCTCACATGCAATTTCTGTAGTATATCTAAATTACCTTTACATTATTCATTTTAAGGTGATTTAATACTTTTTTTTTTTCTTGACTGGTCATATTCATCAGGTGTAGATGAGAAGTAAACTTTTTGAGCCAGGGTACTGTTACTATATTGTAATTCCTAAGTTAAAAAAAAAAATCATTATTTAGTTGACCCTGGAAAGGACCAACCTAAAGAATATTTAAGTTTATTCCATCTTTGGCAAGTATTTCTAAAACCTCAGAGTCAGAGTGGAACCTAATCTTTGGAAAGTCTTCTCTTTCCTGGCCAACCTGAAACCTGTAATATTGTTTTTAATGGCTTGTAGTTAACACCTCGATGCTTATGAATGGGAGATTTCACAAAGGTATGTTTGGGGAGACACAGTGAAGTGCCAAGTGTCTACGAAGACTTATTTATTCAAACGTTATTTTATTGTTAGCTTCATTGGACATTTATACCTAACAGTTGCTACATAAATCTGGAAATTAATACAACAGAGCCCTAACACAAAAGAGCAATCACTTTACATGTCTTTCTTCTAAAAACAATTGAATGTCTCTGGGTATATAAGAACTATTTTATGAGGAAGCAATGTGAATGGTCTATTTCCAAGGCCACCTAGTGTATTTTGCACTTTAATGTAAATCTGATTTAAGTTGTCTCCACCTGACTAAATGTGGTTTTTTTTTTTTCCAAGACAGAGTCTCACTCTGTTGCCAGGCTGGAGTACAGTGGCACGATCTCAGCTCACTGCAATCTTCGTTTCCTGAGTTCAAGTGATTCTCCTGCCTCAGCCTCCTGAGTAGCTGGGATTATAGGCACCACCACCACACCCAGCTAATTTTTGTATTTTTAGTAGAGACGGGGTTTCACCATGTTGGCCAGGATGGTCTTGATTTCCTGACCTCATGATCCACACGCTTCAGCCTCCCAAAGTGCTGGAATTACAGGCGTGAGCCACCATGCCTGGCCTAAACATCTTTTCAAAAATGAGTAGGTTAGAATTGCTTCTCAGTTACAATCTGGAAAGTAAATATTTTCACTTAAAGGAATTACAGCATATGAAAATAAATAAGTTTTAGAAGTACAATCAATTTTGGTGCTTTCTGCAAGCCTTCCATACAATACAGGTCAGTCTTTCAGAATTTATTAGAAAGCACAAAGCCCCTTCATTTGTGATGAAATAAAGAGATAAAAATGTCAACGTTCTGTACACATATATATTCCTGAAAACTGTGCTATGAATCTTCCCTTTTGTAAATAAAAATCACAATTTAAATATTTCTAAAGAGCTCTCTATTTGAAGGAATAATATGGTCAATCCTCTTGTAAAGAATCACCTTTCAGGATATCTGTTACCTAAGACTATTTTAGCAAAGCAGGATAAAGTTTTAGTATAAGATTTTACTAATTTGCAATCACATAAAACAGAGCAATAATCAATAAGTGCTATACATTTGCAATAACGCAATTCATCAGGACAAATTAATTGTTTTTCTTGATGAAAGATATAGAAAAAGAAAGACTTTTTTTTTTATTTTTTTTATTTTTTAGAAATGGGGTTTCATCATGTTGACCAGGCTGGTCTTCAACTCCTGACCTCGTGTGATCCACCCATCTTGGCCTCCCAAAGTGCTGGGATTACAGGCGTGAGCCACCGCACCAGGCAAGAAACACTTTCGTGGGGATTTGCAATTAGTTTTTCAAGGCACAGTTATCAATAAGCTGGGAAAGCTAGAGGAATATGTAAAGTGGTACAGTAAAAGCAAAATCTCGGTTCAACATTGCTTTTGCCTACTGAAAGTTTTTGTTTGCATAGCCTTCTCCCATATAAAGTTATAAACATATTTGTCTTTCTGTGGCATCTTATGAAACACTTTCCAACCTTTGTGGAATTGTCAGCTTCATTATTACCGTGATTTCCATCTTTTCTCGTTGCCTCCATCTCAATTTTCTTCATAATACATTTGTGTTTTTCTTCTTGTAGATAAATATTAATATAAGACATAGGTAGTATGTAAGGATAAAAGCAATTCTCAGAAACTAATGAACTAGACTAATAATGGTAGATTGAATAAAATCTAAATGTCAGTTGATTATTTTTTGTGCCTGCAAAATTTACATTATTTATACTACATATATGTGTATATAAATGTGTGTGTGTATATATATGTAACTGTTATTTCAAAGAAGTCGGTTTATTGGTACATATTTTTTAGCAAAAATCTTTTTAAACCTGATGTAATTTTTGTTAAATTCTAAAGTCTTAGCCCAAGAAGATGTAGTTTGCCATTTACTGAATTGACAGGTATCTATGTTACATTTTCTCTCGCCAAGTTTGGTGTTTGGAGATACCAAATCAATATGATATAAACTTTACAATTGTAGAGATTGATCTAATGGGAGGTAGAAGTAGGGGTGATGACAAAAACTACAAATATAAAGAAATAACTAAACTGCCACGTTGAAGATATATACACACATACATTGATCAAAGTTGTTGGAGATATAAGGCAAATTGACAACCTATAGATGCACAACTAGTTGATACATAATCAATATTACATTGTCAAGGTCGAGGAAGGGGATGTGTGTATTATGAGAATTCAAAATCCATATTCAGAAACATGGTAAAAAAAATTATGATTCAGGAATATAAATGGAACAATTAGAAACCATGAGGTAGTCCTTTCATGAGATAAACTTAGTAAGGTCTTTACTATTATTTGTTTTAATGCTTTGTCCAGTTTTTGGTCTCACAACTTAAGTGAGATGTAGACAAATTGAATGGGATACAAAGAGAAAACAAATATAGATACTTTTAAATATGGGAAAAGTCTACCATTAAAAGTATATGAAATATGTGAAAGCATGTACTGTAGAAAATACCAATTAGGGCAGCGTGCAGTGGCTCATGCCTGCAATCCCAGCATTTTGGGAGGCTGAGGTGGGTGAATCACGAGGTCAGGAGTTTGAGACCAACATGGTGAAATCCCATGTCTACTAAAAATACAAAAATTTGCCAGGTATGGTGGCACGTGCCTGCAGTCCCAGCTACTCAGGAGGCTGAGGCAGGAGAATTGCTTGAACCCTGGAGGCGGAGGTTGCAGTGAGCTGAGATTGCACCATTGCATTCCAGCTTGGGTGACAGAGTGAGACTCCATCTCGCAAAAAAAAAAAAAAAAAAAAAAGAAAGAAAATACCGATTCATTTTCATTAACATATTTGGAACGCAGAAAAGAAAATTTGGAGAATTTAGATGGATGTAGAAGTTTATGCTAATAATTAGAAAAAGTACTCTGAGAGTAAGAGCTGGGAGTGACTGGAGAAGCACAGTAAGAATAATTAGAGTTGAGAAATAATCCTGGGAGAAATGGCTAAAATGACAGTGCTGTTCCAACTGCAGGAGAGAATGCTATACTTTGGTTCACACGACTAGAAAGACCAGAGGACAACTCATCTGTTGCACTGTCTTCTCCTCCCTGCTAATTACAACATTACAGTGATATATATGATAATGAAGCAATTTTACACTGAATCCAGATAGATCCCATTTAGACAAACATGAATTAAGGGTTCCAAGTTCCATAGTTTTCTTAATGGTAGAAATGTGGGGAGTTAGGGGTGAAGTGAGCAGTTTCATTTGAGCTTTAATGAGAGATTCAACATGTCTCAGTGATGATGAAGCGATAGCTCTGTCTGTATTGCTTCTCTGTTTACACTGGACCTGGGAGGGATGGGGCAGGAACAGGGAGGTCTTGCCATGGCTGATCAGGAGAGTGGGTTGGTCTTATTACTTAGTGCTTTCTATTCCTCACTGGTCTTTTTCCTAACAAGAGATAAGCCTGACTTATGTTGGGAAAACAGGAGGTTTTGAAAGAGGAAGGTTTTTACTTAAAATTGACTCAATAAATGTTAATAAAAATTGATTAAACAAAAAATGAGATATTTTGGAAATGAGTGTTCATTTTTCACACACTGAGAGACAGAATATATACCAAGTCTCTAGAAGAAAGTATGTTAACCTCAAGTGAGAACTTTCTATAAGTAAGGATTGTGAGAAAATGGGAATAAATTTATAAGAGATATTGTAAAGTCTATTTTTCAAGAAACATTAATAATTAGAATAAAATAGAAACCTACTTACATGGTTTAAATGGGTCCTCATACACTCAATCTTTTATAAATTACTGGAGCTTGCTGAGTAACCCCAATGCTCTAAATAGGGGCTGGATCTAAGACATCAGCCTACTGCAGAGCCCCTGCCCCATCTTACAGGGATGGGCGGACAGCACTCAGCACCTGGGTTTGGGGCCCAAAAGGAACCCTGGTGCTGAGTGCCCAGGTCCAGGGTTTCCTGATCTTTGAAAGCTGGAACCTGAAACTTGGAAATTAGAATTTTTATTTAAAATATGACTTAAAAATTCAGATTAAAAGCACAATATGGGTCAAACTAAAGATGTTTGCGGGGGTCAAGTAAGGTTTGTAAGGTTACTCATTTGTGATTCCTAGTTTAGACTTGTTTCTATTTCAAAGGAGGAGGCTTGTGTACATGGCCCCTCATAGGACCTTGCAGCCAGATATATTTCTGCGATCAATGAATGACTCTTCTAAAGTTTTCTATATCTTGACACATCATTAGCACCAGCCTTTTTCTCTCTCTCTCACATATTAAACTGCTGGGCATAAAGAAAAGAGAAGTTTGCTGCCAGGTTTCATGGACCAGAGCTTGTTTTCCTTCACAGTTGCACCATGGTCTGGCATCAGAGCAGAAATCTTGTGAGGAGGGTGAGCAACTGCAGTCAAAATGCCAGAGAATTAGTTGGGTCCTACCTTAGAAAAATGCCCAGATAAGTCTGGGCACAGTGGTTCATGCTTGTAATTCCAGCACTTTGGGAGGTCGAGGTGGGTGGGTCGTTTGAGTTCAGGAGTTTGAGATTAGCCTGGGCAACATAGCAAAAGCCTGTCTTTACAAAGAATACAAAAATTAGCCAGGGGTGGTGGCACATGTCTGTAGTCCCAGCTACTTGGGAGGCTGAGGCATGAGAATTGCTCAAATTTGGGTGGCAGAGGTTGCAGTGAGCAGAGGTTGTGCCACTGTACTCTAGTCTGGGTGACAAAATGAGACTCTATCTCAAAGAAGAAGGAAGGAAGGAAGGAAGGAAGGAAGGAAGGAAGGAAGGAAGGAAAGAAAGAGAGAAAGAAAGAGAAAAAGAAAACAGTTCAGAAAGTTTTGATTGCAGTCAGGAGGTCAGTTTAAATGGTTCCTGGAGTCTCATTCTAGGCTGATTGCATGGTTCTGAGCCATTTTTGGTGATGTGTTTATTCTCTCCCACTATGAATATTATCCCCCATCTTCAAAAGAGAAGCTTTTAAAAACTTTCAAAAGAGAGAATAAAAGCTTTTTATAAAAGCTTCCCTTCTGCTTTCATAAAAGAATTACTGTTTTCTTCCCAGGGCCTTGAAAAATAAATACAAAGAAACTTTGCAACTTCTCCTAAGTGAACAATAAACCTTGAGTATTTTGTCTATGGATTTTTAAAATCATTAGATTGACTAGCATTCTCAAATGATGCAATTCTCTACCACTAAAGGTTTAATTCAATCCTAAAATGCTACCATTATTTTGGGTAATGATATATAATTAAGTCTGCTGACTCTGTTCTCATGCTTTTCTATCAGTGATTCATGGCTGCTGTCAAAAAGCAGCAGCATATCAGAGCTCATTTTGTCAAAGCCATTGTTTGAAATACTACAACAAACAGGGTTTTCTTGATTCATCAGATCTTCAAGGTGGTTCATGTGCTTTTGTGAAAACCTGAGTCTCTGCCAGGTCCATTTATATTCACTGCAGCTTTTTTTGTTGTTGTTCTAGAAATGTTTATGATGCTACCATGAAATAGAATTTGCAACAAAGCACGTTGACTACTGTATATTCCATAAATCAACACTGAAAAAGAGAATGGGTTATGGGAGCTAAGATCTTATATTTTCCAAAGATTATCTATTGGTAGCCTGTTACTGTCTCTCACTTTTCTGAAGAGGAGAAATACCTGAAGTGACTTGCTTCTGAGAAGTTGTGCTTCCCAACACTTTTTGCACCAGAAGATTCTACTAGCAAGTGCCAGTTTCTCCTCACATAAACGGCTGGAATAACGGATGTCTATTCTTCGGGTAGCAAGTTAATGCAGCAGACTAGCAGAAGTCAAGAACAAAACCTTGACTCCAGTGTTTTCCACGGCAGCAACTGGACTTCTGGAGGTGACTGCAAACCAGAGGACTTGTTCTATAAAGAATTGATTTACTAGCTTAGATCCTTAGTGCTGGGTAAAAGAAACCTAGGTGTGCCAGGCGTGGTGGCTCATGCCTATAATCCCAGCACTTTTGGAGGCTGAGGCAGGTGGATCACAAGGTCAAGAGATCGAGACCATCCTGGTCAACATGGTGAAATCCCATCTCTACTAAAAATACAAAATTAGCTGGGCATGGTGGCGCACGCCTGTAGTCCCAGCTACTCGGGAGGCTGAGGCAGGAGAATTGCTTGAACCCAGGAGGTGGAGGTTGTGGTGAGCTGAGATCACACCATTGCACTCCAGCTTGGGTAACAAGAGCGAAACTCCGTCTCAAAAAAAAAAAAAAAAAAGAACCCTAGGTGTAATCCCAGCACTTTGGAAGGTCAAGTTGGGTGGATCATCTGAGGTCAGGAGTTCAAGACCAACTAGGCCAACATGACGAAACCCTGTATATACTAAAAATACAAAAATTAGCTGGGCTTGCTGATAAGCACCTGTAATCTCAGCTACTCAGGAGGCCGAGGCAGGGAGAATTGCTTGAATCCGGGAGGCAGAGGTTGAAGTGAGCTGAGATTGTGCCACTGTACTCCAGCCTGGATGACAGGCGACAGAATAAGACTTCGTCTCAAAAAAAAAAAAAAAAAAAAAAAAACCTAGGTAAATTTCAGATAACATAAATTCTTTAAAGGATAATTGGATCCCTCACAATTTAATATAGTGGCAAACAGAAAAAACAAACAAAATAAAACAAAACAGAAAAATAACTTCTTTTTCAAAAGGAACTTTTCAACTGCAAAAAGTTCTTTCTGGCCATTCGATATGTATCTGACAAAATACAGCTGCTTCTCAAAAGTATTGTTAGGGGAAAGACAGAGGTGTTTGTTTTAACAGATCTAAGAGTAGAAAATAAAAAGGGAAGGAGTAGGATATGAGTGGTTTCTCACTTGAGGAAAAAAAAATGTTTCATCATGAAAGAAGGATCTGTTTTCTCTAGACTCTGGATAATTTCTGTCAGCTTTGGCTTGATTTTCATAATGAATAGTTTTAACCCAAATTACAAGTTTAAATGAAGAGCTCTTAATCTGAAATTCTTTTAGCCTCAGCTAGAAATAATTTCAGGGATTCATGTGACGCTGAAATTACTAGTCATATATTTTATTATGGTTAATCACAGCCACTATTAAAAGAAAGGTAATGATACGTGTTTCCTTTGCTAAGATCAGCTGGTGAAACTGGAGTTCTCACACAGTTGCAATGTTCTTACTAATTATCTAACCATCAGGACAGAGACTTGCTCCAGCCAGGCAGGTCAAGGCAGCTCCCGTTGTAGGGTTCCCACTCAAACTAAGAGTTTTATAGACAGTGTGACCTATTTATCATTAAACATGCTGACTTATTATAACTGCTGCCAGTTTTGAAAGTCAGTGTTATTATTCCTGTTTGAATAACTGCTCTTAATTGAAACACGAGTAACAAATTCTCAAAGATAGAAAATAATATTAATGAGTTTTGAGTTTTCTCCTCTAATTCTGTCTTTTATTACCCTTTAGTTGCATATATTAACACATTTATTACTGTCACTGAGTTAATTCTTGTATTTTGAGAACATTCAAATATTACTTGCATTTTATAGATGAAGAAAACAAGATACTAGAAAATCAAATGATACCATGTGGATAGAACTATCCAGTGGCATAAATTACTTTGTTTTTCATTTTCTTTTTCCCATTTTTTTTTTTTTTTTTTTTGAGACAGAGTCTCCCACTTTCACCAGGCTAGAGTGCAGTGGCACCATCTCTGCTCTCCAGGTTCAAGTGATTCCCCTGCCTCAGCCTCCTGAGTAGCTTGGACCACAGGCGCACACCACCATGCCCTGATAATTTTTTGTATTTTAGTAGAGACGGGTTTCCACCATGTTGGCCAGAGTGGTCTTGATCTCCTGACCTCATGATTCACCCGCCTCAGCCTCTCAAAGTGCTGGGATTACAGGCGTGAGCCACTGCACCTGGCCCAATTACTTTGCTTTCCTAGCTGACCTATTTTGGCTGTGTATAGTTCACCTTTCATCCTAATAGCATATTTTCTTATTTATTTATTTATTATTATTGTTTTTTAAGATGGGGTTTCACCATGATGGCCAGGCTGGTCTTGAACTCCCGATCTCACCCACCTCGGCCTCCCAAGGTGCTAGGATTACAGGCGTGAGCCACCGCGCCCAGCCAGCACATTTTCATATTTCAAAAGATGGCGGGTTTTGTAGAAGCATTGTGGGGAAGGAAAACAATTCATTACCAGTGTGTGTTCATGCCAGTGCCCCTTCTATGATAAAAGAGGTTCTATGTAATCAATCTGCCACCAGGTGGCTGGCTGATCCCCTCCAGGGAGTGGTGCCATATTGGGGATTCAGTGTTGGTTGCTGCTGCTGTGAAATGGAGCATTCATCAGTGACTTTAGCTGGATCGTCTTAGTGAGTGGCATTCCATGTTGCTAAGCACATGCATAGTCTCCATCCCTATTGCTGTAAGTACTTTTGGATGATCCCATTGGTTAAGTACTTGCACTCTCAGCTCTGTTGGTCTACAGGTCTTAGTTACCAAGGGGGCTCCTCTGATGGAAGCTGCAGTTGTTCACTTTCAGGTAAAGCCAATTGGTCACGCAGAATCATCTGTAACTCAGGTCCACATCTTTTCTTCCCCAATTAGCTGGTCATAGAAAACTCCCCTTAAGGACATAGATACGGTTTGAGAGAAAGAGGGCTATGCTTCAGAAATGTGGGTAATGAGTATTTGTGCTACTTGCTCATGCAACTTCCTTGTGTCTTCAGGACCTCATTAAGGCAGATCCTGTGTATACCTCTTTTATCTGATTATGTAGTACTGCTATGCATAGCCAACCTTATGGCTTAGTAGGCCATAAAGAACATGATGTGCACGCAGGCCACATTGTAAGTTAGTGGCCCATTTTAAAGGGTGCAGCCTCTACTAAGGTTTAGTAGCAAGTCAGAATTTAGTTTTGTGAAAGAGGAAGAGCAGTAGTCTACTAAAGATGGCATAGCTTTGCTACCAAATTCTAGTGGTTTGTGCTATAATCCATCTATGAGAGACTGTCAAAGGCTCTATCCATACAACATCCTTGTCCATCACTGATGCTTTATGTACCTTTAGATCTGTAAAGGTCATACAGTCCAAGTGTACTGTAGCTTGCATGGCAGCCTGGGCCTGTTGCAAAGCCTTCTTCTGTTCTGGGCCTCCCTAAACACTGGCAGCTTTGCAGGTTGCTCTGTAAATGGGTTGTTGTTGTACTCCCAAATGAGATGTATGTTGCCTTCAAATCTAAAGTGGTCCAGTGACATTGTGACTCTTTTTTAATGGTAGAATGATCCAGACACAGCAACTGGTAATTCATTTTGGAAGAGATACGTCCAGACAACTCACCCCTGGAAATCTCACTGAATTTTTGTAGGATGCATTTCTCACCTTCTGGCACACAACTGTCCCACCATTATCCCTGGCATCGTTGCTACTTCCTGCTCACTGGATCCAATTGGCATGATAGCATCAAATGTAATAAACTAGATGGAAATGGGAAGTGATCAAGATTCCTCACACAAAGCTGAAAAAGTGATATAGTCCTGAGTTAGCAAAGTGATGGTATATAGCTGATCTCATCACTACCTCTGAGCTTCCAGCTTCTGTTAAGGAGGCATCCTGCAGGAGAAGCTGGATCCCTTCAATATGCACCTGGCTCAGGCTTTAAAGAAGCTGAAGCAGGTGGCCCAGCAGGAGCTGGAGATGCTGTTGGCCTAGCTCCTTCCCTTGCCAATCCGTAAGCTGGCAGAAAAGCACAGATGTACATAAGATGCATCAGGCCCTGTGCTAGCCTGAGTGTAAAGCAATATGGTCAATCTTTCACTTCAGGCTTCCTTTGCAAGATGCTTCCTATGGATCATGCTCAATAAGAATATGCAGGGAAGAAGATTCTGGGAAATGTAGCTCCAGTTTAGCTAAGTTGATACAATTTGGACTTATCACATCAGGATAGTTTGATCCCAGACGTAGACATGACAAAAACCTTTCAGAGCAAAAAACACCCCCGGAATTCCTGAAACAATGAATATGGCTGTAAAGAGTAGAAAGCTCAAACAAGGATTTCTTCCCATCTGCTTCATCAATAAAAAAAGAAAGAATTACTGTGATGGGCTGGTGAAGTCTGCAAAATACTACCAAGAAGAGCAGGAGAAACAGTCAAAGGCAGAAGAGCAAAAGAAAAAGAAAATAAGCCAAAGCAGAAAAGCTACATGATGGAGATAACAAGCAGAGGTTAGTGTCCAGAAGAAGAAAACAAGGGTGATGAATAAGCAACACCTGTCAACAGAGAAGAGCGGCTGTGACCAAAAGGGAAAAACATTAGCTTTTCTCTAGCTAGGACTATGTCTATCGGGCTTCAACTGAATGCTTCTAAAAAAACTGGCATGTGGAACCCTCGTTCTTATCCATTAAAACAGGCAGAGACTGGACATGCATTGTCTCTTGTCGGCACTCTTAGTACTTTGGGAGAGCAAGACAGGTGGATCGCTTGAGTCCAGGAGTTCAAGAGCAGCCAGGACAACATGGTGAAACCCTGTCCCTAAAAAGAAAAACAAAACACACACACACACGCACACACACACACACACACACACACACACACACACAACAAAACAAGGCTGGGCGCGGTGGCTCAAACTTGTAATCCCAGCACTTTGGGAGGCCAAGGCAGGCAGATCACGAGGTCAGGAGTTCAAGATCAGCTTGTCCAAGACGGTGAAACCCCGTTTCCACTAAAAAATACAAAAATTAGCTGATTGTGATGGCACACACCTGACGCAGGAGAATCGTTTGAACCTGGAGGCAGAGATTGCAGTGAGCTAAGATCATGCCACTGCACTCCAGCCTGGGCGACAGAATGACTCCATCTCAAAAAAAAAAAAAAAAAAAAAAAAAAACCAGGGCGGGGTGAGATGGTACACACCTGTAATCCTCATTTCAAGAGGTTGAGGTAGGAGGATGGCTTGAGCTCAGGAGTTTAAGGCCAGCCTCAGCAAAACAGCAAGACTCTACAAAAGAGACTATGAAAATGTCTCTATTAAAAAAAAAAAAAAAAAGCCAGGCATAACACATGTCTATAGTCCCAGCTATTAATAGGCTGAGGTAGGAGAACCACTTGAGCTCAGAAATTCGAGGCTACAGTGAGCATGATCTCTGCACTCCAGCCTGGGCAGCAGGGCAAGACCTTGTCTCATAAAAATAAATAAATAAATAAATAAATAAATAAATAAATAAATAAATAAGAAAACAGGCAGAAGACAGGCAGCAAATGGCTCCCAAGGAACAGTATTCAGGATCTTTGTCCAACATGACAGGGATTAAATAAAACAGCTAATCTAAACATTTTATAAAACATACTTGTATAAGGCCAGGCACAGTGGCTCACACCTATAATTTCAGCACTTGCCAGGCTGAGGCAAGAGAATTACTTGAGCTCAGGAGTTTGAGACCAGCCTGGGTCCAACATAGTGAGATCTCATCTCTACAAAAATTAAAAAATTAGCTGGGTGTGGTGGCTCACACCTGCAGTCCCAGCTACTTGGGAGGTTGAGGCAGGAGATCTCTTGAGCCTGGAAGGTCAAGGATGCAGTGAGCTGTGATCTTACCACTACACTTCAGCCTGGGTAGCAGAGTGAGGACCTGTCTCAGAAAAAAATATAAAAAAAGAAGTACTTGAAAACTATTTCTTCCTTAATAATTCCAGTCAAAATATTTTAACTAAATTTGGTCTAATTTTAATGTTTATTTTCACATTATAATAATAGCTATCATTAATTTAACCCATTATTGTCAAAAATTAGGATGTAACTATACAAGTAACACTATAAATGCTATTTAAAGTGCTGGATGGAATGGCTCTTACTGAATCTTTTGGTCCTATTTTAAGCCAAACTCTCAGAAACTTAAGTGGGGGGATTTGTACATCACACAAGAAACTTAGTGTATTTCTTTCAAAAGTCCAAGGAACTCACAAAACATTTTTAAAGATTTAGGTGATACACAAGCAATAATTCTTACTACCTGTTAGATATAGGATACTTTAACAATGATTATGAAGTCTGAATTTTTTAATTGAAAGAAGGGAGGAAATCCTACAAAAACCACTAATGGCATTGTAAAGCCCTTTAAAGAAAATTGTCATTGTATTTTTTTTTTTTCAGATTTTTATATTTGGTCAATGCTCACAAGACAGTGATTGTTGATTGAAGAAGGATGAGTTGGCTAGACCAGAGTTTTGATCTTTGTCACCCATGAGTTAGAAACTTTTGGCAAGCTTCATAGCTTCTCCTAACCCTACTTTCTTTATCTATTACATAAAGAATCCTAGGAATTAGCTCATAAGGTTCTTATGAAGATTAAATGAAGTATATATGTATTGATTTACAGATATGCAATACATTTTAGATGCTATTATAAACAGCAGATACTAAGAATCTTGGCTGGGTGCGGCGGCTCACTCTTGCAATCCCAGCACTTCGGGGAGGGTGAGGCAGGCAGAAAACTTCAGGTCAAAAGTTTGAGACCTGGTCAACGTGGTCAATATGGTGAAACCCTGTCTCTACTAAAAATATATATAAAAATTAGCTGGGTGTGCTGGTGCATGTCTGTAATCCTAGCTACTCGAGTGGTTGAGGCACGAGAATCACTTGAATCTAGGAGGCAGAGGTTGTAGTGAACCGAGATTGCACCACTGCACACTCCAATCTGGGGCAACAGACTGAGACTCTGTCTCAAAACACACACACACACACACACACACACACACACACACAAAGACACATATGCACACACACACCACACACACACAAAAGATCCTAATTATTTAAAGTAAGTGAGATATTTAATATCAGTGGAAATTACTGAGTGTTCTCCTTAAACTTGTACTCAAACATTCTTTGGAATTAGAGGGAGGTTTAAAGGAGAGTAAAAAGAGGTAGGAATGGGAAGGAACCTAAATATAAATAATTTTGTTTATTTTTATATCATTGATGATTAATTTTATTATCGCTATCTTTAATATTAATCTTTATTATAGGCTCTGTGCTTATATAAATCATTCTGAAAATAATCAAATATCATAGAAACTAATTTAGCTATATTCTATTACAAATGTACACCATTTTCAAAAGGCAATAGTTACTCCATATTTTAAAATGTGTTTTAAAAATCTTTCCTCTACAAGATAAAAAAAAAAGTAAAAAAAAATTCTTTCCTCTACAGTAGTTTCTTAAATCATTTCCTTGTAATTTCTAAGTAGGCTCTGACACGTGTGTAGTGTTATATACAAAACAAAAAAATTAAAAAAAAAGAAAATCATAATTTCTTAGTAGGTAAATATCGTTGTTCAAAAGTGTAGTTCTAGCAATTAACAAATTCATGAAATTAACCGGTTGTGTTTTGCAGAATGTTTGTGCTTATTGACCCTGAACCAGATATGCGTGTACATTTCTGATTAAGCATGACCTTGTTTATAATATTTGTTTATAATACTTATTGTGAAGAGTTTCATAAAAAAAGGTAACTTTCTTTACCCTTTTTTCTATATTAATATACTCACTGCCACAGATAGGTGAAATTTATGAAAAAATTACCTAACTGATGTGTTCATGGGGTTCCTGTCAGAATCACTCATATTTATTCTTATTTCAAGGCTATCTGGGAGAGTTTGTGCAGACTAATCCAAGGCCTGAGCTTGTCACTGATTCCCTCCCTGCATTTTTTCTGGTAGTGCAAGTGAGGGAAAGAAAAACACTTTCAATAAATTTTTGTTACTCCTGACAACATAGGCTTTCTGTATTGGCTTATTTTTTAAATTTAATAACTTTATGTTGAGAAAATAAAATATCCATGTAAAATCAGTATCAAGGGAATGATGCAATACATTTCAATGACATTAGATTATTGGAGTAGATTACAAATGAGGGTGTGGGTTCTAGGCAAGTCCAAAGGCCTCTAGGTCAAAAAACTGACGCAAAGCTAACTTGACGTACAAGTCCACAAACAGCATAATTTTCCAGTTGGACTTTCTAATATGTACAATAAATCTGCAGTTATCTGGTAAAATGGGGTATTCTATTATCATAGATAACAAATTCTTCTGAATATTTCTTACTTAGCTATTGGAAAGTTTTTGTTGCAAAAGGTCATAGTTCTAAAATGTATTTTATTTGCATCTGCTTTGGTAAACGGAGTGTGTGTATGTATGTGTGTGTGTATTTAATTTTAGTTTCAGGATGAAAAACAGTACATTGAAGGTAATTTAGCTTTTTATTTAAGTTATGCAATTACTACTGTATTCATAGTGGAAATTATCTTAATTTTTGTATAGGAGAACCCCATTCTATTGCTATAAGTGAGGTTAAAAAAAGTCAGTAAGAAAAGGAAAGACTCAGTTAATTGCAGGATAATAAAATGAAAGATGAGCCTGTGCAGCTGGCTGGGAGGTTTGGGAGCCTAGGAGAGGATTCCTAATTGCATTTTACAAGGGATTTTGCATTACTGTGAGGTCATGCAGTTTTATTCCACCTACCTGATTGCTGTTATTGTTGCTGTTGTTGTTGTGTTGTTTATTTTTCTTTTAAAAAGAGCCATGAGGCTGGGCACGGTGGGTCAGACCTGTAATCCCAACACTTTGGGAGGCCAAAGTGGGAGGATCACTTGAGCCAGGAGTTTGAGACCAGCCTGGGCAACATAGTGAGACCTCGACTTTACAAAAAAAAAAAAAAAGGAAGAAAAAAAGAGAAAGAAAATAGCCTGTGTGTGGTGGTATGTGCCTGTATTCCCAGCTATTGGGAGGCTAAGCTGGGAGGATCTCTTGAGCCCAGGAGTCAAGGTTGTAGTGAGCCAAGATCACACCATTGCCTGAGCAACAGAGCAAGGCCCTGTTTCTAAAAACAAGCAGACAAGAGGGAGCTATGAAAGATGTTTAAGTCTATAATCTTTGAAGCAGTGAAAAATAGAATTTTATATGCAAAATCTTATACAAACACTGTCTCATCCAATCCTCAGGACTACATTATGATCTGTTACCTGTCATTACACTTTTGAAGTTGAAAATGGGCCAGAGAACTAGTTAGTTTGCCCAAGGCCATGTAGCTAATAAAGGGCAATCATAGGATTTAAATCTAGATCTGACAACAAAGTCAGTATGATTTTCACTCCATCACATTGCAAAGTCAAAGGAGTTTTCTCCCAAGGCTTTTGCTTTGCTTGCATAATATCACCATTGCTGTCTTTATCTTTTTATTTTCTGTTATGACTACATCATGAACCACCAAGTTTTTTATATCACCTCTTACCTCTGTCTTTACTTACATTTGTGTGCGTGTATGCTTGTTGCTTCAGGAAGGCAAATGTTGCATTTTCAGCACCACAATCTTTACTTTTCAAATTATATATCTCCATAGTATTTGTGTATGTATCTACTTTTAAATATGTAGATTATTTTTAAAAGAAAAGGAGGGTGGGGAGGAAAACAAAAAAAAGAATATAGGCTGGGAGCGGTGGCTCATGCCTCTAATCCCAGCACTTTGGGAGGCTGAAACATGCAGACCTCCTGAGGTCAGGAGTTCGAGACCAGCCTGATCAATATGGTGAAACCTCCATCTCTACTAAAAATACAAAAATTAGCTGGGTGTGGTGGTGAGCAGCTGTAGCCTCAGCTACTCTAGAGACAGAGGCAGGAGAATCACTTGAACCCAGAAGGCGGAGGTTGCAGTGAGCCAAGATCACGCCACTGCACTCCAGCCTGGGAGACAGAGCGAGATTCCATCTCAAAAATGAAAAAAATATATACATAAAATATAATAAAAAGTGATTGTATTTTGGAAGAGTAGTTGAGTGATAGTGTGAGAAAAAAAACCTATTTCTATTTTCTTTGCATAATTTTAGTTTCTTTGGAATATTGTAGAATATTGTCCTATGTAATATTTCATTGATTGAAAATTTAAAATGTTACAGTATTGAGGAAATTTGGGATATACTTACTAAAGACTGTTAGAAACTGGTTGTAGTTTCATAAATTTGAAACAGAAATAAAGGCTTGGCCTGGTGCCTCATGCCTATAATCCTATCACTCTGGGGGGCTGAGGCAGGCCAATTGCTTGAGTTCAGGAGTTTGAGACCAGCCTAGGCAACATGGGAAACTCCCATCTCTGCAAAAAATTTAATGAAATTAGCTGGGCATGATGACATGTGCTGGTAGGCCCAGCCAATCTGGAGGCTGAAGTGAGAGGATAGCTTGAGTGCTGGAGGTCAAGGCTGTAGCGAGTTGTGATTGCACCTCTGTACTCCAGCATGGGCAAAATACGCTGTTTTTGAAAAAAAAGAAAAAAAAAGAAAAATCTAAATCATGGCTATGTTACTTATTCATAGATTCACTGTTATACCAGATTTTATTAGGTGTCAGATAATCCCAATTCTTTTGGTATTTAGAGTTTAAATAACAGAATACACATGCAACAATAACTGCAGCATAGGATTTTAGAATCAGAAGATATCTTATAGATTATTTAGTAGTTGTAAGTAATCAAGAAAATACATGTCTTTGGACTCTATGTTCATTGCGGCTTTTTTTTTTTGAGACAGGGTTCTCACTGTGTCACCCAGTCCAGAGTACACTGCATCTCCCAGCATAGTGCTCAAGCTCTGCCTCCTCAAGTGGCTCCATGACCCCTGTGCCTCCTGACTGGGAGACACCTCCCAGGAGGTATCAACAGACACCTCATACAGGAGAGCTCCAGCTGGCATCTGGTGGCTGCCCCACTGGGACGAACCTTCCAGAGGAAGGAACAGGCAGCATTCTTTGCTGCTCTGCAGCCTCTGCTGGCGATACCCAGGAAAACAGGGTCTGGAGTGGACCTCCAGCAAACTCAAGCAGACCTGCAGTAGAGGGGCCTGACTATTAGGAAATAAAACTAACAAACACAAAGGAATAGCATCAACATCAACACAAAGGATGTCCACACAAAAACTCCATTCATAGGTTACCAACATCAAAGACCGAAGGTAGATAAATCCACAAAGATGAGGAAAAACCAGTGCAAAAAGGATGAAAATTCCAAAAACCAGAACACCTCTTCTTCTCCAAAGGAACACAACTCCTCGCCAGCAGGGGAACAAAACTGGACAGAGAATGAGTTTGACAAATTTACAGAACTAGGCTTCAGAAGGTGAGTAATAATAGACTCCTCTGAGCTAAAGGAGCATGTTCTAACCCAAAGCAAGGAAGCTAAGAACCTTGAAGAAAGGTTAGATGAATTGCTAACTAGAATAACAAGTTTGAGAAGAACATAAATGACCTGATGGAGGTGAAAAACACAGCACGAGAACTTCGTGAAGCATACACAAGTATCAGTAGCAAAATCAATCAAGTGGCACAAAGGATATCAGAGATTGAAGATCAACTCAATGAAATAAAGCGAGAAGACAAAATTAGAAAAAGAGAGTGAAAAGAAACAAACAAAGCCTCCAAGAAATATGGGACTATGTGAAAAAACCAAATCTATGTTTGATTGGTGTACCTGAAAGTGGCGGAGGGGAATGGAACCAAGTTGGAAGACACTCTTCAGGATATTATCCGAGAGAACTTCCCCCAACCTAGCAAGGAAGGCCAACATTCAAATCCAGGAAATACAGAGAACACTACAAAGATACTCCTCAAGAAAGTAACCCCAAGACACACAATCATCAGATTCACCAAGGTTGAAATGAAGGAAAAAATGTTAAGGGCAGCCAGAGAGAAAGGTTGGGTCCCACAAAGGGAAGCCCATCAGACTAACAATGGATTTTTTGGCAGAAACCCTACAAGCCAGAAGACAGTGGGTGCCAATATTCAACATTCTTAAAGAAAAGAATTTTCAACCAAGAATTTCATATACAGCCAAACTAAACTTCATAAGCGAAGGAGAAATAAAATTCTTTACAGACAAGCAAATGCTGAGAGATTTTTGTCACCACCATGCCTGCCTTATAAGAGCTCTTGAATAAAGTACTAAACATGGAAAGGAACAACAAGTGCTAGCCATTGCAAAAACATACCAAATTGTAAAGACCACTGATGCTATGAAGAAACTGTATCAACTAATGAGCAAATTAACCAGCTAGCATCATAATGACAGAATCAAATTCATGCATAACAATATTAACCTTAAATGTAAATGGGCTAAATGCCCCAATTAAAAGACACAGACTGGCAAATTGTATAAAGAATCAAGACCCATTGGTGTGCTGTATTCAGGAGAACCATCTCACGTGCAAAGACATACATAGGCTCAAAATAAAGGGATAGAGGAAGATTTACCAAGCAAATGGAAAGAAAAAAAAAAAAGGCAGGGTTGCAATCCTAGTCTCAGGTAAAACAGACTTTAAATCAACAAAGATCAAAAGAGACAAAAAAGGGCATTACATAATGGTAAAGGGATCAATGCAACAAGAAGAGCTAACTATCCTAAATATATATGCACCCAATACAGGAGCACCGAGATTCATAAAGCAAGTTCTTAGAGACCTATTTTTACTTTTTAAAAATTTTAACATTTCAAGCAGTGTACACTGTACCCAATGTGTAGTCTTTTATGCCTCGCCCCCTCCCACCTTTTCCTCTGAGTCCCCAAAGTTCATTGTTTCATTCCTATGACTTGACATGAAATTTAAAGGCATTGAATGAATGAATTTAAAATATATGCAACCTCGTCTTCACGCATTGGCAGTATTTCACATTTTGGTAGTTTCTCTGGCCATTTTCCCCTGTGGTTATCTTTAATAATGAGTCATACTCACTGTAATAGAAATAATATCCATAAGCAAGAAAATCATTTATAGATTCTGCCAAATACATGAATTCACTGACACAGAAAAGAAATGTGGACCTATGACAGGATTTTCACACTTGTAGACTCACACATGTGAACAGTAGGCAGCTTTTCTTCTTTTCATAGCTCCTTGCTTTTAAAATTACATATCTTCTTTCTGTGTTGAGGAAAATGTGTCTTTGCTCACGGCTTTTCACTACTAGGTAGTGTCACATCCTGAGTTTACTTATACCCTGGCTAAACTTTCAATTTGATTTCTTTCTTTTTCCTCTCTCACTAAGATATACTCTGACAGTTTTAACAAGAATATCTTTGAGACAAA
Organism: Ateles fusciceps; assembly: GCA_036589455.1. NCBI lineage: Eukaryota > Metazoa > Chordata > Mammalia > Primates > Atelidae > Ateles > Ateles fusciceps. Next base: position 1,994,414 of record JAZHEH010000647.1, read on the forward strand.
TCTCAACATTTCTTTTCTTTCTTTCTCTCTCTGTTTCTCTCTCTCTTTCTCTCTTTCCCTTTCTTTCTTTCTTTCTCTTTCTTTTCATTTCTTTTTCTTTCTTTCCTTTTCCCTCCCTCCCTCCCTCATTCCTTTTCTTTCTTTTCTTTTCTTTCTTTCGACAGAGTCTCTCTCCATCACCCAGGCTGGAGTGCAGTGGTGTGATCTCTGCTCACTGCAGCCTCTGCCTCCAGCTCAAGCGAGTCTCCTGCCTTAGCCTCCTGAGTAGCTGGGATTACAGGCACTCACCACCATGCCCAGCTAATTTTTGAATTTTTTTTTTTTTTTTTTTTTTTAAAGACAGGGTTTCACCATGTTGGTCAGGCTGGTCTTGAACTCCCGACCTCAGGTGATCCGCCCGCCTTGGCCTCCAAAGTGCTTGGATTACAGGCGTGAGCCACCACGCCCAGCCTAATTTTTGAATTTTTAGTAGAGACAGGGTTTCACCATGTTGACCAAGCTGATCTCGAACTCTTGACCTCAAGTGATCCACATGCCTCAGCATCCCAAAGTGTTGGGATTACAGGTGTGAGCCACCATGCCCCACCAAATCACAACTTTTCTAAAAATTATTTTCTGTGCAACTCTAGTCAATTGAGTTTAAAAACTTATAAAGAGATTCCAGGAGAAATGAACAACTTTGTATTTTGGCCATTATTTCTAAGGAAGTTTGATTCAGTACATCTTACATCTGATTCTTTGACTTTTAGGTCAGGTCAGATGTAGCATATTTAGAAAAGACTGTTGTCATATTATTTTGCCTGCAAATTAACCATATGAAAATTCCCTACGAACAAGATAATGAGGCCCCAAATCAAGTTCTGTGGAGAATTTGGGTACAGAAAATTAATTCATTTTAGCACCCATAGTTTTCTTTCAACACACTGGCACTTTCAACTGACTTAGCTAATTAAAAAAAATTAAGTCAGTGCTTAGAAAATTGCTATTTGACACATCTGTGGTGTATTAAATAATGATTAATGTATAAAAAAACAAACAAAATTTATGGTTTAGTCATGACGGCACTAGTTATTTTTACCAGCATAAGTTTTCATACTTTGGAGAGTATAATAAGAATATTCTCATTAGCCTGGTATGTTATTACGCTATTCTCAGTGGTACCTAGCGGTGGGCGGCCAGCAGATGATGTAATCTCTCAGTTAAGGAAAAGCAGTGCTCCTGGATATAGGCAACCTCATTTTAGAAAGTGTTCTTTTTCTAAGCAGTTAAAAAAAAAGAATAACTGCAATTTCTTCCCCTGGATTATAGCATGCCAGATTAATACTCTTAAACCATAAATGTATTTGAAGAATTAACTAACCCACAAATCTTTTATGGATTAAGACTTTATTGGCAATATTTCCTCTGTAATTTAAGTTTGTTTCTGATGGTATTTATGATAAGTTTAGCAATTAAAGAATCTTAATTGGTGTTTGGCTAAAATTGTTTTTTTTTTGTTTTTTTTTTTTGCAACAGGGTTTCACTCTGTTGCCCAAGCTGGGGTGCAATGGCATCATCTTGGCTCACTGCAATGTCTGCCTCCCAGGCTCAAGAGGTCCTCTCACCTCAGTCTCCCCAATAGCTGGGACTATAAGCATGAGCCACCGTGCCTGTCTAATTTTTTAATTTTTTGTAGAGATGGGGTTTTGCCATGTACCCTAGGCTGGTCTCTTAACCCCTGGGGTCAAGTAATCTTCACACCTAGGCCTCCCAAAGTGCTGGGATTACGGATGTGAGCCGCCACATCTGGCCTGCTTGAATTTTTAAAAAGCACCAAAAGTTACTTATGGTCTAATAGTTCTATCCATTTCAGAGTGAATTTACACCATCAAATCCACACCATACTTCCTGTTGGTGGTCCAAATATAAATAAAAACTGGGCTTGCTCTCAGGGACCCTCACAATCCAGATGAGGGAGAGACATTTGTTGGCTCTGTGGTTAACAGCCTTTGTTAAATTCTACAGGAGAACAAGATGCTATGGAACATGCAGGTAAGGTGGAGAGAGATGGCATCAGGGATTACAGGGGGGATAAAACTACTGTGAGACTTCAATGGCTGAACAACAGTACCAAAAAGCCACTTCCGGCTAGAACTTTTATTTCTTTAATTTTGAAATAACAATTTGAAAATTGCTTCTAGATTCAGAAGACTAGTCCCACAAGTTGGGACTTGTTATTAAATAAATGTAAGGAATGCTGCATTCTCCATCTCCTTCTTAGAGATTCACTAGGCACATTAACAGATTAAAGGCTTAGAAAAACTGCCATAAATAAACCTGTTGATATGAACATGCTGTTTTATAAATGTACAGGACTACGGAATGTCCCTACTACAATCTCTCTTCTGCAGCATATTTTAGGAAAAGGATTAGCGTTTTCTTTAAGACAAGACAGTTATGGGCATATGGATAAAATAGGGAGAAATTTGAGACTGGGGCCCCTATAGAGAGATATAGATGAGATAGGATTTCATTAATAACAAATGTCTATTTTGAAATTAATATTTATTTTAAAATTATGGAATTTTTTGATGCCCTTGTGAAACGAGAAAGTTTCTCTTGTTCCCTCGCAGGGCGTGCAAAGCGGGTGTGGCTGGCTTGTTCAGTGCCCTGCTGCTCAAACCTCTAGGGGGAGCATAAACATGGGCAGGCTGTGGGGCTCCGACCGCACGACTGTGTCTAGGGTGAATGCTTACAGCTGAAGCCCTAGTGGGCGTGTGTTATAGGGTGCTCTTTTAGTTTAGCCATCTGTAGGCGACTTGTGTTAGCTCAGTTAGGCCCCTGCCTTATTGCCAGGACAGAGGGCTTTCTGTATGCCAAGGTTCTTGCCTTGGTGTACCAGAAGAATTGGATCACACATGGGCTTTGAGAATGAGTGCAAGGTTTTACTGAGTGGAAGTAGCTCTCAGCAGATGGGGGAGCCAGAGGGAGATGGTTTTCCCCTGGGGTCGGGTGGCCCCGACTCTCCTCTCGCTACCCCAGCCAAACTCCACATTGTTCTACTGGTCAGTGGCCTGCCTGCTGGTGCCTGTCCGTGCATTCTTCTCCACATCCAGGCACCCGTGTGTTCCTACTCCTGTGAGTGCTCCTCCACCCATGTGCTCCTCTCAACCAGCCTTCTGTTTCTGCCTTGCTAGGGTCTTGGGTTTTTATAGGCACAGGATGGGGCGTAACAGGCCAGGGTGGTCTTGGGAAATGAAACATTTGGGCTGGAAATGCCTGTCCTCACCTAGGTCTGTGGGGGTGGAGCCCTAGCTAGGAACCACACCCTCCTCTATCCAGCACATCCCCCGCTTCCTATTATTTAAAGGGACCTTCCCTTCCCTTCCCTTCCCAGCACCTCTCTTCTGTATCACTTGTTTTAATCATATACACAGACAACATTACATTTTTATTTAATTTGAATCAGCAGAATACCGTTAATAACAACATATCCTTGAAAGCTGCTAAGATAATAGATTTAAAGTGTTCTCACCACAAAAAAAAAGAAGAATATGTCAAGTAACATATATGTCTATAAGCTCAAACTAGCTATTCCACAATGTGTTTAAAGACAACATGCTGTACATCATAAATATATACAATTTTAATTTGTCAATTAAAAATTCCTTGCAAAAAAAAATTGAACCAGGAAATTCAACTTTCGTGAAAGTTTTTCATATATATAAGACCATCATGAAGCTGAGTGCAGTGGCTCACACCTGTAATCCTAGAACTTTGGGAGGCTGAGGTGGGAGGATTGCTTGAGCCCAGAAGTTCAAGACCAGCCTGGGCAACATGTTGAGACCTTTCTCTAAGAAAAGGAAAAATTTAAATAAAGACAATTATAAGAGATTCTTTAAATGGTGCATGCTGATTCTCTTCACATTTGTGCAGTTTGAAAGAACTATGCAATCTCTTTTTTAAGATCCTTGCAAAATACTGTCACGTTAGTTATATTTACTGCTGTCAGTTTTTTAGACCGTTATAGCTGTGAATAACATCAGTGGACAAAACCCATTTGCTGTCTGTGGCTGGAAATTCTACAGTTTTTGAAAGCTAGAATTACTTGGGAGTGGCCATTCAAATGTGTCACGAGGGAGATAATAACCTCACTGTTTCCCCTTAAAATCTGGCCCACACAAAATGGCAAAACACTTATAATATGTTCAAATGAAGTCTGATTTTGTAACAGTTTCTAAAATTGGAAAAGGGATGGCATATTGCAAATTTTACATAAACCATCTCATTCGCAGTGAGATGCAACATTTGTAGTAAATACTAAAAACTCTGCCATGCTCATGCTTTCATTTCACAAGAATTTGACAGAAATTCTGGAGTAACATATTGCGGATGCTCAGAGAGATCTCTTAACCTTTAGCTTAGAGAAATATTTTTCTGTGTTTCTCAAAACTTTGAATTTGCAGGTGACTGCAATATCAAGTCCACATTCCTCTCCAAAACACAGAAAATATTTTTATATGGAACACTAACACTAAAAATAAGAAAGCTTAACTACAGAAAATTGTAACATTTAAGGAGAGAAGAGCAAGTTTAATTGCTATGTTGTTAGCTAACGTCTTACTTTGCCAGAATAAATATGTTATATTTAGCCTATAAGGATCTGTTTTTATATATTTTTAAATGAATTAAAAAGATGATGCTTTTTTTCTCATTTTGCAACGTTTGTCATTAAACATTTCTTTTTTACATTATTTATCATCTGTTTCAGTTTTTAGCTTTCTCAAAAAGAGTTTCTCTGTTCCTTTTTTTTTTTTTTTTTATGAGACAGGGTTTCACTCTGTCACCCAGGCTGGAGTGCAGTGGCGTGATCAAAGCTTAGTTCAGCCTCGACCTTCAGGGCTCAAGTGATCCTCCCACTTCCGCCTCCCAAGTAGCTTGGACCACACACATGCACCACTATACCCAGGTAATTTTTCTGATTTTTTTTTTTGTTTGTTTTTTTTGTAGAGGCAAGGTTTCACCATATTGCCCAGGCTGGAATCTCTCTATTCTTTACATGTCCTTAAGTTATTGATGTATAGTTAATTTCTTACCAAGTCTTCTTTTTATATACTTTTTTTCATTTCTTATATTTTGGTTATACGAGGTTGTGATGAGAAATTTGTTTTATCATAGCTTTGGGCATATTTATCCCCTTCTTCATTTCCTAACCAATTGGAATGGATTCTTCTTCTCTGTAGAACAACTATTTGCAGATTGTTAATAAGGCTTTCCAATAGTCTCAGGAATATTGCGTGCCCATAAATTCTGTCTTTAATGAATACCACTTTTCACACTCCCTAAGAATTCTTGGCGGTAATAGTCAGATTAAAAAAAAACTCTCTACATGTAATTTTTTAAATCCTTCAAACAAGAGATAGCCAGGGGGAGAACACATTCTTTATAAGGGGCCTTCCCCTTATGCAGGGAGCAGAGCTCTAAAAATGGATTACTATTGGAGAAATACATGTTTGTCACTTGAGGGCATTTAAAAAATAGCGGTAGATGAATGTCAGATTCGGATGTGAGGAAACAAAAAGTTAGCTAAAATAGTTGATTTTGGAAGTCAGAACAACATACATATTTGGGTCAATAAAATGCTGCACTGAGCAAAGTTTTACCTCCTACCTATTTAATATCTATGTGGGAGGGAAAATTTGGACTCCACCGAAAACAAGCCCAACAGGAATTAAAGAGCTAAGTACTTAAATATTGTGTGATTCATTTTCTCTGAGTAACCCCACTAGGCTATGAACGTGTCTTAGTGCACACGTTGCAGCTAAAGTCCTCTTGGATCAGCTTGCCTCAGACAAAGCTGACTCAGGAAAGCATAAGCAGCGGTGTTGAGATGGATTCTAAATCATTTGTTTCTTCACACTAGGGATTATTATAACATATCAGTAAAAAAATTAACATCCATAATAAAACAAAGAAATAAATGGTCAGTACGCCACCAATTTAAGCAGCTCCTCATTTGTCGGTATTGCAAACAAAATCAAAGTGCTGTCTTATAAAAACATTTTTCAGGAACTTTACTGATACTGTTTTGACATAAAACAATCTTTCATGCTTATTAAAACTTAATTTAAGCCATTTTAGAAACCAGTATTTTAGTGAAAAACATTATTTTGAATAATTTCATGTAAAATCGATGATTCCATAATTTTTAATGCAGACTTCATTTTATGTTAGATTGCTTAGGAATCAAATATGATATGTTTTGAGGAACTTCATGTATAGAAGAATAGTGGCATTTGGGCCAGGTACGGTGGCTCACACCTCTAATCCCCAACACTTGGGAGGCCTAGGCAGGAAGATTGCTTTAGCACAGGAGTTCAAGACCAGCTTAGGCAACATGGCAAAACACCATCTCTACAAAAAATAAAATAAAACTAAAAATTAGCCAGGTATGGTGGCATGTGCCTGTACTCCCTGCTACTTTGGAAGCTAAGGTGGAAGGATCACTTGAGCTTGGGAGGTCTAGGCTGCAGTGGACCATGATCACAGCACTGCACTTCAGCCTGAGTGGCAGAGTGAGACTCTCACGGAAAAAAAAAGAATAGTGACATTCCACATGTCTGATAAACTCTAACTCTGTTTATTTTCATTAAGAATTAAAAATATTTTTGACTGGGCACCGAGGGTCATGCCTGTAACTTCAACATTTTGGAAGCTGAGGCAGGAGGATTGCTTGAGCCAAGGAGTTTGAGACCAGCTTAGGCAGCATAGCAAGATCCTGTCTCTACAAAAAATTAAAAAATTAGCCAGGCAAGGCAATGCTTGCGTGCAGTCCCAGCTACTTGGGAGGTGAAGGTGGGAGGATCACTTCAGCCTGGGAGGTTGAGACTACAGTGAGTCATGATCATATCACTACACTTCAGTCTGGGTGACAGACAGAGCAAGACCCTGTCTCAAAAAATAAAAAATTCTATATTTGCAGCATCCTAAATGATAATGGTTTGGCTCTTCATTCCTACCCAAATCTCATCTTTAATTGTAATCCCCATAATACCCAAGTCTTGAGGGAGAAATCAAGTGGGAGGTGATTGGATCATGGGAGTGGATTCCCTCATGCTGTTCTCATGCTAGTGAGTTCTCAGGAGATCTGATGGTTTTATAAGGCAGCTTTCCCTGCTCTTGCTTATTCTTCTCTTTCCTGCCATGTTATGAAAAAGGTACTTGATTCTCCTTCCACCATGCTTATAAGTTTCCTGAGGCCTCCCAAACCATATGAAACTGTGAGTCAATTAAACATCTTTTTTGGCTAGGCCTGGTGGCTCACATCTGTAATTCCAGCACTCAGGAGGCCGAGGCGGGCGGATCACCTGAGGTTGGAAGTTTGAGACCAGCCTGACCAACACAGAGAAACCCCATCTCTACTAAAAATACAAAATTAGCCAGGTCAGGTGGAGCATGCCTGTAATCCCAGCTACTTGGGAAGATGAGACAGGAGAATTGCTTGAACCTGGGAAGTGGAGGTTGCAGTGAACTAAGATCGCACCATTACACTCCAGCCTGGGCAACAAGAGCAAAACTCCTTATAAAAAAATTTTTTTTTCCCTTTATAAATTACTCAGTCTTGGGTAGTATTTTTACAGCAGTATGAGAATGGACTAATACACTAAATGAAAAGCAATCAGGGTGAATCCAAATCAAAGATTTGTTTTAATTCCTATAACTTCAATGATTATTGACATAGTTCAATTATTTTTGCATTTTCTTCTCCATTCTCCTACCTTCACTGTGTTTTTACAAATATATGTGTAAAAATATATTTAAAAATATGTCTACATTATTAGGACATATAAGCCATTATTAACTGTATTTTCTTTTTTTATTCATTAGAGTATTGATGTCCTTTTAGTTGTACTTAAAACTCATTTGCTAATAAATTCTTCAAAAACAGGCCATGGGAATACCATTCTCTTACTTCTTGCATGCTGGTAACAGCTTGTAGGCATTTTTCACATATAGAAGTCAGTTTTGTAGGCTGTATATTTATATGTATACACACACACACACACACACACACACACACATACATATGTATTTTTTTTAAGAGATGGGGTCGCTATACTACCCAGGCTGGTCTGAACTCCAGGCCTCAAGTGATTTTCCTTCCTTGGCCTCCCAAAGTGCTGCAGTTACAGATGTGAGCCACCGCCCTGTGAATAATTAAATACTTATTCTGTTTTCTTCCAGCATTAAAATCTGCTGAGAAGACTGCTGAGTCTAAATTATGTTCACTTATAAGATACTTGTTACTTTTGCCTAGATACCCAAAGGTTTTTCAAGTTCAGTAATTTTACTAGAATATGTCTTAGTATTGATTATTCTAATCTAGATAGATATTCTTAGATGTAAAATATGCTATTTAAATTCAGTTTTTTCCCCCCCAACCAGAAAGTTTTTTTTATTATTATTCCCATTTCTTCCTTCTCTCGCTTTGTTTTTGTTTTTCTAGAGACTCCTATTGACTTACATGTCAGATTTTCTTTCTCTATCTTCAATGTCTCCTCAGTCTATTTTCTTTCATTTATTTTTAATTTTTAATATTTTACTCCTGTTTTTTTTTTTTTTTTTGAGACAGGGTCTCACTCTGTCACCATGTGCCAGCCTGGAGTTCAGTGGCACAATCTCAGCTCATTGCAACCTCCGCCTCCCGGGTTCAAGCAATTCTCCTGCCTCAGTCTCCCGGGTAGCTGGGACTATAGGCGTACACCACCATGCCCAGCTAATTTTTGTATTTTTAGTAGAAACAGGGTTTCACCATGTTGGCCAGGATGGTCTTGATCTCTTGATCTCGTGATCCGCCTGCCTCGGCCTCCAAAAGTGCTGGGATTACAGGCTTGAGCCACCGCGCCCGGTCTATTTTACTCCTTTTTAAACTCTGTTTGTCTTAAGATATTATCTGTTGTAGTCACTTGCTTTTGTGCTGTTTTAGTTTAGCCTTCATTTCAAAAAATATTTTTAAGGCTTTACAACTAGCAACAATTATTTCTGAAAATATATTTAAATTTCTCATTCTTTCCTAAATTCTGTCAAGTTATTTTTGATTTTTCTAATTTAAGTAAGAATTTTGTTATTTCCGGTTATATTATTTTCTTAATGTCTTTAGGTTGATTTTAAATAGTTTTGGTCTATTTTGGGGGCATTTTTCTTGGGTGCTTTCATATTTTATAGACATATTATTCTGCTGCTGCTTCTCCTTATTCTTTTGGCTAGTTTTTAGGGAATTTCACCTTGATTGCTGTAGTGGGTTGAATGGTGCCTCCCCCAAATTTGTATCTATCCAGAACCTCGGAAATAAGATTATAAATAAGTTTCTAAATTTGTAGATTTAACTAGGTTGTAATTAGTTAAAGACCTCAAGATGAAATTATCCTGGGTTTAGGGTAAGTTCTAAATCCAGTGATTGGTATCCTTATAAGAAGGAGAGAAGAAAAGAGAAAAACACAAAGAGCAGAAAGCAATGCAAAGACAGAGGCAGAGATTGGAGTCGTGTGTCTACTACTAAGCAAGGAACAGTAATGATTGCCCACAACCACCTAAAGTGCGGAGAAAGGCATTAGATGGTTTCTGTCTCAGAGCTTATAAGAAGGAACCAACCCTGCTGACATTTTGATTTTGGATTTCTGGTCTCCTGAACTGTGAGCCATCAAGTTTGTGGTACCATCTCACAGAAGCCCTAGAAAGTTAGTACAATCCTTTCCTGTTGTCCCTTTTCATGTAAAATTCATTTTCTTAGAATATCAGGAGACTTGGTTCAGGTGGCTTTTCTTTTTCTTTTAGAGACAAGATCTCACGCTGTCACCCACGGTGGAGTACAGTGGCACAATCATGGCGATCCTCCTGCTTTGACCTTCCAATGTGTTGAGATTACAGGAGTGAGCCCCTGCCCCCAGCTCTTAGGTGGCCTTTCAAATTTCACAGAGCTCTTGCTTCTGTTGTGTGTATGTGTTCAGCAGTATGGCAACTTGACTTCTGAGATATCCCGATTCTGTGGTCCTACTTTTTAATTTGTATCTTCTCTTTCTTGTATATTCTCTTTAGTTTTGATTTTGGGGTCCCTGTCCTAGAACGAAGCCCTGGCTATCCAGTGTTGAGAGTTCATGGAGGTAGCCTGCTTCAGCCTCTTCAGGACTCTATATGGACCTCTTGCACTCCCTTGCTACCAGATTGAGCAAAATTCCAAGTTTTAGCTGCTGGTCACAAATAGGCACATCATATTTTCAAATGAATACCTATTGACTATTTTGGTTACTTTCTTTCTCCCTCACAGAAGTTGTTGATTTTTTGTCCTAACCTCTTATTCTGGAGTTTGTGGGAAACCTTGTCACAATGTTTTATATTAAACGCTGTCTGTTGGTTTTGGTTTTGCTGTATAATTGCCCTGTTTTTGAGAGAGGGGATTCAGGAACATTACAAAATTATATCATCAAACATCACCATCAGTGTCCAAGAATTCCTTATGCCTAAACTGTAAACAGTTCCAGTTTGCATTATGATGCTTTCCATTTAGCTAACATACATCTCCGTGTATCATTTAATCATTGAATAGCATCACTCCCTACACTGGATACTTTCCTGAATTGAAATAAGTGTGTTTTAATATTTTTTTTAAAAAGGCGCTGAGTTAAGAATAGTTAATAACTGTACTGGGTGTGGTGGTGCATGTCTGTAGTCCCAGCTACTTGGGAGGCTGAAGCAGGAGGGTTGTTTGAGGCCAGGAATTCAAGTCTGCAGTGTACTACTATCGCATTTGTGAATAGCCACTGCACTTCAGTCTGGGCAGCATAGTGAGAACTTGTCTCTAAAAAATCAAACAACAGGCCGGGCACGGTGGCTCACGCCTGTAATCCCAGCACTTTGGCAGGCTGAGGCGGTTGGATCACTTGAGGTCAGGAGTTCGAAACCAGCCTGTCCAACACAGTGAACCCCGTCTCTACTAAAAATACAAAATTAGCCGGGCATGGTGGTGCATGCCTGTAATCCCAGCTACTCGGGAGACTGAGGCAGGAGAATCGCTTGAACCTGGGAGGCAGAGGTTGTAGTGAACCAAGATCGTGCCACTGCACTCCAGCCTGGGCAACAAGAACAAAACTCCATCTCAAAAAAAAAATAAATAAATAAATAAACAAAAGAAAAAGCTACAAAAATGAACTAAAACAAACAACAAAAGAGTAGTTGATAACTTGAAATATTTAAAATATACTTAAAATTTGGGTTTGGGAATTTAAATGAGTCATATAATCCCTGACTATTGTTGTACTTGATAGGAAAATCTGCTCTTTCTTCCCTCCCTTATTATTTTTAAATGCAATTTTTCCTTTTTACCTGAAAGACATTTCTATAAAGGATACATAAAAATGGGCAACAAGTATGTGAAAAGGTGCTAAACATCATTAATTGTCTGGGTATAACAAATTAAAACCACCATGAGATAGCATCTCATACCTGTAAGTATGGTTAATATCGAAATTCAGAAGATAAATGTTGATGATTCTGTGGAGAAAAGGAAGCCCTTGTACAGTGCTGATGGATATGTAGACTGCTACAGCCATTATGGAAAACAGTACAGAGGTTTCTAAAGAAATTAAAAATAAAATACCATATGACCCAGCAATCCTCCTGGGCATATACCTAATGGAAATGAAATCACCACCTTGTAAAGATATCTACACTCCTACATTCATTACAGCATTGTTCACAATAGCCAAGATACATAAACAACCCAAGTGTTTGTTGATGAATGAATAGACAAAGAAACTATATTTATGGACTATTATTCATCTTTAAAAAAGGAGACTCTTGCTGGGTATAGTGGCTCATGCCTGTAATCCCAGCGCATTGGGAGGCCAAGATGGGTGGATGGCTTGAGCCCAGGAACTGGAGACCAGGTTGGGCAATATGGTGAAACCCTGTCGCTAAAAAAAAAAAAAAAAAAAAAAAAAAAAAAAATTTAGTTGGGTATGGGGTCGTGTGTCTGTAGTTCCATATCCTTGAAAGGCTAAAGTGGGAGAATTGCTTGAGCCTGGGGGACTGAGGTTGCAGTGAGCTGAAATCACGCCACTACATTCCAGCCTGAGTGACAGTGAGAAGCTGTCTCAAAAAAGTAAAATATAATAAAATAAAATAACAAAATAAAATATAAGGAGACCCTGCTATTTGCACAACATGGATGAACCTGGAGAACATCATGCTAAGTGAAATAAGCCAGATACAAAAATAAAAATACTGCGTGGCTCATGCCTGTAATCCTAGCACTTTAGGAGGCCAAAGTAGGTAGATCACAAGGTCAGGAGTTTGAGACCATCCTGGCCAGCATAGTAAAATACCATCTCTACTAAAAAAATAAACAATTAGGCTGGGCATGGTGGCTCATGCCTGTAATTCCAGCACATTGGGAGGCCAAGATGGGTGGATCACCTGAGGTCAGGAGTTCGAAACCACCCTGACCAACAAGGTGAAACCCCGTCTCTAAAAAAAAAAAAAAAAAGAAAATACAAAAAATTAGCTGGGTGTGGTGGCGGATGCCTGTAGTCCCAGCTACTTGGGAGGCTGAGGCAGGAGAATTGCTTGAACCTTGGAGGTGGAGGTCGCAGTGAGCCAAGATCATGCCACTGTACTCCACCCTGGTCGACAGTGTGAGAATCCCTCTCAAAAAAAGAAGAAAAAAAATATTGCATGATCTCATTTATATGTGCAATCTGAAAAAAAAGTCATTTATATAGAAATAAAAAGTTAAATAATGGTTATCAGGTTGTCATGGGGGCAGTGGAGGGGAGGAAATGGGGAGATGAAGGTCAGAGAACACAAATTACTAGCAGGTATGTGAAACAAACAAGACTAGAGGTCTCATACACAACATGAGGACCATAGTTAATAAAATTGTACTGTATTTGGGATTCTTTTTTTTTTTGAGACCAAGTCTCACTCTTGTCACCCAGGTTGGAGTGCAGTGGTGTGATCTTGGCTCACTGCAACCTCCGCCTCCCAGGTTCAAGCGATTCTCCTGCCTCAGCTTCCTGAGTAACTGGGATTACAGGCATGTGCCTGGCCAATTTTTGTATTTTTAGTAGAGACGGGGTTTCTTCATGTTGGTCAGGTTGGTCTTGAACTCTTGACCTTAGGTGATCCCCCCTGCCTTGGCCTCCCAGAGTGCTGGGATTACCTGCATGAGCCACCGTGCCTGGCCACATTTATTTTTAAAAAGCATTTTTTTTTCCTTTGTTCATAAAGGGCAGAAAAAAAGTACATTTTTCCTCGTATACATGCAAATTGTTTGAAAATTCATAGTTACTAAAGCTATATAAACACTAGTCTACTTCTATCTCTGATCTCCATTTCCTTGATTCCAGAAAAAATAATTTTTAGTTCTTATAACAGCTGATTCTTTGTCTATTGACCTCCATATCTCTAAATTACATTTTTATGTGACTCCTTCCTATTATTTTGTTTTTAGGCATTATTTCCTGACTTTCAGACAAGAATTTAGTTGTTTTTTAATCACCTGGCAGCCTTCCTGATCCCATCTCATATTTGACTTTTCCTGTTTCCTCACCTCCCTGTTTAGTTATATGATACTTTTGCTTCACTGAAAATATCTTGTTAGATCACTATCTACATTGTTATGACAATTTCTTTTTCTAGGAATCCAAACGCCATGTTATAACAATTTAAATGTTACTCATAACTTCTTCCACAGAGTTAGTAATAGCCTTGGCATTTGTTTGTTGCTTTTCTGTTTCCTTATCAGTTTACGCTGATTCTTTTAAGTTTTATTTGTATTTATTTATTTTTCTTTATGTATATATTTTCTTATTTTTCTTTACATATATATGTATTTATATATTTATATTTATACATATAAATGTGTATATGTGTGTGTGTGTACACACACACACACACACACACACACACACATACACACACATATATGGATAGAGACAGGGTTTCACTATGTTGCCAGGCTGGTTTTGAACTCCTGGACTCAAGCAATCCTCCAGCTTCAAACCTCTCAAAATGCTGGGATTACAGGTGTGAGCCACTGTGCCTGGCCAAATTTAAGCCAAGAGTCTATCAGTTGTCAAATGTGTTCAGATTCATGAGGTCACTCCTTGCCCTCATCTTGGAGACCTCTGCCCTGAAGGCCTTTTGGCTCCTCTGATTGTCATTGGCTCCCCTGTACATCTGGTGCACAGCTATAGATCTGGGATATCCCATCACCATTCATTTGGAAATTCCTTTCTCAATTCTGGATCAGATCTCTTATTTCTTGCATCCAGTCTTCTTTCCTTCTTTCCTTCCTTCCTTCCTTCCTTCCTTCCTTTCCTTTCCTCCCTTCCTCCCTCCCTTCCTCCCTCCCTTTCTTCCTCCCTCCTTCTCTCTCTCTCTCTCTCTTTCTTTCTTCTTTTACTGGGTCTCACTCTATTGCCCAGACTGGAGTGGTGGAATCCTGGCTCACTGTAGCCTCAAACTCCTGGGCTCTAGTGATCCTTCTGCCTCAGCCTCCCAAGTAGCTGGGACCACAGGCATGCACCACTACACCGAGCTAATTATTTATTTTTTGTAGACAGGATTTTGCCAGGTTATCCATGCTGGTGTCAGACTCCTGGGTTCAAGTGATCTGCATGCCTTAGCCTCCCAAAGTACTAGGACTATAGGCATGAGCTACTGCACCTAAATGCATCATCTTTATTGATTTACTTTCTAATTTAGGTGGATCACATCTTCTGCCAACTTCTTCAATAATGGTACAAAGAAGATTAAATATTTAATTTAGTTTCCTAAATTTTTATGTCTTCCTTATTTCCCTTATACTCAATAGTTTGGTTAGGTATATAATTGTAAGTTGGAAATAATTTCTTTCCACAATATTGGGGGAATTGCTACAGTCTCGCAGCTCCTAGTGTTGCTATTGAGAAATCTGATGCTCACAGCAAAGTTATCCTACCTGTTTAAATAAAAAATAATAATAATAATAATAAAAATAAAGATAAATCTGATGCTATGCTTACACTTCAGATTTCACAAAGAGGTTTTTAAAGTTTTTTTCTTAAACTTTGTAGAATCTTCTCTTTTCCATTAGTGTTCAAAAAATTCACAAAATATGCTTTGATGTGGGTACATTTTTATTCATTGAATAAGCTTTTGGATGATTCTTTGATCTGTATATTCATGAACTTTAATTTGGGGAGTTTTTATTAATTTTTATTGATAATTTCTCCTTATATTGTCTTTTCTCTGTGAAATTTCTCTCATTCATGTTAGTGCTTCTACACTGCCCTGCAGTTTTACTATCTTTCTTCTTATTCTACTCTGGAAAATTTCATGAACCCTATTTTCCAATCCTTCTAATGAGCTTTTTTCCCCTCCTATTTTGTTTTTATCCCCCAAACCTCTTTTTTTGTCTTCTGAAATTTTTTTCTATAACACTCTGTTCCTTTTCTCATTATTTATCTCATAAGAGATAACTGATGGACTTTTTCACTTGTGTTCCACAGTAAAGCCTCAGAGGCAGGCCTCAGAAAACAGATTATCTCTCCCTTCCTTTCTCCTACCCTAAGGCAGGATTGTATTCTTCCCGCACCTTTCTGATTGTGGGTCTTAAGAACCTCTGCAGAGAGGGTCCCACCCTATTCATTGGAAGAAGAAATGCTGACAACATGAAGCTTCTATAAAAACCCAGGGTTTGGAGAGCTTCTGGAGGTTTCTGGAGGGTGGCAGATCCAGGGAAGGCATGGAAGCCCTGTGCCCCTTTCTGCATCCCTCACCCTACACATCTCTTCATCTATGTCCTTTGAAATATCCTTTATAACAAACCACTAAACGTGTCTCCCTGAGTTCTATGAGCTGCTCCAGCAAATGAATTGAAGACAGAGTTTGATGGTAGAAGCTTCAACTTGAAGGGGGTGGGTCAGAAGCACCAGAGGCCTAGACTTGTGACTGGTGTCTGGGAGTGAGGAGGACAATCTTGGGGACTGTGGCCTTAACCTGTGGCATCTGACACTATCTCCAGGTTGATGGTGTTGGAATTGAATTGGGGGACACTGGGCTGGGGTCTGCTGTTTGGTGTGTGGGGGAAACCTCCACATCTTTGGTCACAGTCTTTTCTGTGTTGATGATTATTGTGGTGATGTGAGAGCACAGGAAGAACATGGAGAGTTTTTCCCATGCAGAAATTGATGTAAAATTCCACCGAAAGGTAGGATTTAAGGTAAGGTAGACATTAACAGTAAATATTTTTTTTTCTTTTTTTTTTGTCACTACTAACAGAACATTAACAGTAAATAAAGCAGATATCTTAGAGGCATTCTCAGAGCTGGGCTTAATCAGACATTAACATGGTAGATTAGCTCTCAAGGTGGAGTTGCTTTAGCCTCTATAGTTTGTTTCTGAATTATTCTATTTCCTAATTTGTCTCTCTTGCAAGTTGTTTCTCTTGCCTTCTCTCTTCTCTGCATTTCTCAGATGCCTGCTTTCGATTGAGAATGGAGATTAAAAAGCTGTATGGTGGCTCTGAGATCATAGGTGAGTCTTAACTTGGAGATTCACAGACAGGATTACTTAATAGAGTAATTTTTCAGAGTCTTTAAGTTTTTCCTCTTCCAAAATCTGTTGGAACATCTGGTGGTGGTGGTGGTATGTCAACATTCATCACTTAGTAGACTTATGAATACTTATCCTCCCATTTTTGTTTGAACAGTACTCTTGCCCTCAGCTGGGCTTTCTTACTGCAGTTGAAGTAGCTTCTGTTTTAGCCTGTCTTGAGAATAAACCTTCAATCTCCTGTTAGAGAATGAGAGGACTAGACCCCAAGAAACAGGTGATACAGAAAGAGATCTAGAGATCTGGCTGCTTTTCAAACTGCTTTCACATATTTTGCCTTGTAGTTTTGTCCCCTTTACTCCCTTTCCAGAGATAAACTCTAATTCTTGAGCATTTAAAGGTTCTGCCACGCAACTTGTGTTAGTCCTGTGTTTTCCTCTTATTGGCCTAAATTTCAGTTTCTCAGATCTGTTAAATCAGTAACTACTCTTCCATCTGCTTTCTAAATGGAAATTCTCATTTTTTTTCTACACTGTGAGGTTATGTATATATATAAAAAAATCCTTTTATCATAGTTTTTGTTTGTTTATTGTTTTGTTTTTTGAGATTTGGGTCTTGCTCTGTCACCCAGGCTAGAGTAGAGTGGTGTGATCTCGGCTCACTGCAACCTCTGCCTCTTGGGTTCAAGCAATTCTTCTGCCTCAGCCCCCTAAGTAGCTGGGACCATGGCATACACCACCACACCTGGCTAATTTTCATATTTTTAGTAGAGATAGGGTTTCACCATGTTGGCCAGACTGAACTTGAACTCCTGGCCTCAAGTAATTCATCCTCCTTGGCCTCCCAAAGTGCTGAGATTACAGGCATGAGCCACCATCCCTGGCGCTTTCATCATAGTTTTAATGGGGGATCAGGTGTGAGAAAAATTAAATATAGCTTCACTAAACTCCCACCCAAATGGTAGCTCTGAATTTTTAAGATGTATTTTAAATCTATTAATGCATAATACTTTCTGTTGCCATTATAAGATCTCACTTTCTTGAAGTAAAATGATTTCTGTCTCTTCTTTGAAAATCCTTCTAAAGAAAATTCTGGGTCTTGCTAGAAATTTGTATTTTTCTATTCTCAGCAAATTACAGTGCATATTGCACTTAATACTAAAATGATAAAACAAAAAATTTTATTATATAAATGTTCAGTTTTTTTCTCTTTACTCTTGATCATTTGCACATTCATTCACCTTTCTTTCCATCTTCATTAGTGGTTCTATCCAAGGGTGATTTTATGTTCTAGGATACATTTGGTGATATCTGGGAACATTTTGTGTACCTTTTTAAATCAAAACTGGGAGCTGCTACTGGAATCTATTGGATATGGACTAGGCGTTCTGTAAAATATGCCAAAGTTCACAAGATAGAACCCTATGGCTAAAAATTGTCTGACCCGGAGAGAGAAAGATGGCTGATTAGGAACAGCTATGGTCTGCAGCTCCCAGGGAGACCAGCGCAGATGGCAGGTGATTTCTGCATTTCTGCCTGAGGTACCCAGCTCATCTCATTAGGACTGGTTAGACAGTGGGTGAAGCCTATGGAGAGTGAGTCTAAGCAGTGTGGGGCATCACCTCATCCAGGAAGCACAAGGGGTTGGGGGACTCCCTCCCTTAGCTAAGGAAAGCTGTGAGGGTCTGTAGCCTGAGGAACTGTGCACTCCTGCCCAGATACCATGTCTTTCCCACAATATTTGCAACTCACAGACCAGGAGATTCCCACCGGTGTTTATGTCACCAGGTCCCTGGGTTTCAAGCACAAAACTGGGCAGCCATTTGGCAGACACTGATCTAACTGCAGTTATTTTTTCTTTTCATACCCCAGTGGCACCTGGAGCACTGGCAAGACAGAACCGTTCACTCCCCTGGAAAGGGGGCTGAAGCCCAGAAGCCAAGTGATCTACCTCAGTAGATCCCACCCCCACAGAGCCCAGCAAGCTGAGATCCACTGGCTTGAAATTCTCGCTACCAGCACAGCAGTCTTAAGTTGACCTGGGATGCTCAAGCTTGGTGGGGGGAGGGGCGTCTGCCATTACTGAGGCTAGAGTAGGTGGCTTTTCCCTCACAGTATGAACAAAGCTGCTGGGAAGTTCAAACTGGGTGGAGCCCACTGCAGCTTGGCAAAACCGCTGTGGCCAGACTGCCTGTCTAGATTCCTTTTCTTTGGGCAGGGCATCTGTAAAAGAAAGGCAGCAGCCTCAGTCAGGGGCTTATAAATCAAACTCCCATCTCCCTGGAACAGACCACCTGGAGAAATGACAAGCTGCGGGTGCAGCTTCAGCAGACTTAAATGTTCCTGCCCACCGGCTTTGAAGAGAGCAGCAGATCTCTCAGCACAGTGCTGGAGCTCTGCTAGTGCCTTCTTAAGTGGGTCCCTGACCCCCATGGCTCCTGATGGAAAGACATCTCCCAGCAGAGATCAACAGACACCTCATACAGAAGAGCTCCAACTGGCATCTGGTGGATGCCCTCTGAGATGAAGCTTCTAGAGGAAGAAACAGGTAGCAATCTTTGCTGTTCTGCAGCCTCTGCTGTTGACACCCAGGAAAACAGGGTCTGGAATAGACCTCCAGCAAACTCCAGCAGACCTGAATCAGAGGGACTGACTGTTAGAAAGAAAACTAGAAACAGAAAGGAAACCATCAACATCAACCAAAAGTATGCCCACACAGAAACTCCATCCGAAGCTCACCAACATTAAAGATCAAAGGTAGATAAATACACAAAGATGAAGAAAAACCAACGCAAAAAGTTTGAAAATTCCAAAAACCAGAACACTTCTTCTCCTCCAAAGGAACACCACTCTTCACCAGCAAGGGCACAAAACTGGATGGAGAATCAGTTTGACAAATTAACAGAAGTGGGCTTCAGGAGGTGGATAATAACAAACTCCTCTGAGCTAAAGGAACATGTTCTAACCCAATGCAAGGAAGCTAAGAACTTTGACAAAAGGTTAGAGAAATTGCTAACTAGATTAACCAGTTTAGAGAATATAAATGACCTGATGGAGCTGGAAAAAACAGCATAAGAACTTCATGAAGCAGACACAAGTATCACTAGCCAAATTGATCAAGCAGAAGAAAGTATATCAGTGATTGAAGCTCAACTTAATGAAATAAAGCATGAAGACAAGATTAGAGAAAAAAAAATGAAAAGAAATGAACAACGCCTCCAAGAAACATGGGACTGTGTGAGAAGACCAAACCTACGTTTGATTGGTGTACCCAAAAGTGATGGGGGAGAATGGAACCAAGTTGGAAAACACACTTTAGGATATTATCCAGGAGAACTTGCCCAACCTAGCAAGACAGGCCAACATTCAAATTCAGAAAATACAGAGAACACCAAAGACACTCCTTGAGAAAAGCAACCCCAAGACACATAATTGTCAGATTCACCAAGGTTGAAATGAAGGAATAAATGTTAATGGCAGCCAGAGAGAAGGGGCAGAACTTTCAAAAAATTAATAAATTCAGAAGCTGGTTGTTAGAAAAGATCAACAAAATAGATAGACTGCTAGCCATACTAATAAAGAAGAAAAAGAGAGAAGAATCAAATAGACACAATAAAAAATGATAAAGGTGATATTACCACTGATCCCACAGAAATACAAACTACCATCAGAGAATACTATAAACACCTTTATGCAAATAAACTAGAAAATCTAGAAGAAATGGATAAATTCCTGGACACATACACCCTCCCAATACTAAACCAGGAAGAAGTTGAATCCCTGAATAGACCAATAGCAAGTTCTGAAATTAAGGCAGTAATTAATAGTCAGTCAACCAAAAAAACCCCAGGACCAGATGGATTTGTAGCTGAATTCTACCAGAGATACAAAGAGGAGACGATACCATTCCAAATATTAGAAAAAGAGGGACTCCTCCCTGACTCATTTTATGAAGCCAGTATCTTCCTGATACCAAAACCTGGCAGAGACACAACAAAAAAGAATATTTCAGGCCAATATCCCTGATGAACATTGATGCAAAAATCCTCAATAGAATACTGGCAAACCAAATCCAGCAGCACATTAAAAAGCTTATCCACCACAATCAAGTCAGCTTCATCCATGGGATGCAAGCCTGGTTCAACATATGCAAATCAATAAACATAATCCATCACATAAACCGAACCAATGACCAAAACCACATGATTATCTCAATTGATGCAGAAAAGGCCTTTGATAAAATTCAACACCCATTCATGCTAAAAATTCTCAATAAACTAGGTATTGATGGAACATATCTCAAAATAATAAGAGCTATTTATGACAAACCCACAGCCAATATCATACTGAATGGGCAAAAGCTGGAAGCATTCCCTTTAAAAACTGGCACAAGACAAGGATGCCCTCTCTCGCCACTCCTATTCAACATAGTATTCTGGCCAGGGCAATCAGAAAAGTGAAAGAAGTAAAAGTTATTCAAATAGAGAGAGGAAATCAAATTGTCTCTTTTTGCAGATGACATGATTGTATATTTAGAAAATCCCATTGTCTCAGCCCAAAATCTCCTTAAGCTGATAAGCAACTTCAGCAAAGTCACAGGATACAAAATCAATGTGCAAAAATCACAAGCATTTTTATACACCAGTAATAGACAAACAGGGAGGCAAATCATGAGTGAATTTTTATTCACAATTGCTACAAAGAGAATAAATTACCTAGGAACACAACTTACAAGGGATGTGAAGGACCTTTTCAAGGAGAACTTCAAACCACTGCTCAAGGAAATAAGAGAGGACACAAACAAATGGAGAAACATTCCATGCTCATGGTTAGGAAGAATCAATATCATGAAAATGGCCATATTGCCCAAAGTAATTTATAGATTCAATGCTATTCCCGTCGAGCTACTGTTAACTTTCTTCACAGAATTAGAAAAAAACTTCTTTAGATTTCATATGGAATTGAAAAAGAGCCCACATAGCCAAGACAATCCTAAGCAAAAAGAACAAAGCTTGAGGCATTATGGTACATGACTTCAAACTATACTGCAAGGCTACAAGTAACCAAAATGGCATGGTACTTGTACCAAAGCAGATATATAGACCAATGGAATGAACAGAGGCCTCAGAAATAACACCATACATCTACAACCATGTGATATTTGACAAACCTGACAAAACAAGCCATGGGGAAAGGATTCCCTTTTTAATAAATGGTGTTGGGAAAACTGGCTAGCCATATGCAGAAAGCTGAAACTGGATCCCTTCCTTACATCTTATACAAAAATTAACTCAAGATGGGTTAAAGAGTTAAACATAAGACCCCAAACCATAAAAACTCTAGAAGAAAACCTAGGCCATACCATTCAGGACATAGGCATGGGCAAAGACTTCATGACTAAAACACCGAAAGCAATGGCAACAAAAGCCAGAATTGAGAAATGGGACCTAATTAAACTAAGGAGCTTCTGCACAGTAAAAAAAAAAAATTTTTTTCATTAGAGTGAACAGGCAACCTAAAGGATGGGTGAAAATTTTTGCAATATATCCATCTGACAGTGGGCTAATATCCAGAATCTACAAAGAACTTAACCAAATTTACAAGAAAAAAAACAATTGCATCAAAAAGTGGGTGAAGGATATGAACAGACACTTTTCAAAAGAAGACATTCATGTGACTAAGAAACGTATAAAAAAAATGCTCTTTCTACTGGTCATTAGAGAAATGCAAATCAAAACCACAGTGACATACCATTTCACGCCAGTTAGAATGGCGATCATTAAAAAATCTGGAGACAACAGATGCTGGAGAGGATGTGGAGAAATAGGAACACTTTTACACTGTTGGTGGGAATGGAAATTAGTTCAATTATTTTGGAAGATAGTATGGCGATTTCTCAAGGATCTAGAACCAGAAATACTATTTGACCCAGCAATCCCATTACTGGGTATATGCCCAAAGGATTATAAATTATTCTACTATAAAGACACATGCACACATATGTTTATTTCAGCACTGTTCACAATAGCAAAGACTTGGAACCAACCCAAATACCCATCAATGATAGTCTGGATAAAGACTATGTAGCACATATACATCATGGAATACTATGCAGCCATAAAAATAGGATGAGTTTATGTCCTTTTCAGGGACATGGATGAAGCTGGAAACCATCATTCTCAGCAAACTAGCACAAGAACAAAAAACATACACTGCATGTTCTCACTCATAAGTGGGAGTTGAACAATGAGAACACGTGGACACAGGAAGGGGAACATCAGACACCGGGGCCTGTTCAGGGGTGGAGGCCTAGAGGAGAGATAGCATTAATGTAGATGACGGGTTGATGGGTGCAACAAACCACCATGGCTACGAGTATGCCTGTGTAACAAACTTGCACATTCTGTACATGTAACCCAGAACTTGAAGTATAATAATATATACATATAAAATTATAATTGTCTGACCCAAAATGTGAACAGTTCGGAGGTTAAGAAACTACTCTGGCCGGGCATGGTGGCTCACGCCTGTAATCCAAGCACTTTGGAGGCCAACGTGGGTGGATCACCTGAGGTCGGGAGTTCAAGACCAGCCTGACCAACATGGTGAGACCCTGTTTTAACAAAAAAAAAAAAGAAAGAAACTACTTTCAACTGCATTCTCCACAAAGGCAAAAACTGGTTCTTCCAGTTGGATGGTGGTGGGGGGCATTTTAACTATAATTGTTTGTCACCCTTCAAGGGGTCACAGTGTAAAAACAGATACATAGTAGAACTGGTATTAACATTTTATAACAGGGACAATTACAGGAAAAAAATGACTAAACATTTTTTTAGGGGAGAAGTAGCGAAATAAGGTCAAGAAACACTGCTTCATACTCAAGAAGGTTTCATTATTATTACCAGTCAGCTTTGGTGGAACTGCTTTTCAGGTCCGGAATCAAGAGGAAGCTGGGAAGAAGAGAATGGTGAAATGAAGATTTAAGACTAGTGAAAGAGATTTTCCCTATTATTTTGGAAAAGAGAGATACTGAAGAAAATGCAGGGAGGTGAATGGGCAAAACGAAAAAAAAAAGAGAGAGAGAATATAACGTGGGAATTATTCTAAAGAAAATTATATGCCCTTTTCATGGTACTTGGGGAATTAAAATAAGTATGTTGAATTACGTTCTTTTCTTTTCTTTCTTTCATTCATACTACAGCCTCAGACTTCTGGACTCAGGTGATCCACCTGCTTCCACCTCCCACATTCACCACCATGCCTGGATAATTATTATTACTTTTTTTTGCATTTTTTTTTGTATGCATGGGTTTTTGCGACGTTGCCCAGGTTGAGCTCAAGTAATCCTCATGCCTCTTGGCCTCTCAGAGTACTGGGATCCTTGAATTATTTTATGAGTTGTTTTAGATGCCAGTCAGTGCTTTTTGACAATTGCCTGGTTCTCCTACAGAGCTACATGTATTATAGAGCCAATAGTGTTAAATAATAATAGCTGCTCTTTATTAAAGCTCAATTTAAAAATAATTCTGCCAAATAGAAGTATGATCCCTAATTTTTCAATAGAAATACTCTGTCTCAAGTCACAGAGCCTCAGTCCTCCCTAAGTTCCAACTGGACTTGGAACAAATCTGGCTTGACTAGTTCCTAACTGTGTTGCACTGGAGAAGCCATTTGCTATCACTGAGCTTAAATTTATTCATTTGTGGAGAAAGGAGATAAGAATTCTGTCTTCCAGAGTTGCTGATGAAAGTATTAGAGATGATATATACAAAATGCCTTAACCCCAAAAAATGTGAGTTATAATAATGTTATTTAAAAATGAAATCTAAAAGAAAATGTCCTTTATGTAAATTATTTTTACTGTTACGCCACTTTGCATACTTAATCAATTGAACTATAGAATCTCTTTATGACTTGATGTGGAGAAGCCTGACATAATAATAGATATCACCAAAATTTAAAAAAATTATCATTATTTAAAAATAATACACCTAGCAGTAATTCAACCATTTTCTTTCATCAGATAAAGCACATTTGTTCCCAAGTTCTTAAAACTCTTGAGAAAACTTTCAACAGCATTACAAATAAGAGTAGTATTACATATAAAACCTTTATTGAATATATACTCAGAAAAATTGCTTCTCTTTTTGAACTTCACCTGTGTTTATTAAATTAACATTTGTTATTAATTACATATTATTCTTATTTTCATCTTTTCAATCATTCAACCCGAAATGTCATAATCACACATTTAAAATGCACTTTGGAAATCCTGCTTTTTCTATTTTCTATCTAGGACAGAGTCTATGTCTTTTATTTCTATGTACTCCTTCTTTATAGCACCCACATTTCAGGACCATGGTAGATGTATAGGTGTGTTTATATTTGATACATTAGTTAATGAATACAGGACTCTTATCTGGGGATGTAATCTCTTCCCTGGTGGGAGTAAAATTCTTTTACAAGAATATCAGAAATCAAGATTTGTTTAGAAGCAAAATATTGAAAACATGATTGAATTGCTACAGTACAACTTAATGAAAAATAGAGAGTAAGTTCACCAGGGCCTAATTCACCAAAGCACCACAGCCAGCTGGTCAACTTGGCCAACTCACATTGCATAATATGCTGGTATTAATTATTTTAGAATTCAATGACCACTGGGGGCTGGGCGTGGTGGCTCATGTCTGTAATCCCAGCACTCTGGGAGGCTGAGGTGGGCCAATCACTTGAGTCCAGGAGTTTGAGACCAGTCTGGCCAACATGATGAAACCCATCTCACTTAAAAATACAAAAATTAGCCAGGTGTGGTGGCTTATGCCTATATTTTCAGCTACTTGGGAGGCTGAGGCACAAGAATCACTTAAACCTGGGAGACATAGGTTGCAGTGAGCCAAGATCGTGCCACTGCACTCCAGACTGGGCCACAGAGGGACACTCTGTCTCAAAACAAAACAAAACAAAACAAAAATTTCATGGTGGCTCACACCTGTAATCTCAGCACTTTGGGAGACTGAGGCAGGTGGATCACTTAAGGTCAGGAGTTCCAGATCAGCCTGGTCAACAGGGTGAAACCGTGTCTCTACTGAAAATACAATAATTATCTGGGTGTGGTGGCAGGTGCCTGTAATCCCAGCTACTGGGGAGGCTGAGGCAGGAGAGTCGCTTGAACCCGGGAAGCGAAGGTTGCAGTGAGCTGAAATTACATTACTGCACTCCAACCAGGGTGACAGAGTGAGACTTCATTTCAAAAAAAAAAGAAAAGAGAAGAAAGGGAAGGGAAAGAAAAGAACTCAATATAACCATTGGAGAATTATACACCTTAGCAAGTTGTGTGCACCTGAAAACTTGTGTACAGCAGTGAGGTAAACAATGAGGGGCGGTCTATATCAATATGTGATTGGGACAGAGCAGTGAGTGTATTTATTGATGTGTCAGATGCATATACAGGTGATAATATGGCAGCTCCATGGCTCTGAGTGTTTGGCTTGTCTTCAAGTGTTACTGTATTGTTTCTAGTTCATTTCCACACAACAGAATTTGCTTTTATTTTTAATTAATTTATTTTTTGGTGCCGGGTTTAAAAAACTTCAGATTGAAGGGCACCTATGTTAGTTTCAGTTCCACTATGAACACAGAGATAACCAAAATCCAACAATCACATTGTATTCTCTACAATTATTTCCAAGTGTTCATCTCAATCCTTTGAAGCTTTAGTGCAGCTGGACCTGATCTTAACAAGTTGAGGCATAATTTGATTATAGCAAAACCTAAAGACATTTGAGTCTGTATCCCTGGAGAAGTTGCTATTACAAAACATTCCAGTATATTCTAAATATCTATGTTAAAAGTCTAACGTAGTTGCTAGATAACTAGTAAGACTCCATGCAGTAGAATACCAAAAATTATTCATAAAATAAGCTTTATCAGACCTCTGTTAAATGATTTGTCCTTCTCTAGATGTCATGAGATGAGTCAGAATATCCTTATAAAAATTATAAAAGATGTAAGTATTTATCTTTTAAAATGGCTATTCTACACAACATACCAATTAGTAACAGTGACTATAGGTCAGAGTTTAGCTTTGGTGGAGCAGGTGAAGAAGAGAGTAGTCATGGAGGAATTCTTGATAAATGAAACATGGCGTCATATTATCTGCATAATCTTGTCAGTTTTATCTCAGAGTGTAGTATAATGCACGTCATATGTGGTTATGAGCTTATTTGTATTGTTGGGACTCCCATTATGCTAGAAAAAAGTCAGGATTCTGTGGCTGTATAACAAAAAAATTATGTTTTTGACCACTGTTGTTATAACATCATACACTTGCCATTATAAAACTGTCTGTATAAAACAGAAGAGTGTTTAATCTATTTCAGTGAACATAGTAAAGGTCATCTGAAAGCATGTTTTAAACCATTGCCTCTTTCTTGCTTTTAGAGAATTGTGATATTGAGCATATTGTCTATATTTTCCTTGAAGATATTCATTCAATAAATATTAAACTATTTATGAAGTGCCTTCAGCATGTCAGGCACTGTCTACGTCCCAGGGATGCAATAATAAAACAGAGAAAATTTGGCCCTCATGGAAACTACTTTCTAGCAGAAGAGACTAACAATAGGAAATACAAAATAAATGAGGCAAAAAGTCTGGCAGCAGTAATGTGTGCCTGTAGTCCCAGATACTTTGAAAGCTGAATGATATGGTTTTGTTCTGTGTCCCTACCCAGAACTCATCTTGAATTGTACTCCCATAATTCCCATGTGTTGTGGGAGAAACCCGGTGATAGATAATTGAATATTGGGGGCCGGTTCCCCCATACTCTTCTCGTGATAGTGACTAAGTCTCATGAGATCTGATGGTTTGATAAGGGAAAACCGTTTCGCTTGGCTCTCATTTCTCTCTCTTGCTGCTGCCATGTGAGACTGTGAGTGGAACTGTAAGTCCCATAAATCTCATTCTTTTGTAAATTACCCAGGCTCGTGTATGTCTTTATCATCAGCATGAAAACAGACTAATACAGTAAATTGGTACCAGAAGTGGGTGTTACTGAAAAGATACTTAAAAATGTGGAAGCAACTTTGGAACTAGGTAACAGGAAGAGTTTAGAACAGTTTGGAGGACTCAGAAGAAGACAGGAAAATGTGGGAAAGTTTGGAACTTCTTAGAGGCTTGTTGAATGGCTTTGTCCAAAATGCTGATAACAATATGGGCAATACAGTCGAGGCTAAGGTAGTCACAGATGGAAATGAGAAACTTGTTGGGAACTGAAGTAGAGGTGACTCTTGTTGTATTTGAGCAAAGAGACTGGAGGCATTTTGCTCCTTCCCTAGAGATTTGTGGAACTTAGATGATTTAGGGTATCTGGAGGAAGAAATTTCTAAGTATCAAAGCATTCAAATGGTTTCTTGGGTGCTCTTAAAGGCATTCAGTTTTATAAGGGAAGAAGAGCATGAAAGTTTGGAAAATTTGCAGTCTAACAATGTGATAGAAAAGAAAAACCCATTTTCTGAGGAGAAATTCAAGCCAGCTGCAGAAATTTACATAAGTAATGAGGAGCCAAATGTTAATCCCCAAATCAATGGGGAACATGTCTCCAGGGCATGTCAGAGGTCTTCGTAGAAGCCCCTCTCATCACAGGCCTGGAGGCCTAGGAGAAGACGGTAGGGTCCCTGTGCTGTGTGCAGCCTAGGGACTTGGTGCCCTGCATTCCAGCTGCTCCAGCTGTGGCGGAAAGGGGTCAATGTAGAGCTTGGGCTGTGGCTTCAGAGGATGCAAGCCCCAACCCTTGGCAGCCTCCACATGGTGTTGATCCTGCAAGTGCACAGAAGTCAAGAATTGGGGTTTGGGAATTGGCCTGGATTTCCAAGATTGTATGGAAACACCTGGATGCCCAGGCAAAAGTTTGCTGCTGGGGTGGAGTGCTCATGAAGAACCTCTGCTAGGGCAGTGCAGAAGGGAAATGTGGGGTCGAGGGCTTCCACGCAGAATCCTACTGGGGCACTGCCTAGTGGAGCTGTGAGAAGAGGGCCACAATCCTCCAGACCCCAGAATGGGTAGATCTACCAACAGCTTGCATCGTGCACCTGGAAATGCCACAGACACTCAACCCCAGCCCATGAAAGCAGCTGGGAGGGAGACTGTATCCTGCAAAACCACAGGGGTGGAGCTGCCCAAAACAATGGGAACCCATCTCTTGCATCAGCGTGATCTGGATATAAGAAATAGAGTCAGGGAGATCATTTTGGAGCTTTAAGATTTGACTGCCCTGCTGGATTTCTGACATGGATGGGGACTGTAGCCCCTTTGTTTTGGCCAATTACTCCCATTTGGAATGACTGTATTTACCCAATGCCTGTACTTCCATTGTATCAGGAAGCAACCAAGTTGCTTTTGATTTTACAAGCTCATAGGTAGAAGGGACTTGCCTTGTCTCAGATGAGACTTTGCACTGTAGAATTTTGAGTTAATGCTGAAATGAGTTAAGACTTGGGGGACTGTTGGAAAGGCATGATTGGTTTTGAGATGTGAGGACATGAGATTTGGAAGGGGCCAGCGGCGGAATGATATGGTTTTGCTCTATGTCCCCACCCAAATTTCATCTTGAATTGTACTCCCATAATTTCCATGTGTTGTGATAGGGACCTGGTGGGGGATAATTGAATCATGGAGGCAGTTTCCCCCATATTGTTCTTGTGGTACTGACTGTCTCCCAAGCTCTGATGGTTTGATAAGGGGAAACCCATTTTGCTTGGCTCTCATTTCTCTCTCTTGCTGCTGCCATGTGAGATGTGCCTTTTAGCTTCCACCAACATCGTGAGGGCTTCCCAGTCATGTGAAACTGTAGGTCCCATAAATCTCTTTCTTTTGTAAATTGCCCAGTCTCAGGTTTGTCTTTATCAGCAGTGTAAAAATGGATGAATACACTGAGGTAGGAAGATCCTGTGTACCCAGGAGTTTGAATCAAGTGAGATAGTGGAAACCTGCCTCAAAATAAAATAATAAAAAGATAAAGAATATTGATATGGTTTGGATCTTTGTCTCTGAAATCCGGTTGTTTAAATATCTGTAGCACCCTCCCACTCCCTACTTGCTCTCTTCCTCTTTCTCTGGCCATGTGAGACATCTGACTCCTTCTTTGCCTTCTGCCATGATCGAGAGCTTCCTGAGGCCTTCCCAGAAGCTGACCAAATGACCAAATCTGAGGAGTTCTCAGATAAAAATGAGTAACTTATTGGAAATTGGAGCAAAGTTCATTTTTGTTTTGCATTAGCAAAGAGGTTGGCAACACTGTGCTCCTGCTTGAGAAATCTCTGGAACCTTGAACTTGAGAGTGATGATTTAGGGTATTCAGCAGAAGAAATTCTAAGTAGCAAAGTGTCAAAATATGGCCTGGTGTGTGCTTCTTCTTTTTTTTTTTTTTTTTTTTTTTGAGACGAAGTCTTGCTCTGTCACCTGGCTGGAGTGCAGTGGCGCAATCTTGGCTCACTGCAATCTCTGCCTCCTTGGTTTAAGCGATTCTCCTGTCTCAGCCTCGTGAGTAACTGGGACTACAGGCATGCACCACCACACCCAGCTAATTTTTGTATTTTTAGAAGAGACAGGATTTGACCATGTTGGCCAGGATGGTCTCGATCTCTTGACCTCATGATCCACCTGCCTTGGCCTCCCAAAGTGCTGGGATTATGCTCAGCTGGCCTGGGTACTTCTAACAGCCTTTGCTCATATGCCTGAGCAAAGAAATAACCTGAAACTGGAACTTATATTTAAAAGGAAAGCAAAACATAAAAGTTTGAAAAATTTGTGAGCCTAGCCTTGTGGTAGAAAAGAAAAACCCATTTTCTGGGGGAGGAATTCAAGCTAGTTGCAAAAATTTGCATAAATAAAGAGGAGCAGAGTATTAATAACCAAGAAAAGGGAGAAACCTAGAAGGCATTTCAGATACCTTTGTGGCAGTCTATTTCATCACAGGCCTAGAGGCCTAGCAGGGAAGAATAATTCTGTGGGCTAGGCCCAGGACCCTGCCACCCAGTACAGCCTCAGGACGTGGCTCCCTGCATACTGGCCACTCCAGCTCCAACTCCAGCTGTGGCTCAAAGGGACCCAGATTCAGATCAGGTTCCTGCTTCAGGGGGTGCAAGCCATAAGCCTTGGTGACTTCCATGTGGTCTCAAGCCTACCACTGCACAGAGTGTAAGAGTTGAGGCTTAGGAGCCTCTACCTAGATTTCAGACAATGTATGAAAAAGCCTGGATATCCAGGCACAAGAGTGCTGCAGGGGTGGAACACTTATATGGAACCCCAGCTAGGGCAGTGCAGAGGGAAAATGTGTGGTTGGAGGCCCCCCACAGAGTCCCCACTGGGCACTGCCTAGTAGAACTCTGAGAAGAGGACCACTGTCCTCCAGATCCCAGAATGTTAGATCCACTGCCAGCTTGCACTGTGCCCCTGGAAAACCCACAGGCACTCACTGCCAGCCCATGAAAGCAGCCACAGGGGCTACGCCCAGCAGAGCCACACAGGCAGAGCTGCCCAAGGCCTTGGGAGCCCACCCCTTGCACCAGTGTGCCCTAGATGTGGGACATCGAGTCAAAGGAGATTATTTTGGAGTTTTAAGATGTAATGACTGACCTGTGGGGTTTCAGACTTGCATGAGTTTGTAACTCCTTTCTTTTGACTGATTTCTCCCTTTTGGAACGGAGTATTTACCCAAGCTTGTATGCCTATTGTATCCTGGGGGTAACAAACTTGTCTTTGATTTTCCAGGTTGATAGGCAGAAGGGACTAGCCTTATCTCAGATGAGACTTTGGACCTTTGAATTCATGCTGGAATGAGTTAAGACTTCAGGGGACTGTTCAGAAAGCACGATTGTATTTTGCAATGTAAGAAGGACATGAGGTTTGGGAAGGGTCAGGTACAAAATGATATGGTTTGGATCTGTTTCCCTGTCCAAATCTCATGTCAAATTGTAATCCCCAGTGTTGGAGGAGGGGTTTGGTGGGAGGTGATTGGATCATGGGAGCAGATTTCCTTGTTGGTGCTGTTCTAGTAACTGAGTGAGTTCTCATGCGATCTGGTTGTTTAAAAGTGCATAGCACCTTCCACATCTCACTCTCTTTCTCCTGCTTTGGCCATGTGAGACATCTCACTCCACCTTTGCCTTCTGCTGTGATTGTAAGTTTCCTGAGGCCTCCCTAGCAGCCAAACAGGTGTCAGCATGATACTTCCTGTACAGCCTGCAGAATTATAGGCAATTAAACTTCTTTTTTTTATAATTACCCAGTCTCAGCCAGGCACGATGGCTCATGCCTACAATCTCAGCACTTTGGAAGGCCAAGGAGGGTGGATCACCTGAGGTCAGGATTTTGGGACCAGCCTGGCCAACATGGTGAAACTCCATCTCTACTAAAAATACAAAAATTAGCCAGGCATGGTGGTGAGCTTGAACCTGGGAGGCAGAGGTTGCGGTGAGCCGAGATTGCGCCACAACACTCCAGCCTAGGCAACAGAGTGAGACTCCATCTTAAAAATAAAATAAAATAAAATAAAATACATAAATTACCCAGTCTCAGGTATTTTTCTGCAGCAATGTGAGAACAGACCAATACAAATATGTTAGTAAGCTAGGAAAAAAAAAAAAAAAAAACGGGAAGGATATATAATGTTAGGAGAATTTGTATTTTCACAAAGTGGCAAGAAAAACTTTTGTTGAGAAAATGACTTTAGAATAAGTATGTAAAAGAGTGAAACAGCTAGCATACATCTGTGGAAGAAGAACCCTAAGTAAATATCACAGCAAGTGCAAAAGACCTGAGATAATGTGTTTGGGAAGTTTGAGAAAAAGGAAGAAGGCAGTGTGACCAGCATAGTGAGCAGAAGGGCAGAGTCATAGGATATGAGGTCAGAGAGATAAGAAAAAACAGATTATGGAGGGGCCTTCAGGTCATGGCAAGGACTTGGGTTTTATTATGCACATTTCATTTTTCCTTTTCTTTTTGACATTTACTCAGATAGCAGAATCATTCATGTAGCCTCAACAAGAACATGTATTGTTACAATAGGCATGAGAAGGGAGAAGAAAATAGTACTTTTTTTTTGGCAGCAGGGAGTGGGGAAGAAGGATGTTCCAAGCTAGTAATAAAACAGGAATGCTCAAAGAAAGAAAGTCAATATTAAGCATCATTTTGTTTCTTTCACTTTCAAGCAGGCTCATGAGTATCAAAAGGAAAGCTTTTGAGGGGAGTAAAACAATGTTTATGCTATTAACAGCACTAGAGAGAAAATAGAGGTAGAGACTGAAGACCACTGCCCCACCTCAGGAGGGGCTGAAGGATTTAGGAAGAAACAGAGGGTGGTTGGGTGTGACTGAAGTTTTATGTGGAGGGGAAGTCGAGGTGGAGGTGTAGAGGGGGTATGTGCTTATGGAGAAGTGGAAGTCTGCAGGAGAGGCAGCGAGGCTGAGTTTTTTTGGTGGACATTAACATGGAACACGTGCTAGCCAGTGTCTGTGGAACTGTAGGGCATGAACCCTACATCTATGCTGCCTACTCCCTGGGGGATTATCCAGCAGAAAAACATTCATGTGTGCCCTGAGACTTTGCTGCATGCAAACAGAAAGAGGGGGTCAAGTTGAGGCACTGAATATTTGAAGAGAAAGGATCCTGGCTCCATACTCAGAAGAGACAGGACAGTGGAGCAAACAGCCTCATTATACCATTAGGTAGAGAGTTGGCTTACTGGTGGCCAAGTATTTATTTTTAAACTGCATATGAAAATGAATATGCAATATTTAAAAATGAATATGAAAATATAAATATTTTTCTTTTTGTTTTGACCTGTTCTCTGATAGGCAGAATCATTCCTGTTGCCTCAAAAAGAATTAGTATTTTTACTTTAGAAATGCAATGAGAAGGAGGCAGTATTCTTGTGGGAGGTGGGGGAGGGTGAAGTTCCAGACTACTGATAAAGGAGAAATTTAAAAAGAATAATAAACTAAAAAATAATATCTAAAAGATGGTACTTTTGTTGAGCAAGAAAATTAGTTCTTTAATTAGTGATTTGAAATCTACATAACTTATCCTTTGCCTAGGATGAATACCAGATATATTTATAGCGTATTTATAGCATAAATAGCAGGATATTTATTTAGATATGTAGGCAGGAAGAACATAGTAACTTTGAGAGACTTTATAAAGAAAACTATATTTCAGATATATACTCCTTGGAAAAGAAGTTTCATTAACTTTCAGTTTGTGAAGGAACAGCTGAAATATAAAGTAAAATTATTTATTTATTAAATATAATTTTTTGTTCTTAAGTTACATATGATTCTTTTTCTTTTAATAGATAGTTATGATAAATCTTAGTTTAATCTTAGTTTAAACAACCAAGAAAACCCAAAACAAGGCCTCATAGAGGTAGGGTTCAGGCCCTACAATTCCACAGACACTGGCTTGCATGTGTTCCCTGTCAATGTTCACCAAAATATATCTTTATTTAATAAATATATAATTTGTATATATTTATAAATTAAATATAAATTTATTAAATATAAAATATAACATAATATAAATATAAATATATATATTTATGTATCATATATTATATTTTATATAATTATATAATATATATTATATGATAAATGTATAAAATAGATAAATATATATTTATACATTTCATATATTAAATATTTATTTATATTTAATATATAAATATAAATATATTAAATATATTTAATACATGATATACTATTATAACATATAATAATATATATTAATATATACTGTATTATATGCTAAAATATATATTTAATAGATTTATTGTAATATATTTATTATATTTATATATAAATTAAATATAATATATTTAATATATATTTATGATATATAATATTAATGTATATTATATTATATTTTATTATATATTATATTTTTATTTTATTCTATATTAAATATATATAATGTATTTAATAATAAATTTTTATTATTAAATATATAATATATTTAATATATTATATATTTATTATATTTATTATATGTTATATTTTATATTTAATAAATATATTATATATTATTTATCATATCATATATATTATATATAATAGCACCTGGAAATAGATATAATAGCACCTATATAGTATAGGAAATATATCCTATAATATGCCAGAGACCTTTCCAGGTGCTAGAGGTACCATGGTGAACAAAGCAAAATTTTTGCTCTCAAAAGTTTGTGTGTCAATAAATTATTAGATAAATACCTAAATAAAATACTTACAGATTGAGCCAAGTTTTTAAAAATTAATCAGCCTGGATTGTAAAACTATAGTATTTAGATTAAAATTATCTAATGAATTTATGAATTCACATATCAATTAGGGGTCTGCAAATTGTAGCCCATGGGTCAGCCAATGGGTCAAATCTGAACTGCCACCTGTTTTTTTAAAGTTTTATTGGAACGCAGACACATACTTATTTATTTACATACTGTCTATAGCTGTTTTTAAGCTGTAACAGTGGAGTTGAGAAGTTGTAATAGATACCTCTGGTCCACAAAATCTTAAATATTTACTATCGGGATCTTTTCAAAACATGTTTGCTGACTCCTGGATTAATTTGAATATAATTTGAGATAATGAAGTTTGAAAGTTTTTTAAAATTGCAAACAAGACTTCTTCCAAAGCTGTTTAAGACAGTGTAGGAAATGAAGTCATATTTTTGTGTCAGATGGCGTTTTTATCAAAAGTTCAAAAGGCATATATATGTATATGACGACATGTGCATTCAAAGCTTTGAGTTCCCTAAATATTATTAAATAAAAAATACAGAATAGTCATTGTGCCAGTAATGAAATTGCCATCACATAATTTTGAAAGTAAGAGAAATCTGACATAGTTGACTCCACTTTGCTTCCGATCTGCAAGCTGTCCTTGGTCATTACTGGGCATAGGCCAAGCTAACTTTGGGAAGAATTAGTTTATAGTTTAACTTGAAAGGAAGGATGATAATAGTCACTTCTTAAAACTAACCTCCTCAGCCCGGTGTGGTGGTTCACGCCAGCACTTTGAGAGGTCAAGGCGGGCAGATGGCTTTAACTCAGGAATTTGAGACTAGCCTGGGCAATGTGGTGAAACCCTGTCTCTATCAAAAATGCAAAAAATTAGCTGGGTGTAGTGGCATGACCCTGTGGTTCCAGCTGCTTGGAAAGCTGAAGTGGGAAGATGCTTGAGCTCAGGAAGGTGGAGGTTGCACTGAGGCAAGATGGCACCACTGCACTCCAACCTGGGTGACAGAGTGAGACCCCATCTCAAAGAAAACCAAAAAAACCCAAAACAAACAAACAAACAAACAACAATAAAAGAACCAAAACTAACTCCTCTTTACTCAGGGACTGAAAGCCACCTTTGTAAAGCTAATGAAAGGCCACAAGAATAGGTTTGTGGGAGTGGTGTGAACTCTGATAAAATGTAGGCATAG
The DNA here is from genome assembly GCA_036589455.1 of Ateles fusciceps. Taxonomy (NCBI): domain Eukaryota; kingdom Metazoa; phylum Chordata; class Mammalia; order Primates; family Atelidae; genus Ateles; species Ateles fusciceps. The sequence goes on from JAZHEH010000647.1 coordinate 2,030,461, forward strand.
CTTCTACATTCCCTTACTGTTTGGGAGTCACATAGCCAGAGGTCACAAGACTTGTGACTTTCCCAATTATGCTTATCAGTAACATCACTATTGTAGAACCTAAGATAATTTTTTTGAGATTTTTTCAGACTGATCCCATCTGGACTTGTGACTTATGGCTCAACTGGTCCTGTGTTTCCAACCAGAGGCAGAGTCAGTGCACAAGGATGGAGGACCGCATTCCATCATCCTATGATTTCATCTCTAACAAATCAGCAACACCCATTCCCCCAGCCTCCTGCCCACCAAATTGTCCAGAAAAGCCTCTAATCTCTGAGCTTTTGCAGAGACTGATTTGCATGATAACTCCCATTCTCTTGCATGGGCCAACTTTGTGCCGATTTCTTACTGCAATGCTGTGGTCTCAGTGGATTGATTTTGTTTGTTCAATTAGCGGGGAGCAATTTATTAAAAAGTACATAATTTTTCTTGTTCTTAAGTTACATATGATTCTTTTCTTTCACTAGATAGTTATGATAATCTTAGCTTAAGCAATTTTTGATAAGGTGTAAGAACACATTTTTTTGTTTGTTTTTTCCAAGATGGAGTGTCGCTCTGTTGCCCAGGCTGGAGTCCAGAGGTGCGATCTCGGCTCACTGCAACCTCTGTCTCTCAGGTTCAAGCGATTCTTGTGCCTCAGCCTCTTGAGTAGCTGGGACTACAGGCACCAGCTACCATGCCTGGCTAATTTTTGTATTTTTGGTAGACGGGGTTTCACTATGTTGGCCAGGTTTGTCTCAAACTCCTGACCTCAGGTGATTTGTCTGCCTTGGCCTCCCAAAATGCTGGGATTATAGGCGTGAGCCACTGCACCCAGCCAGAAATACATTTTGAGAGCAATAGAAGAGCATACAAAATTTAGAAATCAAAGTTCTAGATTCCAGCTTGTTATTATTGCTCACTTGTACCTCTAGCAGACAACCACTGGTTTCTCAGAGACTAATGTTGCTCTACTTCAGTGAATTCCCATGTTCTGTGATTGCTTTCAGTTGAATGTTATGCTTGAGTCCTATCATCTATTTTCTTTTCATCATCTATTCCAGATGTGTTCCTTTCCCCTACATTTCTACACTATATCATACAAAATGTTTAAGAAAAAATTTTTCATTTCACTTGTTACAGATGGTGAGGCAGACTTTATTCAAGGTAGGCCATGATGATAGGTATAGCGACTGCAATGGGGTCTTACAATACAGGAGAGAGAGTGGACTCCAGTTTGATTCCAACAAGGTAAAATGAGGATTTGCTTTTCTTTTTACCTGCTCCCCCATGAAAAGTATACACGTGGAGATTTATAACCAAGGACCATACTGGAGGCGAGTGGATGGGAAATTACTAGGAGGAGACATCAAGGATTTGGGGATTTCTGGCTCTACTGACTTAACAGTTTTATTGCTGAAGGCAAGGTGGTGAGATCAGATATCAACGGTAATCAGAGACCAATATCAGAGGTGGGGAATTTTTGGTAAACTGACTGGCAGGATTTTTGATCTAACAGTTCTACAAGGATGGAGAGGGACCCTGAAGGTTGGTCCTAGTCAGAAAGGACTGGAGAGCCTCTCTAAAGTTTTGGTCAAAGGAGAGAGTCTTTGTCAATATCATTATTATATTAATATTTGAGGAAAGGGAAGAAGGGCCACTAGTGTTTCTACATTTTTCTGTCCTTTTAGTCTGTTTCTATTCACATATGAAATTTTTTTTTGAAAATGTCTTGAACTTTTGACATATCTTTCACTCTGGTTCTATTGTCATTCTTCTGTGTTTCTCTTTCTTCATTTCATCATAATTTACCGACTCATGATCATAGTATTTCCTTTTAATTCCCATATAGTATTTACAGCACCCATCATTTTGGTGATACCGCACAAATGCTCTTAGTATGTGATTAGGGAATAGAGGGTGGAGGAAGCTCTTCTAAGATTTCAAAGCCGCGTTTTGTAATCTGCCTGACTCTGCAACCTTTCTATCCACACAGTTGAGGACATTTCATTCCCATCTGTAAATTCAACTCAACCTCTCAGACCAATCACCCTTAAGTTGTCTGAATTTAAAGAACTTGGCAATAATGTCATATCAAGTGAGCTTAGATCCTTGTTCTCTGACTTTGTTTTACAGGTGAAATATATAATTATTCCTGTTACCACATTACTTTGAAGAACTGGTTCCTCTTATTTTCCAATAACTGTTGATGAACTCTGTATGTATGCTGTTGTGTCTCCGTTCCCCTAAAATTGAGAGTGAGGAGTTTAGCTTGATTATTCATGTCTTGTCCCTTCAACCCATTTGGTATCTGAGACCACACATTGTGTGGTAATACCTCCATGACCTGACCCTGCCTCAGGGAGAAGCAACTTGATTAAATTGAGATAAATCATTAAAAGTAACAGAAATGTATTTGGCATTTTGGAATAATCAATTACTCATGAGGATGGTTTTAGAATTGGTCTAATGTAAGTAAGCCGGATATTAACTTTACATCTAGGTCTTAGGTTAGAGAAAATAATGAACCTCTATTCTTCACGTGTGTTTCTGACTTTTGAGTACTGTTCTAGAAAATTAAAACAAAACAAAACAAAACAAGAAAACTCCAGGATTACTACTTGTTAAATTTATAGTCAACCACTTCACTTGGACCACGAACACTGCCAGGCAATACTTACTTTTTCCCAAGCAAATTTATCCTTCTGCTCTTCATTGTGGTGATTTCAAGACTAATTAGTTTCCCTCAAATATCTGACTTTAGCCACATTTCCTCTGCCTCTCATATCTTTTTCTTCAGTGGATCCTTACAGAGAAAAGAGAAGCCCTCAGACAGAAACTTCCTCAATATTCCAGCACCAAATTTGCTCACTGCTATGCAATACTACCTTTCTTTCTGCCTTTTCTGTCGTTTTAATGGAAAAGGTCTGCCTCCCGCTCTCTGAGGCTACTCCCCCCTATCTCTGCACTGGACCTGAGAATTATCCTCCCTTTTTTTCAGCTTCCAATCTTTCCAGTTTTACTTAGTCTTTCTCACTCACTGTATTCAAGTGCATAATATTAAAAAAAAAAAAAACAAGATACCAAACAAATGATTCTCTCTGGGTCTCATGTCTCCTTTTAGCTACTGATCTCTCTTTTACTTATAAAGCCCAAATGCTTGAACAAGTTACTGATTATTTTTGTCTTTGCTTCTTAACCTTTCTTGAAGTTCCACCTGTAATCCCAGCACTTTGGGAGATTGAGGCGAGCGGATTATCTGAGATCAGGAGTTTGAGACCAGCCTGGCCAAGATGTTAAAACCTCATCTCTACTAAAAATAGAAAAATTAGCTGGGCATGGTGGCAGGTGCCCATAACCCCAGCAACTCGGGAGGCTAAGGCAGGAGAATCGCTTGAACCCAGGAGGAGGAGGTTGCAGAGCCAAGATGGTGCCACTGCACTCCAGCCTGGGCAACAAGAGAATCTGTCTCTAAATAAATAAATTAAATTAAATTAAAAAGTCCCACCCTCTGCCTCTTTCTCAACCACTGCTCTAAAACTGCTTTCATGAAGATAACAAATGACATTCATGCTCTTAGATAAGCCCCTGACTTGCGTATAAAAAACATCCTATGTCATTGATTCCTAAGCAAATGCACTCTTGTGATTTTCCTCTTAATTCTCAGGCTGCTTCAGTATTTTTGTTGACTTCTCTTTTTTCTATCCATCCACTAAAGGCTATTTTCCATCAGGTCTCTGGTTTTGGCTCTTCAGTTCCATATTCTACCCCATTGTCACCAAGTAATCTTTTTTTTTTCACACTAACTGTAATTTTCTAAGGCAATCTATTAGTTTTATTTACATGAGATTATTTGCATGATAGTAAAATTTTCGTACAACAATAAGAGTGAAGCTGTTTGGGCTAGGTGGTTCACACCTGCAATCACAGGACTTTGGGGGGCTGAGGCAGGTAGATTGCTGAGCCAAGGAGTTGGAGACCAGTCTGGGCAACATGGTAAAACCCTGTCTCTATAAAAAAAAAAAATTAGCAGGGCATGCTGGTGTGTACCTGTGGTCCCAGCTATTTGGGAGCCTGAGGTGGGAGAATTGCTTGAGTCTGGGAGGTCAAGGCTACAGTGAGTTGTGATTATGCCACTGTGCTCCAGCCTGGGCAATAGAGCAAGACCCTATCACCAAAAAACAAAAAATAAAAAAACAAAGAACAAAACCAGTGAAGCTTATAGTTTGAATTACTTGGATAACATGGAACACTTTTTATAAGAAACTATGTAAACTAAGTAATATTTATTTCCTCTCACATCTTCTGTATTACCTATTGGGGGGATGTATGTGGGTGTGGGTGGAGTGCACCATTCCCGGAGGTACTGCAGTACCAGGTAGATATATGGAATGGTTGGAGCAAGCTCGTATTCCATCTCCTTGCTCAAAAATACATTTAATATATTGTCCTTGAATAGAGGACATATCATATTTTAAGCTGATAAGAACAGATACCACATTTGATCTTAGCCAAAGGCCAAGAAGAGATTATTTATATTGTAAAACCTCTCTACTAAAACTTTCTAGTTCAAATCTCTCTCCTGATTTCCAGTTGTATAAACCTAATAGAAAGATTTATACATCATTTGCTGGCTCGCAAGGGATCTCAACTTCAACGTGTCCAAACCTGCATTTATTAAATTCTCTTCCAAACTCCCACAAAATTATCTGCTCCTTAACCTATGTTTTTTTATTTAATATCTGACTTGCTTAAGTCAGCAAAATAGAATGTCTTTCTTTACTACTTCTATTTATCTCCAGCCTCCATTATATTAACTTGAGGGTGTGTATGTGTGTGCGTGTTTGTGGGGCTGAGAGTCTAACCTGATCGCTCAGGTTGTGTCCCTTCACTCAATTTGGTAGCTGAAACCAAATGTCTTCAAACAAGTTCTCTGTGACCTGATACTCCCTTCAGAGAGGAGCAACCTGATTAAACTGAGATGAGTCTTTAAAAACAACAAAACTTTTCTTACCCTTTTAGAACGACTCAGTTATTCAAGAGAGTGAGTTTAGAATTGATTGCATTGAAACAAGCCAGATACTACCTCTTCACATCTAAGTTAGAGTTTGAAGAAAGTAGTAGACCTGCATGCTTCACATTTCTTCCTAAGCCTTTGAGTGCTGCTACAGAAATTTAAAACAATTCTTAAGTCTGTTAAGCCCATGGAAGAGGCACTGCCTTAGTTCCTGCCACTTCCTCAATTCCTGATGCTTTTGATGTCTCTCTACCTTTTCACTTTTGACTTCAATTTCTAAGTTCCAGTTTAGGTGTCTGTCTTCTTCTGCTAGTTTGTGATCTTCTTTGGTTAGGAGCTGTAATTATCCATCTTTGTATTTCCAGTCAGTAACTTGTTTCAGTGCCTAGAGCTCATAAGGGAGTAAATAACTGAACAATTGAATGACTCCCCCATTATTCAGCCACCCTGAACTCCACCTCCTCCCTGCCTTTTGGAAGACTGCCTGTGCATCCCATCTCCAGGTCCCAAGTATGGTTAGTCTAAATTATCTGGATTCTTGCTGGAAGTAGGATTGTCTAGTCTGCTATCTACACAGTTTCTACTATCTCTCAGCTCAGTTTTGCTAACATGTTCATTTTGGACTTTCAGATTCTCATACTGGGTGCCCATGACCTGTGGTACTGTGTATGTGATAACACAAGACACATAACTTGGGCCGCTTTTTAGTTCTTTGAGACATAATATTTATATTAAAACAGCAGCATATGTACCATATGCAGCTAAAGCAAAACTTGGGGTAATTTAAAAAATAAAGTATAAGATTTCAAGGCATGAAACTTCAAAAATACTTTAAGGTGAGACAGGATGGTCTCTGCTAAATCCGTATATCCCTGGGGATATACCTTTCCCTCTTCTGTTTTGGGATACTGAACTTCAGATGTGAAGTCTGAAAGCACTGTAGGTAGGTGTGTGTGTGTGTGTGTGTGTGTGTGTGTGTGTGTGTGTGTATTGTTGTGTGTGTGTGTGTGTGTGTGTGTGTGTGTATTGTTTTCCATGAAGATTCTACAGAAAGGATTTTTGAGTTTTGGCCTAAAAAATAACATTAAGGAAATCATGAAACCTCTTCATAGCTTAGCACACCACAGATAGCACTAAATGACTTTCTGGTCTCAAGATATAACCATTTTAATAAAGGAAGATGAAATATCTTGAGTCATCCTTCTCAGCAGCCATTATGAAGCCAAATGCCTCACAGCCCTACTTATTAGTTGCTTGTAATGAGAATATGGGAGTCATCTGTCCCACATGAAGCTAGAAATCTCTCTTGGTACGTCTAGATTTAAAGCAATAGGATTTGAATGTTATCGCATTAATATATAAGTAAAACCAACAGAGCATCACAAAATTAACATTAGTAATTCCGTTTAAAGAATGTCCCTGAGGATTTAAAAATCCCTTTAGAGAAATTACAAGACATGCTTCTGTGTTTTTTCTCTCATGGGTAACCACAACAGAGATTGCATGTGTTCCATAATTTTTACCAAAAGAAACAGATGGAGACCTGAATTTTGAAGGTTTTGTTTTTTAATGAGTCCCTACTACGCAAATGATTTAGATTCACACATATTAAAAATAATTATTTTTCTTTCACATAAAATAAACTAAGCATGAATTTAGCTGCCTTTTCAATTTTGGCACAGAAGTATTTTAGGTTTATTCAATTTTTTTTTGTTCTTTTATTTATTTATTTATTTTTATTCTTTCTGAGCTCTCCTTTATGATATTCAATTTTTTTAAAGGAAGAAATCCGTGAGGATTCAGGAGAATCCAGAGAACACTGACTAGCTGAATACTGAAAAATTCCTCCTTTGACTTGGTCCTTGGTTTTCGGTATCCTTTAAAAAAGGAGGCCATGCACTATATCTAGTCTTTCCCTATTAAATAAGCTGTGATAGTATTGTAATAAACAAAGGTCTAAATGGAGGCTTTCCAAATGCAGGTCAGATGAACAGGTGATATCTCTTGTGTTTAGATTTGTTCAGTAAAGTTTACATTGGATGTGTGTGTGTATGTGTGAGTGTGTGTGTATGTATAACATATAATATTTGTTTTTGTTATTATGTTTTAAATGGAGACAAGGTCTCACTCTGTTGTCCAGGCTTGAACTTCTGAGTCCAAGTGATCCTCCTGCCTCAGCCTCCTAAAGTATTAAGATTACAGGTGTGAGCCACCATTCCTGACCTATTTATTTATTTAGAGACAGGATCTTGCTCTATGGCCCAGATTCCACCTCACTGAAGCCTCTACCTCCTGGGCTCCAGCGATCCTCCCACCTCAGCTTCCCAAGTAGCTAGGACTATAGACTTGCACCATTACACCCAGGTAATTTTTAAATTGTTATTATTATTTGTAGATGGGGGTCTCATTATATTGCCCAGGCTGATCTTAAACTCCTGGGCTCAAGGAATCCTACTGCCATGGCTCCCAAAGTGCTGGGATTACAGATGTGAGCCACCATGCTTGGCCATCATATATTTATATAAATTTATCCAATGAAAATATATCGACGTAAGACAGTTCAGGCCAAGCTTTGTAGTTTTTGATAGTTTTTCTTTCTAAGTATATTATTTATAGAGTAGAAAAGGTAAGAGATAAAATATGAAACAAATATGGTTCTTAGATCCTAGATATCTTCACTGAAACAGAGCAAAAGTATTAGGAAAAATGTTTTTGCTCATTGTTGGCTAATACAAGTTAGTGATTTACTTGAAACAAGTCTTGTGTTCTTATTTTGTTGTGTCTAGACAGCCAAATTCTTTACTGTAATTCAAAGAATGTACAGCCAGTGTTGATGACATAGTAAAAGGGGAAAACAAATGTAATAAATTTCCAAATTATTCTTTTTAAACTCACTGAAAAAGAGGCTAAGAATAATTTTCATTAAATGTACATGCACTTCTTTGGAAATATGTCAAGGCTATTGGAAGGCCAAGGTGAGAGGATCACTTGAGGCCAGGGGTTTGAGACCAGTCTGGGTAATATAGCAAGACCTAGTCTCTACAAAAAGTTTAAAAAATTAGCCAGGCATGGTGGTGTACACATGTAGTCCCAGTTACTTGAGAGGCTGAGATGAAAGGATTGTTTGAACCTCTAGGATTGTAGTTTTTGATAGTTTTTCTTTCTAAGTATATTATTTATAGAGTAGAAAAGGTAAGAGATAAAATATGAAACAAATATGGTTCTTAGATCCTAGATATCTTCACTGAAACAGAGCAAAAGTATTAGGAAAAATGTTTTTGCTCATTGTTGGCTAATACAAGTTAGTGATTTACTTGAAACAAGTCTTGTGTTCTTATTTTGTTGTGTCTAGACAGCCAAATTCTTTACTGTAATTCAAAGAATGTACAGCCAGTGTTGATGACATAGTAAAAGGGGAAAACAAATGTAATAAATTTCCAAATTATTCTTTTTAAACTCACTGAAAAAGAGGCTAAGAATAATTTTCATTAAATGTACATGCACTTCTTTGGAAATATGTCAAGGCTATTGGAAGGCCAAGGTGAGAGGATCACTTGAGGCCAGGGGTTTGAGACCAGTCTGGGTAATATAGCAAGACCTAGTCTCTACAAAAAGTTTAAAAAATTAGCCAGGCATGGTGGTGTACACATGTAGTCCCAGTTACTTGGGAGGCTGAGATGAAAGGATTGTTTGAACCTCTAGGAGCTGAGGTTACAGTGAGCTATGATAGAGCCACTGTACTCCAGCCTGTATGACAGAACAAGGCCCTCTCTCAAAGGTCAGTAAATAAACAACATACCAAAAAAAAAAAAAAAAAATGATTATGGGCTGCAATCTGAAAGCATTGGTAGAGTTTATTTATACATAATTTAAAAATAAATGTGCACACAGAAAATAATTTTATGATTAAATAATGACATTAAAACAGTAATACTTCAACACTGGCAATAGGTTCAGATGGTTCCTTTGAGTTTTGCAGATTAAACCAAAGATTCTTGGTAAGAAACATCAGTAAATTATAAAGAGCAAGATGAAAATAGAAAACCATTAGCTCAGCAGGAGCTGTGTATTTGGAAGAGAAGAGAGCAAATTTGAAGTTGCATGCATACTACAGATGACATTAAAAATGTAGTTTATTTAAGAAGAAAACTGAATACTGAAAAAAATGTTATTTGAAACATTTTAATGGTATACCTGTGGACATTGTTCTGCAGTGATACAGTAGATGTATTATCTGTCATTTACGTCAAAGACAGTAATGCAGTAAGAATGACCTGTGATGATAATGACTTACTTTGAAAAAGCAGACTGTTAACTTAGCCTTTATGTTGACAAATCTTTCTTAGAAGTCAGTCTCTTTGCAGACTTATCTAGACAAGGTTTCTTGTAACTCCCTCCCACCCTTTCCTGTAGGTCATTGCTCTTAGAGGGAGTCCCTAAAGGAAGTTCTTCCTTCCTTAACCTTATACTTTAGCTATGGAGAGAAAACATAAGGACATTTTTTTTCCCCTTTTGTATGTTCATAAGCTTCCCTGAGACCACAGTGAAGAACTGGGCTGAGGTTAGTGATGAAGAAGGCAAAAACAGCTATTAAAATAATGGTAGCCTTAGTAAACAGCAATCTTTCCCAAATCTCAGAGTATCTCCCATAAGTTACTACATTTCATTGATCCTCATAGTAAACCTTTAAGTAGTGTTTAATATTATTTATATAAAATGATTCATTAAATTTTTCTCTTTGTTTACTTGCTGAGTCCCAAAGGCCAAGAATTTGTGCTCCTACTGAAAATGTCTGCTCTCTTCCCCAAAGGGAACAGCTTGGGGACTGATAGAGATAGACACCAGCTTAGAGACATTTGCAAGATTAATGATTATAATTTTATAGTTCTTGTTTGTTTGTTTTGACACTGAGTCTCGCTCTGTAACCCAGGCTGGAATGCAGTGGTACCCTCCCAGCTCACTGCAACTTCCACCTCCTGGTTTCAAATGATTCTCATGCCTCAGCCTCCCAAGTAGCTGGTATTACAGGCAAGCACCACCACACTCAGCTAATTTTTATGTTTTTAGTAGAGATGGGGTTTCACCATGTTGGCCAGGGTGGTCTCAAACTCCTGACCTCAAGTGACCTGCCCACGTTGGCCTCCCAAAGTGCTGGGATTACAGACGTGAGCCACCGTGCCCAGCCCAATTTTATAGTTCTTGAAAAATGAACTGACATACACTTTTTATGGCTCTAAGGAACAGGTAGACAGCTAAATATATTTACTTATTTTTAAAATACTAGTAATATATCAGTATACCAAACAGAAATTATAAGACTGTCAAATCTATACAAAGTAGAGGATAATATAAGGAATCTCATGTATTCATCACCCAGCTTTAACCGTTTTCCTCAATTTTCTCAGTAAATATTTCAATACGCATGTCCAAAATATTAAGACTCATTAAAAAATAACCACTGTCACACTGAAAATTTTGAAAATAATCCAAAGGAAAATATTTAAAGTGTCTTCTCTTTAGATATTTCATTTGATGTAGAGAAAGTTTGCCATGATTTGGAGAAAAACATGAACCTGAAATAATCCAGTCCTCTCAGTTCTTTCTAGAGGCTTAGTCCAATTGCACAGAAAAATAAACCAGTCACTCCAGTAAAACAGTTGGTTTCTTTTCAACTTTTCAGTCTTTTTTAGGGTTATGGATATATGAATGCAATTGTTGCAGAGTTAAATGATAGAATTTGTATATTTTGGCTTTCCTGAGATCAGCATATCGACCATTGACACTTGTTTGGAAGCATTAATGGAGCATACAACATTGGGAAATAAAGCTCAGGAGATTGTGGTGAATGATAAAAGAAGCACTTTTGCCAGCAAACTCTAACAAAATGTTTTATTTTATTTTATTTTATTGAGACAGGGTCTCACTCTGTCACCTAGGCTGGGACTACTGGTGGGCACCACAATGCCCAGCTAATTTTTTTTTTTTTTTTTTTTTGTATTGTATAGACATGGTCTCACTATGTTGCCCAGGCTGGTCTCAAACTCATGGACTCAAGTGATTCTTTGACCTTGGTTTCCCAAAGTGCTAGGATTATAGATATGGATCACTTTCCTTGAACTGGGCATGAGACACCACATGAGCATAGAAAGAAAAATTTTAAAGTAGCAGAATGCTGGCAGAGATGTTATATAATACCAGTGGGAAGATAAAAATTTTCTGACATGGTTAATTTTTTTTGTTGAGACAAGATCTCTCTCTGTTGCCCAGGTTACAGTCCAGTGGTGTAATCATAGCTCACTGCAGCCTCAACCTTCCAGACCCAAGCGATCCTCCCACCTCAGTCTCCCAAGTAGCTGGGACCACAGGCATGCACCACCCCACCCGGCTATTTTTTTAATTTTTATTTTTGTAGAGACGTGATCTCTCTATGTTGCCCCGTCTTATCTCAAATTCCTGGGCTCACGCAATCCTCATGCCTTGGCCTCCCAAGTGCTAATATTACTGGTGCTGAGTCACTGTACCTGGCCTTAATGTTTTTCCTTTGCTTGCTCTGTCAAGCAAACATGTATTTTTCTCCATATATTTCTTTGTGTGAGAATGTAGAAGTAGTTTGGTTTAGAACTGCTTTTTGTCTGTTTGTTGTTTTAAGAGATAAGGTCTTGCTATGTTTCCCAGGCTGAACTCAAACTCCAGGGCTCAAACAATCTTCCCATTTCAGCCTCCTGGGTAGCTGGGAGTAGCTGGTGCTTACCACTGCACTCAGCCTAATGGTTAATTTAGTATGTCAACTGGGCTGGGTTATGATACCTAGATGTTTGATCAAACACCAGTTTAGATGTTGCTGTGACGGTATTAAGTGGATTATCCCCTATAATGTGGATCGACCTCATTCAATCGATTGAAACACTTCAGAAAAAAAAGACTGAGGTTCCCTGAGAAAGAAAGGATTCTGCCTCCAGACAGCCTTCAGATTTGAGACTATAACATCAACTCTTCTCTGGGTTTCCAGCCTGCTGGCCTGCCCTGCAGATTTCAGATTTGCTATACTTCACAATTGCATGAGCCAATTCCTTCAAACAAATCCATTTTGCTCTCTCTCTCTTTCTCTCTGTATCATATATATTCACACACATCCTATTGGTCTTATTTCTCTGGAGAACCCTGACTAATACATAATGAACTCTTTCGTGATGCAGAAAAACAATTGCATTTAAATAATGTTATATATTTTTGTGCTCACTTCGGCAGCACATATACTAAACAATGTTATATATTTTGACAGGCTCTCAGCAAATCTGGAATGAAAAGTTGTTAGTGTTGTATAGAAACTTAGAGATAATTTTGTCAAAATTTCTAACTAATATTGTTAAAAATCGTAGTAATGAGTCAAATGATTCACATGTATTATATATAATCTTTATAACAACCCAGGATATTATACAATTTTATATATGAGAAGATGAGGCTCAGAGAAGTACCTTTTCCAAGATGTTTGTTGCTGAGTCTGTATTGAAATTCAATACTATTTGAATGAAGTTCATTGCTTATTCAATTAGATGGCTTCCCTTTAATGCAGCTTTTAAATGCTTAGATATTTTTGGTGATACAGAGGCCACTATATGGCAACTGTCTACAGAGATATCTATATATTTAACATCTTACTTAGAAAGGTCTTCCATTTTTTGAGATGGACTTTATCATGTGTTTTTGCCCTCTGTAGCTACATTTCAGTATGTTAGCTCTTCACAGCTATTTTACATAAAACAGTTCTTAAATTTTTTTTTTTTTAAATAGGAAACAATTGTCAGATTCCTTCCCTCTAGATTGCTTTTACTTAGCTCTGGCTAGCTGTTTGGAGGTATGTTCCAGCAACTATTTTAAAAGTTTGACTCTAGGCTGGGCATGGTGGCTCACACCTATAATCCTAACACTTTAGGAGGCTAAGATCAGAGGATTGCTTGAGCCCAGGAGTTCAAGACCAACCTGGGCAACATAGGGAGACCCTGTCTCTCCAACAAATAAAAAAATTAGTGGGGCATGGTGGTGCACACCTGTGGTCCCAGCTACTTGAGAGGCTGATGTGGGAGAATTGCTTAAGCCCAGGAGGAGGCAGAGGCTACAGGAGCTGTGATTGTACCACTGTGCTCCAGCCTGGGTGGCAGAATAAGACTTTAAAAAAAAAATTGAATCTAGTATCTTCTGCTTAGAGAACAACAAAATACTTTTCTGTCTTGTTTTAGATATTATGCTATTTTAATGTAGTCTATGATTTACTCGCTTTCTAATGCAGTCTTCTGTCTCTTCTTTGTAGATTCCTTTTTGAGAATGGGTCACTCATGTTTATATCTGTATGACAGATATTTGCAGGACTTTGCATTTATCCACAATAAAATTTATATAATTAGTGTCAACCTAACGATTAAGTCTGCCATGATATTTAATATCGTATGTTCTGCATTTTCAATGCACGGGTTTGGTAAGCATGCTCTGCTAACTTATAGAAAGTTGAGTTCAGATATGTTAAATTTAAATGTTAGAGTAACATGCTGATAGAAAAATGTAATGAGACTGATGGGAAAAAAATTAAGTTTTGGATTTTATTTGCATTGAAACCCTACTTGCAACTGTTACTAGTAAATTCATGTTATGACAAAATCCATTTAAAAAGGAGAACATCAAGGATTGATCTTTGAGAAACAATTATGTTTAAACATGAGAAAGCTCACTTCAAGTAGAGAAGAGAAAGAAAACATTATTTAAGCATTGGAATCAGCCTTTTTCTGAAATATGGTAGGGGTTCAATAAACACTTTTAGAAGCAGAATCTTTGAAAGAAGAAAAGAAGGAAAGCTTTTAGAAGAGGAGAAAAAAAATAAAAAATGGGATAGCACTGAGAAAGAGTGCTGTCTGTACTGTCAAAAACTGCAGGCAGATCAAGGAGAATGAGAAGTGATTTGACAATCATAAACAAGGTCACCAATGACATCAAAAGTAGCAATTTTAGCCAAAGGTCTGGGAGAAAAGTCAGAATGGGAGGTGTGAAGGAGTGAACTGATGATGAGGATGTAAAGGCTGAGTGCAGATTACTTTGTCCAGAGTTTAGTCGTTTAAGAAAACTTTGGGCTAGTAGCAGTGAGACTGAGTAGGTGGAATCAAATGTTTTTGTAGTTTGAGTAGAAAGATTCACTAGTAGGGAGATTGATGATGTTAGAGAAAGAGGGAATAATTAAAGATATACAATCTTGGAAAAAGCGGCAGGGATTGGATAAAGAACTGAGCAGAGGGTGTGAAGATGAACGTCTTTTCCACAGATTGAGTAATCAGGGAAATGCAGGTGGATGTATTAAGATTCTGTGTCACATTCAGGTTGAAATTAGACTGTTACCAGGGAGAGAGAAACAAAGTGATTAAGACTGGATCAGGAGAGCTTCAGTAGCTTGATAATGAAGCAGTAATGTTGGGACTGTAGTCATGGTTGCTTCAAAATATGTTGAACTAGCATTGGGGAGTAGATGAGTGTGCTAGGGCTGCTATTAACAACAGTGCAGCAGCGTGGGCGGCTTCAACAACAGGAGTTTATTTTCTCACAATTCTGGAATCTAGAGGTTCAAGATCAAGGTGTTGGAAATACTGATCTTCTGAGGCCTCTCTTGGCTTGTACATGGTTTTCCTCTCCTTATCTTTACATGGTCCTTTTGCTCTGGGTGTGTGTCCTAATCTCCTCTTCTCACAAAGGCACCAGTCCTAGTTGAATTAAGACTTGCTCAGATAATCTCACTTTGCTTTACTTAACTCTTTAAAGGCCCTATGTTCAAATAGAGTTACATTCTGAGGTAGTAGGGGTTAGGACTTTAACACATTAATTTTCCTGGGGCACACAATTCAGCCATAAAAGGAAGAATGCAGTTAATAACAGACAAAAGAATTCCTTTTGTTTTCCCTCCCTCCCTCCCCTCCTCTCTCTCTCTCTTTCTGACAGTGTCTTGTTCTGTCACCTAGGCTGGAGTGCAATGGTGGGACTGTGACTCACTGCAGGCTCAAATTCCCAGGCTTAAGACATTCTCCCACCCCAGCCTCCTGAGTAGCTGGGACTACAGGTGTGTGACACCACACCCAGCTATTTTTTTTTTTTCTTTTGAGACAGGGTCTCTGTCGCCCAGGCTGGAGTGCAGTGGTGCAATCTTGGCTCACTGCCACCTCCGCCTCTTGGGTTCAAGCGATTCTCATGCCTCAGCTTCCTGAGTAGCTGCGATTACAAGCATGTGCCATCATGTCTGGCTAATTTTTGCATTTTTAATAGAGTCAGGGTTTTGCCATGTTGTCCAGGCTGCTCTCAAACTCCAAGCCTCACGCGATTCACCTGCCTCGGCCTCCTGGAGGTTTGGGATTATGGATGTGAGCCACTGCACTCAACCCAGAATTCCATTTCTTTATTTTCTTATATAGATGAATATGTTGTGGGAGTGGAATGTCTTAAAACTTTAGTGTGTTATGGTTGGCAGAACAATGGCCCGGAAAGATAGCCACATCTTAATTCCTGGAACCTGTGAATATGTTACCTTACATGGTGAAAAGAACTTTTAGATGTGAAAGGTAAGGATTTTGAAAAGATGGGATTATCCTGGATAATCTGAATGAGCTCAATCTATTCACATTGGTTTTTTAAAGCAGAGAAGCTTTCTGGGCTGAGTTCAGGGTCAGAAGGAGAGGTCTGTAGGGGGAAAGAAACGTAGCCCTGGGCACCTTAATTTTAACTCATTGAAACCTATGTTGCACATCTGAGTTATAGACCTGTAACATAATACATTTGTTTTGCTTTAAATCACTTAATTTGTGGTGATTCGTCGCAGTGGCTCTAGGAAATTAATAGGATGTGAGTAGGAATCACCTGGAGGTCTACTGAAAATGCCAATCTTGATTCAGTAGGTCTGGGGTGGGTCCTAGGAATTGGTGTTTCTAACAAGCTCCAATGTGAACCACTGCTGCTAGATTGTAAACCACATGGTGGGTAGCAAAGCTTGAGGCTCATGTATTCAAACCTCCTCATATTACAGATTGAGGCTTAAAAGAATTTATCAAGCATTATTCAGATGGGTATTGGTAGAGAGGTCTTGAACTCCCAGTCCACCACTTTTCTTACTGCACACTGCCCCACTACTTAAAAAAAAAAAAATAATAAGCAAAAGAAAAGCCCATCTGGCAAGGAGAAGTGCCAGTGCAGTGTTTGCCAGTGTTTGGAATAATTGGCTCCAGAGCCTCTGCGTGTTTATGGTGCCCGCTGAGGAGGTCTGCCTGACACTTCGCTGATACAAATTGTTGTTAATTACCAACACTTTAGTAGACTAACAGCTGTCCGCTATGAGCAACAGCCAATAATAGCCCTCTTTGTTCCTAGGGGTTTCTAATTTCCTAAGTGTCAGCAAATTCAAGAGAAAAATGCCAGGGCAAATGGGCCTTTTACTGTGACAATTTAAAGAGTAATTTTCAGGAGGAGGCTCAAAAACTGTAGATCTGTAGATCATCTGTAAACGCAGAACTGTAAGCATGAAAGGAATGTTCCTAGGGACCTGAAGGATATGTTCTATGTTTATCTTATTGCCCAAGGCTCTCTGTAATTGTATGAGAGCAGAAAGTCAGCTGATTTCCTGGCAGATGGCACTGGTAAAAGAGTTTGAGAAAAACTATCAAGCTTATTTAAAAAGGATAAAGAGCTCCCACATGGCATGCAACAAAAACCCAAGGTGGAAATCAGAAAGGGTTCTAGGAATGTGGCCAGAACTTGTGATGAGAAGTTGGTGAGCAGAAGACAACAAGGAGGATCGCCGGGCGCGGTGGCTCAAGCCTGTAATCCCAGCACTTTGGGAGGCTGAGGTGGGCGGATCACGAGGTCAAGAGATCGAGACCATCCTGGCCAACATGGTGAAACCCCGTCTCTACTAAAAATACAAAAAAATTAGCTGGGCATGGTGGCGTGCACCTGTAGTCCCAGCTACTCGGGAGGCTGAGGCAGAAGAATTGCTTGAACCCGGGAGGCGGAGGTTGCAGTTAGCCGAGATTGTGCCACTGCACTCCAGCCTGGCGCCTGGCGACAGAGTGAGACTCTGTCTCAAAAAAAAAAAAAAAAAAAAAAAATGAGGATCAAGGAGAAACTGAACAAGTAAGCTACTTGGAAACTTCACACTCTACAGAGCCATAAGAAGATTTATAGGCTCCGGAAAAAAGGTTCTCAAACAACTTAGTCCATGAGTATCACATGAGAAAGAGTCTGTTAAAAATGAACATTCCTTGGATCCTACTCCAGAGATTCTTTTAAACCTTTTATTATAGAAAATTCCAAACTTGCTGGGCATGGTGGCGCACGCCTATAATCCCAGCACTTTGGAAGGCTGAGGTGGTGGATCACTTGAGGTCAGGAGTTTGAGACCAGCCTGGCCAACATGGTGAAACCCCGTCTCTACTGAGAATACAAAAATTAGCTGGGAATGGAGGGCATGCCTATACTCCCAGGTACTCGGGAGACTGAGGTACAAGAATCACTTGAACCCGGGAGGTGGAGGTTACAGTGAGCCGAGATTGTGCCACTGCACTCCAGCCTGGGTGATAAAGTGAGACTGTCTCAAAAAAAAGAAGAAAGAAAGAAAGAAAAAGAAAGAAAGAAAGAAACAAAGAAAAAGAAAGAAAGAAAGAGGGAGGAAGGAAGAAGGGAGGAAGGGAGGGAGGAAGAGGAAGAAAGAGAAAGAAAGAAAAAGAAAGAAAGAAAAGGAAAATTCCAAACTTACATGAAAGTAGAGAGCATGCTATGTGGAACCCTACACACTCATGCTCAGACTCAGTCATTCCCTTTGTGGGGGGGATATCCTGTGCATTGCACAATGTTTTGCATTTGTATCTATTCACTAGATACAAATGGCACTACCCCTTGCCCATTTGTGACAACCAGAAGGGTCTCCAGATATTGCCAAATATCCCCCAGTATACCAAATCACTCCTCCACCCTCATGGTGGAGAACCTCTGTTTTATAGTATAGAATGACCTTTCATTTACTCTAACTTATTTGAGACTAAGCAGTCAGACTAAACGATCGAATAAAGTTGATATAAGTAAGCCAATGCTAGAAATAAAAATTGACTTTAAATGTGAACAACAAAACTCTTCCTCCTACTCACTGTATTTTCAGGGACAAACTAAAGACCCAAATTAAGTATTTTAGTCACCTATGGTTAAACTTGTAGAAATGAAAGATTATTTCATGGTTATTTTCTGTTCTGTGTCAGCCAGAGGGGTCTCGGTCAGATGCCTGCGTATATGGGAGTCCTTCTGCAACTGAAGCCTCTAACAGTGCATTAGCTGAAATCAATTGCATTAATTCAATCTCATGCTTCCTATGTGCTCTTACTGTAGAGAGTCTGAAAAGTTAACAGAACTCTTAAGGCTGTTACAGCCCCTGCCCCACACTCATAAATATGAACAATTCTCTAGTATCCAATAAATGGTAAAATAAAAATTCATGTTATTCTCATCCCCCAGGGACCCCAGTGGACACTATTTTCTAAATGGAAACAGGTCTTTCAGACTTGGAAAATCTTCTTGGCTTCACTCTCAGAAGCATGCTGGTTGGTCTATGCCAGTTGTCCAAAATACTCAATCTGTTACTTAAAATTCAACAGGGAGTCTTCCATAAAGATGTTAATTATGGCATTAGATTTATTATATCTTGGGGAAACAGTCCTCTAATTCATCTGCCTTTTTTTTTTGGAAGGTCAAGTGAGAAAAGGGAGACATGCATAGGAGACCAGGTGGCATCCTGATTCAACACGTTCTTATCTGAGCTTATTTTACCCCAATTTTGCATGTTTAAAATGTTGGTTTTTTGTTTTTTTTGTTTTTTGGCATCCCTGAATTGAAAGTTAGACTGTTTAGCGGCACAATTGCCACACTCTCTGTTGAGCAAATTGCCACTCCTCGTTCGTAGCAAATTTCATACTCAAGTATTTCTTGTTTCACAGGCCCCTCTCTCGTTTCCGTATTTCTCCATACTACCTGCTGCCATTGCATTTTCTCCTTTCCAGAACAGCTGGCTTTGTACCCGATGCCATCACATGATGTGTTTGTGTCTCTGAGGTGCCAAACACACCCCAACATTTTTTTTCTGAGTTTTTTCTCTGAAATTTGAACATCTGATATTCTTGCAGAAACTCCATCTTCTATTTATTCTTAATGCATCAGTATTATTACATGACTTTTTGGAGTGTTTCTGATATCCAAAAAACGTTGGAAGCCTTTGCTTATGACTTTTCTAATGCTTTTTTTCCTGTCTTTAGCACAGATGATACATTTTGACAAGCCCTTGATATTGAAATTTTATTTTGCTGGCTCAGAACAGACATGAAAATTTGCAACTTGTCAAGACTTGAATTTATTACTGTGTTCTCTCAGCTCTTCCACCCCACCCCACTCCAAGATACTTGCAAACAAGCAGTTTAAAGGCTACAAGCTGGGACCAAGAAATTGATGTTTGTTGGGGGAGGAGTAAGGAGTGTCAGATTAAATTTGTATCAAGAACTCATCAAAGTTTACCTGTGCATGGACACATTGTAGGAGAAAGACATAAAAAGCAGTAAGGAATGACATTTATTATAGCTAATATTTTATAGAAATAAGAGTTATCTTGATATTTTGGCATATTTGCATAGATAGAAGAGAATATAGCAGTTAAAATAGGGAAATAGAGACACACAATGATTTTAATGCCACCTAGTTTGTTTTATCTTTTTGAGACAGGGCCTCGCTCTGTCACAGACTAGAGTGCAGTGGTACAATTGAGTGGGACAGGGGTCCTCGGAGAACTCCAACCAGCCTGCGCACTGGGAGGAGTGCACACAGGGTGGAGTCACAGAAGTTCCCGCCATTTGCAGCGGGGGAGGAGCCTGGCCCCTTCTCTTCCTGGGTGGGATTCTCTTCTTGAACCTGGGATTCAATCTGTGGGGCAGGAAGGATACGCTAGAAGGACTCTTGCTCTCCTGAGTCCCTGTGTTTCTTCTTCCTTTTTTGCCCAATAAATCCCATTATTCTCACTTTTCAAATTGTCTGCCATCCTAATCTTTTGTGGCCATGTAACAAGGGCCCCGTCTTTAGCTGAACTAAGGAAAAGTCCTGCAGCACAATCTCAGCTCATTGCAGCCTTGGCCTCCTGGAGCTCAAGCAATCCTCATGCCTCTCAGCCTCCTGAGTAGCTGGGACCACAGGCACCTGCCACCACGCCAGGCTAATTTTTATATTTTTTGTAGAGATGGGGCCTGCCTTGCCCTCCCAAAACTCTGGGATTACAGGCATGAGCCAACACGCCCAGCCTTCCATCTAAGTTATTTTAATGCCACATTGAAAACTACTAGCAAGAACCTCATAGGCCAGATGTGGTGGCTCATGCCTGTAATCCAAGCACTTTGAGAGGCTGAGGTGAAAGGATCACTTGAGGCCAGGAGCTTGAGAACAGCCTGGGCAACATAGCAAGACACTGTCTCTACAAAAATAAAAATAAAAATGAAAAACTAGCCAGGCATGGTAGGGCACATCTGTAGTCCCAGCTACTTGGAATGCTGAGATGGGAAAATCACTTGAGCCTAGGAGTTAGAGGTTGCATTGAGCTATGATCACGCCACTGCACTCTAGCCTCAGTAACAGAATGAGACTTTGTCTCTACAAACCCCACAAACATATATAATGGTTATGCCTTCCAAGGGGTTAGATGAAAAAAAAAACCTCATGCTTCTGTTTATTCAACAGCTTTTTGCCTTATCTGAATATTTGTTTTTTTTTTTTTGGTGGAAATGCTCACCACTAAGACAATATGCAATGAGTAATATACTGAGAATTATATCTTTTTAAATGTATTTTTAAAGGAGTAACTTGATCATCTTTATTTGTCTTTTCCTTTCTAGTGGTGTATATATTATCATTTGCATAAAATTCTCATTTAAGTAAATAATACAAAAGCTGTCTCATGCCTGGTACTTAAATATATACTAATATGTAAGACATTTTAACATAATAAAAAATAGCAGTTTTCATCGTAGAACTCAAGAGGCAAAACAGATATTTGCTTATACCTCTTAGAGAACTGACACAAATTTTACACCTTTTTGTCTTGGTTTGGTGTGGAGAGTTTAAACAGGGAGAGAAGGACAAATGTTTTATCAGTTAGAATGCTTTTGGTTGGAAGCATCTGAATATAAATTTAATCTGAATAAACAATAATGGATTTTATTCACGCATATAAATGTAAATGCTTTTAATCGGGAGTCTAGCAATATTTCTGTTTTCTCTCAACTTTGAACCATCGGTGTCACATTATCTGCAGGTCATCATGCTTCATGCTCTCAGGATCGCTGACAACAGCCTCTGGGGAAATGTGCTTCCAGTTCACGCTCTGTGGAAGGCAGAGAAAATAGTTTTCCGTCACTGCTTCTTAGGAGTAAGAGGGATCTTTCCCAGAGGTATTCAGCAACCTTCTCCTCATAACTGAATGGCCAGAATCAGACCATTCTGATTCAGTCACCAACAAGGGAAATGAGATTATCCTTAGCTGGATCAGGCCTATTCCTTGAATTAAGAATAAGTCTCCAAATTGTATGACTGCTACTCATTGGGAGCAAATTGAAATGGATATTGAGGAGTCAATAAAATATTTACTAAAAATGTCTTTGTTGAATCAGATTATAGAAATCTAAAAAAGTGAATTTTTTTTTTATGGTGAAAAGATGTACATATATTTAAAATTAGCCAGCTGGACTCCTTTTAGATGATCCCGATTTGGTTGGCAATATCCAAAGCATCGTAATCAGGAGCCAGTGGAATATACATCTTCTTCTCTCCATCAGGTCGAATCAGGGTGTTGACCTTGGCCACATCAATGTCAAAGAGCTTCTTCCCAGCCTGTTTGATCTGGTGCTTGCTGGCTTTAACATCCACAATGAACACAAGTGTGTTGTTATCTTCCGTCTTCTTCAGAGCAGACTCAGTGGTCAGCGGAAACTTGATGACAGTATAGTGGTCAAGCTATTTTCTTTTGGGGGCACTCTTCTGAGGATATTTGGGCTGCCTCCGGAGTCACAGTGTCTTGGACCATCAGAAGGGGGCTGATGTGCGGATCTTCTTTTTTGTGTGTGTGTGGCTGTGGACACCTTTCAACACTGCCTTCTTTAAAGCCATCGCTTTGGCTTCGGCTTTAGGAGGGGCAGGGGCTTCCTTCTTTGCTTTTGTGGCCATCTTGTGGAAAGGAATAAGTGAACTTTTAACCTAGGAAGAATCTTCGTTGAATAAAGCAACTCTTCGCCTATGAGTTTACCTAAGAAAGGAACTTGATCAGGGTTAATTTACTCCTATTTGGTCATTCAGTTTTCTAGTCTGCAGGAGCAATGATATTCAAATCCTAATGTTCTCAATAAAATCTTCAGTCTGTCCACCAAATTAGAAGTTAGAACTGGCATGGTAGCCATTGACTCCTAAGAACCTACTGCTTTCATGACCCCAAGAAATGGAGAGGCCCAAACTTGCTGAGAGAGTGTGCAGTCCCTAGGAGTCAGGGATCTTTCGTGGTAGATGATGGATTCATTTCTTTGCCAAGCTCTGTTGAAGAAGATTCTACACCTCTACCCCATTGAGTTAGGGTTTGTTATATAAGTTGCTTTGGGTAATAGAATATGAGTGGAAGCAACATATAGAGTGTTTAAGCAGATGTTTTATGAGGCATTGTATTGCTGTGTAAAACCTCTCTTTTCACTCCGCCATAAAAATGGTGTGTTTGAAAGAAAGGCATTTTCAACCTTAGTCTCAGAACAAGGAGGCACATGGAATAGAACAGCAGGCAATCCAGAGTTGGCAACACGTAAGGTGGGTAAGAAATAAACCTTTGTGTTGTAATTCACTGAGGTTTGGTGGAGAGAAGACAGATTGTGTATTCTGTAGTATAATTTATAAAAGTTGGTTTTAATATCAGTTCGGCTACAAGAAACAAACATCTGTGTTATCCTAGATCAGACACTAAGCCTCCCAAGCATAGTTTTTACCTATAAAATGAAAAGAAGAAAGAAATATCTCAGGCTATATCCAAGATGCTTAACATTTTGACTACCAAACCCAAAGTCTCTAAAATCCTTGTCAACTGATTAAATTGAATATTTTAGATAAAATAACTTATTTCATCTTTTTAAAATAAAGATATTAGTAACTTTAAGTCAGCATAAGATAAACCATGTTCTCATAATAAATATATGATTCTTGCCAAAGGAAGAATCTTTACTACCCTAAACTATACCCTCCTTTATTTTTTGAGACTGAGTTTCACTCTCGTTACCCAGGCTGGAGTGCAGTGGCATGAACTTGGCTCACTGCAACCTCTGCCTCCTAGGTTCAAGTGATTCTCCTGCCTCAGCCTCCTGAATACTGGGATTACAGGTGTGTACCAGGATGCCCATCTAAGTTTTGTATTTTTAGTGGAGACAGGGTTACACCACGTCGACCAGGCTGGTCTCAAACTCCTGACCTCGGGTGATCCACCTGCCTTGGCCTCCCAAAGTGCTGGGATTACAGGCATGAGCCACTGCACCTGGCCATTACCCCATTTTTAATGCATATGTAATTTCAGAGTCTTTTTAATATATAGAAAATGGCTCCATTAATCCTTACCATTTTGACTTCCTAATAGGATCCAAAATGTCTCTTTTCTAACACTAACATTCTATTCTGTACTACAGTACTATAGTTTCATTCATTCATTCTTTCTTTATTTATTTAGAGACAGTGTCTTGCTCTGCCACCTAGGCTGGAGTGCAGAGGCTTGATCTTGGCTCACTGCTATCTCTGTCTCCTGAATTCAAGCAATTATCCTGCCTCAGCCTTCTGAGTAGCTGGAATTACAGGCATGTGCCACCATGCCCAGCTCATTTTTGTATTTTTAGTAGAGACAGGGTTTCACCTTGTTGGCCAGGCTGGTTTAGCACTCCTGACCTCAGGTGATCCACCTGCCTCGGCCTCTCAATGTGCTGGGATTACAGGCGTGAGTCACTGCACCCAGTCTTATTTTGTGCTATAGTTTCTTTTTCTTTTGCCTAATTTTAAGTAACAAATCTGATAAATGGTTTAATTGAAATGTAAATATCGTTGTATTGCTACTGTTTTAGGGATTTTCATTTTCTAGTTTTATGTAACAAAATAAGAAAAACTAAATTCTTTCAAAAATAGGAAAACAAACATAATTTACAAGGATAATTGTCTCGGAACACACAGATCCATCCATACATACATACACTGCCACCACTTCCACCACCACACATCCACGTCTATCTTTTGTTAGTGGGACTTTTCACTGATCCTGTCCTACAGATATGTTTGGAGAATATCTCTTATACAAGGACATCTGTTTTTTGCTTGTTTGTTTTACAGTGTTTAAAATAAAGGAGAGAAAAACAGCGTATGAAAATCAATTCAAAACAAAATACAAATGAAGACTGTCTCTTGATTAGGGCATACTGGAAGCTGCCCTGCCTGTTCCAACACAGGCAACATGGGAGCGCTGAGGCCTCATAACTAGACTCCTGGGAATAACCACCACATCAGGTTAGAAGAAGACAACTAATTATATACATATCTATGGAAGGTAGTGGGAAAGGCAAAGGAACAAAGAATGAATAAAGGCTTTATAATTTATGCAAATTTTAAATGTTTTTTCTTAATACCTGCTTAGGCAAAAATAGATATTAGCAACTTAACTGCCCATATAAACAGAAGACATTTTATATACAAGGTTCCAATTTATTTTAAGTATATTTACAGTGCTAGAGATGTGAATCAAACTCATTATCCCATTTTTTGTCCCAAATACTCCAATACATAAACATGTGAATCTTTGTTTGATCTACATGTGGCAAAGGTGAGAGGTGGGGGATGGTAGAGAAACAGCTGAAACAGCTGTAGGAAGATAATTCTATTAAATGTTGCATTAGCAAACCAGGCTATGTTTCAGAAAACCCTGATAGTAAATATCTTTACCACTGCAAATTTATGTCTCTATTTTTTAAGTGACATTTTAAGCGTCTAACATCTGTACACTGAGTTTTATTACAAAGAGCAACATTTAGACAAATTAAACCTAACTAAAATCAACATTTAGATTACCACGTTCAGTTTCAACAACAGCAAACAAGTTGGAAGTCCTAATGAGACAGTATGTGAGAGCTTATTACATCACTACACATACATGTGGGCGCAGAGGAAATGGCTGGGACATTTTGATGGTCAAATGTTAGATGTGTTTATACTCAGCCAGATAGTGATTTTCCAACTTGGTATGGATTATAAACAAACAGCAAATAACTCTCTAATGGGGTGGAGTATTTTATGAAGGCCAGGAGAAAGCTAGCCTTGAATAAGAATGAGGAAAACATGTGTTTTATATTTAGCAAAGTCACATTAATTAATATTTAAAATAACTACAAGTTAATTTCTTATCAACCAGGCCTCCTGGATAAGCAGGGAGTTTGCATTACTGGATAGAGATGGGGGTTTGTGGAGATTTCTGCCAAAATTGCAGCTGGACTGGAACCTGAGGTTCTTAAATTCTGACTAATAGTATTCAAGAGGGAATATGGAATTGAAAGTCCAAGTCATCATTCTAGCCAAAGGGTCAATCTGGAGAGACTGGGCACAGAAAGAGAAATTAGACATGAGGCAATGATTTAATCAAAGGCATGTAGACGCAACAAAGGGGTTTCTGGCAATATTCTGTGAGATTTAGATGCTGGTGAATATATATATATTCACAGTTTAAGGATTAAAATAAAGTCTATACCAGGTAATTGGTTGATACATCTTTTAAATCTCTTCTAATCTATAGCCCCTCACTGTTTCTCTATCCCAATCCCCAGCAGCTATAAATAAACCAGGCTGGTTGTTTTATGGAATTTTTTGCAGTCCAAGATTTGCTGATTGCTTCCCCATGGTGTAATTTAGTGTGGTCCTCTATCATCTGCTTTTCCTGTAAATTGGCTTCAAGTTTTTAGAAATAATATTTTATAGGTGGTAGTGTGCCCTCTTTAGTATTTTAGTATGCAAACTTTGGTCTAAATTAATTCTAAATCATCAATATATTGTTCTAATGCAGAAGTATTCTACAACAGGGTAAAACATAAATGACCTGAGTTACTTTATAATAAAGGAAAGAAAGTGAGAAAATAATTTATAATCATGAATGATTTTATTTGCAAATCTCAGTCTGAACTCCTATTTATAAATAGCAGAATCTCGTAGACATTGTGGATTCACTTGTGAAATAAACCATGCGCATGATGGCCAGGACTAATTACTTTGTTTACTTTGAATTTCAAAGGATATCTCTTTTGAGATTATCCATGTGGAAACACCCAATCAAATGATTTAAAACTAAAGGGGTGATGTATTTACTTGAGTTTTTTTGATTTCAGGACAGGAAGATGAAAAGAAAACTAACATTTATTGGCTAAAACATGCTAAGGTGTTTTGAATGCATCTCATTTGATTATTGCAGTAACTCTTTTAGGTTGGATTATCTCCATTTTTTGCTGAAGGAAATAAAATTTGTAATTCCAAAAGTTACATTAAAAAAACTCGACTTTTTCTACTATAACATTTTGAAAAACCAAAAGTAAGGGAGAAAATATATGGAGGGGGAAATAATGTTTTCTTAGTCATCAAAATGAGTATCACAGAATTTCTGCGTCCATTTTGTATAAAGAAACCCAAGCCAGGAAATTGATTGACTTTCATTCATTCTTAATAAAATATATTATACAAAGAGAAAGGTATGTTTACGGGTACATAGTAGCCAGGAGAATCTAGGCATTGCAGCAGTAACCAGTTAATCCTAAAATCAGTGGCTTAACCTAAAGGTTGGTTTGTCTCTCACTTCTGCAGGTCGATTGTAGGTTAATAGGAAGAAAGAATGAAAGAAGTCTGTTCCAGGTAGTCCCTCAGTGACTAGTCATCTCAGCTGATGAGGCCTTACCATGTGTAGCTTGTCATAGTCTGTTTGTGTTGCTATAACAAAGTATCAGAGACTGGATAATTTATAATGAATAGAAATTTATTTCTTATGATTCTCGAGGTCAGGAAGTCCAAGATTAAGGAGCCAGCATTTGGTGTCTAGTAAAAGCCCTCTTGCTGTGTCTTCACATAGTAGAAGAGTGGAAAGGCCAGAAAAGGGTCCAGTTAGAGCCCTTTTACAGTATAGCAATTCCATTTATGAGGGTTCTACACTCATGTTTTAATTGCCTCCCAAAGGTCCTACCTCCTAGTACTATCACATTGGGTCTGAGGTTCCAATATATAAATTTAAATACATTCAAACTATAGCATAGATACATTCGGAGTAAGTGATATTGGAGGTATCTGCAGAAGGGGAAGACAGAACTTACATCAGCAATTAAACGTCTAGGACTAGAAATGACACAGATCACATAAGTTTACAGCCCACTGACCAAAATTAGTCAAATAGCTTCATCTAATTATAAGGGAGCTAGGAAATATAATTCTTTGTGTACTCATGAAGGCAAAGAAATTGGTTATGCTTTTCTTGACTCAGGCTGCCTGGAAACAGACTGAGATGAACATTTGGATGCATTAAGTGTATTAGAAAGTGCTCTCAGAGACACCTGTAAGGGAATGAAGGAAACAGGTTTGGAAAGAGGGAGAGATTGGATTGTGCTGTACTTTCAACAGAGGCCACAGGTGAAGTTTTAGGGAGCTGGAGATCTGAGATTGCTCTTCAAAGTTGTTCTGAATTAAGACAAGGTGGCAAAGCCTATGTATTGTAGCATCTAGTCATTGCACACAGGCTGCCTTAGCTTCAATTTTAATGAGATTATAATTTATTTCCTGATAGTTACTATCTATAAAGCACATTTAATAGATTAAATCATATTAATCTTAATACCCTAGATCAATCTAATTTACTTCAAGTTTGATTTTTTTTTCTTCCCATTTGGTGAGAGATTTGGGAGCTATAATTATATTTGCTTTAAGTCACTAAGGAATTATGAGATAAAAATTCCTCATTAAAATTTTACCATTACATATGTTGCAAAAGATAATTTTTATTTTATGAGCATTAAGTTTTCAGATAAATAGTTTCATCCTCTAAGAAAAGACTGATCGATCAGTTATTCCTAATCCTAGAAATTCCAACTCAAGACAACTGAGAAATTGTCATCTACAAGTGATGTCATTATTTGTCTTCTGTTTTTATTTCTCGGGTGTGCTGGGATATTAGTAATGAGAAGTATATTATCATAGCAAATGTTTACGAGAGAAAAATGCCGGAGGTCTAGTAAAATATTTCTCATAGTTTGGAATTTTTTTTTATATTTATTATTTTGCATGTAACTATGGAAATGTAAAGAAGAGTAGGAGAAGGCAAAAGAAATAGTTTTTTAAAAGTACAATTCATATTCCATATTCATGTCAAATAAATTATTTTCTACTCTCAAGAAGAAGCAGAAGAAAAATCTTATTTAGATAGTTTTTTTTTCCCCCCCCGAGGCAGACTCTCTCTCTGTCGCCCAGGCCGGAGTGCAGTGGCGTGATCTCGGCTGACTGCAACCTTCACCACCCAGGTTCAAGCGATTCTCGTGTCTCGGCCTTCTGAGTAGCCTGGATTATAGGCACCCGCTGCCATGCCCAGCAAATTTTTGTATTTTCAGTTGAGATGCGGTTTCACTATGTTGGCCAGGCTAGTCTCAAACTCCTGACCTCAAGTGATCTGCGCACCTCGGCCTCCCAAAGTGTTGGGATTATAGGTATGAGCCACTGCAACAGGTCCAGTATTTTGAAAGATATAAACTTGCAGGTAATATTGTTGTTTGGCTGAGAGATTTACTGTGACATGGTCACAATTTATTACATTGTAGTTCTCCTAGGAAATTATTTTTCTCTTTTACTGTATTTGCTTTATGCAAATGCTTAAATGAGTTTATGAACATGGTAGTCAGTCAATTTATATCAAGATCTGCACTGCCAGTAAGGGAGCCAACAGTCACACGTAGTTACGTTTTTCTTTTTATAATTTCAACTTTTATTTTAGATTCGATTACGTATGCATGTGTGTTACATGGGTATATTGAGTGACGCCGAGGTTTGGGATACAAATGGTCCGGCCATCCAGGTAGTGAGCATAGTATCTAAAAGGTCGTTTTCAAACCCTTGTCCCCTTCCTTCCCTCCCATCTCTAGCAGTATCCAGTGTCTATTTTTGCCATCTTTATGTTCACAAGTACATGATGTTTAGTGCCCACTTATAAGTGAGAACATGTGGTGTTTGGTTGTCTGTTCCCACGTTAATTCACTTAGGATAATGGCCTCCAGCTCCATCCATGTTGCTGCAAAGGACATGACTTCATTGTTTTTTACGGCTGTGCAGTATTCCATGGTGTGTGTGTGTGTGTGTGTGTGTGTGTGTGTGTGTGCTGCACAGCCGTGTGTGTGTGTTTCACATTTTCTGTATCCAATCCACTGTTGTTGAGCACTTAGGTTGATTCCATGCCTTTGTTATTGTGAATAGTGCTACAATGAATGTATGGGTGAAGGTGTCTTTTTGGTAAAATGATTTCGTTTCTTTGCATACATGCCCAGTAATAAGATTGCTGGGTCGAAGAGTAGTTAGTTCTGCTTTAAATTCTCTGAGAAATCTTCAAACTGCTTTCCACAGTCGCTGAGCTAATTTATATTCTCACCAACAGTGTATAAGTGTTCCCTTTTCTTTGCAGCCTCACCGGCATCTGTTGTTTTTTTTTGACTTTTTAGTAATAGCCATTCTGACTGGTATGATATGGTATTTCATCATCATGGTTTTGATTTACATTTCTCCAATGATTCATTCTTTTTTTTTTTTGAGACAGTTTCTCGCTATGTTGCCCAGGTTGTACTGAAATTCTTGGACTTAAGTGATTCTCCTGCCTTAGCCTGCTGAGTAGCTGGGACTACAGGCACACACCACTACATCTGGCTCACAGGTTTAGCACACATGAAATGTGGTTAGTCTGAATTGAGATGTAAATGGAAAATACATCCTAGATTTTGAAGACTTATTATGAAAAAAGGAATATAAAATATCTCATTAGTTTTTTGTATTGATTATATCTTGAAAATGACATATTGGGTTAAATAATTATTAACATTAATTTGACCTCCTTATGTGCTTATTAGAAAACTTAAAATTATATATGTGACTTGAATTAATGGCTTTTGTATTTCTATTAGACACTGAAGCCTAGATGCTTTTGTGTTTTCTCTTTGTCTTTCTTTCTCTCTCTCTCTCTCTCTCATTCATTCGTTCTTTCTTTCATTCTTTCTTTTGTCACACTCACTCATTCACTCTCCTATACACTCAAACAGCTAGATGCTTTGGTTTTTTGCCCTAATATTTTCTTATGAAAGTTTTCAAATAGCTGGGCGTGGTGACTCACACCTGTAATCCCTGCAATTTGGGAGGCCGAGGTGGGCGGATCACCTGAGGTCAGGAGCTCAAGACCAGCTTGGCCAACATGGTGAAACCCCATCTCTACTAAAAATGCAAAAATTAGCTGGGCGTGGTGGCAGGTGCCTGTAATCCCAGCTACTCCGGAGGCTGAGGCAGGAGAATAACTTGAACCCGGGAGGCGAAGATGGCAGTGAGCTGAGATCACATTACTGCCCTCCAGTGTGGGCAACAGAGTGAGACTCCATGTAAAATAGTAATAATAATAATAATGATAATAATAAATAAAATAAAATAAATTAGAAAAGAAAGTTTTCAAATAAATTGAAACAATTTTTCTTTTTTTTTTTTTTTTTTTTTTAATAAAGATGGGGTTTCACCGTGTTGGTCAGGCTAGTCTTGAACTCCTGACCTCAGGTGATCCGCCCGCCTTGGCCTCCCAAAGTGCTTAGATTACAGGCATGAGCCACCACACCCAGCCAAACTGAAACAATTTTATGGTTACCATCTGCATATTTTGCAATCAACATTTTATACTTGTTTTATCATTTATCTAACCATCTTTCCATTTTTCTATTCATCCAACAATCGATCTTTTTCTTTAATGCATTTCAGGGTAAGTTGCAGGCATCATTATACATTCCTCTAGATACTTAAGCATGTACACACTTCAGCTTTGGACTCTATTAAAAATTGAAAATCCCGTTAGCCAGGTTCTCTCTTCTTAGATTTGATTGTGTTGGTTTAGAGAGGCATAAACAGACTAAATGTATCAAGTTGGGTTTAATAAATCTTCTGAGTAAAAGGAACATTTAATCTCTGTTGACATTAAAGTAGAGATCTAGATTACTAAGCAAAGATTTGGAAATCCTATAACATTAAATACGAATTAGAAGAAAAAAGCAAAAAACCTGCTTTCTTCATAGCAAGAGGCAGGAGATCCAGTCTGAGTTCCATGCCAACTGTGTGACTATAGGATGGTCATATAACCTCTTTGAGCTCCTGCTTTCAATGTAATGCTTGTCTCACAAGCATATAGAGATTATAGGAAACAATGAGTGTAACTGACTCACTGTGGTTTCTGGCACATACTAACTTTTAAATGTAAACTTACCTGGAAATCAATGCAAACTATTTGCAATATTGTCTGGTACATGGTTCAGAGGATCTTTGGCTATGTAGAAATATCTTTAAAAAGAAAAATGTTTATTCTCATAGACTATTCATTGTTTATAAATAGGAAGATATGTAATACTCTCAAAAGAAAAGTCTGTTTGTCTCTTCTTCATTTTACTTATAAATCTCTTAAGGAAATAACCTGAATTCTGCTAACATTTACAGGATTGAACTTCCCAAAGAATTTTCACTTTTGCTTGCGTTGAGATTGTAGACTCTAAGAGAAAACGTGTTTACTTCATTGTTGATGATTCACTAACAGATGATGTGCTGGTTTAAAGGCCAACACAGTCAAAGAATAGATAGAAAACAAAGTCTTAGCTATGTTGTTTTCTACTATTTTTTGTGTATAGCTATATGGTCAAGCTATTAAATATCCTTAAAAGTTTTATTATATTAAGAATTTTTATTTGATCAAGGCAACACATGCACATACTTTTTAAAAATCTTAATACATAAAACCAGAGGTTCTTTTCTCTGCATAGCTCCCTTGCCCCTATTACTGTTGCATAAAGGCAACTCTTTTCAACTTTTAAAATAATTTTATAGTGTTCATTTACATATTTCTTTTGCTTTTTTAAAAATAATAATCTACTAATTTTTCTAACTGTAGAGACAGGGTCTATCTATGTTGATCAGGGTGATCCCTGAACTCCTGGCCTCAAGCAATCCTCCTGCCTTGGCCTCTCAAAGTGCTGGGATTATTGGTGTGATCCACTCTCCCTGGCCTATTTATGTATTTATAAATATTGTGCAAGTATTGATAGTTCTTGGTTCATTCAACTTACAAATTTTATATTCACCTCTTTAAAAGAAGGTAGAGATTTTAGTTCTTTTACATTCCCCTTATCTATCCCACATCTGCCCAACAGTTAGAACATAATTTTAAAAATTCTTAGTTAGAGGAGTTGTTACAGTTATATAATTGTTTTTAAATTGTGGAGCTAAATAGTATAAGTATGGGCTTGATTTTTATGCTTTTGAATATTTCTAAAGTGAATTATTGGTTCATATTTTTTTATTTATTTCATTTCTTTGAACCAGGAGCTAAGTTTTCTACCCCTTCTCATAGATTTCTACAGTTTAATCTTGCCAAAATAATCTTTCACTTAATTTTTTTTTATAGAAGACATTTCTGTTTAATCCACGTATCCTCCTACTCCAGTTTGGAGCAGTGTCTCTCTAGGCATGCCCTCAACTTCGGAATTTCCTTAATGTCTTTTCTCATGTTTGACCTCAATTTCTTAAGACTCACACTTTCTTCCCTTTTGGTTTAATTATACATTTTAGTAGAGAACTTTCTCTGAGAGCTTCTTGAAAAAATATAATGAAAAAGTATTTTTTTTGAGTTTTTGAATCTTTTAAAAAGTGTTTTATCTTACATTTGATTAGTATTTGGTCAGCTATAGAATTTAGGATTAAAAAACATTTTCACTAAGCATTTTAAAGGCATAGTCTTTGTCTTGTAGCATTTAATGTTACAATTGAGAAGCCCATTCTTAGTCCTTTTTATGTAATTTTATTTTTTAAAAGTTTGAAAGCTGTTAAGATCTTTTCAAACTTAAATTTTTGAGATTTCATAATAAAATGCAGTCGTGAGTCCTACTGCATCCCATTAATTTTACCACATATTCTTTTCCTCCATTCTGAAGAACATTCCTTTCTGCCTTTTTTTTATGATAGTTTTCTTCCCATTCATTTTTTTTAATTGACTCATTTTGAGATAGGTATTTGTGGCATGTGGGACATTTTGGATAAGTCTCCATTTTTTTTCTTTTGCCTTTCTACTACTTATCATTTTAGACCTTTTAATTCTATTTTGTAGGAAAATAGACTTTAGGTTGTAACCCATTTATTGAATATTTTATTTGGAGGTATAATGTTGAGTTTTCAAGAACACTTTTTATGATTAGTTGTTTTATGATTTCTTCTATTTTCTTTTTCCTTCTTTCCTTCCTTCCTTCCTTTCCTTCCTTCCTTCTTCCCTTCCTTCCTTTTTCCCTTCCTCCCTTCTTCCTTTCCTTCCTTCCTCCCTCCCTCCCTCTTTCCCTTTCTCTTTCTTTCTCTCTCTTTCTTTCTTTCCTTCTTTCTTTCTTTCAACAGGTTCTTGCTCTGTTGCCCAGGCTGGGGTACAGTGGCATCATCTTGGCTCACTGCAACCTCTTCCTCCCCAGCTCAAGTGATCCTCCCACCTCAACACTGCTCCCCTAGTCCCTGCCCCCCCAACCCCGGCCCTTGCTGGACCCCTAGTAGCTGGGACTACAGGCACATGCCGCCATGCATGGCTAATTGCCCACCCCCATCCTTTTTTTTTTTTTTTTTTTAAGAAATGGGGGATCTCTCTGTGTTGCCCAGGCTGGTCTTGAATTCCTGAGCACAAGTATTCCACCATCCTCAGCCTCCCGAAGTGCTAGGATTACAGGCGTGAGTCACTGTGGCCGGCCATCAATATTTTTATTTTCATCATTAAAGGGGAATCAATAAAGGGCTTGGCAGATCTTTGTATTGGGGCAGGTTGCCCATTGGACTGGTGGACCTATATGATGTCTTAAGGCTTGGTTATGTTCCTAGAGGATGATCCTCCAGATTCCTGCTTTGAGATTATGTCTGGCAGCTGGCATTTGCAGGCTGAGTAGTTCTGGGGAGCTGTTTACTTCACAGTTCAGCATGTGGGCTTTTACTAAATCCATCTCACTTCTCCCATTACCACCCAGAAATAAAGTCTAATATCTTACTACAGAATTGCTTTGGGTCTTGTTTCCCAGCTCTGAAACAATTCAGGTTAAACTTCTTTAAAAAAAAAAAAATCAATTCTTGCAGTGTACCTGGTTACCTAACAGCACAAAGACGGGAGAAACTGAGGGTCTTACTGCTCCTTTTAAAGATTTGCAAATATTACTGCTGTTTTGAAACCCCTTACGTGACTACCTTCAGAGATACCTGATACTTCCAGTTTCTGAAACTTTCAGGGGAATGGAACAACAAACTAGATTATTTTGAATCAGGATTTTTTTTTTTGTCCTAAGCACATGGATTTGAACTCTGTTGCTTCTCCGAAGCAATATGCCATTTTTTCATCTGCTAGTTTTATCATCTATTGCGGATGGGGTTACAGATGTCTTCTGATTTCATTAAAGAAGGTATTTGTGCTTCAGTTTCTTGCTCTCTTAGATTTTGTTTTGTTTGTTTGGTATTTGCTTTAGCGTAGGGGGAAGGGATGGGAGACTAAGGTCCCAGAGCAGCCTTCATCCCACCCACCTGGGCCCCTCTTCTCCTGCCTCCCCCTACTTGTTCTCTTTGATTTTGGATGGTGATTTTTTTTTTTTTTAGTTTTAAATTTTTTAAATTTTTTTAAAGATGAGGTTTCAATATCTTGGCCAGGCTGGTCTTGAACTCCTGACCTCGTGATCCACCCGCCTCAGCCTCCCAATGTGCTGGGATTACAGGTGTGAGCCACTGCACCTGGCTGGATGGTGACTTTTAGAAATAAGAAGAGTTTACTTAACCATCCTATGATATTTTCCTTTTTTCTTCATCTTTTTCTCTTCCTTTTCGTGTTTCTTAGTCTTTTCTTTTTCCTACCTTAAATGCTATACTAATTTTAAATTATTTCACCTACTTGCTGACTAAATAAATATTATCTTAACCTAAAATTATTTTCCATGGCTAAGTAAATGGTTTCTTAACAGATATGTGGTCTCAGCTTGACTGCTACCTTCTTTTGAAGGCTTTTTCCAAACCTTTAAAACTAGGACAGATTCCATTCCCATATGTAGCCTTAATACCATTGTAGCATTTACCACATTATATTAAAGTTAGTGGCTTACTTGCCATTTTAAAATTTCACTACAAATAGGGACTGCTTTTTGTTCATTATTGTATCCCCAACACTTAGCTCAATTATCTCAAATGTAGTAGGCACTTGAGAAGTATTTGTTGCTTTAATGAATGTTACAATGAACAAGTTTTGTTAGTGTAGGACAGTAAAACATTTTAGTTTATTAGACTTACTACTGTTACTGTTTAGATTGTTGTAGGAAATGATAAAAACTAAAAATTTTAAATATATCCCAGCACTAATAATCTTTTTATTCTTTTACTGTAATAAGTCAACATAAGACTTCTCAAATGTTTCAAATAAAACCTTTGAATAATTTTATTAATGCTTTCTTATACTTTCCTTTGCAGTTGTTTTAGCTTAAGTTGTTTT
Source organism: Ateles fusciceps (assembly GCA_036589455.1). Lineage (NCBI taxonomy): Eukaryota > Metazoa > Chordata > Mammalia > Primates > Atelidae > Ateles > Ateles fusciceps. Next base: position 2,066,382 of record JAZHEH010000647.1, read on the forward strand.
GAACTGTAATGACTTTGCTTTTCAGCTCTTAACTGTAGGGCATTTTTATCATTACTGTATACTGCCTGCTTTTCTCCTCACTGGGTGGAACTTCAGAAGAGAAAGGAGACAGGCATTATAATATACATCCTCAGACTGGGATAACAATAACTGAGTGGTAAGATTTATATGCATGAAATATTTACGCTAGAATGAAGAATCTTTCACATTATCGTATATAATTATAATTAACTCTCCCAGATTACTTCTTGGCTTCCAAAACAAAATGCTTTCCCAGGATAAACTTCAAAGTAGGTAGTGACTTCAAAGAGATAAAAATTTAGCCCAGACAGCAAAACAAAACCAAACACAACCAAAAAGAAAACAGAGCGAGATGGCTCAGAGGTAAGAGCCTTGACCAAAAACGTGGTGTAAGTCTTTAGAAGCTTTATTAAGAAAGTTTTGAAAGTCAGTTCCCCATTTGCAATTTGCCCCATGTAGAATACTGCATGGGCAGTGAGCTGCACTTTTTTTTCTAAACAAGAAACGGGTTAAAAATAATTTAACTTTATAATAATTGGAAATGAGCAGCAGATTAGTCACTCATGCTAATGATTTGTGATTTTCTCAAGGAATACTCCTTTATGTTGCTTTTACAGTATGTGGAATTTGATACCCGATTTTTTAAATTAAGATAAAAACATAATACAATGCACCACAGTCAAAATAAACAACTTTGAATGTGGCCTAGATAAAATGGTTTTGTATTTTCACTGATGGAAATACCTATTGAGATGTCCAAATGGATTTAAACTGCATTCATTTAAGCAACAGGAATATTTAGTTTTGACATTATCAGCACCATGGGCAGGTTGTCTCCTGAACAAGCTTGACTGAAAAATAGTTTGGCTTAGCTTGCTGTTTTGCTCCTCAAAGGATAAAGCATTATTGGACATTTTTATAATATTTTTAAATGTCATGAATATAGTGAACTATGTATCTTCCCTAAATTAATGTTTCCCAGATCTCCTTTGGCACACTTATGTGTACGTTCAGTAATAGTAGAATGAAAAGAAGGGTGGGGCTTATTTAGGTTTAAAGCCTATAAAAGGAAGAGACAGTATACACTTAAACACACACACACACACACACACACACACACACAAACCCTAAAGGTTATCTTTATCATACATGCAATATATGCTCATTAATGAACATTTATCAAAAAGAAACCAAAGAGAAAAAAAAATGCTCCTAGTTGCAATTGATATCCATGCAGCCATTGTTACTGTTTTACCATATTTTATTTAAACCAATTTTCGATACATTTATTGTTAATATTATTTATTTTAGACCTCTCTTCTTGGTTATACATAACAATCTTTTAACTATGATAAGCCAGGTGCAGTGGCTCATGCTTGTAACCCGAGCACTTTGGTCACCTGAAACTTTAGGAGCCTGAGGTGGGAGGATCACTTCAGCCTATGAGTTTGATACAGCCTGGGCAACATAGTGAGACCCCCATCTCTACAAAAAAGGTAAAAATCAGTGGGGTGTGGTGGCATGCTCCTGTAGTCCCAGCTGCTCGGGAGGCTAAGGTGGAGGACTGCTTGAGTCCGGGAGACGGGGGTCTCGCCATGTTGCCCAGGCTAGTCTCAAACTCCTGAGCTCAAGTGATCTGCCCGCCTCAGCCTCCCGGAGTGCTGGGATTACAGGCATGAGCCACCGTGCCCGGCGTAAAATGCACATTTGAAATTCCATTGACTGATTCCACCTATATAGAAGATGTTATGCAGATTCTGTTATTTCAAAACCATGAATATTTATTAGTCCACACACAGTACCTGACCCAAAATAGGCTCTAAAATAATATTTATTTATTTACTTATTGTTTGTTTGTTAAGACAGGGTCTCACTATGTTCTCCAGGCTGATCCTGAATTCCTGGCCTCAAGAAATCCTCCTGCTTTGACCTTCCAAAGTGCTGGGATTACAGACATGAGTCACTGTGCCTGGACTAAAATAAGTCATATTTCTTGAGGAAATGAATAATGTTTTTAACTGCAACGGATTGTGAAAATACTTGTTCTGTGCTCAAAAGATCTTATAATATTGTTGGGAAGATGTCAACACATAAAAATGTAATGTGTTGAAATGAGGGTATGGAGAAGTTCAGAGAAGGCAGTGGCCATGGAGCTATGAGAAACAATTCCTGGAGAAAGAAAGATTTGAGATGCACTACAAAGCTGAGTACAATTTATGTTGCTTAGCTTAGAGGTAGAGATCACAGATGGAAACAATAACAGGAACAAAAGCTGAGCGAAGCTATTGAACATGATATATTCAGAAAAATAGCATGAAAGGAGGACTAATTGAAGAATAATATACTGAATGCTTAGGTCTAGGGATAAAGCTACATGACAGCTTTCATGGGATAAGCAGAACTCAAGTAAGTAGTTGTAACTGTGATGACATTTACAAAGCTGAAGTTAGATAGCAGGCGTATGCGAGTATAGCTGGCACATTGAACACATTGGACAAATGGGTGTGCAGACAATTTACCTTTATGTTGTTTCTCATTGTCCCTTTAAAATTTGGAGGGAGGTGATTTTCTGCTCCCATGAGTACTTGGACAATGCCATTTTACATTTATGGTCACTTTAGATTACAAATACATTCTTAGCCAGAAATTAAAGTGCTTGCCCCTTCTAATAGTCAAGTTTCCAGCTCCATTCAATGTAAATGCTATGTTCTCTTCGGTTTTCAATAGGGATAGAGGTATGGTTGCCTCCTTCTTTCTTTCTCATTTCTTTTTCACTAGTTGCTATTTCTGACTCTTCTGGGGGAAGGGCTAAAGTTGTGAGGAAGAAAATAGGGAAAAGGAAGAGAACATTTCTTACTGAACTAGGAATATTCTAAATTGATTTCTTGGTCCTGGGCCTGGCCCTTGTCTAAAACTGACTCTTTTGAGGGTGCTTTTGGATGTTGTTAGTAGAGTCTCTCACCTGTACTTTCCTTGTCTAAGGTGCTTTCTTCTCTTGTGGGTTGCATACACCTTCCTCACATGCCCTAAGAATTAAGGGATACTTTTAGCTTCTCTCCACTGAGGCCTTATCCCCTGCCTCTACCCCGAGATGGTCTTAATAAAACCTAAGTCAACTCCACAACTTCTTTCTATTATGCATGGCCCACACCTGCTCTTGGGGGACCTTCACACAGCATTTGTCCTGTTGATAATGGCAGTGCACGCAGATTCCAAAGCAACTCATCTTCTTCAGCTCATCTCTTAGTATGTCAACCATCTCATATTCCTTTTGGATTTTCTCAACAGCATGTCAGATGCCAGTCCCCTATGTTCTCTTAACTGTAGAAGATGAATAGCAAACTCTTTGAAAGCTCTCCTTGAAGCCACTTTCGCTAGGATTTAGGTGTGAATAGAGAATGGAGGGGATCCTCCCAGTGGTGAGTATTCGTCTCGCAGCTCATCTATTCCCAATCAATCATCTTGAAAAAATCTTTGTTCTCCATATAAATGAGAGGTTTAGGAGTCATGAACTGGATTTGATACTTTTCTCTAAAAGTTTCCATCTTGGTTTGGTACCTCACCTTAATGCCATGTTAGAAATTCACCTAAAACTTCTATTTTACATATTCTTCCAGAAGAATATGTAAAATATAGGACCTAACTTAGTCTGTGAGAACAGCAAAAATTTTCTTGAGGAAATAAAGAGGGAAATTTCAATGAAGCGAAGAAAAGAACATTTCAAGAATGGAAGATTACTGAATAGTGTCAAAGGCTTTCAAGAAAGCAAATAAGAGAAAGACTGAGAACTCAGTTCTCTGGTGACCTTGGAAAGAACAGATACCATGAGACGTGTAGGTGGAAATTAAGTTGTATGAGGCTGAAGAAGGAAGAGAAGTAAAGAAATGAAGACCACAAACTTTCAAACTTTAGAAAATTTTTAAGTGAAAAGGAGAGAGTTGTGGATTCTTTTCAAATAGGAAAGAAAGTGCTATAGGAAGAAGTTGGTAGATTAAAATGTGGTTGATGATACCAGTGAGAGAAGTGATCATTCAAGTGATCACATTCTTGTGAGTTCAAAAAGACTAGAGGGGTTGTAATCCAGAGTTGAGATGAAGCTTAGCCTTAGGCAGGAGAAATGCCTCCTAGTCATATACTAGGAGAAAAGAATTAGTGCAGATTTAGGAGAGATTTGAAGATTTGGTATTTGGAAGCTGAAGAATTCATGACTTGATGGCTTCTACTTTCTCTATTTAATAACAAAGTCCTGGATTAAATAATTTCGGGGGGTAATTGGAAAAAATAAAATGAACTTGAATAACAGAAGCCTTTAAATATCTTCGTAAGTCTGGATTTGACATGATAGGAGAGGAAAATTGTAAAATATGTAAATTTGGAGTTATTTTGATTGATAATTTCAGGTAGTGCTTACTCTGCACAAAAACCTGAACTAAGTGGTTTGCAAACACACACCAATCCATTCCCTGTCTCCACTCACCTGGACTACTCTTAACTTCCAAACCATTCTTTCCCCCCACAAATCATTCTGCGTACAGCAGCCAAAGTAGAGTTTACCAGAATACAAACCATGTCTCTGTCCCTGTTTTAAGCACAAGGTCTTGCATGGCTTCCCAGGGCCTGGAGGTAGGTCCCACATGCTCTGGACCCTGCCCATCCCTGCAACCTTATCTTCTGTTGTGTGGTACATTGTTTTGAATCTCTTGTAAATAGATCTGATTTTATTTCACTTCAGGTTTCTAATAGGTTTTTACAGGAATATAAGAAAGCTGTTGGGGTTTATTTCAAACAATTTGTAACTAGGTAATTATTTCTGAACATTACTTAATTTTTTTGGTAATATACATGTAAAATGAATACACTGAAATAAACCAATTCTCCTCCAAACCCTGAATTTCTTTTTCATATAGCTTAAACTCTTATTGACATTTCAGTTAAAAAAAAAAAAAAGGAAAAACTCCTATAAAGTATTATATTCTCACTACCCACATAGGGACAGTGTAAACCAATGTATGATAATGAGAATTATGAGAAAATGCTGACCTTTTGTTTTCTACTTGTCTATTTATTCAAATATCTCTCCTCTCACCCTATTTTGTTTTTATGCCTCTGAATGAGTATTGGGCAGAATATCAAGATAAATTTTTTGTTATTTGTCATAATGGTGCTTTTTTGCACTACTACATTTAGTCTTATTTCATATTTAAATGAACCTGTAAATTTGGGATAGTTTTACTAACCCATTAACATTTTCTGTGGGGATAAAACATAGTCTGCGAGGTTTTGCCATGCAATATTTTTTTTTTCCTCTTTTTTCTGTTTTTTTTTTTTTTAACTCTGGGCTCCAGGTCTGTACAATATAGTTTGCTATAAAACTCAAAATCTTCCAGCTGTGAAAAAAAATAAATAAATAACAATAAAAACTAAGGTAAAAAAAATTGTCGGTATATCCTTAAGTCTTAAAATTCCCCAAAACGAACAAACAAAAGATAATAAAAGCCTTTGGTTTAGTTTTAGTAGTTCTTTGTATTCCAAAATAAATAAGTAAAACACAAAATAATTCCTACTTAAATATTCTTGGACAAGATCATTAGAAGATATTTATTAATTTAGTGTGATTGATATAAACTGGTACTTTTGACTATTTTGAAAATTTTGCAATGAATCATTAGATTTCCAATTTGCATATTTTAAAGAAAATGTTTTTTAAAATGTGGATAGTGAAGTAAAAAGATATGTCAAATTCATATATTTAGAACACTTAATGTATATTTTTCTATGACTTATGAGTCACTGATCATTTTTTGTTTTTTTTTTTAAGAAATTTTCTCTCAGCAGTTTTGTAAAATGTCTCAATAACTTCGTTAACTTTTACAAATAACATTTATGCAGTAATAGGTGAGGAAATAAATATCACTCACAAAAGTCATAAAACTTAATTCAAAATAGTTAATAGCTTTCTTCTACTTTTTCTTCCTTGTCTGCTTTCTTCCACTTTTTAGATAGATATAGATGTAGATATAGATAGATACAGACATGGATATAGACAAATTTTGGCTTTGTTACTGGGCATTTGCATACAAGTATATATTTAGTTTTATCCAGTCATTTTTCTACTCTACCTTAGTAGCTTTCATGACCTCTACTTACTCAATGGACTATAAGAGCAGGTGCACTGCTGTACTGATTTTTAAAATTGTATATTTGCTTTAGGGAGAAATAAACTGAATAGGAAAGACTAGAAAAGATGATTTAATCAAATACTAAGAGAGCAAATTTGATACATGATGATCAGGTACTAATTCAGCTCATCCTTTCCTTTTCAGAGGGCTACTCTGGTTTACTCAGAATGTGAGAGGAGATAGGCATCTATCTTTCCATGTGGCCTAGTGACCAGCAGCATCAGCATCACCTAGGAACTTGTTAGAAAGCATATTTGTGAGCACCATCTCGGACTTGCTGTCTTAGTCAGCATTCTCCAGAAAAACAGAACATTTATCTATATCTATATCTATATCTATAAATCTGAAGATTTTGTTACAGAAATTGGCTCACATGATTATGGAGGCCAAGCCGCACAATCTGCCTGCCATCTGCACACCAGAGATCCAGAAAAGACAGTGTTGTAATTCAGTCTGAGTCTGAAGGCCATTGGGGGGTCAATGACATATAACCAAACCTGAGGACAGGAGAAGATGCAATGATATACCCAAGCTCAAGAAGTTAGGCAGGAACAAAGGGGAAATTCCTCCTTCCTCAGCCTTTTGTTCTATTCAGGCCCTCTACGGATTGGATGATGCCCAACTCCACTGGGGAAGGCAGTCTACCTTACTGAGTCCACTGACTCAAATGCTAATTTCATCCAGAAACATCCTCCCAAACACACCCAGAAATGTTTAAGTACCCCCCACAGCCCGCCCAAGTTGGCACATAAAATTAAGCACCACACTTGCTTAATAAAAAGCCAGGGTGTGAGGCCTACTAACTTGTACTTTAACAGAG